>CM067378.1:31156570-32549070 GCA_034510155.1 Eucriotettix oculatus | reverse complement strand
TAATGGGACAATACCAAGAACAAAAGCTATTTTTCTAGAATAGTGCTGTCTGTACCATTAATACTGTTATCACACTGCGAACTCAGGGTCTCATTATACATTCGTAATGGATAGAAGTTATTAGATAAATCTAGGTATTACTTTTGAGACGGTGACTGAACAGTCTTAAGAAAAGCGAAGTTGGGTTTCCTCGTCTGTGAAGGTGATGTGTCCCAATCGGCGTTGATTGGGCGCTGCCCCAGAAACGGTCCGCCGAACTCAGGCAGCCGAACTACAATGTCCAATAGAGAGATACACATCTGGGCGTCGTATATCGCCGACAGGTTCACGCCTGTGGTGGCTGCGGCTGCTTTATCGGCGTGTGCTGCGGTTTTGTAACTGGTTAGCTCGGTCCGAGTGTCACGCCGGCCCGTGCGCTCCGTTCGTCTGAGAACATAATTAACTCCTCTTTCTCGATCCCCTTTCTCTCAGTCAGCCATATTGCCCCGCCGTGCACAACAGGCTGAGAAATTCCGGTAAGTCTCGTATCACCATGCACGTCCGTGAGCTTTACGCTTCGCTACCCTGATGGATCGTCCAAGTCCGCCTGACAACTCGGCAGCTGTTCTGTCCTTCCTGTGTTGACGGATGATGGGACTGAGCTTCATTAACACGAGACCATCGCACGTCACCCAACCTTGCATAACAGGGCTGCCGAATTCTTAACGTCATAGCTCAGAGGACCACGATAATCCTGGTGAGTGAAAAAAATGATGCTGCCATTCAACGGAAAAACAATTCGCTGATTAACACCTCTCATGTTTTACAAGATCCAGGGCCAAGGTTTTAAATATGCTAAATATTGTTTTACTCTCGGAGATAGACGTCGTTTGAAAGGAATAAGATAACTTTTATAAATCCAATATTAGGAGAAGCACCGACAAAGGCTTTTGCTGAAGCAGGAAAGGTCGGCTGCGGTCAGATTGCTCGTTCTTCATTGCTACTTCTGAACGAGATATCAGATGGAGCAGCCTCCGAAGAGAAAGCTTGATTATTATTTTTTTCCAAAGAATCTAAATACACTTCGTGAAAAGACGCGGAAGATAAATAAATCAGATTCGCTACCGCCTCCATCAGATTATGTCGGAAAAGGCGAAGATTCTGCGTCTAGATGTGTGCAGCTCGTTTATCACCTACATAATCAGAGAAAGTTCCGGAAGAAATTCCTCGCAATCTTTTGTGGCCAGGTGTAAGCGGCGATTTGCCAGCGTGGGAATTGAATCTCTCCGGGAGGCTGCGTACCACTTAAGCTGCCAGAGTGGCACACTTCGCGGTAAGACAAGAGCGGCGGAACGTCCTTCGCAAGCTGAAGATCACCTTTGGCCCTTAAGCTCCCAGTGCGGCCCACTGACTTAATCACGAAGAGCTGCCTTGATAAATTAATCTTTGGAAGAGTCGAACGTCATCTCCCGATGTCAGTATTGTAACTGGTTCTCTGTATCGCAAATCCGTCCCCCAATCAGTTTTATAAAACAATTTCGATATTCCACAAGTTATTGACGTACTAGGTGAAATTTTGTATAATTTAACAGGTAAGAGATGAAGTTATTTGGGACAGTTTAAGTCGCTGATAAATTCTCGGGTTAATTATAGGAAGTAAAGGGGAGTACATAAAACAAGCTTTCCATTTCATGCATGTACGTTTTAGGTACTCATTAAACTTCACTTTCTGGTGACACGCCAATAAAACTGGAATTCTTCATTAGCCTGCAAATTATCCTGCACTGCAATGTATACTAGCAACATCTGCTATAACCGTTTCCACAACGATATGTCCTTGAATAAAGCGGAATGGGAGATAAACAGTTCTCGGGTTTGCACCCGGATCAACAGAGAATTCAAACACAATGCTTCAGTAGCTTCTGCTGTCATCTTCATCAGGTGAAGCCATGGGAACGCTGTGTTTGAATTTTCTATTAGCCCGGGTGTAAACCCGAGAACTGCTCATGTAACATCTAGCCCGGGAAAACCCTAGTTCTCAAAAGGGAGATTACTTCACGACAAGAAAACGACGTCATTCTTGAGAGTTGATCGTTAGAAAGAAAATGTATTGCAACACCACAAACACATATTTCTCTTCTAATTCTTTTCGATTGAATCCTAGTATGGTTTACTTTAATTTTCCAAAGCAAAACGCTATAGCGATGTGCGTTTAAGATGTAATTTATCTAGTCCGAACCCGGACATGGCGTCTGCGCAGGCCGTTTTATCCAGGCCCATTACAGATTCTAACGGTGACTTGGATATGTGCATGTGCAGCTGTGGCGAGACTGAACCACTCGTGTGACCTCGTACCTTCCTAACCTTGCGGTCACGTAAGATGCCTTCTCTCTACAGCCGTAAGACACGGGGACGATGTAGGTATCCAGGTTACGATTAAGTATCAACTCCGTTCAGATTATTTACATTACATTTCACAGTTGACGCTATTGCCTGAGATTAACTCAGAATCATGGTTTGTAATAAAGAGCCATTCCCAACGTCTCCAGTGCGGATATACGAAATCCGGCAATTAACCACACTATTTTTAACAGTTCCTTTTCTGGTAGAATTACATTAAACCCTCAATGGTTTATTTCCAAACTTTACGAACTGTTATTCTAGTGTCACACCTCAAAGGCGTATGAAAATTGAATTTAGTATTTAGATTTAATACTCATTTATCGGACAACAATTAAATCAATTAATAAATGAAACAGCAAAGAAGACGGTAAAATGTAGTAAAAAAGTAACATATATTGTCTGTCTTATGCAACTTCTTCGGCTGTAAAATTATAAAAGTATATAATATCAAATTTGGTATTCCTGAGCACATCTTACATGCATATATACAAGCTTTTGTACTTTCCACATTTCATTAAAATTATGAAATTTTACAACAAATAAATTGTCATTTTTATTCACATAATTGTTATAAATTTTGAAAATAATTTATATAAAGTGTTTTATTTGATATTTCAGTTATTGAGCAATACCAAATTTGCTATGTTATAGTTACAGCAATCTGACCTCATTGGAAATAAATTTAGTTAAACAGTCAGAAGTAAAATTAAAGTTATTGAGAAAAATTTAGTACGTAGTAATGATAACAGCACGACGCCACGTGTCGTTCCTTTTATTCTTTTTATTAATCATCTGCGTTAAGAAATTATTATAAATCTAAAATAAAACCAGATTTTACAAACATAATGGTTTAAATAAAATTTATAATTCATTTTTATCATTCAACGTATCCAATATTTTCCAGTGTTAACTTTTGAACATTAACAATACTCTTAAACAGTTACTCGTTTAGATCATTTTGGCCGCAATGTTTGTGCGTTGAGCATTTCCAAAAATCATCAGTTCGTATTGAAAAGCTATACTTCATAAATTATATTATTCCGTTATGTTTGTCATGTTAGTGGAATCTGTTTTCTTTTATTTTTAAATTTACAATAGTTAATTGCCACACCTGAAGATGATTTAGTGAAATGTACGAAACATCGTGCTGCTGTCATTACTATGTACTCTCATTAATTTAAAATTTATTTCTGTTTTTATTAAATTTTTTCTGAGCTCATATATATATATATTTTAAATTTTGGTTCAATTTGAGAATCCGTATTATAACACAGAGCAGTTTTTTGAGAAATACGTGAGAAAATTGCCGTTATACTAAGACAACCCAACCCGCTCATGCAATTTGTGATTCAACGCGACCCTCACATGACGTTTAACGCGCTCTTCAAAATTATTTTTCTGCTTTTCAATACTCCGGTGTCCATAATGTTCAACGTACATCACATAACGTAAATTTACTCCAAACCGATTTGTGACTGATAAGAAAAGCAAGTAGCAAGCATATCGAGCGTCCTTGAGACTTGAGTGACATAGACAATGGCAGGAAACGCTGCTTCCTTTAATATTGTCTGTAAAGTTCAAGTCACGAAAATAGAGGACAGTCAGAATTTCATACTGCGGGATTACTATCCGTCGTTTGCATGACAGTAATGAATCTACAATTTCACTTCGTCCCCTCTAGAACACGACTTTCTTTCTCTCGCTTCTTTCGTCTTTCCTAAACTTAGTAATAAAAATTGTCTTTACTATCGAAACTAAATTTATAATTTTTAGAGACCAATGTCAACCAGATTTTGTTATGAAAAAAACGATTTGTGATTATGTATCCCGTATAATGTTTCTTTGCTGCCGATTCAGTACTCTGATCGAATCCCGACGTTATGCTATCGAAACTTTTAATTACGAGACTCATTGCTGGATACGTTATATTTCACAGAGGCTGATATACATCACTGACCGAGACAATGGGAAAGATTTAATTATATGCCCTTACGTTACTGATGGAAAAGTAAAGCGTCAGTCAATAGCTTTCAACGACCATGTTTGGCGAGACGCACGCTATCATCATAAAGCAGACGACACGCCAACAGCTTCAGTGTGTTAATGAAGTAGACAGAGAGGAAACTTGTATTTCGAACCAGTTCCTCCGGAGAAACTGTCTCATAAAAGCGAAATAAATCTTTATCGCCGAGATTAAATTTGAGTGTTAGGGCAGTTTTATTTTGTAATACGCGTTCGCCTGCTGCGGGGGAGTTAAGATATTAGCACCTGCGTCACCACTTCGTAACCCTTATCGTGTGTGGGGGGGCGGGAGGGGAGGGGGGGAGAAGGGGGTTGGCATGGCGATACTGGACTGAATTACTAAGCTGAAGAGACGAGACGGCAACCTTGCAGCATAACTGCGCCTCCCCGTGATTTATAATAGCTGGAGAAGTCGGAAAAATGATCATGTGCGATACACGCGGTAACTAGTTATTCGGAACGGCAAAATACATACCTCTCGCTCTCTGCTCAAGCACAAAGAGAGGATGAGAATGTAAAAGGGGAAAAAAAGCGAGGTACGTGGATCACGATGAAATGCTGAACGGAATAGCGGCTAGGAAAGGCGAAACCTTTTGAGGAATGCTGATAATTCCATTAATACCAACTCTGCAACTTACGTTCTTTTCCGTCATAACCGAAGCGAACAGCAGGAGGTATGAATAGGAATGTTAGCCGGGTAATAATATATTTGCAGCACACTTTGTGGCTATAATTCTGGTATTTATGTTAGCAGCATATATATGAAACGGATAATTTTGATAATCTATTTCAGAAAACTGTTAAAGTGGAAATGTAATAATTTAAAACGACCTTTTCCTTTTTTTAACGTAAGCGTCGTAATATGGAAGACCGAGGTTCCATTGCTAATAACATAAAATTTGAATTTAGCGTTCGTGTTTCACGGTTGAATAATTATAACACTTTTAAACATTTTCAATAATAGTGAAAATTTGAGGGAAGAAAGAAGTCACATTCATAGCAGCTTCGAAGTATTTATACTAGTTAGGTATTGAATATCAGTTACCATAAGAATTAATGAAATAAGTTGTTACATTACAAACAATTCTAGTATATAGTTTTGTTTAGGAATAGCTGGGCAAGGTTATTAAGGTAATGTACGAAAAGGCAATTTCGTTCTTTACTTTCACCACCTACATCTACGAGGGTAATCTGAAAAGTTTCTGACGTAACAAAAATACAATACATTCATTCTTAATCTTTTTCTATGTATATAGTCTCCTTGTAAGCCCACATAACCCCCCTCCCTTCCTTCCCAACAATGCTCTCGTCTTTTTAATCCGTATTCGGCGTCTTTCTTCGCAAAATAATTGCTTATGAAAGTGATACGCTCTTCATTTGACGAAAAACTCTGTCCTCATTTGGTGATAGATCTGATGAGTAAGGAGGGTGGTCAAGAAGTTCAAACCGTAATTCTTAGATTTTATTCATAGGATCACTGAGGTGTGACATGGCGCATTATCTTCCTGAAATAATTTTTTTTTGAAAATGCAGCCGTTTTTCCATTTCTGCTTTGAACTTGCCAAGCAATCGTATTTTTTTAAGATAATCGATTTAGATAACTCCCAAGAAACAGTAGCCAAAAAAACAGTTTTTGCTCTTTTGTGAGTTGATTACCCTTCAAAATCCATTGTTTTGTCCGCATTTCTCTTTCTGAGGTATAGCGGTGTATCCCGGTCCATTTACAGTAATGTAATAGACGCCAAAACTCTGATTTACTGCGCCCAAAACTGCGCCAATATAGTGTTGGAAATGATTTTTGATTACGTGAGAAAAAGGCGGTTCCCAACGCGCGGACAACTTTCTCATACCTAAATCTTGATTCAATGTTTGACGAACACAATCTTTGGTCATATTTACAGCCTCTCGCTCTAATTCGACGGTTGCCCAGCATCATTTGGTAAACTTGAGTGATTTTATCGTCCAACTCGTCTTACATTTGCGTAGACGCAAAAACAAATCTTTAGTGACTCTGACATCGACTCACCCAAACTATTGTCAAACAACAACTGCACTTCCGAAATGGCTGAAATTTTGGTGATTATCTTTCAAAAGATCTGCAAACACATTCCTTAGTTTTTTGGACGAATACTGCAACCTTTATGTTGAAACATTTCAGACTAACTTCGTAACTCGTTCTTTTTCCTTATTTACAATTTCTTTCATCAGCTAAATCTCATATTAAATAAAAAATAGTAATTTCCTAACGCTAATGATATGATACAATTATCAATATTAACATTTCATAATGATAAAACGTTTCTAACTGATAGTATGGGAAGACACGTGGTAATTTGGACTTTACTCCTAAAGGAGGATCAGAGATTTGCGATCATTGATTCGCTAGTGAAATTATTCCTACCAAGCAAGTTCGGTGGTCCGCACAGTAATCTGCGAGTGAGATTCCTAACCAAACAAAACGTTTCAGCTTGTTCCAGGATTTCTTTCCGACACTGATCACTACCGTTCGTAACCGACGACGTGTTTATGCTGAGCGTGGCGCTCGATCAAGGGTCGTGAATCGGTCCAAGGTGGCGAATGCTGGTACCTGGCCGCAGAGCAAGGCGAGAGAGGAAGAGAAGGATGGAGAGAGGCAGGAAAAAGCGGCTGCAGGTCAGCCGAAGGTCGCTGACCTTCCAGTGCCCAGGGCGGCGCGCTCGAGGGATGGGCAAAGTGGCCACTGGAGCCTCGTCAGTTCTTGCAATTCTCAGCCTTAACAAAGACTACTTCATGGGTGTGACTCAAACTGTGCATGACCATTTAACGATTTACATTTTTCAATCCTCTTTAGAAGTCATGATCTTAATCCTGTTTTTAATAAATTCGATATCATCTCAGATAATATTAAATTTGGAAGGTGTAGCACTTTGATTCGGGCTTGACCCTGCACTAAGACAATACTGTAGAGAAAAGTCCAGAAACGAATCTACCACTAAACAATGGTACGAGATTTATGTTCCATTTGCGGAGTGACACACGCTTAAGCGGCGTGTCTTTCTTGTGACAAATAGCAAACTTCATAAAAAGCCATTGAATTACGACACAGTCATTGAAAGGATTTTAAATTCTATAGCGATGTTATATAAAGGAAATATACGGTTGTTAATTACTTAGACCTTTCGAGGAGAAAACAGGAACTAGCCGTGTGTTAGCGACGCCATGAATATAGTTTTTTCTAATTAAGTTACACTGAATTAAGATTTTATAAGCTTCTGATCAACGAAACCTTCTCATGTCACGCCAGCCTACAGGACGAATAGAAATTTATTCCTTTAGCTTACACTGATTCGTAGTGGACTTATATTGAAGAATGATCCCTTTTTTTGTGGTTGTTGTTGCGGGTGGGGGGGGGGGGAGCACCCGGTCACCTTTCCATTGTTACCTGCTCGATATTCAGAGCGGCGGGCATTGTTGTCGGTGTGACGGAAACCGCGGTCAGAACGGACCGTCACGCTCGTGCCGTCTGGAGAAATGGCAGTTCTTTGACAAGCTGGGTCATTACGGCCAATCTCGTACACACGATTGCCTGTGCAAAGTGCAGGTTTACGAGGCAAGAGACAGCAATGACGTGCTTCGCCGTATACGGCAACTCAAATGCCGAGGAATGAAATGCGCTCGTGGCAATTTCCTCGGGACATGTTCAGACACACAGTAGTTTAAAAAACAACAGACGGATGAGACAAAAAAAGAAAGCGGGAATTTGAATTGTCTGGCTCCTAGGCAAGGTGGCGACTTTTGTCACGAGCAAACACCACGCTGGTGAACACAGATGCCTTCAGATTCTTATGCTTCCTCCATCTCGATCAAAACAAAACACCTTCACGCCGTAATTATTCAAAATACAAATCAATGAATCAATTCTCAATTCAAAATGCATAAAGAACTGTTGTACAACCTATTCCGAAATTGTGAAAAAATTTCCACACACTAATTACGAGGAATGGTGGGCAGAAGTAGTTGCAAAAGTCGAGTAGAGTTGTTACTCATACCACATGGAAGATATTACAATTTCATACTTATATCACTTATACAAATAGATAATAAGCTGAAAAGTATATACCACACTACGTTTCTGATTGTAAGGTGTAAAACATCGTAAAAGTTTTAATCTCGTCAATTGCATTTCTTTCATTACGTCGGGACAAATCGTCTTAGAAATTGCGAAGGCAAATCAGAGAGTCGTGTGTCTACGTCATTGATGACAACAATCGTTTACTGATACTTTTAATGTATGTTCATTACTTGTGTTGTGTTTTAATGGTTATGACCTAACGACAAAAGATCTAGTGTGGTATAATTTTAGAAATAATGACTGTTTAAATTGATTTTTAATCCAGTTATTTCAGACTAAACTGAACACGTAGGGTACATGAAGACTCTCCTGGTTTAGAAATTAGATACTATAAACTAATCAAATATAATTTTTAATCATGGGTTAAGGATATTTATTTTATTTAATAACAAATTTGAGATTTTAAGGAGCGTAGACTCAAAAATTAAGTTTAATTGCTAATATTTGCAATCGTAACAAAAATCTATGGGCATGAATAATGCTAAGACGAAATTTTTTTAAAAATCCAACGGGCAGAAGTAACTGCGTAAAACTGAAAATTTATTACCCATAACTGCGGACCATAAACCCATATTAGGAAATTGCAACTTTGGAAAATCGTTCAAATATTTTACAAACGTGAAACACGGAAAACAACCTTTTATTTCAATTAGTTGCGAGTGTAAACGAGAAGGAAAATTTGTAGCTGATAAATTCCAGTGTGTGACGCAGAACTAGTTTTCTTTACTGCCTCTGTTGGGGACGCGACGTCGGAGCGACTCCCACGTAAATTCTTAGGCGCGGTAATGTGTCTCTTATTTGCTACCTGCTGCTACTGTGAAAGCAGATGTAATCATGGTCTTTGGCCTCTGGGTCAACGCCCCGCTGCCAGATTCCGTATTCCACACGCAACGGAAGAAAAATGCCAGGTACCCCTCATTTCTCGAAGGCAGGCGTATCTGGTTACAGAACTACTGAATACAGTGTTTTGTAAGTCATTGTCGTAAATCCCACACAAACAGTATGATAGCCCAAGCGCCTTTCGCAACAAACAACGATCGGATCATCCGAATGGAAAATAGGTGGTGCATGTGTAGCTCAAACTAATGACGTGTTCGATTATCGCTGACTGAACCACACTGAGACGAACAGTGAACGGTATAGCATGCTCTAAGGAAACAAAACGTTTAAGTGGAGTGACTTTGATGGGTACGGTATATGGAATGAAAAACCTTTTTTCACGGTCCTAATAATTTAGTTTTCCTTGTAATATTTTAAGAAATTTCGAAATGCTTGTCATATTAATTTGAAATATGCGTAACTGATGTTACAATCAGATATATATATATATATATATATATATATATATAAGTAGAAATGCAACGCCGATTCTATGATATGGTGGTGTTATCTACCTTCTAGGAGCAAAACAGTGATATTAAGAACACAAAATTCTTCTTATAGTTAGCTTAAAACTTAACGAAACTTCCAGTAGGAGTTTCACGTCTGTGAGACAAGACGTCAAAAGTTCTTAAGAAATTACTACGAACAATAAATTCTTAGCACTGTATATAAAGTTTTTTAATTATAAAATTCAAAGAAGATTAAGATAGGATTCAGAGTTCGGTAAATAGGGACAAATACAGTGTCTTCAGCGTCAGTGCACTGTATGCATTGTTGACATTTTCAATGAGAAGAGATGAAAGAACTTTTTATTCTGCCCCTTTCCAAAAGAAACAATTATTCTCAATAATGTATTTTTTCATTTTTTTTGGGTTTACAGGCTACATGAGGGTGATCCTGAAACAGGTAACTTCCCTTTAATAGCACAAGAAGGGAATTCCTTTATGAGCTTTATAAACATATCCTGTTATATATCCTAGACAAACAACGAGAAACAGACAAGAAAAACATGTAATGGCAAATTATTTTTTAAGATAAAGTCAACTTTTTATTTGAAGAATTAATTCAATAAAAAAATTGCTATACAAGTAATGAAAATATATAATTAGTAACTAAGTGAATGGGGTAGTAGGCTACGTCAATTGATTTACAGCATTTGCTAGAGAAAGACGTATAAATATGAAGATTTTTAAAGTTCTTTGATTTGATTTACCGGTATGCAATAAGTTTTGTGCATATAATGTTGTCCATTAAAAGCTTTACAGCTGAATATGGCCTGGAGACCGAAAGATTCTTCATGAACTGAAAAAAGAAATTATTTGACCAACTGAATTGTGTTCTTTTCCAAATGAGTCAAACTTTTTCATTACATATATATTTTTATATACCTAATTCGTGTATTTTAAAAGTAATAGGCACAGGTCCCTACGGTAATATTCCAGGTATTTAAAAAACTCATGCAAATATATATATAAAGAATATTTTCTTGTGTCTTTTCTTCGCTTTTAGTATAGAATGAATATGGAATTCTATGCTAAATTTCTTGAGGGATGGTACACATACATTATTGACGATAAATGGTTTGGAGGATTGAACAAAAGCTTTATTGACTCTAGTCATCGAACAAGACCCAATTTCATCTATTCTAAATGGTATTTTCGGTTAAACCTTGAGTACTGCTTCCTACGCACATAATTCTGTTGAATATCAACTAGTGAATTAGTGTAAATTATTTCTGATCCTATTATCATTAGTTCCTTAACATACATTTCTTCGGTTCCTTAATACGCCCGGGCGTCAATCTATCGACACACCGTAATCCGGTTTGAAGATGGCTAGTGTTCACCTGTAGCGGTAATAATACGATTATAAGAGGAATTAAGTGAAATGAATGGGGAATTAGAAAGGTGGTCGTTGGCGAGAAAACGACGTCCTGAAAACCTTTATTGCAGGAAATGTATCCTCGCAACGGAACGCAACGCAACACTAGTAAATAATGAGTAGTCCATGGTGAGGGGGGGGCGGGGGGGGGAGAGAAGGGGAGGAGGATAGCCGCCTCACAGGCACAGGCAGGAAGGCCTGGGAGAGATAGTGCATTGCCTGGCAAGCGGGTGGTCTAAGCGCCGTATTTCAGGCGCTTCTTAAAATCTGCCAGCCCGATAACACGCCCATGGGGAGGATTTAGATAGTGGTTATGGCGCATTGTTGCCAACAATGCTGGCTAATGGCGAATTCCTTTCCAGTTTCATGGCCACTCCCTCCCTCACTGGCTATTGTTCTAAGCATGGAGGTCCCCTATCGGCTGTCATCTAAGTAAAACAATCCGGGACAAACTTCTCATTCACACGGCGATGCTACACTATCGGCAGATTCACACAGATAGGGCAAGGGTCGGGACTGAAAGGGCTACCTGGTGCGAGCAAGTACTTTACGACCGATTCCGCTTGATTTGTAGAGAATTTTATGCGGTTTATCGACGTTTCACTAGCTTCATTCACGTGCTCTTAGTGAAAGGGGACGGGCTACTCATAAAATTATAATCATCTTAGTCCATTTCCAGGCTATATTAATTATTAATCCACTAACAATACTCTTGACAGAGATAAATTTTGCAGATAGATACATAAATACCCGAGCATGCATTACACTACAATTATCCAAATCAAAAATTATCAAGTTCTTACAAATACCTACAGCGTTTTATCGTGTAAACGTTTTGCTTTTTATTAAAATGATTTTTCTATTGTACAAAAACATTACGTATTAAGTAACTCCGGTATAATCATCATTGTTACTCATTCTTTGTTTTTGCCATATGTAACTGTGAGTTCAGTATGATTAAGAAAACGGGACGAAAGTTTTCAAACCGAATCATTACCAATAAATAAAATTTAAGTTTCTGTGAGTTCAAATACCAAAATTGAAGCGACAGGAGATATTTATACGATCCGTAATCATAAATGACTGTTTTTAAAATTTTGGTCTGTCTGTCGGAAAATTTCTCTCTAATAGGCTTCGAAACGGCTTAATGGATCTTTAAAGCGATCAAAACACGAATTTAACTTAAATTTATTTCAGGGTTTATAATATATGAATATAAATGTTTTAAAAAACCTATTACTGCTATCTAGCGGGAATCATGACCAACATGCAGCGCCAAAGCTGGCTGGATTGGAAGATTCTCAGTGACTTTTTTGGCGCTGCTGTCGTATGAAGCTTTTATAGTCTAAGTTTTGACTTCTTGCCTGTGCCATTCTCTACTATCGATTTAATTTACTAATAAAAAAGTTATATTCTATTTCAATTGAATTTTGTCTATTTTCTTTTTTGTTGACTGCATCTTTGATTTAGGAAATAGTGACTTCTTAGGTAAAGAAATTACTAGTTTGTATTTTAGTGACGTCCAAGAGAAAAAAAAGTTATCAATTACTACGAATACAAACAAAAAAGTAGTCAACGGAAAATGAATCTGATCAAGAAAGAAAGCATCGATGCTCTTTGTCCAAGTCTAATTACTGTTATGATAACATCGTTAACGTTGTATTAAATTCAAAACAATTTTCTGCAACTTCACGAAGCCGATTTCTCTACTCCGCCAAATCGCTAATACTTATGATAATTAATTATTGTATTTAGTCTTAAGAAATTTATGCTCACTATTTGTATACTGCATTTTTTGTCCTTCCAAAATTCAAATTGAAAATTTTTATTAATTATTTAGTAATTATCTAGTAATTTTATACTTGACGTATCACATTTCCTCGATCCAGGAATTGAATAACAAATCTAAATATAAACAAAGTCACGGGCGAAGTTCGAGACCGGTCACAAGACATTATTCCTACGTACTATTAGCATGCTCTTATTCATGGGATGGATGATAAATGACGACTGTGTTGGTAAACAACGCTGAAGTAGTAAAAATTTAATTTCTGTTGAAGAGACAAAATTTTATAAGGAAATTATGTGAAACGTTACAGAAAATTGTTGTTGTATCAAATGCCATGAGAAAAAATACAATATCCTGGAGAAAGGAAATGCTGATAAATACGAATATTCGTGCTAGGGACCAAGGACGTTGTTTCAAATAAAGAACGAAATAGTTGTATGTTCAGATGCGCGATTAGGTTTCCCATATAACCTTTCCAATTCAACCCCTTGTTATAATGCGATATTGCTTCTTAAAATTCTGGTTTCTGTCTCGCAAATCGCTTACGTTTCTAATTTTACGAAAAAACAACGGTATTCTAATACGTCGTTTGTAAAGGTACATCAAATTTAATTTATTTTCTGCTACAACGCCATTATCAATTTTACGTAAACTACAATTTACTTTGCAGAAGGCCTGCTACAAAACCGTACGACATATATGTAAACCAAATTACCCTTTGTCAACACAAAAATCGTTGGTGAGAGAAACATGATCCGAAATCTTAACAGCTGTCTGGGAGTCATTTGTGTCTCAGCAGTCTTGCGGAAAATTATTAGAAAGTTCCGAGAGCAGCAACATTCAACAAGCGAACAATGTGAATTACGTGGATGAATGCACGTTCAGGGTTTTGTTTAGTCACCCGCCCCGAGTCAAGGGGGCGGACCAGGGGCGTTCAAATGTCACGAAATGTCACAAAAGCCGTATTCACTGCTGGCTGGAAGATCTTATGTAAACAGGGTTTGCAAACGTGTTACTTTTCCCCACTAGATTTAAGTTACTAACAATAAAGGAATATTAAATGTGTGTTGAGGTATAGAAATAAAATGTATGTGCGATTCAATGTACAGAAGGAATTGTTTCAATTTATTTATAAAAAGTGGTAATTGTTAAACCGGGCTACTGCTCAAGTTACAAGCATCATATTTTAAGCTTAAAACGATCTGATTATTATTATTATTTTTCAATCTGATGTCACACACTTTATTAGAAACAGAATTTTTTGGTAATTGTTCATAACATTTACCAGAATTTATATAACTAAAGTAAACCATTGCTAAAATTTTAAATACCCTGATATTACATTATTGGATTATATTCAATTTTATTGATCTTATTGAAAGGTTATTAAAAATCCAGTCGGATTACGTATTCTGACAAACGAATTAACTTGAAGGTCTATATAAGAAAATGGATTTGCATAGACGGTGCGTAGCGTAGTCGCGGCGGTCGCCATCTTGTGTTGTGGTCAGGCGTCTCCATGGCAACGCCGAAAGTGCGCTATTGCATGGCAGGATACGTCCATTCAAAGCGTCGTTCGGGGGCGGGTTAATTCACGTTCACATTCAATTAAGCATGAAATAATATCGTTCGGCCGTTGAGTGACGAATTAACCTTCATAAGTGAATTACTTTACCGTTGTTCTTCATATAATTTCAGATATTTTTCTTGACTTAATCAAGACGAAGGAATTTTTCTTTGTTTTATGATTTAAGTAATTTGAGTTATTGGTTAATGCCAGCGTGTTAATTTAAGGACGCGCCGAGAAAAGGAATTTATAATAATTGATAGACGAGGAGCTGCATGGGCAGTATTGTAGCAAACATACCGTTGTATATATACGATGTATTTATAAAATAACAGATTGTTTTCGTGGCCGACTTAACTTCAGTATTTGACATCGGTTTTTGGGCTCTTAGGCCACGTAATAAGCAGCCTTACGAGCAAGGCTAATCAGTCCTGGCCTAGTCTTGATAATGCTTGGTGCTAACAAATACTTAAGATACGATGGATTTTTTAAATAAATATAGTAACTATTTTAATATGAACTAATATAGAAAGCTAATCTTTTCTTATTTTCAATTACAATTTTGGTTTATTCAGCACTGATGTTAACCTTTGTTTTGTGCACAAAATTTACGTAATACTGTATTGAGGGATTGAAAATGGATGGCCCGTATTTTTTATGAATGTTGTGAAACATGTGGCACAACGGTGAAACTCCATTCCAGTATAATATAAGCTTAGACGTAAAGTAAAAAAAGCTGCGTTCCAAAGGTTTCGGCAAATACTTGTAGGCCAAGACGCGTCGCAATTTATTCCAGCCTATCTTATCGATGTTGCCAAATACACCCCGAAACAAAATGAGAATAAATGCACGCTAGGCTCAAGGAGTGTAGTGTTGTCTTTATGGGCGGTGGGTTTAATTTAGAACAAAAAAGTAAATCGAACGTTATCGTCTGACAAGTATTCGGATACGTTGTTAAAACCCTCGCCGCGCTGTCCTAATTCTGTTCCCTCCGCCTCGGTTAATAAATAACTGCGGATCGGCCGCTGTGATAAAGTTAATGAATTCCAGGCCAGTCGACCAATTTACGGCTCTCAACGCCATTCCGATACATAAAAGAGAAACATAAGCGAGTGACGAAGACCGCGTAATTTGTCGTTGATTAGTCATTGTGGTAGCGTCATCGCGGCCGAACGGGCATCAGATACCGACTTGGTACGGGCCCCGCCTTTCCAGCGGGAAGGTGCTAATTAACACATTGCCTCCTCGTGTAATTATGCGCCGCTTATCCTGCAAGTCACACTAGTGGGACGCTACAATGGCGCTGCTGTAAAGCCGTAGAGCTTCCGTGTTCGGGGCGCGCCTCCAACAATGGTCTTGTCTGACAGATGAGGCGATTGCATACATTACGGGCGTGTGCAACACTCCAGCCCGTCCTTGGAACATCTGCCATCGGACTCACAACGTTTCTCTTTTCTGCCACTACTACCAGCGAAGATCAACGCAACTCCGCAAATATAGTACAGTAACTCCTTCTCCTTGACGGTCACTTCACATCCGTACATCTCAATGCCTTAACTGTTCTGTGCACTCGACAGAGTCAACAGTCACGAAGAATGAATGAACAGTAGCTTCCACTTTTACTAACAAGGGTCTCAGAATTTGCGACCCTCATATGATCCCACCCATATTCAAAATACCATGACTATGCGTTTCAAAATACTCCAAACAGAAGTAGTAATCGATGATTTTTTTCTGTGACGTAAGAGCGGATATTCATAGTATCATAAAGATGTAAATGTATTTTATTTAATAAAATGTAAATTATTATCAAATATCCTTTCAAAATCTGGGAGTACTGAAAAGATAGACACAACGTGGTAAAATTGCTCGTTTGCTCCAATAATATTTTTTTTTGGTAACAGGCTACATGAGGGTGCGCCTGAAACAGGCAACCATATTTTAATAGCATAATAAGGGAATTGGAAAGGGAGGATGTGGAAGGTAGAACAAGGTAGCCAAGGGTTAACTAGGGCCCCCGGGCCATAGTTTCATGATCTTACCCGGTGTTTCACCTAAAGAGAGGGAGGGAAAACCCTAGAAAACTTGCATCAGGCAGGTCGGGCTAATGGGTACTATTCTCACGCCCTTCCGGAATTCCCTTCTGCGTGTCTCTACCAGTTTTAGGAGGCAGTTGGCCGACTGGTCGAATGCGATCAGCGGACAACTCTTGCGTTATGCCCAAGGTCTTCGACCCTAGTACATAAAACTCCTAAAATAGGTGAAGGTGCCTCGGCATGTGAGAACTTCGAAACAAACCAGAGAGAGTACAAAGACATTCCCGACATGGGGGGGGGGGAGGGATTCCTGCGAGAGAAAACTCCAACAGGCACCACCATTTCAATAATAATTTATTTTTGGGTTAACAGGCTACGCGAAGGTAGCCAAGGGTTATGGTTTAAGGATCCTACCCGGTGTCTTCAAATAAAATAATTAATTGGTCTGATAACTCGACTGCGAGAGAGATTACTACGCAATATTTCTTAACGTCTAGACGTTGACGTGGCGATTTTTGATTGGTTCTCGGGTCATTGACTTCGCTCGAAAGGTTATTTCGTCCTATTTTTTAAAAAATTAACTTTTTTAAAAAGCGAGTGACCATTTGACATGTAATATACGACTCGAAAGAGTTGACTATTTTTGTAAGTTGAATATCGTGTGTGTACGCCTCGTCTGCGTGCAGGAGGGAATTCCTACTATCCGGTTTCGCATCTAAGTAAAGGTCGCCATCGATGCGATGCACATGAGTCAGTCGCCGTTAGTTAGAGGCTCCGCTAATGGGATTAATCCCGCGCAGTCGCGCTCGAGTGAAAGTCTGGCGCAAGGCCTTGGTGCGCACGAGGTCGCGGATCGAATATGCGCGATCATCTCTCTTAATTTGTGGAGGTGGCTATTCAATGCAGATATTCCGCGCAGCAATAAGCTCTTTCCTTGCGAAACTCAAAAGATCTGCAGCGTGAGAAATTGAGCCTTGATCCCTTAATTATTACGGCAGCAGGAAGTTACGCAGAAATTAAACGCCCTTGGATTGTTACCAGATTTCCTAATTTACACTTTATCTGCTTTATTCTATTGAGCAACGTTCAGAAGCGTCGTGTCGTAACGATGAGCACTGTTTTACGAAGTCAGCTCATGTAAAGTACAATTCTATACCTATATGACTTATTATAATCTATTCTTCCCCACTCTAGGAGTTGAATCGCAATAAATTTGATCTATTGGTTTATAATTTCAATACATTGCGTATATATTATGCTTGTGGTGTCGTAAAAATATATTTTAGTATTTAATAACACCTAAAATTTCTAAGAAATAGAGACTCGAATTTGTTCCATAGCAAGTACAAGATCCTGTTGAGGTTTTGTGTACGAAAAAAAATGGGAGTTCGCCGTGTCTTTCACTGAGGATATCTTGTGTTGTGTGGTCCGTATGAAAAGACTTGTTCTTTGTACGTAGGGTCTATTGAACATATAACAGGGTTTGGACGCAAAGGTTGAGAATTGGACCTAATGATTTTTCAGACTCAAATAAAAGTTGCCGTACGTAACAGATAATAATTTAGTCTACTTCATGACATTGTTCAAATATTGATTTATTTACCGTTGTTATCTTATGATTATACTCTGGCAAATGTAAATAAATTGGAAATTAATTATAGACTTGCATAACGAAATGGACAGAATAAGGGCATTTCCAGAAGATTTAACATACAATTGGCTAAAACTTGTGAAACTGTGGTTTCGGTCTATTACAGATCTTTAAAATTAGCATTTCCTTTTAAATAAGTTAATTTTAAGGGTTACAGAACAAGCATAATGACCATGCAAGTAATCAACAGATCAAAAATGAATAAATAAGAATAATGAAATCTTACGTTCGTAAATTATTATACTCTGTCATCCATCGTTTCGTTATATGAACGGTGATCACTTAATATCTGCACCTATATTATTCAATATTTTTTTTGCGAGTAATCATGTCAAATCGTGGGGTAAGACCTTATTTTTTACGCCCGGTATGATACTGATTTTTCCAAAGATTTTTATAGTGGTCATTTGCGCTAAACACTTCCTTAATTTATAAATTCAGCTGCAATCATCTGTGATTGCATTTTACAGCGAATTACAAATGCAGTTAGAAACGAGCCTGACTGTACTTTGGATCAGAGCCAAATTTCAATTTTTGCACGTAACCGGGAAAATAATAGCATGTTCAAACGCTTAGTCAGAAAACTATTAAAATGCTGGCAAAGTTACTGGGGGGAGAGAGAGAGGCTGTATTTTCCCTTAGTGCACAAGCAGTATTTCCTTCCCGGGCTTATGTCACGCTTGTACACATGTAACGGCGCCTACAAGAAAACTACCACTTACAGCCTATTTAGGATTATGTGCAATTTCTGACACGCGGAGGCAGCCTTTCATTGCGTAAGGTATTTTTCATATGAAGTTTATTTGAAATTTATAGCCACATGGTCTTATTTGAGGTTGTTACCGGTGTAATGATTATTGTGGATATATCTGTGTGTGTGTATCAGAGCAGAAATATAGCTCGATCTTTATATTACGATTCGCGACAGGATTTTGGTCATTTTTACGTATTTATTTTGAATCTGACAAGAGTATGAAACCTGATTCGAACCTGCAACCTTGGAAGTGAGAGAGCCTTCAAACTATGAGTCTTATAACTTATTACCAAGTGTTAACCTTGATTAATGACTCGTTTGACAGGCCCAACTAATCGTAAATTTTTCCTAGGAATATTTATTCAAGGACAGTCGAAGTTAAAATCACATATTGTCTCGATATGACCGCGGAACGTGTTACGACAATTGCGGTAATTGCGTGGGAATGTTAAACCACGACCAGTTTCAGGAAATGTTTTGTTAGCGAGAAATAAATAGTCTAATTTATGGGAGGCAGTTAAGAGCGAATGTAATAATCCATCATGAACCAACCGGCTAGAATGTTTAATGAAACAAAGAGTTTGCTTGTAAACGTTACAGTTGCGGCAGTTTTGTCAGAAATTGAACAGCGATGCGGAGTTTTGTCTGCTGCAGCGAGTGTTCGTGCAGTGAAAACAGCTGCCTTTATGGGGAAGTCCCCCTCCCCCCTTCTCTCCGCCCTCTAAAGACACAACGAAAACAGCGCTACTGTTGTGGTGTTTTTACCTTTCTCAAATGGCGCGGAAAGCGGCTCTTGACCTGCACGAGATGTCACATGGAGAAGGTGGAGTCGTCTTTTGTGGGCTCTTCGCGGAAGAGAGCTTTCAAGCAAACGTTTCGTGCCAACCCTTATTCAATTCCACTGCTATATATTTTCGATCCGCAGTTACCGCTCGACTGAAGCGAGAGAAATTTTTATGTTTAGGGTGTGAGCGAATACGAATTTTTACACTACATTGACTTTGTCGAACATCCAACTACTGCATTTTCTATAGAAGACTGGTTTCCTTCTGTTAGAGCATCGACTATTAGTATGTTCCTAATTTTAAACTGCAAAAAAGCTTTTAATATAATCTGGAAGACGAAATATATTTTCCAATGGCCCTTAAATTACCAAATTTACTTTTGCATTTTTACGTATTATTACTAGTACCTATCCATTAATATATACTAAACTGTACAATAAATTAATTCGATGAACGTAGTAATAGTCTTAAACGACGCTATTCAGTGTGACTAATTGCATTCACATTAATCATAACTTCGATATTATATTAATCATTCTTTACTACTTGAATACCACTGTAACCCGATAAAGTCCTAAAATAAGATCGAAATGTAGTGTAGTCATATTTTTGTCAGTTACTTTATTACACCAGTCAAACTTTTAATAAATGTGATTTAATAAAATAAACGTATTATTATTAATATTAAAACTAGGATGACGTGACGTTCCTCGTTTGGAACTTCTTCAGGTGCAAATACTAAGATTTTGTCAAGTTAAAATATAATTAATTTCTTGAAATTGAGTAGATAAAGTGAATATTTATCAATTAAATTGACTTGTAAATTTTTTATTTGTACCGGAAATGGTTTCTATAAAGCGCTAGTTTTATTCATGTTTACTATTTTTTTAAAAAAATTATTTGAATATTATTTATTGCTTTAAAATTATCTGAATTATACTTCTGGTTGGTGCATTTATTTATAATAGAGTGAAGTCAGAAAACTAAATATTTTTAGACTTTTGGCCGTCTTATGGTTGCATGTTTTTTTAAAAATCTGAAATATGCCCAATTATAATTATTACTTTCGAACCGAGTCACTGAAAAATGTATAGTAGATATATAAAAGTCACGGTACTCTTGATGTCATTTGTAGTTGACATTTCTTTATTGGCATAGAATTACAAATCGCAGATCCAGTGATATTATGTGGCTTCTTAAGTCAATAACTATTAAACGTGTCCCATTATTCAGATATGCATTCAAAGGTAAAAAAAGTGATTTATTATAAGCAAAACATTCAAACCTTCCGTACCAGCCAGAGCTTACCCGAATGCCCAATTGCTACTTATTGCACAACAGGTAACTCAGAAGTATGATTTATTTTAAGATTCAATACAATTTTATGCTTAACGATTTATTGGAAAGAAAAAGTGAATTCTTATGCCGCTTTTCATAGGGTAAGAACAAATTGCTAGTAGTTTTTATTACGAAACGAACACTTTGGAATCCGATCATAAAATTCTAGGAATCTACGACAATTTGTCGTTATTACATTCCTATGTGCCTCAATTGAAACTGAATAAGGAAAGGCCATCAACATAACGGCAAATCAAACGCAATAATTGTTGGACGCGATGAATTTATAGCTCGCTATTCCCACAATGTAGTTTATACAGTCCACCCAACAATATTAATTACTGTGTGAAGCAATACAGTTGAACAGATTGCGAATAGTATGCTTCTTAAAAATTATTATTGCAAATGAAAGGAAGGGTAGTAACTGTACTGTTTAGTACTCATTTTAGGGAAATCAAAAAAAAAACGATGACAAGGAGATTTTTTTATTAGAGCGTCAAAAGTGACATTTTTATGAAGATGTACCTGCAAATAGTTATACAAATTTACTTTTGATTATGACAAACTTTAAATTGGTCTCATAATTAGGGGAACTCAGGGCGGAACGGGATAGAGGGGCAGAACGGGATACCCTATTTTTTTGACTGGATAGTGCTGCAGTTTAGTAAATAGTGGTGGAACATAGTCATTGGTGAAGGAAGAAATCCTGGCAGCCACATTGATCAATTTCTGACTCCAACTTATGAATGAACTCTTGTTTTAACGTCATACGTCTGTGACTTTATAATTTTTGCACCATTTCGACATATGGTAACCTACAAATCTACTGTTTTTCTAACTTCTTAATAGCATAAATTCGTAAAATTGATGTATTTTTCTGTATAAAAGTTACGTATGAGGTTTAAATCTGTTTGTATTAAGGCTCAGTGAAAAAACATAAACTAAAACTTTCGTGTGGGGCCGAACGGGATACTACTGTATAAGGCAAAATGTAATGAGTTCCTCAAGAAAAAAAAGGAAAAGTGACAGATTCAGCTTATAAGATGCCGTGCCCAATAAGAATAGATAAAGAAATAAAAGGAACGGAAAGACTGTGCAGTTGCAATAAAATCTCTTTGCGAAAGGAAAAATAGATAAAGTGATCAACCGTACGCAAAATAAATATAAAAAATAAAACACAAATGGTATCAAGACTTTCATTAATTTAAATGTAATTATTGTTATTACGCAACATCCTGTCCCGTTCTGCCCCAGGGGGTCGGACAGAACGCGAAGCTTCTCTTCCAACATCCAACAAAAATTCTAAATTCAGTGTTTTAAATTATATTGTTATTAGATTAAGTAAATAACAGAATAAACTAAAGGTTTATATCTTTACGAAGCGAGGTTTCTTTTTCGAAAATTTTAAAGAAATTGTTAAATATAAGGCTCTCTGTTCTACCCCGACTTCCCCTATGTTTCGATAATGAATCTCAGTTTGTTAATCCATGATCATTTAAGGAATATGAAACAAGAAATGAGACTAATGCGGTATTGTAGTGAAAAATATACTTGAGCAGTCATTGGTAGAACTATTATTAAGCTATTGATAATTTGGAAGTTTTCTAACTACAGTTGACCAGATTATTTTGCTGGTCTATTTATATAAAAATAATTATTCATCGTCATTAAAATATTTCATTTTAATATCAGGGCCTGTAAATTTCTTTTATACAATATTCATCCGCCAACAGTGTCAATTAGTACCTAAAAAATGTAAACGTGACGTATCATGGTCATTCCTTAAATTAAGAACCTATTAAAAACATCTTGATTGAATAACGAAAAATGTGAATTTCAGAGCCCCAAAAAAATATATCTATAATTCCTGTAAACCCTTTCTTCTTTCAGCAGCGACGCGTAAACGTACTGAATTAATTCCAATTGGAGGACTTTTCTACGGAGCCCCGTTTCGTGATACAGGGCGGCCTAGATTTGCATACGTGATGACACCACCTCGCACGCCGTCGGCTGTTTCATCAGAGATTGTTGTTTTAGGCTGGTTCTGTTTTAATCATGTGCTGGGTAGGAGGTGTCGGCCCCGGGCTGTTTCGTCGTGGCCAGCAGATTCTGTGTCAGCCCCCGCTCTTCTGTCAAGAAGCCTAAGTGATCCCCACAACCGACGCAAATTCAATTTTATTTTAATTTCCGATACTAACCCCGTCATTCCGTACAAAGAAAATAAAATGTATTCCGCGTTATTATATGAATATAAAATATTTCAGCCTTCGTATAATCTTATTGCTAACGACGTGAGCCGATATTTTGGCTCATGAAAGAATTATTGCCCCGATGAATGCAGATGATTTATTTTTAGAAATGGTGTATTACTGATGCCATTGCTTCTGACCTAAATTATTAATATAATTAAAACACAGAGCCTTAATTATAAGAATTTATTTTACCAGTAAATAAATATATTTTCCATGCTTCCAAAATATACGATATTTTTTTTCATATCTAAATGGAGTTTAGTGTGTATAGGTCTACGAGTACCAATTTCAATTCGTTGGTTCATGAGTGCTATTCATTGACAATTTGAGCCTATAACCAACCGCTAAGTATCTCAGCTGCAAGATCATGAGCCCGAAATCTGTGATAATGAGAGGTACAAATCCCAGGATAATCGCGCCTTTTGGTCTTTGGTCCTGACCCTCCCCTGGTTGGCAGGCAGCCAGCCCTGCGCATCTGTTTTGCGACACTCCACTCGACACGACAGCCTTGGCTTATTATTACTTTGTAAAGCTAACAAGGGCCTCCCCCGCGCGTCCCTCTCGGAATTGGGGGTGTATGATCTCAACAGAATCCTCATCTTCGTTATTCCACATGCATCTCTCCTCGGTTTTTACCTGCCAAATACAACGCCCAAAATTATATGGTTCTAGTTGACATTCTGCGACAATCGCAATTATCATAATTCCACCAAATATACTCTGACACTTATTAAAATATTTTCCTAACCTTATGAATATTTGTACGCCTTTTTGGACTATAATGATATATTTTCGGTACTTGTAATCCATTAAATCATTACAATTCATAGTTAATATGGCCAAAAAAATTTAATTTCTCTCACAATCCAAATGAATTACATCTGCTAATTTTTGTTTCAGTTTTCAAATTGATGTCTGTTTATAACGTTCTTCGAAACACAGAATTATTCATAAGTATCATAAGCTCTAAATAATTTAATTAAGAATACAATTTTCGAAGTGTGTAATGAATCTGAGGTAAATGAACATAAGGCAATTTTCCTGCTCACGTCCCTATGATAAAAGTAGACGACAAGTAATGCTTAGCAAATCATGCAACTTGTTAGCGAGCAACTCATGCAAATAAATGCCATGTGCAGAAAGCGATCGCCAAACCCAAAAGAATAATGAGACATGTTTAACTTTGTTAATGGCGCTCTATTAGCAAGCTCAGCGGGGAATTTTTTGGTTTATTGCAGACGGTCCGTCCCTCTGCGTGTTTTCCGTTTGTTTCCTCGGCCTCTAACTTGCTCAAATTTACTGTCGGAATTCCGAAGCGATAGTGTAATGAAAGCGTATTTGTGTTGTGCATACTTGGCTTAAGGCCAATGAAGGAACTTAGGAGTACGTGGCAATTTAAGTCTTTTAAATAGACCTACAGTAATAAATGAAAATATATCAAGAGAATATGATGTGAGAACCTTAGTAATTAGAATTGCTTTTAAAAATAACTGATTTGATGAAACAAAATAGAATTGTTTTATGTACCGCTTGACATACATATAATTTATGACGTTACTTTATTTCTCAGGAATTGCTCGTTTTATTATATTACTAATATTTGATTATTTAATTATTATATCTAATAGTCATTAATGTTTTAGTATTAATTAAGTTCTATTACGTTTCTTACAGATCATTCCATATATTATCATATTTTAAAAAAATTTAACACGGGAATCTCCGTCTTATTTTTTAATTTTATGTATGTCTGATTGAAGGTGTCTTAGTAGCCTTGTTCAATTATTCAAATTCAAGGCCCTAAATTCACTCTTCCTCCATATAAAAAAAGAATTTTAACGGAAAGATAAGAACTGAATGTATCAGAATAAAGACAAGTGAATTGTGTACCTATGCCAACCTTATAACAGAATTGTGAAAGTGTTATTTAAATAATAAACGGAAAGAAATTTTGCTTCTATCTGGCTTAAATTATTAAAATCCTCCACCAGATGCAAATACTTTCATGTCTCAAATATATATGAGTTTACATGATATAAACTTTAACAGGAGTTTTGACGTGTTTAAAAATTACACATTTAATTAAAATATGGATATAAATCGCCAAAATAATTGAAAGTATTGTTATTATTCCAGCCTTTACACTGACATCATTTTGTTGGGCTTGTGGTAGGTACTGAAAAATTAATCTCTGCTCATTACACACGTGTGAAAACATTACGTTGGACAATCTTAGTAATCGGCCGCCGGAAACGATTAATCCTTGCCCTTCCACCTTCCTTCTTTTCGCGGAAAATTGTATGTGAAATTTATCTCAAGTACTCCGGTATTATTTTTGTAAGACTGGTAATTCATTACAACCATTTAGACATGCTTTGCATTCACTTCATACTACTGTTGCCATTTCATAGAATTACCTATTGCTGTCGTATATATATTTGAAATAAACACTGAAACATTATTTACAAGTTTTAAAAAATTACACGGGACATTGTTGGACGAGATATTTTGTGATAATACTGAAGGAAGAGTTGGAGCTGTGAAACTTCCCTTGTGCAGAAAACGGTTCGTTGGCCTGCCAATAAACACCAATCAGTTAATTTGTTTCTATGTGCATTGATTGTCGTGCGATGCTCACGGAAAGCCTTCCACAACGAGTTTTTTTTAAATTTATTTATAACGGTTGCATTGACTGCCTGGTCATTAGGGACCACAGTGACAACTATTTACATATTATTATATAATTATAAATACATTATTTACAATTATGAATTTATATAATAAAATACTGGTAATGTCCATAACGAGGGTTGTTCCGTATCGTTTGGTACTTTTAAAATACGAGTCAGTGTCTAAATTTTGGATTTCAGTGAATCGAGGTAAGGACATGGAGACTGTCGCAACAGCTGTGGAAGAAATGGACCAGGGCAGAGATTTATCACCTTTCGAAGAGTGTGACTCATCGTTATGAAGTCGGCGCTGCACGCATGCGACCCCGCTAAGAGGCAGTTCATTCATTGGCCAGGTGAGGGCTGAGAGGTGCGAGCTGCGAGGAAGAGGAAGTTCCTGAGCAGATTCCAGAGGTGACAATGGCGAGGCGTAGGCGGCGATTACCCAGCTGGGACCTCACACGACGCGTGAGACTTATAGCGCATCGAGAAACCTGTTGGCGGGCGGGCGGCCTTTATCTGCGGGCCGCTCGTACTATTGAAGGGTTATGTGTCCTGTCGGGCCTGCCTAATGGCGGCGCTCAGGGGACGTAAAATAGAGCTCGAGTCGTCACGATTCGCACCGAACGCCACAATGGACTATTTCACGCCCGCCAACAGGTTCGATTCCCGGCGATGGGAGCCAATCTCCTTACACGGCACGATCATTACACTGCCGTATTCAGGCAAAGTGCCTCCTTTATGGATCGAAATTAATTTTGCCACTATAAGTATTACGGACATCAAACAAATTGACCTTTCCTAATCCAGTGTGTCGACTCCGAAGCGAGGAACTAACTAGACATTTTATAATTTAAACACATGCTGGCTTTATTAACAACCAGTGCATCACGATCTCCTCTCCTTCAATACAAACAAAACTTATAGACAAATATTGCAGATAAAATGAGAATTTCTAGGAGATATTAATTTTTCTAAATGTTCACGTAAAAATATTTAAAAATTCCTTCTGTTGACACAAGATACATCCAAATAGTTAAAATACTGCATTAAGTAATTTTTTATCAATTGCAAATTAAATGTTGGTAATTGCATTATTTCACCAAAAAGAAAAGAATATAAATAAGAAGCATTAGTAACAGATATCTTCACTATTTATACATTAAAATCCCTGCAGGGGTACATTAATAATCTATCACTTCAGCTCGTCAGTGAATGGCTTGGATCGATAGAAAAACAATTATTAACAAACTATACGTATGTAAAGTTATTTTTATTAAAATAATTGGCCATTTGATCAAATGTTCTAATGTTTGACAAATTTTAATTGTTACTGAAAATTTTAAATTATGTTATGTGGAGGTGAATATTGAAAATTATTTGTAAAAAATGTTTTTTAAGGAGTTTTCATTTAATTTTTCAAGACTGCTTAAAAGTCTAGGGGGGGGACATAATACATGAATACGAAATTTAAATTATAATTTTAGAAGGATAAATCTCAGATTTTACGTTTTATATATCGAATGTAATCATAAACTCCATATATCTCTACTCTCATGCGTTAAGTCGGTTTACAGGAACAATTGCTGAGCTTCAGTTGAAAGACAATTTTCTGTTCTTGAAAATGGCATTGTTAACTTAATCTGTTACATATATAAATTGCTTGAAATGTAAATCTTTAAGCAACATGTATAACTACCAATAATAAAATTTTATTCCCTTCTACAAATTATTTTATATTTAACAATTTTCACTTTTAAGTTTAATGTTTATTTTAGAAGTTTAAATTTAATATAACTTTTAACAGATGTTTTCGTAATCTATTACCAATTTTTTCATCAGTCGCAATTTTAATAAAAAATAATAAATAATTTTCAATAACATTTATTTTTTGGAAAATATATCGTCCATAGAAAATAGTCTCGATTTTTCCTAAAAAAAGTGGTGATATAATTTACTAGAAAATGTTTTTACTGTCGGTTTAAAATTTTCTGCCGTATTTTCTTTATTTGCTCAGATATTTAAAACCCAAACCACTTCAAGTATTTTGAGAACTACCGTCAAGAGATATGTACAAAAAGTATGATAAACGTCGAAAAGAAAAATATTTTAGAGGTAAGCATCGAATAAGTATAGTTTTTTACGAAAAAGAAAAGCAGACTGTGAATGATAAATTAATGGGGAAGCAATATTGTATGCACTGACATAAACTAGAATCTGTGGATAGGAACTTTTACTTAGAGCTTGGAAATATATTTCTTAATTGAACGGAATTTGTAAATCGTGGCAAGTGTTAAACCCACAGGATGAGGCATAAAAATGCTTCCACATGAAAAATAAAATTCCATGCTCTTTTCCGTAATGCAATTACAATGTTTTGTAAAATTTAATTTGGGAAATTTAATTACCTTTCATTATCAACCTTGAACCCACTTAACTTAGCCCATCTTTCATATTTAATTGCACAATCTCTATTAGAGCACAATACGAGCAATTCTTCACGTATTTCAATAATGGGCTTCACAGAAACAATTTTTCTCTCCGACTGATGTAACGAGGTCAATTCATACATTTTATGTGCTTGGTTAAGTCAGCGAAATGCAAACGGAGGACTGCAATCATCCCATTAACTCGTCACTTGCTAATGAGTTGGCAGATTTGCAAACAGGGCTGCTCCGAGAGTTAACCGTTAAACGTTTGCATGTCACGCATCTATTTTGATAGAAACATAATACGCACTTCGTTAACTGAAACGAACAGACCACACGCATAATAATTTTCTCCCGTTAAGTTCCGTTTAAATTTCAATTACATAATCTTATATCTACTCTATAATATTTGCAAGTAACAATTTTTAACGTTAAATTAAATGTATTTACAAAATATTATAATCAAACAGTGGGAAACTCCTAGTGCTCTTTTTTTTATAAATGAGACAATGTTTCTAATTGAAATAAATCAGTTTGAGTATCATAATAGGTGGCTGTTTTTATTCTTCAAAATCAGAACCGAACTTTCTTTACAAGTCTTGGAATTTTAATAGCTTCATTCTGCATTAAATCTATCCAGTCGAAATAAACCTTTAAGTTGTTCTTTAAACCTTTTATGAATAATACGGAAAAGTCTATAACTATTGCAAAACGATCCACGGGAATGTAGAGATATGAAGAATTTATCTTCTAATGTTGAGTTACAGGTGACGTAGGAATACGCAGGTATTATATTGGGATTCATATATATTCTTAATCTAAATAGGTCAGATAACGATTTTGGTATGTATAATTTAAACTGAATTAATAAGGCCAAGACAGCCAATAAAATATAATTTAATTTAACGGCATGTTTCAGTCCTAATATGGACACTCATAAAATTAACAAAACAACTGTAAAACATTAGGGATATTAGAGGATAGTCAATGATTATAAAAAGATGTAATAAGAGCGATAAATGCTACAAATGTTGGAAGATTACGTATCATAGAAAATAAATGTCTGTTTAGACTTAATTAAATTATAAGATACACGAAAGAGAGTTGGCTTTTTTAAAATCATATGCCGGTTACTATAGAAATTCAAACAATGATTTATTGATAGGAATTTTCTGATGCCTAATGTTGTGTAACCTTGTTAGATAACTTTGCATAATTAAATAAATGCTAAGCGCGCAGAAGTTGAAAATACGAGCGTGTGAACGTACTTTCTGCTTGAACAATATGATTCATGTTTTAATCAACAACTCGATGGGAAAATAGGTTTTTAACATTTTTGCCGGACACGGCAACATTTGCATTGCAAACAGGAAACGTTTCGTCTGTTGGAGAAGTACGAGTACCTTGCGTCGGACGCCGCGGCGTCGGAGGAGGGGGAGTAAACAGCACTTGTTTTCTCATCATGCCAGTATGCAATTACGAGGCTCCAAGGTTGAGGCCGGAGTTATGGTCGAAGCAGCACGCTAGTTCCAGCATTCCAGAGCCCCGCAATGCACCTTGTTATTTCCCCTCGTGTCTCCACGGCCTCTCAGCTATGCCGAAACAAGGACAATATTCACTTCCCCAAGTAGTAAATACGATCATCCGCGCCCGTCACATTTTATTCTGGATTGTTACACGTATATGTAAACAGTTCCGATAAAAAGACTGAATATGCTGTTTAACCGGTTCGCTGCTAGTAAGTTATTTTTATCCGGACATAGGAACGTTCTTGTTAGATTGAGTAATCTTGAAAGTCGTGGAGGGAGTGGGGCGTGGCTAAGGGAATAGGTCGTTGGTCTTAATGACTATTAGTGAGTTTTGAGCAAATGCTTGATTATAGTTCTCATCGCGGAGATGATTAGGATTATTTTGAGGTCATAAACTGAAATAATAAGCACTAGTTGTCTTAGGGAAAGAGTGGAAACAGAGTGAAACTCAAATACGGCACGCTAGGCGTGGATACCGAACCATCGCAATGATCTCTCTCCTATCATTATATTAGAGGGTCTACCAATAAAAGTGCCAGAACTTTAAACGGTCACGTTGGCAACATTGCTGTAATTTGGCGCTCTGTTCTAAGAGCCGTGCTCATTAATGTCTAGCAAATCATCATGCAGAGATACACAATTCAACATCGGGTGTAAATCATAAAACAGCTTTGCGTATTCGGCGCGAAACACGTTTCGCGATGGTAAATATTGACGTGAACAATGTTAAGTTCTGTCAAGGCAGAGCAGTATGTTACAGAGCACGCAAGACGATACAATAGTTTCCAAATGGGAGCTTTCAGGGGACGAGAGCAGAGAAACAGATAGACATTGACACAAGTGGCAAGCCAAAAATAAATGTCAAGTAACCCTTAACGCAGTGCAGCTACGTGGACAATAATATGTGAGAACCTCACGTGGAATCAATTCGACAGTACAAGGAGGAGCTTCAAGGGCCAATCGGCTTCCATTTGAAAAGAATTATAGTACAAATACACAAGAAATGATTCCAATTGAAGCTCAGCCAAGGAAATATCTCGACCAGCTTTTGGCTGAGTTTCAACTGGAAGCAATTCCTCTGTCTTTGAATTGAAATAATTCATCTTTGATCTATGTACATAATCCTAGGAATTAGGCTGAAATCAGTCTGATTAAATAAAATGTAGGTGAACCTGAGATTTAGGGGTGGTGAGGCCTCGCAGTGGTGTGGAGGTCTAATTGGATTAGGTCAATTGATAGACCATTCTAAAATAACTATAGTTCTATAGCAAGAAAAATTCTTGCTGGGGTTGTACCTTGGAATGATGATGTGGCCTGGTCGTCCTTTCAACTTCTTCCTCTGTTCATATGTAAAATCTCAGGTTTACGAGAATAATCAGTCAACACCATTGCGTAGTCAGGTTTTGGATCATAAGAACCCATTCAACGTAACAAAGCATTGGAGAGCATTTTAATAAATTTTTTCCTAGACTTGCATATCAAATGTTGCACCATTAATTTTCAATAATAAACTCTGATATTTATGAGTCGCGTCAAATGTTTTATAGACTTATTGGCAGCACTGCTACTACTATAAATACAGACAAGGCCGAATCCTCTACTGTCCGTAATATCGAAACCCCATCTTAAGAAATTCAGCTTCAAGCTGTCAAAACGTCAATTAGTAACGAATCTGAAGGACGCCGACGTTTGAGGAAAATCGGGATAAATTTCTTTTCTACGAGTTTTAGTTATCGTGTGATTACGATCTGCCCGACTGTAAGGTTAACGGGTGGTGGGACGATGAAGAATTATTTCTGAGAAAGCCGCTGTACTATTGAAAGGAGATGCAGTAAAAGCCGCAATCGATAAACTAGCATCTGACCCGCGTCCTTACGAGTGTCAACAAGGTGCTGGAAATTACACAGTGGAATGACCTGGTGTGCTCATGTCAGGGGGCAGTGGGCGGACCGTAATTGCTGCTCAAGTGGATTGAGTTGTCAACACTGCTCCGTGACCAGCATGTCGGTCCACGACGATCGACTTGTCACGTTCACGCGACGATAACTCGGCTCTCCCCCGCTGCTCCTGTATGCGATCAACACCAAAAACCAATGCTAAATTAATTCAGAACATTCACTAACTTTTTCATAATCAAAGCAGTGAAAGAAATGGGAATCGATCACTGTCGAACATGATTCCAAAACTAGTCAGATGCTAAGAGGCTTACCGGACTTACCAAAATTTTTCTGCTAACCATTAACCCTTAACATATGTTCGCCTGTCTGAAGATAATAAAGGACTACCTAGTAAAGTACAGCAGGTGGCAGGACGTGTTTCTTAATTCATCACGACGTTCAGTGGAATCGTCGAGCTGGTGCTAAAAGCTCAAGCACGTCTAAAACGCTGAGTGTGTCCGGGGTTTATTTGCTCTATTTTCTCTTCATTATAATTGTGGCGCTTGTGAGTAGCTTCAGTCGTTTTAATGGCAATAAAGCGAGCACGAATTTCTTGCTGAGCAATGTGAGTGCTTGACCGCTCTAATGTAACATTTGTTTCAATAGAAATGTAACATTAAGAATTTTATGAGTTTAATGTATTCAAGATCTATATTTCCAACGCAAAAATATTTTCAATATTACGATGAATAAAAATTGTGAGCTTATAATAAAATCTAATGTAATATTATCGAGATGCCAACACAGTTCTTTTGATATCGCTCTTATTCCCCCACAGAAAATTGTAAGGGTCAAAGTCAATTATGCAATTCTTCGAAGTGACGATAAAAATTCTCTTGCTAACCAAATGCGACCATTGTTGGTTAGAGGTTGAGCTTTCCGTACAATATGTAGGGGATTTGGCGTAAATAACTATTGAAATACAAACAAACGCAAAGAAACAATCGCACGAGACAATGACGTAAAGTAAATTATTGGAGTCTAACTGGTATGGAAACGAATTAAATTTCTGCCAACGGTCAGAAAAAAAGTAAAATAGTAACTAACTAAAATACAACTCATAAGGTCCTCTTCTTAAATTAGGACTACCTAGAATGCACAGAGGATTTGAAATATTATAAGGATTACCTTACAGTCCCCAATTATATTATCAATACCAATGCAAAATTAATATTATACAAATAAATTTAAAGACATGATCTACCGCAATTTAAAAGGGTTAATCCCTGCAAAAAATTGAAATAAAAGTAAAAAAGTTACTTTTAAATGGGGGTTACAAAGTGTTTGCACTGATAGTTTACATAAAGTAACTATTAAGAAGAGAACGAAAAAGTGACAGCATACAAACTATTCCTTTTTGCAGCAATTGGCACATGAAAATTAAATTTTCTTAGAAAGCAATCATTAAGGTTATGCTACACAGAAAACATTTGGTTAGTAAACAGAAATTTTATTTTTAGGACGAAATTTACTGAACACAATATCGGTTATTTGAAAATGATAAGACAACCTAGTGCTGAGTATTTAAGATAACAAATAATTGAAAACCCATGCATGGATTCTGCAACAAAAATAGACGTTATTTTTTGATCGGACGCAATGAAAAGTTTTCAAATTTAGTTTAAATTACCAAAAAATAAAAGAATTCACCAAGAAATATCTTTTTTAGATGGTCAAGCAAAAAAGTACTATTATTTATGTGAATAAAGTAGACGAATTTGGTAATGTATAAAAATTATTTATAAAATTACAGATTCATTGTAGGCCTGAGTAAGTCTGAAATTAAGAAGGAAACACTTGAATTTTTAGTTGATTTATTAATTTTTTTCTGATTCATGTCCGAAATTACTTATTTATAGTAGAAAAGACAAATGATCATCAGAAAATTGAATGAAGTAATTTTTAATGGTAATTTCCGTATCTAACAACTGAATGGTCTTAATCTGTAGAAAGGCTAGTTTATATTGAACATTGAGCAAACTGCCTTAGGGTCTTTTTAAAGGGTTATGGTCACGGAGTAAAGGGCGCAGTGTAAGCAAGCATGTGTGTCCGATATCAGAGCTGTATCTTGCCCCAAGCTCTGTTCACATAACAAGGCCGTTGCGCAACTTCCCACGGCGGAAAAGCGAACTTTTAGCACCTTATTGCGATACATTTCTAGAGCCGAGGAACGAGAGAAAGGTGTGGCAAAAGAACAAGGGAAAGAGAAAGAGAAAGAGGGAGCTATTACACGTGGAAGTGACATATCCACTTGAGTGAGGAAAATAATAGCGCCAGTTAACATTTATGCCTTTGTACTTCATTTAGATGCGGTCCTCGCGATAAGACACCAGGTTAATCTGCACCGCCGGAACACAAAGTTCCGTCGTTAAACCCGATGTGGCGAGGCCGGTTTTTAGTCGCACACACACAGGGAGGTTATAGTTTAAATTGAAACCTTATCTGCTTAGCCTATGGTTTGCTCTCGCTGGCGACAACGCCCCTACCCTTGCCCGGGTCAACTCACCCCATCTTCCTCTCTCTCTCCGAGCCGCTAAAGCGAGAGAGAGAAAGATAGATTAGAATTAGCGGCGAGGGAGAATGCAAGGGTGAGAGAGGCTAAAGTTTTATCTGGCACCTAACTCCCCCGGCTTGGCCCGGGTACATGTTTCATATTAGTTTTAGTGGCACAGAGGTTGGGATATTGTAGCTTCCTCCGGTCCTTATCTGCGTGTCACAGAGGAAGAGGGAGGGGGAGGCGGGGGAGGCACTAAAAGTTGTCCGCAGATCTGGCGCGGCCCCGCGCTCTATCTGCGCTTTAAAGGCACAATCGCCAGTTACAAGGTGAAACCTTTTCCAGGTCCGGCGTGTCGAGGGGACCGAAAGCGAGAAAAAACAACCACACATGCGAGCAGGAACTTCTCGGCTATAAAAATCGACTGCGTCCAATACCGAGGTAACTGGACGGCCGAAAATAAAAACAAAGATTTTGTTTTGCACGTGGGATCTGACGGGGGGGAAAAAATTAAAGACATTTTGACTGCCCTGGTACGTGAGTTCAGTAAAGAGGAAAAATTGTAGATTGGGGCGACTGGAAGTCCACAAATGAGCGCATTGCCTTTGTGCGGCGCGGAGGAGGATCGTAGAAGCATCGTGGACGAAAATGAGTTTGTTGTTATTTCTGGGACGTAATGTCCGCAGAAGAACCATGAGGTCCCCCTATGAAGCAAATATGCATCGAGATGAAGAAATTTCGATGTAATGCATTTACGTGTCGAGTTTCGAACAGTATCTGGTTTTATGGTGAATTCCCGGGATCATCACCAATAATGTATATAAAACCGCTAAATCAATAATATGACAATCATAAAGAAATAAAAATTACAATTTATCAACAAAAAGTAATATTCATTTAAAATATATACGACGTTTCGTCCATGTGGACTTCTCTAGACGGAGTCCACGATGCAAAATTATGTGCTTTTGTCTGTTTAAAATTTACCTAAACCCATAAACATGGAAGAAATGTCGTAAATACATTAAAAATGTATTTAAGCACTGTTTGATATGAGCATATGAATAAATAAATACATAAATGGATTCAGTCTAATTAGAAAGTTTTTTTATTTTTACGATTCAGAAGTATAAATCAAGCCCATCATTTTCTATTCTTCATTGAAACTCGTATAAGGAAATAAATTTACTATTTATGATATGAGAATGAGCATTTCTGTAAACATTCTTGAGGAAAAAAAATTACAATCGTCTCAAATTTTACCGATATGATGTTAATGATTGTCTACATTTCATTGATCTATCCCAAGCTTTCTTGGAATGGAAGGATATCTTCAATGGGATATCTCTTGTAGGCAATTCTTAACACAACTGGAGGGTTTTCTCTCCGCCTTAAGACGGCACTTCCTACGTGAACCAGGAAATTTCACAAGTCGCGTGCGCACACATTGTCGGACGTTTTCCCCACTAGCGTTCTAAGTGCCAAATATTTGCGAGATGACCATCAGAGACGGTTTTCCGACATCAGGTGCCAGGATCCGGGAGGACGCTGTTTGCTCTCGTGCTGCTTGTACACTGTAATAAACCCCATTGTCTACGAGGCCACAGAGCTTCCACTAATATTTGTGGAGTAACTGCGAAGTAAGACCTCCAGTTGTTCTATCTATCCACCAACGAAAAAATGTCACTGTGTATTCTTAGGTTATTTACCGAAATAAAACAAAGTACCTTACAGGAATGAATTCAATATATCGTTTTGTATCGATACTTGGCACATGAATGAGAGATTTGCCGATTACACGGCTTAAACCTACCGGTGCCGTCGCTTTATTTGCGCTGAGAAATCTGTCAAAGCCGGAAAATTTATCTATATTACAAATAAATTGCAAATGTCAGTATTTTTTGCTACTGACATGAATTTATTGCCTATTTGTATTGAAAATTAATTTAAGACATATTATTTAAATTAAAGTGTTTATTTTGGGGAAAGAGTAAATTATTTTCACTGGAATTGTAAATACTGACTGTGACGAACTCCCATGCTTTTAAATGAAAAAATACAACTCAATACACCTCCTAAATCGTAATAGTAAAATATAATGAATTTATGAAACAACTTCTGGCACACAGGAACGTGTTTATGAGACGCTAACTTCGCTTACTATCTTCTTGGCGTGACTAGCTAGAAAATCTCTTAGTGTGTCATGCCGTGACAGCAATTTATAACGCAGTTTAACAATATACTCTACGACGTTATTGACCTGATTTTTTTCTCAGTTAAGGAAGACGCGGTAGTCGTCGGGAAAAGCAACTACGTCAACGACTGTACGCGACGAAGAAATGGCGACGTCAAACACCGTCCGCGTCGCCACACACGATTAATATGCAGCGTCCCTCCAGGTTGCTGTTTGGACGAGGCGCAAGGTGGCTCGTCCAACGAGACACTTGTTTGCCTAAGACAAACACACAAAACCACAATCAGCCAAAAGAAACAGACTACACTGCGTCGGCACCGCCGGAAGATATTCGCTCCGGGCGCCTTGATTTACTACTTACTGTCTGCGGGGGAATTAATGTTGTGACGCTATATCACTCGCGAGCGGGGAACGTCATTCCGCCTATCGAAAGTTGATGCGAAAAATCGTGATTTACGGCTTGAGCGCTGGGGACAGGTGAAGTTAAAAACAAATGAAATACGCGGCTTGAGGTTTGCTGGTTATTAATCCGACGACACTATCAGCCCGTTTCTGATCGTGTTAAGTAAGTCGCGGAAGGAATGTTTTAATCTGAGATGAAACATAATGTGACTGTAAAGTTTATTAGAGTACTTCACAGAACGTTTTTGGCAGAATATAATCGATGTAAAATTAAATACAGAAAAAAAGCAGTCGAACTCAGGTATTCCTGGCATCCGATAATGACATGCAACTTTTACATTTTAATTTGAAATAATTGTTTTTGTGTAAAAATTGACATGGATATAAAGATTGATAATCGTGTTATAAGCAGCAAATACCTGGGACGGCTATGGCCAGGCAGAAATATGAAAAATCGATCATTTCTGGTTTATATCACGGAATTCTAGGCGATACCTTTCGAAATCCACCCAGAAAATAATCAAGAAGGTGAATTTTGCCGAGACCCATTTTGACATATTAGGCTATGATTGCTAAAAGATTTTCAGTAAAATTCTGTTGAATGTGCAAGTGTCTTTCGCTAAGCGGAAAAATTGAAATCGTAAGAGAAATCGACCGCGGTGCTAGAAACGTGCAAACAATTATATTACCATTTTTAATAGTATCATCGATTCTGAAGAATAAACGGCTCTATATTTCGTTTTTCGAAGACAACATAGAAAGCACAAGAAATTAAAAATAGCAGTTGAGCTATTTAAATATTTCATTAACGGAAAGTTTTAAAATTCAACTTATTTCTGGTCAATTTTAACCAAAGTATCATGAAAGTGTAAGCAGAACGGTTTTGAGTTCAGTTTCGCAATATACGAGAGATTTTTTAAGTAAGTAGTGATATTTATTTAAGAAATAACATTAAATTATTATCAGATATTTTAGTAACAATGTTTTCCTTGCTCCTTACACTAATTCTTTTGTTAAAAAGTTTCGAAATCATCAAAAGAATTTAACTGAGAAGTCTTGTCAGCGATTCGTTTCTTACAAGGACTATTACGCCAGAAAACATTAATCGGAAACCGTGTGAGGTGTATGGGCAAGCAATAATGAGTGATGAAATGGACAGGAAGTGGATTAGACAGTTTAGCTACGGCACTCAACATGTGCACGATGAGCCGCGGTGCTGCCCACCGCCTGTCAACAGAGGCGATATCTTTCTTTGGCGAAGGCAAACAAAATCTGGTTTTCTGTTACGACAAGTGCCTGAGTAACTGATCCGACTATTTGGAGAGGAAGAGTGAGGTTTAAGGCAACGATTGACAACAACTTTTCGATACTTGCTTTAAAACGGTGCTCGCAATTTAGATTCTTCATGATAAAAATAGTGATTTTTTTTAGATTCTCTGACAGCAAAATCAATACCCGGATATTACAAAGCTAGGTTACGGGGAAGTGTAAAAACAAGTCAAATTAAGCATTTACCTAGGCAACATAACTCGTATGCAAAGGAATTTCAATACATGACGTGTACCTCAATCAATAGCAAAGACGGTAATGGAATGACAGTAAATATTAAGTTGGGTGAGAAACCAAGTTAAAGGAATATAATGTAACCAAACATGTATGACGATTTTCGAATCGGTAAACTGTTAATGAAATTTCACGGCCTAAAATTTTCTGCGAATGTCTAACGTGTATTTTAAATGGGATGATATCTAGGATGAAAGTCACGAGTTGATATAGTGTCGACTTTATACAACTTGATAGGCTTACAAGACGATCGCCCTTGGCACGTTGCCGCATGGCTTACTTACAGCAAGTGAGGCAGCCAATTAATACTTCCTACGCGCATCTAATTATTTATTTACAGTTGTCACATTAAATGGAATATATATATTTGATAAATTTATAGCAGAAGTTCGTGGGTTAAATTTTTGGCTTATAATGAATGAGTTTCTAGTAAGGTGCCTGATTGATGTTTGATTCATATATGACGTTGAGTTTTAAGCATGTTGATGGCGGGAGAGTAGAAGCAGCAGATTGTCTGGCGACGCACGACTAGTTAGCCCCACTCCCCCGCACTGTCCGACGCGACGGTCATAATGTCACGTCGCCATTCCACATGCGCGCGCAACGGCAAGACGAAGGCAACTCCTGTATTAAAACAGAGCCTAATATCGATCCTTGGGGATGACCGAAGGCAAGCGAGCGACGTTGTGGGGGGGAGTCGGTGGAGGGAGGCTTTTACTTTTGCTATTGTGCGTGTGTCAGTGTGCGTGAGGAGAGGGGGAAGACGTATTTGCGTCACGGCCATTGTCCCTCGCTCATCCCAATAAAAGCTGGGGGTTGGTTCTGCGCTACACCTCCAGTAAATGAGCAATCCTTCGCGGCATTGTGGGTCAACAATTGTGACACATTGTCTCCCGCGTGAGGACGAGCATTATCTGTGTCATGGCCGACTGCTGTGTTTATTATTATAGCAGCGCTGTCCTCTTACCCCTTGGGGCTTCATTATGTTCTCCTCTTTTCGCTGTTCGTTGCGCAAAACGAACATTTACACCGTTTCGTCATTCCGCGTTTCTTTCTTTCCTGCGCACATTACTCTTTTTTCCCCCAATACTTTCGTTTCTAAGAGTTACGTGCTACTTTCATTGAGCCGATACTGGATATACGTTGAAAATTACGCAATATTCAAGCTAGGAAAATGAGGAGAATATTGCTACAAGCACACTCAATATTATCTTGTGATAAAAATATTAGAAATTCATAATAGAGATAACCTGATTTGTATACGAGTCTAAGTCTGCGTCTCTATCTCTACAATAATGAACTCTAGGTTGGATGGATAGAAAAATATAAATGGATTACTTCATTAGAGCACTTAAATTTCTCTCAGCAGTCATTAATTGCATAATTTTATATCTATCGTTACTGTCGATTATTTTGTAAACTGTATTAGATGTACGATATTACTTAAAGCAAGAGAGTCGATTATTTTGTAAACCGTATTAGATGTACGATATTACTTAATTTTTTTAAAAGCAAGAGAGTCTGTACCATTACATGAATTTGCATGAATACTTCAAACAAATAATTTAACCAAGAAATTGGTTATTTTACGAAAGGAACATAAATTTGAACTTATTAAAGGCTGTAAGGAAAAATAATTAGACATGTAATTTTGTATTTGAGAGTTAATGACGTCAAATATTTTCATATATGGGATCCTTGTGTTAACTCAAGATATGTTTAAAAAAATAGATAAAAATATTATTATGGTCAGATTATTATGTCAATATTTCGCAAAAGCTCCAGATTCTCAAAATTATTTTCCTTTAAGGATACTATTAATTAGATTTTTTAGTATTGAAATGGCGACTGATAACAAAAATTGTGGCTAAAATATGAAAAATCATCCTTATTATATTTTCTCAATTTTTTACCACAAGCAGGCAAATGTAAATTTTTATGGAGATCTGAAAAGAAACAAGCATACTGAAAATTGCGAAAAAATTAAAGTCCACACAAAAAACAACAACATAATTTTAAGAGATATTTAAACAAAGTAATTTATAATTATAAATTTTTGGCTTAGTGGTGAGTAAAATTAATTGGTATATAGGTCAGATTATATAATATTATTGTTTAGAAAAACTGAAGTGCGTAGAAAAGTTAATGTTTTATAAATTTAAGTTAATTGAAGAAAACTTAGTATGTGAATGTATATGAATTTAATTTGTATGAGTGCTGAATATCAATTAATTATAATTATAAAATTTTTATTAATATATTATTGGGGAGTGTAAGATAAAAACCTTTTTAAATTTTGTCTCTAGACATAACTTTGCCCGTTATTGGTTGAAGGTATGTATAATGTGTAAAATAAACAATTATTACTTCTAGTAGTTTCGACCCTCAAGTGTGACGTTCCTAATCTCTCCGTTTAATGAATTTCTTATTTCAAGTTTAATTATATCTAATGATGATTATGTATCCAAAAGCTTCAGTTTTATATTTTTTATGAACATAAAGTGTTTATTCTTTTTGTGAATTTCAGGAATATTTGGTTTTCTGTGTTAAACAATTGCTTAGTAAATGCTTCTGACATAAAAAGTGCCGTTTCATAATATTAAACGTGAAATGAAAAATTATCGCACGCACGCATACTTGAATTCTCAGAATTATAAACTTTAACCAAACGTATGTCCAATCAGAGTGGCCAGACGTTTATCATTTTCCGTAATTATGGATAAATAATTGAACGGTATCATTTTCGTATTTGTCTCCGCTAAATATGCGTCTAATATCATTGGCAATAACACGTAATCTTCTAGCTCCACGGTTATTAAACTTGCTAATGTCCCTACTACCCTTGTCACTACGAAGTTAGACGAGCCCGTGAAGCACACTCGTGGCTAATTGCTCCTACCCCTCCCCTTCCCCCTTTCACTTCAAGCTAACAAAATGGCAGTTGAAACCACTGACAACTTCATAACAAACCTATTCGAAACAAGCCTTTTTCTGCGCTACCTCTACTCTAAGATACACTTTCTCTACTGTCAATATTTCTATTATTTTCCTCTTGCTTCAGTTTTATGTGGCACTTCTGCACATTTATAAGTTTTCCGGGAATTTATTAGACTATATTATTATAACTGAGGTTGCTACTGTTGCACGTGCCGTTCTCAGCACAATAATTAAATATTACATTAATAATCGCTATTAAAATTATTAAATTTATTTTCTTCATATGAAACATTATTCTTATGCTCTTAAACATTATTTATGTGTCCAGTTATAGTCAAGTATGAGAAAATTCGTTTGTCTTGAAAACGTGGGTAGGGATTTGCTTATTAGTGCTGTACGTCGCCCGAGCCCTAGAACAATTTCCCGGATGTTTTCTTGACAAGCCGTAGCAGGATGCGAAAATTGGCGACTCAAATTAATCCTTTTTGCTGCTCGTATCTGCAGACACCAGCTACAGCTGCACTAAGAAGCTTACTCAGGCGAGCATATATTTTGGTAACGGGCAAAACTTAAGCCGACTCTGGCAGTTGGCACGCAACAGAAACGCAACGTGTCGACAAGACGTAACCACTTGTTCGCGGCAAACAGACCCTGGAGAGAAATCTCCTAACTGCAAAGCAAAACAGAGATCACGGGTGGAAACGCCGCGAGTTTCAGGTGCGAATTCTTGTCTTTGGTTTAAAATTTACACTCGGTCTCAACGACGTGTGTTCTGCAGATATGTCAAACTCGGGCTGTTTCCACTTGGAAAGTTTACTGCATCTCAAGGAATAACACGGATGTTGTCAGGAAAATGATAGCATTTATTAGTTCTGAGTGATCTCGGTAATATTAAAACTATTACATTAATTAAAAATATTTTAATATTTAAGAAATATTATATGTATATATATTTATATTATATATAACATTAAGAAATATAAGAATAGATATTGATGCGTGGTGTACTCTAAATATAAAAGTAACGTTCATAATTAACTTACAGTTAGTATATGGCGTGAGATATACCATGGGGTGTGATGATCTCAATAGAGGGAATGGTGAAAGGAAGTATTGTTGTCAGGGAGCAGCATTAATTAGAGAGAGAAGCAACTACCACATTTAAAAATATTCATTATACTTTCAGTAACCAACAGCGGCATGGTCTTTTTATCTTGCTCTCTAATTATCATCTATAAACTTTTACAAATAAGCTTCTTGACACACGACTTGTGCCTAACTTGTAAAAGTATGTTTTCTAAATAATTTTTACTCTGTCAAGTTGCCGAAATAAAGGTTCGTATTAAAGGGAGTTCCCCTCTACCTCAGCTACAAATACAAGTGTAGGCATCTGCCAAATATATTTCGAATCGACAAGCTCTTCGACTATACGTAAAATTTAATAAATTGGACACGTTTTACCTTTATGTTTTAATATTTATTTTTAGGATAGAATAATCAATTAATTAAAAAAAATTGGCGATGTTGCAAATTTGAATACGAGAAATTTGACTTAAAGAAAAGAACATCGAGTGGAGCTACAGATGTGCTGTAAAATTACTAGAATACCGTAGGCATATAACACGCAAGGCTACTTGAATTTTTAATTATAAATCTGCATGCATTACAGCTTTTTTTATTAATAAGCATCAACCTTGACATTCGGAGCTTCTAATAAAAACCAATGTAGGTTTGGCTGTGGCCTGCACCAGACCCCGCATGATGACTCAGAGGGCGCTGGTGCATATTAATCCCCCTGCTGTACGTCGGGGGGTCACTCGACCACGAACTATGCCACAGAGGGGGATTATGGGTAATTCCTCATCCCTCAAGTCATCCCCGCAGAATCTGAGCAACCCCAACCTCCCTTCCTCCTCCCTCCTTCAGAGACTCCCCTTTCCAAACCGACTTTAATAATAATTTTAATCAATTCCCCTTTGTATTTTCTAGCCTCACAGCTCGGAGTTATTGTTGTGTCCCCAGAGGCTTATTCCTTTTTTTTTCAAACACTGTGCCTTGTCCTTGTTTAATTTAGTGTGTGATCAAAGTGGCCGCGTCAATATATGTCGATTTATATGTTGGCGTAGCGATATATCGCCCCGTGGCTAATCGTTCTTGAACTAATAACCATCTGCTCCGGCAACATAAGATGAAAGTCATGTGGGCTATTTTTTTTAATAAAACAAAATTAGGGTGAACGACCAGAAATCACTGTAATGTATGAGATAGGACAATAAACTTGGAATGTGACCGGTCATCGAAAACGGAATAATTGAAAGTGTAATATGACGTATTTCGGCAGATCAGTCGCACTAAGCAACAAGATCTTCAACCTGCTTCGTGACTGTCTTTCAGGAACATTCAAGAAAGAGAGGGAAGGAAATATTTAGTTGGTCGTGATCCGAACGGCTCTTTTTGTGAATCGTGTGTGAAAGAGCGGCAGATCCCTGGGAAACAGCCATTGTGCTTTTTAAACACATCTCAGATACGGATCGTTGAATCGTTACGATCGCAGAGATCTCGTAAATAGGAGAGTCATGCTGCAGGTGAGACCCGAAAAATCTGGCCCGACGCGGCATCACAGCGCATCGCCGCCCGCTCCATGGGAACCGGTTTATTTTCGGAGAGAGATCTACTAGTATCAATGAATCATTAGCGTCGAATTAGAGAAACGTCTCCCTCATCCCGGGTGGACGTTGATCTATTCCTCTCAACAACAACGTCGCTCCCACAAAGCACACCGTACGGGATCAAGATATCAAGATCAATGTATCACTGTTTATTCATTTGGTTGTTTTGTTACCCACAACTTGTCCGTATGCGTCGTTGACGTGCCATACATTGAAAGAAGAAGTTTCAATTATATTTATAATGTCACAGTAGCTTTATTTTCATCTATCTTACCTAAAAATGTTTCAGGAACGGACGGAAATTTCATCAAACCTTTGTATGACTTAGGAAATTTACTTGTAATTAACATGTCAGTTTTTGTATATGAATGAAAGCTCCTGTTTTTTTTGACGATCAGAATATTCTTGTGAATAACTGCTGGCGGTAAATAAAGACGTTTCAAAAACGTATCAGTGTTACCTTCTTTATTGATCTATTAATATTAAAAAAGAATAAACTGACTAAATTTATCAAAAACTCAATAGAATAAAGTACAAAATTAGAATATACCAATAATATAAAACTAATACGGCCTATGATTTGATCCTCTTCAGGTGCAAATATTTATAAAAAAGATTAAATTTCTTGAAATATTAATACGCAATCAAAAATTTTTTGAAAAAAAAATGCCAGGCTCGTGACGAATTGTTCATCATAGGCGGTTGTCTGTAAATATTGTGTGTTCCTTTTATAAAATACTGCAGATGATTCAGTCCCGGGGAAGTGACGTGATTACCACATTCCTCCGCGTATACCGGTAATGCCCCACGGCCCGCCCCCCTAAAGAGACCCCGCCACGGGGAGGATAATAAAAGAGAGTGTGATCTACTCACAGTATTTTTAACCTCGTGCCAAAATAGGCTGTTACTTTCTCAGGTTAAAATAATCTGCGTGCGATACGTGCTCGTGTCCTGTCCGAGGGAATTTATTCCTGCGTAAGAATGTGGCGACCGCTGCGTTCCTGGTGGCGCCCAGGCGGAACGAACGCCTCTCCAGATATAAATCTCGCACGTCGTCTGCTTCGACTGACGAGTGCAATTATCGATATCCAACACTTGGCACGATTGGTCCACCCAGGGATCGAAGGTATTGCGATTAGGGCCTGTCTGTCACGGAGGTATGCTGTACTTTGTACACCTTAATTTAGATAGACTAAATGTTAAACTTAACGTTTAAAGCTGAAATAAAAAAACGGAGCTGTGACGCCATGACACACTGACGAGAGATAAATTCACCACAAAAACAAGAGATTATTTATTATAACGCTACTATTAACATTTATTTGGTTGTTATGCCTGCCATTTGGACCAGGACAAGTTTTTTATTTATGTACTATTTCAACGTATATTCATGGATTATTTATAAAAACTTTAATTATTAATCCTACAATTTATCTATAGTAACGAAATATTCGTAGTGATCGGATTGAGCTTTCATGTTCGAGGTTTGGCTTTCTCAGATCAGGGAGCTGATTGATCAGGAACATTGAATTTCTCGTTTCGCACTCGTATGATAATAAGCCAATACTGAGTTATTACCCAGGTTGTTAATTTGAATATTTTGTCATTAAATATCGCTCTTCAAAGCCGTTGTACCGAAGAGTAAATAGCTTCGAGGTTGTCTAGAAACTTTCTCCAGGAATCGCGAATCGAATCTGAACGCACGATGTTAATTGCCAGCAGTTTGAGAGGTAAATTAACTTGTCCACTTCCGTCGTGCTTCTAGGCTGAGAGGTCGCCAGAGAGTCTTTGCCCTCGCAATCGGAAGCAGCCATCAGCAGCTCCGCACCGTCCCGCTACCCAGACCCGCAATTAGCGGTAATGAGCCAAGTGTCAAACTGCGCATCCAGTCTTCTCCAAAGTAAACTCTCGTAATTCGCATCACACGGTATAATCATACGTGAGGCTTACTGTCCCTAACAACACAAAAAAAGAGTTACTAAATATGATCTATCTCGACTGGTGTTTGATCTGGATCACTAATGAATGGAAGGCTGAACGTATCCCGGCTGAAACATTTTCGATTGTCATTTCATTTTACTACATTCCCAATTCAACTTCACGTTGATTTCAACACAAGAACCATTACCACATATTATAGCCCATATTTTTAAAACTCGCAATAGATTCGGGATCTGTGCGCCTGGTCTTGTAATTTATTGACCTCACGGATCCTAAACTTTTGATGCTGCCCGAAGACTGAAGCAGTATTACATCTGAACTAGAACCAAGAATCATTTTAAGAGTTGAATATAGCCTTTTTGTTGTTGTTAATAATTAACATTTCACTATCAACCAGAGCCTGTGAGTTTCGTGTTTCTGGGTTAGGAAGGACTTACACATTCCTGAGTGTCCTTTTGCGGACGGCTGACGCTCGTGGTTTCGCATTCCGTTACATTCAGCCCGCACTTGTCTCTTATATAACAACAATGTGGTCATCCAAATAATGTGTTTTTATTGAAGTTGTGGTCTTGTAACTACCGCGTCGGAGTGAATTGATTGGCAATGTTTGAATGTCAGCCAGAGGAACCATTCTTGTAAGTTAAGTAATAACCAATTACACCACGACGGTCGAACGGGACTAAGGAAGTGATTTGTTTCCCTCTTTTGTATCCATAGCTTGAACTTATAAATCCCACGTTGATTTTGAAAAAGTATTTATTTTTGTTGCTACGATGCGTATGTTAGTTCCCCCCCTCCCCACCATCACTGATCTGTCAAAGATGTATCGGAACCGTCTACTTTAGACCTGTTTGCGTGGAGGCGGCTGTCCCCCGGATTTGCTTCCGTCGCTACGTCTTACCGACGCGGCCGTCATGTCTTGGTCCGCACAAAGGCTCATTGTCGCTGTCGGAGCTATCAGTAAGAAGCCGCAGTCGCTTATCAGGGGCATTGTCTCAAGACACGGACGCCCGGCGTCGTCCCGGACCAACGGATACACGGAATTGGCTTGAATGACGTGGGAAAAACTCTAGCTCCGGCTGGGGAGTGCTATGAGGAACCACGAGGACTGCTGGTGACAACACTGAAGGGTTCTCCTTCGCCGTATCGAGATTGAAACCAGCTCAGGGGTGGGCATCTCTCACGGGATCAGTTTGCAGTACGAAGTATTGTGCTAAAGCTCACAACAAACTGCAAGGATGAATCGCGTGGTCGCCTTGAGAATTTGTCCTTCAACTGAAATAAATTATAATATACTTACGTAGACTCAATATACAACGTTAATTTTTCGCCAAATATTGCCTAGGTTTATGAACTTATTAAGTCAATAATGCCCAAAGTCTTTTAGAAGTGAAATTAATTTAGAATGGATGATTTGCAGGCAATATTTTCAACCTATTACCATCAATTTTGGCAACTTTATTTAATTCAAGAACGAGGAGAATAATAATATAACCAGGCTAAATAATGACAGTAAAAAATAATGGAATAAAGGGTAAATGTCTGAACATTTCGCATACAATTATCCAAATTCGTTTACGTAATAAAAATGGAGAAAAGAGCCCTTTTCTGTTTATGAGATTTTCTTGACGTACCGAATTGCGTGATCTTTTCACTGCTGCTAGGTGTTGCATGGCCTCTTGATGCATCACCACAATTAAGGAGCTGGTGTTTCCGAACCAGCAATTAGGAGGTTGTCAAGGACCCTGGCCGTACGTAAATAACTCCCCCTACGAGAGAATTCCTCTGTATCGCGGAAACCATTCATCTCCCACAAGGGCTTTTATCACAGTGCTGGAAACTGCGGAGGTATTATTGAACAAATGTATAATTAGTCATCTACTCCTGCGGCCGATTAACTTCTCTCGCTACATGGCCAGTCGAGAAAGACAAATTGGAAAGTGTAATTAAAAGCTTCCCTAGCCGGTGATTATACAGCTCTAGAGGAGAGAACTGCTAAGATGTGTTCCCAGATAAAGAGCTGCGAAATGTGTTTCCGAAGCTTGCGTGCTGTTTCCTAAAGGGCGAATAAATTTTGAAACAAGATAAATTATCTAAAATGGACATAATAATTTTTTATTAATAGCTGTCGTTCAGAACATTTTATATTTTACAATTATATGATAATAATCCGGTAAATTCTTGACAATCTCTACGCCTATGGCTAATAAATAGTTAAGTTGCACCGACTGAAAGTTGTACACAAATTTGCTATGGAAAAACATAGGGACGTAAGGAAATATATAGAAATAAAGTATTTATTGTTGTTCTTCAAAATCGTTTACATTCAGCCGTTATGTGTGAATCCTATATATTGTGCATGAAATAGGATAAACATTTCGTACAAAAATGATTTTTATATTGACAACAAATAATGTTTCCACTTTAAAACTACGGGAAAGCAGTTTCCGTAGGCGTTGAGTCAACTTCGGTAATGAGTCGCTTTACGAATGTCCAGGAGGTGCTCAAGTTTTAACAACGTTTGATAAATATGTTACTTACGACTTAGTGAATTTCAGAGGTCCGCATTTAAATTTACAAAAATGCTATTTAAAAGAAACAAAAAATTGAAATCTGTTGTCTGCAGTCCGTATTAACTCGAGTTTACCCGATCGCCAACTCGAATACGCCCGAATGTAGAATAGCAGACGAATCGCGTATTGTGCTACATACGACGTATTATTAATACTAATAATATTCTAAATTTATAAGATTTATTAATTCTGAAAAAATTCTTATACGAGTTTCATTAAAATAAAATTAAAGTATTGTCCAACCAAAAGCTTGTGCTCTTTGCAGAGCAACTTTCTCTGTTACGCAAATAAATTCACTTCCGAGTAAGGAGTACTATAATTTTCATATTACAAAATGTGTGAGCAAGATTTACGACTATCGCATTCCGCGGTAATGAAGACAAGGAACAATGTCTGTGTTTGGTGACTCGTCCTTGCGGCTCCGAAGACAATGGCCCGTCCAGTGCAAGAGCAATTTATTACAACAGACACACCGAGTGTCAGTTTACTTGCGATGTAAGCTATAGCTGCAGGGGAAGACCCACGTCGTGTACGTTACTCAATATTCAACTGTACATTTATGAGTACAAGTGGCTTTGGATTACTTATTGTCCATTCGTTTCTTTTACTCCCTTTACCACCCTGTCTTTATTTCCTCTTTACTTTCTATCTCTCTCTATGTTTCTCTCATCCCAGGGTCAAGTATGATCACCAACGTTAATCTATGTTAGAAGTAGTGATAAGGTGGAACACGCAAGAGAATGAACACTTTACGTTTAGGTTCACAGATTTCTGTTTAAAGAATTGTTTTCGTCGCCCCCAATTTGCTGACTTTTTAATCCCGAGGTATTTTCTTGGGAACGAAATTTTTGCATTATACAAATGTCCAATGAACGAACACCAGACCTCAAGTACTATAAATGATTCAATAACACGATATAAAATAACAGTGCAATGTATATTATATAATTATCTAAAATTATAATTACAGATATAATTAAATAGCCCTGGTCTTCAGACTATGGCTATGGCTGACCGCCAACTATTGACTTGACAATGGTTTCCTTGGTCAGGAAAAGCACATTGATTGGACGCAATTTGAAGGTGTCCATTGGACCTATTTTAGTTGTCAAGGAGCATCAAAATTGTTCCACTGATCTTAATATACCGGTTTACATGAGTAATACACGCTAGGATGGTATCAAATATGATATGAACAGAAACCAACAGAATCAAAATATAAGTATTTATATTAACAAACCCGTACACAAAAACTACTTGAAAGTTAATAAAGCTGTGCATTTATAGTCCGTCTACTAATTATTTAAGTACATACTTCGACGGAAAATAAATTCTTCCGGTAAATTAATATCTTGGAACAATACATAAAAGATTCCCCCGTTATCTTTGATTTGAAAACCAGCAAATGAAGATCAAAAAACCAATTACGAAAATGAAAATCGTGACACTTGTTTATTTGTGACAACAATATTGTTCGGTACACCGAAACGAGTCTCCTTATTTACAATTTTGCCGCTGTGGAGCGGTTTATGTATAATTTTTAGAAAATAATCCGTTATTTAATATTAGTTGCGTGGAAGAATGTGACCAGACATACTAGCGAATACTAGAAACCGGATGATTGCGCACGGGAAACATTACGAGAATTCAAATGGAAAAAGGAAACCAACAATAGAGCAGGGTTTAAATAGTTTGTAGAGAGGCTGTCCATGGCTGATAACGGTATATACCTACTATACATTACTTTAATGAAGGACAATATTAATGTTTAGCCTAAATTCGAAATATTATAGATACCCCTGTTCTTCGAATCGAGTTATCTCTTGATCACCTACTACAGCGTAAGTTATTTTCAAACGGGATCCGATTTGACCTTGAAGCTCTTCTCTGTGCCACCAAATTAAATTAATGCGTCATTGTCAAGTATAATTGTGCACGCTGATATGCTGCATGAAGGGTTTGTTGCAAATCATTAATAACTTGCCACTTGCGGCAACGTTTTTCTATTTCTCTGCTCTCATTTGCTTAAAGACAGATCGGCTCCCATTCAGTCTATCATCTTTCCGCCGAGAAAACGTTTTTATGTCAGATTTTTTTAAAATCCCACTTCGAGTGTTACTCTCGTTCCCCAGAATTGACTAACAATGTTTTTCTACCTGGTCGTTCTTAACATCTTTGAATTTTGTGTACAATTTTGGTAATTATAATGGACGATCCTGATCGGTATTTCTGAAATGGCATATTTTGTTGTTATTGGTGGAGTGTGCGAGAGTGTGCAGAGGTGCAGAGGGAGTGTTGTAATGACTAATCTGTGTAAGCTATCCCGTGGAGACGACACCTGCCTGGGCTGCTGCATGTAGGTCGGCCCGCCTATCACAATGGCACATCGCAAACGCCTTTCACCCGCCGGTTCTGGCGGAGCCGGTCGCAATTATTCGCCAACAGAAACCATCCACTTTGTTTGTTCGAGACCGTTCACTTCCTACATGCGCATGCGTCCGTTTATCGGGCAAATTACAGCGATCCACTTTCGTGGCTGGCAAGAGAAAGTGAGACGAGCACTTTTGCGGGGGCGGGCGGGGGTGCGGGTCAGGAGAGGCGATAGCCATCTGGGGAGGCTCCCGTTCCTGCTCCTCACTCCTCGCTCCTCGCTCCTCGCCGCAGATTTCTCCCGCCCAGTGCGTGCTCCGAAGGCCGAGCTCCGCCAATAGTAGGAAACGACGCAAACACGAATTTCTATTTCGTGACGCGAAACGAATTCCGCTCAAATTTACCATCACTTCAACCCTAGGCTGCGAGAAACGGTCGCCGATAATTTATTTAGGTAACTGACTATCAACTTCCGGCCTACTGAAGAAGAATTTTCCCATTGCTTGAAATGTGATTTAAAGAAGAGATATCTAAATTAATATCAATCAGCTGTATTTATACCTTACAATGTTTGAAGTAAATTATAATGACTAAATAATTCGGGTTTATTTCAACTATTAAGTTTTAATATTTAAAGTACAGAAACATTTATTAAAAGCTGGCGATTTATAATTGAGAAACTTTCTTTCACAAGGGTTTGTGGGTTGAACTACTGTGGTCTAGCTTAAATTAAATGTAGATACTTAAGATTTACAGTACCCATCGAAGGGGGTCTCGGCTGTCAATTTAATTTAATGAAATTATCTGGAGCCGACCTCCTGTGGTCTGGTGACTAGCGTCGCTTGCTCACAATACAGAGGTCCCGGGTTCGACTTGGATGTTTGTGACGTCACGCTCACGGAGACTGGGATTAAAACCGCTGGAGATTCGATACACTGACCACGTATCACTCTAAATTAGTAATGAACCACGTAACATGACAGTCCGCAGTCGACCCTGTAGGTCAAGGCCCTGAATGGGTTGCAGAGCTAATGAAGAAGAAAAAGAAATTTTCTGGAAGTCTGGCGGCGACAGATGTTACCCTATTTTCTTGTAGGCGCAGCCCGAACAATTAACTCATTACTATCAAGTACCGTTCATAACTTATCTATTAACTAACAATAACTTTTCAACTGCTGTATATCATTAATAGATATCTAGCATCTCCTATAACTGTAATACTTACTACCTACATAATTAACTGGGACTAACTCTCTTCCGCCAAATATAAGTTGTTTTAAAACTTAATGTGAAGGATTAGAATTGCGTTTCTCATTATTTCGTCACGCTCGTTGTCAAATCCAAAGCCTGATTTTATTTAAATGTTTCTTATAGTTCCTTAACAAAGTTTCCAGCTACCCCACGGATGTTATATCTTACCTTTAGTCGTACAATAATAAGAAATTAGTGAAACGATTCAAAATTTGATAGGCCATAAATTTTTTAATAAAATAGTCATTTAATCGTAGAAAATTGTGAACTAACATTTGAGGTTATAAAACGCAATTTACATATTTCGGTTTTATTGTATTACTTAACGTCCGTCCTCACGTTAAAATTATGACGTGACAACGTTAATTTTCTCGGTATTGCTGAGAGTGAAGAACACATATGGAATAACTGCTTTGTTTGTGAATGAGAGAGCAGGGGGGTTTGAAACTGTTTGCCTTTCGTCACATGGATCGTTGATTAATCTCTCAACTTGATTACTTTGATCGAAAGAAAAAATGTGAAATTATAAACTAATAGTTAGACATTACTTAAGAGACACCGTGTTCAGTTAGTGATTATTCCAATGCATGTTTAAGTTATCCCAGCAAGCTCACTAACCGACATGATCCGGACGAAACTGCCCAGAAAACGCGAGACAGTAATTATTCGAATGATATGTGGCCTTCCTCGCGGTGTTATTAGCGCATCAACATGCAAACTGTTGGCTCGTTAAAGGCAGAATCTGATCGTGATGGAATTCCAGAAACTCTGCGTATGGAGCATGATTTGAATTGCTGTTTCCTTTTTCGTAGAAATTAACTTACGGTTGATTTTTCGTGGAAATTGTTGCTTGATTGAACAACGTGAACGTGTTGAGAAGACGTCTGCTTGACCGTAATCATGAATATAGCATTATGACACTGCTTCCATCCAATCTAGGCATCTCTGCATGAAATGAAATCCATTCTGCTAGCTTCAACGACTCCATTTATAAATAAATAAGTCAAATATATCATAGATGATATATAAAGGGGTAACACATGGCCTATGATTGAAATTTTTGTGGATATCAGAAGAAAGTGATTTCAATGAGTGCTTTCCAGTATAATTTGCTGTTGCCAAAATATGGCGATATCATTAAAAATTAATAAAAGATTTTCTGGTTTTCGTCCCAGGAAGCTACAGCAGGACGGCTTGTTCCGGCATAATCTTCTACTTAAGTGATCTTTTTCTGGGATTTAATAACATTATCAACTAGTGATTTGGGCTGGACTTTTGGGGTGTTGTCATTTTATATTAATGTATCAAATTTACGCACTTTTCACAAGAAAACTCATATCAACAACGGGTAAAATGCTAATTCCGATTTAAGTACTGAATTGGTATACTATTTCTTGTAATATTGTGTAGAATATATATATATATATAATATTTCGAAACAAAACATTAAATAGAATAAATCGGAATTTGATGTGCAAAAGATCACTTTTTAAGTAATGAAGCGTATATAGGGCATTTCCTAGTCTTCTAGGTCAGGTAGGCAATCTTCTACCTGCTTCAATTCCAAACGTTGCTGCCTCCGGAGGTTGGAAACCCCAGAATCTTTTCTTAATTCTATCCGCCGGGAGAACCTTGATCATTGAAAATTAGAACCATCCTTCTTCCTTTACTCACTCTTCCAATTTTATGGACATTTTAATTTCTACTCAGGGTATAAAGCAGAAATGTCAACCAATTTTGGAAAGGGAGATAAAACATTTCAAATTAAATGAAGGACACACAAAATGCATGAAATATTTTTTCTAGATTTTACAATGAATGAATGGAACAAATTACCTGCAATGCTGCTTGGGGATAATTGACTGTCCCGAAAGAAACCCAGGATTTGCTTTAAAAACAAATGAACGCGATATATCATACACCACAAGGGCTGAATTGAGTGTCCAGAAGTGACAGTGAAGTGTCAGTGAAAAGGTATTTTCAGTATTACTGTAAGTAGTGGTAGGATTTTATGTCTGGACTTCAAAGAAGTACAGGAAAACTATTAATCAAATGACGAAATTATGAAAGGAATGGCGGTTAAACGTCTAAGACAAATTGAATTGATACGCGAGACTCGTGGATGGTAGAAAGTGTTCATCATTGAGTGGCGTATGTAATGTGACAAGTGCGAATATGTGTGAAGAAGGCTTGATGTAGTTGAAATTAATTACGGTAGATTAAAGCTAGTCCAGCTTGTAGGCACCTGAGTAGTTGTGTCGAATGATCGATCACCTTGTGGATGACTCGGGATGTTGCGGACGCCACCACTGAGCCATGCGTATTAACGTTGTATCACAAATTATCTGAAACGATTAATATCCTATCATATAGCGATCTGGTGAGTAATTGATGTGCATGTTAGTGTTGGTGGCGACACCTGCTGGAGCACAAAGCCCCGAGCTCTTCCCACGGGCCGCCCGCCTGGGCTGGTTGTGAGACTCGTGACTGCGGCCCAGTCACGACTTCTATGCTCTGTTCGCGCCCAACTTGTGGAGCAGGTGCCACGCGAACTGGCCTAGCCCCTCAGGTCTTGCCACCAACAGAACGAGAAACATTTTAATCGGCAAACCTAAAATCAGAGCCACTCCAAACACGTGCGGCTGTAAATTAATCTCTCATGTCATCTCATCCTCTGACCTGATCTCCAAAGGATCTGATCAATATTGTTATTTCTATCTGTGTGACGTTTACGGACACCAGACCGTGACATTCTCTCAGGCCGCAGCCGTTTCTATCACTGAATTGGCATTCACGGCTAGTATTTACGCTAATGTTCCTTATCTCGAAGGCGTTGACTGAGAAATATTGTCCCACAGCAGACGTTATTTGGTTCACAATGCTGTGGGAGCTATTTTTAAATCCGGAAGCTGATAAAGACAATAGCTTCCAGTGCATCATGTATATTAACGTTGAATTACAATCAAGCTCCAGATCTCGAAATAAACGCAATTATTTAAGCAATCCCAGTGAAAATTCTAAAAGATGTTACTGTAAAGACATTGAACTTAATTAACATTAATCCAGGAACTTAGACTGTCTTCTCACCAGCACATTTTGCTACGAAAAATCAACTTTATAAGAATATAAGATATAATAAACGACTTCTTAACAAAACTGACCCTAATTAATACTAGCTAAAGAGAAAAAATAGAAAACTTTACTTTCAGTACTGGAAGTTTTATTTATTTTTACTGTAGAAATTAAATAAATAGTGACTTTAACTGAGGATGTACAAAGATATAATAAGAAACAACTGAACATCTACATTTTTATATTTTTGTATCTCAAAATTTCCCTCCTATAGCATTTTATCTACAACCAGGTTTGACCAAGTCCTACAGAAAGGTAACCAATTTAATATGTTTAGAATGTAATTAAGTCCTTAAGGATGTAACATAGTTTCAAATCAGTTCAGAAAAGGAAAATTCTGCCATTTTTCTTACTAAACCCTTGACCAACTTGTACAGTCTTTGTAATATTCCCTATTTTGTATGAAGGTGGCATACGGCAGATATTGGTAAACTCCTATTTATGTTTCTATAAAACAACTGCATGAAGTTACATACGTTCGGCGGTTATCTAGTGAAAATGAAGAAATTAAGGTTTCGTGATGTCCGTCGTTACACAACTGGATGTACTTTCAGTACTTTATATAACAATGGTAAAAATAATTACTCAAAATAGATTCCAGTGGTGTATTGTAAATTAGGAACAGGATCATCATGGCAAATTTATCGTCCTCGGGTACCCTAATGCCTCTCGGTTGTAAGACACATAAAGGTAAAGCTATTATTTTTAATTTATAAGTAAAATTCTTACTTCAGTTTTCGTTCCCACTGACATCTCAATAAATTATACTAAAAATAATATTTTAGTAGGAATCAGAATAGGTTTCAGTTTAACCCCAAATTCATCAACATTTAAAGTTATTGTAAATATTTTTAAATAAAAGTTGGAAATTATTTTATGATTTCTTTGTAGCAGATCTTGTGAAGATTAATTTGTACTGATTAAATATGCATAAAAGATTTCTTATGGCTTTTTTTTAAACTCAGGAACGTAACGTTGAGTGAGGTTTTAAATCATCGAGACCACTGCTGTGGAGTGTGTAGCTAACCCTTCGTGCAGCACAAACACACACTGGATGGTAGTGGTGTCGGCCCAGGGGTGAACAAGTACCAGACCTCTACAGACGAATAATTACACGATGGCGAGAACAGGTTGCCGCGAGGTGATTAAGCCTCGCAAGGGATTACCCGCGTCTGTCAGCGCCTGTTTCCTTTTACAAATATTACGTAGTGAATAATGGAAGAAAGTTTTCGGAACGCCAAGAAAGGCGAGCATTATTCATAGTGGGCGCCAGAAACTGATCAAATTCGCTCAGGTCTTTTTCTCTCTTTTCCTTTAACCTGTCGACATAAATCAACCGACTGGCTCGGGGACCCAAAATTTGTGATTATACGACCAGGTCCATTGTTTTCGCTGCATAATAGAACAAAACACTACGAAGGTCCAGTATGTATTCCTTTCGATAGAAGCAACAGACACTTGACAGCTGTGTGGGTGGGTCCCGGTAAAGATTTCGTGTCAAGATAGCGCTTGTTTCTTTCTCCTCCTCCTCCTCCTCCTACCCATTCTCTTTCTCTATCTCTTTCTTCTCTCTCGGCAAAGTGATTTTACTTATCTACGACCGCTGCGGTGACTGCGCCATTTTCGTCAGCAAGGTCATGACGTAACTTCGATCTCCAGCCTCCGCTGGAACAGTATTTTCTCACGCACGAGTAAGAGAGGACAACTACTGACCAACCTTCAGATCTTATTATTGCTGAATTAGAGTATTAGAAAGGATCCGGCAGTCACGAGTAATGAATATCATTAGCGGCTTTGCGGGCCGCGGCGATAAATCAAGTGGGAGATTCCGGTGACCTTTACGCGAGATGTGTGACCCACTGGACCGCCCTGCCTCGCAGCTTCTCTCTGCCCTGTGTGGGACGCCACGGAACTCACGCATTTCTTCACGAACGCTTGCAACCGCGCCGTGATTACTCTTCAATCACTGGCCAAAGGTGCCATCTGGAACCATCAGACTGATGTTGTTGGCTTTCCATTCCATCACTAAACCTCTTATCAAATACAGCTCAGAAACTATATTTCGTTATAACACTATTAATACCTAAAGCAAAAATCCAAAGATTTACAAACCCCAAATTTCTGACCACAACACGTCAGTACCATCTCGGAAGCCTGAACGGCTGTTCGGAATACTTTCCCCGCTCCAAAAGGATAAATAAAAATCTGTACAAAAATAATGATTATATTAACTATCTGAAAATCATAAATTTACATATAAACGGGACAGTCAATATTTCAGATTTTTATCACTATTTATTATAATCCTCTAAGCCGTCTCTTTCAGATGTTTGGATTTCATCACGAACATGCAGTTACCAATTTCCAACATACGTTAAGTACAGACAAAAATTTTGAAAAGCAATTATAAATGGGAATAAACAATATTTAGCTAAAATTTAAATTGTTCAGAAAATGAATTTGAGAATAAAAATAATATAGGCTTAGATTTTGATTGGATAAAAATATCTAAACAAGATGACAATTTTACTTCCTGGTCTGCGCCCAGTGACGGTTACGGTTGAATTGTTTAAAAATTGTTGGTAAAGAAGACCATTAAATTTGAAAAAAATGAGGTAAAGTAATTAAATGTTTCAAAAATTAAATCACTGTAACAAGAGCATATCGTACGTAGGGATAAAAAATCTTAAATTTTGAAGTCTGTGCCCCTTCATTTATCAATCAAAAATTAATAAAAGACCCTCCATCTTAAATCCTATGTTAAAGAGGATCTCCGACCTTATAAAGACATAGGACACAATTCCTTAAATAACAATCAAGAAAAATAATGCATATTCATATCTAAATTCTCCATTTGGCTGGAGAATAGTTAGATATTTCACTGAAGGATTATATAATAATTTTAAAATGTTGAAATAATTATAATAAATTAGAAAAGGTACAATGACTGTAATTTCGGTAGAATAGGTTGATCGCACTACTGATACGCTAATGATAATTTCTGGTCGTGTGACCATTCGCACGTTTTGGATCTTCTCAGCGTAAAGGGAAGCGCTACTAAGCTGGTATCTCGACAGAAAGAAATTAGAGAACGTATGTGGGACTTTTGGAAATGTCAACGTATTATGATTGGGTATTGTGTAGAAATGGAAGTGTTTGGGTTTACGTCTGAAATACGGAAGAGGGAGCCGCTAGGATGGATGGTAGAATATCTGAGCGTATCAGGCCATTAAGCTACCACGTGTAAGAGGACAACGTTCGGGGACAAGAGGAGCACGAAAACAGGCAATAAAAGTAATACGTCGGCATCCCAAGCATTAGAAGAGTGCAGTCCATTAAGCAGTTGGCATCGCGATATCCCAGTCCCAGGGCTGGGATTTAGGCAGCGCCGTTCATATTGGAAGTAGAGAGCGAGGTCCTTATAAGTCACGAGATTTATCTGGACACGGCACGCAATATCCTAGTTGTGCAGGTGTGAGTGTTGGCAAAGCAGGGGGAACACGGGACTGTGTGTATGTGTGTGTGTTGCTGACGCCCGGAGCCGCTTTGCCCTCGATTCGGACGCACGACTTTCGCCCCGCGGATAGGACCTTCGCCACGTAAACAAAGAGAGTCACGACCCAGACGTGACTAATTACGCACTGAAGGATGCTGATGGACCTTCAAAACAATCCTTCATTATTTTACGCGGTTATTAAAAAATAATGCCAAGATAGATACAGTAACCAATAGTCAATTCTGAATTTTAAATTAAAATGCTAGTTATTTGCGTAATTGTAAACTGCAAACCGACTCAGCTATACTCCTATTCCAATAGAACCATGAAAATTCAGACGTTGGTTCTTACGCAACTCATTAGCGATTCTGTTAAAAGGAACGTCGTGAAAGTAACATCAGTAGCAGCACCTCTGGTTGATTGATTGCAACTGATACCACAGATCATTAAAATCGGCACAAATACGTCATTATCTGGTACGATTGCACTTCAAGCACACGTGTTCGCATATTCAAGCTACCTGGATATTATAACTCATTTATGATGGCGCTATTTTCCTGTGCGGCGTGCAATTATTAGCGAACCTGCAATTTATAGTGTTTTTCAAATGTAAATTGGTTATCCCGGAAGGGAAAAATGTTGTCTTTTTTACAGTAGGTTATTACGGGGGGTTGATTTTACGGTCCAGATACTGAGCTTCGAAACCGATGTGAAATCTGGCGTGGCGTACTCAGCGAAATTACTGGAGTTGAGCCGCACTCATTACAGACAATAAGTGTCATGACTTACGAAACTTCTCCGGAAGCTTTTTGTGGCTCCTGTACAGAAGGCCATTGCATGCGTCATTGCGTTATTTACTCCTTTAGAAAATCCAGTAACAGTCGTATAATTACTACAAGGATATTCCTTGCTCGTACAATATTTCTTCAGACTAATAGAATAGTAATTTATGAAATCACCATTCTAATCCGCTCTCCTAAGTGAAACCTTCCTTGTTTCTACTTCATGCTAATATGCTAGTATAGTTGGCGCGTTCGTAATTATTCCATCTTATTCTTTGATCTCGTAAAGTCAGGTGTTTCATCCGTCCCAGAATCTGCTCTACCCTCCATCATTGAAAATTTAGTATTGATTTCCTATACACTCTTAATTGCTATCGTTTGTATCTTATCCTCGTAGCTTTGTAAAACTTAACTCATTTCATTCTACTTTGGGAACGTTACATTTATCGTCATGTTTGTGAACTATGTAACGAGCTGTCTCACCGTGTCATTATTAGAATTTTTATATTATAGCATTGATTGATAACCTCCATTTATCTAGTAACAACTGATCATCAGATTTACTTTCTCGGCCACTGTCAGCTGGTTTCCGGTTTTCAATTCCTTTATCAAATTATCCTCTGAACTATCGGAAATTTTGACAATCGTTTTGTCCAGCAATTTTTCCCTTCTACATGTGTGAATAATTCATATAGCCGGTTAAGAACTCGACGATCTTTCCTATTATTCCTACTAAAATACGTATGCCCCATAACAATTACAGTTGACTATAAGTAAGTACCGTAATAAATACGTGCTCTTTACAGATTGAAGCTTGCTCTCTCCTATATCTGATCGTCTGCCATTGTCCCTGTGAGCGAGGACATACGATAATAAGGAACTAGGTTACTAGATTACTAAGATTACCTTCCCCTCTAAGAGACTGCTTTTATGATTTCCCTGCGATGAAATGACAGCGTGTGGCGTTATTAGTGGATGGCCGGCACGTTTCCAACGGCCAAATAATGCACTCATCCTTCTCTCCATCTCACTCTACGAACCAATCTCCCCTCCTAACCCAGAATTCATACAAGTGTTTTTTCCAGACTCCCGCATCTGCCAATTACCGAAGCGCTCTCTCATCTTGTTTTTTTATCCAACATCGATAAATCTGCAATCAGATTTCTTTTACATTAGCATTCTAACGTGGCACCGGAACGAAACCAAATATCGAAATCTAATCCTACGGTTAGGAGTAGTGCCAGATAAATTTATATTTGTTAATGAAAATAAAACTATATTTTTTTCAAGTTACAGCGACGTTCTATCTACCTCCAACAACTACACATGAGAATGACCAGGAATATAAGCGAACAAATTAGTTTTTCTGTAACTTGTACATACCGTATTCACGGGTTAGCTTCGAAAACGATTGATTAAAAATGTACATCAATACTGTCTGCCAGATTCAACTATCGATTAATTCCAGATATTTTTGGTAATAATTGAAAAATATGTCAAATTAAATATGGCACGAAGCTGTAAATACACTCATTGAATTTAAAGAAATAGTTCTTGCATTAAAGCAGAAAAATCACACATATGAGCGAAAGAATGTCGAGTAATCAACGGCGATCTCACTGGAACGGTGGAAAGTTATACATCCTTTTTGACAGTGATTTACTGTGATTGTAGGCACGAGTAGCTACTGAAATGTCGTTTCATTCGACGTCCTAGAAGAATACACTGAATAAAATCATTGAAGACATATGTCGGAGCTACTTACCAGTGGTGAAGAGGACGATGGCCTTGAGGCAGGAGTACTCGGCCGAATCGACGTGTAGCGCTTTGAGCTTCTCGACCTGCTCCTGGAAGATACGGATGTGGTCCATGAAGGCGACGACGCGGTCCGCCGCCATGGGCGACGCGTGCAGCCCCGCCGCCGCCAACAAAGGCGCCACGTGCAGCGGCATCGAGCACTGCGACGCGTTCAGCACGAACAGCTCGCTCCACACCAGCCTCAGGAGCGCCACCTGGTCCGTCACCTGACACAAAGAACCATCCTCAATACACCACACGAATGCGGTCTCACGTCCAGTATACGTAGGATGGATGAATTACATGAGTGATGTGCTCTAAAGCCCCATCTTTGACTGACCCTACTCATGACGGATCCTCGTGATCAGCCGGTAGAATCTTATACAAAAGAAAAACAGACATTCTGATTCCCTGAACAGAGTACCTCTTACATATCTTTTGGTCGTATAGATCATCTATTTTCTTTCAGAATTTCGTTTGTCACTGTCACGTCGCTTGCAAACGTTTGGGTCCAATCGGTCACTGAGGTGACAAAGCTTGTCACCCTTTAGAATAATTATAGTTTTGTAATTTTTCAATTTGATGAATATTTCTACTCAATCAGCTTACAACAGAACGTTGCCCTAACGGAACGGTTATTTTTGAGCACATCAGTCCCTCTTTTATTAGTTACGGAAACACTGCAACTCGATAGTCAAGTTTTGAAATAACATGCCAAAGTGTGAAATAAATCATACAACTTATTACGATTTTATAATATTTTGAAGTTAAAATCACTGATAATTGGGAGTGAAACGACATTAAATGCAGTCTGTTACACATAATACGAGAAGCTAAAACGAGATGCTGAGATATATCAACCGTTCATATATAGTACAATCTTCATCTGACTGTGTCCGTCCAACAGGGTTTAATAGACAGAGTAATGTCATTATAAAACGATTAGAACTGTAAAGCAGTTGGAGTTACTGTCTAGAGGAAGACGTGAAGCAGATTATTCTGTGACTGTTCGGCAATACTGCTTGTCCCGCTTTTCGTTTTACGCATTATGGCTGGTGTAGTCAAGGTCGCATTCTTCACAGAAAGTAACAGTCAAGTGCCTCCTATTTTTAATCGCACTATAGCAACACTGATGACGAATAGAATCCCATTGATAGTTGCAAAAATAGGATGAGAACACTTTCTAATCCACTGATTTTATCTGGGTGGGATATCCATGTTGTAGTTGTGGTTTTCAGTCCTAAGACTGGTCCGATGGAAACCTAACCTATCTTGCGCAAGCCTTTTCATTTTCTTATAACTAGAACAACCAACATCCTCCATAACCTGCTTAGCATATTCCATCCTTGGCCTCCCTCTTCTGTTCTTACCTACCCTCGTGTGTAAAACGTGGCCTATTAATCTATCCCTTCTCCATAAAGATCGTAAAAAAGGATGAAATGAAGATGGGTGTTTGTAATTGAACAACAATTAATGGTAACGTCTCACCTGGAGGTCGGGGAAGAAGGGGATGTTGCGAGCCCACTCGACGGCGGAGAAGAGCAATCGCGCCGCCAGCTCGCAGATGTTGTCGATACCCATGATGTTGTTGGGCTGCATGCACTGACCATACCGCGACGTGGGGTAGGGTTCGGCTCGGAGCAGCAGGGAGATGTAGCTGGACAGGTACGAGTGGCCGTTGAGGCCCGCGGCCGCCGCCGCAGCCGCCGACGCCGCGTCGCCGTTGGTGAGCGCGAACTGCCCCGGCAGACCCGGGGGCTGCGAAGGTGGAACCCGCCCCCGTTGCACTGCTGCAAACACAAGGAAAACACTTGTCAACGTACATGCCCACTGGCGACAATTACGCACTACCTGTTGCCCACGGCTTCATGCGCGTGAGATGTGTCATTGCATTACTCGTAAATGTAAACAAAAATTTTGGTCTGCCTTGACAACCATAGGATTTATAAAAATGAGGTCATGCTGTGAAAAGTATGAGCTGTATTACTGGAGTAAATGCCAGTACCCTAATAGGATGGAAACAGTTCACACGTCACCAAGTTCTCGGGTTTTGTTCGAGTTGCGTTTCGTTGTAACTCGGCCGCCCTCCGAAAGACTTCACCACACACGTTAACTCGATTAATAATAGATATGTAATACAATACACGCAGCTAGAAAAAATAGAACGCCAGGTGCTAATCCTTCCCTTATTGAGGATGATCGTTAACATGAATGCATACTATAATATTATACATTGATGTAAATTCAGAAAACGACACGACTAATTTATTGCCGATCGTAACAAGTTTTTTTTCTGTATCAGCTACCCTTGGGTTTCCACCCAAACTAATGTAAGATTAACTAAGAACGTTTCGATGGCGTACGGGAGAAACCTTGGAGCGTTCTTAATAATATATGATGTTCATCGTGCTATACGGCTCCTACAGTAAACCAAAAAGCCATTTTTTTCTGGATATTTTCTTGGTTATGAAAGATATCACATTACAATTTGCTACACACCATCAGCCAATCCAACAAACCGCTTGTGGTTCATATCCGTTTACAAGCACAAGAACTACAGGAAAAATCGTGGCAGATGATGTGAAATGGTGACGAATAGTAGTTGTTGATTATACCATGTTTCTCAAACAAAATAAAACAGCAAGGAAGATTTCGAAAGGAATTTGAATTAAAATTCTCAGTATGATCAACTTTGCATCCCTCTGAGATTCCTTTCCGGGATCGTTAATGCTTTGGTCGGTAGTTTTACATCAATAACAAACATTAGATTCCATTTATTGTGGTCAAGGTACGGGGACATTTGCTGGGCACTGATGCTTTCACATGCATATATCGTATATTATGAAATATGATGACCATTATTGCAATCACTCTCTGTATGTGGAACACTTTTACACATGACGTCAAACAACTCCAGCAAGCATTGTGCATAGCGACTTTAAAGAATTGCATTTACTCTGCTGTAACTAAGAGAATAACTACTGAGTTAATACTAACTGAGGCGCCACTGTAAGCCGACAGTGGTGGGTTGACAACGGAATGATGGTTCTGTCACTCGGATCCGAAAGATTCATTGTCTCCGAAGCTAACGTGTTTTCGTAACCGCGTATAATTTGTCTCGACGTCAGGCTGATTGAAATCTACACTTGGCATGAATAAGATTGCCAACACGCATTCCTCTCTCTTAAAGTCCTTCAGAATTATTTTGTACAATGACGGCTTTGTGGTGATACAATAGCCTTTGGCGCTGCTTCTGCGGACCTACGTGGGATTATCAAGAATCCTCGTGCGGCCAGTTATTCCGTCTCTATAAAGGGTCGCCGCGTAAATTAAAAGCAACGTCTGTAAATTCAGTAAACACTTTCCTCATTATGGGCCCATTTGGCTCAGAATTTTTTAAGAAAGCATTTCTGATTTTCCAGAATTTCACTAACTGCTAAAAGAGTACGCTGGCACATCGATAGTTTTATCGACTGTCGTAGTTCTGCGGAAAATTTAATGATGTCGCAGCTTACAAGCTACAAGCCTGCGTATTTCTGTTGCGTCTGTCAGATAAGCGCTATTTGATGCAAATTTCCTCCGCGGAATCTAGATAAATCAACGCCGACGGAGATCCTTGCAGATAATTGCATTCTAGATGCTGTTTCCAAGACTTCTGCCGGTTGATTTACGCACAGCTCTCTGGAAACTGTAGCCTCTAACGGACTGCTGAATCGGTTCCAGCTTTCTCACTTAATTCGTAACGCTTTATTTATTGCGCTTTGTTATAAATCTATTTCACTGTATTTAATGGTCAAACAGTTTATTATTCAAACCGTAAATAATTATCTCAAAACAATTATTTCGGAATATATAAAATTTATTTTAATTTTCATAACCTTTATAGAAAACATACATAGTGAATAAAATCATTTTTCTTATCAATGACGTTATCTTACCTCATTAAGTTATAAATGGATAAAGCATTTAAATTTGTCGGTAAAATTAATTTGCGTGACATTTAGTACCGATCTGGAACCTCATCACAAACAAATATAAAATTTTTTACAACTCTGGATATAATTTAGTATTCGAAATACCAATAAATAATTAAAATTTTGTAGAGAAAACTTCTAACTTTAAAATAATTTTAGACGCTTTGTAACAAAATAACTTATATTAAAATTTTTAAAAACGCAATAACTTTTTTGAACTGTCCACAGAGTTTTCCACATCACACATTAATTTTTCAGTATCACTATAAAGCGATGTGAATAATTATATTTCGTATTAAACCGCTTTATTTTCTATTTATTTATATTTTTCACGGTAAGTAAATTATTAGATCAATCGCCAATTGAAATTTATTAGATAAGTGTTTAATAATTCCAGGTGTATCCTTTGGAAATAAAGAAATTGGATTAATAGCGAATTATATATTTGTAAATTTTCATAGTCTCGCTATCGGTTTCTACTCCATAGTATGGTTTTGTAATTGTAGCTAACGTTTTTCCAAAAATGATTTATAACTCCAAAATATTTTCCTACTTTAGAATGTTATGTCTGTTTATAACGAAAAAACAACAGCACGCGTCAAATAACTTTTCTGCAACAACGTCCCTCCCTTGCCCTATCCCAGATTTTGGTTAGAGATACGCAGCAGCTGTTGAACTGAATATTTAAGACGATGATGGTTTTCCCTTGGCATTTAACATTGTATCTGGGCTTTCCGTCAATTACTCCTATCAGATGTGCAATGTTCTCCAGGTGCGTCTTTTTTTTCTTTTTATTTCGTCCATGTTGCAACTAGACCAGACCTTGGGCAACTGATCGCAAACACCGCCTACTGACGCATTTTCCGAAGGAACTGAATATAGAGGGCAATGCGTAATAAGCACAACTAAACCAAATTGTTAATAGCGATTACAAGGTCGAACTTTGTGGTAAAACCTGAATAATAATGTTACTGCAGTTAACTCAATTAACTGCCCATTTAGTTATTTATAAACAGGTATTAGATTACATACACTGATATTTTTAAAATATTTGTGTTAAATACAATTATACAACGTATCTACTGCTATGAGTACAATTATAAATGTACTTTAAGACTAAGGAATAGAACAAGAAGTGAATAAGAAGAAAGAACGGTAAAAACAAGAAATTGACACTCGTAAACCACTAATTGCGAAACGTGGAAAAACAGGAAGTAATAATATGGAACTTTTGAAGTCGTCAAATTTAGGGATTTAGCCTTTTTAATGGTTTCTTTCTTTATTACCAATAGGGAGTAGGTTTAATGAATTTTATGTTGCTCTTAATTTTCTTACAACCTTTATTCAATCGCCTCCTGAATTAAGGATCGGATTAATTAAATTTTTCTTACTAATTCATAATATTCAGCAACCTCTTCTTCAGATTATACGAGTACATTTTGAATGCGAAATATATACGCACAACCTTTCAATGCTTTTTCACGTAAAGCTTCGTCCATTCAGAGGCCATGTTCTAGTCGGGACATCACGGCCACATTGAGCTATTAGTTACGTCCCTCTTCCTTTTTTTATTTCCTTGACAGCAAAAGCGACAAATGTGTGTCCGAAGTCACGGTCCATCGTCCTCTCGGATGTCTCCAGAATAGAGACGAGGGATTTCTAAGGTACACAGACGCCACCGGAAACATAATAGCCGTGAAATTAAATGGAGGCAACGGTTCGCGTGCAGAGTCAAGAACAAAGGACTGCTGCTCCATTTGTTGCGACGCGACGCGAAGTCACCGGTATTCATAGTGCGCGAAAAGAAAGTCCAAACTTCCCCGGAAAAATTGGGTTTATTTCTGAGATGATGAATAATTTTCTAAACGTTATTGCATTTAGAAACCCTATTAATGATACGTAAAAGTTGTAGTTAGGTTTCGATTATCAAAAACGTATATGGGGGATTGTCATTTCATGAACTTTAAATAATATTTACCAATCTCAGATGCATCTTAGAACAAAACGTTATGGATCATATGTTTTATACGGCAGCTGAGAAAAGAAACGAAAGCTCGGATTTTTCTTCATTATGGTATACGACTTGATGAACGTTGAGGCATATACGACTTAAAAAATTCTGAATGACTGAGAACATTCGAATCAATGACATTATAATATTAATAGTTTTATAGGTTTAGCAAGCATACGTTTTGTGTTAGCTACGCTGTATTCACTAAAAAGACATTTTTCAATGTTAACTCTCAATAATAGTAATCATAGCGTTTGTTAAAAAATTAACTGTATATCAAACATCAGGAAACAAACGTTTTGGGGGGTATAGGAGCAACTCCTTGTACTTGACGAGCAGCGTGCGGTTGGATAATAAATTACCAAATCATTCTTAGTTAAAGGATTATTATATGCACGCAATATAACGTTTTCCGGTTTATACAGCAAACACATTCCTTAATGAGAACACGGTTTTTGCAGTAGGAAATTTTTAAAGCTGCAGATACTTGTATTATCGTATTTAATAACTGGCTCTGAGGAAATAAATTATCAGGACGAACACACACCGCCTGACGAATCGTGCAACAAGCTCACGCTCTAACAAGGGGAGAACAATTAGCTAGAATTATATTTCGCCTGTTAGATGCTATCTAGGTCTCGTCTCGTTCCGTTACCGTTGCGAAACATCTTCCCAATTAAAAGGCTCGCTCTGTACAATACCTGCCAGGGGGCGGTGACTGAGGTGGGGGCGGCTTGTGTGACGTCACCGAATCCGAAGAAACGGCTTCCTCATAACTTCCGGGATCCAGAGACCTCTTTTACCACATACAGTCAAGGCAAATCAGAAGCTAAAGCAGACATTAGCCCATAGTTTCATCGATAAAGCTAACTATTTTCAATCGATTTTTATACACTTCATTAAGTTAGATATGGAGGACCATTGAAAGGTACACAGAAATAAACCCCAAATTTGGATAAAGACATTATTGCTTACTAATTAGTTTTTTAAAACTCTTTTACACATTTCCAACTGTCTAAGCGTTTTACCACCGTCTGGTTTCGCTTCTAAATCACGATATTTTGACCGTTGAAAGGAACATTTAAACCCAATAACTTTAAAAAATATATATATTTATGTTCATCAATCTATGATACTAAATAGTGAACAGTAATAAAGCGGAAAGTTGGAAACACAAAGAAGCAATGGGGTTTTCAGATATAAAACAGTATAAGCAAGTATATTCGGTGATATGGTTTATAGCATTTGTAAAGCAATTTTTATTTTCCAATGCGAAGAAAAATACAGAGTTGTATTTGGAACATTGATATTTATTAGATACAAAAAAATGTATTACCTTGACATTCATATATGATTAATATATACAAAAACATTAAAGAACTTCACTATAATTGGAAAATAATTCGTTAGTCAATGATTTAAAAATCAGTGTTTTAGTTGAATTTATTTCTAGAGTTAACAGCCAGGGTTTTTCTTCAATACTTGCTAATCGACAGTAATAATGAAAGGCGGAAGAGCTGTGGCAAGTGATTTGCACATAATGGAGTCTGTTGGCCGTCAGAAACCATAGTAAGTCCGCAGCACAAGCTTCTTTAACAGTGCCCATTATTAAATAAACGGACAGTCATTTGTGTAGTAAATCACCAAAGTAAAATATGTGCAAAAATTCCATTGGTAACAAAGCACGTCTTATCTGTGAGTTTGAATCAATATTTACTGTTAATATTAAAGAATGTAGTTCCAATATTTTATTTCCTTTTACTCCTAAGTTAACTTTGAATGTGACTTAATTTATGCACAATATGTGTGAGGTTACGGAAAACACACGGAGGAGATGAAAATTTCTTCGAAATAATATAACTGTATATATTACTCCCAAGAAATAATTGTAAGCCTGGTGATTCTGTCGAATTTGATGTCGATTAACTATGCTTCTTGTTTGTAGAATAAATATAGTAAACTGAAAACAGTATAGTTATGCATTTTGAGTTATCATAGTTATAGTATTAATATAACGTTAAAACAAATATTTTTATTTCTCACACAAGGTTTCTTAAATATTGATAACAACTGGCGTAATCCTGAGAAGTGCGTAAGTAAACATTTCTTCATGGTGTTTCCTAAATGTTCCCTGGGCTTCCAATATCGAAACTGTTATTAATCACGGTTTTATCAGTGTCAATAATCGGACTTATTACGACATGGACTCGTGCGAGGAAGAGAGTTGAAAGTATGCAGTTGGCTTGAGCACAGAAGAGTTTCCACTTATCAGAGGAGTAAAGTCGCCTTCATTAATTCTTGCAGGATGAACCTGAAGATTATTATTTTTTATCGTATCACGTGCCCGCGGAAGTGTATAACCTGCAGGTTCAGTTATATCGCTCGCAGGGAGAACGAGTTTTTTTTAATAATATGGCGACGTGGGGGCGCGCACACTTAATTGGAGAACATTTAAATGCAGGAACACGGCGCGTCTTTTCGCCGCGTACACACATATACGCACTCGCACACACACACACACACACACGCACGCTCACGCGCAGACATACATACACGCACGTGCGAGATGTTTGATACGGAGACGCGCCTAAGAACGTGAATCCTTGCTTCAGATCACAGTAATCTGAGGATGCAAAAATTCATGTATTGATGCTTAAGCTTAATGATTCAGTGTGGTTGTCTTAACGAAAAAAAAAGTTGCTTAATGGGCTTTAACAATCAGATGAGGGGAGGATATGGCTTTCAGGGGAAATTTGAGCATTAGCATGTCTAAGACAAGTATGCACTAATATTTACTAAGGATTTGAATAATACAGAAAAGTGACCTTGAGAGCTCCTACTTCATTTTTTAATGTAGCGAATATGCATATTTTCTTTTTTTAAGTGTGGATTTCAGTTACAAAATCTTATTCTATGTTACTGTTACTAAATATTAGTAGTGACAACAGCACAACGAGGTCCATTTAATTTGCGAATATTTAAGCGTTATGACATCTCCGGTGACAAAAGTTATAAAACCATTACGAAGTGAAAGCCGAGAATCACGCATTCTCTGAGAAAAGAAACCTCAACGTTCTTCTTATTGTTTGAGTCGTCAGAAGCTGGACTTTCATCTATTCGGTTTAGTTCAAGACAAATACTCTCTAATGCTTCTTGGTGTCACGCATATGACGTACTTCCAATACGTATTAGCTATAAATCATTTTACACATTCAGTATTATTTATTTATTAAGTAGAAAGCTTTCAGCATAGTAACAATCATCATTGAACATTACGAATTTTTAAACAAATAATTATCACCTGTTAGGTATAATAAAACACTATAATATTTATAAAAAATTATTGTTAAATTGTAACAGTACCGATCCAATTATTCGTCCTACTTACTGGTTCTAGAATTAACGTTCTACTAGATCTTAAACCTATTTACCGGCTCGAAATGCCTTCGATTAATAGAAAACATTTGAATTTAATTAATTGCTACAGTAATTCTCAGACTGTGATTAAATGACGGTTTGCGTGTCCTCAACGTGTGTTTCAAATATATTAAAGTGTTACACAGTTTTTTTTTAAAAAAAACATAGATAATGTTTGTTACGGAGGAGAATTACAATGTTTTTGAGACGAAAAATATATCGTTTAGTATCGAATCCTAAATTTTCCCATATCCTGAAAGCTAGGAAGCGAAAGTCAATTAACGCCGCCGCCATGTTAGCCGTAATATCCCCCTACGATCTGCGCCCTGGCAGACAAAACAAAACGAGTTTTCAGCGATTGGTGTAAACAGCGCATAATGGCCGCCTTTACATGGGAAGGAAATTATCGTGTTTCCCGATCTGATTAGGAGCTGCCAGGAATTAACATGCCTCGGGGATGAGGACGAAATGTCCCGAGGATGTTTCGTTTTTTTTTGCCTCCCTATTCAGCCAGCCATTCGTCTAGAATGGCACTCCGGAAGAGCATGACCGCTTCCTCATTGCATATTATTGAATTTAACAATGCTTTTACTTTTAGCCGGGTAACTACGTTAAATTACTGTTATCGCGTGTAGCCCGTAATTGAAATTACAGCTTTCAGGCAAGCTCTTTCTAATAACAGGCATTGTGAGTGTGTATGTGTGCTGCGAAACGGATTAGAATAAAACCACGCCGAAATTTCCCACGGCGCCAGGAACACAAACTTGCAGACATTCCAGCTATGAGGTTTTTGTTCAGGACATCATCTTCAGAATAATGGACGGCTAAAATAGCTGATATGAACGTTAATTCGATGACCACACAATTTTTGGTTCAACAAAGCCGAATTTGAAGAGTCTTACCACACGTCGAATTGTTCGTTCAGCTACAAATCGAATTAAATATCACTGTTGGTGAAGTGTTAAACTCTTACATCAGTTGTAAACTTTTAATGGATTAATGGATACTGAAAAAATTAACTACAGGAATTTAGTGAGGATGTGTTTATGAAATCATCTGACGATAACAATAGTAATCACTGGCCGAATATTTTTGCTTCCAAATATAATATGAAAATCGCCAAAAAACCAGCCAGAATAATCAAAACAAAACAAGTGTGAGTTAATTAAAAGTTAAATTAAAAATATTTAATAAATAAATTTATTGCGACTGTTTGTGGGTAAAATTTAATTTATTTATACTTTATAAGGTGGTAGATCTTGTTCGCTGCCAGTAATTAAAAGTTACCGTCCAGCTAGAATTAAATTGAGTGTGAAGCATAATTCTTGTGCCGAAGAGAAATCTCGTGGCAATTACGAGGAAGCTCAAGCAAAGGATAATGTGTCAGGAGACGGACAACTGCGGAGATCAAGTCCTTTCATTCTTCGCCGAATTTCTATTGCAAGAGGCAATGAAATTCCGCTTTTCTCGGAGGATAAAAAAAGGGATACCGATTCAACTTTCACTTTCCCCCGTAAGCCACAATTAAAGCTCCGCCCTAGCCTTGCCGTCCAGCAAGATGCTCATTTGGCATGGCTGAACAAACAAAACGAGTCCATGCCTTCGTGAGCTTCGTGAGGGGGCGTCCTGACGTCTCCATTGTTCTCGACGCCAGGATAGCTGCACAGTATACACATAGGCATGGAACGTGTTTCCAAGCTGTTGCGGAGTTTCAAATTTATATGTATCGACCATCATGTGTGTCTTGCATATAAGCTTCGAGAATAGTCCCGCAGATCTCTTCACTTTTGCCTCGATGCGGATTCCTTAAACCACAACACCAGCACTAAATTCTATCAAGAAATCAAAACAAAGAACATAGTCTTATGCGCACATAAATATTTTTGAGATGTCGACTGGTTGATACCAATGACCGATATTTGTTGATAGCCATTACTGCTTTCATATTACAGACGAATATCGTCTCTAGTTGAAAATTATTAGACAGTATCGAGAAGAGTATGATTTGATTTAATTAGTGAATTGGTAAATTTAAAATACAAATTTTATGAGAATTATGTTAGGTATCGACTGAGAACACTAACATTTATCACGTTTCCTTCTGGATAAAATGTGTGTAGCGTAATTTTTTGAATTATTCCTTTCGGTTTTTCATAAAGCGTACCCTACTTTGTTCTTTTCCAGAACTTAATGTTGTTTAAATTTATCATTAATCGTTACTATCGAGAGTTAACTCAATATTTATAATTGGCAATGGCTAAAAATATTTTATATTTCTTTGTGTAGAGTTTGGCAGTTTTATAGGACCTTATTTTCTTTTCTTCAAAATCTTTTAAGCGACATGGTTTAGGCTAATAATACTGATTCGCCGAATCAGTTGACCCATTGGTTACGTTCCTGATATCAAACTGAATTAAGAATGAGTACGAACGGTGGTGAAAATCCGCGGTAAAGAGGCAAGAGCTTGACTTTAGAAGAGGTCTAGAGACTACGGATGGTGCTGAGAAAGTAAGAGCTGGTACTTACCACTGTAAGGGACAAATGACTGCCGGTACACGGCACTGGGGCCGTGCGCTGGGGAGCAACCTGTGGACAATTCAAACTCACTTTGCAATAAGTTCGCAAGGCCAGCGTGCGGAGGAAGCAGCAAAACTCCAACATTTGCAGTTCTGCGGCGACATACTAGCATATTCCCGCCGCGGATTCGCTTTCTCAGACTTCTCTCTTTCATTGTGCCTGCGGTGATCTAAATTGATCTTTTGGACTGAAAGAGCTATGGCCCTGACTCACGAAAAGTGGCCTCGGTAACCCAACAAGGTAGTCGACCCTCAGAAACGGATAAAGAACATTACGGTTAAGCGATTAACAACAAGCTAGTAAGTGAGTTCGAATCAAGATTGGGTTTGTTCTTAAGATTATATGACATTCAGCCGAAGGTGGCTGGAGTTAGTAAACCATTCTTGAGGCAGACCATTTTTTGTAAGAATTTATAGAGCCTACAATATGCATGTAACGCAAAAGTACTGAGATAACTTTATAATACAGAATCTCTAGAAACAGCACAACTGTAATTAGGGTGAGCGAGATGCAAATAAAGCACGATGGAATGAATAGGACACTGTGTTAATTATTCAACTTACCATAGAGGTAGACAGATCATAGTGACTTATTCAGAGAAGACGTAGCCCTAATTCAATCTAACCAGATATTTTATAGTGGATTTTTGCTAAGAGCATCCTCTACAATAACAAATCCTCAAATTAGAAAGGAATTATATTAGATTGAGTCCACGACAACTTATTAGAAATGTTTTCGATAATTTTTTCAAAAGGTTAGGAGTGTCGCCATCATTTATACAACGGTATTTTTAAAAATTAAAACTTATTTCGGTATTAATAAATTATAATATCAGTTTTGTTTTCAACTTAAATAGTATGTTCGTTCTGAGACACCCTCCTGACACACAGCGTGAGGGTGAGCATTTTAACCAATTATTACACAAGAAGGTCAAAATTATTAATAAATTCGCTCCCTAGTTATACGCGACCGACCGGAATTTATAGAGCGAAATTGTCTTGGGACATGTTTACCTGATGACGGTGGAGATGAATTTCGTTGAAATTTTGTGTTGTTATATGCAGTAGTACTGCGTAATAATCCAATGAAAATTTATTCAATTAATAATAGGGAAAGCAGGGACACGTTCAATAATTAAAGAGACAAATTTATGTAGAATAAAGAACCATTCGTAGAACTTGTTTGTTAATTTAATGTCTTGAGGTTCGCATCACTAGTATGAGCTGAGACCACCAAACGGATAAAAGTTGTTTGGTTTACAACCTCAAAATTGAATCTAACGATGGCATATCTTCTTGAAGTTTACACGTCAAATGAACAACATTCAGAGATCCGGTTATTCCTTTCTGAAAGTGAGAAACCAGCTTAAATCTTTTCCGAATGATTAAACAATATGGTAAAAGTTGTGTTTACCACGAAAATTTTTATAACTGGGTAGAACAGTCAAAAAATGGAGGATTCTCAGTGACAAACACGCAATTTCCTGGCCTGAAGTATCAACTCCGTCACTTGAAATCGGCATTGACGACCAACGTATTACGGTTGAAGACATAATAAAAAAAGTTGCATTAAGTTTTGGTACAGCTAATAACGTTATCAGCAACGACTCGAGTACAATAATACAAGTGAAAAGTGAATTCCGAAGGCTGGCCAAAGAAACTATTGAAAAAATGAGTTGGGAGATACTACCTCATCCTCTCCACAGTCCAGGTTTGTCTCCAACCAATTTTCATTTGTTTGGCCCACTCAATGAGGCATTACATGAAAGAAAGTTCATCAACAACGAGAAGGTCCAAGGATTTGTGGGAAACAGGCTGAGACAACAAGACTTCTTTGCATCAGTTATAAAAAATCTAGTTCGTCGTTGGGACAAGTCTATTAATATTCGAGGGGAATATGTCGAGAAGTGGTAAAAGACTAATTTTGTACAAATAAGGAGTTTGTATAGACCAATATGTCTCTTTTACAACTGAATATCTCTGATGGTTTGTTGAGAGTTACTGATATTGTTTACCGACATCTCAATTAATGAGAATTTCCGCTAATATAGGGTGATGTGCAAATGTAGATAATTAACCACGAACAGTCGGGGCAACAGACACTTTTATTTTTCTCTGTGGAGTTTAAATGCTCATGGTTGTCAGATTAACAGAATTAGATCGGAAACAGTGAATAAGATAAATAAGTAAAAATCACATCCAATTAGTTTTCGGGAATGTCGTCGTTTGCGCTGTCCAAATAAAGTAAGAAAACAGGTGGATATAGTTGAATTTTATGTTCCCAGAGGTGAGCCATCAAGGCGCGAGAGCGAGAGGTCCGCTAATAGGCAACACGGGGGATTCTTGTGGAGGGAGTTAATCTGGTCCGTGACAGCTCGCGAGCGGGGCGTCTTCACAATTTGGCAGGACCGCGGCGATGGACCGGTTTGAGGCGAGGACCATTCCTCCTCTCCCACGGCGCTGACGCAGCAAGAAAGACAACAGCACTAATACATTTTCCCCGTGACGCGCGAGTTATGCGCCGGACGTCAGACAACCGCCTTAATAACGTCACGGACGCCCTCAACACAATACCTCGGCGGTGCTGTGGTGCTGCGGTGCTCCGGGCTATAGAAATTAGTGGATCATTAAAGAGGTTAGACGTTCACGAGATTGCTAACAAACAAAATATAGTCGTACGGCTAATGTTTCCAGGCTATTACCGACACCGTTGCGGCGATGTATTACCCGCATTTTGTAGAACGCAAATCCTAGTCTCCAGCTTTATGTTCTATCGAGGCGACGACGACTCCTTTATTTCCCCACAAAGAAAACCGTATTACGATTGGATCTGCAATTTATTTGTGTGACGTAAGAACCTGAAACACGGAACTTCCGGTCGAAAGGATTATCTCAGAGACGTCCCAGATGTAATGGCGCTATTGTTTTCATGAACTAACTCTGCACTACCAACTCGTCCAAACATTCAACGCCACGCAAAATTATTCACCTCCAAATTTCCAAACCTATTCTTCGTAATGCGTAATTATAACTTTTATAGTGAACGTAGACTATCCTGGTGTATCCACGTAATGGATGAATCTTAGCTCATCAACCTGTTAATGACCACGGAAACGGCGTTCAGGGTAAAGTCCATGAAACATTTTAAAATTTCGATACAGTTGAATGAACAAATACAACGCAACAAATGATACAACACGTAAAAGACAGAATCTTTTGAATAAGGTGTCGGAAAGTTGATTTCGACCACTGACAGGGTCGCCACCGAGCGTAATTGTTGAAAATCCGGTAGGTCTCGTTCGTGAACTACTTGTAACTGATAGTGGAGAACTCATCTTTCAAGACAATGTCGTTCGTCCTCATTAACACAATTACATCGTTGATGTAAGCCAACAAAAAAATATCGTAAAACATCAGAACTGCTAAGTGTGGTGGCCATTGGAGTAGCGCCAGGTCTGTGACCGCAACGTGGCCACGTCTCATTCATGTCATATAATTGTACAAATGTGAAGGGATTCAATTGTGTTGAACGATGAAATCATCTCTATGAGATTCAAGAGAACAATTGCAGAATTTTCAGCAATTATCCTCGGTGCCGCTCTGTCGGCGGTTGACTAAACTATGTTGCCGGTATCATATCATAAAAACTGAACCACTTTGTCATTCATGTACTATATTAAGCGTTACGTTACTTTTATCCATTTATCGCTAACAATTTTTTAAAATTCTTCACGGACTTTATAATCATCCCGTTATTTTAGCGATATGGATATAAATTTCGCAAGTAAAATCCTTCACCGTAATTGGCTAACACGATGATAAGTTTCCAGGATGCTTTCGTATCAATTTATTCTCGTTATAGTGAGACGGGAGTAGGGAAAATTTATTGATGATAATCCTGCAGAATATATGACATGCTGCACCTGTTAAGATCTGAATAAGATAACCATTCTCTGAGTTTACTCGTGTGCTACAAAATATTTATACTGCTCATTTTTCATTTGGAACGTCGTTCGGCAACATATCCTGCTCACTGCCGCCCAAAATATAGTAGTTGCAGGTATGTAATAATAGCATTTCAAATTATATTCATTCAGTAAACGTGCAGTGTAGTGGATTCAATGAATTTCATATTTGAAAACGATGTTTTACATCTTTAAATTCTTTAACAGAAAATGGAGGAGTTGTTTACGGCAAATAGCCAATATACTTGTAAAAGCGTCAATAGCCTGCCTTCCAATAAAATAGTCAATACGTAATATAGCTACGGAAGAGTACACATTCCACTCTGACGCAACCTATTTATAAATTATGACGCCAGTAAACAGTTGTCAGCTCTTGTCACATAATTTCAGTTTATATGGCTTCATGTAACAATGGAATTCGAATTAAGTTGCAATAGTGACACGACATTGCTGACGGTGCTTCATCAGTCAAGGATTCTATGCCGAAATGATGACCTTGGAAGTGAATCATTGCCGTGTGTGTGTGTGTGTCTATTTCTCTGCGTGGTCGGAATTAACGTGAGTCGTGTATTGCAGCCTATAAACTTCGGATTAGAACGGAGCAAGCTGGAAGCTAAAGGTTACATAAAGGTTCTGATGACTTCTGTTAGCTGTACTCATTTTTTCCCAGGATGTAGTTTGCCTGACTTCAAACGTTAGCCCTTGTATGGCAGGGTCTATCTGTATTTGATGGATGTTTGCTCGCTTTATTCAGCAAATGTCAGGACACCCACTGAGAGCGCTTATAGTCACATCTGCTCATCTTGCTCTGTGCCTGTTTCTCATCGCTGTACAGTGGAAGTAGGCTTGGAATAATAAACATTCATCTAACGTGAAAAATAAATATAGTATTTATGAGACAGAGAAGAGTTGAACGCTAGCTATCTTTTGAAATGTTCGCTCGTGTGGTACATTCACAGTCAACATCAACTCTGTAATAAAAGGCTAACCAAAAACTGTAGTTAATAAATAAACACATGAAGTGCAAAAAAACCAGAACATTTTATACATTCAACTGGGCTGCTTCAATCTTTCGTAAATAATTTTGGGACTCTTTCAGTTCATTTCTGACTTTTGGTTACAACCTTCGTTGAACGCAGCCCAGGGCTCAAAACGTTTACTTTTGACCCCTATTTTGTAACTAAAATATGTACGCATTTTCATCCAATCAAGAAATTTAACACCAAAAGATATTTGTTCGTAAATTTTTTTTTACCTGAAGAAGTCCCAAACTTGCGTCTAATGATTTGTTCTGACTTATTGACTGTTTTGATGTTTATTTGTTAACTATTTGTTTCCGCGGCTTCGATTGTGCGGGAATTAGAATTTAAAAATTACTAATGATCTCTTTCTCGATTAGAGTTTTCCCGCTGACTCCTTACTTTCTTTTCACTCGAAGCATTTGATGAGAGACATTTTTTCTCTTAGGCATGAGGAATATACAAATTTGGGCTTCTTTAACTAAGAATTCACTTTTTGTAAAATATACGCTACAAAAAAATTAATTGAAATAGAATTAACCGCTTTTAAATAGAAAACTAAGTCGACAGTTGAGAATGACATACGTAAGAAATCGAACCTCAGACCTTTACTCGACAGCAGCACCAAAACAGGTCAAATGAAACTAAGCTATCGGTTTCACAGCCGACTTCGAAACAGCACTGCTAGATGGCAGTAATAGGCTTTTTACAAATATTTATATGCATATTTTCTGAACTCTGAAAGATATCTATATCAGATTTACATGACTAGTGGCTAGCTTGGCTGCCTCGCATCATGAAGGGCCCGGGATCGAATCCTGTTTCTGCTGTTTGATAAACCTTACTAAGATAACCTATAAACATGTAAGTTCCCCAAATCGCACACAATCGCTAATGACCTTGTATTTGATACGACTATAAACAAGTAAAAAAACCGTACACGAAAATTTTAGTTAAAACTCCTGTTTTAATCCAAAAAAAATTATTGAATCCATTGAGCCGTTTTGGAGCCTATTCGAGAGAATAGATAAATTTTTAAAAACGGTAATTTATGATTGGCGTTGAAGAAATGGCAGTTTTGACTTAAATTTTGGTATTTAATCTGAAAACACAGGCGGCCACTTCAATTTTATTTGTTGGTATAGGTTTCTGAGTTTAATTATTTTAAAAGATGAAAAATTATAGTTGTTTACTCTGTAAATACTCATCCAAGATTCAATCGTCTAATACGAACCAAGTCCCCAGATTTTCTCAAACAGGAATTATATTATTAAAACCTAAAAATTCAAAAAATAATAATAGTAACATTTCTAAAAGTAAACGATTTAATAATTTTTAAAACTATTTAATTTCAATTTTTAACGAGCTTTTGGCAATATTTCTGTTATTCTCTACACATAAAAACGTGAATATTTACAGAAATTACACAATCATATATAAAAGCTTTATCTGATCTACCGATGTGACTTCATAACTATACGCGCCTTCAGTTTGTAGGAATAAAATATTTTTCCTTCTCAAGTTGGAAGTAAATCCACAGGTAATAGTTAAAGTACATTTATAATTATTTTAAAAATTGTTATTCACGTCCATGATTTTATTTAAAAAGATGCTAGTCGTTTACGAGGTTGAGAATTTTTTTATAATAATAAAATTATTACATCGAGAGACTAGGTGGAGCGTTTTGGCTCTAAAATTTCCTGCTTTGAGAAAGGAAGGCTCGTTAATACCCATCGACTAGAACCTTCGCTTCTTCGAAAAGCTACCTCGTGTGCATTTCCACGAAAAATTTTGACTTGCGAAAGGAGTAACTTAGCGCCTTAATAAAATGAAGGAGAAGAGACAAAGCTGTCCTATAAGGCGGCGTGCGAGAGACTCTTTGTTTATTCACATAAAAGTTTGTGGGCTGTTAGCTCTCCGCGGTTACATCATGTTAATTAGCAGCAGCTCTGCCGACGTGAACCCTTCAGCATCCGTCTCTGTCAGATTCACTTTGCGCCGAGTCGCAGTTCCCCGCGGGGGGCCGGCCCAAAGCCTACGGACACAAGAAAAACGAAAGGATGGATCAGCATGCCTCGTTCCGGGGTTACGGGGCAGAAAGCGACCGGACAGGCTCCAGGGGTTCGCGAGAAAGCGGCCACCAACATTTCACCACGCTCCTTCCATCCTGGAGTAGCCGATCAAGGACGTTCGAAGACTTTAGTCGCGGCATTCGCTTTTTCGCATTATGCAAATGGGAACTGTACTGTTGCTTAGGTGTACGCCTCTGATGCGGAAAATAATAGTCTCCCATTATTACTGGAGGAAATACCAGGTTAGACGTCGGAAATTACACGGCATTGAAGTGCCACATCCGCCCGGTCCTTGGAAATTTTTCCTTTGTTCCACATAAAATCATAAATGTGCCCGATTCCTTTCATCTTACCCTAACTAAATAGCACCAAACTGAGCCGATCCCGCCTTGATATTTATTTCACAATAGACAATAAACATCACGATTACAGAAATTCAGGTTCCTTAATGTTAAATGATATGATCAAGTAGAAAGCGGCACTGCGCAAAATAATGATCATTCACTGTAGACAAAAAATGATTCTGATCGTCATTGCAATATGGAACCAAAGAAGTCTGACATTCTTCAATATACATATTAATAATCTATCTGGGTGCCCGACGTTGCACGAGAATTTATTAATATTTACCCTGAAAACGTATTAATTCCAAAATAATCTCTTGTTAAAAGCAATTTAATTGGCATAAATCGTTGAGTGACACACGTAGATCTATACTCATTGGGGGTTAGCTTCAAATTAACAAGGAGCTCATCTGACGGTTCTTTAACCGAGTCAAAAACTTTTCCAGTACTTTGAATAAACAGAATACTTGAAGACACTCTAAAAATTATGATGAACTAAGAGAGTGAAAAATATTCTTGATACTTTATTGAGTTAAAATTGTCCTGATACCCTATAATAGGTTCAAAATACTCACGGTACATTAGCGAAATAAAAAATAGACCGTTTACATTAAATGACTAAAACAACACTGATACAATATAATTATTTATGCTTACATTTTAGATGTAAAGTGTACCATTTTCCTTGTGTATATGACAGAAATAATTAAAAATTTTAGGGTTTGTACATTAGAATCTAGTGCCAAATTTTTGCGGTATATTAGGAATACGGTTACATTCTCTTGATTTCTTTTTAAATATTTGGCTTATAACTTTCAAAGAATTGAAAGTAAAATCATTATGTAAAGTACAGTAAATAAAGATTGAAAATTTAATAGTTATAAATATATAATTATATCGCTCTTCGTTTAGGTGGTATAAATGATTTGACAAGTGAAAATAATGATTTGGGCCGACTATACAGATTAGCTTCAAAAACAAGGGAAACGCTATTAATATCTATTACCTATTGGAACCAATCAGTAGTACACACGAACTGAAATGTTCCAGTTTGTATATCACTCAATTCAAAGCTGCACAGCGTACGTACTCTCACACAGAAAGAGGAAATATGAAATACACTCACTTGTTGAAATTATTCCCTGCCCAACTAATGGGTGATGAAGCGCTTATTCGAAAACTTCGTTGGTAACTTTTCACATGTGTTGAGATAAAAACCTGTTTTTGTTGTTGTTGAAAGAAGGGGATCATGGGTCCTAAATGTTTGAAATTCAACAGAAACCTTCTCTCAGGCGATCACCACAACTCACTGAAATTTCATCGCAATCGGATTAATGGTAGATAGTAACGCTTAAGATGAACATTTCATTTGCCATGAAAACGAAATTTGTGTTCTTCAGGTATTCTATATGGTGGACGTAGTTTAATTGTTCAATTAGAAATGCGACGACAGAACAACTCCAGATAACTTTATATTTTGCAGTGCGTCATCGCACAAAAAATTATAACTGTATATTGCTTACGTTAGATTTTCTGACGAGCGCTCAGAGAACTTATGGGATGGAGGGTTGATCAATCATCTTACATCCAGAACATGGGTTTTCATTATAATATTTAACGAATAATTTTCCAGTCAACTGAAAATGGTGCTCCGTGTTTGATCCAGTTACTGGTAGTTGCAGGTGTCGTTGTCTTTGACTGACTGGGACTGGTCCATCTGAGTCTCACGATGACATCGCGTGCGCCAGAAAACAGGTTTCCATATCACCCCACATACACTTTGCACTTCCGGTGTGGTTCTTGTAGCAAGCAAGGCCAGGAATTAGGGCTCCATGCACGCTATCGCGACCATCACAAGAAACGGGAAGCGTAAGATGTACAAGAATATCCCGGCGCTCTTTCCTTCCGCAAAGGTTAAATTACCGAGCGGTCGGAATACGGCAAACGACATTTTAATCGCAGTCGACAGACGCGAACTTTATTCGCCAGATAAGTGGAGAAGGGGCGGGTCATAAAAAGCGACCTCACAGATGGCATAACCTTTGTAAAGCACGGCGTGCACTTGCCTACGAACGCCGGTGCTGTCCTTGCCAAGTTAATGGCTGCAGCCTTAATTATTGGGCACCGAGTTCGGCGTTGCCGCAAGATGGATGGTCCTTAGACGTGTGTTGTGAAAGCCGCCATCACAAGTGAAGGACGTAAGAAATAGGGACAAGCAAACGGTGACACCGGGACGTTTAACCGCAGCCTCGGCTTCACGTTTGCGCAACTTTTACAAACCCTGAACATCGATAGTTTTACTGCAGACGTGTTTTCTGATCACGCTATAAAAAGGCCAATTACTGTAAGCAATTACCTTTACGCATATTCCTACGCCGCTCCTTACATAGGCTATGCAATATATTAATCACTTTACGACTAACATAAAAGAACACCTCGCTGTCTCCCTCTTCTTCTTTTACAGGGAAAGAGACGCTAACATGTAGAACAGTACTCAAACAATTTCTCTATTAGCAAAATAAATCTTGGGACACTGCAGTTGATTTCTATAACCTCAATGCGGGAATATAATTCAAACATGCCCTGCAAAGCAAGCATTATTTAAATGAATTCATGATTAAGCAACACAAGAGCTATGATATCTGCGAAGAACTGATTTATGCCTTTCCAGAACTAATGTAATGATTTTATACTATTTAATCTGAACTATCCTCCTGAGGGGCCCCAAGCAGCGCCTTTTCTACAAGAACAAGTAAATTTATATACGTGACACTTTACATCTACTGAGAAATTGGCTATGATGGACACAACTCAACAGATACGCTCACTTCTCAATCAAATCACACCACGAATCAAATCTTTACTTTGCCAACCAAAGCACATTCTTCGGAGTGTGAATTATGAGGCATCAAATATTAACCAAAAACTACGTAAAAGATAAAAATAACTCCCAATGTTGTATGTTTTTTCCCTCAGTCATACAACGAAATAAACGTTCCACGCAAGAAAAGAGTGGTGCGAATGTGTAACTGTCCACAGCAAATCTTAAAACAGCGTCCACATGATGTAAGAAACGTATTCAGAGAATATAGAGTTACGCAACACAGCCAAGTTACCTCAACCTTGAGACCCTCCGGCTAACCTTTGCTATTTCTACTGCGCTCTGCCATTCTTCGCAGGCACACGATGTCCATTCCTCCAGAAAATATAATTCCAGAACACAGTGCAAAAATCATCTGCTGTTTAAATGCGCATACGATTATTCTCCCACTACCGACACCCTATTTAATATTATTCAGCTGGTTTAATTTTTGAAAACTGTGTGTATAGGTCAGTCTCTGATCCCAACGGATATGTATAAGACAACACAATATCAATATTGTAGCCATGAAAACCTATACAATTCCCGAAGATTTCTAAGAAATTTGGAATAAAATAACGTAAGGAAAGAAAATACGATTTCATTAACGTATGCTGTATATACCAACATTTGTCTGTCCATTCAGGGGATTCCTATATCACGAAATGTAACGTTCATATCATGTGCTCATATTTTTTTTTCATCTTTTACTTAGCTGTTTATGTATATTACTTGCACATTTTATGTTTTAATTTAGTCGCAAATCCAGTTTGCGTTGATGTCATGAAAGTCGTATTAAAGACGACGGAAGCGACATGGAAGTGTTTGCGTGACGTGTGGACACGCAACGACAGGGATAATTGCCAGCGAGGCTGGGAACGGCGTCTGCACTTCCTCCATTAGCAGTATCGGCATCACGCGAAAACCACGGCATGTGCTTTATGTTTACATTTTACCCGTATAGCAAAGTCTTCCAACAATGTGGCAGTTGAACGAGGATACTTCAATGGGGCTCTGGAATGTGCCATTTTGAAACCATTAGTTACTCTTTTCCTGGTAATATAATTCCCTCGCCTCTAATTATCAGCGTCAAATTGAATTACGAAATTGTTCTAGTTAATTACGCAGCTGAGTTTCACCTTTGTATATAAGAAAAATGATTGTTTCGGAGAAACAAAGTGGTACAGTTAGTGAGATTATACATGGCATGTTTAGATACGCAGTAGGGAAAGGAGAAGGGGAGTATTGATGTCTAAGGAGGAACTTCCCCTTCAACGAACTGCCGGAACTCTACGAGCATTGTTAAAGATTTTTTTTTTCATTCAAACTGCGTATGGAGACTACGTAAACGTCTTTTTAGAGTTAAAGGATGAGTTTTTTGACGTTCAACATATCCAGAACTGACAACAATACATTTCCTAGCACCAATGTTTTACGCTACGAAGATGCGTTTGCAAAGTTTAAAGTGAGCTCCTGTCTACCCCCACTACAATATGGACGGAGTTGTCCACTGCGCATCGTGTTGACACACAACTAGCTAAATATCCTGAACTTTGCCTTTCATTTGACTCTTGTTGACACAAGTGTCCCGGAGGGTCTAGCCTAAATTTAGTGCTCGTGGAGGGCATAGAGTTTAGCAGGTTATTACGTCTGTCTCCAGCAACAAAGAGTAATTACTGTTTATGGGGATTGTGCCCCGTATGGACGGAGACGCTATAAGTTTTACACCGCAAGCGAGCAGAAAATTGTGAAGGTTTATCTCAGACAGGCCACCAGCAGGCCCTTCTGGATGAGAGACATGTAACAAAAACAGACGTCGATAATTGAACTCATGAAACGCTCATTCTTGGACTATGGACGTCTGTTGGAGGCGCGAGTTGCTATTATGAACATCGCGGGACATTGACGTAACGCAGAGTCAGAAACTTTATAGAAAGACATCAGTATGGTATAGTACGTGGAAAGTATGCAGGAAAGAAATGTGATCATAAGAAGAAGAATAAGAAATAATTGGTGCAATCTTGTCTATTAGAATATGCAACTTAAAAACTTTCATGGGGTATCACAAAATTAAATATTTTTGGAACTAAATATGGTTTAATTCATTTTCCTAATTACGTATCCCTTTCTACACACTATTTGGGAATACTTCTTTCCATACCTTGAAAATTATGGTCTATTTGAAATGAAGCCAGACACGCTAACGTCACACAAAGAGCTTTCTACAAAACTAGGAGGCACGCATCTGCTCGTCAAATATCAAACATTGGAGGAAGCAACGTAAAAACCTTTCTTCCTGTATGAAGATTTTTTCTCTTTGAATACAAGTAACTTTTCACATCTGCTTTGATAGTCACTAGCAATTAGCCTTGCAATGCTGCGCTATTAAGGTGACGCCGTCACAGGAAATTGAGGTAGATATCGTGAACTGGCTTCGAACCTGCAGCTGCTATCTGCAACCGGGCAATTATCGATGAAGATGGCGAGACTTGAAACGCGTGACACCGTCTTCTTGAGCAAAGAACGAGTAAGAGCGCCAATTAGTGAATATTCATAAAAATTTATGGGAGGATGTACTTTTTTAATTTCACAATTTAGGTTAAGGAAACTTGCATCTGACGAAAAAAAATTAGACAAGATCAATGCAGTTCACATGAAAATCGAGGGAAGTGGAGTCGGCTTTAAAATATAGGGCTGTACTTACTTAATGAGGAAATTTATATTCGATTACTTACAGCTGACTAGTACCAGCGTTAACCTCATTATAAACCTATGCAGTCCGGATGAAGAAGTAGATAACACCAACCCCGCATTGAATTGACTGCTAAGGTTTATAGTTTCGGACGTTCTAATTTTATTTTATTAGAAACCTGACTAAATTCCAAGCAAAACAGGGAAAAATTAAAACAACATCAAGAGTCGTTTCACTGTGGATGAGTTGTTCTTCCTCATTTTCTCCCTAAAATAAGGGACTTCCTAGCACTGAAACAGATGATCAGTTGATTGAAGTCAAGTATGAGTGTCTGACAACCTCACTGAATGTTATCTTCAACGGACATGTCAGATTACAGTCCAGCGTTCTTCACTGGAGACCAATACAGACGATATAGCTTGAGGAAGTTTGGCCTTCGGTTTCCCCGCATTGACGTTCTGAGCCAACAGGAATGCATTCAGATTGCACCGATCACCCAACGCACCGTTGTGTGTGGTGATTTGCATGATAATACCACAGCATCATTCATCCATCTTGTATCGGAGTCCCCAGAGCAGGGGGAGGGGATAGTTGCTAGAGGTCAACCAAATGTCACTGGGCCTCTCATTCCTCCCCAGAGACCAGAAGCAGGGGGTTTGTCGCCCGACAGAAGCCTCGTAAATATTTTTCAGAGGAGGAAATTTATAACCAATGGCCACAATTATCCCAAGCACATCGTAAAACACAATAACGGACACTTAAAGCCAATCAAGCACAAATAAATACTTCTGATAAGTATGGTAAATGATTCATGCAAGTGGGATCCGTAGACTGCATGGGAATCAGAAGGCTAGCTCAAATAAAGTAGAGTGTTAGGTAAGGTTAATGTAAAGAAGAAGAAGAAGAAAAAGCTTAAATTACTCTTGTGCCGCAATGCAGTGGTGTGTGGTGTGTACATTTCTTACAATGCCTCGTATGTCTGCGGTTCCAGCACGATGGAAGCCATGCGTAAAACGTGCGCCTCACAATCATGAAACCGCTTAGCCGCCTCATTGTTTCCGTGTGGTTTTCTAGACTTAATCCTAGACACGAAACACGACGGCTTCCATTAGAAATAACCTAACCTAACTCTACAGTAGTTAAGTTATCAAGGGTCAAAAAACCTACAAAAGTTTAATATATCCCTTAGCAATCAGTTGTTTCTGCATGCGGTTTGAGTAGTTATAACGTACTTTGGAATGAAGCTTACGACAACGTCGTTTCGACATTTTAAATTAAACAGTGGAGTCTACTAGTTAACCCTTGTTCAGTTAATTCATTATTAAATAAATCTAAAGTTTATCATAAACACTTGCTGCACACAATAAATACTTGTTGAATGATACATCATCTACAAAAAAGTAGACTGTAGTACATATAACGGATCTATGTCATGTGGATCTCCTTTTGAGGCTGCAAGGGAAATTCCAAAAGACATTTGTTTTGCATTATGCGGGAATACGTTTTTTGTGCAAAACTCCCTAATTATTGATGCTAATATTTACATTAAAAGACCCGTTAGTATTATGTGACTATAAATGGTCAGGTAAATCAAACGATCTCTGACGCTATGTAAAGTGTAAAATTATTAAATATGACCAAAAGAAGTCAGAACAAATGTGTTAACTGAATTAATGAAAATTTTCGGCAAAAGTTAAAAAATTAAACTTCACATTAAATTTTACAGGACTGATTTCTAATATTGATACTTATATATTAGATATCCTTGGATTTTTAATCAGCCTTTATTATTTCACAGCTTCACCAATAAATCTTATTAATTTTCTTTAAATTTTATAAAGAAACTTTCGGTCATAATTATGCCAAAACTTCAATTCACCTCTAGTCTTATTTTCCCCAATTAGTTCTGTCGTTTAGTTTCTAAGATCCAGATACACTATTCCCACGTTCAAAATTTAAAAAAAATTAATATTGTTCTTATACTCTAAAAGAATGACACATCTAAATATGTGAAACATTTTAAATACCAACAGATTCATGAATTATATAATAATGTATAATTTATAAAATCTTAAACATGACATGGAATAATTAATTTATTCTATTTCTTTTGTCAGTATTTAATTATTAAATACTTGATAAAATAATAGGTATAATTGATACCTTCCGGCTAGTCAATTAATTTTAAAGAGTTAAATCTTCCGTTGACACGTCCAAATTAACCGTGCGGAAAGAAATCTGCGAAAATGTGCTGTTGAAGCTGATTTCTCGGACAGATAGAGTCGACTTTCTTACATGTAAATTTAAGTGGAAAAATTATTTAAATGTCTGCAACCAAATTCTTTTCACTATTAATATTTTGTTTAAAAAATTTATATCAAATTGTAAACTCTGCGAGTATTATTCAGTTTATTTTTTAAATTTTAATGCAATCTTAAAAATCGTCTTTAAGACATTTTTTGGATAAAATGTAAATGATATCACTCTATTGTAATGCTTATAGAGTTTTCCTATAAATATCTTAAGCTAATCCATAATACTCTGGTCTTAAATAGTTCAGTCTCCTACCAACAATCAATCTGTTTTGGAAGATTACAATCACGGGAAGTAAGACACCGGCTACCGGAAGTGCCGGTAGTTTCCGGGAGAGGGTGCGCATAGCGTTTCCATTCGCTGCCGCTAGAGTGCAGCACACGTTCTACCGTGACTAATAATTTCGGGAATGTGTCGAGAAAAATAATGAAAGAAAATGGCAGTCACTTAGAGAATGAGAACTACAATCATTATCATACTCAGTTAATTTTCAAGAAGTATTTTAGTACCAATTTAGTCAACGTCTACAAATATAGGTACATCAAATTGAATGATCCATTTTCCACATCTAAGAAGGAATATATTGAAGCATGGTTAATAAAGTTTTATTTAACGGAGGGAGATGCATAGCAAATTAAATAAAATACATGCCATACGTGGTAAAAATTGACACAAAACATAACTACAGGAGAGTCTATCTATGTTTTGAATAGTAAAAATTCTCCGCTCGTCTACTGGAACAATTAATGTCTTCTTATTTTTTTAACACTATTTCCTAAATTATTATTTATAATTTATTTATATTTTAACTTTAAATTTTTACGTTTACTGTAAATGTGCGATTTCTTCACTATAAGATTCCCACCATCATCGGTTACCTTTATTATTTTACTAAAACTACATGGGAAAATGAATTTAAATTTTTCAAGTCGGAAGACGCTGAGAACGTAATATTTTGAGAAATGAAAATTATGGATTTATTGTCCATAAAAATTTTAAAAGATCTTTTGGCATCTAAATAAAATAAGTTAGAAGTATAATAATAATATTACGTTAAATGATATACTCCTTAACGTCAATTTCTAAATTATATAGGACTAAATTAAGGACCAATTCACAAACAAGCCCAAATTTTTATTTTATTCAGGCAACGTTTCGTCAGCACATTTGGAACTTATTCAGAACATTAAATTTTGAAACATATGGTACCCATTAATTTTCACAATAAAAGAGAGGTAAACATAAATGATTTGCTTGGGCTGCATCCAAGGACAGTTAAAAACCGAAATATTATTCAAGATTTAAATGTAACTAGATACTTCAAAATTTAATATCCTGAAAAAATTACCCAATCAAGTCTTAAATTTTGAGGTCGAAACGTTATATGAATAACTATGAACTAATTTAATTCTATATAATATAGTATAAAATTTAATGAATCAGGTCTCATTTGTCTTCATTTAATCCTTTATGGCACAAATACTGCATTCTGCGTTTCCTATCACCTGCCATCTTAACTGTTTCGGCAGACATTAGAAAAGACATTTGTGGAGTAAGAATAGGCAACGGTATAAATAGAAACTTCGTTTTGTCCCTTTGGAATGTGGACTTCTTTAGCCTTTTTTCATTTGTTTTGCTTTTCCGCTTGTTTCAGATGTAGAATATTGACATTCTTGCGCGTAGTAGTAATAACTGTAAAAAAAAGTGAGATCTACCACCGTAATATTTTTAAAACATATTTTATGGCGTTCTTAAATGTCCAGCCACCGGACGATATAGTAAAAGTGTTTCATCTTCTTGAGTCAGATCCTCTAAAAATATTGTTGGTGTTGAATTACCAATTATACGATACAAGGTTCTTGCGTCTTCACTGACAAAACCCACGAAAACTGTCCCCGAACAGGCTGAGAGGTAACTTTTCCGAGGAGTAGCGAGTCATTTCGTGGAAACAAGGGGATTAATTTTCCCGGTCACCAGGCTGCCGAGTTCTTGCAGCCGCTGCACCTGATACTATCTCCCCGACTCTGGAGTGTACCTTGCCTAAGATTTGTATCCAGCTCGGGCGATATAAATGCTTATCTTTATTGCGCCCATAATATAGCTAACGGTCTTCATTGCTTGCCGTGGTTAGACAACGCCCGGATAAGTTTCGGCCAAATAAATTTCCACCGCGAGTAACAATTAGGAGTAAAACGTGCAGTTTCCTGGAGATGCCAGCCTTCGTTGCTTTATCTGCGTGCTTATCCGGAACTTTTCAACTGAGTTGCCGCGGCAGTCGTTAACTATCTACGACCATTACGCAACGGTGAATGAGTTTCAAGACGGATGGACCGGTGTGCCTACGCAGAATTGCAAAGCACTCACAGTTGAGTGCTAAATTACACATGCAGATTGGGCGATAAGCCAAAATAGAAAATAAAGGGTTAATCGTTCCAGGATTTCAAATATAACCTCTCAACGCTCCAGTCAGTCAACGATTACAAAGTGGACTGTTTCTCTACATGGTCAAAGATAAGCAGAAACGATCGTACACTAGCTTACTCAAAAAAGACGACTTGCAAGGTCTTAAGTAGTAGAAGGTGAAGTTGAGCTGCCCATTGAAATCTCGTATATGAACCTAGATTTGGACGACTCGCAAACCGAAAGTTTCGCAGGATTGTGGTTTAATAAAATTCTTCTACCTATAAAATATTCGTTTTTGCGGAGTTTGAAATATTTATTAATTTTACAGTTGCAATAACAGTGATTATAGTGACTGTAAGAACGTCTTGAATTGAAGTGACTAAAATTAATAGGTTTGACAGCTCAAATTTCCTCACAGATTTTTTTAATCAAAAGTGTCGCACCAGGAACGAACGGTGATGAAATGTGATTATTAATGGCGGCGGGATGCTCCCAAAATTGCTTTAGACCGATTCTTCTACTTCGAATTTGGAAATTCCAAACGAGAAAATACTTATTGAATAAGACTTAGCTGTCTGTTAAACAGTGGAGATAAAATAGGGATGAGGTCCGGTTTGGAGATTTCCCAAATGAAGAGTTAGTATAATCATGGCGGGTTGCCTACGGGTCCGGGAGCTCTGGCAGACCACGAGCGGAAATTATCTTCAGTATCCAGCGTCGCATCTATCGGCTTCCCGACTATTGTGTGGGTGGCAAAGGGCCTCCTGCCGCAGACTATTGGGAGAACCTCTTTGTCTGACCAGATGAAGCCATTCGTCGGTGTCGGAGACAATTTTCAATCTCGACAAATGCCAGGCGACGGTTGAAAGATCCTGCATCTGAATTGTATCTCCCAAGCTGAAAACACATCAGCCAACACCTCGGGAACATTCTTTTAGTGTGTGACCAGGGCGTCCAACGCTTCTGAAAACAATGCCTCAAACTTGACTGGGATGAAAATAGGACTGTATAGTAGCTAGTAATCATAGATTTATCTATTACAAAATACTTTCAAAACACGTTGACTTAAAAGAGAAGCTAGGTATAAGAGAATACTACCATTTTGAAGTTCATGTATATTGTGCAAATCTGATAGTAAATGCAAATTTTTTAAATATAATTAACATTTTTGTATTTAATTATTTATCCAATAAATAATTTTGACCTTCAAAATTTTGAGGATAAGAATCAATATTTCCTGAGTGCTTCATTTTAAATAGAACTGGCTAGGCAGAAGGAGCTTACTTCTAAATTTTCCGTGCCAAATTTTTAATTAAATGAAGAATTGAATACAAAAATTGTAAATAAATTGCCTTTTTATCAAATATTTTATGGATACCCACATTATTTAATCTATAAAATGGAGAATAAAATTGAAATACCTGAAGTATTAATTTTTTAATGAATTGAATAGTTTTCTTAATCAAGCCCATTTATTTATATTTGTAATAATTGTTAAATGTATTATTTTTATAACGATTTGAGATCTTAAAAGAATTATATTTTTTATATTCTTTATCCACATACATAAAATTATATTATTAATTTTCTTTTCAGCCAATCTCCTGTGGTCTAAAGGCTAGTATCGCTGCCTCAAAACACACAGGTCCCAGGTTCGAATCCTGGCATGGGCTTGGATATTTGTCACGGAGACCGGGATTAGGACTGCTGGAGAATCGATACACTGACTACAAATTTGGAATGTGTCATGCGACATGACTTCCCGCAGGTCTGAATGGACTTCACAGCCAAGGAAGAAGAAGAATTTTCTTTTCAATAAAGCAGAGTATAGTGATCAGTATAAGTCAATATCTAAAATACGACATAAAAATGTATTTGCGATTATGGATTACTACGGATTGTAAAGAAAACTTGAGTTTTTCGACGAAACTTATATTCTCCGGTGCTAATATTAAGGAGTTTATTTCTCATCAGAAAGAAAGTTGCTAATTAAATTGACTGGATTTAGAATAATTCGTCGACAGGGAGACGTCAAACTCGGCATTATTAACCGAACGGTATAAAATTATCATGATAATTAGAATAGTCGTAATGAAGCAGGGAACTTTTATTTTTATTTTAAACGCTATATTTATGTATCTTTAACTCTAACTTTTTCTCAGGAGAAACGCAGTATGGAAGACAATTATGTAAGAGAAGCTTCCTAGAGCAAGTTGACGAGTCATAGGTCTGGTAGAGTTTTAATTAGTATCTGTCTGACGTATTCATGTATGTTTAATCGGAATAGGTGAGACACTCGCGCCGAAGCGCTTTAAAATGCATTTTCTTTGGTCTACCTGTGCAGCGCGACGAGGAGTTCTTTGCCCCGGCAGAAAGAGGCTACAAGGATGCGGCGCGGCGTCGTGACCTCCAAGCTATGTTTTGTGTAGGTCTTTTATCCCGCCTACAACGCAACCCTTTCTGAGCACAGGTATCCAGTCCGGGCTCAATGGGTCCGTAACTGCATTCCTCTACGGAGGGTACCAACAGTGCCGCATCGCCCATAACACGCACCTCCAGCCTCCACATCAAAAGCTGGACGTTTCTATACGACAATGTGTCACCGTAACGGGGCAACGAATTCCATCACGATCTCTATTATACTTAGTCTTCATTTCTGTCCCACATACACTTTGTTGCCGTCACGGGGAAACGAACTTAATTAATACCATTTGCTGGTTTGAGAAAATACGAAGATTCGCAACTGGCCTTTTACAAACCATCGTTTCATTTTAACATCAGTAAATATCCAAAGAAATCGAAAACTTTTATTTTTAGCTCACTTAAACATGTATATGTGGAGAATATTTCTAATACTACGAAATTACTTGAATCATAATACGGCATTGAATTTCACACATGAAATTCACCGTGTTAACATATCTAAAATTAATTACAGTGAGGGTAAAGAAGAGTCAGTAATGAGTTCTAAAATAAATTAAAAAATTTCAACCCAAGTAATTCCTCCCCCGCCTTTCGTACGAGCAAAAATAAAATAATTATAATTCGAGGCAAATTTCAAAAGTGTTGCAATACAAATACAATTTTAAATTCAATTAATATAAAACCTGACACAGACTTGTTGTGAAGAATATATAAAATCCATTATTAACAGTATTTGTTTGTAGGATTAGTTAACGTCTGTAAAGAAATACATATGAAGAATTAACGACCCGTATAACAGACTTAGACAAAAGAATTAAAAAAGAAATTAAATCATAAAATAGACGTTTCGTCCATTCATTTTGGTCCTTGCCAGAAAAGTAAATTAGTGACAAGACCACAATGGATGGTCGAAAAGTCTATTTTATGTTAAAAAAGTTTTCAAAATTTATTGTATAAGTCTGTTATACGAGTTGTTAATTCTTCGTATATAATTATTAGGTTTATGTTCACAAAATATCACAATATAATCTAGAATTTTGAATAATTTCTCGTATAACTAAATAATGTTACATTATATTTCTAGCTATTTGTAATAATGCTGTAGGAATTGAACAACAAGTGTGATCGCCTATAATTGGTCGTTTAATTAAAAATTGTCATTTATTAACAATGAAATATATAGTTGACCTTATATTTTCAACGAAAAATGTCAGAATTAATTATCTTTTTGGGGAAAAAAATGTCACTCAATTTGAAAAAATACATGGAATTTTTATAGCATTTATTACTATAAAACATTTTCATATTTACAATAATTAGCCTGTAGGTCCTGATTTTCGATTATAAAAATACCAGAATTTATGTGTGATATAAGAAAATATAATAAAGTTTATTGAGACCTCTCTTGTTTATCATCTACATCTTCTACCTTTTATTTGAAGTAAACTTACATCACTAATCAGAATCTCAATAGTCAATTACAAGAATAATTGCGGAATTGTTAAATACAATTTATATGCCTTACGAATAATCCGGTACTTTCAAACAAAAAATTAAATTACATTACTCATCAATATTTTATTAAACGTAGTTTTTTTTGTATTTTGTCACCATAGGTTTTATTATCATTACAAATTTAAACAACACAACTAATGAATAATTTAAAGTGTTTAGATGTGTCATTTTATGAAAATGGAGCATTTTTTAATATCATTTGACGTTCTGGACTAATTAAATGTTATATCGCGGAGTCACAAAGATTTTCTGTAAAATAGAAGCACATCTTGCTGAAAACCAATGCTCTCAAAATTTGATGATTTATACTTATCGGACGAATAAATTTTGTTCATTAACATACGTAGGAGGCATAAAATGGGTCATTCTGATAATATAATGTTTGTACCATTGTAAATTTATACTGCATATAAATCTGTAGATGAATACGCTGAAAGCGCCGTTTTTCAGAATTAATTTATGAAGAAAATTATTAATTAGTTTAATATTTAAATTATGACTGATGGACAACATAAAATTGGATACTCTGTGGAGTTGAGTTTAACTTTTCAATCGCTTTAATGGAAATGGGTTCTGAAAACAATCCGAATTGTTTTAAATCCAGTACTGACTTGTAGATGGTCAATAGTTTCCCTTAAGTTGTAAACCCCTATTTTTACTTAATTATTTATGTGGTCCTGTGACACCGCAGAAATTTCATCAGTGGGCGGGCTCTTAGTACATTTTTTACAGATAGTCGCGATAATGGAATTAACAGGGACCGTTGTCTATCTTCGCTTCATAACGAGAGTCAAATTACGAGGGACGTTGAGGCCGGGACGTCTGCCAACCAAAACTGTTTGTCACTGTCAACAATTTCGCGTTAGGTTTTTTAATTTTTCACGAGCTCGGACTTTATAAACGACATTGTCGATTATTGATCGCTGGGACGATGTAATTGGATCTATATTTGCGCTCGCCATCTCATAATGCCAACCAATTTTCACCAACGAACTAACTGTGTGAAAAAAAAAGTAGGGAGAGTGGGAGAGGGAGTAGGACACGAGTGTGATTGCTCACTAAAGCGGGAACGTTGTTGCATATTTTAGGGGGGTGGTGGTGGTGGTAAATTATTATCTGCCGCACTAATGACGCAAGAGGAGCGATGACGGACCGTCCGAAGCTTTTTCGACTGCGGTGACACATTCATTAATCTCAATCCGGCCACTTATCTATCAATACAGCGCATCTGCCGCGTGACACTGTTAAGAGCATCGACTGCTCACGTTTAAAGTTCTGATTTCACTCACACAAATTTAAGGCTTCTCACATTTTGTCGTCAAAAGGTGCTCCTTTTCGTTATATTGATACAATATATATAATTTTTTTAATCAATTCGTACTTCAAAAGAAATTCTGAGCTGATCAACGTCTTCCTGCCCTGACCCAACTGCTTCGTTAAAAATATAATCGATTCTCGTACCACAATCAAAGTAATTCAGTGCGTCAAGCTACGATTTCATTTCCATATTGTCCGATATTATCTCCGTAATCCCGGAAAAGGCAGCTGCGCGTGTCTATTCGATAATCTATAATGACGTCACCGCGATATATCCGGGTTCGTATTCCAGAATTTCCCAGAAGTCCAGTCCACTGAAAGGCGACTATTACGGAGTAGCTTTCTGCAGCTGATACTGCCTTTATCCCGCTGTAAAATGAGGGGTATTATAAGTTTGTACCATCCTTGACTGAGGCAGAAGATGCACTGCTATATACAGGAAGAACTCACTCCCACGACGTGCAGCGGAGCACATCATGAAATGAGAATCTACTTGAATGAAGTGGAAGAGAAATGTAGAAGCTGCAAGTGAATGTGGCGAAGCCGATCTGAGGCAAAATTATTTATGAATAGAAATTCAGAATCTCAAAATGTATACCAGGGACATTAAGTAATTAAAGAGACAATTATATTTAGAAAAAGGCGTTTTGTGAACGAAATTTGACTCATGATTTAAAGAGAACATCACCGAGAACACCTGGTGGAAAAAAACTTGCATTAAAAGAAGTGACGTGTCCGCTTTGCATATTAGTAGAACAACATGCAGTGATATATATATATATATGACTTTAAGAAACCGGATAAAATAATTAATTGGATTATTTTACAGTGCCGTGGAAATTTTTATAACTAAGTTAGAACAGTTCAAAACTGTCGAACTTTAGTGACTGACGCGCAAAGTCGTGGCCGGCCAGTTGATGAGTCAACTCCTTCGCTAAAAGCCACATTGAGGCCGTTATTCGTAAACGGACGATACAACGTTGATGATGTATAAAAAAGTTGCAGTAAGTGTTGTCAGAAATCTTAACGCTATTAATAACAAGTTCAAGTGCAACAAAATAAGTTCAAGGTTGTTCCGCAAAAGCAGACGCAAGAAATCACTGAAAGAATGTGTTGGGAGATGCTAAATCATCCACCCTACAATCCTGATTTGTTTCTCTCCACTTTTTATGGTACTTGTTTTATCCACTCCAGGAGGTTCTACGTGAAAAAAAAACAATAACGAGAAAATCGTATAATAAGTGGGAAACTGGATAAAACAAAAGACAAAGACTACTTATCAACAGATATTAGTAAATACTTCATCTTGGGATCATTTTGAGCAGTTGTAAGAGTAAAATTTGTAAAACTGTGTTAGAACAGTTCAACAAGTGTCGAATTTCAGTGACTGACCCGCAACGTCCTGGCCGGCCAGTCAACGAGTCAACTCCTTACATAAAACCCGCATTGACGACTGAAGACTGATGTATTACTGTTCATGATATATGGAAAAAGTTGTCTTGGCACAGTTCATAACGTTATTAGTAACAAGCTAATTTTGTAACACTACACAGTTGTTTTTCATGATCAATCTGTTTCTTTTATTTTTGAATGTTCCTCGTAGGTTTATCTTAAGAAAGTGGACAGTATTTATTGAAACTATACTTACTAAGATACTGGTCTATATCTCCCTATATGTTAAACCTAATTAAATACTTTTACATGGTAATATTGTCAATACAATAAAGGTCATAGAGAACTTTTCAGAAAACATACTGAGTTTTCATATTGCATCATTAGAATATTTTTAATTTCTGTGTTATTTTAAAATAAAATATCAGAGGAATTAAAGCTTAAAAAATACAAAATATTTAATTTTTCGGAGAACAGCAGACTTGCCTGCGACCCACAAGTCTGTCCGCGTTGGTCAAGCCAAGTCCTCAGACCCAGAAAAAGAGAGGTTCACCTTCTAGTAATTGGGTGGTTCTTACGATGACCAGCGTAAGTGAAAGATTCCCTAATAACGTGAAAGTGGCTCGTAATCATGGACCACGAAAGGCGCACTCTGTAATTACGGTGCGTCTTAATTAATGAACGCGCACCACATAAATTAAGTTATCAGGACTACGTGGCACCCGAAGGGCGACCCCGTGACTTCGCGAATGTCCTGGAAATACCACCGCATCGGTAAATTTTTCGGAATTTTGGAGAGGTTCGGTAAATTGCCGTTAGAGAATTGAGAGTCTTCTGGCTTCATAAGGGACGAGGAGAGATGCTAAGGTAAGGATAATAAAAATGTATTTTTATTTTAGCGCTAAAATATTTTTTTGAGAATTTATTTTACTGTGCCTGTACTGAGAACATTGAAAAATGGGTTGGAGTTATATTTGAGAAATAAACAGATAAAGAAGTTACTTGACTTAAAATTTTAACGAAAAGAATTATTAAGTAAATTATATAGAGACTGAGACTATTGGTAACCTATTTAATTAATTATCCTGTTTATTCTATAGAAGAGTCCAGTACTATTACGTTCTTAAGGTGATTATGAGATCTGATGCATCTGTCTGGACGTCACGGGTTGACCCGTGAATAATACCACTTAGTTATTGATGATTTGTTGAAGATTTTAGCTTCAATGGATTTCTTATATACATTTGAAAAGGTGTGCGGCTGATTTCAATCCGCCGGACAGTGTCCGTGATGCAGGTATACGCGTAAAGGTAAAGGAGGGGGGGGTTCAGTTCAGAAGAGGGGGGTCTTCCCACGGTGCCCCGTCGTCCGGCCATTACTCATGTTTCACAACCCTTTCAACACTGGCAGCTCAGGAGCCTTCCATGTCCCGGTAATTACGGATGGAGATTCGCGTGTGTGGAATTATAAAGAACTCAGCTGCTTGGGGGTTCCTGGAGACTTATTAACGAACAACGATCCTTCAAGATGAGCCGGGAAGGATATCCACCGGAATGAATTCTTTTTGAGTCTTAAACGGTGCTTAACATACATCAGCATAATTAATGTCGACATATTAATCATCTAAGAGGGGTGGTGATTTGTGAACAGCTGCTGTCTAATTATCCTAGAATCGAGGCCCATGTACGAATCTATCGCCGAAGTGGCTTCAGATCGGAGAATCAGATACATTTTAAGGGACAAAATGTGGATAACACAGGCCTGGTTGCGCAGAACTATAAGAAACAAACAATGGACAATATAAAAAATTGGAGCGTCGTAGCAAAACAATAATAGTTTCTGTCGTCCTAATATATATGTAAAATTTACAGTTCGATTATAGATTTAGCAAAATATTAAACTGACTGGAAGCTATTTAGCGAAAACCCTTAACTTTAAACAGGATAATAACATATTCCCAAAACGGTAATAATCGATCATTATTTTGTCTTAAGTACTGGAACATCACATCATAGTAACCTAATATTCAGAAATTATTATTCAGTAAAGAAGAGGCCTGTTTTGAGATACGGCAGTGGCTTTTAAAGTAAGGATCTCCATTTATTTTTAAAATAACTTATAAGAGATTATTTTCACGATATTTTACTATCTATCAATCATTACCTTACACCTCACACTACTTCTCTACTTAGTCACCGAAATTGTTCAGGCACTTGACGTCAAAGAAAAAGCCTACTTGTGGTCAGCCGCACTACGGCTCATCGTGCACATTTAAATGTTTAATCCACTTCCTCAACTTTGCAGCTAAGAAACTTATCACTGATTTGACATCGCCCTAGGTGGATCTTTCAATTGATTTGAACATTTCGAAACGCTTTAAGAAAATGCAAACACAACGGGGTAAATGCTATGACTCTGCGGTGTAAGGAAACTTTAGAATAAAATAATAGTAAAACATTGTTGTATCATTTTTTAAATCAATATAGGTACTTGGTTTAGAATGCTGGTGAATTGGCCGTATTTTTAAATAGTTTTAGGTGAAAATACCCCTTATTAAATACTCAAATTTTGAAAATTTATTAGAATCAACTTGTCAGAAAACTAAAGGTACTTTCAGTCCTATCTTAGACTATAATCATCTGTAAAACAATTAAAGATGATGATATCCCAATGCGCCTGACTTAAAGTGTCAACTATTGAGAACAGTATAAGTTTTTTTTTCACCTAAAACTATCGGTGTTGAATTTAAAATGAGCCCTGGTATATAAACAGGTGATAGAAACGGACGATTTTAATCTTTAAATAATTCATATTATGGAAGGCAGAACGAGTTTATGGCGGGCAGGAGTAAGTAATTACTATTACCACTCAGAACTTTGTGGGAAGAATAAAGAACACAAATATACTTTATTTTATAAACCAAATTGTAGTTTACTGAAAATATATATGAATAGAAATTTACTCTAGTGAAAATTAAATTTGAAGGGAATAAAATGGCTGCAGTCCTCACTGTCGGATAATAATCTAATAATAGTCTAAATTCTATATGAAATTTGACCTTTAAATTAATTTTTATCCCGTTTTTGTTTTCAAGTGATTGTACAAAAACGTTTTTTGAGTCGCTAAATTAATTAATTTTTTACATTGTTGAAAAATAATTCTTATTTAATAATACGTTCATATTTGGCTAACAGAAACGTTGATGCCTTTAATCTAAATGCAACTACCCGGAAGAAATTTAAATATGGGATTTTAAAAATATGAATGGACTAGGATAAATTTATATTCATGGTTATTTAAAGGTATCTATATTTTTGACAATTTGTATTACAATTCTGAAATGGTGCAGTAATGGACTATTCAGGGAGTTCAAGATATATTGATTCTTTTCTGCGGAAAACATAAATTTATGCAGGGTGTCCCTTTTGTTCGGCAAAGTAAATATTATTTTATATCAAGGACAGAAGTATTGCTGTCAATTTAAAATTTAGTCAGAATAGGCAATTTTGGAATAGATTACTTGGGCAGTGGGGAAGTAAATGGAAACCAAATATCCAAGAATTATACGCTAATGTGAAGGTAAAAATGTTTGGTTTGGACCAAGTCGTAAACACAAAAATCGCGAGCGTCTTGACTGGAGTAGTGGATGGAATATTGCAGAGATGCAGCAGCGTGGTGGAAGAAGCCGTTATAGTAATTTACAGATGTCTGGAGGTAGAAAGACCTCGGAGACACACAGGATGACGCCCCGGAAGCCCGGCAAGCGCAATCTTAAGCTCTTTGCCCTACAAAGCTTTGGCCGCTGACCGAACAGCCGCCGGCTTCTCCTCCGCCACTCGCTTTTCTCACATTACTCAAACGACGCGTCGCGCGGATTAAGGAGGCCCTCCACAATGAGGGCGATGTTTTTCCTCCGGCGGGAGGGGTCTTTCGTCACCGTGTTCACTGACCCTCCGCAGCCCCGCCCAAGGTTCAATGGCCTGCAGGTAAATGCCAGGTCCGGCAAAAAAGGGTATCTATTCGCAGAGGATATTCTACACTGGACATTAACACAAATTTGCTTAACTCAATGGGATTATCGAACATCTGAGCTTGGGGATAAGGAGGGTAGGTTCAGGTATACTTTATGTAAATCTCGATGTCGAGCTCCGGATGGCTTTTCTTAAGGGAGTGTTTACTCTCCGAGGAGCTGGTAAAGACTGTGAGCTTAGGCCGTTGTTAACATATTCGATGAATATGGTAATGGCATACCAAGTGATAACACTGGTACTTTATAACGGGAAATGTAGATGACACATTCTAAAATAAACAGCACTGAACAATTACTTCTTTCATATAGTACCCTCCCACACAAGGTTATCATAAGAGGCTTTTTTAATACATTTATTTAAAAATAAAAATAGTACAAATGATAAATGTCAATCTAGGAAACCAAATGATCTGTAAGAATGAGACAGAATCATGAATCCCAGGGTTGGCCTAAAAGATTCATCGAATTTCCAACTACTGATCTCATGGTACGTGGCCTCTTTCTGTGGGGGATGGTGAAGAACGTCGTTTATGCAAAAGTGTGAAAGAACTGATGAAATCCATCACTACTGCTGGGATGAACAATGATAGGCAAATGCAGATGAAGATACGAGCTGAACAGGTTGGACGTGTTTTTGAATTTCTTCATATTTTCATGTAATTATTATATTATCCAATTGCCTCCAGCCCGATGAATCTTTTAAGCTAAATCTGAAACTTCTATCAGTTCCGCCGATCATAAAACCTCTCGTTAAAAAGTAGCTACCATAGAGATGGACAACTTGCGCCCTTATAGGCCTACCAGGGAATTGCGTGTTACCGACAAAGTCCACCATATGTTCTCGAGCTTATGAGGTATCGTATGACTCCATCATCGCCAAATCCAGTGGATTATAGTGCGAGTCAATGGCTATCGCCGTTCCAGTAGAAAGTAACGCCGATATTTTTTTCCCCGAACGGGTGTTACTTTCCAAATCGTAAAACATGGCAAGGCTAAGTGCTAAGTGGGAGGTCTTTTCTATTAGCCGCGGAGAAACTTTACAAATTGAAAGTATTAACTTGGCAGTCGCCGCAGTATGTTGCCGCAATAAGTCATCCTTGAAACCGGAAAATCGCCCAAGATTCTCCAACTATGAGAAACCAGTCGCAATGCATTCGGAGTCGTGTGAAAAGTCATAACACTGAAACGCTAACAGATATTGGTACCGTATTGCGTTTCTCTTCAGATACTTCCACCTTCCGCGACCATAAATTATTTCCTATTCTAGGGAAAGTAGTGAACGTGGAACTGGTTCTTCATCTATTTAAATATTCCTAAGACAGTCAATAGGAAACTGATTTGTTGAATAAATTAAGTGAAGTGTATTCTCATTGCGAAATTATTTAGATATTCCCAATATTCGTACTGAACTCTATGGTTTTGAATAGTTATAGATAATACGGGATATAATAAGAGTCGGAAATGTTTAAGGTAAACTGATATTAGAGTCTCTGGTACCTTTCATAATGGCGCGTTGCGATCATAACCCACCGTACCTAACAACAGCTTAATTACAAATCTCTCCCTTATCTTCGGGGCCCTCTGGCGTCATTATCACTTTATAAAAATGTTGCCAAGGGGTGATCAATGCTCCGCATGAAAACTCGCCGATCTTCCATCCAGGACGTAATGATAGATTCCCGCTTTATCTTAATTGGGAACACCTGTTCCCTCGGCGCAAACAACATGCTCCGAGCAAAGATTATAGCGGGTCTTAATTCCCCTCCCGAAAGATGAAGTTAGTGTAACGGCGTGTTAAATGGGAACTTTGGTTGCCCCGTGAAGGTTAAACTGCCGAATTGTGGCCTGAGGAGAGTTAGGAATCCACGAGTTCTCAAGGGTCGGGCATGGTATCGTTAAAGACGGCAATCTTGTTACCGGAAGTGGGGGGCTTCTGGCGCAAACGGCTTGGAACTCTTAATGTTGCAGCCTTCTCAAAAACCAAACAATCACTAAAGACCCACGAGGAACCTCTCATTTCGTAACGACTCATTAAACACTGCAACATCATACATACTCAAATTTGTCACATCAACATAAAATTCGCTGTTTGTTGCTCATGTCAAAGTTGTTTGATATTTACATGTATTGTAAAATAAAATATAATTTTTAAATCGTATTGTACCATATTTTTTATCGGACACAAATAGATAACGGTGTAAAACCATTTACTTCAATAATGAAAATCTTACGGCGTTTACAATCATCAGTTTCATCAGCCAAGACCACTTTTTATAAAATTCCTAAATTAAAAAATAAAGTTTGATTAATGTATAAAGATAGAACTATTATATGGCTGCAAATGCCAGTCTTATTAAATTCACATAAACATTAAAATTAATTAATAATTAAATTATATATATTTCTCCTTATGTATGTTTATTGAAAGTATATTTAAATATTGACAATTTAAGAAGTTTAATGCAACTACAACGACGCGTCCATCGGATAGAAAGGTGACATAAACAATTTTATTCAGGCTTTTACTACAGACAAAAAATTGCACAATTTCCCGACAATTTAGAAAGGTTTCTGCAACTACTACGACGTTTCGTCCACAAATTAGGGATATTAGCAGACAAAAATGTAGGCTGGATTTTTTTGTCTGTGGTTAATCTATTTAATGAATCTTTTAGTGTGTCTCCATTATACCTGATGAAGTCTTAATTTTGTAGGCGAAACGTCGTTGTAATAGAACAAGTCATTTTAAATTGTATGAAAAATTGCCATTTGCTCTTTCTATAGATTATATATGTAAGTATAATCCCATATATTTTAATGTAGTAATTTTAAACAAAAATGTTTTGATTATGACAAAAGTCAAAAAATTTTCAAGATCATAAAATAAATGGCTTGAAGAATTTTACCCTGTTTTTCATTTATTTAAGTGATAAAAATTAGTAAATGTACAAAAATGTCAGTCCTTGTTAATTCCTCGCAATTCAGGAACCTAACATAGATTTTTAGTTTCTTCACGCAAGTAAATAAACAAATGCGTTCGATTATCACAGTAGTTTAAACATACTTTGTCGTCGAATTATTTTGTCATAATTGATTCCATGTTAACCAAATAAACAAAGATTACTTTGCAGTTTCCTGGAGAAATAGTTTTGAATGAATCGAACCGTAGTTACCTTTATACTGAACGCCTTTACTGTACTTACAGACTAAATAATTATGAACAGAAGAAATTATCTCTATTGAAGTACCTACATGAAGGATAAATAATTTATTAGTAATGGATGTCATATAAGAATTAGGCATGTGCCGCGAGATATAGCAAGTCGTGTGAGCTTATTTGGTCGACAAGTAGTTTTTACACTGGCAAATTGCCAGTTTCGTGTTAAAGTGAGATCTGGCCTACCCACGGAACGTATTTTGGCACAACTAGCTAATATTTTAATTATTGGGTTTAACTGTATTTGCATTTTTTTATTGTCGTGTAATGAAACGAGAAGAGGAATTTTCAGGTATTGCATTGTCCATGAAAGAGAATAGGAAAGTAGAGAGATGAAATAAAAGTTTATAAAGAGATAGACGCCGAAAAATACTGTTCGAAACGTTGGAAGTACTTATCCATTCCACACTTTCTATCAGCCTTATTTCATCTCTCTTTGTAAACGTAAACAATGGAATATCTGAAATGTCTCTACCAGTTTAAATGATTCCAGTAAAGTACTTTTGTAATATTTAACAATTGAACTGCACCGAAGAAGAAAATTTTAGAAAATTGTGTGGCATAACGCTTTACCTTTTTTTTCGTACTTGTTTTTACGAAATCGAAACTTTACCTTTTCAAAAACAGGTTAGAGGTCATTAACCTAAAGAGTGGGCGATCTAAAATGTAAACCCTACGGGTAATTTCGAGTATCATTTCATGTATGGCTTGAAGACGAAGTCATGGCCTTAGTTAAGAGTTTGTGTCCATACAGGGAGCAAGGACGACACAATGCTAGCCACCCACATGGCAACGACCTGCAAAAGTTCACCAGGGCTGTCCACATCACTCCGAGACAATCGCTTGCACGGGAAAATTAGTCCAAATTCCGACTGAAATCGTAGTAGAAAAATGTTCAGAGAATCTACGGGCAATATTTAAGTATAGTTTGAGTTTCGGAACACCACAATTGAGAAAACGGAACATGTAAACACTGGCGAGAATTTTCCCTAGAAAAATAATTATTTAATTCTACAATTTTAAAAAGTGAAAGAAAACAAGATCTCAGATTTAACAAAAATTGACTTCGTGCAATAAATTTTTAAAGCAGAAATTCAGTATTTCTTACAATATAATTTTTATACAGTGAAAATCAGAAATATTTTGGATCTGAATCTGTTATATTAATAATAATTGTCTAAGATCAGAAATCACAAAAAGAAAATAGAGTTTTGTATTTCAGGTCCATGAAAATATACTTGTCGGACATAGAACTTTGTACGCCGTTTCTAATTAGCTCCCCACATTATCTTATCAGCGTAAATAAACTTTGAACCGGGTCTAAATATATAGTTATGAAAGTATGAAATTAAAATAATGTAACGTATCCAGCAGATACAATGTTTCAGTTAGTATCTCTCAAGGGCGGAAGTGTTTTATTATATTTTATTTTCGGCACCGGAGTCACGAATTGTTCCATCTTTGGCAGATGACAGCCAATCGCAGTCGGACTCAGGGGGGACACCAAAGCGATTTAAATAAAGGCAATTCAATAACGCGCAAAGGCCATATTAGATTATCAAAACGCATTCGGTTCAATCATTTTTGGTCGAAGGCTTTTGCTCTCCATCACAATGCCGTAATGTGGTTATGGAATCGCGTATTGATTCCGAAGCTGCCCTCGCGGAATTGGCGAGGTTTTGTCACTACAGGATTGCTACAGCACGTGTGTGTGGTCAAGGGTTTTGTCGCCAATTAGCCATATTTACTTTGCGGAAGAGGCTGATTAAATTTACTCAGAGCATATACTCAAAGTTGCGCGATTGGTACGTCCAGCGGAGTTAGGCGATTATCTGCGCAATAATAGAAATGGAAGATTACAACAAGTTTACAACATTACTTAGATGAAGTAAATTGTAAAGCCGCTCTAGCACTATTGCACGCTATACCCGTAGAGAATTTAAGTGTAATAAATAAAATATAATTTTTTTTATCTTCTTGCCGCGCCTCGACAACTATTGCATGGGTTAAGGCAAAACTACAGGTAAAGTAGACGGGAGAAAGTGAGTTGAGACGCGAAAGTGTATCGAAATTTATCTTGAAAGTAATGGCCACCACCATTGTGACAAAGAAAGGGTTGCTAAGTGTCGGCCGCTGAACGACTTCAACTGGCCATAAAAGGGCCAAAAAAGGAAGGGAAAAGGGGCGCAAGGGTTCAAAAGCCGCGCAAAAAGGGTCTATATTGACGGACCGACAACATCTTGTAAACACAGGGCGCAGTTTTTACAACCAACCCACGGGAGGCAGAAGATCCTTTTGCATTTTTTTGTTGCACGACAGGTTGCCTCACCCCTTTTAACGTGACGAGTATGGATACTTCCCTACGTTTACGAACTACAATACAAAATTGCCGGATTGGTTTCCTTCTTACTGTATTTCACGGTGAATAGTTTACCTATAAGCATTTTCCTTAAACGTACGTTAAACCACATTCCCATCGATTGAAGAATAATGCATTTAAAATTACCCTCTTTCTTCTGAGGACGTCCTAAAACGTTTAAGCGACCTCGGTGAAGTGTTTGATGTGATTAACCAATTTTGGATAAGATTACAATTCCTTTATAATAATCCTTTTTCAACGGCATCATACAACTTTGGTACGCACTGAAAATAGATAAGAATAGAGAAAGAATACATGTGAGTGACTACGTATTATACTAATTAAAATTTTCAGATATTTTCTACTCAAATCGTCGTATAATGTGACTAGTTAATATGTGGTGGGTATTTAATGGCACTTGTTTCCAATCGTGCGATATAAGTCGAGCTGTTATGAAAGTAAGTGCGTATTTTTAATTCCTAAATATTTAATGAGAATTATTTTAATGAGTATTATTTCTGAATTTATTAAATCTGGAAGTATGTTAATTAATAGCAGTTCATTAATTAATAGAACTATTCTTTGAATGGCTAAAAATTGCATATCGATGATTATGGTAGTGAAGACAACCTGGAGATATTTTGCAGTAGAGTCCATTATATAAAATGAAGTGATAACAAGGTCAAGATGTGTGTAATAAGTAGTCTTGAGTTCGTGGAAAGGGAGGCTTGCGTGAAGTTTCGGCTGTCGCTGATGAGTGTGGTTACGTCCGTGTGCTGACAATGTGCCCTTCGGAGCGGAACTTTACTCTCCCACGAAGAACATTACTCGCGCACAAAGCTTTCCATTCACGATTGAATGGCGGCTGATGGACCTTAGCATCTTGTTAGCATGGAAGTCGCGGAGGGAGGGTCTCTCGTATAGTATTAGGAACCGATCCCGATTTTGTTTCGTTTTTGCAAGGTGCGTACATCCACCAGCTGCCCGCTGACGGCAAATTATGGATATTGCCTGGTATTTGGCCAGTGAATAAATTTATTATTATCCTCAATTTTACTCCATATTCACTACTCATCAATTACTGCCAAGGGAAAGTACGAAAAATTGTGATCAGCACCTGAATCATGCTCTGATCTGCCAACAACGTCGTCGTTTTGTTGTGTCCGTTCAACTAAGAATACCCGCTCAAACACTGAGAAGTAACTGATGAAAATTGCAATAGATATCATGGATAGTGAGATACAGGTATTATTATGAAGGTAAGATTTGAAATATAATCTTAACTTTTTATTCACTGTGTCCATATTTTATTTCCTGCACCTTTTGGTGTTTTATAACAAATCCCCGGCATGTTTAAATCTGAACTGAAAATTACGTTTAGAAGATAAATAATACTGTATTTTTATATTGGAAAGACGTATAATCCAATGAAACGGTTTTGTCAGTCTTTATATTGCAGATACACGTTGATTTACAAGGATAAATAACAACCGTCATTTACAAAATACAGAAATCCTATGGTTTCTGGAAACTCTCATATGATGAATAATGGAGTTATTGAAACGATTAAATCTTTCGAGAGATGCATTTTAACCATATTATTTATATTGTAACAAATAATTCTATTATTATTACTCATATTTTTGCGACTATAAGACGTAATGTTAAATTGATAAGTCCGTTTATAAAAAAAACTAAGTAACTTTGTACAGAATTAAGAACATATCGAATGTACGGACTCCCAAAAATTTTAAACCTCAAGAAACTGAACGACTGGGATTAGATGGTTCAGCAAGGTCTTAGATTAAGAGGAATCTGAGGGGCCTATTTTCTAAATGTTAAAATGGTTATTTTGAAGTAGTAGCTTCTTCACAGAAAATTTCTCAGGTTATTTTCCATACCTTCATACCTTATGGCATGTACGTGATACTTGAATAATGGAAAAAAATTGATAAAATAATGCATATAAAACAGAACTTGATAAATAAATTCATAATTAAAAATCTGAAACTAATAAGTCGTTTAGTCTGCTATCACATATATACGATAAGGGTGAAAATAAGCTATGGAAATTTTAGAGTAGTATCTATAACGGATTTCGAGCAAAAAATACCAAGAAATCAGTTTGACAAGATAGGCCCTACCGACTCCATATATTAATGATCAACAGATAATTATTAAGTCTAGACTTGAAATAAAATATAAAAATTTTTATTCACTTTGAACTTTTTGGCGCAGCACTCCAGTTTATCTGAGCCATTAACAAAAATTATTTGTAATAATTTCAGTCAGCAAGAAGTGATAATAGTTTCCATTTGAAAGTAAAGACATTTAATTGAATTTTTATTGAAGATTAAATAATCTTTCGTAGTTTACTAATGGTTGATATATTATTTTCTTTTGGGTTATTCTCAGAAAACTTAATTTGCTTAGTGCCTGTGTAAAATCTTATTTGTCGACACATGCGTTTTTCTAATACAGTTGAGAACAGTTGGATAACGTGCTTTTGTGGTTCAAATACAACCATCATTTTACCGTTAGTAGAATATCGTTAAGGGTTTAAAACAGAATGCGTTTCTTGAGATGATTGTAAACCTGCTCGACCGTGGCTAGAACTCGCCTTGTTGGAAGATAAATTACTAACGGTGTATTGCTTTTCTTATAACGAAGTGACCATGTTTTATTATACATAAAAGCATAGCTGCTCGCTCATTAACATTTGGCCATTTCTTAAATGGGGTCTTCCCGTTCAGGTGGCCGGACACCAGTTTGCCCAGTGTCCTGGGGGCCGATTTCCCATGGGAGGGCCGCCGCCGGACCTCTGTTTCACACGGGGGACCTTGTCCACTACCCGGTGGACGCGGAAGGGTGGCCCGTGTCCGGTTTTTTGGGGTGCTGACCCTCGGGGTCATCCTCAGGATGACCTTCGCCTGCCGGACGGCCCGTTTAGGAAAACCTGCTATCCAGGACCGGGACGGGACGGTAATGAAAAGTGAATTCAGGTTCCCCAAAGAGCGGGGCCGTCCCGTCCGCAGATGGGCTGATTTATCTGGCTAGCATTAGTGAAAAGGAGAGTTGCTACCCTGGCTCCTTACTCGTTAAAAGAGGTTTCTTCCGTTATTTCGAGTTCTGCAGCTGAAGATTGTAATTCATCGGCACGATTTGTATGAGCAGGGGGTGGGAAAAATATAGTGGCTACAAGTCACGTAAGACCGTTAAGACTTTTGATAAAACTAGTATATGGAGCAACTGAATAAATGAAAAGCTGGTAGGAACTTTTGTGAACATTTCGTCGCCTGTGTGCTGTGATTCAAGAAATTTTGGCAGAACGGATCATAAAATTTACTACACTGGTGGTTGCGACATAAAAATTGAAACCACTTTAATACTTTTTGTATTTCCAGGATCGTGGATACACACAGAGATATTTAAAGAGTTCTGTCAAATATTAATCATACTTCAGATTCTCCATTATTAACTTCTTCAGCATCGTATTTCAAATGGGAATTTGATGAATTATCGGATAACCTTTCCTACCACCAACATAAAATTGTAAATATTTAAACTTGCACACATATCTATCTCATTCCTCAGTCTTTCAATGCTTAAATGGCACTCCAGAAAGTGATAAAAAATGGCTTCGCGATAAACGTAACCTTTCATGAAAGAACTTGATGGACAGATTAAGAAGTGTCATTTATATTACGTGAGAAACAAACTTTAAAGGCATAAAATGGGAAAGGATAATTTGGGAAATTTGTTCATGTTATATTATCTGGCACATTTTAATTGAATATTTTGGGAAATGTTAATTCGTGAATAATTTTTTGGACAGGACATATTCTTTCTGCTTGAAAAGAAGTGTCTCAAGTTGGTTGCAAGGCAGACCTGGTGGAGACAGGTCTAGTAAGAGGTAGCTAAGATTTGACTACAAACCAGACTCCCCCGTAGGGAATGATGTACCCACCTTCTCTCCTCATGCCCATCTTGAGACACTTCTTGAGGCGGCAATGTTGGCACTGGTTCCGGTGGTGTTGGTCGATGGGGCAGTTGCGGCTTCCCCGACAAGAGTATGTTAGGTTGCGGCGAACGCTTCTCTTGAAAAAGCTTTTGCAACCTGGAACCATGGAAACCTAAAGATATTACACACCCTGGACCCAGACATCTAAGCTACTCTACTCTACTCAAACTAAAACCTACAATATCCCTTCGGATATAATGGCTACAGGGAGGGTGATCCGCAGTGTCACGACCAAGCTCCAAATCTTAAAAAATATTTGTTACATTATTTTTTCTAAGACTGGTTTAAGTCTTGCCTGCACGATGAATAGACCTAAATGTTAAGATTAGGAAATGTTTGCATGCCCGAAGGAAACACTAGAGCTACAAAATTATGGATTAAAAATGCTTATATTTCAAATCTTTGAGTTTTATGCCTACGAAAACAACAGACTTCTTACACTGTACGTTTCTTGGTAAAATATGAATGATTATTACTTGAATAAAAAATGATAGGACGATATATTTCACAGAAGCTTAAGAAAATTAGCGGAAATGAATTTATTTACTGATTCAGCCTAGATAAGTCTTCGGAAAAATACAGTACATTTCTTAAAAGTTAGAATTCCTTCTCCATTATTATTATCATATTCACAAGAACGGGTTTTGAAACTAAGAGTAACTTCAAATCAACTCATAATTACTGGAAAAAACTCATATAAATCTTGCGCTTATTGACTGAGAATATCGAAACCGCAACACTCTTTTAGCTGCGGATGTGAACAGAATTATCTAAACGATGTCATTATTCCAAAATTGATAATAAATTGTATGTTAAAAATTTTGAAACGCGTTGAGGCAGGTAACGCAGCATGGGTCTGTATTGCCGCTCAAATTCGCTAATATCCCCCCAGTGAAACAGCAGCAGCATAACTTTATAGCCTCTCCCGCTATATTCGCTCAATGGCTAATTGAAAATACAAAAGTGCAATCTATTTTCGCGTGGCAGCTGTTGATTCCTTTTGGGGCGAACAAACATGGCTGCTCGGCAGTTGTTGGTCCCGGGGCTACGAATATTCATTCACTTGTTGAGCTCCATAGGAAATTGATCCATCAATATGTTTTTACGCGAGTGGGTGATTACTTCCGCCACGCATCTGGTGGGCTGTGTGAGCACCACATCGCCATGAGCGCCGCCTACTTCGTTAAATTACGCTTCCTTGCTGAGCAAATGCACACGTAAACTGGGATGAATTTGTAAAATATCGAAATGTTTAAATAATAATTTGTCATTAGCGAGCATATCAGACCCACAATTTCGCACACCGAGGATTCAAAATTTGCCATTTCAAGTGTTCTTTGGATCAACATTCGATCGGGATTGCCACGAAAGTAATAAATGATAATTTTCAAAAATAAGTTTATTATAATTCGTGAATGGTAAGGATGTACTCCTTATTAAATTTGAAAGTAATTAATACTATTGAAATTTAATAATAGTCTACCCTTTATATGAGTTGACAGTGTTTGATCAATAAATAATCTTAGCAACGTAAAGTTTCGTGCATTTACAGTTATTGCGTGCAACCAGGATAAAGTTGTAACGAAATTTTAAAATTTATTTATTTATTTTAATTTCTCGAATTTATATTTTAAAACAGTTGTTCCTAATCTCACTACAGACGAGCGTATAGTTCAGATCCCCGAGACATGGCAGTTTACATTCCGCGATGGTCGCGAGAGTGCGAAAGAGAGTCTTTCTATATTTCCACCGAGTTAGAATTTCATGCCTCACGATGCTGACTCATACGCTGGTGATCCATTACACCATTTATGCCGTCTAGTCGACATGTAAGGCACGTGCGTCGTATGAGGATGATCAGAGCAGTTACTTCTTTTCGCTCGTTAAGATTCCGCTAACTTCAGCCAATTGTGACGCACGTAACAACTACCTTTATCGTTGCTCTTCGTATTTGAGTCAACGTCCGACCATTCTAATTGACAGGATATATTTAGTCGCCAAGTTCATTGCCATCCAGAACGAGAGAAAGCGTTGAGGCCTTGCTATGGCCTAACCTCACAGCGCAAACATCGCGATGACACGTCAGGATGATTATACGGATTAATACGTTTGTATTTTTAATTACAAAAGATGCATAGACTCAAAAGTATGTACCAAATTTCATTTCGCAATAAAGAAACCACGCCATTGTTTTCATACAGCTGGGAAGAATAGGTTCGTGGACATATGCAATAATAGAGAAACACGTCATTGTGATTGGACTGATGAAGACCAGATTTTATTCTCCAAAGTCCCGGCAAGAATATTTAGGAAAATAGGCGGTGAAGCCTTATGGAACGCAAGGAAAGGACAAGAGCTAATCTTTGTCATGCAGCAATCTGGAAACTATTGTTTATGACAACGAACTCATTACGCGAACCATAGTTGAGGTGATGTCAGCGAAATGTTGCTGATGCAACGGTGTCGGCCATTACGAGGGCACGTGCGTGATACTGACAAAAGACTAGCGGCTTCGCGAGGGCCATCTTCAGCGACCTCTAGGGCTGGTAACCCGCCCTCGCACTAATAATAGGGGTCTCCGGAAAGAACAGGGACGAAGTGTGCTTAAACGTCGAAAAAATTAGGGATCCGTAACTAAGTGTTCATTGTTGGCTTATTGAAATACCGTTAAGTTTATAATTAGATACTCATCAATTCACTTCTCGATTGGTTTCTTTGACACTAACGTTCAATATTAACCATAATGTTGAAAATGCTATATTCCTACAATTACATTATTACATTATTTAGAACGAAATGCTTTGGAAACTGGGCGGACCCTGATCCGTTACAAATTAAAGCCCGAAATAGTTAGAAAAAGACCTAACAAGTTAAGATCTTGAGAATTACGGCCTCTAATTTTGTACCTCATTTGCTTACGAAAAATATTGTTTTGTTAAATTGTTATGTGCATCATATAATAACCATAATATGTCTTGATTAACAGAGAGAAATAGCATGGCGTGTGAAGTGCACAAGTAAAAGAAAGGAGAAGGTGTAGAGGGAGTCGTCAGCGAGGAACAGTGCTTAGAGAACGTCTACTCCATTTTAAGAATTATTCATTAGAACGTTAGTAATAGACAGCGTTAAGGTCTTCTCAGCACAGTATAACTAATCCTGAATTTCACACAATATGTTTCCGTGCGTCAAAAAATAGCTTTTACACTGCCAAGTTGTCCTTATATTGGTTCGTGTTGAAGTGGATTGCAGTCTTTATATCCACTACATGCAGATCACTGCACGCAATATTTAACACGACTTGCTTTTTCTCCCCAGTAATACCAAAGTCTGGTAATGGCTGTAAATCCTACGAATATTTCGAAATAGAGACGTTAATACTTGAAATGAAAATAAATCAATACTAAAGAGTGTAATTTAGGGATCATAATTTTAAGCCGGACGATTTAAGCAAAAGGAGTATTAATTACGAAAAATTGTTGAATTCCTCATGTCTACTTTACCTGCCCAGCAAACGTACACGATGCAAGAATACTGTTCGTACCTTAATTATAAATTCAGTTTTTTTGCTATTTAGTGAACGACGATTAATTACCACGTATTTACTTTAAATACTGTCGTGTACTGAACAAAGAAAAAAATATGGGAGCAAATAGTTTTTTGAGGCAGAGTTTCAATCAGTATTAAGACATAATTGCTCGTTGAAAATATTAATATATATGTCAACCCGCAAATTGACTGGGAAAACGATGGATCTTAAATTTTTCTCTTAGCAACGCGCTGTGTAGCAGACTTTGATAATATATTCTAGATTATGGAAACTGAATTTTTATCTAGTATTGTTTACATGTTGTTGACATAACCAGGAAGCTTTGGCAATTTGAATTTGGGTGCTTAGAGATGGTAGAGGTCAAATTATCGTATTGGTGTACTACATTTCCATTTGTTCTATTAATAGAGCGTCAAGGTAGCAGAATACAAAAAAAAACCGGTGGAAGCCATTGGTGTTAGCGGTTGATTGTTGTACAAGAGCAATGTGTCTATATTACGGGGCGTCCTTGCCTCCGGTGCATTTAAGAGCCATTTATCTGGAGCTGTGAGTGAGCGATCGGTACGGCTGTAAGGAGAACAGGTTTTTTAGCCGGGCGAGAGCCTCGTGTTACGCGGACATTTTTCCTGACCGAGACACCTCATAGGGTGAACTGCGGTCGTAATAAGACAGTCAACAATGCATGTCGCAGGAAATCAAGAAAGGGTCCACGACATGTTGAAGGAAATTCTGATACCTATCTGGAATATTGAATAATAATATCAGCAAAAATTTTAAAATTCGAATGTCTTAAGAGAGCCTCCTTATTTCTGCAAAGAAAAAAATTAACTAATTTTTTAATAAATATTTGAATTCATCTTTTTATAAATAAAGTAAAATATGTGAAGCTGATTTTCCTACATAATAACCAAATTAATTTAAGTCATTGAAGTATAAATATTCCTTGAATAATTTCAATGTTTTTGTAATTCTTCTTCTTCTTCCAATTGCTCAACAGCCCTCTTGAGGGCCTAGGCCTACCGAGGGGGCTGCGGACTGTCATCTGGCGTGACACACTCCTAATTTGGGGTGATACGTGGGTTTTTGTAATATTTTCCTGTTAATAAATGAGGAAATAAGCGGTCATAAAAATACAGCAATTTATTATTAACCTCAGAAAAGCCCTAATCGCGCCTAGAATTGTAATCAGTGAAGTTGTTGTTTAGTGCGGTGAACGATACATACTGTAATGAGTGTGATTAATGGATATTGTTACACGAGAGCGTAGCTATTATTGAGCTAAATAACAGCTCAAATTCTGTAATGAATTGAGTTCATTTAACGCAGGGATATCAGTGACTTTCTAAGACCTTTCCTTTCAGGACTATGCAATTATGGTCGGACGAGATTACAAAAACAAATCGGGATGTCTTTTACCGGACAATTAAAATTCAAATAATGAAAATATTCTATTAAATCCAATTGAGAGATAATAACCTGGAACAGCTTTGCATTTGAATTTGTAAAATTTGAAAACTGGATTGTCTCCTCCGTGTTGATCGCTGCACTCGGTTACGGCTATATAAAACATTACCCCGACAGAGGTTTATTTGAAAGGGCAAATGATGCCGGTGTTGGTGGAGCCGAGACCAGGCAGCAAGCAGTTGTATGAGTTGCCTCGTTATGCAATGCCTGGATGCCAAAAGAAGCCCTACACAATACGACTGGACAATGCAATATTAGGGAGCAGGGAAACGAATTCATTTGCAAGCCAGTTGCGTCAATACCTGGGCCTCTGGTGATTATGTGCTCCTGTCCCTTGTGAACAATGAAAAGTCTCGAACAGAAACATCAGTCAAAGAGCATGGTAAATAAACGCGAAAACTCAGATCTAAATTAATAACCGTTTCTTTCGTTGCCTCACAAATGAAATAAGTTAAATTTTTGGAAAAATATGAGTGCGAAATTATTGGAATAAATTTATTTTAACTTAGTTTTGCAAATTATTTGAGTCCAGAAGACCATAAAAACTTTAAGAATTAGAAAACATACCTAAAGAATATTTAATTATGAATACAAGTTTAATAATAAATTTCAGTGAGGATTTATAAAAATTTGGAGAACGTTTGGATTGCGGATAAGTTTCTGTTTGTGGTGATAAAGGAATATGGACTTCATTAACTCAAAGATAATGATAGCGATATGTGTGAGGAGGAATTGAAGAATAAAGCGTTAACGTGGCTTAGTTTTAAATTGTTCCAATGTTTTCTTTTCATAAATTGTGAAAAAAATTAGGAGAATTGTCCTCGTAAAATTAATACTAAAGGGACGACAAAACCTGCGCTTCGTTGAAATAATTATAGTTATTTGAAGTGGGCAGAAAAATTTGTAAAAATTGATTTAAGAAACGTTTCCTGAAGTGCATAAACGCCACTTGTAGCAAATTTATGAATATATATTTACCTGTATTATAATTTATCAATTAAGGAACATATGAAAAGCTTTAAGTAATACTCAACCAAAGAGGCTAAGAAATTGAATTAAGACCCGATCTAGAATTTCCATCCAGTTTATTTAATTCAATAATATAATTACACTAACACAGTTTTATTTATTTATTCGTACACACAGGTTTTAAAATCAAGCACTGTGGTGATATTATACGCTGCCACCAGTTGGCAGCAAGCACACTAACTTTAAATAAGTAACTTTGGGCTGGTTGCCTAGCAAATTGTTTACGTTTTTTTTACTCGCTGGACGTTTAATTCATGTTTGTATGGAGCAATGAATAAATTATAATAGTTGCGTCAAAATTATATTTTCTGTATTATTCAAGAACACGACATGGTGGCAGCGGTGGAATACGAACCCATGACCTGACACGTAATAAAGTAGTAACAATGTATTAGTGTTTTTTTAATAATTAAAAGAATCAATGTTCAAATTATTTTTTTTATTTGACTTAAAACCTGGCATGGCATACATCGACAGATTTTTCGATTTCACATTTATATAATTGTCAATAAATGAATGTAAAATCATTTATGGGCGATAAGAATGTCTCATCGTTCTCAGTGAATAGCAATGGATTTTACAAAGGCTCTAAAAATCTCTGACTGTGGACGTAACAATCGCACTAGCTGATTCAAATCAGTAGTATTCATCATTTCCTTGCAACCTCCGTGGCTGAATAATAAAAACCCATTTAAGTGGTCTACCCTTATTATGCAAGCGTGAACTGTTTGTAAGGCCGCAATAGTCTTGAGATGAAAAAAAAAGTCTTAATAGGTTATGATTTAGGACTAAATGCGCCCGCTGACATGTATAATATTTCCAAGACGTCGGTGTGTTCTTTTTCGTGATGGCTATCTCTTGTCTTGTGACCGAAGGGGTCCTTCCCCCCACTCCTCCTTCCCCCACTGTCGCTCTCTCTTCCAGTTACCTTGTGCCCACCTACGCGCTACGCACGTAGCATAATTCACGATGAGCTACGAAATCGGACGCAGACTCCAGAACGTGAACGGAAACCAAAAGAAGCGTAGAGTAAACTAAAAAGTTCCGTTTAATGGTGGTGATGATTAAAGAGATCATTAAACCGTGTCCTTTCCTTCTCTCTTTTGTTTAAAGTTCTCAAATAAACAGCCAGTAATATTATTATTTCAAATATCTACGGTTTTGAATTCGATAGGGTGTGCGAGCCGTGTAAAGAAAACATTCTTAATTTTCCGTGAATCGACAACATTTTTGCACTGCTCTCAGGGTAATCAAATTAATATGATATCGAGTAAAGATGAGATTACCAGGGTGGAAACCCTAGAAGCATTTCTACGTGATACCTAGTATTTACATACCTTACAAGGTAGAAACTGACAAAGGCATGTAATCTTATCAACAATTCTAGGACGCAATTCCTTATTTTGGGTAGGAAATCTCTGTTATGGAATTTGATGACCAGGTGTGTGTTTGTGTGTTTGCGTTGCGTGCCGAAAGGTCTCGCTTCGAGAACTTGCCGTTAATTAGGGCTAGGGAGCGAGTGTGAGAAAAAAAAGAACTGAAAAATCTGTAGAGTCATAACACTGTGACCAATTACCTGCTCTGGACTGCCCCTGTTGCGCAAATAGCTTCACTGTCCAGAACACAAGGTCCGTAATCTCTAGCCCTGCAATGTCATACCTCAAACAACTCATATCCTGTATCCCCCCTCCCCCCAAAAAATTCTATGAAGTATTATGCTAGCCTCATAGTAATAATGTCCATCATCGTTCCCGTTTGATTGAGAAAAGGAAGTTTTACTCACGCACTAATAAAGTTGAAATAAAAGCAGCACTTGGATTAATTATGGTATTGATTTAGCTCTAAATGTATTACTGTTTGATTTGACTGATTGCTAGCCCTCCTTTTGATATGCATTTTCCAACATAATAATGAGAAAGTATTTTGTGAGTATACCACTGCGTATAGTAGTTAATAACTTCCGGAAATCGAGGGACTTAAATTTATAAGGCTGTGATTTTGATAATAAAAAATGTTATAATCGATTCCACAAACGCTTTATATATATATATAATAAAAAGATAGTATTTTAATATCTAAGTTGTGTAATGCAATGATAAAGGCCTTGAAAATGTTTATATGATTAAGAATGACAAAAGTTTACATGTAAGAAATAAAAGTTCGAAGAAATTTTTCTTTTAAATATCGATGCACAGTACACTAGCGGCTCGTTACACTTCATTTAATTTATTTCTTTTTAAATAGAAATGTGACAAGATACGTAACTATATATATTACTTGTTGTAGATATTAATTTAATGTAAAAAATGATCAGTGAACATTGTCGGCTGTCGGGATTGTTAGTGGTAACGAGAATACTTTCACAAATTTGTGGCTAAATAAGTTCTTAGTGCTGCGTCGGACCTCACTTCGGTATAAAGAAATTGGCGTTTATAACATTTTTATGTTTTTTAAAAATTGGATTTAACAATAATTTGATTGTAAGGAGATGAACATGAAGAAGGTGCGAAGATGCGCCGAAACGTCTTTGAATAAAAAATAAAAACTGTCTGAAAAAAACGGTTTGAAATTATTTTATTTTTGATTTTTAATATCAGACGTTAATCGATTTAATAACTTTCACAAATTGTTCGAGTAGCAGGAAATGCACTTTTTCCGCGTGTGTTAATTGAATGCCGCCAGCTGCAGATGGCATAAATTCGCTGACGTGAGGTTAACGAGCAATTAGCGGGCCGAGACAAGCCACAGGATCTCATTTAATGAGTATAATGTTATGTAAGGCAAATTACTAGTTACTCTGGTAAGTTTCTTAGCTTCTGTATTGAAGTTATCGTATCAGCCTCGAATTGCAGAGTGAGTATAAATGATAACCCTAGTTATTCTTTTATTAGCAAACCGTAAATCATACAACTGTGATACTGATATTACCATATAGAATACTTCTCAAGGTTTTAATTGAAATTATACGCAGTTCTACTTCTTACCGGCTAAGGACTTCGTTCAGTTGGTTGTCCACAAATAATTTTTGTAACTACGGCAATCACTTTTAACTCACGGCCAAGTAAGCAATTACTTATATTAGGGAACGAGCTGATACACCTATAAATTGGACCTATCGCCGTAGAAAGTTTCCTATTCCGAGAACTTGGTTCCATTCCAGCCGAAGTGGGTTGCGCTGTCTGGAAAATTCCAAGCTTCGTGCTTGAGTATTTTTAAGGATTAAGGGATACGGGGACTGAAATTTGAAATTCCTGTAAATGAAAACCTACTAAGCTGAAATTTCAACTTTGTGTCAACAACACACGCATGTAGCAATGTATAAAAATTTCTGTATTTTTTTTCATAAGATATTTTTTGAATATTATTTTCAAAATTTGGCAGTTCTTGCGTCACATACTTGAATATATTTTAGCTTTTTTACTTTGATATGTAAGACCGTTGTTGTCAATTTTTAGTATTAGTTTTGAATTTGAATAAAACTGGAGAGAAAATAATTTTTACTACGCTTACATAAAAATTGGCACTTTTCATCACATTAAAAATTTGTTTCACCCAAACTACTTGAACAAGTAGAAAACTAATACTTATGTGCAAAAAGAATGAAGACAATATCTTAATATTTGTGACGCATGGAAGGGTTTTGGTAACAGAAATCATGAAGCTGAGAAAAATACATTTTTCTGAAGAAAGTAATCATTTATTAATTTAGAAATATTTTAAATTGCTCCTGAGCCTTTAAAAATTAAACGTTTTGTTATATGATCTATAAGGCTTATAGGCGTATTATATGAAAAAAATTAGAAAATATATGATTGGCCGAAATTTCAGTCCCCGTGTCCCTTAAAAATAAGTATCATTGAAAATAATTCTTTAATAAATATATCTTTAAATACAGAGGCTTAACATCAGCATTTAATCATCTTCGATGAACGCAAATTTCGATTGTGGATTGTACTGAAACCTTTGGGATCCCTGGTGCATCTATTCCTTACCGAAACTTATTCAGTAATTACTCTGGTTGAGAAAGGAGCTGCAGTCTCAGGAGGTTCTGAGATCAATGAGAGCAGAATTGTGCTGGTAATGTGGATTTATAGGAGGGAAAACCTGACGTAGAGCGACGCTAGGGTGGACTGGCAGGTCACTACTTATGCCATCTTGGGAAATGGGAGCTTAAACTCCGACACACTTCATTGTATTAAACAGGGAGATTGAAGTTTATTATAAATTTCTGCCCTCGTTTTTTAAAATACTAAGCCCTTTGATTAACACGACATATTTCAATGCGTAAAATCATGATTGTGTGTCAACGTACGAACCAATTTGTTTCGATAGTAATTGGAATCAAGATAACAATATAAAGTTTAAGATTTCTAGAGACAAAATAAATATAAAAGCTATGAACAATTTTCGTTGAAGTTTCATTCAGCGAGGACAACAATGTGAATTGGTAAAACCGAGTGTATCGTAAGTGTCCTTTCACTAAAAATTTTCAGTCGAACTAACGTTTCTAATAATAATAATAATATTTTTAATAGCATTTAAAAGTCAAGGATCTAGTTAAATTGGATTTTTTAAATTTTTATTGAGGGCTACAAAGGCGTATGTCGTTGCGAAAGGATATTCGTAGTCTTCCGCCCTGAGGCGCCGTATAAATGACCACATTGGTGAGGGCGTAACGCTTTCCTATGACGTGATGGTTTTTCTTCCGACTGCGCCAGATTATAGCCTCATTTATGTTAATTAAACAGATAGTTCCTGATATTGACTAAATTTTCATCCTTGTCTATTTGATAATCAAAAAATTACTAGGCTTTGATCTATATTTAAAAAAAATCGTTTTCTCTTTTACATTATGTTCTGCAGTACAATGAGCTATTTTTGGGATTGGCTGGTTTAAAACCTTACGCTAATTTTTAAAGACGTCCACACAACTGTGGTCAAGTGGCCAAAACCCACCTATCCGTATCACCATATAAATTGGTGTACGGCACCGGGAATTTTAAACCAGTTTAGGTGCCTCAGTTTGGCCAGAGGAGGCAGTTTAATAGAATTAGTGCGAAACTTTTAAAAGCTAACCTCTACTTTCCTCTCCCCTCGCACCACAACACTCAAAAGTCCCGAGCTTGTGCATTGTTGTCGCTCTGATTTCCATACGTTGAATATTTATCCTGACTTCCTGGACTTTTTGTGCTCCTTCGCCTTCCCTCTTTATCTCAGACCGACACGAGGAAGAAGTCGCCGGCTATGGTAATGAGGTGTGAACTTTTTAACCCTCCGTGTGTTGAGTCCTCCTGCTCAAGTTGTTATTGTGATACCAGGGTCGCGTTTGCAACCGAAAGTTTTCTCCTGGCAGTAAGACCAGATCAGTGACGAAAGACGAGAATTTGTTTTATATAATTCATTCCAAAATTCCCTTAACTATTGAAATATACAATTTCCTCATGCGGATCTGTGGAATTATAAGTAGGGAACACAAATGAAGGTAACTCTGCCATTTACATCCCACATCTAATTTGTATAACTACTACCGTGAGAATCTGCACGTTCAGCAACATGCACACAAACTGTTAAAAACGAAAATAACGCTTGTTAGTTAAACTTGGACTGACATAATTTTCGATAGAATAGTCGATAAAACCTTTTCTTTCAAAACACACTTCCTCTTTACTTATGTATAGTCTGTATACTTCAAGTGCTTTCGACTTGATAGTCATATTCGTCCTATTTTATATAACAGAAAAGAATTCAAAAACCGAACAAGTTATTGTGTTATAACGAAGTCAAACAATTCTATCTTTATTATAATAATTTTAATTAGTTTTTTAAATAATGAACTCAATGCCTCACAATAACACTGGATTTAACAAATGAAAACTTAATACTTAAAATATAAGGCGATCTTGTGAAACCAATTAAGCTGTTGTAATTCCCGCTTCATTATTCGTTATGACTAAAGAAAGATAAAATTATATCGATCCCATAAGTAAGCAATCTTCGATATTATATACTGTTTAAAGTTTTATAATTCTAGTCAATCTATAATTTATAAATATACGACAAATTACCACATTTCAAAAATAAAAATACATAAAACAGTACGTAATAATCTTCAAGTGGGATAAAAATAATTTTATAATTTTTATAAGCTTAAAAATGACAAAGAAACATTAATATTGTCTTGTTATGTTTTGTAATATAAAAACATTATGGCTACTAAGTCGAAAGTTCTTGAAGGATGTGTAAAAAGTAACGTGTATTTTGAGGGACTGAATAAAAGTTTTAACTCTTCCATATAATGAAAGAATTCAAATTAATGAAATTGCTTGTCTCCATCTGCATAGTCTTTTGTTAAGGAAAAGTCAGTGTTATTTGTTGAATCAAGAAATATAAGAAACATGACATTATAATATATATGTGACTTTACCCATTAATTTGGTTTTCTTTTGTTTCACCCTCATCGTTTCGATTATGATGCTGACATGAGCGAAGATATAAATTTACGAGCCGTATACTCTTCTTAAATTGCCCTTGCCAGAAATATTGCTGATTACAATGATAATGAAGATAAGAAACTCGCATCATTATGCGTGCGTCATTAGTAACGTAATTTATGTTACACAAGCTAAGTGTGTAAGTAATAAATTTGAGCTTTTTAATGCCTTTGTTAACCAAACTATGTGTCTGCAATTGCGTTGGCTTCCGTGTTGTTTTCAGAAAGGCCGGTTAAGACAGGTGCTTTTCTCCTGAGATGTGATGGATACGGACATGATTTCCCACGGCTACTAGAAGCGTAGAGTAATTCCTTCCTCAATGGCAAAACTCGCGAAGTATTCAATTTCAAGAGGAGGAGCCTGTCTCGTGACGTTGGCAACAGCCTTGAAGTTGTAACTTAAAAGAACAAACAAACAAACGAAACAGCCCACGTCATTTAGGCCGAGCGTTACCGTTCAGAAAGACGCTTGACGTCGCTAAACGATACTGTAAAGTGAACGTGACCCCTGCAAAGCAGGCCACCTCCCTTGGCGATTTGGTTGCTAGCATGCAGAACGTCTCTATTGTAGCCAGATATTATAGGTTTAATTAAGAACGTATTTGCCAAAATGCTGCCCACTAATGGGACAGACGACCCCAAGGAAACCGGTCCGAGGGAATTTAATTGGAGTTGCGTCCGGATCTTCTTGAAACTGTAACTACTCACAAATCTCACGGGCAAACGCTAAGTAACGATCCAAGCCAATCGAAGGAAGGGAAAATACGTTTCTCGGATCGTTGCGTCGTTGTTTAGTCAGCATAATTGCATATTCAATACAACGTAGTGTAATTTTAGGCATCGGCACGGATCCTTGTTTGCGCTGAAAACACCCAATTAGTTACACAACGGTAGTAATAACCCCGCGGAGACAATTTGCATGGCATTACATTTAAGTGTGATCCGTGCAGTCCTAATGGAATAATGTGCAGACGCTACAGTGAGTTGCTTCGCGTCTTGGCTGTTCCGGTAGCCGCAAGTTTTTATTCGCCGAAGAAGCATTTTAAAAGGCATTCGCTAAACCACATCTTCACGGACAGTTTCAAATAAATTTCAATCTCATTCCGGTCGAAAGTTTAACTTGGTTGGCTATTATTTCCGATGAGATATATGTGTTGAAGGCATGAGTACTCTAAATTTCTGCAAAATAAAACTGTATATACTTGAAATAATTTATATTTTATTCAAGTAAGAGTAATTACACCAATTCAATGTTATTTTACGCTAATGTATAAAAATCTTAATTACCAAGGGTGTAAAATTTAGATACATAATGTTTAAAATGGATTCCAGAGAAATTATAACCTTGGCAGGAAATTTTGTAATGAAACCTACTCAGTGGTAACTGCGGCAGTAATAATGACAAAGAGAAGGACAAGAGTCATTAAATTAGTCATTTACCTGGATACTGTATACGGTTTTAATTATGATCTTAACGACGTGAGTTAAAATTAAAAAGTAAGTTAAGACAAATAACAAAAAAAGGTTATGTTCAGGTAAATAAAATAAATCGACCCTATGCATATATTAAAAGAAACGCAAAATATTCATGTAAGTATACTAGTGACAAGGCGATACTTCACCGTTAATAGAAGTGATAAATGCCGGAGGGTTACGAAAGTGCTTCATGGATTTATATCCGTAGAAGGAAAGACAGGTGAGATGCACAATGAGATTCCATATCAGCCAGACAGTTTATCGCGACACTTAAAGTCCGAAGGAGATGAAACTGGCAGGAATAAGAGTTGACTAAAGAAAGTAACATCACTTACGTTTTGAGGCAACAAATGACTTAAAAAAGGTTTCCGTCTGAACATATAAAAACGTATACGCAGGAAGAGCGCCAGGGTGAGAAACGCAACTATTCAAAACTTAATGAAACAATTTATCACCTTTCACATACTTTATTTACTAAAATTTAATTAGTAATAACGTTTCGGCATTTGTTCGTCCCCTTTCCAGGTTTTCTTCCAAATCAGAATTAGAAAACCCGAAGAAGCCATAAAAAATGCCGCAACGTTGTTGATAATTAAATTTCAGGAAATAAAATCTGTGAATGGTCATAAATGTTTTTATTAATTAATAGCGGACGTAAAAATTCAAACAATTGACATGCACCTGCATGTAGAATTTGATTAATATATGAGGGAAATCCAGCAGTGTTGACTGGAAATTTTGCAAATTATACTTGATGCCGTGACACATGAGATTAATATAATTACACTATATTTAACACCACAAGGATAAACTATGAAATAGGAGTTGAAGTTATACGACTCAATGGGATCTTATGGACGATAAACTAATTAAAAACATAAGAAGAGTTTTTCTTCGCGTATTATATTTGATATATGATATTGGTTGATTTTGTGTTATGCCGCAAAAGGTTTTTAATAAGTTGGTATTTTTTTAAAACTCCTTAATAAACTTTTTATTTTGTAACCGGGAGGTTTTGGCGTGTTATTTTTCGAAAAATGGAGCACTTTGACGTCGTGAATTGTTTTTATTAGGTTGACCGTGGTCTACCGTGAAGTCAGATATGATCGACGTGTATCTGGACCGCAGGTGTGTAGCCAATTTGCTATACACGATTTACAATTATACTTTTGGAACTGATACACAAAGAAATAGACCTTTTCTGACAAATTCAAGAGATAAATAGGGCAAATTGGCTGACAGATGCTGATTTAAAAATAGTTTCATTAAGGAATTTTGAACTATTTTATTGGAACTGATTAAAAATACATTTGGGGGCATAATAAAAAATAAGAATAGTTCAAGAAGACCGTTGTAATTGAATTGGGTGAGATAAATGCATATGTTTACAAAAGAACTTGAAGGATGACGGAAAGATAAAGCATGTGAAGGATGTATGAAAATAGAATACTAAAATAATGAATTATTATACATTTTTAATATTTAGGCACTGGATCAAAAAAATATCATTTAAAAAATCGAATAGCAGTTTATGATACCTTAAGATCGAAAGCTGCTACTAAACTGTTTTGGAGAAATCCAATAACCTTTATTTTTGACTGGCAAATAAGTTGGGTTTATTAAAATGCTAAAATAATGAATTATTGGTATAGGCATTTTTAAATTGCTGTACGACGTTCTTGATGTGGAGAGTTGTAGAATATAATGAGCCTGTCTCTTTCAGTTATACCGACTGAACAGTGGATGAGACGATAAAGTGCGAGGATGATCGGTTGAAAGAACTTGTTCCTCTGATGTAGGAGCAGCGTTCCAGTTGTAATTGGTGTTTGTGCTCCTCTGTACACAGGCAAGCGCTACGCCCGGAATTCGCCAACACTGTACAGTGTTGCCCAACCCGTCTACGTCTTATCTCGCCGTCTGCGAACAAAGTTAGTGGCCAGAATCTAGCTGCCTGTAAGCCTGGCTACTTAACCAACCTCCACGGTGAAACCCGATTTGAATAAGTCTCACATGCAATTGCTGAACTATTCAGTGCAAGTCCCGAGCTGTTGCAACTCGGTCAACAGTTGATCTCTATTAACCATTCGTCCATCGCGGGTCAGAAGAGATGAATAAAATGGCTCAAAATACCATCAGAATTTTGAACCTCTTTAAGATTAATTGTAAACAGAGAAGGTTAAAAAAATTCGCGTAAAACTAATTTGGAATCAAACAGAGCACAATCAAGTTTACCAAGAAATTTTTATTTGTGCATAATATTTTTAAAAAAATGAAATTGATTTTATAAAGCATGCATAGAATTTTTGTGCTGTATTTTTACCTCAATTATAAATATAATATTTTTAACGCACATGATTTAGAAATAAACTATATCAACTATAGGTTAATAAGGAAACGAACTTCTAAAATAGTTTAGTCTTTAAATAATATTGGGAAAAAAATTTGTAGCACATCAACAGTAATGAAGTCAGTAGATTCGTGTTTATATAGTATTAACGCTTGTCCTTGCATTCCTAGATGTAGGCAAAAAAAAAACACTTGTTTACTAACTCAATATCGACGCTGAATAACATCCGTAATTGTTTAGTGTCACAAAACTTCGGCTGTTTTGTCGTCCTCTCACAACTAATTGTATTATAAGTGTATGCTAACATAAAACTAATTTAGGCATGATGCGGATCTACAGTGTCAAGAAAAATATAAAACTCCAAGATCAACGAATCTGCTCTGCTTTAGCGCCTGTTTGTTCCCCACTTTATCTGTTGCGTTTACATATCGCGGCGTGGTTATTCCCTGACCCGTGACATGCAACTTTCACGCTCAAGAAACTTGAGCAGATGGCTGACCTTCATTTCCTCAACATACTGTTTTAACGCACCGAGGAGCGGCTGTTGTGAAGATATACCTGTGTGAAATATTGTGGTTTCGTTTACCTGGGCCGCATCGCAACCAAGTACTCCGGTCTACTTTCAGCCGTCGCGGTACCTTTTCCACCACAAAAACCATATTTCCACGTTTTAAATAAAATACTAGTTTGAGTTATAATTGAAACAAAAGTTAAGAATTATGAGTAGCCAATTAATTATTCATTTCAAAATAACAAACGAATAATTGTTAACGTTTATTGAAATTAGAGGAACAATTACTAAAAAAATTAGAGTGGAACTCTAGACCTCATGGCGAATTTATATCGTAATATATATATATATATATTTAATTTCGTTAAAATAAAAATGTGAAGGACAATGCTGGTGAACGTTGGAGCTCATAATTCTGTAAGTCGGCTTATTTGGCAGAAATGTTGCAAAATTATGTATAAAATATGATGACTGAATTAGATTTCTCGCCAACAAAGGCACCTCTTTTTGCGCATTTCATCAAAATTTTTATATATATCGTCACAGAACGTTTTTCATTATCTGTGAGATTTGATCTTTTTGGAAAGTATAGATTTAAATTTATTTTATATACTAATATAAGTTAAATTCTAGACGCTGATAGCTGAGCCCGTTGAGCCTGCTTCCCATGTGTAATTTGAAACATATTTCTCGTAATATTTTAATATTAAGTCATGTCAGTGTTTTAAAATTCATATCTATGAGAAGAAATACGATTTCCTGACGTGTTAGCGAGATATAGAACAGGAGATATTACGACTGTAATTAGGGCATTTGAGCCGCGCGCGTTTCTGCTTCAGTCAGAGAAGACAGAGCGAGGTGTACGATAAAAGTGGACCAGTCGGTGGTGTCAGGTGCTACAGATGGGCCTAATGCTGTTTTGATAAACCTATCCGAGGCGAACCGGTTTCTTTAGCTCCAGCTGTCCACGCGTCATCGGGGTCCCGGGTCACCCGGGAATGTCCCCTATCTTACTCTATCATTACGCGGATAACGGTTCTGAATTCGCAGGCGTAGTCCAGCCCGGAGTTTGCAACGTACCGTTTCTCCTTTATCTGCCTTTGATTATAAACATCAGCACTGACACAGTCCCGCTGGCGGCAAACCTCTAGGATTACCGTCCACTTATTTGTTAAAAATTACCCTCTATCGTCTCACACGCTAAACATCAAACACTAAAACGCTACTTTCATAGTTGCAATTCCGACTAAGCTGATCCTTAAACTTATAATTATACACACTGCGCCGATTGTACGGGAAGATATGCTCCGTGAATTATATACGTTGGTTGTCACCGCGTCCTATTCTGCGGATTGGCAAAACTCGGTTATTTTCGCTAAAGAAACTAGTATTTTAACGTTGAGTAATAACATTTATTCTATAGATAATTCTTAATATATTTCTCTTTCGTACAGTTTCGAAGCTAATTACATAACTGAATCACAAAGTATGAAAACAAGTTCAAGATGATTAAATAATATCAAATACTATAACGTTAAACGACAAATAATTACGTAGACCCTTCTTAAAAAATCAATAAACTATATTTTTTAACGCTAATTTACTCAGTGTAGTTTAGAAGTTAAAATACGATTAGTAATTATTACTAAAACAATATGATGTAATTTTATGCGTTTTAGTAGTTTTGACTCGCTTTAGAGAAAACAAAGTTAGTGTTTGGAAACATATTCGCCTCGCTAAGTAGCGTATATCTCTTACTGTTGTACTTGTCTGTGGAAATTGAGAATAGAAATATGACTAATTATAGTCTATTTTACTGGAATCGTTTTTAAGGCGACAAAGGCAAAGTTTATGTACATACATAATTAAGAAAGAGGAAATGATTTATTTAACAATTTTTCCCCTGGTTTCCAATAAAGAGCTTCCAATTTGTTTCTTGTCGGTATCGAAAAATCACTACTTCAAAATAGATTAACAGAGGTGCCTAATGCCGTAGCGAAAGAAAGAGATGTTTATTAATTTTTCGATAATGTGTACATTATTTGATTTTAATCTGATTTTAATATCAGTCTGCCGATGAACGCTTGCTCCTTGTTTACGCCACAAAAAGTTATGAAGTTCCCTTCAATTTGCATGGAACCTCTAATTACTAATAGATAGGACGTCACAGCAAATACAATGCCTTTGCCGTGGCGTATTTATCGCCATCGGTGATTGAAAACCCTGATTTTTTTTATTCCGTATTGCTTCCCGTGAGCTCCGGGGTAGAACCGGGAGCAATAAAACGTCCCAAAATCGCACTGGCACTGATGCAGTAACCCTCATTTACATATAATTACACCTTTAATTGGTTTAATTACCGCCCTCTAATTTCCTCTAAAGTATAATTACGTCTCCTAATTGGCTAGAATCGCGTTCTGCTAATTTTCTGTGACGCGTGTTAATTCGACTCGCTATGGGGCGCCGGACCTGGCACCTAGCGGCGGGGCGACGAGACTTTCACTCTTTTTTTTTCTGGTCCTTGAGCTTTGTTGCTTTATGGTTTTGGAAATAACTTCCCTTACGATTTTAGGTAACATGAAAACTAAGGGTAATACGGTACTGATTTTACAATAACTTATTTAATCCGCTAGGAATTTACGGATGACTATCAATTTGTATACTTTGATAAGAAGACTTATCATCAAATTATAAAAAAAATTATTTTAAGGAATATATATATATATATATATATACTATATGACATAAGTCACTCGCCACTGGAAATATTTTAAACGCATTAGACGCAAATGAGCGTTTTAAAACTATACATTGTTAAGAGAATTCTCTGAAACGATTTCCCACAAATCGAATCAGCCGTCTTTCACATTTTCCCGACTGAATCTCACTTACTTGAGTGATGTGACCGCACTCCCGAGAAAATTTATTAAACATACGGCTGCAATAGAGTAACGAATCTGGATCTACGATACCTGGAAAAATAAACGCGAAACACGTGGTAGCTTCTTATCAATTCTTCCCTCATACTTATGAGCGCATTACGGCGCACTGAATTCAGAATTCAACTGATCTTACGCACGGGGAATATTTATCGCACGAGTAAAGGGAAACAGCGGCGGACTCGTAATATGAACAGGTCCTGTAATCTGAAGATCTGGAACGCGTAAGAGGTAAATGGAGCGAACAACGACAGCTTCCGATCCGCTACGTTGACGAGACAGATATCTCATGAACAAAGATTGACATAGCAGTAATATCAGCAGGTGCGTATCGCAGACTTCCTGTATTTTAAACTCTTATTACCCGTCAGAAAGCTCCTTAATTACTAGTCGCTAATAAAAAGTCTGTCAAGACGAAATTTGAAAATACAATGTGCATACATTTAAAATTTCCAAGTAAAATTCAACACTTTTATTTGTTTCCTATAACCATCCCAAACACGCAATATATTTGTTTTTATTTCAGTAAGTATCAGTTTCCTGCAATATATACAGTCGGATCCGAATATCACATTCACCTAACATCTAAATTATCGAAGTAAATAACTTTCACAAGGAACAGGCGATTTATCGTAATGGGCATTCTGAAAAACCAATCCATGTAAAGAGAAAATTTCTAAATGCATATTTTTATATCGTTTCAAATTCATAAGTGCCGATATGCTAGTCACTGTGACACCATAGGGCTTAATTATGTCTTGGAAAAACTAATGGCGAATACTTCCTTTTTGTTGCGCCGTTGACGGACAATAAAGGCTTACGTCTTAACCGTTGCTAAACACCTTAATGTACGTCTTTAGACGGCAACATTATTTTTTTGTTTCACCATATTTCTAATGCGGGAAAGACAGAAATGTACCAGATGACGAATCTAGTAAAAACGACCATTATAGTAAAAGACATTTGTTCAACGTAGAGAACGGGGAAATGTCGTGTTCAATAATGTTTAAAGGAGAAATGAAATAGACTTCCGTCAATACCTACAAATGAATTTTAATTTTTAATATTTCTCGTAATATTAATTGTCACATAAATTTTGCTAAGCTTTAAAACACTCATAAAAATTGAACAGAAGGAAATGAATGGTACAAAATTTTCATTGCATGCTAAAAATGTGAGACATTTGTAGTCGAATTCCTATAATGAAACCTCTCAATTAGATGAAACAGTGAAAAAGTTCCGTAGTCTATATCACAGCGGTTTATAGATTTTCGGTTTAACATAATAGATAGCTTACATTATATTGGCGGTTGACAGTGTGGAAACACGGAAATATTTCTTAAAATCATATACACGGTTTTCTTTAGAAACGCAATGTTTCTACTCAATAGAGTATCGGCTCGTTTTCGGGACACATCACAACCTCTTAATTATCCGATTGCACGCTTAAAATTCGAATCAACTGTCACATCGTTGATATTCGATGTGAAAATAATCTCGTGTAATGTATATTGAAAAATGCAGAGTTTATTGGCGATTGTTCAACGCAGCGTCAAGAGGATTAAACAGAATTTGTTACGTTGAAAATAATTTAGGAACTTCCGTTCCGTGCGTTTGAATTTGAAATGAGAATATATGACCGTCCATTTAACAGGGAAACTGCTTCTTGTCTAACGACGAAAGCAATTATTTATTGAAATGGCTTATCGGTTGGTTGTTATTTATCCTATTCACGTACTAATTCCAGTAAGTGATGATCAAACTTCAGGGAAATTTATTTGTTTAAATTTACAATTTAGTGAATACAACATAGGAAAATTACGTATTAGACTAGAATTTAAATAAGACTTAATTTAGAAATTAGTGCTACAAAGAGTCTATTTTCTCCTCAAGTTATTTAGTAATACATAAAAACTGGTTTGAAGTCAAGACAAATAAATACGTAATTTCCGGGAAATTTACTTTTATATACATTTAAAAAACTTGTAAAGTTTATTATATCAGCAGCGAAAAGAGGAAATATTAATTTTATCACCAAATAAGATGCAAATATGTATAGGCTTTGTCGTTATTAAATAAGGATAAATCTTTAATCTCTTACGGGAGAAATGATGGGATTGTCTTTCCTTGAGAGATGAGCAGACACCAGCGTGCTATTAACGAGTTTCTCTGGACATGCACCGTGGCGATATGAATATGTAGCAAAAGCTGCAATTAAGTCGGACATATGTGCCGCCGAGATTCGTGTCCCGTTGCAAACCCGGAAAGGTATGTAAAAACTGTCGGTGACACAGTGCTACACCCAGGATAAATTAATTTAATCACTTTTTCATTATATTCACTGCATCACAAAGTAAAAAAATTCTTGTTCTTATAACAAAATTATTGTACTGTAAAGTCAACCGTGCGCCGCATGACATCAATGAAACTGGTTAGAAACTCACAAACCGTCAAAATAAATCCGATTTTATGAGGTGTTAAATATATAAGCCAAAGTTCTGATTTTTGAAGTGTTTATTTACACCAAAAAAGTTCGAGAGTAAATTTAGAAAACCATATAAATAAGTTGACTTTATGGCCTGAGAAACGGAAACTAATGGTGGAAGTGCGTTTATTTTATCCCTGAAGGAAAAGCCTTGAGGTCGCATCTGTTGATTTAATCATATTCAAATTGAATTTTACCAATTTAGAAATGATTGGAATAACACCTCAGTAAATAAGAAAGTATGCCTTCCAGGTTGATTTCAGCGTGGAGTCAGATCTGATTGGAACGCCGTTATGCCGATTGTGCGAGACGGATTTAGCCGTTTCGCTGATTTGTTAATAACTTCCGCGGCGAGAATGCGATACCTTCCTTAATCACAGAGCGGTGCTTGTCGCCCAGCCAAGCGTTTCGGCCTGTGAAATTGTCCCGAGGAACAAAAAGGACAACGTTCCGAACACTCGCACACGCCCCATCCTCAGGACAAACAGGAGGAATCTATACCACTGGACAGTATTATAATTGCTGTTTATTTCAAACGAATCAACTTAAAATAATTATATGTGTAATAATATATGCACGCTGAATATTGGAAATAAATAGCATTGCTTTAAATACGGTTACGTTTGGTGGAAAGCCTTCTTACATGAAATAATAATTAAAATATGATTAAGACAACCTGCTAAGAATTCATAACTTAACATTTCTCAGTTTTGCTGAATTTTATAGCGCCTGGTAAAAGTAATTTAACATGTCGCATTCCAGAAGCAAGGTAGATAAATATACATTTAACTGCTAGAATGTAAAATATTCCTGAACACATTTTAGCTGAGAACACGAGTTAAATGAAGTTGGACTTGGACTTAGCAAAATATCCATCGAGAAGTAAATTAGTATTCGCTGGGCTCTTCGTGACATCTATATATTAGCACACGCCGCAACTCTACTACTGTTCAAGTGTATATTAACCATTAATAACCCAATTTATTCGTGAGGACGTTTTCCTTTAACGGAGTTAATTACGCATCTCCTGCGACCTGTTTTCAGCGTAGCCACGAGCTACGAGATAAATTGGCACGCTCCGATGGTTGTAAGGAATTCTGGCGAGCGCGTGTATACGGGAACCTGTATCACCCCTTTCACTAGGGAGGGCGCAAGGCACTTTTTATTACGGATTAAAGAGGGCATGTAATCTCGTTTTAAAAGGGCTCGACCAACTGCAGCGGCGTGTCGAATTGTCACGTCCTAATGTTGCCAATGAATGCTTATGTGAGCAGTGAAGCTATAAATTTTCGATGTACTTAACTCTATCAAGTACGAACGCTCACAGTTATTACCAGTTAATAAATGTACAGTCTGTCTCCACACGAGTTTCATCATAGGCCCAGAAAATTGTCAATTATTTATATTTTTACATACTTCTTCACTAAACATTAAAAGACTATTGATGTTTTCATTAATTAAAACTTGGATTAGAATGTTTCACGTTCCCGGGTATAACTGATATTAAGCATTACATCATACACATATAGTTGTAAATTCAATGGCATAGTTACGAATGTCTAATTTGCGATTACGAAGAATAGCGCGAATGAGAAATTTTCTCGAGAACTTATTCAGTCAAAGATAATAGAAAAAAAATAAGTAGAAAATCGAACTACCTGTCGATCACTCGTATTCGTGAGTATGTGAAACAAATAAAAATTACTTTGAAGGCCAAAGTGGATTGAATCATACAGTTATTACACGAAACTGTCTCTAAATATGTACAGAACTTGTGACACACCAGAGTCCAAATTAAATCCACGAGTTTTAGAAAACGTAGCTGCTACATGATCGCGCACCAGATAAACTTTCTCAGTTATGAAAGGATTTGCGAGAAACAGTCACTCAGATTTATTTGGTACGTCGCAGATACTGTCTTTTGAGGTATTTCAACAAACTGTAGGTCTTCCAAATATTTCATTACTCTACCATACAACAGCACGGCAGGAGGCGTGGTGACTACGGAATTTTGACGCATTACATCTCAAATATTCCTCAATTATCCGCGGAAACGTACAAGTTTCACATTATTTTATGGTTTCAAATTCTGCACTAAAAAGCCAGTCTATTTCAGTTAATTTCGAGAGTGTCGATGCAGACATTCACATATAATACTGAAGCCGAAGAAGTAACCCAAACGTAAATGCAATCAAACGAACGGTAGTAATATGCAGTGCAATTATTCTAAGTGATGTCAGTGGTTTTAAAATTCAGAATGATATCACTCCCAACAATGTTTGTATTTAGCGGACACAGAAAAGATTGGGCTTGTTATGAGAATTATGAGACGTCAGTTATTTGTAACTTCCTACACATTATAATGTTCAAATTAATAACACTAACAAAGTCTTCTCTGGTTTCCCGTTTTCTAATAGTTTTAACAAGAATGTGAATGTCTCACGAAAGAAGAATGTCGACGAAGTTAAATAAACTTTTCGGACATTATTATGTCGCACGGTTATGGGTTGCGGGATGAGAATAAAACTATTCGAAGTTGCAGATGTACGTGTCTGTGACTTTAGCCTCTGATTATCCTAAATATATCTAAATTTATACTGTTCGAAATTTCAATTGGGTTTCCCATTTACCAAGTCTTCGTTAGAAAAACATAGTATTTCGTGGAAGAAAATTGTGTGTATTAACAGCAAAATTACCGTTGAAGTATTCTTATGTCGAGAAGTAATAAATCTAGAGAAGCGCGAAGTGTGACGAAAAAAACTTAACAAAGTAGCAAAATTATGTCGGACTGCGGAATTGAAGTTTGCGATTATAAACACAGAATACGCAGTGATGGAACCTGGGATCAGTTTAACACATACAATTCTATCAATGGAATAAGAGCGAACTCCATTATACTTATTACAACTGTATCTGCACTACTTTCATTAAAATATCACTGAAATCGTCGAGCCACTGCCGAGGTCCTCGACCAATATCGAGTGTAGCCCGAAAATATCTAATTCCGGACTAAATTAGTTTTTTTATGATAATGTAGTGACGCTTCTATTTAATGACTTAAATATATTTATTAACATTTTATATTTACAATTTGGAATATTTACGTAGATAGTGTCCAGCGAATGCCGGTCTGGGCCCTAATCACGATTGGGGAACACTTGGAAATTATTTGAAAATATAGATATGCCAACTAATAATCTGCTGCCTTCATCTTGCGGACATAAAATCCTTGCTCTCAGTTCTTACGGATCTATATGTTAATTTTAACGTTGTTCATCCCTCCTATTTTCTTCACTTGAAAAACACTTCCTTAATTTCTTGCTTAACCGCGTGAACTCCCGAAAGTTTCCATCGATAATTTACACTATTGTCAACAAACTTCATAATATTTTCCTACGTCCGAGAGTTTCCGGGGAGGCGTGGTGAATTTGGAGTTTTGCCACATCACAACGCACCAAGTGAACATTTTCGTTAGGAACACCGGACTCACCTTCGCACGTGAACTGGCCGTAGTGCTTGCCGCTAGATTTGTCCCCGCAGACGACGCACTCGATGTTCTGGCCCTTGTCGGAAGCGGAGCCGCCCCCGCCCTGGGAAGAGCCGCCGCCCGTAGACGCGACTTGCGACCCGGGGGTGGTGCTGAGAACCAGGTCGTCGGGGGCGGGCGCCGGGTGGTGGAGCACGACGCCCGGGTCCCGCCAGGCCGAGCCTGGCGGAGGCGCCACGAGCGCCATGGTGCGCGGAAAGCCTAGCTCCAACGTGGTGACAGTTTTCGACTTGACACGGCAGGGCACCAAACAACAACAACAACCGCACGCCACCGACCGTTCCGCACTGCACAGCGGCCCCGCGCAGACTGAGCGCTCTCGACCTCTCCCCTCCCTGACCCCACCACAAGGAGCCCCGCCCCGCGCATGACACGCGAGGTCGCCCCGACCACCAATCACAGGTGCCCATGGGCAGGGCCGGGGCGTCGGAGGGCGTGACAGCGGCGCTCGGCGTCGTGACCCCACACACGGGGCCTCCGATCCAGCCAACGCTTAAGCTCGCAAAAACTGAGCTGTGATACACTCGAATCACAACTTGAGAGTAATACGTTCCACAACACCGCTACAATTACTAATCATTTCCTCCGTTATAATAATAACATCATTAACGAGCCTTATTTAAACCTAATTGCAGAAATGCCTTTTAATGGAAGTACTCTCGATGTGCTAGGTAAAATACTTTTTAATTATTTACATAAATTAATAAACTTCAAAGCATAAAATATTATTTTGTGCTACTCAGATAGAATGATAGTGAAATTGGAAACCCAGCTACAAAGTGTGTCCTTACTTTGATGGTTAGGAACAATAACACCTTCACCCTTTATTGAATGCACCGTCGACTCATTTAGCACTGCTTGGCTACCTATCTATTCACTTATTCACGAAACAATAAATTCACTGTTAATGAATCCAGAGTATGGTAGTCTCAAGTTATATCATAACCACACAGCAAGAGTGTCAAACAATCTCTTTTTAACTTACGACATTGTAGACACTTGTCTTGTTTGATATACACGCTTATCAGAGCAACATTTTTTAAAATTGCTTCGTCCAATCGTTAATGAACTCTTTAAAGTAGTTTGAAACATACTTGGCGTAGTTTCTAAAGGAATTAAACTAACACACGAGAACATTAAGTTCAGATTTCGGATTCCAGACAAACAATGCTCGATCGAAATCAGGTTCTGCGGCGTTTTGATTTTTTGAAAATACATTGTAAGTTATAATTAATTCAGTATCAGCGAGAAAAAGAAGTGAAGATGAATACAATGTTTCTAAAAGCACGAAACTTTTTTCTTCCAGATTATGGTTCAGACGAAAATTATATATTAAATGTTTTCTCATATATGTAGACTACCAAGCTTTCTTTACTTCATTAAAATTAGACCTTAAATCCTCGGTAAGCCGTTTAGATAATTACCATAACAAAGAATATCTCTATCATCAGAAAACAAAGTATCACATACAATTGTCTACACTTATTTGACTGATGACTTCGGATCTTTTAGCGTATTTTAAGGCACTATAATTGTTAGCAAAGCTATTTTAACTCTTTCTACAACTACTCTTTAATTCTCTTGTTTTTATTGCAGCAAATGGAGGTCCGTGGGAAACGTTTCTATTGTGTTTATTACTTATTTCAGTATTATAGATTTGAAAAAGTAGAGGTAGAGGTCAGAAGAAGAAGTTGAGCATAAAAAGTTATGCACGAGATGAGGAAATGGGCGAAGCTGTAGGTAATAAAATGTAATGTAATTAAAAAAGAGAATTTAATAAAACGATGATTTATAGAATGTGACATTTTGGGTGAATTGATTCAAGCTTGAAAGGTAAAAATCGGACTTCGTAAGTTTAATACCTGAATAATTAGTCTCACCGCAACAGAAGTACCATATCAATACAATTTTTACACTTCCTTACGAAACAATTTTTTCTTCTAACATTTTTGTCAGTTATTCGTTGACAAGGAAAGTGTGGCGACTGTTCTGCTCGGTTCGTAATAGAGCAGTTTCATTAAATTTTTGTGTAGACTTTTAAGAAATGGTATTTATCTCTCGCTCCTTTTAGGAAGTAAGTAACCTTTTAATGCTAACCACTGACACACATCATAGAAATGAGTATATAGGCTAGTAGGTGAGGTTGGTTGAATTTTTTTTATATCCCGATTTCGTGATGTGTCAATTTAGCTGTCAATCTTAGAGTAATCCTTTTCAACCACTACAGTCACGACAGGAACAGTAATAAAGATGACTTGCTAAATTATATACAAAGATTAATCGTGTAAATGATCACTATCGGACATAAACCGAGGACACTCAAAGGACAAACTTAATTGACAATTCGATTGAGAAAGAACGTCACTTTTGTTGCCATACGCTCTTTCTCCAATTTATATTGCAAGCTTTAATCTCTCCTTTATACCTGTATAAATTTTGCTATAACACCACTGAGTGTGAGATATATAACGAAGCTCACTACTGAAATTATTACCCTAGATGTAATTATTTGCCTGCCTCCAGTATCTGAAGGAAGCTGAAACAGACATAGTGGAATTTGCACTTCCTGTCATGTTCGTTCCAACAGAATGCTAATTCTTTGCATCGGTCACATTGGTGGAAAAAATACGGGTCTATGCATCTTATTTTACCGGAATTGGAAATGGACTGTACAAGTAGTTCCAAATTATGTCTGACGTCAATCAATAGTTGGACAGTCACTTTCATGAGTTGGTAAAATGGTTACTGAGATTAATGGATGTTGACGGATTTCATCACGATTCTTGTTAGAAGGCACACAGTTCAAGATTAAAATCAGCCAATAATTACTGAATCTCAAATAAAAGGATTGGAAAGGAATAATTTAAACGGAAAAAAAACTTAATTAGCTACTTAAAAAGAGCAACTAAGTAATAAATAGCCAATAACATATCGATATTAGCCTGTGCGAAATAAATACCACACCGTGTTTCTGCAATCGTAGTTTCTTTATCTAGGTGTAGAAATAAAATCAGTAGGAGCATTTAAATCCACACGTCTTTTGCTTTCGTTGTTTTATAACTGCTGCCTGTTTTTCAAAACCACCCACTACTCTTACTTCTGTTCTCACAGTAAGAAACAACGATTACAAATATGTATATTTCAATGTCAGTCTGACAATTCGTATGCCAGTCTGTTAATTGATGACAATAGTAGTAATAATCAACAGAAGCTCAAGAGCAATATTAATGGCAACGAATTATATTTCTCATATTTTTTATTTATTTACACATAGTTTTTAGCTCTGATAATTGCTTAATTCTATGAAGTTACAGTGAGATGTCCTTGTACGTGCATCTATTTCTTCTACTTGTTATGATTAACCAAGCATTATGTTTTAAATTGACTCGGTGTTAGAATTCTTTAATTTCGACGCGAATTTCCCACGTCTCTTGTCGTTATAGAATTATGTAATGTTACTAGGGTGAAAAATTGTGTAAATAATTAAGAATTATTGAAAAAATTAGTACTGTTGAGAATGGGCTTCAGTCGGAAACTTCTTTTGGAATAAAATAATTTTAATTTTAGAGATTATTGGTATTAGAATTATTAACTATAATAAAAATCCTTCCTTCAACAAGTTAATTAATAGCTGACTAGAAACTGTTACAGGGTTAGGTACTTTATAAATATAAATTTAAAGTAAAATACATTTAGAAATTAGTTTAGACTCCCCCACCAGGCTAACAGAATGTAAAGTCTTCATAAAATTAAAAAAATGTATGCACTAAAATTAATTGAAGTGCGTTCCATTAAAAGCATTTTCTCATTATGGGTGTATCATTTAATATTAATGTTTCAAAAATAGATATAATTTTGAAGACATAGGAAGTTTAAACTGACTATCATTTCAATAATTTTTTATAAGTACAGATTAGTGGGTTTAGTTAGTATCTTAATAATACGGTTTTAAATTTAAATTTTGCGGTAGACACAGCTCAAACTTGTTAAGTAAATATAATTTTTGTATGACGCAGTATTTTAATTTTAAAGGAATGACAATGGTTTTATCACAGTGTACTCATTATGGAGTCTTTTTAAATAATAAGTTACACTGTTGTCTGAAACCAGAATTTTTGATTTAAACGTTCTCGTTGATATGTAAAATTACATTTGCTGCTTCTTACAGAAACAGCTGAGATTCGTGTCCCATTTATCTAGAGACTTGAATAACTGACCCATCCGAGCAATAAACGGGACCTAACGTATTTCTACTGAACCTGTCTCACTTGCTAAAGCTTCTTTCACAATACCCTAGTTATTGAAGCAGCATAGATTATAAGGGTTATCAGGTAGAGGAGGATGCGTTCTACTTTAGCTTAAGAAAGGGTCAAGTCACCAGTGTCCGGTATTATGAAGGGACAGCGCCCTTACCTGGTATCTGGTTGTGCTATATGTGGAACTCGTCTGATAGCTTCTGATCTCAAGGGTAAGACGGCTCATGTTAGTGCGAACAATCCTTACCTAATTAATATTATAAGGCGGTCTTGAAAAAAAAAGTCCTTAAAATGTTGCTAAAGGATTTCTTGTAATAGTAATATAAATGTTTTTAATTCAGGCGTCAAATGACAAGTTTAAAACGGCTCTATTTCTTGGTCGGAAATTTTATAAAATTATTTACTATTATTATTGAGAATATTTTTAATGCTTTTCGTCATTCACCGTAACCGACTTAAAGATCTCAATGGTGAAAGAAATTTTAAATAATTTTCTGGAGAGTTAGCTTCAACTCTGTTAACTTATAATTATGAGCAGTACCAGGCGACGAAAAGTCTCATAACAATAATTATTCACTTTTTATTTCGCAAATAAACAATTTTTTTTATAACAGGCGTGATATTTAAATGCTAGTATAAAATGTCAATGCTTTTTTGAATGATATGCAAGACCCTCAATTTTTGAAAGTAGGATGTAGACCAACTTGTTACAACTAAAACAGTAATGCAAGCAAAGTCATTTTATAGGCTACACAATTGTAAAAGATAATGAAAGAAAACGTTAAGTAGAAATGAAACCTTATTAAAAATATACTATAGTTACTTTACACAACGTCATGTGCACATGAAAATTACTACAAATTATATGTAGACCTAAAGTAATGATGAAAACATTTTCTGAAACTAATTGCATGCATTTTTAGCATGTTACAAAAATTGGTATAACTTAAGCCGAGATTTTGTACATTTTTGAACGAATCCATATTAGGGAATCTGTCTGGGATCACAAACTGTTTAAAGCATGTCTCAGAATCACGATGAATTAAACTATGTCGTGGACTAAATAGTAATGCCAATTGTGTCTTTATTAACTCATTGTACTTTTCAACATATTCTTATAGCAACACGTATGATATTACTACTTTTTCTAACATTATTTAATGACATAAAAATGATCTTTCCTAAGGGAAAATGTCTGGAATATGCCTGGTTCCTGTCAGTTATTATATCACAATTTTCATAAATTGTTCACACAGAAGGTTTAGGTAAATATATAACATTAAGCAGCGCTCAAATTATTGAAGATGTCAAGTGGACTGGAAAAGATGAGATTTACTAAAAATTAGTTAATATAATAAAAAATACAAGCATTGTTCGAAGTTTGGTTTAATGTAGATTAAAAAAGTTATTGTTTGAGTTGTATCAATTTTGTAAATTTGTTATGAGGGAAAATGGTTTGTATTTCGCTGAGTTGAATTTTGATAATTTTAAAGTTCAAAAAAATTTATTCTATGTGATATTTCCCATTTTAATATGGGAAAAACAATTGTGTAAGTATACACTATGAAATATCAAGCCACAGGAGCAATAATTTACAAATATTGCATGAAAAATTTACAGAGGCTTTGAAAAATAGTTACGAGACATTTTAATTACATTTACAATAACGACGGGAGAATGGGTATTTATAAAGCATACAACTTGAAATTGATGTCGAATTTGTTTTTTATGGGGCCGATATTAAAAAAATATTCTGAAATCCTAGTTTAGTCAACTAGAGAACTGGAGATTCATTATCAAAACACCTATAGTTTTTTTTCAGTTCTGATCGATCTTGATGCGAAGACCCAATTCTACATCTTCTATTTGAATGTATTAAATACCCTATAGAACGTAAAATGACAATCACACAGCTGAAGAGTTCTGCTATCAACCAGAAGCAATCAGGATCTACTCACATTTGGCTCCGTCTCCTAAGATAGCTTCTGTTATTCTTATATGATGTAACACCTTCTGTAGGTCACCAATGACGGTTGTAGTTGACATGAACTCATAATAATAATAATAATAATAATAATAATAATAATAATAATAATAATAATAATAATAATAATAATAATAATAATAACAATAATAATAATAATAATAATAATAATAATAATAATAAAATCAGGACAACCCTCTAAATGGCTACGTGGAGATAAGTTGCAAAGCAGTATAATGTAAACAGCTATCTTAATAAAAATTGGAAAGTGGGAAATCACTAGGACAGCACTCATTTAGCCGGATCTATATAACATTAGTCAAATAGCCATTTCCTCTGAGCCTTGCTTTATCGACTATGTTCAGTAAGTCACAGGGTCAATGGTATATTTATATATATATATATATATATATATATATATATATATATATTTCCTCTCGTGAGCAACTTTGTGTATTTGCTCAATGATGTGTCCACCTACTTATTCCTGAAATTAAATACAATGAAGAGTCATTAAACAAATGGAGGTAATTTAATATTTCATTGAGTGTGTATATAAATCTGTGTTACATATATAGAATTACCTCGATTTTAAATTATAATTTAAATTGTAAAGCACAAATACCGGATCAACGCTTAGTAATGGCTCAGTATATAAAATATCTTTCCTCATTAGTTACAATATCTGGCTTTTTGGAAATCAAGAAATAGTAAAATTGTCCACAAGTTAAAGAAAATTAATGCAAATAATTTGACAGTAGCTGTACACGACGATTCGTTCCTAAACCTTATCTAGAGTGATCTGGTTTAAATCACTCTCTAAATTTAGGAAAGAAATGTCGTGTACGAACTACTGTTAGTTAAGCTTATATTGAATTTTTTCTGAGGTTTTATTGGTATTTATTAATATCCTATAACCATTTTTTTTTGTTAACAGGCTACATGAGGGTGATCCTGAAACAGGCAACTCCCCTTTAATAGCATAGGAAGGGAATTGAAAAGGGGGGATGCGGAAGGTAGAGCAAGGTAGCCAAGGGTTAACTAGGGCCCCCGGGCTATGGTTTAAGGATCCTACCCGGTGTTTCACCTAAAGAGATGCAGGGAAAACCCTAGAAAACCTGCATCAGGTAGGTCGGGCATTGGGTACTATTCTCACGCCCTTCCGAATGACGGGAGATGAGTCTGCTGTGGGGACGCAGCATTCCCTTCTCCGTGTCTCCACCAGTTTCAGGAGGCAGTTGGCCGACTGATCCAATGGGATTAGCGGACAGCTCTTGCCATATGCCCAATACTTCTTCTTTTAATTATTACAATTGGCATTACATCTGGGAGATTTTGACAATTACTGTCATATTCATTCAAATTAATGAAACATAATTTACACATGAACTTAACACACACACACATATAAAGTCTTTTAAATGAATACAAAATAGAATAAAATTTTTACGGAGACTCCATTGGTTGTCATTATATACTGAACTTTCCGCTTTTCCTTTGAGAATTTCGTTTTATTTTTATTCATTTTTTTACTTACAAGTGTATTGTTACATTAATAATATCATTGTCGACCCATGCAGACTAAGTTTACATTATAACTAATTAAAGAAGGACCCAGAGATTAGTTTGCTTGAGAAGCCGCAGTGATTCATTGATGGTGCCTGCTGATGATGCTAAATCGTTCGTCCTTTAGTCTCCGATCGTGTTGGCTCGTTCTCTTGAATGTCGCTTGCAGCTCAGCACGATGTGTGTTATGGATAATTTCTCGTTACATTGCTTGTATTGAAGAGAAAGTCATGTGTTAAGTACTGTGTCCTGTTTAGATCCTGGAAAGAATTAATTGACTTATTCTGTTCAGATTCTATGGAAGTAGCAATTCGTTGAAGGAGTTAATACCACTGTAGACGGGTGAGACGTTGTTTTTTTCAGTATTTATAGGAGCTGATCTTCTTGTGATAGCCTGGTGGTTTTTTGGTAGCTTTCCTCGCTCTATGGACTCTGCCATTACCTTCAATTGCTGTGAGTGTCGGTTTCCACTCCATTACTATGCCTTTTCCTTTTCCGTGGGCGAATAATAACCTTTCTCTTACGATGCTGATCGTCATATTGTTAAAGTTCGTATTTGTGAAGCCTCTTAAGAGTTTGTAATTGTGATGGTACGAAGACTCGTTGTTTCACAATTAATTTACTTGGTAACATTTATCGCATTGACAGCAATAATTTTGGGTTAACTTATTGAAAGTATTAAATTTGATTATTTTTAATAGGTATATTCATTAAAAATTTTAATAATCAAGCTATTTAAACAAATCTTCCAAAATTTAATAAAGGAAAACTAAAACTAAATAAAATTCTACCTGACGACGATGGCGGAGCTTGCCGTTGAAACGTTGTGGAAACAAAATTTTACCCGGGTTGAAACCCGAGAATTTTATTTAAATAAAATTCACCGGGAAAGCCTTTGCTCTTTAACAATATATAATATTTACAATATTTTAAAATTGACTTTTTCCGACTAGCCGCACGGACTGACTGGTTGACCGCGGTGGTTGGAAAAATTCCACCAAATTACATATTGGAATAAATAAAGAATATAGTGCGACGTAAAATTTAAAACCCCATTAAATAAAGATAAGAAATTATTATCTACCTCAGAATCAAAAGTACCTCAAAACCCCCGTAATTACCGCGTCAACGTGAGAACATTGCGATGACTTGTCTACTCAGTTTCGGATGGTCGTGCGTTGGTGACGATAGACGACGTTCCACAACGACTCCTGCGCTCCTAGATCTGGTGTAATCGGCAATTAATTGCCCATAATCGGGCACGACACGTGGTAGAGGTGGAATGCCAGACTTCACCTCGAATCTCCTGACAGCAAAGTGGAGGGTGTTTGCAGGCTTGACTTAAGACTGTCGAAAATTCCAGAGAGAACTCTTCTCTCCTTGGTTTGTCAACTCGGACTCCGTTCTCCTCTTCTTTTCATTACAACACCATTTTTGGTCCCATCTGGCGCATCAATTAAAGTTTCTAATTTGGAACGAACCTGCCCCAAATCGCCAGCGAATTTGATAGATCCTCACCATTCTGTCACTTGGCGGGGAGAAACGGGGCACGTCCTTACAGGTCTACAAAATTTTTCGCACCTCTGTCATCGCAGATTTCGCACTTGTAGCGCTAAAAGTTGAAAAATCGCTCAGGTGAATGTTCCCACATTTCTAGTCTTTCTCCGCGCAAATTTCAACAAAAGACGTATCTTTCAACGTGACCAGTAGGGTACTAAATGGAATCTAAAAATGCTGAAATATACACTTACTCTAAATTATTATTTACTTAATATCTAATATATATGGTTTGTTACAGAATGCATCGCTCACTCCTGGCTCATCATTGTTTCTATTGTTTCCTTCTTGATCGCAATTGTTTCTGCTGTCTTTATTGACGCCAATCCGGATATGACGCAAGATTGTTTGCTGGAGTTCATCACTGGTAACTATCTTCAAGATCGATGTCCAGTGGGCAGAATATGTGAGAGAAAAAATTGTTATACCAACGTGGAAATTATGCTTGGATTAATGATCGAATGATCATTAATAGGATAGTGCAAAAATCCTCCGGAATTAAGCTTACTAATTTTTTTTGTAGTAATTGAAAAGTAAAGGTTCTAGGAATATTTTGAAAAATCTTGCACGTATTTTTAATTGCAGAAGAAAATTTACTTATAACATTCATATTAAAATTTTGAGAAATATCAGCTTTGGAACGCCAGTTCGCAGGATTGAACAAAATTAAAGTAAACGAGTGCGATATATTTTGGAAAGAATTGTATTGTTCAATTTATAATTTATACTTCGACGTGTAAGAAATTGCTGAAACTCGCACCGATCTCTAGGGAAGGTTTGTGCTGGAGTGCCAAGTACAAGGCCGGCCGCAGTTTGTCCACGCGTACTTGACATATTTAGGTTTTGCAGTCTGCGAAGACCCGGATATGAAGGAACTTCCGCCCTGTCCGCCGGCGGAGCACATCTCTATTAATTCGACCCATCAATTACACCCACGGTGCGCGGGTTAGTGAAGCTCCGTCGCAACCGGTTTCCCTGGCAGGTTGGCCAACGTTCGCTGCGTGCCTGTCTTCCTAATGGGCGTTGGTTGTCCACCTGGAACCGACATAAATAATTTTACCGTTCGCTCCCTTCGGCATCTATAGTCGTGCAATTATCTTCTGTCTGCCAAAGAATTTACAACGAGGAAGAATTTTGTAGCCCTCGCTGCCCGTCCGAGCTTGTGAAACAACGTGGTTTTTTGTGTACAGCAATTAATTGTCGTACGGCTTCACGTAGTTTGCCACGTAATCAAATTTGGTCTCTTGAAGCAACCTGTTATATGTTAACAATCTTTCAACCCCAATACATTGCTTAATGAATCGTCCTATTTGCTTTATAAAGCACAATATAGCTGATTAAAACGAGTAGTGGCATGTACTTAGATCTGTGGTCCATTCGGCAACAATTTTTATTCTTCACATTTTGTAATGCATCACAGAATATCTTGTTGCTAATAATATTTCATTTCATGTTTTCCGTTCACGTTTTCTTATTATTAAGATAATTTCTTCCAAATTATTTGAGTTTCACTGTGACCGCCCTTCAATTTCAACCAAAACTTTTAAAGATGACGGAGGAATAATTCTTCTGTTTTTCACACTGCAATATTATATTAGTTAAATGTTTCTGGTTTCGCATTGAAGAAACCACTGTCAAACGCCAGGGAATTGTCTTTCAAATAAAATTCACATACTTAGCTATTAAAACATTACCTGTATCATTGGTTGCTTATTGTTCTTGCTTTAATAAAATTTATTATTCTGCTTGTTTTCTTGACTGTGAGGCTAATGAAGAATGATACTATAACGTTTTTGGGTACTGAATATATTTCTGACAATGAGTAGGGTAAATGTCAATATTTAGTATTAATGTAAGCTTACGACTGCCTCCTCTACAGGGGTAATTGTAGCCTACGCCACTTAAGATCAACAAATGACGTTATACGATAAATTAAAACTGAGAAGAATTTTCCTGATAATATGCCGAATGGTTTACTATATACGATACTATCACTAAGCGACTGTGGTTGGGCAATTCGAGCTGCAGATAGAAAGTCGCCCAGAGGAATAGGAAAGGCTCTATTCGCGCCTCATTACCCACTCAACGCACTCTAGTAGTCCAAACTCCAATTTATTTTTCTTAACATCAAAATATTTAATGAATTAAATTCTTCTCCGTATCACAAAAAAATTACCAAACGATCTATAATTTACTGAACTGGAGTGAAACACACTAGCTATGAATCTTACAATTTTAATATAAGATTATTCATAAGTAAAACTTTCATTGTTGATTATGTCATTAATGTAAATTATGTACTGAGTACCATTTTACCAGTATTGACTATTTCTTAAATTATTGTTTCTTTAATAATATAATCTTAGTCAAGCTTACGCCCTGCTACCTGTCTCTCAGGCAGTACAGCTGCAATTGCTGAAATGATAGTACTCTAACTCACCCCGAGCTGTGATCAATATATAAACGGATTGGTATTATAACTTGAATAAGCATTTCTTAAAAGCTGGCTTTCATTGTACATTACAACAATTTTATGTTTTCACAGTTAAAATACTTCTCAGTAAAAGCAATGAAACTTTCAAATAAGGAAATAATTTCGGGCACACTATGAAAACTTCTGTAGGTCTTTATTTGTTATTTTTCATTAATTTTTAATACTTTAAAAATACTGTTATCGTATTTATTCCTCAAATAATGTTTTAAGTGAATAAAAAATACAACAAAGTATGTTTTATTTATATTGTATTGTCAAATAATCAGTATCGATAAAAATTTGATTGTAATGTAACTACTGCACCTTTTTAGTTTTTTGTTCATGTAGTGCCAGTATTTATAAAAAAGAAAGATGGTAATTAAAATTGTGTCAACACCAACAAATAGTTAAAAGTTCCTGGATTGAAATATTAAGAAAAATATTTAGGAATAGTTATTAATTATTGAAACCATTAAATTTTTTCGCTGCATTCATTTTCATACTTCGTTCGCGCAGTACTTAAAGCCAAATTAATTCCACACCGAAAAAAGAACTTGCCCTTACCTTTTCCATCCGTGAACCGTAAACCGGTTTGAGGTGATAGCAGTTAAACGGTTGTAGTCCTCTATTCCCGATTGGTATATCATTACGACTAAAGATTTAAATGTTGCCATGTTTGATGGTTTTGCAAGATGGAATTCGGCTACACAGATGGGTTCTAATAATTGCCTGAGGATAGAAGTTCAAATTAGATACGTCATATTTCGGTAAGCTGAGGTGAATCTCTTTATCCTTCTCAAATAATGTTGGATATAATTAATATTTATTTACGATTTGTTTTACTCTAAACCCGTCTCGTTACGACGGAATGAATTCGTAAGTCATCCATTTACTGACATAATTCTCAAGCTTGAGATATTTTATTATTATTTTTACTTAATTTACGTGTAATAAACTTAAATATTGTTTTAAATGTCTATATTTCTATTAATAAGTAAAATTAAAGACCATTTTAAACTTCAATTAAAGATATATATTATTAATACAAGGGTACTTTAAGAAATCATTTAATAGACATTTGAAAAATACTTTTTTGCACTTTCATCAGGTTTTTAGTTAAGTTACTGAATATAGCATATTAAAATTTATTCTTCATCCAATATATTGAATACTGTTACTAATTAAATAATTAACATTATTATAATAAATCAGGTAACCAAAACTATATAATTCCAAGAGGTAAAGGGAACAATACAACATTTAAAACTTCATATAAAATTTAAAAAGTCCAATCTGACGGAAGTCGAATTATATACAGAAGCGTTGATGAATGAAATATTTTAAAAATGTCTGTTAAATGGCCATTTAATTTAACATTATATAATAAAAATAGACGTAAAGTAAAATTAATTTGAACTGCCATCAGGTTGGTTATGTAGAGATTTATCTTTTTTGGTTAACAGGCTACAAGAGTGTGATTATTTTTAGGGTAAACAGGCTACATGAGGATGATCCTGAAACAGGCAAATACCCTTTAATAGCATAGGAAGGGTGAATACGAAAATAATTCATAGCAGGATTTCTTCCCAGAACTATCTGCGGGCCGTAATGATCTCCGGATTCCTTCCTGCGCAGAGAGTGTAGTAAAATAAAGACTTACATGTATGCGATGATTATCATCATTATTAGGGTTTTTCAAAAGACAAAAATTCACAAAATTTCTGCAAAATTAAACAAATTAAGCAATCAAAAATATTAAAATTATTTTGAAGAAACAATAAAATAGTTACGAAATTGCATCTTAAATCTCTAAAGTTTCGAATTTATTTATTATTTTCATTTGAATTGAAGGTGAATAGTTTAATAACATTAAAACGGATCGCCACTTATTCATGCAGTGTATGACCAATTTCAGACAGTTTATTTAGTTCAAAACCTGAAGACAGTGCAAATACGTGCCAAAGTGTTGATTTTTAATTATTTCCATAAACTGTCTACAAGTGGTCATAAATTGTTTCATAAATAGAATTTCAATACTTTAAATTGCATGATCTTTAAAAATGGAACAAGGATAATAATTTATAGAGGAGTCGTTCTGGTAGATAATTTATTAGATTTAATTTTTGGTAGTGCAGACTGAAAACAGGAAAAAAAAGATTAGAGGTAAATGTAGGGGTTTGAAAATATTTTTATTTAATTTTGTGATTCTTGGTTTAAGTTTATGTAATCGTTCAGGTCGAGAAGGAATCGGGACTACCCGAGGTTTTAGGTTGGAAAGCATCGGACTGTGTCATATACCTGAAAGTGACCACAATAAATCAAGAAGGAATCAGAGAAAGGCTAGCACGATAAACACCTGGAAAAAATTCTTTAAAAAGAAAGAATCACCGAGATTTCGTTAGTAACTCATAAGCACCATTAGACGTTTCTCAGGCATGCATGCATGCCGAATCGGTTCTCTACCTTGTAATTAATATTTGAAAAAGTCCTACTGCAAGGACGGAACGCAGAGTTTGTCAATGAATAATTTGGAATTTATTTGCTAAATATTGTATTCTAACAAACTATATATTGGAAAAATAATATTTATCTTAAAATAAAACTGACTGTAAGCGGCTCAACGCATTGCTTTTATATGCCTCGAGTGTACGCCGCACTCCAGAGTCAAAATTTTTTGTATATTTTCTAAGTGCTTAAAATATTTTGTTATTTAAATAAAACGTTCATTAAATTTAGAAGTTATTTCGCGCTGAACAAACGAAATAGATAGATCAAATACCTTATTCTTATAAAGGAAATTAATTGTGTATGTGTAAAAAGAGCTCGAAATTCTTACGTATGTGTTTTTGTGTGTATGTTTGTTCCGCATACAAATGAAATGAGCTATTTCAACCAAATTGTGCACACCCGCTCCTTGCGCCTCGTTGGGTAAGACACAGCTACCACCTATAGGAGCGGGGATGGGGGGAGGTAAATATTTAAATATTCAAAATCGGTTAATAGTTTCGTCGAATAAATACTTTTCGGAGTCAATTAGTTTTACCGTGCTTCCCGCCACACAGACATGCATGCCGAATCTGCTATCTACCTAATGTCTCGTAATTAGTAATGAAAAGGTTCTACTAGAAGGACTTCTAGAACAGGACACAATATGCCCTTTACGTGTATGCGTGCGACTGCGGCGGAGGAGCCGTAGACGTTCGCGAGAAACACAAAGTATCATATTTTAAGAAAATATATTTTACAAAGTCAGATAATTTTCATTTAAATAAATTAATGACAAATTAGTAATCCATTTTTTCAACTGTGCGAGGGTGGAGGAGGCATAAATTTTTAAATATGCAAAATCGGCCGCTAGTTTCGTCGAATAAATACTTTTTGGAGTCAAACAGTTTTACGGCGTTTCCCGCCACAGTATTTGTATCCGTATTACCCTAATGACGTATAGAACAATATGCCCTTACGTACCCTGCGTGTATGCGTGCAGCGACGGTAGCGGCGACGTCGTTCGAGAGGAACAAAAAGTTTCATAACTTAAGTAAAATGCCTGCTATTTAAGCATTAATATTCCGGGCATCGTCGGGCACCCAGATAGAATAATATAGTTTATAATGTCAGATAATTTTCGATGACAATAAATTAATTACTTTTTTTCAAATGGCCTGTTCACTAAATAGAATTACGTCACTTTGGATAAAGCAGAATGGATATGTTTTGAGGGGTGTTTCTGTGGATGTATGTGCATTAAGTAGGACAGTTCTTTACAGGGGGCAATGCTGAAAATGGTTATGCAATAATTATCTCTATGGCCACAAACCATAAGTTTTATAGAAAAATATAACAAGTTTTTATGTCGTAATGAATATATCTGAGCGAATTTAAATTCTTTCGTAGCCGAGCAACGCTGCTGCTGCTGCATCACTGGTCCCAGTTTGTTTCTGAACGCAAAGAAAATATGTGTCCTTACCTTAGAGGCGATCGATTTGCAGTTCCCGACCCGGACGGACGCCCGTCGCCACTTTGGCGCGTGTAATTACGACGCCCTGCGACTGTCAATAGGACGGGCGCGCTGTTTTTGCGCCATTGTTCCCGGGGCTGATTAAAAAGCCACGCGAGAACAGAATGGCCCCGGCCGATTGGTTGCGAGCAGCGGGATAATGAGTGGGAGGAAATGGCCTGCGGGGCGCCGGGATTACTCCTGCACCTGGGCGCGACACGCCGGCGAGGCGTCGCGACGCCCTGCTCTTAGCGCTGACGGCGTCGCTTTGTGACAAGCCACGTCAGCCTTAACCGCATTTAAAGAAGCTCATCGGCGATAATCCAAAATAATTTTTATAATACACTTCGAGTCAACGGAGTACCTGAAGAAATTAAGTGTAAATCTGATTTATTCTCCTCCGATTCCATTTAGAAAAGAGATGCTTCTACTCAAATGAATAACAACAATGCTTAGTATGAAGTGGAAGTGTAGAAATACTATTACTGAGAGTGTTTAATTTTAATCTTGGCACTTCGAACTTCTGTAAGTGGCCTCTCGTCACTTCGCATCTGAAATACGCAAAGAAAAGAATGAATTACCCGGTGTGCTTTTGGATAATCTTGAACTATTTTGTCTCATACTATAACAGACAATATCGAGGAATGGATAAGGTCTCAAACTGTTTTTTATTTCAGTGATTTTTATGCATCCGTATATCATTGCTAATTTTTCTTTAAAGATTAAGAATTTTATTGAATACGACCGATTTTTAAACTTTGTGTTTTGTTATACAGGTTCTGAATCAGTGTCAGTTATTTATTTAAAACTCCAATACTAAATTTTTATATATATTTATTAACTTTCAAACAAAGAGCTTTCGGCTGAAATTCTAGCAATTCAATATATAATTTTTTTAACAACAAAAAATTACCTTTTGATTATTTATAATATATTTACATACCTTCAATTTGTGATATTCTTAATTTTTTGTTTATTGACGATTTTGGTTCAAACTTAGGCTGAAAAATAATTGTTTTAAAATTAATAAATTGATGTAATAAATTGCTTTAAGAGTTTTAAATTAATACAAAAGTATTAAAGTATTACAAAAAATATTTCAGAAATTCTTAGAGATTCATACTTACAGGAGAAATTATTTTGTTTGGAAGTGTTGCGTCTTGGTGAACGGAAGGGAATTCAAATAAATATTAAATTAAGTTATGGGTAGTTTACTAGAAGGGATGTATATGTTACCTAATATTAGCTTTCGCTGGTGTTCCTCCACAGACCGATGATGGGGCTTACCTTGGTTTCTGTCTGGCCCTACAGGTTTTCACACTTTTGAGAGGTATATGTTTCAGGGTCGCAGACCTTAGGTATGGGGTAAGATTTGTCCGCGACACTATAGGATAAGTCGGCCTCCTGAAGTGGTAGAGGCAAGCAGACGGGAAGAGCGTGAAAGTACTTAATAGTCTGACCTACCTGTTGCAGGTTTTCTAGGGTTTTCACTGCATCTCTTTCAAGTGAATACCGGGTAGGTTCCTTAAACTCTTGCCTGTGAACCCTAGTTAATCCTTTGCTACATTGCTCTCCTTCCTGCATCCCCTTTTACAATTGCTTTCTTATGCTATTAAATGGGAGTTGCCAGCTTCTGGATCACCCTTTGTAGCCTGTAGGGTTGTTACCAGAGTAGAGACGACAAAAAGCGCTCAACATTTCTTTAGGTTTGGGGTTAATTAAAAAGCTAGAGGTCTCTGTATCTGAGTAATGAGTTTAGTATTTTTCTATGTATGTATAAAATGTTTTATTTCAGGAACATTGACCTGCTTTAGTAGTAATTTCATTTATATGGTTCTATACATTAGAGTGTAATATATAAATGAGAAGAGACGTTTGGATTTGATAAAAATTTTCCTTTTATTTTAAGTGCCGTACACGTATAGGATTAAGCGACAGATTACAACCACTAAACCAACAGACGCTTTTGACTCCGACAAAGGGTGATATTTGTCTGATTTCAGAACAGATTGATAAAGTCAATGAACTCAAGAATAGGAAAAATGAAAGCTTTTAGACTATGACGGTTGGAACAGCCGATCGAATAACGAGAAAGAAATGTAATGAGGGGAGACAAAGCCAAAGTTCTTGTGTAAGCAGTTACGAAGATGTGCAAAACACTAAGAAGTACCAACTATGAAGTTTTTTCACGAGCCTGACAAACATTGCACGGACCGTATTTATATATTTGCCATTTTATGCAATTATTCCTCTGGATTAATACCCACTAATAACCCTGAGAAAAAGAGAGAAATTTATTAATGATAGAAGAAATATAGTGTAATTTATTGGTAATATGATGTGAATAAGCAATAATCTATTTATTCGTACCCCATTTATATTTTAATGGCACATTATTATCTCCAAGAAACAATCATTCTATGAGACTTACATTGATACTTACCCTCCCTCAACTCCCAATAAAAATTCAAAGAATTTATTGTTTACTATTGTTAACGAGAATAATTTAAATATTGATGAAAGTGACTTATTTTGATAATTTGTCACGTAATAATAGAGTGGTGAAAATTTAATCCCACATAACAGTAAAGAAAGGAAATACCCAGACGGTAAGTTATACTACGCACTACTTCACTCCATTGTTGTAAGCCATGTACAGTCAGATTACAAAGTTATTGACACATAATCTAATGCAAGCGCGTGAACAATGAACTATGAACATTAGCAAGAGAATCACAAGTATGTTATTATTAAGCTAAAATTATCTCTAAGGATGAGGACTCTGCTATCGGAATGGACCCATGCGTCAGCACCCTTGGTATATGATTCAGCAGGAAGCGGAAGAGGTTGTTGATCAAGTAAGTGTGGCATTAAGGAATAAGCAATGGCCAGAGTCACGCTTTACTTGAGAAAACCTTGAATGCTCCCGTCTGCTAATCGTAAATAAGTGCTCTTGGGTACGAGCGGTCACGACGATTCCATAGTAGCGAGGCATAGCGCTCTAAAAGCTTAGTCTAAACAAAGTGACCTTTGAAGGAACATAAGTCTCATAAAAAAAGTTTGTAATAGATATGGAAAAGTGAACGGGTCGGGTACATTATAAAAACAAAAATTAGTGATACAATTTTCAGGAAGAGATTATTTTAACTCCCTTCCACCTTCTGCCTTTTCATACTACACGTGGGTATTTTGAATAATATAAATGTATATTCGAATTTAAAAACTTAAGTGAAGTGTTAAGAAAATATAATTCTTGTAGTGTTTTCTTTTTTCTTTCAGGGCTATAGAAATTTAAAGGACTGTGATTATTTTTCTTTAGATTAGGTTTATTTATGTTTAATAAATTTCATTTTGTATCTGACACCGGGCTTGCGACCAACTGTAGACTAACAATAAATACAATATGTAATACAACTTGCCCATACATAATTTAATACTTTTATATATATATAATTTTGAATTTTCTATTGATATGAATTCATGAACAAATTAATATAAATAATATTTAATATCTGTCCAGAAGTTAATTATTAAATTTTATGCAAAGCGAGAGCCCCATGTTGTAATGAAGAATAAAATAATTGATCTCAGTTTATTTTGAGAAAATTGCAGCTGTAGAACAACTACCCATATAAATTAAATCCAATTTCATTCAAATGAACGAAGTAATAATTGCAGGTTTGATTACATAAACTTTGAATTCTTGAAGAATATTTTCTGGTAGTCGGAGTTGCCTTCCGCTGCATCGTTGAACATCTTCTCTCTGAAGATAATATTTACTTCGATCTTTGCTCCGAAAAGAGCTATCGTACCTCAATATTTTTCACCTGTTCCTCTTGATGTGTTCCACAAAAGTAGTGGTAGTTGAGACACAGGCCGGTAACTTTATTGTTAGCGTGACGCTGGACGTCCGATTCAAGCCAGTTAAGTTGAATGGCCCTTTCTTGTTCAGCTGATCGGCAGATGCATTATCAATTAAGAAAACCCCGGTTTTGAAAATTCTGGAATATTAAAGCCAAAGGTCACTTTTCATCTAATTTTAAGACCAATTAGGAATCATAGTCCGAAAATTACAAAAGAGGTACCCGATCGTTCAACCAAAATTATCAAATGAATGCTTGTAACTTCCGAGAGTCAAAATAAATGAATTATTGTACAAAAGTAAATACAGTTGCTTTGTAATAATATAATATTTTATTCATTATGTTACAGAGAACGGAAGTGATTTGGAATCGTTTTTGCGAAATTGTTGAAAGAGTACAAATATTGTTATAGTGTAGGAATAAGTTGAAGTAATAATTCCTTTGGTAAATATATTTAAGAAGAGAATTGACATGTAAATTTACGAACCAAAAATAAATTCTAATACGAAGTTTTCGCCCTTGAATTAGTCACAAGGATGAGCTTATTTCATAACGATTTGTGTGTTTCATTGGTGCAGTTTCGTCACGTTATGACCGAGGAAATTGCGGCGTGACGCTCGTAAATCTATATTTCTTAAATAATATAAATTTCAAAATTATTTAATGTGGTAAGTATTAAGCCAGTCCTCAAGTGTGTTTTGCATCTTACGTTGAGAAATGACCTCATTTGCAGGCTACGAAGTGTTGCGTTGACCTTATCCTGTAAGAATTATTTCGTGGGAATGGCAGTGAAAATAACAATCGCCATTGTTCGTCAGGATGTGTCCAAGTATTAGTTTCGCGGATAGGAGGAAACTGACAATTTTCAATGTCAAACGTATCGTGTTTTTTAACTATGAATAATTAAAGCCCACTAGTAATACAATATTTCATCAGTTTATTAAATAAAAAATATTTATTGTAAAAATTTATCTTAGATAAGATTGAATCTAGAACAGAAGAAGGACTATTACCAGAATAATTTCCGGAGAGAATGCCATTTTTCTATCATAGGCATATTTATTAGATATCATAGAACATCAGTGACAATTATTTAGCATATCAATTCTTAACTTTTAAGGATGAATTTTCTAACATACAAAATATCACGTACTGAACATAATATATGTCCCTGAGTGATTGTTTTAGGAATAATTTTTACACTACCAAGTAGCAGTAACAACACTTCATGTTTAAATTAACTCCAGCAACATCCCACTACAACATTAGTTCGGTGGACGTCTGAGAATCATATTTTAAAACGACTGCTGATTTTTATGTGAGCAATTTCAACGCAAGACTCTAATAGTTAAACGATTCTCGCATAAAGCGTTAAAAAGTACGAAAGTTATTTCAGAAGAGAAATATATCCTATCAATTAACATAATTGGTGATACACAGGAAAAAATATGGACAAAATTCTGCTAATTGATCTTTAGACTCATTTTTGAGTGTAATAATTCCATTCAAAAAACTAGTTAAGTATCAGACTTTTTGACGGACATGTTTCTCAACAGTTATTTTGAAATATACGTGTATGTTTGATGTTCAATTTCAACTTCATTACTATCAACTAATTTTATTTTACGTTTGTAAATTATATATTTTCAAATTTAGAATTTATGTTTTAGAAATTAGAAATTTTGGTTCACTTTAAACTCGTATTTTGAGTTAGTAAGTATAAACAAAACGTGAAGGTAATTGTTATTTATATTCTTTGGAACAATGTTAAATTAATAAAAATTGTAATCGTAGTTAAGAATTTGTTTGAAAAATTCAACCAGGGTTTGAATTGTTTGAAACTTATTTAATTTAAAATTGACCTCCTGGATGAAACAGGTAAGCAAAAGTGTATGTGATGTTCCAAAATATTAGTTTTATCTCTCTTTGAATTGAAAAATGGTTTAGTGTTGAGAATTATTTTTTATTGTGATTAGGAGGGGGGAGGCTACATGAGGGCGATCCAAAAACTAATAATAGAATAGGAAGGGCATTGAAAAGGAGGGATGCGGAAGGGAGAGGTAGGAAGCGAAGAATAAATTTTAACGAATATATCTGTTTCTGTTACTAAAGTAGTAACGGAAACAGATATGATCATCAAAATACCGGATAAAATTTGAGTATTACTTGTCTTTAAAATAGAAATAAGTCATAACAATGATCTAGATAAAATTTCAATGAACTGAAATTTTTTTAAAACTTTACTTTGGCTGTAAAAGTGTTATAATTCTATTCAAGTTAAATTCAAAGATTTTGTTGAAAATTTCTATCTTAAAAATTACTCAGAAAATAGTAATATCTCGTTATCAAATAAAATTTCATAGGAACAGGAAAAAAGTAACTTAATGCCGGAATAAAATCAAGCTTGATACTCTTAAGATCAAAGATTTCAACAAAAAATCAACTTCAAATTAAATTTAAATATAACATCCTTACAATTGTCAATTTTTGACATGTATTTAGTAATTTTATTGAAATATTCCATTTAGGATGCTGGACCTGTGACCTATTTACATAGAACATTCAATTTTTCAAATTTGTAATTTAGGATTTAAATATGCTATTCTTACAAATAAATAAAATGATTTACATGTCAAAAAATTAATTAGTCTCTAATTTTCATTTATAGACTAGATTTTCATGCTTGAAAGTATGAACTGCAGAAAGGGAAAATAGTAATTTGGATCTTTAAAGAAAATTTTATTTAATTGTCTTATCGGATTTAAATATAAACTTAATTTGAATTGTTACACAATGATTTTAGTGTTTTTTGTAATGATTTATTACATTTAAAAAAATTAATTTATAGGTAAGTTTATTTTTAAAGTTGTGTAATAATTGTAATTTGGTTTAAATTATATAATCAAATAAAGTTCAAGATAAATTTTTGATTTAGGGGTAAAAATTATTCCATTTTATTCAGGTGATCAAGAACCTACAAGAATGTTAAATGATGTAAAGTTTTTTCTATTTTCGTTGGATATATATTACTACAGCTTTTGATACATTCCACGGCTAACAATTGTTAATTGGCAATTACCTGAGATCAGTTCATTGAAATATGGGCGTATTTGATACGGTAAATTGATCAAGTCTAGATATTAATACTAACATTCAGGAGCTTTGCTCTCATAAATTTTTTCCGTCTTACATGATAGAAAGTATAGCATACATTTAGCATCACGATGAGTGTTTAATTGGGTGTTGGTTTTTACAAAGATTTATTGCTACGACTTAGTTTAGCAGGAGAAACGGGTTGAGATACGTGTTCAGTGTTCGCTCGGTAATCATTTAGGGGCAAATGAGACAGGCGCCGACGTGATGCAGCACAGAGCTCAGATCTTACCTTGTAATAACATCTGGACCAGCCAGCATATGGCTAACAGATCTCTTTTTAAGTTCGACCGCCAGGTGAGCGAAGTGTAACGGGATTGAAACGAAACCGACCATCTCGTCACGAAGTTCACAGTTTGCATCATTACCACGTTCTTTTTTTTTCTCTCTCTGGGCAAGTGTGTTTTGTGGTGTCAGGAAGCAGCACCATATGATGGAGACTGACCTGAGAAGAGTCTGCTTCCGAGAATATTCGTTGGGGCGTTCTTACGCTGAAGCAGTCTCAATGAGGCCGATCATGCCATCACCTGGCCCGTTGTCAGTTCCAAAGACTATCAACAGTGATTGGTAACAATGGGCTTCCGGTATCGGTAATGAAGCAGAGCGCCTGAATAGGACTGTAAAATGTGTTTATTGCCACTGCAAGTGCGCAGAGGACAAGTCGTCGTTTAAAAACAAGAAACATATCTATTATCCGTTTGTGGCAGAGGAACGATACGACTGTGTTACTTAAACAAATCGACTAATAAAGCAAGAACAATAAGCAACCAATGATACAGGTAATGTTTTAATAGCTAAGTATGTGAATTTTATTTGAGAGACAATTCCCTGGCGTTTGACAGTGGTTTCTTCAGTGCGAAACCAGAAACATTTAACTAATTAATTCACATAAATTTCTAATCAGCGTTGATAACAAAATTTCACATCGTGATTTTCCTAAATTTTGTTGATTTTTTAAATAAATATTTAGATGTTTAGAAACACCAAATTGAAATTAACCAGGATAATAATCTCACGGATCTTTCCCGGGTATTGAGCAGGTCGTGTATGCTAATAAAAAGTCACCTGTGAATAGGAAATGATGCCATGTAATGTAATTGTTTATTCGGCGGGAAATAAATGTTCTCGAACTAGCAGCAACGAAAACAATAATAAGTAAAATTTTCGGACAATTTCAGACTTTATTTTTATTTTCAACAATTTCCGAAGAGGAATAAAAAACAACGTTTCGCTAGTTATTTGTACCTTCCTCAGGTTATTATCCTAATTTTCCACACATGAAGTGTCAATTTTTAAGTACACAATATTTATGAACACAACCACAAATTTTACAATATTTTGAAAACGTCTCCCCGAGGCAAAACGTCAATTTTACACTTGCTCAGTTGTGAGAAAAACCTTGGTAGACATTTTCAAAGTACTATTAAATTCGTGGTTGTGCTCATAAATACTGTGTATTTAAAAATTGACACTTGCTGATCGATAGTTAGGTTAATAACCTCAAGAAGGCACAAATAAGGACCAAAATGTTATTTTTAATAGAAATAAAGTCTGAAAGTGGTCGGAAATTTTAATTATTATTACAAAATTAGCCGTAAAAACACAACTATAAACAATAATAATACATATATAATCATATTGTAGAAAATCGGGTCTACTCTAGGTCGTTGGATCCTACGAATTTAGCTATGTTCGTCGATAATAATTTCTTGGATTTATTTATATAGGGTGCCAGGTAATTTTACCAAATAGAAACTACCAAAAGATTTTATTTATACATAACAATCCATTTATTCGAGTACTTGAGATAATAGATTACCACAGGGCTAGGTCTCCTAATCGATTCATCGTCGTCTGAATTAAAGATTATAATTGATCACAAATGTGTGTCGGTGTCTCACCGATTGATTCTGTGGCGTGTTTGAGACCCTTCATTTACGGTCGCCATTTCTCGCGAACCCAATACGTCCTCATTCCATGATTGGTGATTGACGACTAATAACGGCGTTTTAGCGCTCAAGCTCAAAAATCGCCGGCTTCCTCATTCGGCTTGTTAAACGAAACCAACAACAAAGGAGTCGCCTTTGCTGCTTTCTGGGGCGGAGATGTAACTACATGTTACAATATAAATTCTTCTTCTTCTTCCAATGGCTCAACAGCCCTCTTGAAGGCCTAGGCCTACCGTGGCGGTTGCGGACTGTCATCTGGTGTGACACATTCCGAATTTGGGGTGATACGTGGTCAGTGTATCAATTCCCCAGCAGCCTTAATCCCGGTCCTCGCGGCCATGACGACACAAACATCCAAGCCCATGCCAGGATACGAACTCGGGACCCCTGAATTGTGAGGCGGCAACTAGAGGCTAGCCACTACACCACAAGAGGTCGGCACAATATAAATAAAGGAATTAATTTTATGCATGGTCAGTGGTGGAGAGTCGGGCCACTCTACTTTCGATTAGGCATGCGTCTCGCGGAATTCAAAACATGGGGTGCGGAAGGGACAGTAAGGCAGCAGAAAATGGTTAAATATGGACCTCTGACTAATATTTAAGTATCCTATCCAGCAATCGCCATCGTTGACGGAGGATAAGTACTAGAAAATCTGCTTTAGGTAGGTTGCACTCTTGGAACTTGTCACATACTCTTCAGATGAATGGATAACGGGAGTGGGGTTTGCAGTGGGGACGCAGCATTCTCTTCGTGTGCCTCGACAAGTCACCTGGGTCAGGTATTAGTGCCCACAAAATCAATATGTGATTTAGTAACTTGTATTAGTTGTTAAATTTGAGTAGCAAAATGTTGAAATGATGAGATTGATTTATTAATAAATGACAGAAGTTGGTCCATTTTTATATAATTACAGAACTATTAAGCAATATTGATTGTTATACAATATTTTTGACTTCATAATAAATAAATACAGAATTAGATGAAGAATTCTCGGGATTCTAGTCGGGTTATTAAGTTCGTTGTTCGCGACGTTTCAGTGGCTGACACCGCCATCTTATTCAGGCAAACTTCACCTAAGTCTTAAGCCTATGTGTCAACATCAATTTTTTTTATCAATGTGGATTGATCCATAATTCTTTTGACGAAACGCTATAAAACCTTATTTCTATTCGTTGCGTACGTCAATAGTATAAAAGAATCGGAATGTTTACACCTCAATATCGAGATATGAAAGTGAAGCCAAGACTTCCTAGTCTATGCTCTAAATTTTTGGCTCAGTGTTTTGATATTAATACATATTTAAATGAATTGAAAAATCGAGATTCAAAATCTATGTGCATCCTATTACATGTAAATCTTTATTTGCACTTGACGAATCTCCAATGAGACTAACGATAAGTCGTGTTATACTTATTAATATTTGGTTTTTTTGTAATGTATTTCTGAAAAAAATTGGTAGTGTTATTCATTTATCTCACTGAAGTCAGTTAAACTTATCTCTGAACCTGTGTGGAATAATGCTTATTAAAATAACACAATATAATTAGAAATACAAAAATCCAACCAATTTTTCTGCAAAAAATATTAATATTGCCATAGATCAGGAGGTGAGATCTGAACGCAACAAATTTTCATTTGTTTATCTTTCATTTATTGAATTTTCTGTTTCAAGAATGTTCTGTTTCTGGAATGGCGATTTGGTCAATAATCCACGACTGTATAAATAGTAGTGGACCTCGAAGTGGAGGCAATCTTTCGCAGTGGGAGCCTTTGTACAGCACTTCGTCCTCAACCACTAGCAGTGGGAGTTACTGTATCTTACGATCCTTCCGAAATACGACAATGTTTATTTATTATCTCTACAACGTATCGACCTCCTCAGGTGAAATAGAATTTCGGCCGTAGCCGTTTTGCAGCTCCCGAAAGAAATAATAATCAACATGCGTATGTACGGTATATTTATTCAATTAAACTGTAAGTTTATATTTTAACGAAATATTCTGTATTAAAATTCTTTTATTCTGTTTTCGGCCAAGTACCATAACTGATGAATTGAACATACGGTAATTACTAGGTTGATACCAATTAATTAAAGTTCACACGTTTACAGTAAGCAGAAGTTTCTCTTTCATTGTGCTGAATTTTAAAGTTGAAGTGAAATGACACTGTTTTTCAGGTGTTATCATTAAACTTTTAAATAGCGGCTTGCTTTTAAAATGATTTTGCAAAATGTATACATGTGTTGCGTAAACCATATTCCAGAAGGTCTATAATTCATAACTTTTATTCGGAATTTGAACGTTGCAAGCTTCTCTCAGAATTTTAAGATGTGTTCACAGGGAAAATATGTCCGTTGTTTATTGCTGCAATTTCCTCACACCTTGATTGCCCTGTCTTCCCCATGAGACGTAAATTTTGGATAGGATTGGCAGAGGGAGAGAGAGAGTGGGGGGTGGGGAGACAGGAGCGTCGTTGCATTTGCCAAGAGTATTTGCTCGTTCATCCTTCGCTGAAGCATTAGTCTTACTAATTAAACAAACCGTTTCTCCTGGCGAGAGAGACAAGCAGCCCCCTCCCTTGACTTGGGCTTGATATTTTATGTCGACAAGATAGTAATCATCTCCGGGTGAAAAATGCCCCCAGGTTTTTATCGCGGCTCTGCTCGACTCGACTCGGCTCGCCTCTCCTCTTCTCTCCTCTCATCGTCGTGGTGATTTGTTGAGTATCGCGCAGGACCGATTCCCTCCTTTTCTGCAGTCATTTTTCTCATCATATCGCGTTTCTTCCTCAGTGTCTCCAGCAGCTCAGCTACTTTTCGTCTTGTCTACATCTTAATGAATTAGCCCGGCGCTCGTTAATTCTTAGTCTTAATTAACTCGGTGTTTTGTGGCGTTTTCGTGGCTGGCGTGATGTAAGGAGCCGGGTAGCGGTTTCCAACAGCAACCAAAGGAGGAAAAGCAGATAAAAGCCTCGACTAAAAAATAGTCGGGTTAGATAAAAGTTATCTTTTCTCTCGCAGCGAACGAATTCGTATGTGAGACGGGAGGATGTGGTTACTACACAGAAGCTAAGAAGTAAAAAAGTTACAGCTTAAGGCGCATCGAAGTAAATTTCAGTAATCAGAGCACTTAAAGGATACCTAAATAATTGCATATGCTCAGTGAACGTTGTTTTAATGTTCCTCTTCACCATTGCTTTTCTTCGCTATATTTTCTTACGAAAAGGAGCCTACCTAACTAAGAGGAGTACTTAGTATTTAAATTATAAAAAGATAGCTTAATAAGAGAACAACAGGATCGCCTGTTGGAATAATTTGCTTAAAGCCAATTGAAACGGGATACGTTTTGTTTTTCTGGTCAAACAATAATTTTGAACTACAAAATTGTCCAGGTATTAATGTGGAATATATAGACGTTTAGAAACTCAGTAATGGGTCTAATTAGAACACTAATCCAGAAATGGATTTTCTTAATTTAACTGGAAAAGTTATAATGGAAACTGGAGGCATGGGTTTTTAATTTAAATTATACAACTGTATTAATTTATCATTAAAAAAATTAATTTACTAATTCAGATTTGATCAATACTAAAATCCAGAGCTAGCCAAAATTAAGATTCTATTTATATAGCCATTTGTGGGCATTATTGTGGAACAGAAATTTTGATACATTGGCACTGACAAATCTGATTGTCCATGTAAGGAAGCGGCTGCTCCCTTGGTCGGCACCAGTACCTGGGGTCTACCTTCCAAGAATTCTAGTCTAGTGTTGACCCCAAGCTTCCTCTCTTGTATCGGGCTATTACGTAGTCATGCAGACACCTGAAGTCAGTTTCGCTGCATTATTTTCTTTCCTTCTGTCTGAGGCTATTTAGCCAGTGACAGTTTGTCTCAAGAGATATAAAGAAAAAATTCTCTCACAGCTAATTCAATACCACAATATCCCCTTACATTCTCTCCTTAAAGATTCACCCCAGACTCTTTCTCCACTACCTCGTCTCCTGTCCACGTTCCTTGTCTCCTGCCGTGACCTAACTATTACACACACTCCTGACATCCTACTAGTTCAACGATTCATTCCCGACTGACTTGTTATCTACGTCGTCTCTTCTGACTTCCTACTTATTTAAAAATCCTATACCATGCACTTTTTATTTACTTCGTTTCGTTGGATGCAATTTCATATGATATTTCCAGCTTGATCCGAGGCGGTCTTCTGCATTCGCGAAGGGAGAAACGACCTTCGAAATTCCAGAGGGGGTTAACGCTCTGGCCATGAACGTCTGCTAATCCCCGCCACTTAGAATTTAACACGCCCGGGTCGTTCATTGGCTGGCATGTTATCGCCGTCTGATTGGCGCCAATAAGAAATTTCAACCTGAGAAATTTCTGATTATTCCCACTGACTCAATAAAACAGTAATGGCCACCTTAATTCATTACAAAAATGGAAATAATTTTTATACTAACTTGGCTTCACTTATTCTTTACTTTAGAACAAGAGTGTATTTATAAGAAGTGACATATTACCTAACCTTAATAACATGCCATTTTTTCCAAAATATTTACGCGTTGAACATATCCCAAATGTTATATGGCACCTGAGAGGTTCATTGGAAGGAACGGGAACGCAACGTTGTGCATCTATTTAGTACCAAATTTTTCCTCTTAAATTTATTTCTGAATAAAATGCTGTTTGACAAATATTCATTGTAAATGGAATAAATTTGAGGATTTTTAGTTCATCTTTAAGTTTCACGCATCCTTGAATCCGAAAATGCAACGTTATATAAAATCTTTTCTGTCTGACTGGATTATTCTTGGTATTGTTTCATTTCGAGAAATGTTTCTACCGTTTGTATAGAGCGGCGGAGAATTTCTTGACGATATTAAAGAGACGTCCTCCATTTGAGAAAATTTGGAAAAGGTTACAAATCTTAATTCTAAGTCCTTAGGGAAAACATTTTTCGTCACATTGGGGTAATAAACTTGAAATGAATCTCAAGTTGTGGTGAAGTACTTGAAAAACTACTGATGCATTTTAGTTAATTACTGTTTAATGCACTTAATCTTAAAAGATTACATAAAAATGTTATTGAAATTCAAGATGTTTATTTTTAATTTGCAATCAAAAAATAGAGCGAAGTTGTAAATTGTTAGTGACATATCTTTTCTATGAAAGATGTACATGAGATGATATACTTTACATGAGTTGTAAATGATTGCGAATATTATATGTTTAATGAGTACGTTAAACTCAGGTGACAAACAAATAGCTGGTTTAAATTCCTAAGAATTATTTACCAGCAAACCTGTTTCTTTTTCAATAGTTAAACTCCGCGTAAGACGTGAACGTTTGCGTAATACCACTTGTCATTATGTCGTCATTTGTGATTGTGCCGCGATATCCATAATGTATTCACCAATCTAAAGATAATTACTGCGGCATCTATTTAACAGACTCATCTAACAATGTGAAGCGAACGTTTTGTAATACGCCGACAGACGAAATGCTTAAAGAAAAATAAGCTATCAAAACTCGCGTCATACAATAAGGGGGTAATGTTCGTTTGATTGGAATTGTAAGCGTTGCTACAAAGCAAATTCTTTTGATGCGTGTACCGAGAGTCGCTGTTTACAAATCATCTACCGTATCAAAAAACATCAACACAGGAAGCCGAACAAATTTTATCTCATCAATTATCAGAAAAAAGAAAGGTATTCAGAATATAATACGAATTTGAGAAATCTTCTTAGTTAGTTTCCCCGATGCGTTACGGTTCTTCAATTTATCCGACTCATTCCGTGTTCTGACAAAGTCTTATGATAAGTTAATTCGCCAGAAGGGGTGATTTAAAATTTTTTAATCGCCAAAAATGCCTGAAACCACCACAGAACACCGAAAATCATATTTTAAAAGAAATAATTATTTTCATAAATTTCTAAACAAAGTGGCATCTCAGCTACCACGTTAATGTGTCACATTTTAGAGACAATCGTAACAGATAAATGCTAAACACAAAATTCCGTTTACAACTTGAATGTAAGAATTTTTCACCTTGCTAAAAACCAAATGTTCTTTAAAAACCATGATTTATGTACAGCTCCCAATCGTAACTTTCTGTTTGTTTGGTAGTTAACATCATATGATTTTTCCATCGCACTTGACTTTATCGAAAAAAAAACAGCGTATCGATTCTCATTTAGTCTCAACCCTAGTTTCCGCGGCGTTGACGAGCACAAACATCAATGTCCGGAATTCGAAGATATGATGGAATGACCCTGAAGCTTATAAAGTAAATTTTTGTTTTTATATCTTTCGTTTCTTGTCTGCTATTTCTTTTCATTAATTCAACTGTGTATTTAGATTTAAAGTTACTTTTACAGCAGATCAATTAACATCTGCTTTTTTAGTATAATTAACGACCATTTTGCAGACCATACAATTTTTATTTAATTCAGCCTACGTTTTGTTATCATATTTGGGACATCATCAGGTTATTTCTTTAAATGTTACTACGAAACTGCCTTGGAAAGCAGTCGACTTTAATTTTTTATACATTTTGACTTTTATTTGTTTATAAATAGTAAATTTAAAACTTACTGTGATGGATTCTTTCACTTACTATTCAGAACACGATTTTATTTAGTTAAATAATTAATAATAAACCATGTTACCGTAAACAATGTAAAAACTATGGTATTTAGAGTTAAATATAATACAAAAATAGTAAACAATCAAAAAGGTACTCTCCAATTTTTTTTGTGAAAGAGCAGGAAGGAAAGTTCAGAGGAATACATTTAAATCTACGATAATTTGTCAATTTTCCTAGTTACCTGTTATATTATATTTAAATTAGTCTACTTTAGAAGGTCTCAATTACATTATCGCTGACATAAAGGGACAGCTTGCCGATAAGAAATTTTAAAATAAAATTATTTTACAGAACCAACTGATTTTTCGAATGTTTTCTTTTCTGTGCTTTATTTGTCTGTATCGGAGCACATTACTCGTATTGCAAAATATTCAATTAAAATATTTGAAGATATTAAAGTTATTTATTTTTGAGAAAATAATGCCAATAGTTTAATTAATATTTATAAAAAAAAGAACATATGCTGTTTTGTATATTCATAGCACATATTTAACAGTATTCGACTGATTGGAACAAAGATTTGGGAAGTATATTCTTAAAAAACGTGGGAAAAGTCAAGGTACTGGGATGGTTAGAAAACCCAGCACAGACATGCAAGGAATTATAGTTAACAGAATGTATGAGCCCACGTTAATCCGTGACGTCACCGAATGACAGAGAATACTTGAAAATGCACCACATTTAATTCAGAGCAATATTGAATCCCTTTCTTTGCAGTTACCTACGTAAGATTGATGACAAATAATACGGATAATTCCATAAAAACAAAATATACTAACCGAGGTATTTATTTAACATGACACGTGTTCACGGAAGCACAACAAATTTTAAAATCTACTTTTCCCCAATTGTATCATGAAGTACAAACTTCAGGAAATATTAAAGGACGATTAAAAAATAGGTAAGATTTCTTCATACGCCTTTATTGTATATAAAGATAAGAATGTTGACAATAATAATAACGTAACAGTAAATGCAGTATATAAACGATGTGCAATAATAGAAAGATCATTTGCTTTCAAATATATATATTGCATTTTTAAATAGGGGTAATGCTACTTATGATATGAAGGAATAATGTTATAACTAAGAATATTTGGTATTATTATGACTACTTGTCCTTTCGCTGACACCCTGTGGTCTAGTGGATAGTATCGCTGCCTCACAACTCAGAGGTCCTGGGTTCGAATCCTGTTATGGATTCTGTCGTCTTGGTCACATAGACTTGGATTAAGAATGCTGGAGAGTCAATACGATGAGAACATGTCACTCCTAATCCGCAATGCATAATGTAGGATGACAGTCCACAGTCGACCCGGTAGGCCAAGGTCCTCACTAGGCTGCAGAGCAGACGAAGAAGAAGACTGGTCCTTACATTAGTATTGCCTTTTTATACAAATTATTATGTTGTGTATAAAAGATAATGTTTAAAACTTTAATTCAAGTTGAATATAAAGAAAAAGTTTGTATAAAGAGATAAAAAGAATGTAAATGATTAGAGGAATAATAGTATATCGCTCCTAGCGTTTGTGGTCATGTGACGAGATCATTTATTCATATGTGAGACGTGGTACGTGAAAGGACGAAAACTCCCCGATTTTTAAGTTAATGATTATTTTACAATTTACCATGTAAATATTTTATAAAAAGGAAAATGTCAATCGGCAAGCTGACAGCATTAGGGTACTGGGAGAACGTTTTACTTCTTTAAAATATAGTGAGTATTTCACAACCTGTATTCTTGACGCTCTTGTTGTAGCGGGAGAATTAACTCTGTTAAAGCAGGCGTGAAAAGGTACGTGCTAAAAAACAGACGTGCTCGTTGCTGGTTGAATTCCATGGTGACCGAGAGATAAGTGTACTGGCTAATTCAGCTTTAATTATACGTACATCATGTGTTCTTGTTTGAAAATAGGGTTTTCATGTTCACAATTTCCGTAAATTGTAAGTCTTAAGTAGACAGAACTGTTAACCTATAGTAAATGTTTTTTACTATTCTTCTGGAAAACTTAAATCTACTCCTCAGTAGCTGCATTACAATTTCTTTTGGACGTACGGAAAAATGCGGATAATAATCATTACATTACATTTTCGCTCCAAAGTTATAGAATTATTTGGTTTCACGTTTTTAATATTTTACCCATTTTTTATTCAACGCTAGTATCACGAAACGTTTATAAACAATGCTGATTTCGGAAAGTTTTGGTAAATCAGGATGAGGTTTAAATTAGGTTTCAGCTTCTGGGAGTCCTACTCTTATCCAAAAAGCGTGTCAAAACTCATATATATATATATATATATATGATTATAAACCATTTCTCTTTGATGCATTTCTAAGTTATTTATTGAACATTTTTACACTATGTTATTCGGTGATTCATTCTGAATGAATTACAACTTAAGTACAGGTACCCACATCTTTTATTGTACTCTTCTTTTGTGACGTCTTTCTGCATGTTTTGCCTTGAGGGTCCCTCATTACCTGGGCGTAAGGGGCCCCTATACACATTTATTTGGATGTAATTCCCTTCGTGTGTTATCCACAGAAGCGCTTCATTAGTGAGACACTCATAAATTGCTGACAGGAATCACCTTGCGAGATGTACAAGCAAGCTCTTGTGCTTATAGAAGTACGCGTGTATTGCCCTTTCCGCTAAAACGGTGCTTCGAGAATTAGTGTGCATAGCTATTACTATAACTATTACTGCTCAGGTGCAGACTAAAGTAATTGCCATAGATGCTGTAGCGTTTGTCATTTATGTCAATTGAATTTCATTTAACTTGTAACCTAGGAAATATATTGAATAATGTAAGATATATCGTACTCAATTTATTATTTCCTCATACTTCATTTTATACTTAATTAATGTAGCTTGTATAGTGAACTATTGGTTGGAAACAGCCATTACACCCAATCCAGTGGATATTGGGCATGTCCTACCGACTGCGGATCGAAGAAGTAAAATGATTGTAGAACTGACATAGAAAAACCTTGAATTGTTTCTAACATAGATTCACGTCGTTTGTCCAAACGATAAGAGATGTGACGAATTTAATATTATAGAAATTAACAATTCTTATGATTTGGAAAGTTAAGACGATCTTCTATCCTCAGGATTTTTCAATGTATTTTTCTAAGAGTATCATTAATTGATAGGTGGGCGCAAGGAATCAGTCGTCTGTTAACCGTGATCTTACCAGTGAAACTTGGTAATACCGATTGGTTGGTACAAGCCCCTCCCTTGATGCAGTTCCTACCCTCAGGCGAGTAAACTGCTGTATACATTCTCGGGACTAGCTCGAGAATGCGGAGATATATATTGTTTATCTTCACATGCCGTAGCTCGGCCCAGCCTGCAAGCAACGTTGCCCTATACTCAATTGTAACGTAGATGGTACGTTGAGGTGACTCGTCCCAAAATGCGTGCTGAAGACTCCAGTTACCTACTGAGTGGAGTCCGCATGTGTTAGTTTATGCTCCCAGTTTTGGGTGAAAGCAAGACCACACTTAAATTTTGAGTTACAATAAATTGTTTAAAATGTACGTTTACCATTTTTCACGGAGAGGCAAGATACTAAATTCAACCTTTCCTCCAAGAGATAACAAACGCGAAAACGATGTCGGCGTGGAACCTTCTCCTGCTACTCATCCAAAAAGGACCCGGAACGAGCAACAACGAGGTGGTGTAGACGATGCGACATTCTAATTTAGTAGTCTCTGGAATTGAACCAGTATAAGATGTTCGTGTTGAAGCAGTCTTATCATCCTTAACCAGGTGAAGACATTATAAAGTGTTATTAGTGTGTCGACAAGAATGAAAAAAGTTACGCAGGATGAATAACTTTCTTTGTATGCCTTATAATCAAGCTCTTCTTATAGGAACACTAATAATTATTTTTGTAAAGAATTAATTAATTACGTATTTAAATACACCAGGAATGTTAGGCGTCATTTCACTCAATTATTATAATAATATTTATTCTCATTTAGATATTATGTCTATCGGTTTAAGTTTGTCACCTTAATATTGCTTGCTTGCCTTATAACGCTTATCTCAGACATTATACTTCATTTGTAGGAGATATATTACCACGAAAGGAATTGAGTTTTCAGACATGTCCCTGATCTGCCTTAAACCATTCATTTATTGGAAAAATCTGTTGGTTGACAGCTATATTGCTAAAACTTCATAAAGTGTCCTGTTAAAATTTTAAGTCTCGTTAAAGAATACATGACTTTCAGTTCAGCAAATATTACATTGGTCCACAATGTTTGTATATCGACATATATTTCCCTCCAAAAACGTTCTATTAATTTTTAGGTTTTTAGAAAATGCACCTAAGTCCACAAATAACAAGTAAATTTTCTTGTGATCACCCTAAAATTAAATAAAATACATAGGTGACATTAATTAATCGGAGTTTCCTTGATTTTTCTTGTTATTTAATTTCATGTGAAAATTTCGGGCAAAATAAATTTTTTTCGAGTTCGGTCTGACCAGGTCATTGTACAGGATGCTGGTAGGGACGAAAGAAACATCCACCAGAGGTATTCCTTCAAGAGCTCGACAGAGATAAACGTCGTACAATAAAAGTCTCTGTTCACAAAATAATAAATAACGTACGCTAAATTTTCCAGAAGATTTGGCGCCAATATGAATAATAAGTTGTCATGGTCATAGCATCAGCTGTGTTGCTAAACACAATATTTATATTTGTGGGGTCACGGATTCGATTATATGTGGCCAGTATTATCCATAGTTCAAAATCTGGCGAGTGTAACAATGGATCATAGAAATGTCGAGATGATCTGCAGAAAGGAGTGGAATTCAGTAATGTTCTACTTGTACAGTAAGGTGTAGTTGGACGGAAGGAGAAGTTGGTCGGTGGTGTAGTTGCAGAATATTTTATTTGGAGATCAGTGTAGGAGGATGTACGTTCAATGGTGGAGCGGAGGAGAAAAGTTCAGTGTTTGGTAACTGGTGGGGAAAAGGCAGATGAAATACGAGTTAAACAGGCCCCGTGATTCTGGACCACTAAAATAAGTTCAAAGAAGACCGACAAGCAGTCCCATTCTCTTCTAGGAGATGAGAAACTGTGAGAAACCTAAACAGCTGGATTATCTGACAGATTCTGGTCTGTACCAGTAGTATATTGCGACAACCGTCTGGTCAATACTATCAAAATGTGTTAGTGCTACAGTAACCCACGATAACAAATATATATGACCACAGTATTTTGAGCACGCAATACACTAAGAAAAGAAACAGAAAGATAATATTTTTAATTAATACAATATTAATTTTAGCGGCTGTGTGTTTCACCATACTACTCAGGTTAAGTAAGTAATTATTATTTTATTAAAAGCTTATGATGTTAGTTAAAATTTCCCCTTAAACAAATAAACCATTACAAGGCGATGAAGCCTGGAGGCTTGATATTGGATAGAAAGAAATGAAATGTACACTTGCCCAAATGTGATCTGAGAACTCATTTGTGTTCTTCAGGAAAACCGACAGGAAACACAATACCTCCAGTAACACTTTTGTAGGTTCTTATGATATCATAGCAATCAAAATCATAACCAATATGAAAACTATTAAGTTCATCATTAGACACGTTGAAATAGGAGAAGATTTTGTCTTTCGTCGTCAACAAAGGTCTAATAAGCCTAGAAAGGTATATTGCTTGTGGCATACAGAAGTGGCCGTTAAATTAATTGACCGAAGGGAGTATGTTGAAATTTATTGTTATTTGCGAGTATATCGATTAATGGCGAAACTGAATTTCGCTACTAAAACGCGGTAGAAATTGGGATGAGAAAAGGACGTAGGGTCGTTCCTTTTGAACAGAAAGAAATACCAACATTTTCACTTCGCAAACTTAAAATACTGATACGCTCAGCAAACTTGAGTAAGTCATTTTTTAGTTTTTTAAAGCCCACCAAATGAAGTTTAGCCGGGTGATTGCTAGTATTAGCTGGTAGCCAAGTTAATTTCCACCTCTTGAAAACGTTTCGCAGTGGGAGCAGAGCGGAGACCGAATTTGATTTCTGCGAAACGTCTTCCCCGGCTGCTAATTAAAAGCACGTTTCTTCTCCGGCCAGTGCGTTTCCTGTCGGGGGCGGTCGACATAATGAAGTTCTTGATAAACAGCGAGGCGCAGTTTGTAAATTGCGCGCCATTGTCCCCGACACGGGGAGCGAGCCTCGCCGATGGAAAGGACCCCTTTGTTACGCCGCGGGAATTAGCCGAACAGTGAAAGAGGTTCGTAATCTTTCAAGCCGAGAGACAACAAAATTCTTGCTGCAGCCCTCGACGCTTTGTTAGTCCGCTTTCTAATTAATTCGCTTCTGTGGGGAATCTCTGGTAAAGAGCTACGAAAAACATTTCTGTAAATTCTGGAGGGATGAAATGAATAATTTCAGGAATTTATATCTGGCATCATTAGCGACGTGTGCGTAATACTTGAGCATTTACCCAGACTTTGGAAGCAGCTCACTTTATTATCCTAAATGCAGTTCCCCTCCTTCTCTGGAATGTCGTTAGTACTTCATTTCGATTATGTGACTGTCGTGACGTGCTGCCACACGTAAAAGCGAGACACGAGAAACTAAAAATCAAGGCCCTGGTGCGTTCTGTGTTGGAATGTGCTTCTTCCCTAGAAAGTAACAGGTGAAATATTTGAAAATTAACAGAATAAAAACCAACATTCAGAATAAATACACAAACGCAGGTAAAAATATTGCTGGATATCCTTTACTAAACGTATACAGTTTTGAAAATCTTTTGTGAAAATTAAATTAAATTTGAAAGACGTAATATCATCCACTAAATTGGAGAAAATAATAATTACAAACGAAGGTACAAACTAAAATTTAAGAAACCGTCAGTATTTTTCTTTTAACATTTTTATTGCTATTGTCATGATGTTTCAATCGATGTCCAAAGTAGGCGTTTTCTTCTTTAATACACGTAATTGTTTTCGAGTTTGAATCATTCAAATAATAATACTCACCCTCAACCACTCCTATTGAAATATTAGTCGCATTCGTCTGTTCAATTCCGGTACTCTTCATTCTTTTCTAAATTGGTAAGGATGGTAAAAGCTACACTAAGAAAATTTAAAAGTTTGAAATCAACTTACGGAAGTGCTGAATAATGGGAATGGACTAAGACAAGATGATGCGTTAGCATGCCTACTCTTTAATATTTCCCAAGAATGGACCATAAGAAAATCCAATATAGATATCAGAGGCACCATTTTTAATAAATGTCTACGAATAGTAGCTTATTCAGTCTATATAATTATCGTAGGTCATAGGTAGAAATACTAGAGAACTAATAAAGGCATTCCAAAACTTGGAAGCGACTGCCATAGAAATTGGATTAACTGCTAATGAGGAAAAAACCAAATACATGGAAGTAACGGACAGACCAGCAAAAGACAGATACTTGGAAATTAATGATCACAGATTTTAAAGGGTAACTAAATATAAGTATGTGAGAAGCCTGATAACACAAAATAATGATATATCAGCAGAAATTAGTAGTCGAATTACAGTGGCAAATAAGTGTTATCAAGGGCTGAAATTGCAACTGAAAACCCACCTCCTAAGCATTCAGACCAAAATGAAGCTTTACAAAACGTTAATCAGACCTGATCTGTTATATGGAGCCGAAAGCTGGACATTATCTAAGGCAACGGAAAACAAACTACAGATTTTTAAAAGGAGGGTCCTAAGAAAAATATATGGACCAACTCAGGATGGAGGAATTTGGAGAGTTAAATGTAACTTATAACTTTATGATCAGTATAAAGAACCTGAGATAATAAAAATAATTAAAGCTGAAATGGCTGAGCCACATATACAGAATGGAGGAGGGAAATATATGTACACGAATAACTTTCTACAAGATGATTGGTACGACGAAGATGGATAGGTGGTGTACACAAGAACGTCAAGGGATGGGTGTCAAAAATTGGAAGATTGTAGCTATGGATATATCCATGTGGAAGAGAGTGAAGACGGTCTTGGCCTTAATCGAGTTGTTGTGCCAGAGGAGAAGAACTCTTCATTCTTTTTTGAGGACAGCTTAACTTCATAAGTTAAATTATCCTTTATTGATCAGGTCCTTCATTCTACGCCTTTTGTGCTGACCTAGTAGTTCACATCCTTAGTCCAGTATCGGTACTGAAAGTAACAAGAGCATCAACTTTATACCTCAGGAGATTTAGCTTGTCGTGTATCAACACGATGTGCAGTAAAAAAACTTGCCCGTTATAGCAGTGGGGGTAGAACGGAGCTCAGTTTATCTCGAAATATTGTTGAGAATATTGGTAGTGTAAAAGCAGTTCAAAATACATTAGAAATATATTGTTTTCAATTCAAGATTTTTTTGTATTTCAAGAAACTTGTCCGTGAAAGCTAAAACGATATAAGTGTAGTGTAGAAAAAAGGTTCCTTCTGTCTGTATATTTCAACAATGACTGCAGCGTTGCGCAAGAACGCTTAAAGCGAAATTTCCTCCTCAAAATACAATGTTCCCGCCCCCTTCTCCTTTCTTCACTGCGCAAGTGACACGCCATGTTATAGCTCACGAACAGTACATTTAGTGTTGTATATAATATGCTGGACGCTGAAACCCAAATAAAATACAGTCGAATCCAATGATAATGCGATTATGCTCCTATTATCCGGGTTTGATTTTACATTGAAAAAAGACATTGCTTTACTATAAACAATTTATATAATATTGATTTACTAAACTAAACAGAAATATAAATTTTCATAGCATGAAATTATTGAGAAATCGTTCTGCTTGTTGTTTAAACATAGAACCTTTAATGTGAACATTGACATTTAAGCTACTTAGTTAATGAACGGTCAATATTGATAAATAATGGACTTGTAAAATTCTTCGTGCTTCCTGTATTTTTTTGGAAGGACAAAATGAAAAGTTGTTTATTCCTCAGTAACTGTTGAAGGTGACAATAGTTTTTTATACAAGTCAACATTTTAACACCGTGACGGATTTATTTTATGATATCAACATTTTCAGTGATAGAATGACACTAGCAGTTTCTTGACTCCAGGTTCACAAAATAAATTCTCGCATCATCTCAAAAAGGGCAGGTCGATATGTGACTCGGTAAAATTTCACTACATAAAATGCTTTCTAAGTTTCTAACTACTCATTAACGTTAATTTAGACACCAAAAACTATTATCTAGAATTGCCCGCAATAAATCAGGCTCGGTAGTGGTAGGACTGGTGAATTAATACAACCACCGCAAGAAAGTTTCCAAATCTCCAGAGATTCTTTTATTATGACCAGGATTTCCTACGTTATATCCGGGTAAATTTATACACAAAATAAGTATTTAAAGTAAATTAAAATCAAACTTGACTGAAGAGTTAATATAAAATTTCTGTTCGGCCTAATTTGTTCATCACAAGGTGGTTGACCATTGCACTTACCTATTGAGTATTCTCTTGACCTGGCATTAGGAATTTGCTACAGGGAAAATTTGGTCACTGAAAGTTAAACGATGTTTGCGTGTGCGTACCTCATCAACTAATAGTTCAGTTCATTTCCGCCAATTGCCGCAATAAATTTAGTAAGTGGATGTAGGGTCTATTATCCAGTTCCAAACATTTACTGCAGTCCCGAGTGCCAAAGTGTTATCACGTACAAGTCGCAAATAATTTCTGGAATTTATACGACCTTCCACAGTTTCCCTCATAAAATAAAGAGGTTCTTCAGCAAGGAAGCGCGTTCAGCGGCTCTGACGTATTTCATAATGCTGGCATATCACCAACAGACGATACAGTTGATGGCATTATTGTTCATCTGAAAATGACTCTTTCTTGGCATTAATTTAGAGATGATTTGAAATATAAGGAAAGCAAGAGGTAGAGTAATAATTATTCCTCACATGTACAGTCATGATGAATTGCCAATTTATAAGTTTTGTTCCATGTTATTTTATATAAATTAAAAGTTGTAACATGGCAACCCATATTTAATTTTTTGTAATATTATGTTTGTACACCTGAGGAAGTCTCGAAAAAGAGGCGAAACGTCGCTTTTGAATAAATAGTGATAAATTTATATGCTGACTTATTGGCCTGTTGTTGTTGTGGTATTCAGTTCTAAGACTGGTCTGATGCAACCCTCCATGCTGACCTATCTTGCGCAAGCCTTTTCATATCCTAATAAGTAGCACATCTGACATCCTCCATAATATGCTTAGTTTATTCCATCCTTGGCCTCCCTCTTCTGTTCTTACCCCACACACTTCCCTCTAATGCTAATAAAACGTGGCCTATTAATCTAGTCCTTCTTTTGGTCAAAGTCCTCCATATTGATCGCTCGTCCCCTGTTCTGTTAAGAACTTCCTCGTTAGTGATTCTATCCATCCATCTGATTTTGAGCATTTTCTCACAGAACCACATTTCAAAGGCTTCTATTTTTTTCCTTTCTGCAACTCCTATCTTCCACGTTTCGAATCCATATAACGCCACACACGTTCATGCCATTTATTATGGTTTCCAAGTCTTCTTCTGAGTCCCCTAATACTACAATAATTGGCTTATAATTGACATATAATTATTCCATAATTGTTTTCGATTTGTGCAATAATTTGCGAAATTGTATGAATAAATACTGGGGACATCCAGTAATTAAAGAGACAAATTGATCTAGAAGTAAAGCTTTGTATTTTTACAAAATGAGACCTGTTGACCCAGTTTCTCACAAATTCTTTGACGTCGTTATGTCTGAACTTCACGTGATGACCTCATGACCAAAGAAATGAAAATCTGAGAGTGCCAAATCTGAAATGTATTTCCCAACCTATTTCGCACTCGTTTCGTTGTGCTTGAGCATATTATTGATGACATAATGAACTGTACTAAAACCTCTACTAATTTTGTGTTTTATATATTACGTCGGATTTTACGAATAAATGAGTAAATGCGATGGAGTTTTCCTTTACCTATCCGGCCTGGACGCTGCGCGACTGTCTCTGAGGTTTGACCGATTCCGATCTGTTATATCCAGTTATAAATATTTCCATGTATCATACAACTTTAATCATAGTGAAAAATCATTCAAGAAAATAATTTAGTCGGTTTTACACACTGGGAAAGCGGATCACTGACGTTGTTCAACTCTTGTGCAAACTTCGATGTATTTTTTATGAGTCAGATCGTCCCAGTAATGCCAACCTAAAATACTGAAACTATCAAACACCTCCTACATCAATTTATTTCTCTAATTATTGAATATCCCTGTTTATTACAGATATACTAAGTTATTTGTTCAAAATTGCATACATAAGTTTTCAAATACGTGTTATAAACGAAGAAAACCCCTTGGATATATTACTAATGCCCTGCGTTTTGTTTATGTTTACCACGGTCATTTATAAACTTAACACGCTGTTTCCCAAGTCGAAGGCATGATCTTTAGACAGGATTTTTCGACAAATACTCATAACTGAAGATAGATAAAAACGCATTATTGTTTGATGCTCTGCGTGCAGTCGGCGATTGCGTTTTAGGTAGAAGGAGGCAGTAAAAAACGGAAAAAAACTATAAATCATTAGGGATGTTCAATCATGTTCTGCTTCTCAATCGCCAACATGACAATGCAGGCTACTCTATAATATTAAAAAAATAAAAAAATCGTCAGCTCCTTTACTCCACTCAAGATAAATTACAGATTTCTTTAGTTTTATCCAATCAACCATCTGCCAGAACTTATTCAAATACAACAAACCGTATTGAACTTCTTAATATTAATTTAACATATAATTTTTCTTTAAAGTAGGGCATTATTCTGAAATTAAACGGATATTTTCTTGAGAATGTGTAAACAATATATTACGCGTTTACGGACTAAGGCACTAGGTCAGACAACGATGATTTATCAGCCGAAGACATTAAACTTAGCACCCGATCTAATTATGATTTTGAATTAAATAAACAAAGTGATTTTAAGTGTCACAACCTGAATTGATAGTCTTCAACTTTTTTGTAAAAACTGTATGGGCGAAACGTTTCAGTTGTAAAATATTATCGTTTTAGAAATCTATACCAATAAATAAAATAAAGTGTCTGTCTGTCTATATGTTTTTCTCCAATAGGCTCCGAAACAGCTCAACGGATTTCAATGAAAATTTGAGGGTTCAAAAACAAGGGAGTTAACTTAAATATTCGTGCATATTTCATTTCAATATATTACAGAAGATATTAAAATAATATTTATAAAAAATAATATAAATATTTTTTTCGCATACGTGCATTCAAGCCTCCAAAAATAGCATGTGGATTGCCTATACATTTGATCAGTTTATGCTCCAAAATGGCTCAACAGATTCAATGAAAATTTCAGGGATTGAAACAGGAATTTTACCTTAAATTTTCGTGTATGTTTCACTTCGATATCTTGCAGAGTTCAGAAGATGTTAATGTAAATATTTATAAATCCATTGAATTGCCGCGCGAAATCCGGCGTGAAAACCAACTGCAAGTTATAAGTCGAATTAGGCGTTCCTATACCATTCACCCCACTTACTGTTTTATTGTAAACGTAATTTTGCCAGAATAAGAGGGAGAGAGGGAGGACGAATATTCTCACTCCATCTATTATTGGAGTAGGATTCGAGCCGTAATTAACCTATTGTTGGCAGAGAGCTAACTACCTGAGAACTTCTTTGGGTCGTCGATACGCTGTATTCGTAAATTTGTTTTATTTTCTCGCCAGGTAAATAATATCTATTTCTTATTCATTTTTATTGGCATTTAAGCGTATGACAGCGGGACCTGTTCAAAACCAAGTACGAGCTATAAGTTTTGTCCTGAAGCTATTATAAGTAAATGATACCGTACTTTTAATTTATTCAATGAATTTTTTTTCGTTTTTGTTTCGTTTTTAGGACAAAAAAAGAACCATTTCCGCACGAACGAAGACATAGCTAGTTATACTAAAATTATTCAAATAATTGAATATAATTATAACTCACTGATATTACTTGGATCTCGGTCTATTACTTTAAAATAACTGTGGGTGATTTTATACTTATCAGAAGCAATATAATTCCACTAACCAACGAAATTCAGAAAAGTTACCACAGGTTTCCGTATTTTAACTAAACATCCAATTTCAGGAGGTTTTTCGTGGTTTTAACATGAACCTTTTACAAGCGTGTGTTTCGAAACTCTAGTAACAATATAACATTGAGAAATGAGCGTAGCTGACGTATAGCTTTGTGAGTATAAATCATTACAGTTGGCTTTGATAACTAATACGGTTACAGAGGCAACAGCATAGGCGCTGCATGTCTGACGTATTCAGTGACAAAGAGATCAGGTCGGTCGCGTAATCATTTAATTCACTATACCCTCGTGAACACGAGCTCTCAAAATTTATTTTAAATAGTACTGTCACACTTTATCTTTGTAACGACGAAAAATTGTGCCTAAAAATGGAATTTGTTTTTAAATATGTCTGTCTGCGACCTATATAGCTTTTATTCAACGGTTATGCATTTAATCTGGGAACGGTTACTTCAAAATAATATGAGGGTATTCGTATCGAAAAGCAGTCAGTTTCGAGTTACAATTCAACTTTCCAGTTTAATTCGCCAGGGAAATAGTAGCCAGTCAGTTGTATTCCGAGATCAGGCTGAAACATGGAACGACCATTCCTGTAGCAGATTTACAACCCGATGTTGCGTCTGCCTTATGACGTTATAAAAACAACTACACGTAACTCCTCTTAGCACACGATCCAAAGGTTTGTAAGGGAAGAGGAATTTTGTTGCATATATATTTCTTGGTATTATAATGTAACTACTATAGTTACTTATTGTCTGGAGACTTCAGCGCTGTTAGAAAAACTAAATATCAAACATCTTAAGGATCGTATTTTTGAGAAAATAAATTGGAGATAACTAGCAAATATATGTTTAAATATTTAGACATAGGATTTAACACGTGACAATTAATATATAAATGGGGATTGGAATCTTAACCATTGTATATAACAATTTATAACTGCATAACAAAATAATGATAAGAAAATAGGTATTGAAGCGCAGCCAATGGCCAGCGGGTGCATCATCAAACCAATCAGGCCGAATTGAATATATCTGTGAAAGGTGAAATAATGCTTAAATATAAGTAACATTTTATTTAGCTATAAATAATTTTCAATTAGTAAATAATAATACGAAATGTTTTATGAGACGCAATGCCAATGATTGAGACACTAAATAATATAGGGGTTTTTATTTAAATTTCTTGTGCTATTAAAAACAAACATATTAATTCAAGGGAACGTTTCTAAATACCAAGGTTAATTACTTATGAGGTAACCACGTGCAGCATACATTTCGTTCATTTGACGAACCTGTATTTTCTTCATTCGTGTCTTGATGCAGGTTACTTGGCGACCAGAACTTTCTTCCTTCGGCATGAATTGTAAATTTTCTCCCTCCCAGCGGAAAGTTGCATGAACCTGGTATTACTGGTGATCGAGGAAATCCCATTTTTTCCTCCTTCTTCCATCTGGCTTCCTTGTTCTCAGTACCTTCCTACTAAAGAACAACAATTCTTACCCTTGTCGCCTTCTCAACGTCTTGATCAACTCTCCATATCTACCTCCTCGCCCTCTTAACGTTTAGAACCATTCTGCCTATGTTAAGGCTTCTCGCCTCCCAGTTCAACTCGTATTTCCCTTCTCCATGGGAAAAGGGCATCCCACGTGATATTTTTTCCGACAATTCTTATGAGTCCTCCGTGCAGCGTGGAAAATTTTCCAGGACACAGGGAACAGTTTCCTTTGGAAATTTTGAAGAGTGAATGTTACTTCAGAAAAACAAGCTTATTGTTATAAATCATCACACAGGGATGTCCTCCGTCCGGCAACCTGGCGCCGGGAAAAAAACGCTTCTTACCTGATTGACACTCCGATCCTGATTCCATCTTCTTATATAATTCTATTTAATCTATTCTATTAATCTATTTAATCGGACTGTAAGGTATAATACGTACTCTTTTGGGATTATTTCATTGAATTTATTTAGCAAGCCCTTATGCCACGTCTTGTCGAAAGGTTGGGACGCAACTTAGAATACTACTAAACAGACTTTTTTCTTCCCGCGCTCTTTCAATAATGTCAATAATTCTAAGCAATTGACTTACTGTTCGGATCATTTATCTGAATTCGTTAGTCTTTGTTGTAATAAATTCGTAACGAAGTTTCGATTCAAGTGCATGGACCACGTAGCATATTTATTTACATGGGATCCGATAAAAATTGAAATTTATGCGTGCTTAACTTCTACCATGCCAGGGTTACACTGATGTCGTATCTATACTCAATAAATAAAATTGAAGTGTGTCTCTCTGTCTGACTGTGTATTGTTTGTCTGCAATACTTTCCGAAACGGCTAAACGGATTTCAATGAAAATTTGAGGTATAAAAACAGGATATTAACACATATTCGTGCATATTTCATTTCAATCTATTGCAGGAATTATTAATATAAATATATATACAATTAGTGAATGCGGGTTGCCTAAACTCTTGATCTGAGTATTCTCCGAAGCAGTCCATCCATTGTTGAAGTCGGATTCGCGCTAAATCCCTGAGAAATAATAAACTTCTTTGGATCGTTGATATGGAGGATAGTAAATTGATTTTATTTGTCGCGTCAGGTAAATTTTAATATTTAGTAATAGCTCAATGTTATTTATTTATCTTTTTGGTTAACATGTTACCTGAGGGTGATCCGGAAAAAAGGCAACTTCCCTTTAATAGCATAGGAAAAGAAATGAAAAGGGGGGGGATATGGAAGGTAGAGCAATGTAGCCTAGGGTCTCTGGGCCCTAGTTTAAGGATCCTGCCCGGTGTTTCACCTAAAGAGATACAGGGAAAATGCTAAAATACCTGAAGCAGGCATGCTGGGTATTGGGCACTATTCTCACGCACTTCCGAACGACGGCCGCAGCATTAGTTTTTGCTTTTTCTTCTTTTTAGATAACAGGCTACATGAGGGCGATCCTGAAACAGGAAATTCCTCTTTAATAGTATAGAAAGGGAATTGAAAAGGGGGGATGCGGAATGTTATTCCGCACTTTTTACATATTCAATTAATTCAACTTTATCAAAATTCTGTACCTGTTGTTTAATTTTTAGGGCAAAATAACAAGAACTATTTCAGTGGGAACGAAGTTGCGGGGGTAAGCTAGCTAATTAATAAAACGAGACAGGTATCATGCACTTTCTATCGAATGATGCGTAACTCTTTTCAGTTTGACTGCTTGAAATCATAAAGATAGTTATTCTTATTACAAGATGATATGAAATTGCAAGAGTGGACAGTTTTTCGAGTTAATATTAGGTATGTTGGAGCGCTTCTGAAATTCATACTCGAAATTTGCTTGTAGTGATTTGTAGGTTCGACTCTACTAGATGATTACGATTGGTCGAATTTGATTGGGCAAAGTGTGAAAGATGATACACATTGTTATGTATCCATTATATGGTGAGCTCGTGGACGTGTGTTCGATGCGTTCATTGTGTCGGAAGCAACCCCTGCGTTTTATTAGAGCGACCACAATGGGCTCGCGGGCGGAGCAAGTCAGTCACCCTCCCTCGCGGAAAAAAAGTAGTGCGCTCGGGTGCCTGATGGATGCACCATTGTCTGGTTTCCACTTAACGCCTCTCCGAGTGGCCAGAAGAGATGATAATTGGGGGGGACGCGAAACAGTATTGACTGGGCATTGTCTGACACCGGCGTGTCGTCTCGCTGTAAACACGGCTTCTTCGCTCGGGACACAACAGATGCTACTGATGCTTTCGATGCGATTATCTCGCAAGGCTGCGTGCGTTTCTCAGCTGGGGTGATGCCTGGCGACTGTTCCACGGACCCCTATTGCAAATCTCGAGGAGATTTGAAATAATCCGGTGTATTAAGAATTAGAGGCTTAGGGACAGGTGATTTTTATTACAGCGGTTTCAGGATAATAAAAGAGTGGATATTGGCTTAACTGGATGAGGGGACTAGGTAGAATCTCAATATACAAGCCTATGGCGTATACTGTAGACAAAATGGAACATGGGTACAGAATGGAAATTCTAACTGAACCAGCATACAAAACGTTACATATATTGTTCTTATAATACGAATTTGTAAATGGCTAGGTATAACTTTATTTATATGAAAAATCAATAATTTAAAAAGGGATCCTGCGCGCTATTACAAATCAATAAAATTTAAATTTTTAAATCTCAGGTTAATTATTCATTGGGTGACCACGTGCAGCAGAGATTTCTTTTACCCACGAACCTGTTTTGTTTCTGTTTTTATTCGCATCCTGATGACGGTGACTAGGCGACCGGAAATTCCTTCTTCCTTCTGGTTGAATGGTAGGCGTTCCGTTTGTCAGCGAAAAGTGGGATGAACTCGTACTGCCGGTATCTGAGGAAAACTCAGTGTTTCTTCCTTTTTCCCTCTAGTCTTCCTTGTCTTTAACTACTTCTCACTAAAGAGTAACTCACATTCAACTCTGTAGAAACGTTTCTCGAGTTTCCAACCGGGTAATCTCTGTACACAGTGACGTTTCGACAGATAGCAACTCCGTCATCTTCCAGCCCGGTTGGAAACCCGAGAAACGTTTCTACATATTCTTCACCAGGAAAGCCTTCGTTCTTTAATCACATTCAACTCTTGTTGCACCCTCCAGCTTATTCCTCCCTTTCAAAATCCGTTCGACTCTAGCTTTCTCCTCCCTTCCACGTCCTGATCAATTCTCTATCTCCTCGATCTCTCAACGTCGTGCGTCACACTTACTCGACCTCCTCGCCTTCACAACGTCTTTCGCAATACTATATCTTCAAATCAAGAGCTTGTAACGGTCAAACACATCTGCTCAAACTTTGGCAGTGCGGAGTCAAAAGAAAGGAGACAGTAAAAACTAGACATCACGGCGCGCATGGGGTGTTCCCCAACTTTAGTGAGGTTGGGCGACATCGGGTGGTGTTCCCCCCCTCCCATAAACTTGAAGGATACGGACAAACTGTGACTCAAAGAGAAGAGTAACCATAAATGTTATTGGTTAATATCCATCCCTGCCATCTTGGTGATATGAACTAAAGAAGTGGGGAGATGGGGTTTGCAGAGAGAGTTTTGAGATAGATTTTTCGAGACAGATGATGGAAATTTCGGTAAGGGAGATTTTAGAGACGAGAGAGGTGAGCAGATGAGATTAGAGGCAGATTCAGGAGACGAGCAGATGATAGACATTATCGGACAGGTAGTCTAAGAAGACGAGGATAAACGGAAATGCTTCCTGAACCAGGAAGAATAGCAGCAGCCATTCTGTTTTGTCGACACGGTAATTACTCCTATACTGCCAGGTCCAAGTAGATTTGGTAGGAAATATTTTGCTCTATGAGAAGGCCATAACATACGACCCTGAGTTTAAAGACGGGGAATTGCTAGTTATAAGAAATTTATTTGTCTATTTTTTTGTAAATATATATGTAGTGTTTATTAAGAAAGAAATGCCGGCTTAAAGTTTGAAAATATCAACATTGTAAAATTTATGTAAATTTGTTTAGGATAAAGTAAATTGTTTCCTTTTTATTATAAAATCTCATTACTATATAAATATTGTACTAAAATAATTAATATCCCCCATATTAATTACAGACTAATCGCTCATTTTTAAAGTTTTGAATTTAGCAAGTGGAAATACATAAACGTAAGCTATTTTTGAACCCGAAACCTTTCCATTACTGGGCAGTGTAATTAAAGTTTATCGGCTACTCTACAGACAGAAATTCCATTACACCAGATGGCTGGCCCACCTGTGTTCCTCCTTCCCCCGCATTTTCACCAGCACGTGACGCGTGTTGCTCCGTGTGTTACAAACCTGGAGCAGTGGAGAGTGTGATGACAACGATCGAACGACACACAGCAGGAAGGGGAGACAAGGAGAACGAGTCGAGGAGTCACTGCGACCTTGTCATTTATTTGGCTGATTTGTATGTCGCTTTTGATAACTCTATTTTATTAGCAAAGTTCGTAAATAGACTACTCTTTTCTATCTAGTTTGGTTATTCCGTAATACCTTCTGAGATGGGGCTCGATTGGCTCATGGCACGGACCCTGGTTCCAGAATAACGCAGGTCCACTGACTGAGGACTTGTCCACCACAATTGAGTAAGGGGATAGTAACGTCATTGTCAACAAACTGGCGTCAAAGGTGAACGTTACCAAAGGCTCAGTAAAAGATCGCTGTCCCCGGCCGAAAACTTCAACCAGAAGAAACTTCTGCCACCAATAGGTGACGCCTCAATTATAAATGACTGGAGGTCGCAAACCCCGTGACCTGAAGGTAGAAATCAGTGTTCGGGGAAAGGATCGCGGAGAAGTGGTCAGTGTTAAAACGTAATTTTGAGGAGAGCGGAGAAATAGAATTTTTTCGAGTTAATAATCAGAAATTGAGAAATTTGGAAGCAATATTTGAGTTTGAGGAGAAGAAGAATTGAGGACGAGACGTTCCCTGAAACATAAAACAGATGTCCCCCAAAAAATTTGTCCCATTGACCACGTGGCAATTCCTTTTGTTTGGAGAAAATCCTCCGGTGTTATTCTTTACTCGACATTTTTAAATGTATTTTGACAAAAATAACTACATAAAAATAAAATATTTTGATTGGAAAGATGAGCCTGAAGCATCAATAGAAAATTTTCAGAACTTTCCTTCAATTTGGTAAGTTTTAACCTTAAATCAGCGATTTATATTCTATTTATTCTTTTCTTGAAAAATTCTGACAGCCACACTGAAAACCCTTTACACAGGGTATAGAGACGGCTGTCGTATTTCCATAGTCTAAACATTCTCAAACCTGGTTTAAAAGCATGTTTAAATGTCAAACGTAGGTTGAAACACTTTATGGCAGTTTATGACAAGTTGGGTAACTGGGGAAATTCCCGCCGTCCAACATTTTGCTGCATTAGTTCCAATCTTACTAGAAAAGCTGAAATGATGGACTTTGCTCTTATCCAATTTAGAATGAAACATTGCAACTACAAGGAAAACTCTTCAAATTTAGTAAAAAAATCAACTTCTGTTTTACACTTCACGCTATCAAGAAGTGTAAAAAATATAGTCAAACAATCCTTTTGACAGACGGCTTACTTCAATGTGATCAAACAATCCATGAAAAGCATCGCCATGGCAGTGAAAATAACAGAGTATTCAACGTCTTATTTCGAATTTTTTATAAGTATACAACAAAAGATTGACTGAACTCAAGAGAATATTCTAACAATTAGCTTTAATTAAAATTAAAAACAATTATGTTGCTGTCTTGAACTGTAGACGGAGCCCTCTTGATATCGAAATTTCCCATGGTTTAATTATGGAGTAAAAGATCTCCCTATTTTCTCAAAGTTTTAAAATTTTTACTTCATTGGCAATTTAATAGTTTGACGGATTGCATTTAATGTTAATCATGACTCCACTTAATTTATTTTCTTTTTATATATAAAGATCGCATTGACTGCAACCACAATGACAATTATTTACATATTATTATACAATTATTATTTATAAATTATTTACAATTTTGAAACTTAAAATTTGTTACATATATTTTAGATCCAAAATTAAAATTTTTTATATAAAATATCTAAAAACTGTTTTGTTATGAAATTTTAAAGAAAATTAATATAAGATGTTAATTTGGAAAATGTTGCAATAAATTTTGGTTTTTAATACAGAGGAATATGGAAAATTTTTCTGAAAGCGCGTTCAAATAATATTTGCAACAATTTTAAGAAATATTGTTTTTTAATGATTTAAAGAAAACTGAGAATTGTTACAAACCTATGTCACACTATGATGTGAATATACAGTTAGGCGAATAATATGAAAATAATCTCTGAAATAAATACCGTTGTGTGCATACATTTAAAAATTATGTTACTCAATAGTAATTATGTTACTCACTAGTAACTATGCATACGTTTTGTGATGAAGTTTTATAAAGTACAAATAATTCGTTTAATTACTCAAATGTTTGATTGGCTGCTGTCTGTTAAATTAATTTTTATGTAATGGTGAGGTGCTTAATCTTCTTCACCGTTTTTATATTTCTTAACTTCAGAAAAGTGAAATTAAACCTCCACACAGTGCAAATAAATTGACAGGAAACTGGCCACCAGTGAAGACAAGAATCCAGTTTCAATGAAGAGAGATATATACTAACCGAGGATATATTCATTAAGGATAATAAAATATTTTAGATGGCTGTTGGAATCGATGTGTCTTTTCTTAATTGACTTAATATTTATGAAATTGAGGAAGTCTAATTCGCTGATAATTATATAACGAACCACTATTTCACGCACCTTCACCTCTGTAGACATTTCATTATATCCGGCACATCTGATATTCATCGTTAGTTAGCTTTCTCGAAGCAAGTCCTGTAATGACAAGTTGCCGTGGCAGACCACTTTAACTTTTTGCCCTCTTGTTCAATGCATATCACATGTCTAATTACGTCGCGGAGATGGAGCGTGAGAGAGAGAGAGAGAGAGAGAGAGAGAGAGAGAGAGATTGAGAGAACCTGAATCATATATAATAGAAATGATTGGGTCCGTTTCGAAGTGGCCTCATTATCTGCGAATCATGAGAGATTAGATTTTGCTCAGATCTATTGATACGTCGAAGTCACAAACTTAAGCAATCTTTGATCATTGCAATCAATAGATAATGCGAGGCAAGATGTCAATAAAACATTCTTGGCAATACTATAAAAATATTTTAGCAGAAAAAACAAAACATTCCTCTTGTATTTCTCTAGTGAAAGATCATATATATATGTAGATCAAAAAGGATCCCTGATTTATGAATGATCATTTTTGAAGTTGAAACTGCGGAACAACTGCTACGTAAAAGTAACTGATAAGAGAAAAGTATTATTTAACATAACTATTCTCCCTCCCAAGCCATCATTTAAACAATTGAAACCTATACTCTTATAAAAATAACTGTGTGCCCTGCCATCCGGATAATTATCCTTATTAGCCCGTACATTATTAATTCTATACTATTGTAATTTAAGTGGTACAGAGCGCGTTTTAAGGCTTCCCTATCCCCTGATAAATAAGAACGATTTTAGAAAGTTTTATTAACAATGAGTGATGTATGTAATTGAAGTATGTGAATCTCTTCTTATTTTAAATTTGTGTATACTCCTTATGGTTCCCATACCCGCTTTTTTTTTCAAATTCTACTCGTAATTCGGAGATATCTCACTTTGACATCACCACTCACTCAACAACAATCTCAAGCCATTTACTTATGTGCAACGCAAAAATAACATCTAACCCCAAAATTGTGTTTAAAAAAACACGGTACAGAATGTACACTTAAGTTCAAAGTAGTTAGTGCTACATATAGTTTTATAAGATATGAACTTCTATAAATTGACATATTTTAAGAACTGAAACAGTATAATCATCGAAATAAATATAAATGACAAACTTTTTCTTCGTTTAAACCTAGCAGTGTTTATTCAATAGATTCTTTACGTATTTTATGAAGTGAAATTTAATATTTCAAAACAAAATAAAAAATGCGCAAATGTAGTATCAAATCTGTCATGGTTACTTGAAATGTGAGAAAAAGGATTTATGACAATATTTCGTATTAATTTTCATGATACATTTATTTGTATTTTGGTTTTAAAAATCATACATGTTTATTAAATGTATGCATATAAAATATTAATGAAAATAGTACGTAAGGGGGATGGAACGTCAAAAATAGTGCTGGTTAGGCAAAAATCAGTTTGGTTATAGAAAGAAGGTAGGTACAAGACAAGAAATATTGACTTTTTGTCTAATTTTAGAAGACAGGATAAGAATAGGCCGGCCTACGTTCTTTACATTTGTAGATGTAGAAAAAGCATTTGATAATGTGAACTAGAACACACTATTAGGACTTCGAAGATCACAGGAATAAAATATCGAGAAAGAAGGCTTATAACATACATAACCTCTACGGAAGGAAGTCAGCAATAAATAGAGTTAAAGATTGAGAGGGGACAATATGGAGGACATTGACCTAGGGAAGCGATGGACCACGCTTTTAAGACATGAAGGTCTTGTAAAATTTTCATTAGAGGGAAAAGTGTGGGGCAAGAACAGGAGAGGAAGGCCAAATATGGAATATGCTAAGCTGATTAGGGACGATGTGGAAACGGAAAGTATTCTGCAAGATATGTTGACATGGAGGGTTGCATCAGATCAGGCCTAGAACTAAATACCACAACATCATATTAAATGTAATGAAATAATATCTTAAGTGAAATAAATTGGCGATTTATGTACAAATTTTCACTAGATAAGTAATAAAGCGTGAAAAAGGACCTCTCCTAATCCTGTTATCCAGACTGTGACCTTTCTATCAGGCACTCTTACAGTACAGCTGCAGTCGTTGGTTGATAGAAGTAAATGACATAGTTTTGTTTCGGGAACAGCTATTTTACTTTGCAATTATATATATTGTGATAAAAAGGTGGATTTTGTGATGTTGTGGCGTTATGAGGCGCAGTTCGGCCAACAACAATGGCTAGTCGGCTGAAAGATGGTTATTCCCCGCGGGAGAGTCCCGCCGAGCGTGTGTAAAAAATGACGCCCCACGCTGGGCGCCAAAATGTAATATACTTTTTTGGGTATAAAACATTAATTAATTAACAGAACAAATTATGATCAATTTTAAAATTTTTCATTTATTAATTTAAAGTGAATACACGGGCTTAATCTCAGGGGATTTTGGGTCTCTCAAGAGATGGAGTATGCAGTAGCTGAAAATAGAAAGAAAAATCATTAAATGTTATTTATCCAGAGCAATGAGCAAGTTTCACAATTTTTTTCTAACTTACCCACAATTACTGGGCCAACAAACATCCACCTCTCGAATGATTGTGCGTCTCTCTGGCGTCTTGCAGGATTTGATCACGTCTGGACACATCTGCTCTCGTCCGTCCTCTCCTCAATTCTTCTGACTGCTGCTCATCTGCTCTGCTCGGACCACATCCGTCCTCTCCTCCACTCGCCTGCCTTCTGGGGCAGCTCGGACCACGTCTTTCTTCTCCTCCACTCGTCTCACTTCTCACAGCTCGGACCACGTCCGTCCTCTCCTCCACTCGCCGGCCTTCTGGGGCGAGCCACCCATCGGCTTCACTTTTTAAATCTTCCGACGGGAATTCCCCTATTTCACAAAATTTCGGGGTTCCCCGCCTTCATTTTTTACACACGTTCGGCGGGGTTTTTCCGCGGGGGTTCACCATCGTCATTTTTTACACACGCTCGGCGGGACTCTCCCGCGGGGAATCACCATCTTTCAGCCGACTAGCCATTGTTGTTGGCCGAACTGCGCCTCATAACGCCACAACTTCACAAAATCTGCCTTTTATATCACAATATATATATATATATATATATATATATATATATATATATATAAATTCAAGGATAAAAAGCAATGCTTTCAAATGTAGCTTTGACATGCAGCGTAATTAAATCTAATACGTGATAACGTCATTTATGTTTTGTTTTAATTTTAAATAATATTATGATATAAACAATGGCCATTTTGAGAATTACGTTATGTTGAGGCGGGTAGGAAATGTTCGTTTGAAGGGTAACCACGGCTTAATTAAGCTATTATTGTATGGCTTCTGCTAGTGGTTACTTATCAGAAAATTGTGTTACGTATGGAGTAGGTATATGCTCTAATGAAATCCGTACTAAAGCACAATAAGGACCTCAGTGACGTTCGACAGCCACATTTATAACGGACCTAAGGTTCGAAGCCCTATGAATAGTTTTTGAAGTTCTGGGCAATCACGTATTTGTTAACATCTAAGTTTTAGTCCTATTTTATTTATGTCGTGAGAAATACATTCGTAGTGTCATTAAAACGTATAGTTTGTAGTAAGCTCTCTTCATGAACGGTCTAAAGTTAATACTTAATTTTCGCAAACAATAATTCGAATTTGTAATTAGTTTCTTATAGATAAAAGGTTGTATGAATGAGGGTGAATAGGGAACAACAATAAATTATTGAGGAAAATCGATTATGTGCTAATGGGCGTAAACTATTGATTCCTTTTTGTTAATTAAATTGTATTTTAAAAGTTACCGCGATGTCTTTATATATTTATCTTCCACAATTGATTAACACTAGTGCCCTAGAGAACAACTACTCGCGAATCTTCGCAAGCACCCTATTTGGATTTTTTAGTAATTAACTTAACTCTGAATATGGAATATCGTCTGGGCTACCAATTGGTCAATAAAATGACCCGAGTGACCGGATAAGCTCTGCAATATATGTTTTGTATTTGTCTATCTGATTTTATCCGTAATGATTATTAGATAATTATCTAAAATATTAATTTTTAAATTCTCTTGTACTTTTTGGCAACATTTCCCCACAATCATCTGTGTAAAATCACATCAATTATATAACAATTTCAATCTGTAAAAGTTTCGTAAATAAAAGTATTATTATTATTATTCGACAACTAATGTAATTTTATGACTGTACATACTTACTATATGAAAAACAAAATATTTGTACGGAATATATGTTTTTCCGCGAATTATGATGTGGATATCTTAAATTTTAACCAGGGTTATATCTTATGGATCAAAGGACGTTTGGACAGTCATCAACTTATTTGTTGGCAGATGACGTCATAAAATGTTTAAATAGTGTTCTTCCTATAAATGGTGACTGATAAAGGACTGTGAAAAATAATACTATCACAATGAACATATATCAGTCAAAATAAATTTAAATTTCTTGTAGAAAATTAACAAATTAATTTGCAAATTTCGTTAAGTCGTTTATGATGACATGTTAGTCATCAACGTGTTGAATCGGTCAATGCAACGGTTGCATTTTGAAGCAGTAGTCCTGTTGCGGGGGAATTTCACAATCGAGATGTGAGGTGGCGAGGTCGAGAAGTCGCAGCGGTTGGCAGTGCGTTTCACTCACGCCGAGGGGGAATTCCCCTTCTCCCCCCCGTCCATGGCATCGCATTTCCCATTACCGGCCGCTAATTACACCGTGGTTAATTACTCGGTGTGTAAGGGGCGTCGCCTTACGTTTGTACTCTCGTTCGGCTCAATTTGACATTCAGTGCACTGCGAGACAGAGAGAGGGTTATTGATAGGCCCCAACCCCGGCCGGCGCTAATTAAATTACAAAACCCTCTCTTGTGGGCGTTCTCGTCTGGAGAGCCGTTTCTTCCATTGTTTCGTGGCCGAGCTGCCCGGTCTCGAGATGCATTAGGTCGATTGACTTTTTCGAATGGGGGAATTTATTACCCGCAGTTAAGCAATCTCTCGTCATCTGAATATACCGCCTTTCACGGTGAGTAATCTAAAAGCTTCGGCCCCATTCCGGCTGCAAACTAGAGGCTTTTTTTATTCCGCACTTCACATCAGTACATGCAGTCAATTTCACCTTGTCGATTGCATTTTGCGAAATAACAGTTGCCTATTAACTATTATTTGATCAGTTTTGCTTTATAATCATTAACTGCTCATCATAAATATAGTTGAGGGTAGTTCCAGAACGCAGTAATAGGAAAGGGAAGAGAAAGTCATGTAGTTGGACTTGAGGAAATGAATAAAAGGGGAGAAATGCTAGTAGAATTACAATTGCGTACAGATTATTCGTGACGAATACCTGGTTCAGGAATCATGAAAGAAGACGGAGGACACGAGCGGGTGCCAATTGGACTATATAATGGTAAGTCAGAGGTATATAAATCAGGTGCTAAACTGCAAAGGAGCAGATGTAAACTTCGACAGTAATCTGCTCATTATGAAATGCAGGCTGAAAATGAAGAAACTCAAGAATGGAATTCACACAAAAAGATGGGAATTAGTTAGACCGAAACAACAAGAGGTTCTTAAGAGTTTTAAAGAAGATATCCAGAGTAGATTATTGGAGAAAGTGGAAATAAACAATATAGAAGAGAAATGGGCACACTTAAAGGAAGAAATGACTAGATCAGATGAAGAAAAAATAGGAAAAATAGCTCAGACCAATAGGAAAGCATGGATAACGCATGAAATAATTAAAATGATTGATGAAAGACGTAAGTATAAAAAAGCGAGAGATGAAAATGGTAAAGAGCAATACAGGCATTTGAAGAATGCGATAAGAATTGAAAAGAAGCCGAAGAAATGCAAAGTGGGTGAAGGTTTCATAGTGAAAGGGAAAATATACGCAGCTTATAGGAAAATCAAAGAAACATTCGGAGGGAGGAAAAATATTAGCATGAACTACAGGAGAGCGGATGGGAAGCCAATTATGGATAAAGAAGAAAAATCAGGACGATGGAACGAATATCTAGAAAAGCTGTATCATAGTGGAAATCTAGATCAGTCAGTAATAGAAGAAGAGGGGTAGGTGGATGATGAAAAGTTGGGAGACAAATTTTTAAGGTCGGAGTTTGATAGGGCGCCGACAGACCTAAGTCAATCGCCCGGAATTGATAACATTCCAGCGGAGTTGACATGATCATCGGGCGAAGAAGCAATACCGTGTCTGTGCAGGATAGTTTGGTAATACCAGATTTGAGTAAAAATGTAATTATACCCATACTGAAGAAAACTGGGGTTGATAGATGCGAAAAGCACAGAACAATTAGTTTAGTATCTCATGCATACAAATTTTTATTTTGGGTTAAGAGGCTACATGAGGGTGACCCTGAAACAGGCAACTCCCCTTTAATAGCATAGGAAGGGAATTGAAAAGGGGGGATGCGGAAGGTAGAGCAAGATAGCCAAGGGTTTACTAGGGTCCCCGGGCTATGGTTATTAACGAAAATAGTATATAGGACGATGAAAAGTCAAATAGAATGCGAGTTATGCGAAGATCAATTTTATTTTAGGAAGAATGTAGGGACAAGAGAAGCAAAATTGAGTTTTCGTCTAATTTTAGAAGGCAGGATAAGCAAAAACAGGCCTACGTTCATAGCATTTGTAGATTTAGAGAAAGCGTTTGATAATGTGAACTGGAACACACTGTTAAGGATTTTGAAGAGCACAGGAATACAGCATCCAGAAAGAAGACTTATACATAACCTCTACAGAAGGAAGTCAGCAGAAATTAGAATTGAAGATCAAGAAACGAAAGCAGAAATCAGGAAAGAAGTAAGACAAGGTTGCAGTCTGTCGCCCATTCTGTTGAACCTATATAATTTAATTTGAAAACAATTTGTCCCCGAAATTTCAGAAACCTCTTCAGTTGATTAATTTAAATATTAAAACATTTTATGTTGCTGCTGAAACGTCCGAGACCAGAACGTTTTTAACTTAAATTATTCTATTTCTGACTTCTGTATTTTATTTGTTATTTATTTTAGGTATCTTCATCAATTGATGTGTAAATCGGTGCATTGCCGTTATGAAACAAAACTTTTCCTATCCGCCAAATAAAACGCTGCAATACGTACTGTTAATATTCACCATTGACTTTTTTTAAGGTAATCAACGCGTTCCAAGAAACTGACGCCATAGCCTTGCCAGCAGATGGATGTCTTCAACTTCTTTGGAGCCAATTCTTCCTTTCATTCATAGGTTTCGACTGTTACCTTCTCGCAGGTGTGAAGTAAATGGCTCATATTTTGGTCCATGGTAACGAAATCATCACAAAATATCCACTTTATATATGTGTAACATCACTAAACATTCTTTTTCAACACGACGCTGTTTGCGGTCTTTGTAAGAAAAGTAGCCATCCATCTTGCTTTCTCATGTCCAATTTTTCAGTCAATATCCGATGCACACCAGTTTCTAAAATACCTACCTTGCGCATTTTTAGACGGTGGTCATCAAACACTATTTTTGTGGAATTTGGTCTTCATTTCTGGGTATACTACTTTGGTAGCTCACACGCCCATGTTTAAACTGCTCCACCGAATAATTTATTGTTGTAAACGAAGGCGAAGATAATCTGAAGAGTAGAATTTTAGCTCAAATTGAATGGACGTCGACCTATTAAATGAAAAAATTGTATCACATAACGATGACCAATTTTTTCTATTTATGGCTGTCAAATAAACACTATACAACTTAGCGTCTTCAAAATTAAGGTTTTATTTTTAAAACATCTATATTTCTATTACTATCTTTTTGCTGTAATTATATTACTGTTTCTTTAATTATTACTTACTGCGATTTTTAAAGATCAATTTCCTCGTTAAAATCCATTTCTGCATCCTTGAACTGCCTTGGGGTAGATTCAATGCCTTAATTATCTTCACTGTAATTATATTATGTGTAAGTCCTGACGAAGTGCTGCCTCTGCAGAATACGAAAATTTCCTTAGTTCACAACAATAAAGACAAGTAATCTTACTGAATTATTCAGTTTTCTTTTAAAAAATTTAAAGGTCATGTGTTACTTGTAGGTATTTAGATTCACAAAAAAATAGTACTAATCTATAAATTAACACTGAAAACACCAATATCATAAATGAAGGACATTTTGCTGATGACCGATAAAATTACTGGAAATACGAGTAAACCAGTAATACTAATGATTTGAAATAGATGATTGTCATTGTATTTGACACATTTAATACGATTTTCTCTAGAGGAATAGTCCTTTTGAAAAAGTAGGAGACGCGGACCTTTAGGTCTTTGTAGCTTTTAGTATCTTTGAATCCATGAAACATAAATATTTATAATATTTTTCATCAAGTGTGAATTTCAAAATACATGAAGTAACTATTCATATCTGAAATTATAGAGTAAAAAATATTTTCTAAGTATCGCTCAGGCAGATATTTACAAGTTTGACTCATTTGATCTTCCTATGCTATTAAAGGGGAGTTGCCTCATGTAAACTGTCTCCAAAAAAAAGATCAGTCGACCTAGTTTGGTGAATTGCCTGTGGGTGTTTTTCCCTCGTAGACATATCTTCTCAGAGTGACTGCGGGTCTCACTCACCTATGTTGGGAATGTCTCGTACTCTCTCTGGTTTTTTCCAACGTTCTCACATACCCAGACACCATCACCTATTTTAGGAGGTATATGTACTGGGGTCAAAGACCTTGAGCAAACGGCGAGAGTTGTTAGCTGATCCCGTTGGATCAGTCGGCTAGCTGCCTCCTAAAATTGGTGGAGACACGAGGAGCGCTGCGATCCCACAGCAAACACGTCTCCCGTCATTCAGAAGGGCATGAGAATAGTACCTAATGCCCTACCTACTTGGTGACAGGTTTTCTAGGATTTTCCCTGCATCTCTTTAGATGAAATACCGGGTCGGATTCTTAAAATATAGCCAACGGGCCCTAGTTAACTCTTGGCTACCTTGCTCTACCTTCCACATCCCCCATTTCCAATTATCTTTCTATGGAATTAAAGGGGAGTTCCCTCATATAGCACATCACCAAATTGTTAAAAGTAGAATATATTTATTGTTGGAAGTTTTGAAACTTAAAATTGTTATTTTTAGGAATTTCCAGTAGACCATTATCAGTCCTAAGATATAGATGAACTGAGCTTAGAAAGAAAATAAGAGCCAAATGTATAAAAAGAAACATACCAGATGTAATTGTTTCTGTTGTGAGAGATTTCAAGTATTGTTAAGGCCAATCCTATCTTGAAGAAATATTTCTCGAGTTCCACACAGGTAAAACAGAGATTAAACTGCGACGTTTTGACGACCTTCGCTAGGAAGATGTTAGTCGTCTTTTTTTTGATAACAGGCTACATGAGGGTGATCCTGAAACAGGCAACTCCCCTTTAATAGCATAGGAAGGGAATTGATAAGTAGAAATTTCATGATTTATTCTTTTCTTTTTCCAGTAACAACACCAAGAAATCTTTGGTCTTTAACAATAGCATCTTGTTTATTGTTAATGTAATTTAGGTTGATTTTAATCTGCAAATTTTCCGAGATCATTCGTTTTTATTTCATTTGACTCAATATCTAAACTGAGTTGTGTGGCTATGTTTCCAAGTTGGAGATCTAAAGACTTTCCTGTACTCTGTTATTCTAGTATTCAAAGATCTGAATTGTCCAATTAATTTCATAATCAAATTTTTATGACCTTTAAAAACTTTGAAAATGTTTCATTGTAGATATTACAGATATATCATTAAAATGTTTTAATTATTGATAATTGTACTATATTGAACCAAAAGGAATTGAAATATGCAAAGGTGAATCAAACGACCATTTTACAGACAATTTAAAATGTTTCATTCAACTACAACGACGGTTTTGTCCGCAGCTGTAGACGTCAACAAGTAAAATGGAGAAAAATTAATTTGTTCAAGTTTAAAATTTTTGAATATATGCAAAGATACGGACTTATTGCTAGCAGGTAGACGTTAAAATATATAATTTAGTGTTATGGACTGTACTGATGGATGCAATCGAATCGAATGACGTAAAATTTCTATTAAAGGAGCTTTTAATAATGTTATTTAACTCAAAAATATTTATTTTAAAGTAAAAATAGTTAAAGTATGAAATATTAATAGCATTATTAGTACGGAAAAATCTTAAATATAAAACTATTTCAAATTTCGCTAGTATTATTTAAGTTTAAAATCCTCATTGAAAGAGATCTATGTGTGTCTAATAATATATAATTTTAAATAGACCTGCACACTCCAAAAGGAGCTGCTTCAATTCAGTGGCAGTTTTTGTGTGCGACAGGGTTGCATAACAGCTAGTGTCAGCGCCTTGTCACCTGCGCTTTACATTTGATTCGTAAATTAATTCTTTGATTGTTCCTTCTTTCACGTAATATTTTTTATTTTCAAATCATTTTCAAAGATCAGAATTTATCACCTGCCCATTCTTGAAATACTACTCTTCTTCTCTGAAACTCTTATGGCAATTTTTTCATCTACATAATTCAAGCCTCAAAACTGCCGTATTTACCTAAATTCATCTTCCACCATCTCTCCCATCAATTTCCCGTGCTGGTTGATGCCCTTTTAAAGGCTCCGTTCCCTCTTCTAAGACTGACGGCGACATAACATTCTGACATTAAGTAAGTCAAAATGAAAATGTCTCGGTCACATAACTAACCTGCCAAATATGTAGTTATAGTATTTTCTGTTATTCTCGCAGTAGTCTGAAAAAATTTAGAGAAATGTTCGCCGGAATTTGTGTTCCAGAGTAAAAGTTGTTCGCCCTGTTTCTTCCAAAATATTATGCCAGTACGAAAGATAAAATAGGCGTTGATTAATAGCACAACCACTTTCTTCCGTTTAAAAAACGCCAAAGTAGCTATTAGAAGTATCAGGTTTGTCTAGTGAAATCGACAGTCTGTCCGAAGAGCCGGCCTGTGATGTTATCACAGCCTAACCTCTAGCGTAATATGTCAGGGAAGAGCAAATTAAACGTTTATACAGACATGCCATTAATTTATTGGTAGTCTCTAACGAATAACTGGACAGACCACTGCCATGAAGCTGACCTTTTAGTTGATCAAATTAAGATAAAATTAAAATTTAATTTATCTGACTCGAAACCTACTTATTTTCTTTTACTTTCCCCTTTATCTTTAATTGGGTTTTGCGTGGCACATTGAACGTGACTGTTAAAGCCTACTAATTTTATTGGATCAAAAAAAGAAAAAATGAGAAGCAACGTAGCAATAAATGAATCGTGTGAGAAATAAAAATTTGAAATGAAATTATAATTTTGTCTACAAATTCTGTGAATTTTTAATATCCAATGCTTATGTTATGTTTATAATAAAAAGTTAAAAACTAATTTATATATTTAGCATAACACAAAATTGCTGTCATCGTTTATACTAAACACCTTAAATTTGAATTAAAATACAATTTCTGACTTTTGGCAAGTTATTGTATATTGTTTATAACATAAAATATTTCATGATTATAATGCCGCTTTTATCATTTTAATAGCCAGGTGAACATTTATAAACTGTTTGAAAGCGCAGAATGTCCATAATGAGTTTATATGTTGCATGCATTAATATAAAGGTTTGAAAATATATTCGTAATTTATGAAACTATTTTGATTTTTTTACGCTTAAACAGTACTGTTTTGGATTCACCTACATATTTTCTTATTTAAAGATTAACGTTAATATAAAATTATTGATATCTACATAAATAACTTAGAGGCATCTGACTGTAGAGTGTAAATTAATAAGGAATTATAGGGAAGGTAAAATATGAAATATGAGCTGTGCAGAACAGATTGATTAAAAAATTAAAATAAAATGTTTACAAAATAGATCTAACATTTATTCTTTGAGATACTTATTTAGTGTATTTCTGCTTGAAATTAAATCAGGACGTTTACCCTTATTTAATTTGAATTATATTTATTGTCATATATTGAGTACATTGTATATTGAAACACGACTTTATTGCAGATAAACTTTAGATTGAGATACAACTGCAAACAAATTTTAATCTGACGGACGTTTTGACGCGGCTAATTGCTTCTTCCCAACGGCGAAATCCTGAAGGCTTGTTCTATTACTTATTTTGAATTTTAACAATGTAATTGTTTTGGTCTTTCGCTAAATCATTTTTTTTTATAATTTAGTTTCTAGTCTTAAGACACAAGTCCTGATTATGAAAAACCTGCTTTATAATTTCGACATTTCATAACTTTTAGGTTATAAGGTAACTTGATAAGTGTTAAAATATAAATTTCACAAAACAATTTATAATTCCACATCGAAGATGGTAAAAATCCTTAAAATCAATTTTTTTGTTTTTTAATCTGTATCACCTAATGACGTCTCAAAATAAGTAATGAAAAGTTGTGTTTTGTTTTAAAGTAAGAACTGAATAAATGAGTAGTTAATTAAATATTTATTCATGTACTGGCAATTTTATTTATTTTGTAAAAAAAAGAAAGACAATAAAGGGTGTGTGTGTGATTAAAATAATACATTGGGGTAAAGAGCAAAAAAAGGAACTGAGAGTCGTGAAAATTGAGAAAAAAAGATGAAGCCGTAGCAAAGAAAGGACAATAACAGTTTTTCAAGAGTATTAAAACTGTTCGTCTTCATTGATAAAATACAAAAGTATTAATTTGAACACTCAAAAGTACCTAAAACTTAGATTACCTAATTTGGTCTCGCTATTACCTCATATATCTGACAATCTACATTTTGAAAACGATTCCGATTAAATTTAAGTGTGCGTATAGTTAAATAGTAATCCGTAGAAGCTTATAAAAGGGTCCTTTAACTTAAAAGAATGATATCTTAATTATCGATTAGATTAAAAACGTCACAGAGAACAGAGGCATGAATTTTGGATCGCCAATTTCTTCCTAAGCACGCTCCAGAATTTCTGTTGCACCTGGAGTAGAATCTAATGGTAATTCATCTATATTATCTTGGGAAAAGGACCGAAGGTGTTTATTGGACGTAAAATATTTAAGAAACTGGATACTGAACAAAACTAAATTCAATATGAAAATTATAAGGTAGAAATCAGCTATAAATCTAAAATGTCCTGTTACGTTATCATTATGCTACGAATTCGAAAGTTGGTTTTATAAATCGAGAGAAAACAATGGACGAGGATATGTGGACGAGTTCAGGTTTGATCCACTAGTTTTATTGGACAGTCGTTGAGTGAGCTATTGATTCTTGGAGGTAGGTTTATCATCACGATCTCAGATTCGTTTTGGGCTTCCACCACATCAGCATTCCTGAATATCACGTTGATTAAATTTTCAACGCAGACACAGTTCGTAAATAAAACACGAGGGATTCAAATCGTATATTGCCAATGTGTCATTTCTCTCCCAAATCTACGAATCTCTGGGGGTTGGGGGGGTCCTATATATTATATCTTTAATTAATATTAACGTTTGTGAATTTTACCCTGTGATAGTTTTGCTCTCCATATTTTTACATTGATAGATAATTATATCAATTCAGATACCGTTATTATTTCAATTTCATTTTCCACTTAAAACCTTATTTAAAAAAATACTTTTTGTGCTTTTAAGTGGGCTTCATTAGATATCAGAAGTATAATATCGTTAGTTAGGCAATTGTTGAACTTCATTTATGGAATAGACATCCGAGTTGAGACCGTAAATTTTTTTTCCTTACACAATGTTTTCTATAACATTAGTTAAGATATTGTTCCTTTTAAGCCAATATCTTTAACAAATCGAATTAAAATAAAGTGATGCTTTCAGAATCACTGGTAGTGAATGAATTTTAAGTTGACAAAGACTCGCACGTTCAGAATATTTTCTCCAATTTCATATTAGACATTTAATGTTGCTATGGTATTCAGTCCTAAGACTGGTTTGATTAAACCTATATTGAGCAAGCCTTCACATTTCCGCAAACGTGGCCTATTAATATATCCCTTCTCCTGGTCAACGTCCTCCAAATTGTTCGCTCTTCCCCTACTCTGTTAAGAACCTCCTCGTTAGTAATCCTAATCTTTATATCTCCTATACTTCTACCATCCCTAGTTATTACGCTTCCTAAGTAGCAGAATTCCTTAACTTCCTTCACAATATCCCTTCCCAATTTAACACCCTTTGTTATTCCACTGTTTCCCATACTACCTTGGTTTTCCGTCTATTAATCCTCATATTGATCTCTTTCTCCAGGTCTCTCTCGTTTCCAAGTCTTCTTCTGACTCCCGTAATACTAAAGTATCATTGGCAAAGCGTAGGGTTTTTATTTCTTCTCCTAGCAGTATGATTACATTTCCATATTCAGTCTTAACTTGCTTCATCGCCTGTTCTATATATATAAGTTAAACATCATGGACGACATACTGCATTCTTGTCTTACTACTTTCTTGATTCCTGATTTCTTTTCTTGAATTTCTATTCTAATTACAGCTGTCTGCCTACTGTAGATTTTAAGTATAAGCTTCGTTTCTCGATATTTTATTCCAGTGCTATTCAAAATCCCTTATAGTGTGTTCCAAATGACATTATCAAACGCTTTCTCTAAATCTATAAATGCCATGACCAAGGCCGGTTTTTACTTTATTCCGTCTTGTAAAAATAGACACAGAGACGATATTGCTTATCTGGTCCCTACATTCTTCCTAAAACCCAAATTAATCTTCACCTAACTCGCATCCTATTTGTCGTTCCATTCTGCTATATGCTATTTTCGTTAATATTTTGCACGTTAAACTAATTGTTCTGTGCTGTTCGCATCTATCATCCCCAGTCTTCTTCGGTATGGGTATAATTATGTATTTACTAAATTCTTCTAGCATTCTTCCTGTTTCGTAATTTCACAAGCTATCCTGAACAGCCATGATATTTCTAGACATTTAATAATGAAAAAAAATTATAATATCTTGTCGGATCAACGTTGTACTAAATAATGGATAACGTTGAGGCGGAAATATTCTGAATGTGGCGCAGATGAGGAGAATGATCTGAGTTTCTGGTTTTCGATGAGCCACTAAACTGAGTCTTCGCCACATTACTCTATGAAGCAGATAACGGCTTTCGATATAATTTCGTCTTACTCTGTGGTTCCTTCCAGCTTTGGGAACCACGAGCGGGTGGAAATTATTCGCGGTGCCGGTGAATTGCAGGTTGATGCAGATTTCCCGCGCGGGAACTAGCAGTTACTGCGACATAAATACGTTCACGTCTGCACGGCAGCTCACGTTCCTGAAAATTGCCTTGTTGTCGGCGAGTTACCGGCGCGGTGGTTTGTTTGACCTGCTGATGGGGAACTTCTCGCGGCCAATTTTGTGCGCACTCAGTTACGTCAGAAGTGGGTAAAATTACACAGCTATTGCCTGCGGTCACTGTTCCCATCTACCACGCCACGAGGAGTCGTGAGGTGTCCGAATGCGGAACCGCTGCGGGGAAAGTCCGCTCGAGGGCTGCACCAAATCTGACTGCTACGGATTTATTTCAAATTTCCAGGAAGTAAATCCACACATTCGAACGCTACAAATACACACATAGTTTCTCAACTAATTCGTTAGCTATTCTTGACTGTCTCTTAAGTCAGTCAACGTAATTGTCCCTTCCTTCTGTCATTTTAGTTCTTCACGTAACGCAGTATATATAGCTGCGTAATTTTACCCACTTCTGATATAAATGAGTGCGAACAAGCGGACGGCTTGTTCACCAAGGCCTTTTATTGATAAAAGTTTCTGAAATTAAACAAATTATGTATTAATAAATACTAATTTCATTACAAATCTACAATTAAGGGACTGACGTAAAATTTCAGTTCTCTAAAATGTGAAATATTGAATAACCTGACTCGATCGATCGTTTAACTGTAAAATATTATATATAAATTATTGTTGTTGTAGTAATAAGCCCTTCGACTGGTATGATTCAACTCTCCATGCTAACCTTTACATTTATACATAATTACCACATCCCACATCCTCCCTAATCTGCTTAGTTTATTCCATCCTTGGGATCCCTCTTATGTTCTTAACTCACTTACTACCCTCTAATTCTAATTTTACAAGACCCTAATGTCTTAAAACGTGGCCTATTAATCAATCCCTTCTCTTCGTAAAAGTCCCCTAAATTGTTACCTCTTCCCCTATTCTGCTTCTAAATTCCTCGTTACTATCTCTATCCACCTGTATGATTTTTTTCATTCTTCTGTAGCGCCGCATTTCGATTCTTTTTCCATTCTGAAACCCATATCGTCCACTTTTCACACATATATAACGCCACATTCCATACGAACATTTTTAGTAATGATTTGTTAATGTTCATACTTATATTAGCCGCAAGTAAAATTTCTTTTTTGCGAAAGTCTTCTTTGTCTGTGCTGTCCTACTCTTTATTTCTACTAATCTTCAACCATCCTTAGTTATTATGCTGCCCAAGTAGCATAATTCCTTAACTTTCTTCAAAATATCCCTTCCCAATCTAACACCATTTGTTACTCCACTCTTTCTCATACTACACTCCATTACCTTGGTATATCCTCCATTAATCCTCAAATGGAACTCTTTCTCCAGGACTACGTTCATACCATTTATTATGGATCTAATTCATCTTACGACTCCCATGATACCACAACATCATTGGAAAACCGTAGGGATTTTATTTTTTGCTTTCCTTTATTGTCCTTCAATCTAATTACTGCTGACTGTCTTCTTTATAGGTTATTGATAAAATTTGTCTCATGTTTTATTCCAGTCCTCTTCAAAATCCTTAGTTGTATGTTCCAATTTACAATATCAAAGGCTTTTTTTATAAATCTACAAATGCCATGTTTTTTCTTATTCTGTCTTCTAAAATTAGACGCAGAGTCATTATTTCTAGTCTTGCCCAAACTTTCTTCCATGAAACCACACTGATCTCCTCCAACTATTTTAGTTAATGAATTAAAGTAAATTTTGCTATACGTCTGTAATAAATGACCTGACGTTAAATTTTCAGTTCTCGAAAATTTAAAGGTGTGAAGTACTTTGACAGATCGATCTTATAACTAAACAATTTAATAATATGTTATGTTATCACAGTACGAGAGTGTGCTAAATAAGTCATTAATATGATATAACCTGGGCTGATAAGTGTAAGAAAGGAATACAACAGATTTAAAATAGTTGAAGTCGTTATAGAAATGAATTTTCATTAATGGTAAATAGAAACTATTAAAGTAAAGTAAGAAAAATCTTAATAAAAAATCTTTTAAAGAATCGTTGTCTGATTATGTCTTAACTTAGAAAACGTCCTATTTAAATGTAGGAAATATAATGCACATAACCTTGGATGTGAAACGTTTGCGAAAATTAACAGTGGTTTATCGAAGGTGATCAAAAAAATTATCTGTGCCTGTTCGTTTTCTTTTGCTCACCAAAATTTATTAACCGTAGAGAAAAATGTAGAAGGAACAGCAGTAGCAAAAGCAGAAAATATAAATCTAGTTACGTTTACAAGAATAGTTACGTTGAAGGTTCATGAATTTTTTGAATTATCATATTCTTGTATGGATATTTATCTCCTTTTAAACACGGTGATATTTTCCTAAATCTAAATCTAATAATAATAGAGATATTGAATAAGCAAAAAAAGAGCCACTTTGTCAGAAAAACCATATTATACAATACAACGAAATTACGCCGTTTTCTACTCCTTTATAAATGCATATATGAGCTTCTAATTTTATGAAATACATACATAATTGAATGCACTCAAAACCTTAACAACGTAAATAAATTTGTGTGTGTCTTATTTACCTGTTGAAGTTTCGAAATAGTGGACGAAACGTCGTAATATAATTGTTTTCAATAATTTTTCTTTCTCAAATTATTCATTTTGTTGTTTATTTTTCTATTCTTGTTTTTCTTCTTGTTTATTTGTTTAAATGATGTATGTCAGATTAACTGAAATATTAAATAAAGAGAATACTCTAAAGATGACATATCTTCTTTTAATAAATAGTGTCTACTATGAAGATATTTTACAGCTGAGGTTGGATAAATTAGGTCGTTACCGTTTATTCTGGTAAATTTGCAATCCAACCTATCTCATGAAAATTAACTTCAGTTATTTTCCCAAAATTCAGAGTAGAAATTTTTCCAGGAAATTGATTATATTCTCTTGGGCATTTGCCACCTGTGCTCTACGCATTCGTGAATAACACTATAGGGCTTTTATACTTTTCCGAGTAATGTTCTTGTGGAAATCGCTTATCGTGATTATGTATTTCGGGGTAGAGTATTCTTCGAAATTGTGTAATAACAATCCGTATTATATCTATGACATTGATCATTCTGCGAAGTAACCAAGCAAATAAGCATTTCCGACCTCTGACTGAGCACTTGGCAAGATGAAGGAGGTTTGTCTCGCCGAGGGCCTGGCTTCGATACGACAGGTAACGGCGCCGTCTCGTTACGGTGTTCGCATAGCGCCGTGACGTCACTCATGTTTCATGTATAAGGCGGATAACGCAATTAGCGAACGGCGTTGGGGCAACCATTAGCTGTGCCGGCATGGCTAATCGCGGGCCATAACGCGCCAGGGTCAGCAACGGGATTCCAGACAGGACCAGTGGGAACTGCAAGAGCCTTGCCCAGTCATCGATACATCTATTACAACTGGACCCGCCTCGGGTGCACATTAGAAAATTCTGTCGCCTCGAAAGCAAACCGACTGGACAACAATAATTGGAATGAATGAAAAAGAAATCAGCCTATTTTATTGTTGAAGAATTTTCAATAGTTCTGCACTGAAGTTGATTTGGTGAAATACACGGGTCCGAAACCTTCTTAACTCAGAACTATTTAATTAATTTTTATGAAGAATTATTGATTTTACGCGGTTGAAATCAACAAGAGTAGACAGTCTTTTTATAAACTACAGAAAAAATATAATGAATTATTTACTTTCAAGTATATACACTGTGACGGGTATTTTTAATTATAACCGTACAATTTGTGACGAGTAATGAATCAATTTCGCGGTTAACATTGATTTGTGGGATTTTAGTCCAATTTTTTGAAGGGGGGAGGGATGCAGGCTACATGAGGGTGATCCTGATACAGGCAACTTCCCTTTATGGCCATAGGAAGGAAATTGAAAAGGGGAGATTTGGGAGAGCAAGGTAGCCAAGGGTTGACTAGGGTTCCCGGGCTATAGTTTAATGATCCTATCTAGTAATTCACCTAAACGAAATGCAAGAACCTACGTGATGACAGGACAACTCTTACCGTATGCCCAAGGTCTTTACCCCAGTACATACACCTCGTAAAATAGATGAAGGTACCTCGGCATGTGAGAACTTTGAAAGAAACCAGAGAGAGTACGAGGAATACCCAACCTAGTTACGTGAGCCCCGCAGTCACTCTGGGGAGAAATACCTGCGAGACTTTTGTTATTTTTTGGTTAACAGGCTACACGAGGGTGATCCTGTAACAAGAATCTCCCCTTTAATAGCATAAGAAGGGAATTGTAATGGGGGATGTGGAAGGTGTAGCAAGATAGCCAAGATGGACCCCTGGCTACGGTTTAAGGATTCTACCCGCTGTTTCACCTAAAGAGATGCAGGGAAAACGCTAGAATTCCTCCATAAGGTGAATCGGGTTATTGGGTACTACTCTCACGCCCTTCCGATGAGATGTGTTTGCTGTAGGGCCGCATAATTCTCTTCTCCATGTGTCCACCAAATTTAGGATGCTGTTGTTCGATTATAACGATCGAAAATTTATTTAATTGCGGGACTCTGTTGCTACAAGAACATACTAAAGGCAATTTGATAAAGCCAAGCTCAAAGAAATCTGGAGATTAGAAAGTCGTACGTTTAAAATCCAGACACCTGTGACCCTCTCAGAGCTCAACATTGCTGGAAGTGGGGTGAACGGTGGAAAGCGATGAAATAAATGCCACAATTGGTTTAGTGATGAGATCAATGACACAAATTCTCCTGTCAACCTCCAAGAAGGACAGTGCGTTCAGAAGTTCGGTCTGGACCTTAGAACCATAAACAACGGAGAAAGAGAAGCCTTGGAGCTCCAATTATTTCCAAGTCAAATTTTAATTTGTTTTATTTTGGATTTCTTGGAAATGCTTCAATCCCAAAAATCTTCCGAACCCCTACGAAGTGTCCCTACGCCTGGAATAAAGGAATAAACAAATGTGGTAAGGTAACTGACAACACCTCTAATGGTACCCGCACTCCAAGATTATTCCTGCCAACCTTCAGATAATGGGGAAGTTGGTGTATCTCCAAGCAGCAACAACAAAGTATGCAACCTGTCTGGTTAAAAAGTATTTTCTGCTTCGCGAAAAACAAAACGAGAGGGCCACTTAGCAGATTTGCATTTGCTCATTGCCACTAGAAAAGAATTCAATAAACATTTAATGGAAAGTAAAGCTGAGAATTTAAATTTTCAATGGATATCAATTGAAAAATATAATTTTTTGTGAAGAAAGAAAGGGTTGAATAAATATTTATTTCTTCACTATTACAAAGTATCATTCATTAAAATTAATATAAATTAAAAAGAAATAAGATAAAAAATGATCGTTGCAATACATGCATATTTATACAAACGTTTGCGTATCGGAGTATTTATAATTTTTAGAGGACTTGTCAGACTTCTCTGAGGCAGAAAATGAACACCAGAAATGAGTCTCTGAAATTAAAACTATTTTTACAAATACATTTTTTCTAAAGATTTGGAATTAACAAGGATATTTGTGTAAATTACTATGCCGAATGAATTAAAAAAACAATGATCTATCACCACATTAATGTGTCTCTCAGAAATTATATATATTATCGGTCGCATTTGACTTCCTATATGCAGTAAATATGCGCTTTAAAATATTAAAACGAATATATTTTTGTTATACACAATTTTGCTTTTAATGCTAAAGCTATAAGAAAATCTCTCCTGACACATAATATTATATGATACGGAAAGATTGTGCTGTGGAATATATTATAATTAGCTTACTATTCACTTGACATTCGTTTGACCGTTTCAGTTTCTGTTTCATGAATCTGTTAATATTTTCTGAATAGCACCATGTATAAAACCTGAAAATATCTATGGAGAATCATTATTTAGCTTTTTTAATATCATGCCATAATTTAAAGGAAAGTATTTTATTTCTTCGTACTGTATGGGAGTAATGTGAGAGTTCGATAATAAATAATTATTAAATTCAAAATGTTTTAGACATTTAATTGGGTTGAAAATATTGTGTTCAGTGATGTTAATAATGTACAACATATTGTGACTTTTGGTTAGAACATTTTTGTCAGTAATCTACAAGATTATAATTCATATATAATAATTTAGAATTATTATATTTTATTATTTTCGCCCATTTATTTACTTTAAATGTAATATATATATATATATATATAATTAAATCGGGAGGTCTCCCAGCAACTTGGGAGAGGTCGCATTAATATCTATCTTCCAACTCTTTTATTCCTCCGTTATTTACATGATATGTTTTAATATTATACTATAATGATTTCAAAATTCTTTATATCTTAGTTTATTTGATGTTGCTATACGTTTTCAATTATAATTTCTTAAGTGTTATTTACTATTTCCATCAGCGTATAAACTCATAAAATGGTGTCAATTTAATATTTAAAACCTAATTTAATTATGCCTATGTTTTTTACAAAAAATATTTGGGTAAGTTGAAAATAACACGTCGTTGAATCTCAATTATTGTAATTAACTTACTGTTTCCGACTAGAATGGTAGAAGACTGAATAGAAAAAAGTTTTTTCCAGTACCTCATTATCTCTTTTATTCGGGTCAAGATAAATAGCCTCTTATATATCCTAACACAATACGTCATTATCCAACCCGAGGCAGCTTTCATTTCAATATTGAGGTTAATTGACGAATAGACAAATACAAATAAAACATAGTTTTCCTTCCTTATTGTTGACCTATATTTATTTTTAAGAACTGTCTGTGTTTATTGTTGCTCATAATACACGAGGAAGAGTTTCCTTGGAGTTTTGGCTTGGTTTAGTTTGCAATTGTCTGCACAGTATCATGCGAAAGACCAGTAGAGGCATGGTTGTGTGAGAGATTCTAATAATTGGGCGAACAAGGCAGGAATTTAGTTCATCCAGCGTCCGTCGACTTCCCAGGGTTTCGAACTAGCGATACCGAGCAACGATAAGCCGCTTGCACCGTTTTCTCGCACCTGACTGGCAAATTACTAAGCAGCACAGAAACTGAACTCATAATTTATGGCTAACCTTATACGGACTTTGCTAAATCTTATCGGTATAATAAAGCGATCGCCGACGTGGGGTAATGGTTTCCTTTCATGCGTGAGATTCCCATGAATGTGAGGGTTAATCAAGAGCCAGCACAATGGACCTCGGAACTCAAGTGTTGTAGTAATTGCTGCCTGCACGCAACTTCAATGTTCCGCCGTTATGCGGAAAAAATCTCGCTTCATTTCCACTCTCCGCTTGCCCTCTGGAAAACTGCAAAATCGCTCCGGTGTAGATTGTAGACAATGGCCCACCTGTCGCCCTCTCACAATACATAAAAACTGCCACTATTCAAAAAATGCTAAAAAGCAAATGTTAAAATTACAATTGCCTTTTAATTAAAAATTCATCAACGGTAAAACTGATCTTGGTAAAACAATATTTAAACAAGAGTTTTCAAAATCTTCTATGTGGTAAATTGATTTAACTTACAAAAACCTTAAATTTTCCAAATACTTTCAATTAAGAACAGAACGTTGTAAGATTGTATTATTATTTTCTTTTGGTTTCTAGTCGATATATTAAGTGAAAAACTTAAAAATTCCACATAATTGTATTGACAAAAGCAAACAATTTTTCTTTGAATTAGTAATAATTAATTTATTTTCCAATATTGGTAAATAAATGAGAATTTTGAACTCACAAAGTGAAACACATTCTTTTTAAACATTAATAATTTCTTAATATTTTCCACACAGACATATTCATATTAGTTTTGGAAGGTAAAGCTGCATCACGATAGTATATTTATCTGATTTATCGAGGATATACAATAATTATATGGTATACATGAGTGTATATGTGAACGTTAATCATTTTATGTATTCGTCTATGAACAAACTCTATCAGTTCATCTTAATATTAAGGAAATTAAGGAAACAGGAATTAGTAAACCTTTTTTAATATTGTAACTAACCGGTTACAGTTTCTGTTATGTTATTTATCTTAGGTTTTACCCTAACTAATGTAACATAGTTCGATCAGACAACATTGACAGTTAGTTGCAACTGGGATGTAGAGTAAACCTGTAATTGTTGTTAGAGTATGTCACCAATTTTTAGTTTTAGTATATGAGACAGCTATGCTAATTAGATCAATTTTTCTAAGCCACAAAGAGGAGTCTAATTGGATGATTGTGGATGTGCCATGATGAACACCGTTTGGTTATGGAAGGAAGATCAGATCGTGGAGTGTTGCAGAACGGAGGCTGGTGGGAGATCAAATATACGTAGTGTTTAAAAATTATCTGATGAACGGCGATTCAGGATGTTCGCTTCGGTACTGTTGCTCAAAGTTTGTCATTTTCTTGTGATGAATAGGAAAGCGATGTTTTGGTACCCTATGTCTGTATTGCGGATGATTAGAGAGTCAACCTGGTTCTGGCTGTTGGAAACGTTCCTGGCTGAATGCGGGAAAAGCATGTATCAACAAGCATTCGCCCGTTCGAACGACAACAGAGTTGGCCAGGAGAACAAAACGCACTGACCGAGACTACGGCCATCGCGGTTTGCCACCAGGTGATGTTCCTCAAGTAATCGAAATTCATTATATTTCCCATATAAAGTAAATAAATTTATTATAACAAAACAGCATAGATTTTAATTTGGATGGCACTCAGGCAGAAACCATCCCAGCAAACATAGACTCTTGCTTCTAATATATTCAAAATACTTGTAGCGGTATATATATTCCATTATGAACTCCTGTTCCTCACCATTTATTTAGTTTGGAATAGGTACATTTTTGTTCAAATATAAATATTTCTTTACTTCGTAATGTTTTTTTCTGTCTTAATGAATGGGTACAATCTTAAACAAATTTTGTCATATATTGCCTGCTACCAGACTATGAGCAGAAAAGAGAAATATTGGCAGTAACAAATAATTGAATATTTAAAAGGAGTATTAGAAGAAGGCAAAGGGAAAGGAATAAAAACTGTAAAGAAACTTAATTGCGGAAGGAAATGTAAATAATCTGGGACAAAGAGAGAAGAACTGTATTGATGACGAATGCCCATCTGAAAAGGATAATCAGAGCATTGAGAGAATGAAGCCTAATTAGAAATAAGGGAAATTATATGCAATTTTGGAAAGTATTATAAGAACGATAAAGTTAAAATGAATGGGGTGAATGATTTATTTTTGAAGGGGACATATTACGAAAAAAGATTGCAGAATTTTTGGTTTCTCTTAATGCTTGAGAAAACTTGGGCATTTTACTATTTTGTTAATATATATATATATATATAGTCCCGTTGATAATCGAGAACTTACTGTGGATTTGAACCAGGAAACATTGGCAATCGTGTGCCGTTAGGTTAAACCTTTCTCTGCAGGAGGTACATCACGCTATGTGCGCGAGAAAATATATTGCTCTGCTTTAAAATTAACTCGCGTAAATTTATGCAGGTAAAGACAATCGAGGCATTTACCCATCGCGGATGAGTTGGGCACACCGCATAAATTAAGGTGTTATTCGAAAACCGCTCTTTGGAATGACGTGGGTTTTCGGTTCTCTCTCAACTTCTCACGCTTGTTACAGCTCAATAGATTTTCCTTTCGTTTTTCAGGTTTATTTTAAAACTGTTGGGATTTGACTACTTTCTCCGAGTTACAACGCAACTATATCAACAAAGAATATTTTAAAATATTGAAATCTATTTAAGAGTTTTAACAATATAACAATTGTTATGTCCAACATAATCGCAACTATCTTTACTATCACTGATCCTTACTTTTTGTTAAATGAATCAATACGTCTTAATAGTGCTCTTAAAAGAAGCTATACGTCTAAATCCTTCTCTTAAGATACTAATTATAGGCAATGAAGTAGGTAAAAAATCTTTTTCTACCTACGATGCTTAATAACACAGAACTCCAAGCCCTACATTCTTCAGGAATTTCTAAATAATTTGTCTTGAAAGACATCGTATTTGGACGATCGGCTGTCTGTTTCTGAGAGTGGGGGACTCTTCCTCCTGTTTTTAGCCCTTCGCCATTTCTTATGCAGCATTCAGAGGCTCCAAACCATTCTTCCCACTCACAATGCGCTTTGATTGGCTGACCCACAGCTAACTTAATATGAGTACCAGCAAAGTTGCACACTAATTCCATTACAAAAGCCTTTCCTTCTCCTTTAGAATAAGGTTCTGCATTTGTGAATAATAATTTGCGAATTGAATGGGGTTCTTCTAGTCTATTATCAGAATTCAAGACGGTTCGTTGCAACTTAGGTTTCCGAAACTTTTGGATAGTAAATAATTTCCTGCCTTTATTAGATATAAGCAAAGGATTAAATGAAATTATTTTGACATAAAGACATTGGAATTAGATTTGCTTCTTAGAAACGAAGGGATTTCTTACATGATATAGTGTAGTAAGGGTTGGAAATTCAAATACAAGGTTAATTAAAAGTTATGGGGTAATTTATTTACAAAAAATTTAACTGGGAAGAACATAATTGAAGGAAATATTTACAAAATTTGAGGTTCGCGAAGCAATCAGATCTCATGATAAAAACCGTGGGCGATATCCTTCCTAAACGTCAAGGATTGGAAGCCAGTCAGCGTACCTCCTTTATAGTATGACGTCACCTTTCCGCTAGCGTCTCTTTATGGCGTCTTCTTCTGCGTCACAAGTTGCCCTTCATATACATCTGGAACCTAGCGTTGTTTCCCGTCCGTTTGCTTCAAGTTCTTAGACGCGAATGACTCATCACTAGCGTGTGTTTAAGCTTCGAAATCGATCATTATTAATCAATTTTTCTTTATAACATGAAATTCCATTGGCTGAGGCAACTACGTGGTATTTAAAATTTCGTTGGCTTCGTGGGTCCCCGATTCTTACGTCACTGTTCATATTCGTACGTACGTAGCAAGAAGAATAAGACAAGAGGGGGGCAGAGGATAGAATATGTTCATCAGATAAAGGAGAATGTTATGTATAAATGAAAAGGCTTGCACAGAACTGGTTAGCATGGTAGGTATCAGACCAGTACAAGGACTAAAAACTATAACAAAAATTTAGTTAGTCATCATTTTCTTATTGATGGGATTTAAAGATGTGGATGATTAGTATTTACTATTTTGATTATTAACAACAAACAGCGACAGATAAAGCTAATATATTAGTAATAAATATGTTTCTAAGGACAAAAATAGTTATTATTTTGTATGTTAAAAGTAAAATACTACTGATTTTGTAAGTAAAGAAGGTTATCTAAAATAATAAGCGCAACGCATGGATATCTTTCTTACCATTAATTTTTAAATGTTTAAACTAAAATCAATAAAGGGCACAGAATTTCTCTTTTTGAAAGACCGCTTGACGAAAGGGACTCCGATGTAGTATATTTATTACGAGTCTGTCGGAACAAATAGTTTGATCGTGTTCGCAGAAGAGATGAGAAATATATAGTCATTGAAATCGAAAAAAGAAAACAAAGGTGACAAAATTAGAGGCAACGATTCGTCGGATTTGTTGGGAGAAGCAGCATAATAGCATAGAACGACAGATTTGGGCTCAAATAAATATTGTGAGAGAAAAATAATTGAAAAATTTTAGTCATGGCATTAAACGGAAAATGTTTTAAATATACCTACAGAGAACACAAGAACGGTCGTATTAACTGCGCCGGTTATAATATATCTTTTATGTGAGATGTGGGTTGGAGATAACTCATAAAGGACTTCTGTTAACCTATGTTCTCTTGTTGCTTAAATTCAACGAGTCCTTAAATAAATATTATTGAAATTTTAAAAATTCATCAATATAAATCAATTATTTCATTCCAGATAAAAATTGGCGACATTTATAACTTACAAATGTGTCAAAAACATTTAAAACTCTTAATATAATATTTTGACATAATTTCCCATTTATATTTTTGGCTACAACAATATTAAATTTATGCCTGACGACGGACGAACGACACACAGTAGGAATAGGAGACAGGGAGTACGATTTGAGAAATCATTGTGGGCTGGTTATTCGGCTTGTATTTTATTGTCCAACTGCGTAAATAAATTACTCATGGGTACCTAGTGTGTTTCATTCGTTATTAAAGCGGACGGCCACATTATTCCACTAACAAATTATATAATTAATTACGTGAACAGGGCGCAAACATGCTATTATTTCAATTTTAAAGTAAAAATTTCCACTTCACATATTACAAAAAAACTATTTTGCATTGATATTACTCCGTTTTGGTAGAATCGTTGTCGTAATCGTTACTAATGCAAAATGATATTAAATTAAATATTAAACAGATGTCCTTTTTTTCGTGAATATATGTGACTTTAAGGTAGTTCACATTGTGGAGTTTACGTTAAATAGCATAGGATGGAATATTAAAAGAAGGATGCGGAAAGTGTGAAAGACAGCAAACTGTTAACTAGGGTACCCGTGTTGTAGTTTAAGGATCGTATCCTGTTTTCACCTACAAGTGATGCAGGGAAAAACTTCGAAATTCTGAATCAGTAGGTCTGGCGTGAGAACTCACGCCCTTCCGAATGAAGAGACGAGTTTGCCGTGGTACACAGCATTCCCTTCTTCGTGAATCGGCTAATTAATGACTGTCTGTTCCAATAATAATTTATTTAGAGTGACAGGTTACGTGAGGATGATCCAATATGGTTAACTCCTCATTATTTGCATAGGAAGGAAATTTGAAAGTGAGGATGCGGAACGGAGAGGACTGCAGCCAAGAGATAGGGAGGGTGGTAACAGGCTACGTGAGAGTGATCATGAAACATGCAACTCCCGTTTAATAGCATAGAAGTAAATTGAAAAGGGGGGATGTGGAAGGTAGAGCGAGGTAGCTAATGGTTGACAAGGGCCCCTCGTGTTTCACCTAAAGAGATACAGAGAAAACCATATAAAACGTGCATCATACAGGCCGGGTTATTGAGTACTATTTTGAAGCCCTTACGAATGACGGGAAATGAGTTTGTCGCACGTACGTTGCATTATTACCACTTTTAGGAGGTAGCTGGCCGACTGATCCAATGGGATCAGAGAACAACTCTTTCCGTAGCCATAGTACATACACCTACTAAAATAGATGAAGCTGCCTCGCCATGTGATAAACTGGAAAAAACCAGAGAGAATACGAGGCATTCCCAAAGGTGAGCCTCGCAGTCAATCTGTCGAGGAACACCTTCGAGAGAAAACTCCCACAGGCATATCACCGAAATGCAAGTTTTCTGTTGGTACAAGGGGGAGGGGGATGTAACAGGCAACACGAGGGTGATACTGAAATAGGAATCTCCCCTTTAATAGTATAGGAAGAGCGTTTGAAAGGGGGATGTAGAAGTTTAGGGATCATACATGGTGTTTCACCTAAAGAGATGCAAAGAAAACTATAGGGAATCTGCATCATGTAGGCCGGGGAATTGAGTAATATTCTCACACCTTTACGAATGACGGGTGATTAATTTGCCGTGGGGTCGCTGCATTCCCTTCTCCGTGTCTCCACAAGTTTTAGGAGACAGCTAGCCGACTGATCCAATGGGATCAGCGGACAATTTTTACCGTGTGTCCAAGGTCTTCGGACACAGTACATACACCTCCCAAAATCATTGAAGGTGCCTCGGCATGTGAGAACCTGGAAAAACCAGAGAGAATACGAAGCATCCCCAACACAGTCGTCAGATGAGCCCTGAAGTCAATCTGGGGATAAATACCTGCGAGAGAAAACTCCCACAGGCATCTATCTCCTCGCCTTTTGAAATGTAAGGGCCCCCAGGTGATTCACCTGAAAGTGATTCAGGGAAACCCCTGGAAAACCTGCATTTGATAGGTAGGATTATTAGAAACTATACTCAAGTCTTTCTGAATGACAGAAGAAGAGTTTGCTGATCACAGCATTGCCCCAATTTGCTCCTTCCCCAATTTTAGGAAGCAACTGGCCTACTATTCCAATGGAATCAGCTGACCACTTTTACTTTGTGCCCAAGGTCTTTGGCCGAGTACATAATTTTCCCAAAAGTGATCAAGATGTCTCCATTATTGTTTCCAACAATAAATACGAAGCTTTCGTGCCGCCATAATTCGTTATCAAATGCATATATGAATGTACGTCGTCCTCTTTACATTGAAATTATTTAATTCCCAAAATTTTACCATATTCGATAATGTTTTATATTTCTAATACAGAATTACGATTTCTTCAATCTGCAGTGTAATATTTAAATGAATATAATGAATCTAAAGCAACTGATAACGCCTTGCCAACTGATGCATCGAGAAACATGTTGAATTATGTTAGTTGTTAAAAATATCATTACCATACCTGATATTGTTGGTTTTCTAGTTTTAATAACGTCGTTGGTTACACGACTAAAATTATAATATTCTACAGCGATTCGATTTATTTAGATTCAGTTAGAGCGAAATGGTAAAACATTCAATAAACCCATTTAAGAATTGTAATTATGGAAACGGTTTTTGGCAGATTGAGTTATAACAATAAGCAACGGAACTGTCAGAGACATCATAAACATTTATCAGCCAGAAAGTATCCCAAAGGTTTAAAACGTGATTAAACGGATGTCTCATTTTCTTGCAACTACAAGTATGCAAATATCCGCAACATTTACCTCAAGGCAAACGTAGTGTCGTGTTATTAACACCCATTCAGTTAAACGCTTGCTTGCGACCGTTAATAACAATACCTGATGTATAACTTAATATGATTATAAAAATTATATGGTATAAATGATTCAGGCAAATACGACGAGAAAATTGAGTTTTCAGATGTTATTAACTATGTCGTGTCTTTTAATTTTGTTGCAGGATGGAATGCACCTAATAATGATCTGGTAGTGCCGCTTTCCTATTAACCCTTATATATACTCGGTTCCCATGACAATTCATCAGAACGCCGGCAACAACGTCTGTCCAGTGAAATTCCAGATTCTGCTAACGTGGTTTATAGCCGGCATGCTAAAGCGAATAATATAGCAGAAACAACATAGGAACACAGGAGTCAGCTGTCGCACAAGTGGGACAATACCACACACTCAGAAATTTCTCAAGTAAGACTCGTTTGGTGATCTAGACCTTCACTAGAGTTGAAACCTCTGTCACTTAAATTTTCCGGTTTTTGACATAGATTCGTGCTTACATTTATTTCATCTTCAAAAATTTATTTCAAAATAAGAATTTTCTATATTCAAGAAGATAAAAGATTGACTATTTTTTCTAATTTACATGAAATAAGAATTGTTGCAGTTGTTTCTTTATAATTGTCAGTATAATTGTCTTAATAATTGTCAGTGCTAATTGCGTGAATAAACTTGTTTCTTATGAGGATTTTAAGTTTCTAGGTGAAATTTGAGGTTTCCTTCTGAAGTTCATAAACAGGAATTCGGCATCGGGGGTATAAACACGAAGACTTAAGCGCTTGAATATATTTCGTAGCAAAAATAATTTATCCCAAAAATAAATACTATAATTTATAAAATTCCAGTTTCAATCTAAATTATAAAACAGTTTTTGACTTCATAATTTAGGTTTCTAATCGATCTGTATATCATGCATAATTTATGCGATTATGCTTACATAATTATCTTACACCAGTATTCCCTGCAAAAATGACAGATTTTTTCAACGGACAGTATTGCTCGTTAGAAATGGTAAGTCGAATGGAATGTTCTGTAGAAGAAGGGATGAGATGGAGTGGTACATTACCGTGAAAGGGGAAATTTGTATGGAAGGAAGCAGGCGTAACACTGAAGTCATTCTAAAAAATAATTATATTCTTATAAGCGGGATTTACAGGCAGGGAAACATTTTTACACACACATTTTATGGAAAAGTATTATGATAAACGAAATATCGTTTTCAGAATAACTTTCACGTTACCAAGTAGCCGTAATAAAGGTTTGTGATATGCAGAGTTCCGGTTTACTTCCATTGTAATCCGTGATCAGTGGAAGACTGTTCGCTGTATTTAGAGGTGGAAACAATTTTTGAGTGTCAACTTAAATATGGTTTGTGAATTTAATTCGAACTGATTTTACTGCTGACTTACTTCTACACTAATATAGTATTTTTTGACCCTACAGCCGTCGATTTGTGTTGAAAACCACAGAATCTACAACAAATTTAAGTTGCATATCCATACAAAATTTTCATAATTATTCGTAATGAAGTGAAAAGTAAATTGGAAAATGGTATAAATTTATAAATAAGTGTAATATATTGAATTAGGAAAATATAATAATTTAAATAATTGACTAAAATAAATCTACAGCAATACTCTGCATTAAATTAGAAGGCTTCAAGGTCCGTGATGTTGAATCAACCAATCACAAAGCTAGGAAGTAAAGTACAAGCCAAGCAGCGTTGCCGAAAATGTGTACTGCCGTTTGACCTTGGGAGCAGTTTAACATTTATTTACTACATTGCAACAATGACCCTAATTTAAAAAAGGCCTGTATGTTACACCTCAGTTATGAATCTTGAAGATATTTTATAAGGAAGTAAACTTGAAAAAAAAAATCGACGGAACCGTGACTTGAACCTGGGCCTACTGATTTGTACGCTCAGGCTCTAACATTGGAAACTCGACTCAGAATGAATATCTTCCATCTTCCTTCCTGAACTACGTTGCCGACCTAGAATTTACTGTTTCCATGGCTATATTGATATTTCAATAAATTGTTGCAGATGAGAATGACAACATCGAAAGTTTCCATAATTTAACAACAAATTTAGTAATTTAAAAATCGAACTAAAATAAATCTAATGTAATTATTACCACAATATGAATTGACGTTACAAAATATATGGAATGCCACAAGAGAGAAGTCAACAAAATTCTCTTGCGAAATTTTGTATGTTTCTTGAATACGATTAAGAAAACGAATGTAACAGGAGATACATATCGACATTTTAAATGACAAAATGACCAGAAAACTTTTTCACACAGGAACTGATCTATTCGTTGATTCGCATTCTTTTTGCAAGTGATTGCTGTTGAGATAAGATCACAACGTCTGATAACAGAAAGCGAAACACTGTTTAGCGCCAACTCGTTCTCCTGGCGCCGTTTTCTTCACGGGCGTTTGAACGCCTCGTTTAAGATTTACATAGCAAAGCAGGCCCGTAAATAAGCCTATTTAAAACGTGTAAGGCACGGCGTGTTGTCCGTGTAATACTTTCAGAGCTCCATCTCGGCAACTTCACGCGATGCTCAGACCGTAGAAACAGCTTAAATAATTGGGAAACCACTTAGAGGCTGTGATAAACTGCTCCGGGTCCGATTAAACAATGTTTTAATTGGATTTCTTTTTTCTTGGAGAAAATTTAAGGGTTTGACCGGTCGCGGCAGAGCTTTTGGGCTCTCACTATTTTACTCAAGAGAAGAAGATGGTATTATTTCTTTAAGGAAATTAGTTAATATACTGATGATATTGTCTAAATGTTTTACAATTACGATAATATTACAGTAAAACCTCTGCGAAAAATGCTTAATGGCTTTCTTGATAGTATATTACAAATAATTAGTAGCATAAGTTCTCTTTGCTAAGTGCCTCTCTGTGTGTTCGTTAATTGAAATGGTTCACATTTTCGTGTTATTATCTACTTCCCCAGTGTCAACGTTTCTCGCTGTAATAAAAATAAAATTATATGACAGTTATTAATGTCTATAAGTTTCATATAAGTTTAATTAAGGCCCAAAACAGACAAAAATGTTAGTAAAACATAATAAATTATAACTTAAAAACAACTACATGTTTTCGTCCTGATCTGGATTCTTTTCAGGTTGAATTGAACAACCATATATAATGGTTATATATGTATATGAATAATGGTTATTCAGTTCAAGCTGAAAATCAGGACCGAAACATATAGTTGCTTTTAAATTATAGTTTGTTACGTTTCACTAATTTTTAGGAATATTTTAATAGTGCTCATATATATTGCCTTCGAAAATATAACTTTGTTGGCCAATCCCGTAATGAGAATCTTTCCAATTAAGTGATTTATATTTATTGATGTGTACTTAATTAATTCTGTCATCGGGGATAAATTCCCCAGATATTTATGGTGGTCAAAGATTATAATTTGAGCCCCGTGAGAAACAGCATGTGGTATGAGATGCGCAGTAGAGGAAGGGGGAAGATGGAGGGGATTATTGTCATCATGGCACTGGGTTATTTCTCTTTGAGGAAAGCTGACGTTACGCTGCTATCATTCTTGGAAATATTCATTGTATAAATCCGACTGGATATGCAGGTAGCGGCAAGGTCTGTTTACCATACCCTGTACATATCATCTCTTAACTTTTATGACTGAGTTATTTGACGTACAACATGTTATGAAGTGAAAGTAATAAAGTTCCTTGAGTAAACGGTTTCAGAAAAGTTTTTACTAGCAAGTTGCCGTAATAAAGATCCGTGTTGAAATGAGCTCCAGCCTACCCTGAACGTCATATTTTGAGACGACTAGCTATTTTGCTCCAGGTATAAAATCTAATATTATGTTTGACAATTTTGTGATGACACTTAACATCCTCCCCTAATTGATTTGTTTACATTGGCTATATTTGATTAATTGTTTACTTGTGTATAGATATTGTTGATACTTACTCTACTGTTATTTCATCGGTTGTCAGACGCTCACAATTTAAGGTTTCGCTGGCATGAATATTGGTTTATACCAGCAAAAAAAATCACACCTATTTACCTTTGCTTAAGTAGCCTTGTTCATTTTAAAGAAAGGAAAAAAAATTAATAATGTAAAAGAAGAGTATAACACCAACAATATTAAAAATTATGGATTTTCTCAACTTTCACGTCATCGAAATCGCACAACTAAACGCTGAAATTAAAATGTTTTTCTTATTCAGACCTAAGGAATTTGAAATCTAAACGTGAAAACAATGCCAATGAACTAGCGCATATATTGATACGTTAGTTAAATGCCACAGATTATTCAATTGGGCAAGCTGAAATTTTGAGATTACATGTTTTAGTGAGAAAAATCCAAAAATATAAATTTGGTCTAAAAATTGAAAAGAAAATTTCTGGATCTTGACAACAACGCCACGTACCAGGTTCAACAATAGCTAAGAACCATACAGGTGACCTCATAAATAAGATTAAAATATTTCATAAAAACAATCGGACATCTTGAATGACAATAAAACTGACCTGATATTTGAGGGTCATCGTAATTAGTTTCATTTCATACATTTTTTATTTTCAAAATTCGTTTCTTTATGCCATAAAATATTATTATATTTCTTTAAATTCCCTACATATCAACGATGAGCACCATTAATGATCTAAGTAAACTTCTTAATTATTTCTGGGAATCATAGAATAGAATTCCATATTAGTTCACTTAGTTTAAAGGATCTAAATCGTTCCCCAATGGAAGTAATCTGTTAATCGATGTTTCACGTCAGATTCTTACAAATTACAAAACTGAGCGCTAAAATTTTCGGACAGTTCGAATTTCTCAGATTTCCAATATATTATTATATACAATACAATATTTCAGAAAGCAATATATTTACGTAATTTGATTTTTAGTTGTTCGAGAAAATATGTTTCTCGAAATTATATTGGAAATAGTTTTCTGAACTCAGTAACCATATAACCAATTTAAATTTTAGTAAGTCTATTATGACAAGTGTACGTTGAAAATAATTTAATTTAATTTATTTTTTCATAGAAAATTTTTTCCATATGTAACTCAGTTAACAAAAGTCAGATATATAAGCTTTGGGCATTAAAATTTACGGCCTAATTTCTTGTCTAAGGGATTAAAAAAATTTTGCATAAAAAATTTCCCTAAAATATTGCAAGTTATCAAATACACAAAAGTGAATGTAATGTCAGGATTAGTTTGAAAATAAATTTATTTTGCAGTTATATTAAATTTAATTTCTTTCTTAAGATGATATCAGGAGAAAAGGAAGTTAAAAATTTACCATTTTAAAAAAAGTAGACTCTCATAAATGACGACTTACCTAACGATAAATATCGATGACGGAGCTGAGACTAGAGGAAGCGCATTAATTTTTAAAGCTGAGTAAGAAGAAAAATAGAGAAAAAGTAGTAAAAATGTATGATGCATTAAAACGGACCTACTAAACAACAGAAACATTCAAATTATTTTTGTAGACTACAGAACAGACATGATCTGCATTTGGAGGATCTTTGAAATTAGTTTGTAAATTGTAAAAAAAAGACGGAGAAAGAACATATGCACTACATGCTAAAGTAATAGCGTCCAGAAATAAATGTTTCACTTGAAGTCGAAAATAAGTTAAGCTGAACTGGAACTGTAAGATGAGGTAAGCCTTAAAAGTTCTTTTTTTCCTGTTTTGGAGCGCAACCAGTTTCAGGGTGCATAATCTAACAGCTCCGTGCTTGCATCGTCATCTCGTCTAATTGGATTGCAGTTCTTATTAGCGAACAAATGTTGCGTACATAGACGTATTAATTCCTTATAATAATAAGTAATATAAAATGGCGCAAGAGTAAATTAGTCATTAAAATAGAAAGTTCTTGCGTCATCGTAACAAAAAATTAAAAGCCTATTCAGTCTTCATTTTCACGCTGAGATTGTATTTAATGAAGAAGGGCAACGATTGAAGATTATAGTGATATTGGAATATTATTTTCCCAAACTAATTTCTTTGTGAAAGGTTTGGATACGTCATTAAATTATTTAATTTGAGATTAATGTGTGTCTTTAAACTGATAAGTTATTTAAACAACTTTGCTGTTATTATTACAGCAGGAACTGTGAAACAACACTTTTAGATACTTTGTAATAAGTTAAATGTGTCATTAAGTTAAATGAGGATTGTCGCTAATTATCCTGGCGGTAGATGCGACTCAAAGATTATATTAAACACTTTGTAATATGTTTCTTTCAAAATTGTTACACAGGAAAATTAAAAGTAAAACGACGAATATGGGTTAGCACATCAACGTCTCTAAAAATAAAATATATTATTATAAATCGTCTTATTTTTAAAAGTTATTAGTTGACGCACTTAATCAAATTACACGAATATTTGTATTTATATTTTACAAGTTTCGTTCCACGAATGAGGTTCCATGAGTTGTTTTAATTAAAAGGATGATTAAGGATTGGTTGAGAAAAAATCGAAATTGATTCTGTGATTCTACACAAAATATTAAATTTACATGAAAGTTAACAATTTCAATAATAATTAAATCCTATTCCTCTGTAGTGTAGATATGTCTCATAAATTAATAGGAGGGTTCATCATTTATTTTAATTAAATAATTTTGTGAAACCCTAATTTATCGAGTACGTGAACTCGTGGGGCCATTCCAAATTCAGGCACCGAGGGCCTTGGAAGAACAAATATCCACTTAAGCGGCCTTCAGTGAAGGGTTCTAAAACGCTGCCACTGTCCAGCCAGGGATGTAAATCCTTCGAGAAGATAAGCTAGAATGTCACAAAATTTGGTACGCCTGAATATGTCACATAGGAAGTAGGAATAGCCTTGAGCGTGAGGTTTCGCGGATTTGGGAACTAGTGGGGGTAGAAAATGACTTGTCACTGGCCAATTTTGGATCTGGAAGAGAGAAAGGTGTTTAACGGAGTATTAGACATAGATGGAAAAAGATGAGAAAGTTAGTTATTTCAGAAAATTTCTAATAGACGAGACGTGAGAGCCAGATATCAAAGGCTGCTCCAGAAATTTAACGTCGCCAATTTTATGTTAATTACTTCAAAGGTTCCCGACACCGGTGGTAAAGTACTCATAAGATTATAAATCTATCAAACCTATCAACTAAAAGCCACAGTGGTCATCGCCAGCAATTGGAGTTTGTAAATATAAAGACGAAGCTACTTGAGCACACTAATCCGTAAGAAAATTATAAAATATAGATTTTCATATTAAATTATAAATTCTATATATACGTGTGTGTGTATTAGAGGCAAATATTGAAGATAATTTTTGACTTTGTTGTTGATAAATGAATTATAAAATATTAACAGACGTATTTATTAATACATCCTGCTATAATTATAAATTTACTCTTATAAAAACATTCCAACTCTATAATTTAATACTTATCAGATAATTTCCTTGGCTCTTACTGTAGATATCGTTTTATTCATTTATAATATAATTCTGAAAATAAATGTATATCGAGTTAATAACTTTTATAATGAACAACAGTTTCCACAGACGTAAAATTATAATTATGAGAACATCGCGTCTTCCTCGACATGAATAAATTCATTGGAGCAGGCATTATGATAATTGTGGGGTCGCAATGATGACAAAAATGGCTCTCTTTCTAATTGTGAACTCTTCGCCAATTAGATGTGCCTCGACCTCCGAGTCAACCCGTCTAATGACTTAAAAATTACTTTACGCTGAGCAGCAAGCAAGATAAGAACTTAAATATGCGGCAGCTTAACGAGTAAAACATTCTCATAATCGTATATCATTACGAGGTGGTTAGGTTTCAACAAATAAATACGAGCGTACCACGGTTTGATCGAAGTGTTACATCTGATATTTTTTCATCACACAACCATTTATGAAATTAAATACATATTATCATTTAGATAACCAAGGAAAGTGCTGAGGGTTAAGGAATTCTTTTGAATATTACAGTCTTAACTAATAATTGTTTATGGAAAGTATAACTATATTAAAATTAGTAATATTTTATTTAAATAATTAAATTTCAGAAAAAACGGCGTGAAAAACCAAATACAATTTCTCAATATATATATATTTATATGCATAAATTTATAGAAACACTAACATTATAAAATCTTAAATTATCTCCGCATTTCTTAACTGTCATCAATTTTGAAAATAAAGAAAAATCAAAATTGTCAGTTCTTTTCAGAGATGCATTAAGTAAACACAGCTACGTCAAAAGAACAATTATCAATTTATCTAAGATATTGGTATTCGGAATTGTTACTTCAATTTTGTTATGATTATAATTAGAGACCCACTTAAGGTTTCTATTATTTGTAATAGTAGACGAATAATAATTCATATTTATAAGCAAGGAAATAATAACTTTAATAATTATAATCTTGAATGAAAACTATGTAAATGGTTTTAGTTCCCGTTATTACTGTTTTATACATATTCGTATTTCAAATTGACGAATAACTGAAAGTATTATTTTCCGCAACGTAGAACTTAATACTTAAATATCTGAGTTTGAACTATCCAATGCTTAATAGTTTTATGATCCGGACCATTCGGCAAGATTATTATTATTTTAGAAAGAACAATAATAAACTGCATCTTTCGAATATATGAATAAAAATGGCTGATTTCTTTCATGGTATGTAACCATTTCAGCCAAATTATTATTATTTTTTTACAGAAGCAAGTATGTTATACTTCAATAAATTGTATTAATAATAAGTAGGGATACGACTTGTTGGTAGTGCTATATGAATATCATATTTGTTTTGGTACTTATTTGTAACGTATGAGAGATAAATATTTACAAATATATATTACAGTTAATGCGATTCGAATAAAAATAAGTCGTCTTCTTCCTGTTATATATGATTAGCAACAGCGGAATAGTTTTAGATAATACTGTATAAAAATGGCCTTTAAGTACTCTGCATATACAAATTTGAATCGTAGATTTTTCATACGCAGGAGTTTATTTTTCATCGCCCACATAAATCTTAGAACGGTTCTGCCAATTTGTTATTTTCATTCTCGCCTTTTATTAGCTTTATATCACGATTTTTTAATTTCTTCGATGTATTACTACATACATTTTACAAAGTATTACACTATGCCCATTATTATTTTTCCAAAACGCTTTACTTTATTCGCTAAGTTTAGCAATTTATCATACAGCAAGGATAATAAATAAAAACCCTATGATTTTCTGATACTGTAGTATTAGGAGAGTTAGAAGAAGACTTGTAAACCATAATAAATAGCATGAACGTGATCCTGGAGAAAGAGTTCAATTTGAGGGAGAAACAAGGTAATGAAGTCTAGTATGGAAAACTGGAATAACAAAGGGTGTTAGATTGGAAACGGTCATTTTGACGGAAGTTAAGGAATTTTGATACTTGGGAAGCATAAAAATTAGGGATGGTAGAAGTTTAATATATGCAAAGAATAATTTACTTACAGATAACATAAGTGTGAATATTAGGCAATCGTTGCTAAAAATGACCGTATGGAGTGAGGCGTTATATGGGTGCAAAACATGAACGATAAGAGTTGCAGAAAAGAAAAGAAGAGAAGCCTTTGAAATGTGGTGCTATATGACAATGTTGAAAATCAGATGGGTGGATGGAATCACTAACTAGGAAGTTATAAAAGGAATAGAAGAAGAGCGAACAATATGATGTTAGAAGTATAGTAGACATAAAGGGTAGGATTACTAACAAGGAAGTTCTTAACAGAATAGGCGAAGAGCGAACAATATAGAGGACGTTGACCAAGAGAAAGGATAGATTAATAGGCCACGTTTTAAGACATGAGAGTCTTGTAAAATTAGTGTTAAAGGGAAGTGTGTGGGGTAAGAACAGAAAAGGGAGGCAGAGGAAGGAATACGCTAAGCAGATTAGGGAGGATGTGAGATGCGGTAGTTATGCCGAAATGAGAAGGCTTGCGCAAGATAGGTTAGCATGGAGGTTTCATCAGACCACCTGGAATCTCCGTCAATCCTCCGACTTCGGCAATAATCGTTAAAATTTTCCCGATTCCCATATTTAAAGTCAAATTCGGAAGGGCATGAGACAAGTACTCAGTAACTCGACCTTGCTGTTGCAGGATTTATAAGGTTCACCATGGCTCTGTTTTAGGTGAGTACCGGGTAGGATCCTTTAACTATTGCTCGGGGGCCTTAGTCAAACCCTGGTTGCCTTTCTCTTATCTCCGCATCCTCCCTTTAAAATTACATTCCTAAACTATTAAAAGCTGCAAGTTTATGGATCACCCAAATTTATTGAACCAAATATTCTTCATTATAGTACAGTAGCTATTGTTTATTACTGGACGTCTTCCTCATTTTTCAGAATGTATCTGTTTATATTTTCATAAACCTGTAAAGTGAAAGTATAAAAAATAGTTCTGTGCGACAAAAATGTACCCCAATAAGGTTAGGGTATTTTTTGATATAGTTATTATTTTTTGTGACTGTCATTGCTTGCGAAGAATCGCCAAATTTTGAATACGCTCATTTTAAAATATTTCAGATCTTTACGCAATAATGTGTTTCCTTTGCAATATCGTGTCGCCTTTTTTCTTGTGTTTCATCCTTTCTAATGATTGAATAACCCGTCTGAGTTTATATCAAATGCACTGGATCAGAGAAATAGATTAACGTTATCACATCGTCTCATATCCCTTTCAACAAACCAATTTTGCAAGGAGAATAATATGCGACAACGTCGCAAGAATTTGATTTGATGACAGAAGAAACAGCATCAAGGTAAAATCGGCTCCCATTTGAAAATGAATGTTATCTTTACTTCTTAGCTAGAAACCGAATTTTTCTTTTCGATTATGTTGTAATCGGCTTTAAGGGTGCAAGTTACATTATGGGACCTCCGTAGCGCCGTCTCATGGTTTATTTTGTTGGCTTATTATAAATTTTGTTTTCGACGAACGAGAGGCAAGTTTATGTTAATAAGTTTTTCTTTGGGAGTCAAAAGAGGAAGTGGTCGCACCTTAGTTGACGTCAACGAAGGCGATATCTGTTAAGGGTGCGAAGGGTCGGTGTAGGGTTGCGCCAGCTGGTTAATGCGTTCCCACACATTCCGGGGCCCTCTGCGGATTGCTTGTCAAAACTCTCCGCTCCCTGGCAGAGAAAAATTGTGTCATTTTCCACAATTTGTCATGCTTGTATTCCGTCTATCCCTCCTACACGCAGAGCCGAATGCGTTTTCATCCTGAAATAATCGGGATTTAAACAAAAACAGTCGTGACACAGACGACAAACACTTCATTATGGTATATTTTGTGAAATGTAATATTTGAGGTAGTTAGTGCCCCATTTATTAAATGGTTTTACATTAAAAATTAATAGGAATAAATAAATATATATTTATCATTTAATCATTGCCAAGTATTTGAAATCTTCAATGCAAAATATATTTACGTCACGATTTTAAATTGCTCCAATTATAAAATTCTTTGATCTAGTCCACTTATTTTGTAAGAAGAAATTCTAACAACATTCGAATTTAACTCATTAAAAAATACAGGTAGGACCAGGGATCCTAGTCAACCCCTGGCTACCTTGCTGTACCTTCCAGATCTTTCTTTCCGATTCCCTTCCTATACTAGTTAACGGGACTTGCCTGTAATCCTTATAAACCCTTTAAAATAAAATATTCTTTCAATTCACAGTATTTTTCAAACAATTTTTATTTAACAAACCGAAAATAGACTGACATGTACTCCAAATGAAATAATTTCTTAATTGTTTACGGAAACCGACGCTAAAATGTTAGAGAAAATTCAAACTCTAAGCTTAAAATCATATTATTTAATGCAGTAGGATCTTTTTTTTATCGATTTCAGTTTATCGCTAAGTCATTGGAGATAGTTACATGACTTTATTATGAAGAGTTTGTCGTCCATGCCACTAATTTTTCATTAAAATATCTAGAAGAGATAAACAAAATACAAGCATGAATTTTGTAATAATGACTATATATATATATACAGTCATTATTACAAAATTCATGCTTGTATTTTGTTTATCTCTTCTAGATATTTTAATGAAAAATTAGTGGCATGGACGACAAATATATATATATATATATATATATATATAACTAAGTTTACTGTTTACTACGTTTAATAAAATATTTTGGAAGTAAATTCCTAAAAACAATAGCATTCTAGTCAGTGCTTTGTTCAGCATAGTATATCACTTGTAAATGAACATATTACCTTTTGGTTTTCCTTAATCGACCTCCAACAGTGAATCTTCGATTTGTAAAATTTGAAAAGATAAACATGTTATTATAAAAAATTTCGTCTGAAACAACAATCTAAGAAAATCAGTACGTTTTGAGAACGGAAATATTTTTTGATCAGCTAGATTTTGTGCAGAATGTATTAACAATCAATGTAGTGGCCGGACAACATTAAAATCGAAATTAAATATAATTTCATAGTTGGATGACATGGTGAACTTTATATCTGGAAGAAAGGACATTTAAAATGGCATAGTATGATTAAAAAAAGCAAACGCTCTTAAATTATTATTATTTTGAGACACTTTCCTAATAACGAATGATGTTACGGAATACAGATAATGTAGTTGAGAAGAAGAATCAACTCAAGTATTCTTGAAGTCTAAATTTGATTTTTAAAATGTTCACGATAAGAAAAATAAAGAAAAATTAGTGCTTTACATGTGATATTAACCATTTCTTTGAACGCTTTTAGTCTTTCCTATATTACCGACATTGTCTTATTTCGGTAATATAGGACAGACTGATAAAATTCAAATATTACATGTAAAGCACTGAAATAGTATGATAATAGTCAGCTCATAATATTTTCCGTGCCGTTTTTTACTATGATCCAAACATGACGAAGTTAATATTTAGGATTGTTCTAATGATATGATGAATATTACTAAGAAATGAAATAAGGGTACAATATCCTCGAATTATCGAGGAGTAATTTTGAACTTATTGAAAGTATTGGCAGTACTTTGGTGACAGGCCACTGTTTCCCTTGGCGGAAGTCGGAAGCGCTCCATCTACTTTAAGAGCGCGCGCGGGGATTGAACCCGGGTCGAGAGCAGGTGATCCATCATAGCTCCCCTGTCCTAAAGGGGCGGCTCGCCACTCCCTCGAGGGATGCACACCAAGAGGCATCTGTCTTGTATTTTTTATCGCCTTCAAACTTGACTTCATCTGGAGATGCAGACTCCCACAAATTCTGCAAGCGACAAATCCCGCAGGGAAAGAATCAGGGTGCTGCTGAGTTGGTTGAATTATTGCGCGAGGACCAAGCCACGAATATAAAAAAATTATTATAATATTCTCAAAATTATGATTTGGAGCTCCCGATGTACTTAATTTAATCGAAAACTTCTAAACCTCGTTTTTGGATATTTAACTAAACTACATCGTTTTGGCTCAGGTTATAAAATCCGTACTTATTTTAAGAGAAACTAAATAAATCACAACTAAATGGTTAAGTATCAATTTTAAACATAATTTTCTGACTCAGTTTTAATCAGTAAAAAGACGGCCAATAAGTCAGCAATTCATTTTATTACTATTTAATTAAACTAAGTGCGACGTTTTGTCTCCCATTTGAGACTTCATCAGGCGTACGTCGTATTTGAATTAATTAAATAGTAATTAAAGTAATTGATGTCTAATTGGCCGTATTTTTATTGAAATATCAATTATAATTTACAACTCAGCTAATTTATTTTGCGAATATTAATATTTTAACTGATAATTAAATTGTAAGAACAATTGAAGTCTGTGAAAAACATTTAAATTAATAATTAATGATTCGTACACAGAATGTTACGAAAATTTTTAATTAACTTTCACCTATAGACGTTTCACCCATCAGTTGTGGTGTAATGTCGATATTTGTAACCAACTGAGGATATAAAAACAAAGATCATGCAAACAAAGCATATCCTAAAGATAGAGTTAACAAAGACAATATAATGAAATATCGTAATTTTTTTAAAAAAATTGTAGTATCATGTTTTACATTATCATAAATTTATTGCTTTAGTATACAACACATTTTAGCATTTAACCTTTTCTTGAAATTCATAGCATTATCAAACATAAATGAGTAATTTTGTTTCAAATAATGTTTTGAATGACCAATGTAGTATAAGGAACAATAATACATTAAATTTTATACACAAACTTAAGACAGTCAAAAACACTAAGTATATCTTTATGTTTTTTTAATAAAGAATGATAAAGAATTAACAGATTTGTAAAATAGCGAAATATTGTATTTCTTTTATAACGTTTTTAATTTGATTCACAAATGGTCAGAAAGGGTAAAAAATATATTTATATGAGATATTTTTGGATAACAAGTATTATATCAAAATAAATATAATTAATTCTGCGTTTATCGCTAAGTCATTGGTGATAGTTACATACAGCATAATAATTAAGAGACAAAATTTTGAATTCATAATAAAGATTCTTAGAATGAGAATCAGACAAAAGTCTTGATCAAAAGAATGGCCGAAACGTTTGAAGTTTAAAATTTTTCAATTTTTTTTAAATGTCTGATATACGGGTGTTCAAATAAAATTGTAGTTTTACCTAGCAATAATTTTGTAACTTAAATATTGTATTACAAGAATGAATTTTGATTCATTATTATTGTTATACAATGCGGATATGGAGCCGTACATAAATTATCATTACATATTTAAATTATTTATATATTTCATTAAAAATGTCTAATGTAAATCGTATGTATTCGCATAATGTCTCAATCATTTACTGACCACAGGTTCCTTAATAAAAAAATGTTCACCATAACACCCTCTACATCCAAATATTTGAAATGTCATTCTGTTAAACCCTGTATATAATTAATGAAAGCGAGGTTTTTGTCACGCCGCATTTTTTTCTCAAACCAATACTAAACAAATTATTCAAACTCAGCTTATAGCACAAATAGTTAAATTATGATACTGCCCGAACTTTTTATTGAAAACTGAAGCAATTCTCGTCTGAGGATCAAACTGGTGGTTAAATTCCTTTCGAATCAATGGATATTAAAAATATATTGCGTCATAGCTCAAGAAGAAGTTTGCAGTCAATACTGTAATTTTATCAGTCAGTAGAAGATTTGGAGGATTTTCTAAATAGCATGGCCATCATCTGAAGAATCAAGTGCGATATGAGCATCGATATTATCAATAGAGCGTAGAAATAAAACTCATAAAAAGATGGAAAATGCAATAAGGACTATAGAAAATTAAGACATGAGAAAAAATGGATAATGTTTGAAAAGATAAAGAAATTAAAACATGAAAATAGGTAAATAAAAAAATAATACCCAATCATGGAAATAAAATTTCATGTGTAAATTCTGGTACATAAAATATATTAACCTTAATGAAAATAAAAAATCATAGATAACGATAATTCAAACATAGTTTTTAACTATAAGTTTACAACAAAAAAGACGGCAAAAAGTCAGCATTTAATTTATTGCACTTTAATTAATATAAATGCATTAATCAATTAAATAGCAATAAAATTATATGCTGACTTATTGGCCGTCTTTTCATTTATTGATAATGACGTTTATTATTTTAATTAATTGAATATACCTGAACTTAATAGAAACTAATACATAGCAAAATGTTGTTTTTATTCATTTTCTTACGCTACAAGATACTATAAGAGTTATTAAGTCCCATAAAATAATATTCTCGAAAGTTATTAATGGTATCAGAGATAATTACCATAATCTATTAGAAATTATTGAATATATTTCATAGAGTTTGTCGAGGTGAACGGAATTTTGAGAAATTAGTACTTACAGGACTATTTAATTATAACGCCGTGGAAAATCTGTAAAGTGAAACACAAGCCGTAGGTAATCCCCATTTCGTGAAATCAGTTTCTTATATACTGGACGTGGGAAACCACACCTATTTTAAAATTGGAATTTTTTTAAAATGAAGAATGCATTTATCTGTTTCCACATATTCACTGTTTTCGTTTTATTACTTACGTACTGACTCACAAGATAAGTTGAATTCAATATTTCATGAAGTTATGAGAACTAAGGAGGCTGCGGCTTCTGCACGAGGAAAGTTTCTGTCGTTGCCTAGCATAAAGAAACAATTCACAGATCAGCAATTGGTCAGTTGGAAATTCCATGGACCCAACAAAATTAATCGAAGAAATTTCGTTGTATATTGTTAGTTTTATTTTATTATTTTTAGCACTGTTATTGCAAATCTTCAAAAAGAACAGCGAGATTAGCAGGCGTAATAGAACTTATAGATAAATCTGAAAAGACAATCTGGGAAGAGAATTTAAAGAAAGTAATGGTCCACAGACAAAGATGGACGAAATCATAAGCATAATCATCAACGATATGTTTTTTGGATAAGAAAGGAAATTTGACCTAATTACATTCTGAGTAAAGAAAGAAAAGTGGGCAAAAAAGCTTATAATCAGTAATTACAGATGAGATATATCTGAAATTTCACATTCCTTCAACATGAGTTACAGACATGGTTTTGCTCTGAAATATGGCCAGTAAAGAGGTATGGATTATCGTTCTGAATCTATTCTTGCCCAAACCAGAGATCTGACTCCTTCCCGAAAGTTATGGCCGTTCAAATGAGAAGGCATAATGAGAAACGACGAACGATAAACCTCTAACAGTTATAGCCGCTTTAACTGCACCAGGACGGAACTGTAAAATCCATAAGCCCAAAAAGAAAAGTGGTCCTTTTTGTGACCCTAGGCTGACACACACGTGTTGCGGGTCTGACTGATGAGGCCGCCTGCAGGTGGCTTTGGCGAGCGATGTGAAACAGACGCTTCTGGGCCACGAGGTGTCGTTTTCCTTGCAAGCCTTTATCTCAGTCTGTCCTCATAAAGATCCACTATCATCTTCAGTAGCAAAGTAGCCCTCCGTTTTTCAAAGCCAAACAGTGATTATGGGACGTCAGGGCTATGTATTTACCAATGAAATTGGAACATGTCGTTGACTTCGTTCTTCATAATTTGTTAAGAATGTAATGTTGAAGGGCAAATCATTTATATGCCAAACAAAGTGTAATGGCTACAAAATGTTAAGCTAGGATAAAAATTATTAAAACTGCTAAAAATTAACTTTCAGTATTTCCTCTGGTGTTATTTTTGTAGGAGAGAAGTTTGAAAAGAAAATATTATTAAAATGTCAATTTAGAACATTATAATATTTAATACTTATAAAACTAATAACTATAAAACTGATAAAATATTAATAGCTTCAGACAGGCAATCCGATTACGTATCATCAAGTTTAATCGTAAACATGGAAAACTTTCTCTGCAGGTTTACAAAATTCCAAAACGCTGACCCGTCATAGATAATATGAATTGCTCTGGTTTGCTGTCAGCACATTTTCTTCCAAAAGCACCAGAGTTGACTTCGAGGTGTCGTTCAAAATTGACCACCGACTAAGACAGTCATTGTTTCTAGATATAAGGTCTCTTAAGTTTGTATTCCTGAGAGCAATTCCTCCCACAGAACATTTAATGATACTTATATTACTTCGAAATAATTCTATTGATTTTCAGTACTATTTGTTACAATGAATCATATCACATTTAATTACTCAGTGACAAATAATTTCTCTTGCAAACGTGTTGTTCTCGCTATCAAGGCAGAACATCGACTGAAAGTGAGTTCCAAAGTTGAATTGATCGGACAAGACGTGTATACTCCAATCAGATTTTTCCAGTCAATAATAATTTTTCTGCTTCTATACTTCACAGCGGAACGTTTTACGCCTTGTTTTTGAATGAAATTCTGGCCAGGGAGTAAAACCAACACCACTTTGTCACTTTGATCTAAAAAATTGCTCATGTAATGAAAAATGGAACACATTTTCTTGAAGTATTAAATTGTACTATTTTTTAATATTTCCCAAGACAATTACACGATTAACAAAGCGAAAATACCAATACAAACGATATAAAATATATAAAATTTTATTCTATTTCAAATATTTTGCCGTATGAGAATTTTTCCTTTGTACCGCAACAAAAGAGCACAAAGCCAATTTCTCAATGACACTTTTAATAAACTGATTTCGGTGTAATATTGAAGAACAGTATTTACAATGGGATATTTTAATAAAATCTGAAATGCAGCAGAATGCTCCGTAAGATTCTAAATGTGTCAATAACATTATGTCAAAAACATACATTCACAAACGCTGCTGGAGCATCTTTGTTGCAGTTCAAGTGTGAGACCGTGCATTGTCATGAAAAGAAGTGTGGACTCAAAACCCATACAGCCGGGGCGTGGTTGCCTCTCATTTTTTCTCCCACAAAATACTGGAAGATAGTATTTTGGTACAGTTTATGAACTACAGACCAGCTGATAGCAGAGGCGGCTGCTTCAATGACAAGGGTGTTGGTTGAAAGTTGGTGTCATGCTACTCAAATGTCTATGTCGGAACGGCGACTATATAGAGAAGTTGTTGAAGGTGTAACTGAATGTCCCAAATGAAACATTTTTTATTTTTACTGTGGTTTAAAAACTTATCCTTTCCACCCCTCTACGTTATGAGATCTGAATTTTATGATAACCATCGTGATGACTCAGTCAAGAAACCACCTGGTACCTTTAATAAGCATAGTAACTTAAAATAAGTCTGAAAAACATGTACGGTACAAAGAGATACCCTGTCAATCTTACTAATCGCGAAAAATATTTATTCGCATGCAAATATCTGTTGACTATGTACGTTTTAAATTTCCGTTCCCTCCTTCCCCCAGGGCTGGTAGTAGTGTATAACTCTAAAATCCTTGCTTATTTCTGCATCAGAATAAACGCGTGTACAACATTTGGTAGAAATTGCTCCACCCATTTAGGTTTGTAGGCAGCACTTTCATACACAAAAATACACTAAAACAATTACATTTTTAAGGAGAAGATACTTGAGCAATCTATTCGGTCTGATTACTGTGAAAATTGTGTATAGATACATTCTTACAAATATTAAAATTTAGTGTGAGCTGCCCTGATCCTTACATAAACAAACTGCACTGCGATTTATAAAACATTTTTCATGTTTATAAAGTAATCAAATTGATAAATAATTCATTCAATATGCATGCAATTACAATACACGAAATAGGTCAGGACTCAGCAATCCTAAATCGAAATGACACAAAAAAAGGCAAGCTACAACGTATTGACCTTGCGCTCAAACTAATTCGAGTGTCGAATCTCACAGATTATTCAAAAGGTCAGGATGGAAAAAAAGGATAATATATTTTTATGTTAGAATTAAAAGAATGAAAAAACTGATCGGAAAATTTAAAAATTATGGATTATGCAAGCGGGTCTAACTATACCTAAGAGCAGCTAGGAAACTACGAAACTCTGTCACATCCAATTTAAGTTATTCTGATTTTTCATCTCATTTCTCCATTCATTTTAATTGGTACAACTAATTTAGTGAATTTTGAATTAATTTGTATAGATTGGAGAAAATTTAGTCTGTTATATGTATAACTAGTTCTACTAAACGACCATAAATTTATATTAACTGGATTATAATTTGAGAACAACGGTGTTAATAGTAAAAGAATTGGAATACAATAAATTTGTGTTTACGGTGAAAATATTACAATATTAGTGTGAAAAACCTTAGAAACCTTGTTTTCATTTACCATTGAATCATTTTGTCATGTTTCAGCATCTTTATCTCAATGCTTTATGATTTCAGAAACGAAGTAATCTAGCGAAGTCGTGGAGAAAGTTGGCAACAGCGACGCGTCCCGGAGGAGATGGACGGCCGCCATTCAATTTGTGGCTTCCAGATTAACCTGTGACCGATCCTGATTGTGTGCATCCCTTGCTGACGTCATCCACATCGGCAGGAGGAATTACTCGAGATGTAGAGAAGCGTAGACCTATTACCTCTCCGACAATTCCATTACTACAGTGCCCGAAGTCACGGAAACTTACTGTTTCTTAGAATAGGTTAGTAATGTAAAAATTGAGTCTTTGTAGAGACGCCTGCTGCGTCGACAAATGTGGGACTCGTTCTCGAAAGAACTGGTATTTTATTTTCAGTTATTCTACCTTGTAAATAATTTGGAGACTAATAGTCAGTAATTTTCAAAAAATATATTCTATTGGGGAAAAGTTGCAACTTTTTAAGGCATTGTAAATTTTTAATGTTATAAATATTTTACAGGGGAACTGACACAAATTTTCGAGAAAACTTATCAACAGAACAGAAGCAGTTAATTCGTTCCATTAGTTATTAGATTCCTAAAATATATTTATCAGCATTTTATTAATAACTATAGAACTAAAACTTATTAAATCCTACAGTCATATACCATATCTGAGAACCATAATGATAACGAATTTAATAGGAAGGCCAATAATTCAGAACAATTGTAATTTGCATGGTATAGAAAATATGTTTGTTATACATGTAAAAATTAAAACAAAACTTGGTACATATATTCTTATATATCCGGAGAGAAACACTATGGGAGCTGTAATTGTGGGTGGTGGTTGAAAAACACTTGGTATTAATATGTAACAAACTTTTTTAAATACTATATCTGTCAACTCGCGAAAGTCTATGACGACACCTTGCAATGCTTAATTGCAGACAATATGGCGGCTATTCGTTTACTTAAGTATATTTTGACACATAGTAGTCCGAGAACAAAACGAAAGATTCCTTTTAAAAGCGCAAGTTCATATATTTCCGTTTTATTTGAAACTACTTTGTAATGTAGAAAAATAGCGCGGAAAAGAGTCTGAAGGCAGCGACGCATTTGTGTGTGTGTGAGTGAGTGTATGCAGCGCTTACACCCTTTTTATGGACAATGCAAACAAACCTTTCTCTGACAAATGAGACCAACTTTCAAATGGTATAAAGGGGTTTTACGAGCAACGGATGTCATTTTGTCCCTAACTTGAGAATAATTCAACTGTCAAGCTGGAAGCACCGCGTAGCTAATTGTAAACGGCTACTGGTCACGGAACTAATGAAAACACATGTGCGATGGCTTTTGTTTTCAAACGGCCGCAAATATTTTCCTATCGGTTGAAACTAAGCAAATACCAGTCGATTGGCTACTGGAAATGAGGAGGAAGATTCTGGATATCTGCAATGTGACGTGGAAAGAGATTTTTGAGGCAGATTGATCACAAAATTGCGAGCCGCTGGCAAGAGATCATTTAATTGAGGACCGCTGTTGAGAGCTGGGTGGAGTTCTCGAAACCACAGGAGATGCAAATCATTTTTTGCAGGAGTTTCTATTGTTTTGGTGCAAGGCGTCAGCCGTACAGCCAGATTATCCTTGATGCAATTAACCCAAAGAAGACCGAAGCAAAACACCAGAGAACACAGCTGCAGTCGTCGACGGTATCGTTGATTTGGATTTTAAAAGTTTCACATTGTCAGACCTACTTGGTTCACTCCACTGATAGTCTGAATTTAACGAGTTTCATCAGTACTTAAATTTATTATTGCTCCACTCCTTCGTGTATATCATAAATTTATTCCTTCTCTACCTTTTCATGTAAATTGATTTCGTTTTTGTCTCGGTTTTACCATTTATTAATTTTTTCTTATAAAATAATGTCTACTTAGATTTTAAATTCATTTGTATATATATTTTGTTCTTTCTTTCAAATAATAATTACCAAATAATAATTACCAAATAATAAATAATAGCTTAATATATTAAATAATTAATACGTAAAACCCTATAGATATTAAAACCTTTAAAAATGATATATTTAACGGAACATGGTAGAATTCGAACTTCTAGAAATATCAGTGTCATATGAAGTCAATGACAATATTGCTTAATCATCATAATTTAAGATAAATTTTGTCCATTACAAAATGTGCCGAAATAATTTGAAGAGATAATAATTGAGAATCTTAGATTATATGTTTTTTAAATTTTGAATATTTAATTATTGTTAAATAAGAAACAAAACTAGAATAATTACAATTTCGTAGATTACAAAGGCATATGTTAATCCCGACTAAGTAATTTCATGTGAGAATTTTAATGAATTAAAGACATTACACATAATTAACGCTTTTTCTAATAGAGAGTTGACATATTTAATTATTTTTTTACTATTTTTATGCTCTGAAACCTAATTCATAATTTAAATTTGCCTCACAGGAGTTGTAATCTCTTATTAGGATTTTGAGTTTCACGCATGTTTGTTTTAAATAAATTGGCGCCGTCCTAAATATCGTGTTATTTAGAAACGCCCTTCAATTGGTGATGTTATTGGATGATTTGGGATTATCTTCACTACATTGAGGGATTTGAATAAAAAGTTTCAAAGGTATCGGTAGTATTTGTGACACCATTACGGGATATATCAATAAGAGTTAAGGGAGACACTTGCTTTTTTAAAAGTTAAAATTGACCGAAATGAGGCAACAGAATAATTGAGAAGTCCACGAACAATGAAGTGTCATATGGGCTATACTAGTTTCTTTACAATAATAATGTTGAATACAATTATTATTATAACTTTTTATGTTTATAGTTTTTGTGTTTGATTTAATATGCATTTTTCAGTCATCGATCTTGAAAGGCATTTATTCTATTTCTAATATTTCAACATTAAAATACTTGTAATTATTGTTGTGGAGGTCAATTCACATTGATACGATTAAATATTTTTAACGTTACTTTTAATTTTAATTTTTTGTAATTATGACAAGTTTTTCAAAGGCTCGCTTTGCAATCATATTTAATATTAAAATTATCCTGTCTCATTATCATTATATTCAATTTTTTTCAAACAGAAGTTAAATTATCAAATTTATATTGATCACCAATTCTTGCCAACAACGTACATTAATACTATAACAAAATTGTTAATCGAAGATTTAAAGGGATAATTTTCTGAAGTAATGTTCCTATTCCTGAAGACTGAGGTTCCATTCTATTGGGGAAACGATTGATCATTCTCTCTACTCTATTTTTACCACTTCTAAATTTGAATGTTGGCCCCACTCCCACTTATCTACTTTCCTCGCTTCATTTTCCGTCCTCTACCCAGATATCCTATTTTTTCTTCTTAAAAATGAATAAATGAGAATCCAATAAATGATTTTTGAGTTCATAAGGAAATATGAAAGCGTTAGAATGGTTAATACTGTTGTCTTTCAAGATGCTCTGACAAAAATTATTCATGATATACTAAATTACGTAATACTTATGTGTCTTCGGAATAAAGATACAGCAACATAATTTGCAATCGATTTAGCTCAGAGTTGTGGATAATAAAGGGAAAGGATAAAAGTAAGAACAAAATTTAAATGAAATAGTAATGCAGTAAATAATTAAATTATATATCCCACTATATCACAGGGGAAAAAATATTATATTTTTAGAAACACCATATGAACAACCAATTTTGGTCCTGGTTAACGTTTTATGAAAATTAAATTGAAAAAACCTTCAAAGTTCATATTTTAGTGTAAAATGGGATATTTATTAGTAAATATAAAGTTAAACACTCAAATTAGGTTTCTTAATTAAAGATTTAATAAGGACAAAATATCTCTGCGTTTCTTACCTAATTTGGGACTTTATTAGGTGAACAATGAAAATAAGAAAAACCAAAATATTTTCGTATGGCTTTTTGGAAATATAGATATAATTTGGAGTTTACATAACTACTTCTTACCATTTACGGTGAAAAAAATCACTATTGCAAAGTTAGAAATAAATTTAAATAAATCATTGTTTGTCAAATTTTTATGTTTATTGTAATTGAAAGGAGAAGTTTTTATATGTACTCATATATTTATTAACAGTTACATTGGTTCAAAACGGTTGCAGGTACACTGTGGAGAACTTCATGGTCTTGTCTGTTTCGGCGGTCTAGTTTTTAAGAACTGCCTGAGCCTGGTGCCACTTTGTTGAGATATGAAACGGGCCTTGAGAGTAGAAAGTGTAACTGTCAAGGTTATTTTAGCGAAAGCATTCGGAGTCGTGGAGGTACTCCGTGTGATCTCCACGGGGAAGAAATTTGTATTTTGAGAGCGGTATGTTAAACTTTAATTGAAAAGAATCCAGACGACCGAGCACTTTGAAGAGTGGCTTTATCAACTCCGAATTTTTAAAAGAGGATTAAGAGAAGGTGTAGGGAGAAACGAATAATATGCGGAGGAAAACGATGGATTTTAATTCTAAATTTTAAAAATATTATGCGTCAGACGGGGAAGAAAATTTCAGACCCAACTACGAGTTATGGCTGCAGGAAGTACAAAACGTCGTCACTGAAACTTCAAAGAACCGGCCAATCATCAAAAAAGATACTTCTGCGTCACATGTCCAGTTTTTGTATAAAAACATCACAGTTTTTTTTTCAGCATAACCCCATGTGATTTCGTTATTGATGATTTATTTTATCTGTTCTCATCGTAGCGAACCAAGAACCATGATGACGTAAAGTAATAACACGTTGCTCATATATGCATTTTGCAATTATAAGTGTAAATATATGAAATAGGTCCAAGTAAAAATTTTATTAAATTGGTAACACTATCACTGCTATTTTAAGAACTTAGGTTTTCCTTTATTATTATTGTAGAGCTGATTCCACCCTCTGGAGCTATATTAATTATCCATGACACAAACTGGTGCTACCTCACTACAATTTGGAGGACACGTTTTGGTAGTCTGTGACGTTACTAGTTAAGGAAAATATCTAGTAACAATAAGTGATTCTTCTTTCAAAATATATTGTGGTTGATTGGATATAAGAAACAGTTTTAAAGTTTGAAGGATACAAAATGGAACATTGCTTTTCACTTTTTCCTTTTCCGTCCATTTCAAATAAAATTATAATTAAATTTGCAATAATATCAATATTTTCGCAGTGTAAAAAATCATGACAAAATTAGTTAAACGTTTAATTTTCCTGCTGAACAGATCGCTTCTGGACCACGTCCGGAAATTTGGTAAGGGCGCCGAGAAAATGATATTGAAATGTTGAACTGCGCGTAAAAGCAGATAATTTGAGTTGATCCTACTTGTGACTCGGTCTTGCTGGGGACGGAACTGAGATTGGCCTTCACGTACAAAAGAGGGGCCGTTGATTGGTCCAATCTCCAGGGATTCGACGTCCCGACGTCTGCCACACGGCAGGGCCGATGCCACAGAGAATTGATCAAAATCAAGACCTGACCGTTTCAACATCTTTCTGCAAGCCTGTAGAAACATTTTCGTTTCTTACCACAGATGCACACTTGTCTAGTGAAATGTAAATATTTATTAATGTAAAATTTTAAGAACGGCATTGGAGGAGGAATTATTATTTTTAAGTACGAGAATAGTGTTCTTTTTAATTTGATAAATTCAGTTAACTTTATGTAGCCACTCGGGTATCTTTTTAAGAATTGTTAATAACGTTTCATTAACAAATGCTTATTGTGCAAAACAAAGTAGCTGTCAACATTCTTTGTTTTAATCTTCTGTAGTAGATTAACGATAGACCTGCTAAATTAAAACTGCATCATGGAGACAAAATTTAATTTACAGACATGTAAGTAAACATAATACGCAAGTCTATGACGTACATGTTTATAAAAAACTGTAAAAATATCGTCCTTTTACGAATATTGTACGATTTTGTCCCCTCCTGGTCCTCGATTGTGATATCGTTCTACATGATCGTTTTTTCACACAAATACCCATCCTATTTCTCCCAATCCAATGATATAAGTTCTTTTAATAAATTTATTACTTTCGATTTGTCTTATATAAATAACATATAAATGTGGTGATGACACAGAGAATTGATCAAATTCAAGACCTGAACGTTTCAACATCTTTCTTCAAGTCCAAATGATCTTTTTCGTTACTTACCACAGATACACGTATATGTAAATATTTATTATTCAAAATATAGAATTTAAAGAACGATATTTGAGAAGAAATTATTAATTTTAAGTACGAGAATAATATTATTTTTATTTTGATAAATTCAGTATACTTTATGTAGCTACATTTTACATTCTCAATTTTAAAGTATTGCTAATGACGTTTCATTAAGAAATGCTTAATGAATAAAACCAAGTATCTTTCAACACTTATTGTTTTAATCTTCTGCAGTAGATTAATGATAAACCTACTCAATTAAAACTGTGTCATAGAGACAATACTAATATGCAAACATGTACGTAGCATAATACTTAAGTCTCTATGACTTACATGTTTATAAAAACTGTAAAAAAATCTTCTTTTTACGATTATTTCCCCTCCTAGTCCCCAATTGTTAATAGGTATCTTATATCGTTCTACGCCATCGATCCTCCCAATCCACTGATAGAAATTCTTTTACGTAATTCCTTACCTGTGATTTGTCTTATCGAAAGAAATTATAGAGGTGTAAAAAACATTTCAAGATTTTTACTACCTCTCCCGGAAAGCGGGAGGTGCTGAGTTCGAGTGGTGGGCCCGACCGTCATTTTCCCATCCTCGTCTACTAAATTTAATAATATAAAAATTAGTAAACGTTTATATATCCGGAGATTTTACGTGGTATTTCAGTTTTGAGCAATGTTCCTTGGACCTGTTAGTGTGGAGAATATTGACGGACATATAATCTATAATTATTTATTAATTTCTAAAAACTCAAAAGTCGTAACATTATTTTGAAAAGCCCATTTCCATATAATTACAACTCCCTAAATATTGTTTTGAATAAAAAAATCTTGTCATCTATTATGGCATAAATCACCACTACAAATTCTGGAATAAATTTAACTAAGGTATGGTTTTATAGATTGTAATGTAGATAATACTTTATGGGGGGGGGGGTTCGTCTGTATACCCTTATATTTATTCATAATTAAATTCTTTCATAACGAGTGTAAGTGTCCTGTGAAGGACTTTTATGGTCCAGTTTGTTCTGACGCTCGAGGACTTTCCGCACTTTGAGCTATGCGCCATTTTGTCGGGGTACGAAAGTACGTAGTAAATTGTCACGAGAGCTTTTATAGCGTAAGTATTCCACAACCGTACATAAACTTAAAGATGTGAAGTCCAGAATTTATCGTATCTAAATAGCACGAAATGCGTTAGTAAATTGTAAGGTTGTACTTTCACGTCTGATTTTGTAATAAAAAGTAAAATTTCCGACCAGTTTCAGATGTTTTGTTTCAAACAATTTTAAAATTGACACTTTATGTATTGATAATTAGGATAATAACCTGAAGAAGGTACAAATAACTACGGAAACGGTTTTTTTCCTCTTTGGAAATTATTAAAAGTGAAGTCTGAAAATTCTATGAAAATTAACTTATTACGTTAGTAAATCGTTGTTTGTTGTTTTCGTTCTTTTATTGTAAGTTATAAAATGGTTGATAAAAAGTTACAAAGTTATGTATAATAATTTATCTTCAAATTTGAATAGAATTATTAAAACGTAAGTACTTAAAAAATTAAATACTATTCTCTAACGGGGCGAATAAATGCCAATATTTGAATAAAATGTTATTTTTCTATCCCCAGAGTTTACCGTGCACCGAGTCTCCAGTAATATATATTTTTAATGGTTGAAATCTATGTAAATCAGAAGGCCCAAGCTGGTAGAGGATTTTAGGTAAAACTGTAATTTGAAAAATATTTCCACATTGCTCAATTAAAAACGGCGTTTTATTCTCTATTGCCTGGAAGTTATGTTTATTAAAATGGGTGTCTAATTTGAATATGACTTGTAAAATTGAATGATTTCTCTATGAATAATTCACGTTGGAGCTTCATTCACTTAGTGTGCGGGGTGAAATACAAGGGTAGCGCTTGCCCCAAGGACGAATAGGGATATCTAGATGTGTCAATTTCATGGGGTTTAACAACGGAAGCGTGAAGTGCAGTCCCCTACAGTTCTGTATCAGTCATGACAATTTTTAGGAATATAACTCCAGCTTATGCAGGTTTCCAAATTTTTTTTCTAATCAACGAAATCTAATTTGTATTAAATTTATAAAAACCATGAAATTTGGCTCAGATTACATTATCTATGGAAAGAAACTACTTTGATATAATGTAATCTAGTTAAACAAAGAAAGGCTATAACAACTTAAATTTGATCATTAGGTCATGTAGCCAACCTGATATTTCTTTAATATACAAAAGAAGTATGGCCATAAATTTGGAGGAGGGGTAAAGGCTGTCAATACAAAATAAAACCCCAATTAGCATTTTGTCATAGACTCTGCATTACTGCGTAATTTTAGAGAAATAAGAACAGAAAAATTTAATTTGAAGAGCGCGCCTTCCGCCTTCTATCGAGAGTCGCCAGCAGTGGCGCAAAATTTCCACGGCTTTGGATTATAGGACAAGCAACAGACAAAAGCACACGATCTTCTCACGCGACGCGATAAATTCCAGACATTTATTATTATTAGTTAATTGCTATTGGGCATTTGCCCGGTGGCAGCTACATACAGAGAAATCACAAATATGTTTACAAAAAGAAAATGCAATTCACACTAGGGAAAAATATTGAAGTGTAGGTTTTAAACTGAAAAAGAAAAGAGAAGTCAGGAGTCGCACAGAAATCACTTCACTGGACTTCACTATTAGCAATTCACTGATTATAAAAAAACTGCTCACTTTAGTTTCCTTAACCTATCCCTAAATTGATTTACGCTTTCCGTGAGTATTTCTGCAGGCAAGGAATTCCAATCGCGTATTGATCTGTTAACAAATGAAAATTTTCCTACGTCTGTGCGTTGCTCTTTTACTTTAATTTTGAACGTGTGATCATTTTTAGAAAGATAATTGGGTGCCGTAAGATGGTTTGTTATTTCTTTCCAGGCCGGTTCTCCCTTGTAAGCTTTATATATTGCGTGCAACCTCGAATGTTTCCTTCTATTACAGAGACCTTCTAAATTATCGTGGGGATTGTTCGCGAATAGACCCCCAAACATATTTTCAGCCCATTTTTGTATTTTCTCCAACGCTAGAGTGTGTTCATTTCGACATGGATCACAGCACGTTACCCCATATTCTAAAATTGACCTGACCAGAGTTTTGTATGCAGAAATCTTGGTTTTTCTCGTCCTTTTCCTCAAGACCCTGTTTACAAAGTGAAGCAGCAGCGCCCTCCACCCTTTACCTGCCACGGACCTCACTCACCTCATTACCCCAATTTAAATCTTTACTAATCGTGATCCCAGAATATTTACAGTTATTTGATCCGGTTACAACTTCGTTCCCCATTTTATACCTAGTGGGAGGGACATTTCTCTTTTTTGTAAATACGACTACCTTACTCTTCGTTGCATTTATTTACATTTTATTTCTAACTGACCATTGGTAAATTTTGTCTAAATCAGATCTTTTAAAAATTCCCGAATCTACTTCAGTACCCGAAAATCTATACCAGTAATTTTTAACATACTTAATAATAGATCTTATGGCACGACGTAGAATGCTTTAGAATAATCAATAATTATAGCGTGACATATTATTCATTATAATAACAATATTTTTGCGTGGTTTTAAGGTTTATATTAAAAGTATAAAGATTATCAACATCCTGTTAATCTGCAGATAGGTCTAATAAATCTTTAGAAAAAAACCAAGTAAAATGTCCCGAAATAGGAAAGTAGAAAAAGATTGTCTTGTTCATTGTTATTTCATTATTACAACTAGGAACGAAGAAGTTTTCATTAAAAGTTACAATTTTTCTGGTCCAGGAACTTTTGATGGCTTTTCGAATGTTTAAAGAAGGAAAGAAACTAAAGGAGGAAGAAAAAAAGAAAAGAACTTAGTATTGATCGATATTCCTGTAAAGGAACCTATAAGGAAAAAATCTCTAAAGACGGATGAAAAAGTCAAAATAAAATACAGTTATAGTAACAATGAAGATGGAGTTATGAATTTCGTTTTTTCGGACATTTCGATATGGATCCCAGCACGTTACCCCATATTCTAAAATTGGCGTGATCAGAGTTTTGTATGCAGAAATCTTGGTTTTTCTCGTACTTTTCCTCAAGACCCTGTTTACAAAGTGAAGCAGCAGCGCCTTTACCTCGTTCACCTCATTGCCCCAATTTATATCTTTACTAATCGTGATCCCAGGATATTTAGAGTTATTTGAATCCGTTACAACTTCGTTCCCCATTTTATATCGAGTGGGAGGGGCATTTCCTTTTTTTTTTGTAAATACGACTGCCTTACTCTTCGTTGCATTTATTTGCATTTTATTTCTAACTGGCCATTTGTAAATTTTGTTTGTCACATTTGAAATGCTTTTAAATTCAGGAATAATGAACTGCCTATTTCATGGTCTTCAACGTCGTCTTTAACATAATGCCACGAAATTTCTCTTATTTTCTTCTTAACATATATGTATAAATAATATTTATTTTTATAAATAGTTTTTTATTTTATGAAAAATGTCTCAGTAGAAACCTTCCTTTAAATTTAGATCATTTCTACTCAATTTTGTGTCGTCCGAGAGAATATTAGATTTATGATTTAATTAAAATTAAACTAAGAAGCTCCACCACAATGGCTCAGCTTTTATAATCACTTTACAGCCCCATTTACTGAAATATTTGAAATTTGGAGGCTGTCACGTACATCTCTTACTGCTTTCGTTTCTCTTGTCAAAGGTTAATTTTTTATATGCTTACCATTCTCAGGTATTTTTCTTAACCCACTTGAACGTTTAGTTAGAGAACGTCGTTATTTAGTTAAGGAAAATTGTTAACTTGTCTCTCTCAATCGTGCAAGCGAAGTGGCTGTGAGGAGATAATCGGATCGTCCTCAAAAGGCAGAATTTCTCCACGGGATCCAAACGTAACACGTCCGAAATCCGATTTCGTCGTGAAAAGAAACCCGGACCCACACAAACATTAGGACGCTGTTATTTTCGAATATTTCAAGTCAGGGGCCAAGGGAGCATAAAAGAATTCCCTGCTATGATGGATGTGCAACAGGACTCACCCCCCACGCCATTGTGGCGCAGGCAGCTGTTGCACCCGACCAGGACCAGGACCAGGACGAGGACGAGGATGGACTTACGGGAGAACCGTGGGCGAGAAGGGGATGGAGGGCACAAAGCGTGTTTGCGTGAAGTGACGTGGCGAGGGATCTTCATTGCAGGGGTCAGGGGCTTTGACGCTCCGCAAATATCTTTAAAATGCTATATTTTACTGCTGACTTTGCCCTCTGCTACTGTCGTATGCTCAAATTTTCGTGAGCCTCTATCGATCATATCTCAATGCTAAATACCGTAATTTATCCAACATTAATAAATGAAATATTATGTTAATATTTTATTAACGATTTATGTATATATATATATATATATATATAATTTGAATAAAAATTTAATGTTTTCTACCAACAGTTAACGCTAAATTTAAAATAGACAATTAAAAAATTTTTAAAACAATTTTCCTATCACCCATAGATGCTTACCAGAATCGTCGAGGCGAAATTAATATTGGAGTATAAAGTTATATAAATTGAGACCTTGGCCGGTGATTTGTGACGTTTTTTTCCGTGGTAACAAACAATCCAAATAGTTTAGTATGGTTTGTTCTGAAACGTACCGACTCAAGCAAAATTCTTCCTTGCTTGGTTTAACTAAATTACAATATAATATTCAGAATTACAAAACTAATCCTCTGAAGGATACTATACTGCATATTAGCACCTATTTAAATCTTTGTTTGGTTATGTTAATTACTGTTATTCTTCCGAATCTGCTATATTTAAATATACAAAACGGAATACGATAATTTATTTACTATTTTGGTTTCTGCGTCACCTTCGGTATTTCAAATTCATATCTGAAAATAAACGCTACCTAATTATGAAAACATTCATTAATTTTAGCATAATATTTTACATGGCGTCATCTTTAAAATATTTTGGGTAACAAAAGCTTCGGAAACCAAACATCTAAAAATCAGTTCAATGAAACATGACGTTATATAACTAAGATAATACCAGAAATCTGAAAATATATATGAAAGTATTGTACAGTATTTGCGTTATGTTACGCTTTGTTATTCAAAATTTAAAGTATCCAGTTATTACGTTAAGTGGTGAAAAACTCTACGGGAAGGTTTCAGATTCATGAAGTAATAAATATAAATTTGAAATTCTGACAATGTTTAGGGATAATTTTACTCTGGCGTTGAAATCAAGGCAATGGTTTAGCTCTTATATTACGTTTTATTCAAATGTAATTATTCTGATGTTTAAATGAACAGTAACCATTTTGTTTCAGTTCTAAATCTGTAGACGAACACAAAGAAGTACACAGCAAATTAAAAAGAAAATGTATAAGTGATAATTATTATTAACTCTAATTTGTTCTATGAGATAAAATTATACTTCTACTTTGGTTCTTTAGGTCACATGGTTAACACAGAAAACCATCGTGCCCATAAACAACTCCACTGCTGTCGGCATTGAAGGCCTATTTGCAAAGATGTAGCACTTGATTTATTTGCTGCCAGGAAGGCGTGCAGGAGAGTAGGTCAAGTATTCCTTTGGCTACTATGGTTAATATTGCAATTGATATACTTGAAATGCATGTGCAACCAGTAATTTGTCAATATTTACTGCAGCTATAATTCATATGAGTGTTTATGTTCTACAGATGCTCCAGTATTTGTTTAAATTACTTTGTTATTGAATAATTGTTGATATCTTTGAAATTGTTTAATACGAAATTAAATAATATACACATATCAAAACTGCCAAAATAATACCTTCCTTAAATATATGTACGTCTAATAGAGAGAGCTTTCCGTTTTTTTATAGACTTAATAATTTATTAAAATTTTTAATTTATTAAAGTGTTAGCAACAGTTAAGAACTAAACGATTTATGCTTGTATTAGATGGAGCCTGGACGCCGAGTCTTTAATCTTCAGACATATGCGACGGTCACGGAGTTTGAAGTAATTATGTAAATTCTAGTGATCAACGGAGGTTTTCTCGGGTTTCTGTGCAGAGAAAAGGAAAGCATATACTGGCGTTGCAGCCAGATACCAGAGAGGGGACGAAGAAGTATCACTATTACAATAAGAAATAATTGTAGTTTGACTACAGATATTGAATATAAAAAATTAAGTAAGACATTATTTAGCTTGACTTTATGCATTATAGTATTTAATCAATATAATATGCCAACCTCTCTCCTAAGCGAGGAAAATAGGTGAATAAAATCTGAATAAATGGTTCTGACTTTAATTTTGAACAACCTCCTACTTCCAACTATTCCAATGAAGTTATGCAATGAGAATAAATAAAGTCACCTTCAGTGTTTTCCGGTAATTATAACTTCTGTTTCTTGACAAACACCTTTTTTAATGTGACTGCTGTGCTGCTAATTTAATATCAAATTTGATGAGTTGATGCCTGAAAATAGGTACAGGTCCCGGATCTACTACACTTCGTGCTAACTAGATATATTTAACAGGCAAAAGTTATTACCACACAACGTTTCTGTAATGCTTCTAACTCTCAACAAGTGATTCAAAAACACAAGAGCTGTAAGTATGACGCATCACACAAATCAGGTGACGAACTCAAAATCAAAAATAAAACGAACTGAAACGTAAAATATCTACTTCTTCGTTGACTCTGCAGCCCATTAACGGCCTTGGCCTACCAGGACGACTGCATGACATCTTACATGACATTTTCCCAATTTGGAGTGATACTCGGTCAGCGTATCGACTCTCCATCAGCCTTAACCCCAGTCACCTTGATACTTTTTGTGGTGTTAGATTTAATATAAGTGGGTATAATTCTGGAATTATTCCTCGTGCAAACATCTAAATTCTTAGATTTTGAAATAAAATGTGTTTTAATTTATCATATGTTTGCACATGTTGTCGTGGTAATCAGTCCTAAGACTGATCTGATCCAACCTTCCATGCTAATATATCTTGCGCAAGCCGTTTCATTTCTTTAAGACTAGCACAAAACACAACTTCCCTAATATGCTTAGCGTATTCCAACGTTGGCTTCCCTCCTCTGTTCTTAACCACACTCTTTCCTCTAATGCTAATTTTACAAGACACTCGTGTCCTAAAACGTGGCCTATTAATCTAGCCCTTCTCTTAGTCAACGTCCTCCATATTGTTCGCTTTTCTCTTATTCTGTTTATAACTTCCTCGTTTGTGATTCTATCCACTCATCTGATTTTCAGCATTCGCCTATAGCACCACATTTTAAAGGCTTCTATTCTTTTCCTTTCCTCAACTCCAATCGTCCACGTTAATGGAACGCTCCATACGAACATTTTTATGAAAGATTTCCTAATATTCACACTCATAATGCCCGTAAGTAAATCCCTCTTTTTCGCGAAAGCCTTCCTTGCCTGTGCTATCCTACTCTTTATGTCTACTGTACTTCTACCATCCCTAGTTATTACGCTTCCGAAGTAGCAGAATTCCTTCCCAATCTAACACCCTTTTTTATTCCACGGTTTCCCATACTACACTCCATTATCTTGGTTTTGCCTCTATTAATACTCATATTGAACTCTTTCTCTTCACATATCTTTCTTTTCACATAACTGATTATTTGTAATTAAAGAATTTAATATTGGACATATGCTAATTGATTCCGACGTTTAAAGATCTTTATTTTGTCATATATGACAGGACTGGGTGATTTTGTAAAATCGTCGATATTTACTATAGCTGTCATGTGCGTTCTTGTAGGTTTTTTTTATCAAAAAGGAAAGTTTATTAGTAGATATTACATAATGGATGTTTTGGTCGACTTTGGATTTAAAAGGTTTTAACAGAAAAGTCGAGAAAAGTTTTGGATTAAGGAGACTGGAGAGGAGAAGCAGTATAATATTTGAAATTATTCAGCTTAATATTTATGTAGGTTATTTCATCTGATTGTCTTCTATAGCCTATAGCAAGGAAATAGCCTGAGGTGCAACGCGAATGTACGATAAATACACGAGCCTATACTGGGAACAGCAAGGCAAGGGTACGGATTCCAAACAGAAAAGCTGACTGCCGTTAATTCAATTAATTAGCGGAATGTGGTTGTAAGGCAGAGGCTACGCCAGCGAGGAAGGCCATTTTTCCGTTCGTGCTTGTGTGTCACGGGGGAAGGGAGGACAACGTCCTCTCCTTTGTAGAGAGTTCCGCATCTTAGGAAAGCAGCACATCTGCCTCTGCGTCCAGGTGCCAGAGGAGCTTCGGCTAATGAGACGCCTTCTTTGCCAGCTCCGATGTGGTCATTGTGGACCGAACCCGCAATTTGTACGTTGTTACCTCGAAATATTTATTGCCCACCGGGGCTATTTCTCTTCTGAAGGCATTACAACTGACCACCCGCTTGGGGCTTAATGTAAACACCGGAGTAAGGGAAAAGAATTGACAAGGCACGCCTATTCACTTAATTTTATGGAAAGACATATAAACCTGCAGGTTGTCGAAGTTGCTACACTGTAGATTCCCCCTCCAGGCATACTTAAGAAAGGAAAGAACAATGAGAAAAATGAATCTACTATAACTAATTAATTACTAATTTACATATTTTTCATTGTAGAAGACAGGATACGAAAAAACCGGCCTACGTTCCTGGCATTTGTAGATCTAGAAAAAGCGTTTGATAATGTGAACTGGAACACGCCATTAAGGACTTTGAAGACAACTAGAATAGCATATCGAGAAAGGAGGGTAATACATAAACTCTACAATAGACAGGCAGCAGTAATTAAAATAGAAAACCAAGAAAAGAAAGCAGAAATCAAGGAAGGAATAAGACAAGGATGCAGTCTGTCGCCCATGCTGTTTAACTTACATATAGAACAGGTTATGAAGAAAGTGGAAACGGAATATGGAAAAGGAATCTTACTGCAAGAAGAAGAAATAAAAACCTTACCCTTTGCGACAATATTGTAGTATTAGGAGAATCAGAAGAAGACTTGGAAACCATAATAAATGGCATGAACGTAGTCCTGGAGATTAATAGAGGGAAAACCAAGGTAATGGAGTGTAGTATAAGAAACAGAGGAATCACAAAGGGTGTTAGATTGGGAAGGGATATTTTGACGGAAGTTAAGGAATTCTGCTAATTGGGAAGCGTAATAATTAGGAATGGTAGAAGTATAGTAGACATAAAGAGTAGGATAGCACAGGCAAGGAAGGCTTTCGCGAAAAAGAAGGATTTACTTACGGGTAATATAAGTGTGAATATTAGGAAATCGTTGCTAAAAATGTTGGTATGGAGCGTTCCATTATATGGGTGCGAAACGTGGACGATTGGAGTTGAGGAAAGGAAAAGAATAGAAGCCTTTGAAATGTGGTGCTATAGGCGAATGCTGAAAATCAGATGGGTGGATAGAATCACAAACGAGGAAGTTATAAACAGAATAAGGGAAAAGCGAACAATATGGAGGACGTTGACTAAGAGAAGGGATAGATTAATAGGCATTGTGCACGACTAACTAAAACTGTATTTTATAAGTCTAACGTAATAAGTAATTATAACTTGAATTACGTTTAGAAAAAGTACAAATATTATATATGTTATATATAGGCATTTAATTCTAAAACTTAACACATTTAATTGTCTACAAATGAATTGTAAGATCTAATACTCAGCATTAACTACTGGAAAGATTAAAAAGATTTGTGTTGATTACTGTATCAAAATTGATATCTCATTATGGTGGAAAATTAATCTATGAATGAAATGTTTTTAAAATGTTTAAATCGGATGTTTTAGTATACTGTTCCTTTTCGTATGCATATAATATCTAATAATTTGATGTTAACTTATATAGTAGTATATAAACATATAAGTTCCTTTCCGATGGTATATAACTTCTTGTAAACCATAATTTAGATTTAGATTTCCATTTAGGACTGTATAAAAAAATTGATGTATTAAGCTATACTGTTAAAATTAGTTTTGAAAACGTAAAATATCTGAGTTAAATAATAAGTCGACAAGGAATGAGTCAATTTACAGACCGAATTAACTGAGAAAATAATATCAGACGTCCATACAATTCCTTGTGCTATCGTCAGTTAAATGAAAACGCAAGTGTCACTAGAATGTCGGAACTTTTGTAGCTTTTCTATTGGGTACGTTATCTATTTTTTGCTCTGAGTCGTTCTTGAGACTTTACTTAATTATGTCTAAAATCTTTGAGGACACGATAAACCTATAAGAATACTTTTAAACTAATTAGACAGAGTAGTAGGAAAATTACGGATAAAATTACGTGACAAAGTAAATACCTTTATTATCTTTTGTACTGTCTCGTTTTTGAATCACCTGTCGAAAGTACCAAGGATTTCACGAAAGTTCATTGGAATTTATTTTATCATGAATTTGACTGTAATTTGTGCTTTCCTTTTAATTTGGCTCTTCAGAAGGCATGTTATTTAGTATCTTTTATCCAAAATATATCAAATGAACTAGACAGAAATCAGCCATCTGCTTTCAATTTTCTTACAAATACATTAAACGAATATATTGATGTACAATTATGATATACATTTAACATATTTGTTTATCAGGATTAACTACCATTAAGTTCACGGGAAAATTGCACGATTATCATTTCTCCTTCCTAAATCAAGTTTAATTGAATACTTTTCATTTCAGTATAATATTTCGCGTTAGACATACTGATAATCATTGTAAGGACATTATTCACGACTAACTAAAACTGGATTTTTGTAAGTCTAATGGCCTTTAATATGATATAAGACTTGAAGTGAATTTCACATCCGCTTGGTAATAGAAACAACTGATAGTCGTGTTCAGGTCGTGTTTGTGCAAGTGTAATTATCATGTTACTTTTGATTTATTTATAGCTCTGAACAGTTTGTGGGAAAATAGCGTTACCGAGAACACACATCTGCCAGAAAGAAACCGCTTCATTTCCGTGATGCACTATCGCATTAGGAACGATTAAGGCAGGTGGCCTCGAGAACACCGAGTGAATGGAGTCTAACAAGTTGAAGAATCACTCGGACGTTCAAGGCGACGCCACAGCTGAATACTTTATGGCAGGAGAATATTTATTATTGTGTTGAACGACGTTTCTGACGTATCATTATATGCGGAACTCGCGGATCTCAACCAGCAACAATGCTACGTGTTTTATGCTTGAATTGAGATGTCAAACCTCGATAGCAATAGCTAAAGCTTATTATGCATATTAAGAAAAGACCCAAGAATAACTAATATTTAATTTAAGGAGACTACATCCGGTTTCAACATATTCTCAAATAAAGGATAAGTAAAATCTCTTAGGCGACTTTTGTGAATGAAGTGTGATGGGTCAGACGGCTCTAAAAACATCCAAAACCATTTTCTCATTATTTGAGGACAATCCGCAATGTAGACAAATACATCCAAATTTTGTTTTGCCTGGCAAGTGGTCTTATGAGTTTTAGGTGAGAAACAGTTGCATATGTATTTGCCGCAGGAAAATGTATTTATAATCCAGCTTACAATTGTTGACACAAGTGTCCAGGAGGTCGAACCTTATTCTTGTGCAGTTGTACCACATTGCGTATAGAAGTTTCATCAATTAAGACGTTCTATTTTTTGGGGGTTATTTTGAGTCTTGTGGGATGAAGCAGAAATATATGAACTTGCACCGAAGCCAGTAGGGAATTAGAGTTGTATTCTTGGACGAGACGCGAACAGTTTTAACTTGATGACAGACTGAGATATAAGCAGACGTAAATGGAAATATAGATGGCATACATCATTTTCCTTGACTCTTTAAAAATCGGCAAGTCAGTAAACCGACAAGGACGCAGTCTACGGAATAAGAGCAGAAAAATTTCGTCATCCGCAGGTGTATCTGAGCGATATAATCATAACTTTGCATTGTCTTAATCGATTTTTTCAGTTTATAGACATTAGTATTTTACATAATTATGACATTATACATACTATTTCAATGGTTTAGTTGAAATGGTTTCTCAGCCTCAACCACGAGGAAAAGTATTCCTTACCTAATTGAGTATAAATGCGTATATAATAAATATTGTTAATGAAAATGTGTTTTACTTTATAATAGAACTTCATTAATATGAATAAGTTATTACAGTTGCACTTCTGAGGTAAACACCAAGTAATTGTTCGAGTTTAATTCCTGCGTCCCAGCTTGGGTTTTCAAGCTTTAAATCAGTTCACTGTTCCTGACAGTTGTCCTTAGTAAATAATGACGTTGTTGCTATCGAAACATTCCGTAAATCGTTTTTAAATTTTTACGAATTTCATGATTAGAGATATACGTTCTGTGATTAACTAAATATTTACAAATTTCCCAAAAGCAGTTTAAATAAGATCTATACCACCTAGTTCCTTATTGGTAATATATTTCAGACAGCAATTTAAATACATCCACTCGATATTAAATAGTGGTGAAAGGAACGACAAAGGATCAAATTGATTTTGGAACATATGTAAGATATATACTAATGGATCAAAAATATTAGACACTGATACAAACGTTGTTTGGTCTAATTAAGTGGACGTAGGTAAATGTCGAGAAAACAAAGTCTAACAATCGGGTATAAATGAAAAACATGTTTTCTGCCAACTTGAAATCTAAATATGACTGAATGGATTGTAAAATGAAAAATTTGGATGGGGCCCTTTTGAAAGAAATTCAATATCACTAAAATTCCATCAGAAACGTATTACTGTATTAAAAGTTCTGAGAAATTAGTGTTAACTGTGGGTGACCAATTGCAATATTGGAATTTTTCTAATGACGTTTTGCGAGGAAAATTTTTGACATATCACGACTACTTCATTTCAGAAATGACCTACCCAAATGACAGTGGGATTTAAACATGTCATCTCAAATGTCAGCAGACACATGCGTGATGGGAACACAATTGTGTGTATCAAACTCTGAATTGGGAAACCACAAGACTGAAAGTGTGTCTCTAGGCGTAAATGTCACAACTGTAACAAGTAATGTTCGTTGGGGAAAATATATTCAGAGTGAAAAATTAATTAACTGCTCAAAGTAAAATTTGTTTTCAATATATAAACACTATGAAGAGAAAAATAGTGTAGTGGTAAAACACAGCTAAATATTGAATTTGACCGTACGAAATCAAAGGCGTAAGAGAAGTTGAAGAAGATTTTTAACATGGTAATAAAACTTCAACATGTTGACGTTGCCTTGGTTTTTCTAAAGTCTTTGAGGTTCAGCGACGTCGGGTCGTGAGCAGACATTTTTATTTTCCCAAAAACATCGGTGGAGTGGCTCCTCCCAGAGGAGAAATAAATAATTTTGATTGGACTGGATCCAGCCCCGCAGGCGACGGAAATGAAAAAAATAATAAAGTGATGGCAAGATGTTGAAACATGGGAAAAATGGATTTTCAGGAGATTGAGCATTAGAGCACTATGGACTGAGATTGAGCACGAGTACACGGAGCATTAGGAGTTCAGGATATTAATCATTAAGCAGTGGTCATTAAAACAGTACGATATTTGAGATTGTAACTGAACAAGGACATTTGAATAACGGGTGGGAGGCTTGCTCTAGTCCGTGATGGAAAAAAAGAAAACTATATGTGCAAGGTGCTCATTGTACAACGAGGAAGATCTGTTGGGGCTGAGCGGCGGGACCAAACGTCATCTCAGATCCCATTAAGGTCAAGGTTAAGATGAAGAAAGTGTAATTACACTGTTAGTAACCTTTTGCCGATTTCCTAGTACTGCCTATTCCGCGTAGGATTTGTATATGCACTTCTGCCTCTATGAGAAGGTGACCCCTATAATAGATCTCACGTCTCTAGTTAAAAAGTAATCTAATGTGTGTAAATACTGTAAAATATGTATTGTTAATCATTAAAAAAGCCGGTTTTGAAACTTAAAACTGATCCAATTATAGTATATTTTAAATGACATGTATTTAAATGCATTTTTATTATATATTTCTTTATTTTGAAAGAGGCAATAAACCTTCATACACACCAGGGGTCCAATGTATTGAGAGGGTCCTGTTTTGAAAAATTTTCTCTATCATTAAAAATTTTAAAACAGGCGTTTCTAATGCTGTTATACAAACGTTTTTATGTTACTTTCGAAATTAATATAAGAAAGATCCAGAGAATTAAATTAAATTTCAGTTAAGACACTTCCATTTTTATTTATTAGTATAAATTATCGTAGAAACTAATACAGATGATAGATTCAATATTCAGCTTTAGAAAACATCAACAAGAAAACTCACAATGAGTTGTGATATAGTGTGCAAGCTTGATTTTGTAGAACACGAAATACGAGTCAACCTACCCCATGTCTGGGGTTGGGTGACTTTTAATTAGGGATAAGTTGACCTATAAAGTAATTGGTATGCATATCACCAGGATTTGGTAAACGGTTTTTAAGTTTTATACAAACGAATTGACTTTTTTTAACGCTGGGACTCGAAGAAAACAAGTAGCTTGAGGAGATCGTTTAGAGAGTCAGCATGATGTTTCAGAAAATGAATACTTACTTTTTTGTTTCACAAGTCAGGAATGGATTTATTACTTTCGTTCACAAACTCATATCATGAGGTTTAAAACCATAGAAAATATCAGCTGCATCGTGGAGGTAACTTCCAAATGGCAGTTCTTCCTTGTCACTAAATATTTTTCTAGCTTTCTAAAGTCAATTCGGATCTAGTCCCCTTAAGCGTTTACGCGGCATAGAAAATCCTTTTCTTTTAAGAATAATACTTTTTCATAAAACATAACTAGTTGGCATGCTCTCTTTCGGCGTATTTACTCGATTAGTCTATCTTTTGTACTTCCGCTTGGTTCTGGAACTACTACATTATGATAAATTTTGACAAAAGACGGACTTCATGACATGTGGAGTATATTCAGGCTATTATGGTGTAGGCTGAGTAAGTGGTCAAACATCATGAAAACAATTGACCTACAGGTTCTGGATGACTTTTTCATTTTTTAAACACATGGTATTACCTCAAAATTGCGGCGAAATAAGAAGAATGCTACGTAATAAAGAGATTAAAAATCAAAGTCTTACTTTAAATTGCTTGAATGTGAATAACAACGTGTATAGAGGCGTTACTTAAAATAATATTACGAGGAAAATAGTTGCATTGTTTTTCGATAATGTGTTCCTTCTCCCGAACATCCCATGTACGCGATGCTCCGTTTTCGGTGGTTGAGCAAAGGTAAAAGTAGTTTCTCCGGCGTAGTTGTTTAACCCAATACTTATGAGTAGGTCGAGTTTTCGACGGTCAATCTATTCTTATAGTCCACAATCCCCGGTCTCCCATAATTGTAAATCATGCAGAGAACGGGACCGATTTTCTCATTCTGTCAGACGGTTCCGTGATGATTTAGCTAATTGAGATATTCATGTACTAGTTCGTGTGCAAATGTTCACTATCCGAGAGAAAGTACGTGTCACAGCCGGTAATTAATTACCCATTGAGCGACGGTTTGGGATATCATCTACAAGTAATGTTGTGCGAAACCTGACCGTCTCGGATGTCAAGTGACGGCCCAGGAGTTCATCTTCCGAACGAGTACAATGGTCGGTCTGTTTGGCAGCAATCAACGGGCATTGTGGCCCGTGTTGTTGTTGTGGGTGGTGGCCTCTTGTCGAAGGCCTCCGCGGGGGGCCGAGCCGGCTGCGTCGCCCCCTGCAGCAACTATCAACGCATAATGATGCTAGGCGGTCACCACCAAAACCACCCCCTCCCTTTGCGTGTTACCGGAACTAGAGGGAAGACCGCACACCTAATTTGCATGCGGGGGCCGACGTCTGCCCCCGAGAGACAGATTGGCTCTAAACGAGCGGATTAGCCTACAGTACGAACAACCATATCATCGCAACAGAGTACTTAGTCAAATAATTCTATGCAGCATGACGATTGTAATCAGTATACATATTTTAGATTTTTATCATGTACATGATTAAGTGACGTCGAAAAGATTGTAAACGGTTATTCGTCATGATTCACGTGAACTATCGTAGTACTAATACACGTACCCAAAACCCAATGAAACATTAAAGATTGAAGGTTTTCCCGGTCTATATTCTGAATACACAATTATTGGGTTTCCACCCGGGTTAAATGGAGTTTAAGCCACGACGTTTCGATGGCGTGCTCTACCATCGTTCTCAAGTGGTAGAGTTTTTCTCAGTTTTTCGAAGAGTCTTACTCTTCGAAACGTTTCCTCCCCATAGAGGTAAGTTATTAAAGATCGAAGGTTTTCCCGGTGTATATTCTGAATAAACAATTCTTGTTTTTTCACCCAAGTGAAACTTGATCGTGATCTGATGTTTTAGACAACGATAAACATAGTATGTATGATTGTTTTTCAGTTCGTTCGGTTAGAGTAAAGACACTCTGTACAGCCTATCCTCCAGGTAGAAGTTTGGAGCTTATGATACAGGAAGATTTGGAAAACATATATGAGAACATGTACAAATAATACTGAGTCCTTTTAAACTTCCAAATGATTAATTCGAGGTTGAATTATACAAGTAAACTCAATGTGCATTCGTTTCTGCATATTAAAGCCACGACATTATATTACAGAATCAAGGAACACAGATCTAATATTAAGCAGTCACAAGAAAAATTATCCGTTATTTCAAAACACATTTTAGATTCTAATCACATTATTGACTGGTAAAATTTCCAAATTTTTGCCCAAGACAGTAACTACAAATCCCGATTAGTTTCAGATTTGATTCATATAAAATACAACATTAATACTCTGAATGTAAAAACTGACACTGATTTTCACAGTAGTATGTATAATATCCTAATTTATGAAATGTAATGTATCATATGTATAATTATTTTCTTTGTTTTTTTAAAAATTTTGTGTTTTGTTCTTTATTTATTTTCTTTGTCTCTACCGCAATATCTTTGGAATGTTATGATTTCGTGCATTTTAATTCAGTTCAACGTGAAGAGGGTCCATATCAGGACCGAAACATGTTGTAAAACAGACGTTTATGGCCTTATTTGAACCTATATATTATAGGGGTATAAATGAGATACCAAATACTCCCTTAGTCAAAAAAGGACTATTATTTTTAACTACGTTGACAGGGCCATTTTACTTTCTGTCCAGACTCACCATTCTATGAATTTAGCTATTATCACTGACATTCTCTTAGCCAATTCTCATCCGATCAGCCTTATCAACTCTATTATTCGTAAAAACTCAATAATAACGAGACTCGCTTTTCCTTACGTTTTCTTATATATCCTCAATTCCACTTATTTTTGTTTTGATGGTCCCATTTACCATCAAGTGGAATGATCACCCAAGGGCAGTCCACTCTCATCGCTGTTTACTGAAATAGTAATGGGTGATTTCGACAACTCTTGTCTTGTGTTACTTCCGTTATGTTGATGCCATATTCTGCATCTTTCCATCTTCAAAATTAGATATCTTGATCCAAACATTTATTGATTATGACCCCAGACTCCAATTCACTGTTAAGGTTGGGAAGTCTTAACTATCTTGACGTTTCCATAACAGTTTTAAACAACAAACTTTGTACCAATTGATACAAAAAATCAACTTCTTCAGGACGTGTGCTCCATTTTTTCTCCTGTCACACCCTCAGTCAAAAAAGGTCTATTATTTTTAATTAGTCGACAGGGCCATTTTACTTTTTGACCAGATTCACCATTATATGAATGTAGCCATTATCACTGGCATTCTCTTCGCCAATTCTTAGCGTTTCAACTCTAATATTTGTAATAGGCTCAAAAAAATTATCACATCCATCAACCAACATTCCCAAACAGAATATCCCGATTTTTCCTTTCTTTAAAGGTCTATATCATATCTAAATTATTTCGCTAACTCAGCATTGTCATTATCTGCAATTCTATCAGTTCCCTTTGTAATAAATGGAAAAGATCCCCTACCTAAGGACTTCGTTGTATACAGAATTTATTGTAATGATTGTAATAAAGATTACATAGGGCAGACCAAGAAAGAGTTGAAGACTTGGTTAAAAGAAGATAGCTCGAATTATAAGCCAGCAGTTGAAAAACATTCTGTTATTACTAAAAATATTCTTTTTAATGATCATAACTTTAAATGGACAGATTTATAAATCCTTGACGTTGAAAATGTAACCTATTTCATAAATTATAAACATTAGATTATTTCACAATGTTTCTATTAATGTTCAAAACGATTGTGACTCTTTAAGTAAGACTCTTTTGTTACGTCTTTGGTGTTATATAAGGGTTTGAGGTAACCTTATCAATTTATTTCTTGTTATTCACATAAGGTCCACCAACTGGTAAACGAAACGCTGTGTTTGTCAGATAAGTATTGGTAGTTGTCTATTAAGATTAAGGCCATTTTATATCATTCGTATTACTTGATAAATTATTATTTTTTGTATATTTGAGCGAGCCACTTAATTACTATTGGATTAGTATAAGGCTAGCGTCGTTTAATATTCATCGTCGTATATTGTTACTCTTCCCTATTCCTACTATAAATGCACTAAAATCTTTAGAATCATTTCTACGGTACAGAATAATATCCATATTTTTTATAAGTATTCAAATATCATACAACTGTAAATTTTAAACTAATTTTTCTACCTTTTATTTCTCAAATTTAATGCGTTGTATCATAACTTCACACTGCAAAATTCAATTTGAACGTCAAGTAAAACTTTATATCGAGTTATTAGTTGGCGTGTTAGAAAATTTTACATCCTATCCTAGAATTCTTTACACATTACTAAAAATGCATGAATAATTAATATCACAAATTATTTTAGTAGATTATTCTAACCCTTAACACAGCTTCTCCGCAAGCTTTCCTAGAATTAATACCTTTTTTAGGTTTTGTATTTCAAAATAGATTCCAATAATTTGATTATTTTCTGTTGTAAAATTTTAAAATTATCATACTTGATATCTTGTCCGTTAAATGTATTAATTTTAATTAAATCTTTGGCGAAATATATCAAATTTTATTAAATTTATATTAAAAAGCCTTTATTCAAGAATAGAAGACAATTTTTTTCAGTCTCGAAGGCTATACACTTAATTAGAGGATCGGGATTGTAAGTGAAGATTGTAGTATGAGACTGGCCGAAAAATGCCAAGAAAAGAAATTGTGTATTTGAAGAAAGGATAGCGAATCCTGAAGACTGTCCTGTTTGGTTTCAGAATTCTTCTGTTGCTGAATAGGAAATAGTGCGAAGGAACTAATTTGTTAATGGAAAATATTCAGAGAGAAATATTTTGATTGGAGACAAACGTACAGTAAGATTGGATTATTATTGTTTCATAAGTAGGCAAAAACTGTTGATTATTAAAAAAATTTATTGTGACGTGAAGAAGTGTTTAATGTATTGCTTAAAGACATGTAAACTTTACTTATTTGTAGTTGTAGCAAGTTATTTGATTGCAACGACCACGTATTTGATCCCTGGGAAGAGAGAGACAATATTTGGGATAGGCGAAGTGATGAAGTCATAAATTTTTGTTTCTGATAGTAACGAACCAGGTATGAAGATATAAAGAGTAAGTTGTAATATATTACAAGATCCCGGGTCTAGATGTTTCCATCCTTATCTTTTAATATTTTTATTTTGTGGCTGATAAAATCTTCTGGGACATATAAACACATCACAGGAAATATAAACACATTACAGGAAATATCAGCCAGTATAATTTCAAAATAAATTTAAAAAATTCTGTAGTTCTTTTGTCAGTCATCACAGCTTTTCCGGTACTTACAGCTCTATTTTATAATAAAAGACCTCCTTTAATATGTAATTTACTAGTTTTCATTTAGCCTCAAGCACGTCCATGCACATATTCATTTCCTCATTCCAAAGTTATGATTATTCGTCAATTAAACTCAGATTACACTGATCGTCAGAATAGCCTTTAATTATTTAGACTACACCTGCTAATGATGAAGTTTAGCTGTAATCAAGTCTTATTGATCGATTACGGTCTGTATCATAGAGGAGAGACCTAATGAAATGTTTTTTTTTGTGGTGTAAGAATCACGAAGTCAACAGGAATGGGAAACTGAAATAAAGCCAATTTGCAAAATAATCCTTTTTGTGTGTGGATGTATTCTGCTCTGTCGTGCATGGAAACCAGAGGACATACTTGTGACATGTCTCCTGTGGGAGAGTCTCCTGGATTCCAGGTAAAGCAAGTAATAAAGAAGTCAGGCTACACAAACATCGGCCCTTGTGAAACACGTTAAGAGCGCGGAAGACGTGCTGGTATCTCGCTCTAACACAACTTATTCCACGTAGGTATGCATACGATGGAAGAGTGATGATGCACTCAACACAGCTCAATGAATGATCCAGGACTACGATGAATAAGTATAATCCCAGTCGTTTTATCTGTACTTAAGGAAAACTTCAATAATATTTTCAGATCTTTTTTCATTCCACCACTGTTTTGTTCATCAAATTTTGACTCGGCAATGTAATTTTTAATTGTGACATTTTGGATTTTTCAACAATAGTCCTTTACGTTTTTGGTGAGATATTGTACGGTTTTCATCTTTCTATCTGCCTACAGCGTTTTATGTTAGTGAGAATTATATGATTTTATTTGTTTATTCCTATTCAATATTTATGGTGCTTTCTGTTCTCAAACGTTATAATTGTCTATCTTTGGAAATTGGTACGACTCATGGACCGTAATTTAATATATTTTAACTGATTCATTGTTTTGGATCAATGAAGATCTAACTACGTTATTGTAGTTAATTTGTTATAAAGTAAATGTTGTTGTTCACGTTTTAAGATTTCTTAACGAGTTATTTGGAAGCCAACCAACAGTATAGTCCACCGTAATGGTATTTAATATATGGGTCGCTGTTTTATTACAAAAGACATTGAGAATTAAGGATTAATTCACATCATTTAGATTCTCCAGTTATTGGATAAAAGAATTTGCTTATCGATCATCGTTGTTACTATCCGCGTTTATTATTTTTCTTATTACAGTATTATTAGAGTTAAATGAAACCTGTTAATATTTACACTCATCACTTTGTGGTACAGATTACAGATGTTGCGGGTGCAGAATTTTTTACATCCGTGGAAGCGGATTTTTGAAGGTTCACATACGTGAATGCTGACGTTAATATTTTTAAGAAACTTTATGTCAAGGGAACAAATAAAATAAATAGATAGTTATGTTAAATGTTTTTATTAAATAATATATAATTTATTAAGTAAAGCTTAAAATTAATGCATTGTATTTAATAAAAAGTATTATCACCACCTTTCCAAGTTCAAGTCTGTTTCGCAGAGGTCCTACTGGTTGGTGCTGGCGATAAAAATCTGCATACTACTGTTAATAATATTTTAAATATTGAAAATTGAAAAAGAATTATTCTTCTTGAAGAACGCTCCACGATTTAAAAAGATTTTAATTTAACCCGTTTTTCATTGCGATAAGAAAGCAATGCCAGCGTCAGCGCTAACATTTTCTTGACTTTCATCGTCATGGGAAGATTATTTTCTAAGCATGGCTATCTTACCGTACCGCTCGTTCCTCGTTGTTCCTCTTATTCAGAGGAATCTCATATTCTTGTTCCCTAGCCCCTTCGGAATTAAAAGAACCAGAAAAGTTATCCTAAGCGTGTATACTCTTCAATAAATCTTCTTTAATCTTTTCCTCGGTCTCTGCTGTAAAACAACTTGTGCTTATAGCGAAGGCAGTGATCTTATATAAATTGTTATCTCCAGGAAAGTTTATTTATTGTCGTGATCTGCGCTACATCTGCACCAGTTTGAATATCCGCATTATCTATTGCGGATATGTATGCTGTTACAGATGTCCAAATTAACATGTATGCTCCACAGTTGCGGATCTCATTAACATACCTGGTACAGATTTATTGTACATTGTTTCAATTTTTATTGACTTTAAACTTTTCCATGTTCCAATGTTATTTATTCACATATATGTTCGAAAAAACTGATAATAAACAAAAAAACCTATTTGCTTGGCGTCTTAAGCCGAAGATACGTTGCCGTCACGTCACATACTGTCACGTAATTTCACGTGAGGTCCCAAAAGCCTATGAACGTTGTTTTATGTACATCTACGTATCATGATACGTCACATCCCTTAGATATCACGTGTCACGCGATGCTCATTCTCTGATATCACGTTTCTACGTTGTTAAAATTATAATTGCTAAAAATGTTTGTTTAAAGACTGATAATTTATTATGGTGATAAATTTTCCCTAATTTATATGTCACTTCATAAAACTAAATATATTTCAATTTTGATTTTCAGATTTTATTCTGAAGGAGCTTTAGGCAATTTTCATATTCATATACAAAATAAAATACGAAATATGAAACATTTCAATTTTTTAAATTTACATATGTACATAAACATGGAACCTTGTTTAGAGTTACGGTTATATGATAAAATGTTTAATGTTTAAAATATTATACATACCTTAATGTGTTTCGAAAGCATATAAAATTTCTAAATTTCTTTATGGATTAGTATGTGATTCCAGACTGTGGTGGCTTACACAGAGCATTTTTTTCGAACTTGAGAGTTCCAGAAGTTCTTGCTCATGTGCTCACCAAACACAAGCGGCAACATTCATCCATAAATCGTCGAAATTTCCATTGAAAAATTTGACGTGGCTAAATTTTAAGACTCATTGAAAGAATCTGATGTCAGATTAGTGCAAGCATTGCTACACCAGTAAACATTCTAAAAATCTGTGAGATGTATGGGGAGGCAATAATAAAATAATGGTTAGTAAGTGGACTAGAGAGTTACCGTAGGTCGTGAATGTAAACCACGATGTTCCCAACCATCAGTTCCTGGTTTTCTAGGACAATCAAGTTGTTTTGTTGCTTTAATTCTTCTCCCGGAATGCGAAAATTAACAAATAATAACAGTGCGAAGCCTCCGTCGTGAAGTACAGAACAAAAGGCGTGCAATGCTTTATAAGAGGAATCATTTTGACTCATGACAGCTCCCGACCACACACCGCGATACAAACTGCAGATCTGATTGCATAATTTGGTCAAGAAAAACTTGTAGTAACGTTTGTATCCTTGGCTTATTCTGTGGTTAATTTCTATGGAGTTGTTGTTATCACAAAGGAGTGTTGCTCCTAAGTACTTGAATTTATTAACTTTTTCTATGTTAATATCATCCATGGAAATATTTGCATTATTGGAGGTTTCCATGTATTTTGCTTTATTGTAGTTAATTTTTAACCTTAATTTAGATGCTGCGATTACATATTGCATTATTTATTGATTTATCCTGTCTTCCTATTTGCACTACTTCATCAGCGAATGCTAGCATTGTATTGATTTATGTACTACAGTTCTTTTGTCTCTAGTTCTGCATCTCTTAACACTTTTATAGGGCTATATTGAAAAGTAAACATGATAGAACAACTCCTCGTCTCAGGCTTTTACGTGTATTGAAGGATTCAGACGTTCCATTAAGGGCATTTACTCTGCATTTTACGTTTTTTTAAGTGAGCTCCGTCAACCGTATTAGTTTTCTGGGGATATTAAACTCTCCCATAGCTCTGAAAAGCTCTTTCCTATTTATTCTATTGGAGGCAGCCTTGAATTTCACAAATATGTAATGTGTGTCAATCCCATATTCTTTAAACTTTTCCAAAATTTGTCTTATTGTATGTAGGTGGACCGAGGCCGGAATCCACACTGACAGTGTCCAACCACCTTTTATACATAGAATTGCAATCTTTTAAATAGTGCATTTGAAAAGATCTTATATATAACATTAAGCAAAGTAATACCACGATTGAAGGCGATCAGCTTTCTTGTAGATAGGGCTTATCAATTCTTCTTCCCACCTACTGGAGAAAATCTCTTCATTCCATATTCGTTTCATCAGTTTCCATACTGTATCAATACATACTTTATTGTCAACTTTAAACATTGGCCTTGGTGGATGGTCACATTCCTTAAGACAATTGCAATACAGATTAACAACACGGCAGTGTTGCACGAAGGCTAACGAACAAATCCTAATTACGACGGCAATGACATCCACAACGCATCTTTAAAAGCGTTGCCACACCACACCTCAAGTTCACTGAAGACGATTAACGTACAACTTGCCCGCAAGCTCTCGTTCTCTTCCCTGTTTGCTTTACGTTCCTTTCTAACTTCTTACAGTGTAAATATACACATATCTGAAACTACACTTCTGTGTTTTAACTCGAAAATACCCCAACTATCCGATTCTTACTTGACCAAACTCAGGCCTACCGCACACTACCAAATTTTCCTGACCTTTCTTGCCTCTTTACAACCCTTAAAAATAGTCCTCACATCTCATTTTCTTTCTACGTTCCGAACCAGAAGTCAAGGACAGATTCTGCAGCATCGAGAATCTGCAAAGTATCCCTTCGTTTCTTGTTTACGGCTCCCTGAGGACATACATTGTCAGGAGAACACATGGCACATTTATTATTCATTTTTAAATCTTAAAATTAAGCTATAACAGTTATGGGTAGCAGTTTTATTGGCTCTATTGATTTTAATTATGCCCAGTGGTAATTGCGTCATATTATAAGCTATATTAATTATGATCTGAAAGGTCTGCTGGATTTCAAATATATTGCAGAATTTGTATAATTGAACTATTTCCATCTGCGGTCAAATCATGCAAGTGAATCTAACGAAGTTTCACTAAGAGTTGTCAAATACGTCAGCACTGTAATACAAACAAAAGAGTTTCGGGCTCACAATGAATTAGAATATGCGAGCCGTTGTAACAGAATCGCTACACCACATAATAAGTACGTGCACATCGATCACGGCAGTCGCTGCTATCTGAAGAGAGGTTTGTCGGTAGGACTCGCACATGTATCAGAGGTCCGACTTTAAAGTTTCGCAAGACGCCAGCAGTGACGGCATCTGATATAGCCGCAGCGGCCAAGAATGCGAATCTCCCAGAGGAAGGACCACATTAACAGGACAAATGGCTCAAGATAGAGGAACATGGAAACCTGTGGCCGGCTCCTGCGCCTTGCGATAAGAGTCTTGCCATAACAGGAAGGTTGGCGGCGTTTATGGCGAGGTGTGAAGAACAGATACCTTCTTCCATTACACAAAGGAGCGCGACAATTGCCCGTGCCTTATCGCATTGAACTTCTGACCAATTAATTAAATGTTTTACAGCTAGCAACATCGATACCCGATGCAGTGCTTTGATCCCAATCATTGCGTCGCACTCACTGCGTTTGTGTTGACTGGACCGCCAAGAAATACTACAACGGCTGTCCATTGGTCATAAGTTTTAACACTTCCTCCATAATTTTCGGACCTCATGTATCTCTAGTCTTCTGATCGGTTCTACAATCTTCACCGCTATTTAAAATTGGGAAAACAAAACTGTGAAGAGAATGCCAGAAAACCTTTATCATTGATATTGACCCTTTAAAATTAAGAAACTTAAACTTTTTTTGGTATTAAAACTGAACTATAAAGAGGATGATTTTCGATGACATTCACGATGTGCTGAATCAACATTATCGAGGTACACAGCCGGTAGCTTTAAAATGAGGCCTTTTGCGATATATTTTTCGTAAATTCCAGATACTTTTGTGTTGGAACGACATTGTTGAAGCAATATTCTTTGATTATCCATAAATAATACTGCCAAGAATTTTCGAGCAGTCAAAAGCAGTCGGTGATGACTAGGATTTGAACGAGATTTTTACTATTTGTTATTGGAGTCGCACTGATTAATCGAAATAACGTCAATATTCCTAATTTTAAAAGCAAAATTTGCACTTTACTAAAACATTAGCAGGGTTCCTATTGAGCCACTTGGAAGTTAAATATCAAATTTTCAAAATATTATTCATTTTTGTTTGTATATTATAAATATTAATGTTATGATGACTTTCTGTTGAACGGTGTCTGGAGTAGACATCAAATATTTTTGGAAAGGTAAGATAGAAGCGATCAGAAAAAAAAACTAATGTCATGAAATCAGAAAGTATTGACAGCAGTTCGTTCTTTCTTAACACTCCTGTAACTGAAAATAAACATTTTAAGGTTAAAAATTTCAAATAAAAACCATTCAACTCTTCAACAGAATATTTATAAATGTTTTTGATGCAAATCATAGCTATCTGCAAATGATATTCATTAGATATTTGTCATAGAGTTACACGTCGGACTAAAATATTTCTATGCAAGAATAGAGTTACATTAATGGAAAACCAACCATTAGTTATAATAAGTCACATCCCAAAACATTAATAAATTACACGCAATAAATATATTTCTATTCCTAACGATTTATATTCTTTCAACTTTACATATTACACCTATATATTTAACCATTATATACACACTCGTCTGTTTCATATATCATATCCATAAAGTCTACAATCTTAACATATCCAAAAGATAACACCACTTATTATTAAATATTATCATTAATATAATAATAAATTTCTCAAAAATCTGTACTTATATCGTCATTCATTTCTTACATCATATGTTGTTTTGCATACAATCGTTTTAACCATTTATTTCCCATAGTTGACAACTAAATAAATTGTAACACAATATTAACTACTAACATCAGATATATTATTTAAATTAATTGCATGATTTTATTTCATAAAAACTGCTTCCTCAGTTTTTATATTATATGTCATACAAATTGTAATTACCACTTTCCATTATATCAAATCGGTCAATTACATATTTATACTACATACTATTTAATAACTTTAAACAATTTGCATAATGCACTTCTACATTCCCTACTTCATTTCTTTTAGTTAGGTTACTATCGAGGTTCTCAAAATTTTCCTTCCAGTAAACCTGTTGGAACATTTATTATAAATACAAACATAGTTTTCTGATTTTATGTTTACAATATATAAAAAAGTTGGCCAATAATTCAGGATATATAATATGATGGCTTATTGGTCGTCTTTTTATTTATTCCTTGTGAAAATTTTCTAACTTATTCCATACTATATTTCTTTGGGTAACAGGCTACATGAGGGAGATACTGAAATAGGCAACTTCTTTTTAATAGCATAGGAAGGGAATTGTAATTGGGGGATATCGAAGGTAGAGCATTTTCATTACGTAACCATTTATTTAAATGGCTTGTGATTGCGTATTAATATTAGTGAACGTTGTATCAGTCTGAGTCTCATATAAGTGACCTTACTATTATATTGGGAGTCCATTAAATATAACCTTTATTGTTCCATGTTTCCAATTTAAAAACGATAATGTGCATTGTAACGGTCAGACATATCTGCTCGGACTTTTGGCGGTGCAGAGTCAAAAGAAAGGAGACAGAATTTGAACCAGGTGCACGAAAACTCGGACTCCGCGTCGCGGCTTGGGAGTTTCCTAATTTTGGTGAGTGTTGGCGGCATCCGGTGGTGTGTTTCCCAGATTAGAACCATAAATGTTATAGGTAGACATCCATCCCTGCCACGTTGGTGTTATAAACTAAAGAAGTGGGGAGGAGATTTTAAAAAGACTGGCAGAGAGATTTTGAGAGACAGATTTTTGGAGTGCGGGAGAGCGGTGAGATGGAGTCCGAGAGAGATGGCATAAGATTTGGTAGGCCAAGAGAAGGAGGATAACCAGGAACAAATTGCAGCGGTGACTCTGAGGAGGATATTGCTACAAGGAAAGAGCTGGAATGTTCACTAATCTGACACTGTAAATTAAACCTCTAACCCTTTTTACTGATTTTCTGTACTGCCAGGTCCGAGCAGATTTTGTGTTTAACATTCTGTTCTATGAGCAGACCCATAATATACGACCCTCAGTGTAGAGTTAGAAAATTGTTAGTTTTAGGAATTTAAATTTTTTTGTGTAAACATATTTGTAGTTTTAATTGAGAAAGAACTGCCGGCAAAAAGATCGAAATATCAAAATTGTAATATTAATGTAAACTATGTTTTTTTGTAAAAGTAAATTGTTTTCTTGATTTTATTACAAAATTTTATTATTATTATCTTAATAATTATTACAGAATAATATTTTCTACATAGATAGGAGCTTTATTTTATGACTTAAAAAATTTAAGATAAACGTTTTAAATTTTTAGAATGCTAATAACATCGAGATTTGTTGTTAAGGTTCTGAAATTTTAATAACCTTTAATGTATCGTTTTCTATTTTTTTTAAATTATGGACTAACATTTCGAGAATTGTCATAAATATGGTGACGAAACGTTGTTTTCAATTAGAAAAAGAAATTTGTCTTTAATTGATCGTGAATTTATTCAATTGAATGATTGATTAATTTTTGAATAATATTCAATTTTTTATAGAGTCGTAGAAATAAAAAATTTCCAAAACTTCATAATTTTAACTGCTTTTTAGGTAAATAACCTTGAACCTATTTTATCTTTATATCCAGTGATGAAGTAAAATTTCAAATTCAGTTTGAACCAATTTAATTTAATTTTGAACGGACTTGTTTTTTATTGTAAAAATGGTTGAATACCAAGAGAATCTAGGAGACAGTCGCATAAAATTCCTACTGTAGATAAGAGATTTGAATTTAAAAATTATACTGGGAAAATGGGTAATGAACGTAGACTTTCCAGGTGAATAATTCGGGTGAAATATTCACGGTTAACTGACCGGGCCAGGCTTTTAAAACACACACAACGTTTCTGCGGACATTTTCTTCCACCGTCATCAGGCTACATGCCATAAAAAGACAGATCCATTCCCATTATTTCAACAAACAAAGAGAGAAATATTTATGGCAGATTTTACCGCTTGTAATGTTTTCAATGTCACTATGAAGGACCGGAACCCAGCTAAATTAACGACCACCCGACTTACAACTTCAAAAATATTCACTACATTACAAGTATACTCCTGCAGTATTGCTGACTTTTTATTAATTATATTTTAGTTGACCTGTTTTCTAGATTAAATAACAGGTTTTTTAACAATATTTTTCTTTTGTTGATACATTTTTTTACATAGCTATAAATATATATGAATACAATAATAAAAGTATATGTGTATTTTTAAAATTTCTTTTAACATGTAAGATCATCTGTTTCACTAATTTATTAATATTTCTTATTATAATATTTTCGTGGAGAGAATGAAGGAAATAATTATTAATTTCTTTGTCTCCTCATCCTTCTTAGGAAGGTTGGGATCTAAAACCGTCCTAAATACATTCCATCCTTCCTGCCTTTCAACTTTTATACATTTTGTTTGTGAAAAAACTCCGGTTTTCCGGCTACGATCCACGTTTCCGGATCTTTATGAAGCGTTGGTTGAGGTTCAAAATTTCACTAAATTTATACTCTAATTATTTATGACTTTATTGTTATTGCCACTGTTAGCAAATGTTAATTTATTCTTGATACTATTGGTTTTCCATAGTTTGTACTAGCAGAGTTATGTAATTTGTTTAAGATACTTATTTGAATAATCTTACTGTTACTATAATTTATATTCTATTTTATGTTATGATTATATTTTGGTCTTTGTACTCATCCGGTTCTAGGATTTGAGAGTCCGGTCCGATGATGAGTATATTGAGTCTAATGATGTAGTATTTAAGAGCCTATGTTTTTAGAGTCTTGTATTTTGTCAGTTCTATAGCGGATACCTGATTTGTCAAATTTTCTAGAGCCGCGGTGAGTGGTGGGTTTCTTATTATTTCCCATAGTCTTTCTTTTCGTAAGGTTTCTCTTATTGTATCGTCTACCTCATAATTGCTGCATTCCAATATGGCGTGTTCCGGTGTTCCTTTCTCTCCACAGGCACATAGATTGTCTGGTCTGCTATTTATTCTTCCGTATGGACCATGACCGGTAATAAAATGTATAAGACCCTTGGTTGGGTTGAGGTGTCGAAGATGTAATCTTTCTCTTATGTTGGGTTCACCCTTCCCCCTTTATTCGATGAATTCCGTCTTTCTTGACAAATGTTTAATATTGCTGTGAAAAAATGAATTATCTTGGTGAACTTAAAAAGATGCCAAGTACAATAGATTACATTTATTTTTATGAGGACTCTATTTCAGGCTGAGGAAGACCGCGGGGTTGTGCCGTGTTATTATGTTGCCAGATATTATTAATTTTAAGTTATATGAGCGCACTGAACGAGTAATAAATTACTAGTCTTGACCTGCTGGTTATAAAGACAGCTGATGCTCCATAAATTTCCTTCTTCTTGTCCCAGTTTCTTTCAGTGAAAAATTGTGACGTAAGGGAATCACGTCACTTACAACTACAAAAAATTATTCAGAGTTAATTTGATAGCGATTTATCAAATATGCAGCTGATTCGGAAGGGGAAGTCATGACTTCCTTGGCCTCTCAAGCAGTAAACAGTAGTGGTCCGGACCTCTCACCTCGCTCGCCACCAGGTCACATGTTTTATCTGCTCAACAATTAGCTGCTTCATTACTACTGGGTCGGGACCCTTAACTTATGCTACCGCCTCAGACACGCGCCTGACCCACGTAACTCCTGGTCACGCTTCCATCAGCGCCACAGCGCCACCATTACCTCCGCAACAACCCGGGCGACCTTCTTCACGCAGTATTTCAGTCGTCAGACACTTCACAGCAGAATAAAAAACCTATCATTTCAATTTATATATATTGGGGAATAGTTTGAAATTCTCACATTGAAGTACAGTGACAGCACTGTCTGTGTTGTTCTTATTTACAGTTACGTATTTTGGATCGCGCCATCTTTGGTTTTGCTTCGCTGTGCATCTTTGTTTTTACGGCACACAAATATTTGTTTTAACGGTGAGTAAAATACATTTTTTACCAAGTACTGATGTTGTGACGACTGTTAATTTAAAAGTTGATATTAAGGGACACGGGGACTGAAATTTGAAATTCCTGTAAATTAATTGCTACTGAGCTCAAAATTGAACTGTGTGATAACAACACACATGTGTTGCAATATACAAAATATTGTTTCTGTAATTTTTTTGTTGTTGAGATGTTTTGAAAATTATTCTCCAATTTTGGCAGCTTTGAAAATGTTGTTTGCGTTACGTACTTGAATAGATTGTATCTTTTTTACATTAATATGTAGGGTTGGCCATTGTTATCAATTGTCAGTATTTTTTTGAAATTGATTTAAATTGTGGGGAGTAAATAATTTTTTACTAAGAGCTTCATTCGGTTACTTAAAAATTGGCACTTTTCAGCCCTTTGAAACATTTTTTTACATAAACCACTTGAACAATTAGAAAATTAATACTTGTATTTGAGGCTATTAGCATGTAGATTATGTAGAAAAGAAATGAACACAATATTTTAATATTTGTGTCGCAAAGAACCGAAATGAATGAATCTGAAAAGAAACGCATTTTTCTGAAAAAAGTAATAATTTATTGATTTAGAATGAAACATATTAATTAAAATTCAGCATATGTTAAACCTTTCCTCTTTTGTTTGACAGTTTCTTTTTTCAGTTTACAGAATTATAAGCATAGTAATAAGAAAAATTAGACAATCGGGGTTTTTCAGATTCTGGCCGAAAATTCAGTCCCCGTGTCCCTTAAAGAATGAATATCCAGTGTCTGTCTTCGTTTATTGCCATAATGTTATATAATTGGATGACATTCATATATTTCTCTCAGGAGCTTTCGGCTTAATAAGCCATTTTTATCTGTAATATTTTATATATAAAAGAACAGGGTTTATATTTACATACACTGATGTTAATTTTCCTTATGCGACATACCTGAAGGTTTATATTCTACATTATTACATTTAAAACATATTATCTTAATTCGTCACACTGTCAGTTCTCTGGCTTAAGGTCCATCACGTTACAATATTTACACCATACTGTCCTGATGTCGTGGTCCACGTCACAAAAACGACCCATCTTCCACCTGTCGTTCCCTCCTCGTACTACTTACGATTACGTAAAAAAACTTATTCTTGTCCAACCACACACACACACACACACACACACACACATATATATATATATATATAATATAATACATATATTTGATGTGTTATGTACAATTATACTAAAATATTATTTGACTATCATCACCTTGTGATTAATCTCTAATACTCCATGATAATTGTCAGCTATCATTTCCCATACGAGTTATTATCGTTTTTTTCTCTTTCGTATAGTCCGTAACTTCAACCCTATTTTCTTTCCCACTCTTTGCATCGCCCTGGGTGTCTAATATTGACATTATTGCTTTATACTTTTATTTATTACCTTCTCATACAGGATGTTAATCGTTCCTACTTCGTTTCCTTCATTCATTGCTTTTCTTATAGTCTCGTTAATGTATAATCTTTCTAGGATGCGTCGTTTTAGTGTATGATTTTCACTGTGTGACATTGTGCAGTCTGTTACGTGCTTTTCTTTTTCACTTCTATACTTCGTTTAACATATTTCTTAATACAACAGTTGCATACATTTAAACATTATTTGCATCTTTCTCACACTACGTATAAATTATATACTTAAAATGGCAAAAAAGTTACTACACGTTGATGCTGCTGAGCAAACTGTGACATATTATTCGTTATAATAACAATGTTTTTGCGTGAATTTAAGGTTTATAATAAATATATAAAGATTATCAAAATCCTGTTAAGCTGCAGATAAGTCTAACAAATCTTTAGAAAAAAAAACAAGTAAAATGTCCCGAAATAGGGAAGTAGAAAAATATTGTCGTTTTCACTGTTATTTCGATATTACAACTAGGAACGAGGAACCATAAAGTTTTCATTAAAAGTCACAAGTTTGCTGGTCCAGAAACTTTTGATGGCTTTTCGAATGTTCAAAGAAGAAAAGAAACTAAATGAGGAATAAAAAAAGAAAAGAACTTGGTATTGATCGATATTCCTGCAAAGGAACCTATAAAGAAAAAATCTCTAAACACGGATAAAAAAGTCAAAAAAATACATTTATAGTGATAATGAAGATGGAGTTATGTATTTCGGTTCTTCGGACAACAAAGATTTAATACATGATGCTGGTAAACCCATTTCAACTGAAATGGATTGTTTTGTTTTGATACAGAAGCAAACATGCAATTTATTATATGGGTAAATCAGAAACACACTCACTTGACGGCGGGGACTTTGAAGTCAATTTCCTCAAAATAAATGATTTTTTATGTTCTCATGAGTTTGATATTGCATGTGTATTAGAGGATGATATTGTCACCATATTTTCACAGTCAACTTCTTTAGGGAAACGACGCAACGATTGCCTGAAATTTTTAAGTTGATAGTGGGAGCTATGACATCCGTTAAAGGATCTGTTGTCACTTGTTATTAATATATCTTTCCATATATTGACATAATTGATTTTTATATGCATTACTGGTTTTAATTTTGTATATACAAATACCCGAGGCCGGGGCGCAGACTAACAACCTATGCTAATGGGTCACTAACATATTAGGAAATATTTTTTTAATTTTTGTATGGAATAGATTTACAATTGAATTCAGCTGATAATTATTAAATTATCCACATAAATCGTCATAATGATACGTTTCGGTTGGAAACGAGACATCAGTAACAGCGATTCAACCTAGGCAATGATGATATTTGATCAAATTATAATTAATTAACTTTCATATTTTCAAATATAAATACTTATTTACATTAATTTGATGTTAATGTAATTTCGGTTTGAACAAACTTTAAAAAGTGCCAATGATAAATAGAATAACAGGGTGTTCCAACCTAGGTTGGCCATATTAAACAACTTGTCGAAATATACGGTGAAACGATATTATAATATATATTTGGTATTGCAACGTATTAAAACATATTACCTATATTTACAGTTACAAAACTAGAATATATTCTTACCATTAAATAGCAATCACTAATGAAACACTATTTTATCTGCTACAAAATTGATTGAAAAACTCATTCGTTATATGTCAGGAGAATCTATTACACTATATAAAAAACAAGTGTCAGACGTAATTGACTTCTAAATCGATAATTTTTTAAAATCAATTAGATTGTAAGTGGTACAGTAACTGTTATAATAATAACGATTTACTTATAGTTTCTCATTATTAGTAAATGTATACTTTCCTAATAAACTAAGATTCTTTTATTTTAACATTACATGGGTAATAAAATCTCCTTTACGGTCACTGTTTTGCAACTCATTATATTTTAATAGATGTAGCTTTCGGCAGTTATACTGCCACATTCATCCTAATAATATATAAATCAATATATTGTTTATAATTCAATTATTTAAAAGCTTTATACAACATCAGATCTAAAAACTCTTAAAAATGATATAAACATTTTCACATACCGTGTACTTATACATTATTTTATAATATCCTTATTTTCCGTACAAAGTACGTTGTTAATATATAAAATATTTGTGTTTTCTACACGTCGTGCGTTACAATCTGGCGGAAAACCTCAATATAAGCGAAGTTATACGTCATGCACTATCGATCGGTTGATCGATAGTGTATGATTAACATGGATTATTTTTTTATGTAATCAGATATATATATATATATATACTTCGGTAGTAGCATAATGACTTGAATATATTTAAGTAACGTATAATATTGAGTACTATTGTAATTTATAATAACTTGCAAAACAGTGACTGTAAAGGAGTTTTAATTACCCATTACTTCAACATTCAAACGGTCAAAGAACGCAATGTATTTAACATTACATTAATTGAAAAACGGAGACAAAAAATCGCTGAAAGCTAATATTTTTTTTCTAAAAAAATTAATTTTTTGCGTATTTATTAAAATGATAGTGGTAATTTGATACATTTTTTAATATTTATTAAACAATTTAGGCCTTCATATAGGATTTTACAAATTGTAAATGTTTATTTAAAAAGATTGTAATTAAGATAAAATTAGCAGCCCAAGGCTCATTGTTTTAGATATTAAAAATTAGTAACGAAGCTTTATATTATTTATTGAAAAGGTTGAAAATTTGTGGGGTTATAATACATCAATGCCGAACTAAAAATTAATTAAAAATCTTCATAGAATTATTATTAAGTTTTACTTTATAATTTTTCTGATTTAATACACTTTTAAGATCAAGGTCATCTTTCCCGAAGTTAGTTTACTTAAGCGAAAAAACCCGTCTCACTTTTAATAATTACCAAAATTGTATTTTATTCAATTTGATTAAAACTTTTCTAAATATATAGACAACCTTTGCACATATTTATGAATAAATTAATGAATATAAATTTATGAATCAAACTAATTGAAACACTACAAAAAATACTTTAGAATTATACAACAAAATGTAATTCTGATTAACGTTGCTTCAAAATCCTTAATCAAATTTTTAATATATTATTAAATTTGTAATTTTACACATGGAATACACATGATTCCAGAATGTATCATATATATAAGCATACCTGTGTTTACCGACCCAATTCGGCAACATGCATTCCACGTATCTATCAAATTTTTCATTGAATATTCATTTTAATTTTAGTCCTAAAAATGTAGGATTTCTCACAATTTTTGTAAGAAATATTGTATAGTGCATGATTAAAAAATCAATACTAAATTATGTATTACTTAATAATCTACTAACATTGACAAAGTATAATGACGAGTGACTAAACATTGAAACGTGAAAGACGTTAAAAACAAAAATTATAAAAATAATGTCTTTAAATATTATATACATAATTAAGAAATTCTTATATATTTAGGTTATGGACGCTGCATTATTTTCATATATATTGAAATTTACTATTTATTAAATAATATTGTAACACCTGAAGAGTTCCCATAAAACGTTGGGTATTGAATATCAAATAAACTCATTTAAATTTTTTTTCGTACTTAAACGTCCATAAACTATTATATTTGTATATGTGTGTGAGCCTATGAACACTCGCATACAAATCCTGCGTACAGCTGTTAATATACTTAGTGAAATCTCGGAATAAGGTAATAAGTATTGCTCTTTGATTCGGAATACATCTAGTCGTTTCAGTACGTACAAATATAATAATATTTTATTTTCTAATATTAAAAATGAGCATACATAATTCAGTATTTATTTCACTTATTTTTGAGTCGACTTTAACGACTTGCCCGTTACATTGCAATGAGATATTATGTATTTATAGGGTGTAATATTTGTTCCCCTAGACGCCAGATGCTGCGATTGTTGCACTCACTCGTACCCTGCCAGCACACACACACACACATTGTAAAACTTTCGTCACTATACTGACGTTATCGCTTTGCACGGAACCTCTCTCAATTCCTCTTATTAAAAGTTCTGTGGCAGCAGATATAGGCTTAGAGGCGCCAGGGCTAATTTGCTGGATGGAATGGGTCAGCACTGATCGCACTGCGGGGGAGGGGTGAGGGGTGACAATGTTCCAATCAGCGCCACAATCCCAGTTCCACTCCCCACCCACCATGGTCCTCAACCACCAGTTTTGACATCTGCGCGCACTGCACTGCACATGTGTGTATTACTTTATATTCCGCAGCCCGCGGGCTACATATCTCAATAGGAAGCAGAGGAGTGCTAATGTAATTGTAAGCCCGGCCGCATATGGCGCATTTGAATATTGGTGGGCTAACCCCGCGTCAAAAATGGCTATTATATTCCTATGTCCCGAGGCGCCAGATTTGAGCTCCCGCGGTCGCTGCGGAGTGGAATCGTTACTCCAGAGACCGTCCAAATTAGCACCACACCACGGACTGCCTTACAAAAGGCAGCAGCACTTGTGCCCGAGTGTCACCAGACACAAGCTCAGTTCATTTCACAGATAATTATTTTCGGATCGTTCATTGTCCTGCTTGCAGTTGTGAATATTACAACGGGAAAATTACCATTTTAAAATGATCTAAAACATCTTTTTATTATATTTACTTAGATTACGAAGTCAAAAGTTGTTTAACTACTGCCAAGCCGATAGAGTCGAGTTAACTAAGTAAACAAAAATTTGAATATCAAGAATCAAGTACAAAGTTGACTGACTGAATATTGGGAAGAGAGCTTCTAAACAATAACTTAGTGTCAAATATAATGTGAGTTAGGACAAGATCAATTTGGCCTTAGGAATAATCTAGTGACAAGAGAAGCAATTTTGACGATGTGACTAATTTTAGGTTCATTTCATTTGTAGATCTAGAAAAATCGTTTGGTAATGTGAACTGGATCACACTATTTAGGATTTTGAAGAGCACTGGAAGAAAATATCGAGAAAGGAGGCCTATACATAACCTCTACAGAAGACAGGCAGCGGTAATTAGAATAGAAGATAAAGAAAAGAAATCCGTAATCAAGAAAGGAATAAGACAAGGATGCAGTCTGTCGCCAATGCTGTTTAACATATATATAGAACAGGAGATAAAGAAACTTAAAATGGAATATGGAAAAGGAATCATACTGCAAGGAGAATAAATAAAATCCCTACCCTTTGCCTATGATATTGTAGTGTTAGGGGAGTCAGAAGAAGACTTGGGAACCGTAATAAATAGCATGAACGTAGTCCTGGAGATTAATAAAAGGAAAACCAAGGTAATGGAGTGTAGCATGGGAAACACTGGAATAGCAAATGGGGTTATATTGGGAAGGGATATTTTGAGGGAAGTTAAGGAATTCAGGTACTTGGGAAGCATAATAACTAGGGAAGAAAGAAGTACAGTGGTCATCAAGAGTAGAATAGCACAGGCAAGGAAGGCTTTCGCGAAAATGAGGAATTTACCTACGGGTAATAAATCATTGCTAAAAAGGGTTTTATGGAGTGTGGCGTTATATGGGCGCAAAACGTGGACGATTGGAGTTGCGGAAAGGAAAAAAAAAGAAGAAATTGAAACGTGGTGTATAGGCGAATGCTGAAAATCAGATAGGTGGATAAAATCACTAACGAGTAAATTCTGAACAAAATAGGGGAAGAGCGAACAATATGGAGGACATTGACCAAGAAAAGCGATAGATTAATAAGCCACGTTTTAAAATTGTAAAATTAGCATTCGAGGAAAGTGTGTGGGGTAAGAGTAGAAGAGGGAGACCAAGGATGGAAAATATAAGCAGATTGGGGACGATATAGGATGTCGTAATGAAAAGGCTTGCGCAAGATTGGTTAGCATGGAAGGCTGCATTAGACCTGTCTTAGGACAGAATACCATAACAACAACAGTGTTTCTTACCTCCAAAGTGATTTAAGAAACCATGAGCTATTTTAATATTGCGCACCAATAAATATGTTCATGTATTTGTAAAACCTAATGACACCCGTTACGTTTCTTTTTTCATATTTAAATATTTCATTATATATTTTTATGACCGATATAACTTCAAAATCAGACAACAATTTTTGGGACTTCTGTTTCTGCCAACATTACGCTCATATCGCCATGATTATCATGGTTACGACAGGACTGATTTGCCTTGTTCACGAGTTTGCTTACATAGACATTTTAGGGAACGTATAAATTTAATCATATAAGCTGTTAACATGCCGATAATTGTGACAACTACGGTAAACTACGTCGTAAAGTCAGCGCTGTTGAAGACATGGTGTGGCGTTTCGAGAGAATCGTAGCTGTATTTAAAAGATAGGAACTCCCTAGGGGAAACGGTGCTAAGGAATAGTAGTGGTCGCTGGGACGTTCGGCAGCCACGGCTTGAACGGACCTAGGTTTTTTATATAGTTTTTTTTAATGTTTTGAAAAACCTCCCGGAAATGGAGTGAGATGTTGAAAGTTTCAAAATGCGGGAAATGCACGCAGTGTTTAGGACAGTAACGTTTGAAAAGCGCGAGGAGGATGACGCGTCTCCGGGGTGAAACCGTGAGTGCCCTGAACAGAACCAGCCACCTTCGCCGAAGTGCCTCGACCCTGAACCTTTGTCAAATCTCGTCGACACTCTGAGGTTTCCGTAGCTCAAAAATAAGCTCTTCCCTCTTCTATATTTAAACCGTGTGATACGTTTTCGATATGTATTATGGAACTTGTACTTTGGAGAATAATCAAGTACGTGCCACTTTTAATGAGAAATTTTGGCCAAATATATGTATTCAATTCCAGATCATTTTAAGTTACTATAGTATTTAATATATTCTAATGGGAGTTGTTTTAAGGGCAAAAATCACAGATTGAATATCCTTGTGACCTTAAATATTTTCTCAAATAAACTGTCATTATTATTTAACCCTATAAAGTTAATCAAAGCCAAAACCCCTTACAGTGGCATGTCTCGTATCAAGTACTTTTTCTTGCAATACGTTTATGCGCTCCCTGTTTGAATCTCGTGGATCGCATGCTTTAAATTTCCAAAGACGATTGTCATGATAATAATAAATTTATTTACTTTATTTACTCAGTTGTCCCAGGGTTAGTATTCATCGATAAATTGATGTGAGAGAAGGAACAAGATTCACTTCATTAACTCCATATTTAAGAGCAAGTATATCTCAGTAATTGGCATTAATTTCCGAAAGAACGTAACTTTCTAAAACAACAATTATTTTCCGTTGTAATTATTTACTATCATATTCCGTCTTCAATTACTGGCAATGCTCGTGTTAGGTCTGTAAACAAAAATGATTTATTGAAATTTCGTTGTTATTATTACTAATAAGTTGACAAAATCGCTGAATCTCTGATCGTTCCCTTGATATAAAAAATCACTGATTGCTACATGCAAGATATGATCGGTTTTCTGTGTAAACACATTTCAAAACATATATTTTAATCTCTTTATTGGGATTGTACTGGAATTCCAAAGCTTTGTACCATTACCACGCAAATACTTGTTGTTTATAAGCGACATACTGAAAATATTAAATAACAATAATCATAAACCGTTTTCAATGTTGAAAACTTTTCAATAACATTAAAAATTTTCCAAAAACAAATCTTCAGTTTCAGTATCCGAGATCTTCTAGCGTAGCGTAAAAAACGCGTTTTAACACGCTGAAATTGATGCAATCAGTCATTGGTGAAGGTTGAACAAAGTAAAAAGAGAAACAGTTCCTAGAATCAGTCTCTGTCCTTTGAAAAAACCCTCGTATATTTACTTGAAGTTTTATCACCGAGTATCACATATTCAGTTGCACAATTTTGCCCGCAATTAGGATAATTTGCGATACCGGGGTAAGACAAGGTGATGAAATGTGCAGTACCATTTTTTTTAACTGTAGGGAAGTGTTTCACAATACTCATTACACGAGTCATTTTACTGCCTCCATCTTCAATCAGTGGTAATTGCAACTTATGACCGCTGGTGTGTGTACAATCCTCAGGAGGTTGTTACCAGTTATTGATAGCACAGCTGGAAACGTACGAATAGATGTATGATTAAATGCTTAATTGTCCGTCGTCGTCTTGATAATAACATACGATAATTAAGCTTGAAAACTTCCTCAGGCATTGAAGTGATTTGTAAAGGAGATGGTTAATTCACAATTTACAACTTTTTCACGCGCTAGTAAAATGTATTCCTGTAAGACGCTTGCCGCATAAAAGATGATACTTTTAATTACAGACTGGACTACGAGGAATTAATTGGTCTATATTACTCGTAGCACCTGGATACGCCGTCGAAACCGGTCACGATGTTTTCACTTACTTATTTACAAATAAAATATATCACCTCTATATTTATAAATTGAATGAAATTTAGTGCTTCTGTATGTTTAAATTAATAACCACAGCTTGTACGAATCGAAATAGTCTTGTGGGTCTCGGTTCGATTCAATTACGTGCACCAACATTTAATTTGAAATACATGAAAACGAACGTTATTTAATTTAGGTTTAAATTAATTTTAGGTTTTGTATTATAAATATTTATTGAACACAAAAATTCATTAGAATATATTTTCAGCATATGCATACCTTGCAAGAAAGTCAACCTTAAATTGTAATTTTAGATATTTGTTTTCGTAGGAGATTGGGGTCCTTTGTGTGGTAAATCCTTAATATCATATATTGTAATGAATTAAGGCGGCTTTAGCCATTTGATTTAATCATTGGCGATAGTTTAGTTGAGGAATTCCATATTGTTGACAATCAGGTGGCAATAGTAAAAAAGCCAGACGACAATAACATGCAGCAAGCGCCGATTTGGAAGCAGCTGCCTCACAAACACGGAAACCACGTGTGTCAGTGTCAATTAATGATTCAAACTGCATATGTTTTTGCTGTGCAACAATCCCCACATTCATACTACTTTATTAGATTTAGTTTTGCTAAGCTAGTTTTGACATATTCACCAACTAAATTTCTCTTTAAGGCTTTCTATCCTCTATCCATTCATTTAAAATAAGAAATAACTTTCCAGTTAAATATCTCATATTTCTAACTAACCAACTACTTTAACAAAAAATTACCTGTTTCGAAATTATATTTTTTCAGAATATTAATTTTTTATTTTCCACGCATTTAATCTATTCTTAAACCGATAAACGGTAGCTAAATACCTTCATACAGCTCTGTCTATTCCGAAGTCATCATTATAGCGTCCCAATAATTTTCCTTGGCACAGGGCAAATAGTCTCCCATTGTATTTTTATTGACTGTAAAATTATTTTATCGTGCAAAATTCTGTTTTTCGGAGAACATCAGTAGTGGTAATTTCCATCAAGAGGAATTCATACCAGTATTTAGCGGAATAATTCAGATAAACCACAACAAATCCACGAACTGTAATCTCTTTATTAATTCATAAACAATATTCCACACCATAAATTTAGCTAAAAAATGCCATACCTGTTTGCAATTTTACTTTTAAATTAAAAACGAATAAATTCATACGTGACTGCCACTGGAAATATTAAATTGTGGTTACCACATGGGGACTTGCAGTTCATTTGAATTATTGAACCAGCGAAAATATTCATCGAGTCGGTGTTTTGCACTATTTAGACCTTTAAATCTTATCACGATAAAATGTATACTATAAATTATGCTATAAAATTTAAATATTAATTTAAGCTTAAAAAATCTTTATAAATTTTCTAGGCCTAACTCACAGTAATTCTTACAGGATATTCGTTCGAAAATGCACCAAAAATGTATTTCCTTATTAAACTTATTTACAATATGCCGTTAAAAATTATGAAAGGATGATTCAATACAGAATGAGTTTAATCTTTTCCGGAGAGTATTTCTTCTTTTGACGTGGCGTTAATATATTCACCTCCAATTTCACTTATCATCCTAATAATTGCGTGGGATTCAAGAATCAGCATATTTGCCTCTGCCTTTCTCTTCTAAGCGACAGAATACATCTTTATAGAATTAAATTAAAAACTACAAAAGCATTAAATAAATGAGTGTGACTCTGCGGCAGACGCTACAATGGACCTCACATGGAGCGACGAGAGACCAAATATGGAAGTGAAACATAAACCTTGGGAAAACATGAGGGCTCAAGTGTCACAACGTATTGTGATAATAATGATAAAAGAGGAACAGACCGTGACTTAGAATGTACGTTATTTCACCAAGAGGTCAAAGGTCACGCAATATATGGCTAGAAATTTGCGCAATACGAAACTGTCTTCTTAGGTAAAGGTCGTCGTCATTCACAATCAAAACTTTATGCTCCACGCCACAGAAACAAAGTAATCGCAATTAAAGTTTTCGTGCAGGCTATGTATTAAGCAAGCAATTCCCAAATATAATAAATATATGTATTTATATAGTATATGAAAATGTAAATGTTTTGAAATTCTGCTCGAAATTTACTTCACTATTATTAAGAGTAGACAAAGGTAATATATAAAAAGTATTCATAATACTACAAATCCAATTTTGTCATCTTTCAAAATTTCTAAATTACTCAAAAGAACTTTTCTCTGGCCAATAAGTTAGAACTAATTTACTACCACAAACATCATATTCTGACTTTAAGTTTAAAATAAGTAAATGAAAATAAGGTCAATAAGTCAGAAAATAATTTAATTACTATTTAATTAATACTTCAATGACTACAATTATATCAATGGAATCATAAAAAAGCATAAACACTACGTTTCGTCCCTAATTTCAGACATATCAGGCAAACATAATGATAATAATAGTTAAAAACGACGAGACCATGATAAAAATTAGACTTAAAACTTCTCTCAATGTAGTTGAATTATTTTATCATAATATTTGAAGAAAATATATTAAAACATTGGTTCAAAAAATGTGTTTCATTGAATTATTGAAAATAAAATTAAAATATATAGTATAAAATGCAAATATTTTAAATTGGTACGTACCAAAAATAAGAAACAGAATGTAAATTACTTTTGAATAAAATTTAAAATACATGGGCTGGCTTCTACTACTGTTAAAACCAAAATGATATATAAAAATTAGTTTTGAGTACATACATAAAAATTAATTTAATACAAACTAAGGAAAATTATGCAATTTATTTCAATGGAATAGTAAAGTTTTCAATTGTTTTAAAACTTGTTTAATTATAATTTAACATATTTTTTCAAATTAATAGTTTCATTTTATGCATTTATTTATTTTAATATGCATAATTTCACTTATCAACCTTACAAAATATTAATTCTTCTCTTATAAAATATTAATACCATGCATTATGCTTCTCTGTTATAAATGCATTATGCTATAATATTTGGAACCTACTAATAAAAAATTATGCATTTAAGATTATAAATTTAATTTTATAAAATAAAATAACGCAAATTAATGCGGTCTTTCAGGCGATGGAGACGCTCAAACACCTGGTCTTTATATTACGAATACTAAATGATGGTGGCAATGGCTACTAAGGCCTTTCGTTGGCGGCTTTGAGGGATTTATAGTTCATTTGTATGTTAACAATGACTACACTGAAACTCAAAGGCACATCACCACTGGAACATTTGTAGTATTTGACGCGGTAAAGCTTCTGCAACTGTGTTGCCGTTATCACCGCCTTTGAAATCTGGCTGAACACCTCGTCTCTGCTACTACAAGATTTCTCACGTACGTTCAACAATTTAACTATCTTAAATCTTATTAACCACTGTCATTTATGCCTTACATCCCAACTTCAACAATTTCTGTATTTTAAATTCCTTCCACCACTATCTTACAATCTTAATCATACTCCGAAACCGTTCTTTCCCTTCTAACTTTTCATCAAATTAACAACAACTACTGTTCGTCGCTTTTTTTATGAAATTCAATTAACCAATTCTCTCTAAATTCTTCATCTCACTTCAATAAGTTATTAACGACAGCAAACTAACTCAATCCTTTTCACCAACCTTAGCACCTCTGATTTCCCATCTAGAATGAATTACGCATGACTTTAGCCAACAGAAATTAATCTTGCATTTCCAAATTTACAGTACGGGGCTCACATGTCTTGCTTCAAAGTGTTGAAACTTCGGGCACCAGAGGTTATTATTGCACTTTCTATGGGAAAGTTTCAGACGTTTCAAAATGATGAGACCGAAGCTTATCCATCCGATAGATTTACGATTATGACTGGCCAGCGGCTTTTAATCCCTTTCACAGATTGCTTCTTTAATGGTTACTTGTGAGGTCCTTCTCGTATTTTGACCACCACAAGTTAAAATGAAATAAAGTATTCCGTTTAAAAATTTAGTAAACTTAGGTACTCATCAATCGAAACGTTGTTTAGTTGTATTTTTTCTGTTGCTTCAGAAATTTTCTTACTTACATATAACTGATTTATTTGTTTATTATATAGTGTTTTTCAGTAAGGTCTGGTCGATGTTGAAATGTAATAAAAGAAGCCATGTGTGAGGTTTAATTTATTATTTATTTATTTGAATGGCCCATGCATGTATGAATTATGAATTTCAGCTTCCAGTATTTCGGTTTGTTATTTTTTTCAGGTAATTTATTTATTTCTCAGTTTTTAATTTAACACTACAGTTTCACTCTTTTTATATTGTCAATGATTATTACCTTCATATATATTAGTCTGCCGTCGATGTCAGCCAATTCATAGGTTATGTTCAGCTTCTTTCCCAATTGACTTGTCTCATTGGTGTCACGAATACTTTACAGAAATTGCTTAAAATATGAATAAATTAACAAAGGAGCATTTATCGCTCATGGAACATTTTTTCTGTGAGTAAATGACCGTGATTCAATTTAAATGGAATATGATGATTGGGGTTTTAATGAATTCTCTATTAAAAACACATCTCTGGGTCATTTAATATTAATACGATTCACAGGTATACAGGAGTTATAATTTGATTATGTTCATTATTGACTCTGGAGTTTCTTAACTAAACCATGACACTTAGCAATCCACAAGTATTTTTTCCCGTTATAGACACGAACCAGAGAAAAGAGAAAATTACTCTATACCTTTCTTGCTTCTTGAACTATGACTTGTTACTTGATTCATGGAAAGCTCTAAGTTTTCATTCAGCCGTTGCAAGTGTCTGTGTGGTGAGTCACCGTATTATTTAGTGCTATTATTTGCATCCCTATACCATATAGCACCACTGAAACACTCGCCGGACAGAAGCGTTCATTAATAAGCTCTGTTGGCAAGTATTAAATTCCTTGCAACGCCGGACATTAGAGGTAGGTATGCAAAGAGAAACAATATAACTCGCCATCTAGGGCTCGTCCAATCGCTGAAGAGACTAGATTCCATAGTTCTGCTCTTAGATGTAAGGGCAATTTAAAGACCTTGCAGTAGTTAATCTTCTAAGAGATTTATTTTTATCTAAAGCCTACGTATCGTGCTTGATGTACGCTATTTCTAAAAATGAATAAAGAAGTAGCCAATTTAATCATTAAACTTTATTTTTAATGGGCTCAATTTTATCAAATACAGACATTTTTGTATTTTATATCTATTATCATAAAAATTATTTTACATTTTTTTAGTGTCTCATAAGATATGCATCTTAAGGTAAGCAGTTTCTTTCTTCCTAATTTCTCGGTCTTCGAGTTTTCTGATCCTTTCTTCCATTGATGTGAATTATAACAGTTTCATGATAAACGCGTTTCCCTTTGTATAAGTACAATCGAAATAGACACGTATAGTTCAAATTTTGATAAATCCAGGTCAGTATAAAATTTTTATTTCTATTCTTACCTTCACAAAATCCTTAAGTTTCAGAATTCTTGAAATTATAATTACAAGTTCCATGTAGAAAGAACAAAGAATATCAATGAAGTTTGGAATATTTTCGAAACTGTAATTGTGATTTATACGCGAAAATGTTAAATATACTTAGGTACCTCGGATCTAGGGAACAAAACTGTGAGTTCTTAGATAATTATTGATGATTCTGACAACTGAAAAGCTAAAAAGTATTGTTACGCAATGCTTAAAACAATTTGAATTTTTAAATTGAGATGAAATAGCCAATGAACAGGTGAAATTAACTAATCAAAGAAATGCCTCATAAAATTATTTGCAAAGTTACTTATTCATCCAGGTAATTAAAAATCGTAATTACGATACACTGTAAAAAATATTCTGATTGAAACCTAGAATTTATTTTGTCCGATTTTAAATATGTTACTCATTAAAGTTTTAGTGCTTATTACAGAAACTCCTTCAAATTAATTAATTCTATGATCCGGTTCAGTTCGTATTTAAATTTAGAAAAATTAATTAAATACGTGCTCATTTAATAAATTGCAATAAATTAAATAGTATTTTCTATTTAACTCGAAACTTTCAGCCAAATTAACTATATACAATTTTACATGTATATACTATAATTTTTTAAATTCAAGGTATTCAATAATGAATTGATATGATGATAGAATAGATAACTACAAAAATTTATAACTACAGACTTTCCTAGCATTTACAATTGTTTGCACATAACGAAAGCAACAAGGATTTCGGAAACTTTGTTCAACATTTCCTCCCTTAATATTTTAATACCCTATCACATATCTAATTTGAATTTGATCATTGTCCGGTTTTCCGAAATTCAATGTTTCGTGAGCAAGAAGTACCTTTTTTTGACTACCGTCGAGGACAGACGGATCTTATATATCGTATAAGAATGGGAAAACTGAACTCTTATTCTCCACTATCTATTTTAATTTTTCATCTGATACAGACCTTCTTATATTTCCAATTAAAATGGAATGTTTTATTTTTCTATTATTTATATAGGAATTATCGTTTACTTTTCTTGTTTAAACTCATCCCTTATCACACACAAATAAAACTCTTATAGCAACGTTTTTTTGAGTATGAGATGTTCATTTTACATCTTTCCGTGTGAATTTTAATCTTGAAATAATTTTAAATAAAGTAAATCAGAATAATGATGGTGTTCAATGGAATTAAATTATTTAAACTGTATACTATAAATTTTTGTTTGCATTTATGAAAACAAATGACATAAATTAATACATATTGATAATTTAGTCAAGTGTTTAATTTACGACTGTTAAAACGAAAAAATTTTAATTTGTTTTGAAGATCATTTTAATAAAGGAATTATTATTGATAGTATTAATTTACAATTATCAAGGACGTGAATTGGTAGCTTATAACTAATCCACAAAATATGGAAAATAAAATGGAGTTAGATGTAACTCAAACAATTGCTAGACGTCGCTTCATTGAGCGTACATTAACTCTCCGCCAACACAACGGTCAAATATGTCTAATAAATAATTTTAAAATATAAGAAAAGTTTTATTACTTTACAAACTAATTGAAATAGTGCATCGCAATTTATTAAGTACAAGAAAATGATTATAGTTTTTTAGATATAGTTTTGAACTGATAAAACATATCTACTCGGAATTTGGCGTTGGGAATCAAAGGCAAGCTACGTGAGGGTTAGAGACGAGGGTAATAAAAGTCAGACGCAACGGCGTTATAGGAGCTTTTCCCGCGTACCGTGAAATTTGGCGACAGCGGATGGTGTTTTTCTCCAAAATCGTCGGTGAAGGGAGCAAACGGCTCCTCCCAGAGAGGACAGACGATAATTATAATTGGAGAATATCGAGCCCCGTCACCGACGGAACTAAGGAAGTGGGGAAAAAATTTTAAAAACCAGAGGAGAAATGGATTTCGACACAGTGAAAGAGCTGTGGAGATGGAGAGTAAGGTGATGATGGTTTGATAATTAAGGACGTGGAGGTTATGATCGGAGGTTAAGATGGACAGTCAAAGATTGGAAATTGTCCTGATTACGGACATTAACGACGGCAGTAAGGCGTGATCCAGTCCAGAGCAACGAGGAAGCGGAAACTGGAAGTTCCAGGCTTACATGGGACGACACAGTTAATTTCTCTGTTTGTAGCCTTTTGTTGATTTCTTGGTACTGTCAGTTCCTAGTAGGATTAATGTTAAGTATTCTGTTCTATGAGAAAGCCGTTTTGAAACGGCCTTTATTATACAGCTCTTAGATTTAAGTGTAAGGAATTTATTTTTCTAATTATATATATATATATATATATATATATATATATATATAATGTTGATCGTCAAAAAAAATGCCGGCTTATAACTTTAAATTGAGTAAATTGTAACCTATATGTTAAATATAGAATAAATGGTATTTCATTCTTATAATAATATTTCATTATAAAAATATAATATCCTACCTATTCATTTCAATTTAAACTACTCACATAATTTACTAATATAATAACTAAAAATGCATTTAATCTGTAGATAGAAAGTTGCATGAATCGTATATTTATTTGCCTAAATAGTTAGCAATTGTTTACTTCATCATCACTTCCTGAACTTTCAGTTTCAAAGTATAATCTATAAAATATGACCAGGATTGGAAGTGATGGAAGTGAAATGTAAAACAATTAACGGATAATAATTGTCCGTGCAAAAAGAGGAGCATGCAAAATTGTTCTCTTGGCAAACATGTTACGAAAGCAGGACCTGTTAATTATGAAAGATGGTTTATTTACGATTTCCGTTGCAATAAAACGTATATTTCGTTCAGGACAAACAAGTGTTCCACAATGAATTCTTTTTATGAAAGCTTTTATTTAAATGCCCGACGGAAAAGAAATGCAGATGTTGTGAAGACTATTGACACTAATATTTTGGACGGTAATAAATGTGGGCATACAAAATAATAAATAAAGAATCCAATAAAAGCAGGAAGGGAAAAAATTAATGAAGAACACACTCTTAAATTACTACTAAGAATTCCATGAGAAATATTTTAAAACTGCGAGATTATGGCATGATGATGACTATTTAGACCGCGATATTTCAACTATGAATTACGTTTTAACGCAGCAGCACCTTGCATAGGTTATTCCTTGTAGGGTAATATTTTTAAAAGTCTGGACCACGGCATTCTTAGAGGCGCGATGAATCCAACGGAGACCCCTGACGGTGATCGAGAACTGCTGTAAAGCGAACAACAAGAGCGTTTTATCTGAACACGGGGCCAGTAAAGTACTTTAGTGAAAACAATCCCGGGCGCCGACAACGATCTAAGGCGCCCATAACGACGGCGATACACTTTAGAGAAGAATTAAAAGTTTGTACGCCTCCATCAGATAACCTGACGGCAAGTGGGAGGCCAGTTAGCAACCTGGCTTTACGACGCTTTATGTAAGGCCCTAACGGCCCTGAGAAAGACAACATGTTGAGATAATTATCAGGACAAAGATGTAAAACAAGGCTCCGCGATGAGGTATGGGCCCTCTCCCAACATATAAATAAATTACACTGCTCCACGATCTAATTAGCTTAAACAAGATAATCCACTCGCATTCTCACTGGAAGAGGAGAGACGTATAAACTAGATTGCGTCATTCTGGAGACAATAACAACGCATAAATTCAGAGAACAGGAAGAATTAATAGTGAATACAGTTATTCGTCTCCGTTGGCTTGTTTCCTTGACTTCAGATCTTAATGACACTGAAACCGTTATTTACATTAATGACTCAATATGCATTACACCCAAATTAAGACTACTTATTTGGAATGCGAAATATTTTTCTTAAACAACTTGAAATATTTTGAACAGTTAAAAATATTATAATGAACAATTAAATGTAACCTACAAATTTTAATTTACTATATTATGAATTTAAATGACTATCAATCCGAATAACCATATACAGATCAAATTGTGATGTGATCTTTTTATTCCTCCGACGAATAATATAAAGTGCATTTAAAAGCTGATTCAAAGTGCGCTCCATATAAAAGTCATCTGGACATTTAAATAATTAAATTGAATGAATTTACAACCATGTTACAGGCATAAAGATTTTTAATCAGTCCGTAGGTTAACACGACATAATGGCAACTGATATTAAGATTCTGAAATTTTAATATTTTTTAATGAACCGACATCTCTTTTTTGTACAATTTTTCTAGTAACATTTAAAGATCTTACATGAGGAAGTCCAAAACATGGTTATAAAACAGCGGTTTAGATTGAAAAATGTTATGTATATAATTTGGTTGTACCTTTATTCGATTTAAGTATTGTAAAAGTATACGTTAATTGAAGTCGATTTAAAAGAATTGTTTGCTGTGCTAAATAAAAGGCACTGTCGATCAGATGGAAGTAATGGAGGATTTTGATATTTTTCCGGCAAGTTGGACAAAACGACTTTACCGTTCAGACCACGTGGGCTAAAGTGGATGACATAGAAGGAAAATTACCTCGCATACAAGGAGAAACAAGCTTGCTTGATAATTCGTTTATAATTGCCAGGAAATAACGAAAGAGAAATAATTTTTTTGGGTCGTTCTTTGGTATTAACATAGTCAAAAAATCACCCAGTTTTTCTTATATAGCGTATTTCAAGGAAAGTTAGGAAATAATTAGTACATTTATTGACTACAGAATTAAGGGGAAAGAAATATATAATGAAGGCAAGTCAGATACGCTTTTAAACCAGTGAAATTTCTACAATATTCATGAAAGGTTTCTAAATATACATGTACTATAAAAAGACCATAAAACGATAAATTTAAGTAAATTTAAAATTAAAATCCGTTAGTAACGATAAAAATATTTTTTTCTTGAACTGCACGTCAACTTCATTGTGATTCATATTCAATAATAGTTCAATAATTATAGTTATCTGACATTTATAATGAATAAATACTTAGGCCACAAGTCAGAAAAATAATAATAAAGGTACTGACAAAAAGCACAACTACAAAGGACATTCAATTATTTAAGAAACAAATTGATGAAGAAAAAGAAAATATTTCGCTTGTGATGTTTAATTTATAACTTCAAAAATTCGTTTAGCGATGTCGTGTTCACTTGAAGTTTACACACTAGTTGACCTTCGCCCATTGATAAGGTTTTCACTTTTTTAAGGAGAAAATCCGGTTAAATTCTGTTTCGAATGGTTTTATAGTATGGTGAAACTTGTATGAACAACCCGAATTCTACAACTGGGTGTAACAGTTCTAAAGCATTCGAACGCCTGTGAGTGGCGCGCAACGTCCTGGGAAGCCAGTTGATGAGTCAACTCCATCGCTTGAAACCCGCATTGACGATATTATTCGTGAAGGGTGACGTATTAGTTGATGATACAGAAAGAATTGTTGCAGTAAGTGTTGGCACAGTTCATAACGTTATTCAAGTTCGGTAGAAAAAAAATTAGGATCCACCAAGCAGATCACAGAAGCCACTAAAATATAGGGTTGGGAGATTCAACCTCATAACTCCCTACAGTTCAGACATGGTTTCCTGATTTTCATTTCTTTAATCAATTAAAGTGCTCTATTTGCACTGTAAGTTATCAAAAAATTTTCCTCTTCTCGTCAAGTTTTTTATTTTCATGTAATATTTTAGTATTGTATGTAATAAAAGCGTTGAACCATTGAGAATTATAAACTATAGAGCTTGTTATGTACGACTTTTAATAATGACTTACAAGTGTTAGTACAGATGGTGAGAATAAGTTGCCATACAAAACGGTTGGCGGAAAGAGCCATTTCATTGCCTTAACCTATGATGAAAAGAAGGAACGAAATGTGTAATACGAATACGATTATTGATAAGGCCGTTAGTAATGGCAAGGCTGGTGGTGAAATCGGAAACAATACGCAACAATAATAAATCAAAATTGGTAGTAATGATTTGACCGATACGAGTCCCTCCAGTGTGGAAAACGTTTGATGGCTTCCATGTGGATTCACGAACGTTGAAAGACCCGACAAATATTGGAAGGTATGCAGAACGAATTTGTGGTTATTGCAATGCAATGGACGACCGAGCACTCGAGTCTAAACTTGTTCTGCTGTGTAACCAAAAATCCAACGTTACCCAGTGAAATAATTACGTAAACTTCCATAATTCACAACATGAGGAATTTCCGACACCGTCTTCTTTCACAAGTTATCGTATTAGCTTCCTTTATGTTTAAATTTACTTTCACAACTTTCCCCGCCATCGATCCACTGAAACATTATTTTTTGACGATGAAGTAGCTATCCTCCACCAAACCTCTTCCTTCACCTCGAAATCTGGGCAAAAAACTGGAGAGTCAGCATAAACCCTTCCAAATCTGCAATAGTTCCATTCACCCTCAAAACTAAACATCCCCTTACTCATTCGTTCTATCTTTATAGCCCCAAAATCCCAATAAAAATACTCCATCACTTACTTTGGACTTATTCTAGACTCCAATCTTTCATGGAAACCTCATCTTACTCACTTTTCATCCAAAATTATCACTAAAATAAAACTACTCTATCCTCTCCTCAATTTAAACGCACCAAATCTCCATCTCCACCAAAAGACTCATTTACCTCTCCCTAATTAGCCCCATATGGTCACACGCATGCTCCATTTGGGATCAACTGCCAACTCCAATTCAAATAAAATTCAAAGCAAGCAAAACAGAATCGTTAGAATCATTTACAACTCCCCATGGTACGTTCGAAACTCTGTAATTCACAATGACATCCAAATTCCACTGATCTCCACCACAATAAAATCATGCATATCCTCCTTAATCAAAAGCTCCATCAATCACTCCAATGACCGGTAGCCCTCAATACACCTCCTCCTCCACACAAATGCAGATTCAAACGAAAACTACCAATCGACTACATCATTTCACTCTCTCATTCAGGTATAACCTAACTTTAATTTCTCCCCTAGTTAGTTCAAACCTCATTCTCGGACTCTCAAAAGAAAAACTCTTCCTCTAATTCTCTGTTAACCGGTATCTCTACTACCCTAAACTCTGTAAATTCTGGTCTTCACCGCCAATAATAAGCTAAATAGATAATAGTTTACCACAATAATAAAATTGCTTTCACAGCTGTCATTTCTCTCGCTATAAAATTGTTTGTATCTGGACATTCAATTATATCATGTAATCATGTTAATTATTTATTCGACGAATAAATACTATAAACCATGCAGAAACAAATGTAATATCCACGGATAAAAGCTATCGTACTAAAAAGATAGAACATTACCTTGGCCTGCAAGAATTCCGGACCTCACCACACCTGCTGACGCACTGTGGGGTATTGTAAAAGAAGATGAGAGAAAAAGGTCGATACCTAAACGATGGACAGCAGAAATATGCTGTTTGTGCATCGTTTAAAAACATCACCCCTAATACACTGTTTCAGATGAACAATCGGTCATGGAAACGCATTAAATTACGCTGTGAACAGACGTTTTAGACCCATAGGAGGTAAGTTGTATATAACTGCATAGTTTCAAATTCAGTGGAAAGGGACTTTCACCCACCCTGTAATTTATGTAGCTCTTTAGTATGGTTATTTAGGGGACATCATCACGCAAATGCCTAACTTACGATATTAGGGGTAATTATTTAATTAAGCTTGGCATAAAATTAATCAATTATTTAACTAATTTTAAGACAATTAGACTAAGCTAGGTTAGTTTTATTAATTTAAGGGATATCTATGGTAAATAATTCATTTAAATTCATTATAGAGTTGTAGAAAAAATTATTCCACCTAAAGCAGAAAAGGATAATAATACTTAGAAGATTAAACTGTCTTATGGGAAATGATACGGTTTTCTTTAAAAAGTCATCTATTTATAATCGTATAGTTAACAGGTAACAGCGATCTGCAATCTGTCCAATGCAGAAGCTGCTTGATGAGCTCTAACTTGACTGCTCCGAACTCGCGAACTTGGTAATTGGGGTTGGCCATCTCAGTGGCGCGGGAAAGACTTGATATCACCCGGCGACGCCCCCGTCTGGTCACCCAACGTCTCTGTAATGGAACTGTAACGCAATTAGGGAGACACAAATCACTTCATCAGAATATTCATTGCGGTAATCAGGTTTCTTGGCGGCGGAGGGGTTGCCGTGCTGATTGCGTTAGCGTCCCTTGACCGAGCAGCGACGCTCCAGACAAGCGGCGAGACGCTTTCGGATCAACGAAAATATCCTTTAAGAGAATCAAATAATTTACTGCGGTAGTCACATTATTAACGACTCAAAGCAAAATTTTCTCAATTTCTTTTGAGAATTTCTTTATTGTCTGCTTGAGCTTTAAATTATTCTCTTCACGCGCTTAACTTTTCCGAGTCTGTGTCACTTATTACCAATTTCATATCGTCCTCATAAAAAGAACAATCCTCACGGGTGTAAATAATATTGTATATTAGTTGAATGTAGGAAAAAAAGTTATAGACTTAGAATAGAACCCTGTGGAACACCATATTTCAGTAACCCATTCCGAGATATGTGTAATTACTTCACCGGCACTTTCCTTCTAATTGCAATCAATTTTCCAAGTATGAAAGAAATCGAATCAGGGCTGTAAAATACCTATTTTTACTATGAATATATTTTATCTGTGTTTGGATTCGTATTAATCGTGACTGTTGGAGTTTCACTTTTCAGTGGCTACGATTGTACTTAAATGTGTGTTGTCGTAAATAATCTTCCTGATACACAATTACTGTTATTGATTATTTTGTAACCACGCACAACCACAATTCTTGTACTCTAAAACCACATGTAATGTTTATACCACGGGAAGCGGGACCAAGTGAAACATTTTAATTTTTATGGTTCCCTTAAAGAGGATTTTGTGATCCACTAGATCAATACACATAAGAAATATTCGCACATATTGTTGTCAGTTTTAGTTACGTTTACGTTCATTGAACTTAATTTTAACTGGTTTTTGCATAATGTTGTTTATTTGGTTGCTTCAATTTTGTTGACTATTCGTCGCAGTCCTGAAAAAATTTACAAAAAGTAAGGATAGACAACAAACAAGCCCAAAATATTGGTTATTTATACAACCCAAGTAATTTATTTCAACAAATACTTGGCTCTAAGTCTTTTAGAGTCAGATTAAAATATAATATTTTATTTATTTATTCGTTTTTATTCATGAATTTTGAATCAGTAATTAAAAATAATTGAATGTATACCTAACAGAATCTGAAATTTATGTAGTTATTGATTTTCAACGGTAAACTTGGCGGATAAATTACATCATCCTTAAGAAAAATATACAATGTATGAAAGGATAAACGGAAGAAGCAGCATCTAATTGAAAGTATACGACTGATACAACAGTCACTTATTAATTAATTACATAATAATACACATTTTCAAAGAATAACTGAAATAAATGTAGGCCACACCCAGATAAGAAGGCTTCATGGACACCTATGATAATAAAGATAGTATATAACACATAGTAAAGATGTGCCCCATTAAGATCAGTTTTAAATTTATGTAACTAATTTTTTACTTCAGTTTTGTAGAGTATTCGTGCTATGCAGCGATGATATATTTTTTTAATTCAAAGTTTCAAATTTAAACTTCAGCAATCCTAATGACAACCACAGGACAAGTCCACAAAGTTTATGGCGTTGATTATTTAACCAAAGTACTTCTACGTCAGTAAATTTTGGCTTCTTGGTAACTTAGAGACTGGTTAAAGTGCTACTTCATTAATTTTTGTTTTCTGAATGGATTTGGAAACGGTAATTGAATATAATTGTATAGGGGAAGTCGTGATAGAAAGGGACACTTTGGTTAAACAATTTTTGTAAAATTATGGAAAAAGATAATGACTTTATAAAATATATAAATGATTAATTTAGTCTATTACTACCTAATCTAATATCAATATAGCTTGAAACAACTAATTTGGATTTTTTGTGAATTTTTAAAGAGAAACTTAAATTTTCCTGAACTGCCCCACCCTCGGGGCAAAACGAAATAATATGTTTTGTAAATAGAATTGGGAAATAAAATTAAATTTAACTTAGGGAAAATCTTAACGCCTTTTGTTATTTCCTTCTCATATCACCAGACGATTCTTTTGCAACTACACAGTCTGCTAATATTTTCCGCCTTTTCTCCATTACTTTTCTTAGGAGATTTAAACATTATACATATGCATCTAGACACCTATTTTACTAATATATACTCCGACTTCCTTTACATAGTTGCACATTTGAATTACTACCTGCTGTGCTGATAAACGTAAGGCTGGAGCAATAAGTTTACTTTCTCTAAAAGTTAAGAAGTCTGGAATGTAATGCTTTTCTAACACTTTCACGAATATTTCTTCAATTACACTTCCCATTGACCTCTCTAAATAATCTGATCTCATTTTACACTGCCATTGTAATTTATATTGATTTTCATGGTCCGATGAAACTTCAATAATGATCGTTTACACAACTAGTAACTCAATCCTTCATTAAATCGAACAAATTTACGACAAAATTTTAGTTAAAGTTTGTATAAAATTAAACCTACGTTCGTCACCATAATTGGTACTTCAATTTAATAATTCTGATAAACAAATAAAAGTCTAAACGAGTAAAAAATTTAAACATTTTCCTTTATTGTTTATCCAATGAAGTCGAATGGCTACCCTATTCCTTTAATTCAATCATTCTGTTCGTCAGCCTAATAATGACTGAAATAGAAGTTTAAATGATAATAATTTTCCTTTAGTTTTAAGCAATACAAGTTCAGGGAACCTTAAACGAAATTCAAAAGAATTAAAATTAATCAAACGACTTTCCTTTATTCGATAATAAATGTTAACGGCTGAAATTTAAAATATCTCAAGATGCCATTAAATCTTACAATTTACCAGACACTTCCTCATAAAAATGGGCTTCAAGGATCTAAAGTGCTGATTAGTTGCTAAATTAGCTGAATTGATGAGTCAGGGTGATTAATGGTTGTTGGATGCGATTTACTGGAACCAACAATGACGCAACGGAGATATCTTACCAGGAAAACATTCCACTTCAGTCAAAACTTCCTGATTGTAAAAATATACACTGATTAATTTTCAGTTATTTCAGACACATTAATGTGCGTAATTCCACTAATCTGGGTCCGTAGCTGTTCTTAAACAATTTAAATGACTTACCTAAAAACATACATTCTTTTTCAAACTATACTCTTTGCAGATGGTAACAAGTAAGCAAAATAGACTGGAAAATGCTGTCACTGATAACTATACTAACACTGGTGCTTCATTGGCTAATGGCTTGTCAGTCAATTGTGATAAGACTTATTTCGCACAGTTTCAGACAAACAATGCTACATTAAACTCTGTAACACTAACAAAACTTACTTGCGAAATAAGTGAAGTTGAATGCACAAAATTTTTAGGCGTGTCTGTAGACAATAAATTAAATTGGAAAGATCACGTTAATATTATCCTAAGAAAACTGGATTCGACAACCTTTGCTGATATAATTATACAAGTTGTACTGACCCAAACATAAAGAAATTAATTTATTTTGCGTACTTTAACGCTTTAATTACACAGAATCTACAGAAAAAAGTTGTCAGAATATTATGCCAGGTTCCATCCAAAACGTCATACAGGGGGCTCTTTAAGAAAATGAAAATACTTACTCTTACAATTAAGTATATTCAGTCACTGATGTTATTTGTGATTAATAACAATCACCAATTCGCAACAAACTCAGATGTGCATAGCTTTGATATCAGAAATAAAAATAATTTACAGAAGAAAGTGAAGTCTCTAACTGTAATAAAAGGGTGTTCATTATAATGATATTAGCATCCTCGATTAAACAGTTGAAAATAAATACAGACAAGTTCAAACATGAACTAAGTTTTTACTTAGCAACTCCTTCTACTCTGTTGAAGTTAGGTGAATCCTAGTATAGACCTTGCATTAGATACTGTACATTGTTGAGATACTAGTATAAGACAGTATTATATATTAGCTATATTTATCAACATCATATATCGGTCTTCTCAGTAGTAGTACTTAGGCATATCTTATGTAAGTTAAACAGAATCATATGAATGTAAATATTATTAGTAAATAAGAAATAATAACAATTTATTTACAATCTCCGACTCTTTATACATCCCTGAAGTTCTTAAACTTCTCTATGGGATCAATTGAATATTATTTAATACGAATACTTCAGCAATACGGGGATTTACGAATGTGGTCCTTATTCCCTAAATTCTCTTATTGGTGAATTAATGTTAATTCACAAACAATAATTAAACAGTACATATAATGTTTATTAGCATCAGTAATCATTCACAGTACATATAATGTTTATTAGCATCAGTAATCATTCACTTTTTTAGATAGAGTTTCTTCATCCATTAAATGTTTTACATGCTGTCGACATATTTTAATCAATTATTCTCTTTAATTGTCTATTTTTATGTAGTTAACTATCTAATTCCTTTCGTACCTGTCATAAAACTTCAATAGCGTTTCTTTTATCTTTTATTACTCACATAGTATTAAATTTTTTACTACGAAACGTTTACTTCACTATTCATTTTTTTCTTGTATGATCGAAGAAGTTGTTTCAGTTCGAAATACATTTATTTACAATAACTATGAAATATGAATGAAAACATCGGAAATTTTGGAATTAGATGTTATTGACCAAATACGTCAGAGTAAGAATCTTAATAAAATAATTGAAAAATCATTCATTCTAATCTAATAAATATACACAACCATTTGACTTGATATTAAGACCTCTTTAGATAGTCGGAGCCCTTTAAAATAGAAAATAATGGTTCTGATACTGCTTGAAGATTAATAAATAAAAGAAAAAAAGAAAAATTTCAGTTTAAAAATAGACTTATTTATGTGATACATATAACAAATACGTTATAAAATTGAATTCTAAATTAAAATAAACAATAAATTTAAACTCGCTAATTTGTACTTTCAGAAAGCGTATTGTTTACATACTGTTTATGACATGCATACATATATAATTTATAGATAATTCATTATTTATTTATAGTAATATATGGTCGTAAATAATGTAAAAATTAACAGAGAAAGTATTCATAACGTCAGGCCGTAACTTCGTTTTTGTGTAACAAATTTATATTAAGAATTAGTAAATTAATTATAAAACATTTTTTACCTATATATTCATAAAAATTTAATTATAACGATAAAAATCTTTTCAAATGGCACTCCACTCAAGCTCAACCCCTGAAATTAAGAAATTATTTCGGCTATTGAGACGTAAGAATGAAGTGTAAGTAAACGCTGTTGTGGTGGCATTCAGGACTAAAACTGGTCTGATGCAACCCTCCGTGGTAAAATATCCTGCACAAGTCTTTACGTCTCCGCATAACTGCCTCATATCTCTAATCTTCTTAGCATTTTCCATCCTTTGCCTCCCTCTTCTATTTTACCCCACACAATTCTCTCTATTTTTAATTTTAGGAGATCCTCATGTCTCAAAACGTGGTCTCATTTTCTTGGTCAAGTCCTCCATATTGTTCTCTCTTACTCTGCTTGAAACTACCAGGTTAGTTACTCTATCCACCGATCTGATTTTCAGCACTTTTCTATAGCACCACATTCCAAACGCTTCTATTCTTTTAATATATGCAATTCCTACCGTCCACGTTTCGCACCTATATAACGCCACACTCAATACGAAAATATTTAGGAATTATTTTCTATTATTCACAATTATATTACCCGTAAGTAATTTCCTCTTTTTTGCTAAATCCTTCCTTACCTGTGCTATCCTACTCTTTATGTCTACTATACTTCTACCATCCCTAGTTATTTTTCTTCCAAAATAGCAGAATTCCTTATCATCATTCAAAATATCCCTCACCAATCTAACACCGATTGTTATTCCACAGTTACCCATTGTACATTCCATTACCTTGGTTTTCGTTCCATTAATCCTCATATTAAACTCTTTCTCCATGATCACGTTCATGCTATTTATTATGTTTTCCTAGTCGTCTTCTGATTTCCCTAATATTACAATATCATCAGAAAACAGTAAGATTCCTTTAGTAAACTGCAAGGCCTCATATTCAGAAGTGTAGAAAGGATGATGTTCTGCAATTGTAAGAGTTATAGTATCGAGTCATGGCATCGACAGAAATAAACGTATGACGAAACATAGGAAAATATAGAACTCGATTCGAGCTGTGCTGTAAAAAATATTCAGTTGACCCAATAGTAATAAATATATAGTTACATGGAAATAAAATATCACTAAACTAATGTGTGGTTTGCATGTAGTTAGAAAAGTACAAACATTTCCAAAGGAAAATACAGCATGACGAACAGGCCAATTTAATTTAATAACATAATAGTATTACTAGCATTCAATCAAAAGCATCAATCCTTTACTGAAACAACATACCTGTACATAAATACTGTCCTATCAAAAAATTAAATTCAAAAGATTCAAGAAATTTGCGAAACATCAACGAAATATTGTAACTGAATGAGAGAAAAATGAGTCATAGTTATACTGGGGAATTTTCATTCAGATAAAACCTGAAAAGGGTATAACTGGTGAGAAATGGCTCGAGTGTTTTCATTTTGAAGACCAATAACAGTTAGTTAAATAAAATCCGAGTACAAGAAACGTTACGTTTCCGAACACTGGCGGTATTATTTTACTGTTAGAAAGAAACTGTACAATTTAAAGACTTGTCAACAGCGCCTCCCTAACGCGTAACCGCGAAAATAATAATAATTTAAAATGGACCAGAGTCTTGTTAAAATACGATGCTCCGTGGTTCACACCCCTGAAATTGTAGTGCGTATAGACCGGATTTCACTTTAACACGAACTTTTCTTATGGCATGGTAGGGAAAAACATTTTTGGAAAATTCTGACATAAGGAAACATTATTTTTTTACTTCAAGAAACTCAGCCGTGAAATTTAGGAATGGTAATTAGGCAATGTGGTAAAAATAGCTTGGCGCTTTCTGTATACCCCGTTCATATAGATATAATGAATATTTTATTAAATGGTAATAGCTTCTCTCCAACGGTTGTTCCTCCCTGATGACAATACTCACCTATACCTTCACCATACTTATACGCCGCAACCCAACGCCAAACTTTTTCTGAGGACCTATACAAACATGAACAAAAACCTAGTTGTGCTCTTATATAACATGCTAATCAATGCTTGTTAAATTTATTTTACTATTATAAACAGAAGTAACAATTTTACATTTAAAACAAAATGTAGTTAATAATGGATGTTTTTATAACGAGGTGATTAGCACTATACATTTCTTATAAAAAACAATATGCATATTTGTCTAGTGATTACTAAATACGCACCTTGTATATTCCTTTCTAAGTTCTAATTTAAATTTCTTTGTAAAGTAAACATAACCAATAAATAGAAAAACAAACTATAAGGCAGAAAAATATATATACATTGTTGACAGTAGTTAGTTACTACATTTGGAATCTCATCTGGTGCATTTAAATCATAAAAATACAAAAAAATACTTTCATTTTAAAATGTAAAATACAATTAAAAAGGAAAAGTCACTTGCAAAACAAAATCATCTTGGGTATGTGAAGAGACCGAAATAAGAGTTAAAATCTATGGCTCACTTGCGTATTGTTGCTGTTCAGGATAACACTGGAAAATTTTGAAAATCAGTAAAACAGAAAGTTTTTAATAGATTTAATGATAATTTTTGTTTAAATTCCTGGTCATATTTAACATTGATAAACAAATCGTTAGATCTATTGTAAATCACGTCTTCATTAGTCAAAAATAAAGATTATATTCAATATCTACAGTTTCTAAATTTTGCCAAACAATTTTATGGTTGACAAAGCTGAATAATATTGTACATTAAATTATAAATTATTTTTATGCTCATTAATACGGGTCTGCTAATGCGCGTTTAGTTTGACCAATGTAACAGGAATTGCAATCTAAGCCGTAATTTTGGTTTATAACATTTTTATTAACAAATTTATTAACTATATCTTTAAAATTTTTGAGAGTATTGTATCGTGTACGAGCTACGGTCAACGATGCTTATATTAAACTTTTTGTTTTAATATTTATTTAAAATGAATTTTTTATGTGCCTAATGTTTAATGACTTAGTTAAGACTTAATGTAAGAACTGTATTATAAATAACTTAAAAATTAACATTGATTATTTTTATATGTTTAGATGCCACCATTAATATTTGACATTATTTTATAATTTGCAAGTTAGCATGAGGAAAAATATAGTTTAGGGCTGTAGAACTCGATCCGCTTGCAAACAAATAATATAAGTTTCCGGGAACCACTTATTAAGCTATTAGATTAGCGCCATTGATGATGAGCATGGTTTCGCGACGGTCATTATGTTCGCAGTGAGTGTCCGTTTTTCATCAGAATTCTGAACACACGGTTCGCTGCCCAGCTGTGTCAATAACCCTTTTTCCTGTATTATTCTCATTATATCTAATGCTCTGTACAAGGGTAGAGCCATTAAGAATGTTAATTAACGATAGTCGCAATTAACAGTGGTGAACATTAGGACCGCAAAGGTACCGAGGCTAATCGCTGAATACTCTCTGCGGTTATCTTTGCTACTAACGGCTTCCGGGTCCGGGATTCTTTGTGTCATGGTAAGAGCCAGATTAAACAGTCTAATGTTGTCAGTCTTCATGCCAATCCAAAAGTAAGGGAATGAGAAACGACCATCTAACGTTTCGACCCACCAGGGAAAATCTGTGGTATTGTCCGTTCCTTCAGGATGTAAGCACAGCTACCGTTCTTCCTATTTATATCTGCCCACGTAGTAATCAAACTTCTTTAAATGGATTATGTGCCTCGGTTATTACAGAACACACAATTTCTATTATTCGAAATCATTAAAAATAATTCTATTTATTGCAATTGTAGTGCGATATCGACTACTGTCGTCGTCGAAATAGTAGAGTCCTGATTTGAGCTTCAATGTGCCCCATTCGGATTGACTACGTTATTGTAAAAAATCTCATTTTACGCAGAATTTTATGCTATTTTATGATATGTAAATGAAAATTTTTTAAAATCATTTTGTACATGCGTTTTGACGATAAAACTGATAAAAGACAGGGATTGTTATCTTTCTTTCAAATAACTTGACTTTTACAACTCGTAGATTTCAAACTATTGCTGCAAACGGCATGAAACTGTAGCAAATAACAGTTAAAACCCTTAAAAATCTATTCGCAAAGTTTAAATCATCTCTCTCTTACTTTTTGAAAAAATAATTAATTAGTGGACCTGTACTGGCTCTTGGACATCGCATCGCAAAAGAGTGAGACAAAGATTTTCTTGTAGCGGTTGAAAGTAAAAACACAAAATATAAGCTTAATTGATGTAGCAACGCAAGGAAATTTTATTGAACGGAATGTGATATTGGCGAATTCAGTCATTATGACAAGCAATAAAAGAAAAACAAAAAATTATTAAAAACAAAAGTTTAGTAATTGTAGATATAATAAGCATATGTGTATGCTTTAGAAGTAGTCTATTTAATTTTTTGCCTGGCTTATTTCATGCGACATAATGTATTGAATAATAAAAAATTAATTATTTTTGGCCATTTAATTAAAAATATCAAATAATTTAAATATTTATTTCGGTTGTAACCTTTACTGAATGCAGACAAAAAACTAAAATTTGTTTAATCATTTTATATTTGTATCTATTCAAAATTAAAATTCTGAAGAAAATTTATTGAGTGTGTCTTCATTTGAAGAAATTGCAAAAAGAAACACATACATTTTTAAAACTGCCAAAGGACGTCAGCAACTGGAACTTTTTCTTGCCAGTATTCAGCAGTTATGGGTAATACCATTTAAAGGAAAACAACCAGGAAGAGCTGTGAAGAATGGTCGGGCAGGGGTTTCATCCTACTTTAGCCTCCCGTTCCAATAAAGCTTTCCTCTCTCCCTGTACTTTTTAAAAAATCGTACGAAATTTTCTTGCGTTGCTACATCCATAAAGATTATATTTTATATTTATTACTTTCTACCGCTACAAGAAAATCTTTGTTCCACTCTTCTGCGATGCGCTGCGATAGACCTTCATAATCTTGTACCTCTTTAAGTTGGTAGCATTTTGAGATGATCTATATTTCCTGCTGTTATTACATTTATAATCATTGATTGCTATATCATTCAGAACGGAAGGCCCCGATTAGGCCATCGCTCCTAAATAACTACTGAGTAGTGGACTCCGAGATCAATGATGGCGATCAGCTTGCAGGATGTCTTGTCCTCAATCTCTCAAGGGTTCATTAAACCTACTGAGTTACCACTAATTTTTTTTATAATTTCATATATATTGCGACCGAATACGGCTGTTATTAACTTTGAAAAAGTCTGATAATTTCAAGATATTTAATATTAATTTCATATCGACGTCCTAATTAATTATTTATTTTCTAATGTTATCGATACATTATTTGAAATGCGCAGCTCTATATTGTCATCTAAGATCACAAAATTTTTGGAACTTCTTCAAATGAAGACACACTCAATAAATTTTCTTCAGAATTTTAATTTTGAATAGATGCAAATATAAAATAATTAAACAAATTTTAGTTTTTGGTCTGCGTTCAGTAAAGGTTACAACCTAAATAAATATTTGAATTATTTGATATTTTTAATAGAACGGCCAAAAATAAATAAGTTTTTATTATTCAATACATTATGTCGCATGAAATAAGCCGGGCGAAAACCTATATGTCAAAATTAATCTATTTTTAATATACAGACTAGACAATGAACCGTTAATATAAAATTAATTGTAATTAAACATTCCATAAGATTAATTTTCATAGAAACAGTGTTATTAAAAATCATTTATTTATTTGAAGTTACTACACAGATTTTGTTACAATTATTTAGAGCCCAGTTGTTTGTTACAACTTTCAAATTATTATGACACTTACAAAGTAAAGAAATAAGCATCAAACAGCAAATAGTAAGAGTTTTTTTCGTGACAAATATTTGGAACTTCTTCAGTGGAAGACACACTCAATAAATTTCCTACAGAATTTTAATTTTGAATGGATGCAAATACAAAATAATTAGACAACGAAGTCCACAAATATACAGTTTTAGTTCTTGGATTGCGTCCAGTAATGGTTACAAGCGAAATAAATATTTAAATTATATAACCTTTTTTATTGAAACAGCCAAAATGAAATATATTTTTGTTATTCAATACATTATTCACAAAACTCGTCCACAAATTCCGGACCTCTGGTAAATACTTATTCAATCTAGTTTTAGCCATTACCGTCACAGAAAGTATAATACTTAATTAAATTGTGTTTGCATCCATTAAAAATTCAAGAAGAAATGTTACTCCGTTATGCCTTTACCTGCAACAGTCCAAAACTTTTGTATATTACACAATATATTGAATGAAATAAAAAAAGTCTGACATTTTGATGTTTATTTTTATATAAAAATATTTAAATATATTGTTTTGTATGATAGTACAATATTTTACACAATAAATGCTTAGTATGAAATTCTTTACAATGTCATACAAGTATTTTAGTGGGATAATGTAATAGACGATGCTATATAACAATTATCAGACATCAGAAACACAACAGTGCAAAATATACAGACCATCATTATTAACAATTTACCCAAAAATAATTAAAATACTATACACGCAATTAAAACATTATTGAGACCAATGAATAATATTGCTACAAATTTTAAACCTTACAGTGAAAGGTAAAAAGTGTTAAACATTTATATATTGGTTACGCATTGACCTTTCGTTGTTGTAAGGCAACAATTTTTCTCTCGATGATACTAAGATCTTATATAGTAAAATAGGAAATAAAAGTTCAAAATAAAATAAATTTGTTAATTATAGAAATGAAAGAAAAGATTTCGCTAAATATTGTGCTATATTTAATAAATGGAAAGCTACTAAATTACGTAATAACTTTCAACTAAATTTATTACAATATCAGCTGTTTTAGCTACTGGAAACTGTTTACTGGTCATTTGATGAGCATTTAATTTTGTAAATGTAATCATATTTTAAATTTTGTAATTAAATTATTAATTAATGTTTAGTTACATGGAGAAGTATGAATTATATTTCTCAAAATAGCTTGAATATTGTAAATTTCTGTGTATTATAACTTTAAAACTATAACGTTTTAAATGTTCATATTTACGTCTAATATATGGAGTAATTAAATAAAATCTGGTTCCCTATAGCAGATTTTATTTTTTAATACAATCAAAATAACAACGTTCGGTACATATTGGTACCTCCTTAAGGTTTTTATCCTGTGGAGAAATAGTGAAGAACAACGTCTTAGTCATGAAAGTATCATTTCTCTAAGTACATAATTAAAAATGATATTTTCCTGACTAACACTGTGTGCATCACTATTCATCCACAGAATGAAATCATGAAGAAAGTAAAAATACGTAGCGGAACATTTTTATTTTTAGTTGCATTAAAACATGTCTGAATCAGGTCATGAAAGTTTATTTAACTATCCAACTTTTGCTTCCGTTTTGAAAAATTTATAGGACTTCAATAGAAATAAACTCACCACAAAACTATAATTAAATTTAAAAATTGTATCTTCTTATATTCTATTAATAAGATACAGATTAATAATGGACAAAAAAGATATATATGTAATAAGTTTGATATGTTTCTAAGTAGTTTATCTTTTTGTGTGCCTTTTTATATGATTGCCAAAAGTCAGTCTTTGCTCAACGATCTTGCCAAGGTCTTATACGGAGTATTTCCGTTCTCAATGTGTAAATCTACTAGATAAAATTTCTTTACGTGTAAAATATATATTTTCTTCTATTAAAGAAAAGTTTATTTCTTTTTTTATGACGTTACAATATTTTCTAGGTTTTCTTGATAAGTTGCACAGTCACCGCTTGATTTTATTTCTCTTGAAAACTTTTAAATCGTTCACATAAAGAGGAAAATTTAAATTTATTTGCTTATTTATTTTGTTTAAGAACAGCGTGAGTGGAGACATGTTGTATATTATAATTATACACCAACTAGTAATATTTGCATCGATATGACAAGTATTTTGTATGTCAAAGAATATCCATTAATAAATACGTATACAATCGAAAATGGTATAATATAATTCAATACGAAATTTTATGATAATTGTTCCGTTTATTCAAAGAAAATTATTCATAAATTAGATTAGTGGGAGAGGGACCGTATTTGTTAGAGGAGCGCACCCTATATTGTCTATTTCCTGCCTTACTGTTGTAGGGTGTCGAAGGCGTTACCTCATTCCCTCTGGAAAAAGGGAGAAAGAAGGGATGGAGAATAAATCATATTTTGAAAAGCAACCCTACCCTCTGCACACTTGGAAATGTGAACTAATTCTATGGGGTATATCATCAGCCATTACTAGAGTTGCAACCAATTAAAATTTTCTAATTATTTTTGCCAGGCATAAGATCTAATTTTTAGGACACTAAAACTGTGAAGAAGCTCCACATCTGAGTGTGAAAAAATATATTGAAACCTACTTTTCCTAAAGTAGACTGTTTGTAAGTACATGATTAACTAACTTATGTCTGATAGAATTAATAATAATCCACTGCAGATTATAGAATCGATTTTCACCTTAGATATTTATCTCCACCTAATTACACTAGTAGTATTACATATACTATTTTGATTATGACCTAAGAATTATATGTAGTAAAAATTTTCTTGTTAAGCTAGATAAGTACATTTTTACGGGGATATTTACAGTTGCTAGGAAAATTAATGAATTCGATGCTTGGTCAACTCGTGATTTAACTATCATCAAGAGCGGAACTTTTTCTGGATCATTAACCCCTTGATGGGCACACACCAACATATACCGAATGGGGGATTAGCTTCATTTTAACGGGGATGGCGGAGAAATAAGCACATTACGTTTAGAGAGTCTAAAATAATCCTGACTGAAAAATATTCCCGGTAGTTTAACGGAGTTCTTTACGTTACTTTTATGGGATGTGTGTTAGAATCTTGTAGGTAATTTAACACAGATATTTATGAATACATGCATTTTCTAACCTCCAAATTAGGTTAAAAATCCGGGAAGGATACTTTACATTATTTAAAAAGTCTGTTAGAAATTTAAGTCTCTTACCAAAATTTAAAATAAAATGAGATAATTTATTGTCAATCACAGCCAACTTCATTTCTAATTAATTGTTGCAGAAAGACTGGGCAACATATATAATTTGAAAGTGCGTTAGAAAATTGGAATCTAAATTGGTTAATATCGTTTAAAATTACTTGTTGTTATAAAGTGAACTCCAAAGACTTTCGTATAAGCATGTTTTGGAAGAAACAATACAGCTTCTACGGTTGTATTGAATCACTACCGGCACATAAACTTATGTATTCAGAGGGATAACCTTTTACTTCAGAAGTTGGTTTCAAAAATCTTTGCAAATTATATTCCGATATACTAAAGCTGTGTTCTAATAATATTGACATTCCATTAACACTGTTAATTATTGCCTCTTATTTCGGCGAGAAACCGTTACACATTAGTAGCATTAAAGTATGAATTGTGGCACTGCATAATACAAATATAAAAAATAACTAAATCGAACAACTCTTCAATAGAAATTTTTTTAATTATGTATAATGTCGTTAATTATATCTAATTTTTCACTTAAAAATGTTTCGGCAGGTTTGCAATTTAAAAAATCCAATAACTACACACATAACCTAAGACAACAATTCAATTATTTATAATGTATTCAAAATATTACCTACGTAGTTTATCATCCTTCGAGATATTTAAAAGTTTGTATTCCAATACAAAACTCAAGTTTGATATATGCCGCACTTCCGTGGAATATTTGTCACATTAAAAAACAACACAAAAAAAGGAAATATAGGAAGTTACTTGTTAAGAAAATTTTCGTATTGTCATGTGTTCCCGGTTTATGGATACCAGGATATAATTTATCAAATCTAACTGAAAAAAAATTAAAAACTACAGCTAAATTACGCCGGATGGAATATGCGTATTTCCCAACAAATTCAATCGCATATTTACAAATGGGTACATTATTTTTTACTATAATTTTTTCCGTTTTGGTTAAGACTTTCTCTCATAGCTGTTACTTCTGTGTTTTCCTCAGTTTTTTAAGAATGTGTGTTCCAAATTTAGTAGCAATTTGTCAACTCATAAAAACATGTAAAAAGAACTACAAATAAATATTCATCCATTTTATTATGCGATCGTATCTGATATTTCGAACCTGGTCTTCCACTATATTACATCATATATTACTAAAAAATGTATAAAATGTTTTACTTCAATATTATTCTGACTACCTATCGACAAATTGCTCGCCTAGACCACGTGGGTAAAGCGGATGACCTTTTTTCACGTGAGAAAAGTAAGTAAAATGGTTCGAGAGACTTCTTAATTTGGAAATGTTTTTTTAACATTCCTTTATCATGGTGACAAATATGACACATTACTACCACAAGGGAAACAGACGACGAGACTGTGTGAACAACGGAGAAGACAAAACTGCATCCTGTTTTCCTGAAGGCTCCATTCGCTGGTAAAGAGTCCTCAAGAATGCTTAGTTTATGTAAGAAAACCCAACAATTATGCCTTCGTGTATTATTTATGACGTGAAATTTATTCTATAAATGTGATTATAGTCGTGAGTGAAAAAAAAACTTTTTTCATGACATACTGGCGGTTCAAAAATTCCAAAAATAAAAAAATGTACTAATTATTTTTAAAGCTGTTTTAATTGAAACTAATTCTTTTGTAAATAATTAAATTGATTTTTAATTAAATTTACGACTTTATAGTAATAAAACCACCCCAAACGTACTTTTATGAAACAATAACAGATTCAACTATTCAATTAATTATTATAACAACTACATGACATGCATACACTAGAGTAATAAATAAATGTATGTGTATGTGTGTGTGTGAGGGAGAGATTAATATCCAACTCCGTTTACATCCACATCCTGTTATTAAGGTCAGTTATTATGCATTATCTTGCAACTTGAGAGTATCATTACTCTTGGTTTTATTATTTACATACGTATAGAATATCAATATTATATAAATAATTGTATTTCAGAATTAACTTCTAAGTAATCGATATGGCAATGAGGAGACATCTAAGCGAACACATTACAACGTCCTCTGACCACAGCTTAATTTATAGCTGCGGAGAAATTGAATGCGGAAAACTGAGTATTTAGATGAAATCTCTTAGATCAGTGATGTATTTCCCCAGGTCGTATTAGGCTGTCAGCGCGGTATTACGCAGTGTGTTCCGGATGCTGTAAGTCATGCACGCTCAGGCGAGCCGCTGACGTGCTGTTCAACCAAACATGTTATTAGAGACAGTCCTCGCTCTAAGTGGCAGGAATCCCACACGTGACGCGCCTCTAAACTGTCATTCGACATCGATTAAGGGCCCCCAATACGCTGCAAAATGTCCAGTGCGTTCTCCGGATGATTACACTCCATTAGCGCACCTGAAAATCTAATCTCATCTCTGAAACAACATCCATGACAAAATTAAACATAATACATCAAATTTGGCACTCATTCATCACTTTGGAACGCCACCTTCAGATGCTGGATGCTTCCTGCGAATAAAATACCTCTGGAACAATTAGTTTCTTCTTTGTAAAATAGTATGTTATTAAAGTAAGGTGTGGGGTTTAATAACAGTTATTCAGGAGAAAATAGCCAAAATACCGGACTGAATACTTTTTAATATTTTAACCAGCGTAGTGTACAAGAATTCTTTAGCGTAGTTCAGAATAATTTTCCTTCTGGACCAAAATTTAAATTTCAATAAAAAATATGCTTAGGAACTTCAGTTTTCTGCTTGTGTTCACAGGTAAGAAAATGGTAAGGTTGAAGTAATTTTCAGAAGACATATACACCGTGTGTTCTGCACAGTCTTATCGCACTTGAATAAAACGCCCAGAAAGTACATACAATCATACGAAACTGCTTCTTTGGAATGTTCTTCACCTCTCGTGTCACAGTGGCTGGAATGCCGTTTACGTCTTCAAAGCGATGAAGCTTTATGTGCCTCTTTTGATTTTGGGAATAAAATAGTCACACGGCGCCAAATCGGGTGAATACGTATGGTGGGTGCGAACTGGCACTTTTTTCTTCGCTCGGAACTGAACTACGACTCTAGCCGTGAGTGCGGGCGCGATGTCCTGAAGCAAGAAGAAATTCCTCTTCTCCTCTCCCTACGAAGGCGTAAGGGTGAAAGTAGGATGCATTTTTAAGAAAGGGGAGAAACACCTATAATAGCGTTGGATAAAAAGCTATACATGGTCTGATGTTGATTCAGGGTCAGTTTAAAAACTCCTTGAAATAATTATATTGTAAGAGTTCCAAAATAATCCAGTATATTAGGAGCAAAAAATAAGCCGAAACATTTAGGAACGTAAAAATTATACACAGCATTCCTATTTAATGTAAAGTTTCATAAGCATTTATTTCATATCACAATCCCAACTTGAATGACTTAAAACATTGTGGTGGGGTTGCTTATTAATTAAATATTAATAAAAAAATTTAAAATTTAATAAAATGAAGAAAGAAAATGTTCAATTTAAATTCAAACAATTGCGGGTTAAAAATTAAATTAAAAGTAATACGCTAATTACAAAAAATAATTATTGCATTTAAATTATAGACCGGTTACTTCATAAACTCAACTATCTTTAGGGAATAAATAATGGATGGTATCGAAATTTTTAATTGCACTCAGAATAGCCAGGGGGCGAGAAACGTGAAATTGTACATCACCGCTCTGTTTTAAACCTAGTGGCTCCGGATATAGGTGGTTCTTGTCAGCTGCGGTCCCAGGCTCCAGCTACTCGTTGTCACAACGCCAACAATCAGCGATTTAGATCAAGAGAATCATCCAGATAATTTACTGAATACTCAGTAATTCTGCAGACTCAATACTCTGAACGTAATGAATTTCTAAAAACTCTCCAAATAACTAATGAATGAATAATATCGTAAAAGTATTTTAAAATCGTATTTTATTAATTTTTTTCAGCCTTCGCCTGTCTGGCGGGATTGAAAAGTGGAAGAGAAACTTCTGGCTGGGTCGTGTTGACCTAGTTTGTTAAGGTCTTACGCGGGGTTTGTTTAATAGTGTCAGGCCTTTGTCACGTTTTTTAAGTCTACAAGGGCGGACCTGTCAGTGTTCATTGGCAAAATATTTCATCCAATGGCAGTAGTGGTAAAGGATTCCCGTCTCTTCTGGCTATATGTATCATCTCAATTGGGTGTTAAAATTAACCAATCGCGTTCATTATTGCTTGGCCGTTGGCTTGGTAGGCAGCCTACCCGCTTTTTAAATTTAGTACGGTATACATACTTATAGACAACAATTGAAAAAACTCAAATAATTATAATGGAGATAATTGTTTTTACACACACACACATAACGTGGCCCATTAATCTATCCCTTCTCTTAGTCAACGTTCTTCATATTGTTCGCTTTTCCCCTAATCTGTTTAGAACTTCTGTGTTAGTGATTCTATCCACCCACCTGGTTTTCAGCATTCGCCTATAGCACCACAATTCAAAGGCTTCTATTCTTATCCTTTCCCCAACTCTAATCGTCCACGCTTCGCACCCATATAACGCCAAGCTCCATAAGAACATTTTTAGCTACGATTTCCTAATATTATATAGAAGAAGAAAATATAGACATAAGAAATGGAAAACTGGATTAATAATTACTGATGTATTAATTAAAAATTTACCGTGACGTGAAAATCAGAGGAAAATATTTCATTAGCATGTGACGGACAAGTAATCGGCCATTTAATTTCTAGTTTGTAATCTTTCAAAGTTATTTCTTTATTTAAGCATACATCAATATCACTATAAAAATAAGATTTATTTCTAGGGTCCATTACCGCACTTTCAGTTTTGCTCTACTTGAATAGCACGTATCTTGAGTCAGTTGAGCTGTTTTTGAAATAGGAATCCCTACTGTGAATTCACTGAGAAACGTCGTATCTCCAAGGGCCCCCCATATCTGGGCCACTCTCTCGGATTCTGTATTATGAAATGCGGGGTAACAGTCGGGCATTGTGAGCTGCTATGAAAGGAGGTTGTTGCTCTCCGTGCAGCTATTCATCTTGAAGGCGATGAGCACGTGTGTACCTTGCAAAGCGCCGGTTCAGAGGTCGCTGCCCCGACAGTCTCTCGCTGCTCCATTGGCATTGTTTCGCTAATTGCGACACAGTCTTGCGATTGGATTGACTACAGCCAATCTTACCCTGTCCGTTTGTAGACGTCTAACACTATAGTAATTAGCGTTCGTCTCGCGTTGGAAACTCTTCGTAGATGTTGGTTCTTGCCTCCATGTCTTGAGACGTGTCATATTGAAAGCGGTGCCAATGCCTTGTTGGTAAGACAATGAACACGGCGTAGTCCGCTTTTTTTTTTGCCTCCTTCATAACCGTTATTTCTTTCGAATCGCAACCCGTTACGGAACCGATGGGAAGATATTAGTTACGTGCCCGGTCGATGATGTAAAAATCATCCTAATTTTTTTCTCTTCAATTTTCTTTGATTTAAACCGGAGCGATAAAGATTCCTTCCACGGTTGTCCAACGCGTGTTCAGCGGGTCACTGGTTTGGACAATATCCATCTATTTAAATACAATTTACTGTCCCATTTATTATTCTTGTGATATTGCTTTTATAATAATAGTGTATCAATTATAGTAAAGAATCAATCTCCTTGTTTGAAAGGCAGTGATATTCAATCGTAATATTATATAATGATTAATATTTGTAGTTTCATTGTGCGGACTAGAAACGCTAGTTCCACGAAGATGTACAACACGATTTTAGAAGCAAAAGTATAAGGCACTGATAAAAGAATTTCCTGAGAAACCGGGCACACATTCTAAAGGTTTCTTCAAAAACAGGTGAAAAATCCTAAATTCGGAAACTTGACTTTGTTTTCTGATGAGGCCAAATTTTCCCTCTAGAGGCTATTTAATAGTCACTTCTGTACCAATACAAAGTCGCGTGTAACACACATACACGACTTCAACGAGATATTTTCTATTAACATGTGGTCGGAGGTGTTTCAGCTGGACCATACCTTATTGCCATTCATGTATATTTCTGATAGCAGCAGCAGTTAAAAGGCATCCACCACTTCAAAGAATGACAATGAAGACAAAAGAAAATGTTGAAACAATGAGAAAAAACGTCGAAAAAGGAGGAAATGGTTAAACTCAGTTTAAAGGGAAATGTTAATCTCGTGGAAGATTACTTAGTTAATGTGGAAGACTGATGTTAGGAATCTGAGGAAGATGCAAATCAGCACCCGAGGAACAGGATATGTCTGTTAAAGGTGTGTTTGCGATCGGGTAATATTATGGTCCTTGTATGGGTGGAAACGGGTTCATAGTACTCATTCATGAGTGAAATATTTGGAAGAAATTAACGGAGGAGGGTCATTTGTTGGTCATAAAGCTTTCTTTCTAAACGGCGTTAGGTGGAAAATCCAAATAAGCCAAGTCACAGGTTTTAATTGTTTTGGAGAAGGAACATAAAGAATACGAAGTCACCTGTTTTGTCATGAGAAATCTACGTGTGGATTTGTTGTTAGGCACCGATTTTATGCAAAATATATATTGATTTTAAAAATAAAGGGACAGGAAAATTCAAGAAATTGTTCTGGGCAGTTTTCCTTGAACATTGATAGGTCTAATGAGATGTTAATGAGGTTGAAGAACTTAGTTAGGAACAAGAGCGAGTAGTTCAACGACAGATGAAAACGTAAAATTGAAGGAAAACCCTTAACTTATAGAATGGTAGTTATTTGTTCTGATTTATTTATTTTGAATGTTAACTAGTTTCCATTTTCCATTAAGAGTGCAGGAGTGATCGTCTACATGTAAAAATATCATTTTGGGGAAAATATAACAAATATTTAATTATGTTCTTTATTTAACGATGGTTTGAAGTGGACGTTAATATCTTTGCTGGGAAGGAAAGAAGGAAAGGGGGGGAGGGTTGGTGGCGGTTGCTAGAAAACTGGACGTTCAGACTGTATTCACGAAGAAAAAAAAGAGTCAATATTAAACATTATAAAAATTATATTTTTCATTCAATGAAGGTATATTTAAATGATTCCAACAGTTTTTGCACTCTGCATCGTGTAATCTAATTCACCTAAATTGACTGGTGCGGATGACAAATCAGAAACGAGTAAATACTCTGCCTTGAATATTATTTCAATGAAGGAATAATGGCAGATTCTAACGGTCTGATCAAGGTTTCCCACAATATCATAACTGTATTAAAATATTCCCTGAGGGGCAAATAGTCAAGGTGTGCAACTTATCTACAACTGAAAATTAATTGCTTGCGCTCATTAGATGAAATGTTAAATGATAACGCCCTTTGAGAAGAAGAAATTTATTTCCAGCAAGATATAGATGAGTTGTATTTTTAATAGATTCTGTGATTCCTATAGAATGATTTGTGAACTTATAAATCGGCGTGAGGATTTGTACATTCAATTTTTATGTTTTATTGTTTTAAGTTGGAAGGGGCTTGTAATACTTTAGCAGAAATGGTGACTGTATTTCACTATTAACGGTTAATCTGGGATTACAACCATAACCATTTTGATTTTAGTGGAATGATATCAAAAGAATTCTTCATTCTAAATTTTGTTATTGAATATTTATGCAGATTTTTTGAGTACAGCCAGATTTGTAATCGATTTGTGGAACTTGATGAACCTAGCGAAATGTTTTCATATTTTTTTTAATCCACGTAATTCTGTGAGAATGTATCTCAGTTATTTTCCGAAATCATCCTTCAGATGATATATCATGTAAAAATACGTTGATGATACGGGCTGTGAAGCTTTTATTTTTGTGAATAAAACCCACATATCACGTAGTATTGATTTATATTTTTAAACTATTTTGTTCCCTGGATATTAGTCAGATTTCTCTTCATCATTAGAACGAATGTCATGGTGAATATGGAAGTGTTAAAGTTGGAATAAGAGAAATTATTCTTGATATGGTGCTCAACTGGCTTTCTTCATTGAGCCGTAATGTCGTGTTCCTTGGCTAAGCATCCTGCCTCCCGCAGGAAACCGCAAAGGCAATCATCCATATCGGGAGGTGGCCGCAGATCCCTGGGGCTCTCTCGCTCATGCCGCGTCTGGTAGTTCCGTCCCGCTGGGATTCCAAGATCTTCCTGGGGCCGCAAGACGGAGCCGCTCTGTATCATAGGTCACCATATCCGCTACAGAGCTACAGAGCTTAGATCACCATAACAACGACGCGACATTGTAACATCTCAAATCTTATTATAAGTATTAGTTTTAGTAATAACAGCGGTATATCATCCTGACTTAAACTTTCTCTCCAATATGTTCAGTTTACATATTCTTCACGTGATTATCTCTCCCTCTTTATTCATCTACCCTATTTATATTTCTATACGTGGGTAGGCCAAAAGATAAATTTACTTTTATTTTAATCGTCTGCTGTTGATTCTATTGTTTTGTACCTTCATATTCCCTTATACGCGTTATTGTATTACCTTTTGGCAGCGTACAGTGTTATCACTTCAATTCTTTCTGCGCCGATGCAAAAGCAAGAGTATAGCAGGTCCGCATTTTCGTATAAGCTATATGAGCTATGGCATTAATGGGGGCCCTGACCTCAAAAATAATTGTCAGAAAGTAATAAAACCAATTAAAACATTTATTCCTACGACGGGCCAGTCTCAGTATACAATGTTTTATATTTTTATCGGATTTATACGCTACATATGTAGAGAAACAGTTATTGCCTTATGCCAAACGTATCCTGAAGATGAGAATAGGAATCTTCAAGGGGTAGTAAAAAATTTTCTTCAATATGTTAGACATATTCAAGCTCATGGTTCATCTGATTACAACAGTCTGAAACGTAAGAATTTTATATCCAGTATCATATTTTACGATCACGTTCATTAAGCATTCCCTAATAGCTGCTAATTGTTCTGGTAAAAGATCTTTCTTTCAGAAGAAGAGGATAATAAATTTTATTAGAATCACAAAAACTCGAGATCAACTATTTACCATTATCTCATGTGACAAACTACGCATTTTTTGACGTCATTAATGGATTTTCTCTGGGAAAAGCAAGAAAGAAAAATTTCGTATCAATGTCAAAACTCTCCAATCGGATATATAAAATTGTAATATACTTTAAATACAAATAAAATTACCAATTTCCCTCGAAAGGTTTACAAGTTGATTCTTTATTTTAAATAAATTTGTATAAAACGGAAAACAAAAGAAAAATTGCGTTAAATTTAACTATAAAGATTTAATTGAATATTTAATGAATAAAAATATATAAATTATTTTTCTATGAGAAGTGGATAATTTTTTATAACTTTACTGTCGGGGTTTTTAAATAAAATATATCTTTAGGCAGAAACTTTAGAGTATGAAACATATTTTAATAAAAAATATGGAAGGAGTTTTGGATGAATTAACATCATATATGAGTTCTGCTAATTTTATGAGTAATAAATTGGGAGAAAAAAGATGAAATTATATTGAACTTTAAAGTTCATAATTATTCATTACACTTATAATATGCTTAACAAATTGGATAGTCAGTCTTTATAAATTGAGCCTGTTAAGTAATTTTTGTTTTATTTTGCCATGTTGGCACTCTTACTTTGTTAGCAATACAAATAATTTTGGGTTAAATATTTATTATTCCATTATCAAAATACTATGCCGTATTTCAATTTAAACCTTTAATTATTCGAAAATGAACACTTAGATTTACGAATAGTTTCGTATTTCATATGGCCCATGGCCTCATATCTAAATCCGTCCCTGGAGAAAAGCGTTCAGTAATGTTTCTTGTGACCTCAAGATTTACACCTGGACATCTAAAATCAAAAGAAGTCCTTCAGATCAAGAATGAGGCAGGACAATCGTGAAGGAAGAGGAAAGAGGAACACATTCAATCACACCAATTTCTGATGACAACACTGATCCAGTCCATGTTATGATTCTCAGACGTTGGCTACTTACTACCTTATTTCAGAAGAGGCATAAGATTCCTCACATCACCTTATATTCCAGGCTGAATCATGTGATTACCTTAAGAAGTAAATTGCTCAACCAAAACATTTTCCTCTCAGTTAGGGGAACGACGAACTAAGTGAAATGAAGAACAGACTGATAATGTCGAGATTGTAAGACGGTAATGTAGTTGTGAAGAGAACATAGGAGAATTTAGTTGGTTTACTTTCTGAATTACCTAGTAGCTTCTATGTTAATATGCCCTGACTTGCTATTAATCAATTATTTAATACTTCTGGTGAGACATTCACGTGACTTTCATGTAGCTGCCATTATAAACTTCATTACGTCCGTAACGTGAGCCATGATTATATTCACCAGATAAATTTGGTCAACTTTGGAAATGATTTTCGTAAACTCTCGGTGACTTCGACGCATGAGGCAGGAATTTTCGCTTCTCTGGGTGAAAACGAGCTTCCACTTTGGTAATATAATCTTGACAATCTTGGAGAAAAATATTTACTATTTCAACTTTGATTTGTCGCTTATTTCTCTCCTATACTTCACGGTATCGTTCTTACCATGATCTCGCATGGTCCCGCATCATATTGCGGCTCTAATTCGAGCAAGCTCTAGGATTCGTATATGTCTTTCACTTTCCAGTATTAACATCAGACCAGTTCAAAAACTCGAATTTTCAAGTCATTAATAATTGAAAATTACTGCCGTATTATTGCTCCAGGACTTATAATTATGGAATTGATTCCAACAAACCAAACTTTGGGCTCATGTACTGTCAATAAAATAGTAATAAGCAGACTGACGTGCACCATTTGGTTGAGTTCTTCAAATACCTTCGAAGTTTAAAATTTTTCGCTATCCTTCGTCCGTATTACACCACTATTTTTCATATTAAAAAATTAATAAAGCGTTTAAGTATCTGTTTCAGACGTGTGACTTCCGAATAACTGAGGAGAAGAATTTTCGGATTGTATTTGAAGCAAGCAGTGAAGACTATAAATTCACAGCAACGTGAACCTTAATAACAGTTTTGCCGAAGACAGACCATTAAGCCAGCCAGCAGCAACCTGACCGCCCCTTGCCTCACCTCTCCGTTGACCGAGCCTAGCTAATCCCTGAGATTCCAGGATCCGCCCTTTCGCCGTAAACCCTGGCAGACTTAATAGCTAGCCGAGATGTTTGTTACAACCCCGACAAGATAACATACCTAAATTAAATAGCATTATGGGGACTAAGACAGGCAAAGATAAACCAGCTTATATTGTCCTCCTTGGATTCCAGATAAGACGTCGGGGATTAGTGGTGCTCCCGAAATTAGCACCAACTACGGGGATGCCCTACCTGCTAATAAAGCCCTACCTTCACTTATTATGACACCGAACGGTTTGAATATTACTAAAAATAGTGCAATACCTATAAAATATTATTAATAAATTTCAAAATGATCCTCAAATTTTTGTAATACATCTGAAATTTTTAATATGCCATAGTATGAAACATAAAATTTAAACAAAATATTTGCGTCAATTTTATTTGAAGCAATTAAATATTTCGACCAAAAGACAGATTTTATCCATTTATAGGTTCTCTGCATAACTGCCCAAGACAAAAAACCGGAAAAATAATATATATCCATAGTCAGGTATGCTTTTTCTGTATATATTTCCCTACAAATCACAGAGGTTTAAAAAAAATTGGTCATCTTCATGTGATATTTCTATGTTTCTATGTTTTAAATTTCGCTGATTCCAAAAATGGGTATCCATTTAACCCTATCACTTAAGGCTTTTTGAAAAATTAAAACATACACAGTATCGGTAAAAGGCACTCGTGTATTAAAATTAATCAAACATATTAATGTTTACAACAAATGAAACATCATTTTGTGACATTTATTCACAAATTTATGTTTATTCATGTTTTTTGTGAAACCTTTTTCTTTTTTATGCCTTGTCTTTTTCCTTCTTTGGTTTCCCGCTTAAGCATCCAACAGCTTCAAGAATATTGTCATCCCATCTTCCTTGCTTCAGTCCCTCGATATCACGCACATCGTGTTGAAACCGTTCACACTATTTTTCTTTGTATGCTTCCAAATTTTCAGGAAAATAGTCTGTAAAAATGAACCTTTAAGCTCATCTTGCATCCTTGAACTCTGTACCAGCATACTGTGCACAATGGTTTTGTAGTCAGGATCCTTAGTATTGCTCAAAAATCTTCACACTACATCCATGAACGATTCCCAAACTTCTTTTTCCTTTTAATTCATAAGTCCGAAACCAGTGAAAACTCCCACCTTCAACTTGGCTTCAGACAGCTTTGAGAATTTAGAACGCAGGTATCTAAAACAATTCCAATCCGTTTGCAGAGATTTTACAAACCCGATTTAATGTGAAGAGGGGGTAATAAAACCTTTTCTGGTGGAACCAGAGTAGTATTGATGACGTTTTCTTCACCAGGTTTCTCGCTGTGGCCTGTCACTTTTGGTGCAGTGCTGCTCTCTGGCTCTACTAGCCCACAAACATATAAAACATGGGTACTTTGTATCAGTTTTTATTATAAATAAATCATTATTTTATGAAAATTAATTATAATCACTTCACTTACGAAAATGAATAGACGTGTTAGAAGTTTTGGTAGTTTTTTAGTTTTATGTTGTAAAAATCTATTAGAAAATCAAAAAAATCCTATGCAGTTTTATAATTGCAGACCTGTGTTATTAACTTGGGTCAACAATACAAAGCGTTGACAAACATTGTACAACTTTAGAATGCACGTAAAACCTAAAATCACTCTAAAAGGAATCACATTGATCATTCCTAGAATCCAACTAACCGTGGCCACGACTGCTGCTGGTCGCCATAAATTCTAGGGTAATTATCAGATAAGTCATATGATACTCTTCGAGGTTGAGGAGAAGCCGAATTTAATTGGAGTGTAAATGCAATTCAATGATGTTGCCTTATGTCATCTCATACTATTGGCAAAGCCCTCGTTTTATGTAAAGAAATAATTGTGTAACTATAAATTGAATAATATTTTGAATAACGTTTAATTTGTAAACAGGACAAGAACCGCGTACTTTTAGACATCCGTAGTAAATATTTTTACGTTAGTTTAATTTTATAAAAACAGCATAATGAATCCCGGGTATGCGGACTCTGTGTTATGATTTATGTGTCATCATTAGTGTGCTTTAAATAGACTTCTCAATGAGTTGGAAATGATTTTGATTTACATAGTAAATTAATATTTTTATTCCATTAGTCTTCTAGGAGAAAATAAAGCAACTTAAATATTTTACTATACACCTAAATAAGAAAATGATGAAGACCGCGTAAATGTCAAACCATGCTTTAAAGAAACACGGAAAAAGTTAACTGCTAGATGCAGTACGAACGTAAGATGTAACGCGGGGATAATAAATTTATTTATGATGACTGTCTGTTAATGACGCAAAAAATCATGAAAATAAATAGTTCTTTTCAACAGTATGTGCATGAAAATATTCTACGATTACACCGTTTACAGTTATTCTAATAAATTGCATTATAGTTGATAAAGGAGTCATAACAGGAATAGCTTTATACCTTTCGCGTGACAAAGCAATTAAAACCTGAGGATGAATAAACTTGATCTTCAGTTAAGTTCGCATACTACTATAGACAAACTATGAAGAAGATATATTTTTAAATGATAAGATTGTTATAATGAATATAAAGCAGTTTTTACAGCTTAGTTTAGATGCATGCGTAAAGGTATGTCCCTAATTGTTAAACTCCGAATTACATCGTTAATAACTTTTTATTCTCAAGCGATAGATTAAAAGGCCACGTTATAAGACATGAGGGTCTTGTAAAATTAGCATTAGACGGAAGTGTGTGGGGTAAGAACAGAAGAGTGAGGCTAATGATGGAATACGCTAAGCAGATTAGGGAGGATTAGTAATGTGCTAGCTATGCTTGCGCAAGATAGGTTATCATGGTGGGTTGGGACAAACCTTTTCTTACTAAATTATGATAATTAAAATTATCAATTGAGTTGCTTAGCGATTTTTCTCCTCTGGTTTAATTTTATTGTTTAATACGACCATTCAGTGTCTACGAAATTCAATGCAAGACTTAGTTTCTCCAATCACCGTCACCACACGAACGCCCTTATAGAGAACTATATTTGAAATTAAAGTTTATTAGATTTATCTTTATGATGCTTCACATCAGGATTAGGAAATATTAAACTATAATATTACAACGATTAATTCCCTTCCCGTTATTTAGTTTCACGGATAAATATATTATAATTAATTTATAAAGACAAATTCATATTTCTTGGTACGGATAAAACCATTTTCAAAGAGATAAGGGGTTTATGTAAATGTTGAAGCTCAAAAGAACTTTATCCCTTTATTTCTCAAAAGCATTTTTTAGACTTACTGCCTTTCTCCTTTATACGGCAGTAATGAGGAAATATTTAACCATATATTCGTGTCAGTAGCCTTGCTGAAGTTATCTTTATATTTAAACATAAAATTTGAAAAATATATAACCCTGTACTTTAATTAAAACAAACTGCATAAAGGGAGCGAAAAACGTATCATAAATTTACGAAGATAAAAATTTTGATGTTTATGTCACACAAGCAAAGAGGCTGAAAAATAATCAAGAATATATCAAACTATCAAATAAAGGAAGGAATTGAAATAGTAATAAATTTTTCCATTTGTATTGATGTTCAATATTAATTATTAATCTTTTCTATAAAATATTGTTTTATCGAATTTTTTAAAGACAATATACCATAGTTTTTAAAAGATAGTTCCGTTTTTCATAATTTGCTTTTTTGAACATGGCAATTTTAAATGGAATATAAATGTTAAATTGTAAGCTTAATATATATCTTTGTTGGGTACGAACCGTGATCAATATATTTTAGACCCGATCTAGGATACATTTCATCAGTTCAACTTTAAATGCATAATATGCTTTTGTTTTAAATTTTAACTGAAATGTTACTGTGAGATCTAAGTGCATTGTTTTTGTTTAACTTGTTTCTATTTTAGGTTTTAAAAAATTTGCATAATCGTGACAAAATTTTCTTTCACATAAAAATTAACGATCAAATAATTAACTCTCCTTTGTGTCTTTTTTTTAGATTGATAGTGTGGAATAAATGTGATATAAATGTCGAAATATAAAGAGGTTTCTGAGAATTAATATAATGTTTTGTAACTCATCTTCAGGAACATAACATCAGTCCAATTTGAATTATTCTAATAAATCTTGCAATCTATTTAAGACCGCTAAACAAGTGAAAAGTTTACAGAATTACAGATATAATTTGCTATCTACTGAACTTGAGTTCATTACTTTCTTTTCGATTTGTTTTATTTTCTGTCATTTCGTGAATAACCATCACGTTTCATTTTTACTAAACGTCTCCTTACTTCTCCCACTATCTTACTTTATGTCAAGATCGGATTTTTACCAATGTTGCGTTACCTATTTTTTTTAATCACCACCAATACACAGTGGTTTAGACGTCTTCAAGAAATAATAAAATAAAAGATCAACAATACTCTGAGTCATTGAAAATAAATTATTAATAATTATTAATAACAAATTCCTTAATATTTTCATAATTAGATATTGAATTTATAATGATAAGAATACTCCTATCAATCTTAAATGAAAAATTAAATTATATAACGTTTTGAGCGTAATTTTAAAAAATATAATTTATAATTTAATTTTTAGAATTCTTGAGGAAATTTCCACGATTGTGTATGAAACATTGTGAACTTTTTTTATTTTTTCCTAAAAAGTTAATTGAATTTTTTAAATATATATATCCCTAAATTCGTTTTTCAGTATGTGTTCCCTTTTATGCGTCGAAACTGTTGGCCTTAATTTGACCACAGTTGGGACACGTGCTCCTCAGATATGTTCATTCGAAAAACATCAATACGGATTTCCTATAATCTTGATCTATAATACTATACTTATTTTTTAAATCAACCCTTTTTGCGTCTTAATTAACCTATCGTTGGCAAATAAGAAACTTCTTTGGGTCTTCAATACGATGTTTACGATAAGTTTTATTTTTGCGTCAGGAAAATTTTAGTATTTAGCAATTGCTCATTGTAAAAGCAAATAAAATATCATGCATTTGATATTAACATTCAGTCCAGGTAAAATTATTGAATTAAAGAGACTTAAATAAGAATAATGCCGTATGTATGTGAAAAAATGGAAATGTCAACACACATCCGCTTTTGTTTTGTTAAAAAAGTGCCTTTTTGGCGGTTTTCCGCCTCTAGCAATGTCCGTAGTTAAGTTGAAGAAACGAGTAAGGGCTTATTCGTTTTGTCTCATTAAGACCTAGTAATAGATATACGTTTATTTCTAAGGAGGCGTAACCCCCCCCCCCCCCCGTGAGCTACAATCTCAATTTTGAAACTGCTGTAGGCACCTGTAGTTAGATGACAGAGCATTAAAAAATCCGGATGGCAAATGGTTGATTATTAATTCGATTCTCTGCCATTTTTATCCTATTACATTTTCTTTTCAGATCTCTGAAAACGGGTTAACAGTAAAATACTACAATTTTAACTTTTTTTTGCTATTTACATAACCTAGGATTAAATATAAGTCAGAATGTAGTGTACCCTCAAGTACTGTAATAAACTTATTTTTAATTACATTCCTGCTATATTATTTACGTGAACCCGAGCATCGCGGGATACTTCAGCTAATGTAAATTACAATATTCAATTCATTCATTGAACGAAATGAAGTTTAATTTGATTTACCAGACACAGTCTTTCAAAATTATCTGTTTCATGATTGTAAATATATCTAATTATAAATCAATCCATGCTTATGGTGTATCAAATAGCGCATCAATGTCTTGATGAATAAGTAAATGTATTGTTAAATTATTGTCTTTTTTTGCCCATTATGTTCAAAATAATAAATTAATCACATTGTATGTAATATGAAATTGGTAAACGTTTTCTTGTATTTTTTGTGGTAGTGAGTGCAGGAAGGAAGGATGATGGGTTAATAATAGTCCTGTTGAGGCCCAGAAAGCCAGAAGCACGCCGCAGGAGTTGTGAAGATAGCAGCCTTAAGTGCTTCTTAGCAACAAGACACGTGTTCGCCACGCGACAGATACGCTTATCCAGCTCTTAAATAGGAACACGTGTGGCGATAGCAGCGTGCCGGTCGCCAACTTATTGGTTAATAAAAACTTCGCAAGGGAAATTACTGCGACAAGTACTCGAGGAAGCGTTTTCATTGTTCGTTTCTGTTCATGGTTGCGCAAAGCGTTGTTGTTGCTGCATCGGTGGCTGTGCTGCGTCATACATCTCAATTGCCAATAAGAGACCATTAAGACCTCATATTTTTCTGCCAAGGTTTTAATATGCGAACAATATATAAAGCTATGTCAGCTCTTCTACCTTATGCAATTTAAATTAACAGTCCGTTTACGGGCCATAATTTTCTTGGAAGGTCACAAAATTGAAGCAAAACCTCAGAACTTTTAATATTCTTATTCTATCACTTATTACAAATTTTTAGCAAAGTACTTATGAAACAGGTATTAGTAACAGAGATTTATATAAAAACGACGACTAAGGCTATATAATTGGAACGTATTGTATCCCAAATTATTTTTTATTCCTATATAAACCGTTTGGAAAATGATATAATTGGCAGCATAAATTAACTAGGTAGATAATGATAATGATCCGGCAGATTGTCAATCAGTTAATAATTTTCTTTAATTTTCTCATTTTAAATTAATAAAAGAAATTTTATTCCTGTTGAAGTACAGCAGTTATTAGTTACTACATTGAACTTTTATATATAACTTTATAAAAATTTATGTGACCAATCAATTTAAATTAATTTAAATGTTGGATAAATACAATGAAATTAATACTTTATAATATGTTGACCCTTTCAGTTGTTATAAAATACTTGAATATTTCAATTACATACTTTAAATCGCACTTATATAATTCATTATAAGATTTTAAATTAAAGTGTAATAAGTAAAAATTAGCTCATGGTACATCACATCTAAAGGAAGTTTGTAAAGCACAGTTGATTAATTTCTTCTCAACGCACATTCAGAATTTTATTATAATATTTATAAATGATTTTTCTTTTATCTGATTTCAGTATTAAATAATTTTCGAAAACATGGAGAGGCCCCAAATTATAAGCGATGATAATTTTGGTATTACGCTCATTGCAAATGTTTCTTCAGAATATTCAAAAAATAAAATTAGCTCTGACTTTATTACCCTAATACATTTTCATCTGTAATTAATATAACGCTTACTGTTGTTTCTGTAAAATAATTAAATTAAATTTACAATCAATTCCAGGTGAAAACTTTTAATTTAATTCATAGAATGGTTTGTGATTTCTTCATAAAATTAAATTTCGAAGTTTACAGTTATATATCAAACTTCACAAACAAATTAGCAATATATTAATAATTTATTAATTATATTTCTAAAAAGGTAATTACAGACAGAATTGGCACATTTGCGTCATAAATTTTATTCCTTAATGAATATAATTTATTGGCCAGAAAAAATTTAAATGAACAACATTTGATAATGAAATTGGTAGATATGCAACAAGAATTATTTATTTTTGTTTTATATTGGCTTGTAATAATAAACCTGTGGAAAATATAATAATATTTATAGTTATTATATTACAATATGTGTTGTTATAATTTACAACGAATCTATGTATGTAACCGGTTGTGTGATGACGTTACCCAACGTAACTGAGTAGCTTTCACAATCAGCTTAAACAGGTCATAATTAGTTTCGTGTAAATTTTATTTAAAAAAAGATTTAAAGTAAATCACTTAAGTACTCTCATTACATATGTGTGAAGATGGTTTATCACCATCTCTATTTGAAAACGGCGATAGATCAATAGTAATCTAGTCTCTGTAGAAACTAGGAATAAATTTTTAAAATTTGTACACAAAATTATTCCTAGGACTAGAAAGCTCTTGAACCTCTATTTCGTTGTTTTCTAATCCATAACTGTTTATATTGTCGCCTTGAACATCTATTAATTAAGTAGCAACATTAAAGTAATAAACCGAAATATTCTGCCGTCTACCCTAAAAAACAACTGAAAGAATTCACATAAATCGCATATTGTATTACATACGTTCCTTGCGACTCAACTGCATTTTAATCCATTAATAATATTATCCAAAAAAGGCCTATAGAGTTTTAAAGTAATTTTTAGAAACATTTTCCACGGTCTAAATTGACTAAAAGAAGGCTAGATATTCATAATACGTCTACTATTTTTTTCATAAATAAAAATGTGTGTAGAAAAGAAAACCTAACGTTACCGTGAATTTGAAACACGTTATCTACGAGCATAATTAAGATTTTAAAGACCGCGGATATTATGTAAATACGTTAGCCAAACATCCAAGGAGTAAAAACATCGAATTAATAATATTGTGCTAAGGTATATGTTTCGTGAAAGTGTCACTTGGAAAATAATATAACTATTTTCCTAGGAACGTCATGACGGTTTAGGTCGGGAACGAAACTGATGTGAGTATTGCAATTCAGATCTTCCCATGAAACGTCTACAGTCTCCTGTGGATTTAAATCAAACGTAATGTCATTGCAACAAAAAGATCGTTTGGGACTGAAGTCTCAGATCGGCAATACAAGTCAATAAAGATGTAAGGGTCTTGCCCTACAACGTCGGAGAAAGTCTCGAAGGAATTTGAACTGATGCAACGAAGTGGGATAACAGAGTAAGATAACACTTCCTCTCGGTTGAAATTTTAATTTTATTTGATATATAATAGAAGCAATTAGTACTTGAACGTATAAAAATAAGAAGGAAAGTGTTAAAAAATAAAAGTAAATATGAAATTTAATAAAAGATTGTTATTATTTATGCAGGATAATTTATAAATTGAAATTTCATCTGCTTGTCTTAAATTGGGGACAATTTGTGTCGTGCTGCAATGGAAATCTAAATAATATAGCAAAAGAGTGATTTTAGTCGAAAATACATAAATTTCGCTATTTACCCGTCTTTTTTTCGCTTTCAAACTGTATGTTCCGTCATTTGAGCATTTGTATTTCGCAGTTCTGATGTTAAGAGATACCTGATTGAGCTTATCTTAGCTGTCGCAAGTGTTCCAGAGTGATGATGGACTTAACCTTCGGAGACGTCTAGTTTTCTCTGTTTTTTTTTCCAGATTCGCAACATTCTTTAGGAGCCGTATGTTTCTGCGTCGCAGACCTCGAGCATACCGTAGGAATTATCAGATGAACCTATAGCATCAGTCAACTAGCTGCCTCCTAAATTTTTTGGGGCACAGAGAGGGGAATGCTGCGACCCCACAGAATGAGAGACGTACCTAATAATCTGCTCTACCTTATGAAGGTTTTTTTGGTTTTCCCATCTGGTGAATACCGGGTATAATCCTTAAAATATAGCCCAAGCCCTAGGCTGCCTTTGGCTATTCCACTTCCATCCACATTGACCCATTAAAATTCCCTATCACTTACAAAAAAATAAAATTTAATCTGATGACATTGTTGACTGAGGTTAAGAGTTGTAGAAACCAGCTTCTGTTCTGGTCTCCTAACCACGCTTATATCCAGCTATTCTCTCTGCTTATGCCTCATTGGAATTTAGCTTCTTCTGTAAAACGCCTTTTAGGATTTAATAAGTTCAATTTCATCCAATTGCTTCTTGTCGCACGTCCTGAAATAATATACAAAATTTGTACCTCCCTAATTTTCTCGACACTCTCCGTTTCCAATGATTTAAGTAGCTTTCCATACTTCTTTGTTCAGTATGAGGAACTTGTAAACCGCTAGTGACGGTCAGAGAACCAAATATACCTTTAGTTAACTCACTGTGTTTCGCGCATAACAAAAAAATTGTCAAATACGTTACCCAAGAAATACATTTAAACAATTTCACTTTAATAGATTGAATGTGTTACAAATCCATCGAAGCAAAAATTTACAACTTAATTAATCCAATTTTGCGAATCCAATTTTCTAGTTGTATTTGGCATTTATTAACGTTAGTCAATTTTATATCAAACCAATGATATCCTGTACCTACGAAAAGTAAAGGAATTATACATACAGTTTAAATAGTTACATTTGTTTCTCCTTTGTAATAATCACTAGGGTTTTGGACGGCGGCACAGTTTAAAAAGATTTATAGCGACGTCTTTGATCAAACTGGAAACTAAACAACCAGCACCGCGGGGAATCGACGCAGTACTCAGAGTGACCGTGTGATGAGCGTACGAAGTAATATCGAGCTGAGAGGACCTTAATCCACCATGCCACTTACTGAGCGCTTAGTGGGCAGGTAGACTGAACCTCCCCATCCTCTCACCGCTCATAGTCTAAAGGCACACGGAGCAATGTCAATCAATCACTATTCTATTACTGAATTCATTCTCTAGAGAATATCTGTCTTCTAAAAGACGAAATAGTTCGTTAAAGAAATGGTCACCCAAATAACAGGTCCGCGTCTGAATAAATCTATGCCAATAAATAAAATTGAAGTATCTGTCTGACTGTCTCGAATAGGATTCGAAACGGCTCAATGCATTTCAATAAAAATTTGAGGGTTTAAAAACAGGGGACTTAACTTAAATAATTATGCAGAAGAATACAAATATTTATTAGCATTCATGCATTCAATTCACCAAAAAAATGAATTTGGTTTGCCTATACTCTTGATCTGTTTATACTCCCAAACGGCTTAACGGATTTCAATAAAAAATTTCAGGGCCTTAAACAGGAATTTTAACTTAAATTTTCGTGTATGTTTCATTTCAATATATTTATAAGATAATAACGTAAATATTTATTAGTTCATTGAATTGCTACACGAAAGCCGGCGTGAAAACCGACTGCGAGTTTTAAGTTCTATTAGACGTTACTCTGTTATTATAAGCGTAATTATGGCAGCATAAGAGAGAGAGGCAGAATTGGAAGGATTTTTCTCACTCCATCTATTGTTGCAGTAATTAACCTATTGCTGTCAGAGAGCTAATTCTCTGATAAATAATAAACTTCTTCGGATCGTCGATACCATGTATACGTAAGTTGGTTTTATTTGTCGCGTCAGGTAAATTTTATAATTTAGTATGTAATAGTCAAACACATCTGCTCAGGCTTTTGGTGGAATGGAGTCAGAGGAAAGGAGACAGCAGTTGAGCCAGGGGCAATAAAACTCAGACTACGCATCGCGGTTTGGGAATTTCCCAATTTTTGTGGGAATATGGCGGCATTGGGTGGATATCCATCCCTGTCACTTTGGTGATAATAGTGGGGAGGTGTTTTTAAAATGTCTGGCAGAGAGATTTTAGACAGATTGGAGATTGTGCGCGATTGGGAGATGATATTAAAGACAGAGCGGTTGTAGAAGGAGAATGGTGCGAGAACTGTGGGATGAGATTAGGAAAGAGCGATTGTAGAAAGGGACTTACACAGAGTTTGGAGAGGAGACTTTGGATAATTTTGGAGTTGGGGAGAAATTCCGATTGGAGCTAGCCTATGCTCATGACTGTAGTTCAAATTCTGGTCTCCTGAAACAGTAAGAACAGGAGATCGGTAGCTATGATCTGAAAAGAGGATGACCCAATTAGGAGGAAGGGGCTGGAATCGATATTAAGCTGACACGGTTATTACCCCTGTGACTCTTGGCTAATTTTCTATTTTTCTGCCAGGTCCGAGTAGATTTTGTGTTTAACATTATGAGAAGGCCCATAAATGTGATCCAGAGGTTAACGTTAGAATTGTTTAAGCTTAAGTAATAATTTTTATCATATTTGTAAATATATATGTAATAGTAATTGACGAAAGGACTGTCGACATAAAAATCAAAATTGTAATTATTAACCTAAATATGTTTTTTTTTGGTTAAAGTAAATTGTTTTCTTGTTTTATTATAAAGTTCATTGTTAATATATAATTATCTCAATTAAATAATTAATAGATCCAAAATAAGTAATTGCCCTTTTTTGGTCAACTGGCTACATGAGGGTGATCCTGAAACAGGCAACTTCCCTTTAGTAACATACGAAGGGATTTGAAAAAGTGGGGATGTAGATTGGCTCCGAAACGTTTAATAGCGGGACCTGTTGTTGGTGATGTGGAAATGTATCAGACTTATAAAGACGAAACAATTAATTTATAGATATAAGATTTCAAATTGAACTTGTATCAATGCATTTTTAAGAAAAGGCAATCGTGTCCCACGGGAGTGTATGTGGTGGATTTATGTATTCATGTATGCGTGTTTTGAAACTTTCCATGATTTCGTGTAATCTTTGAAGTAAGCAATCTGGTAATAGACTATTATTGAAAATGGGAAGAAATAATTTGTCCAAGATGTGCATCAAATTATGATTTTAGGTTTCACTGAGTCGAATACTGAATATCACCAAGGCGGAAAGTGGGTGGAAGTGAATGGGGGAGTAAATAATCCCAAATATCCCATATTAGTGTCGAATACATAGTTTTCGGTGCGGATTATATAACCAGTGACTTTCCGACCCTGTTTAAATCACGTGTTGACAAAGCGATTGGGATCGAATCAATTCATCTTCCTCGTTAATAAAAATACAAACCCGATTCGCCGGGTACGCAACACAGTATATATATTTTAAATACCTAATAGGATGAACTGATTTACACTAGTCTATTATAATTTCACTGTAACGAAGATGTTACGTTACAATTAATTTTCTTTCTCCAGAACTCTTATTTGCTGCTTTCATATATTTCTGCAAAATTGATTGATCGTTTTTTCTACACAGAGACCTGAAAGATCAACGAGCCTTTTTCGAATTCACGGAAATATTTAATTTGTGAAGCCGTATTGCTCCTTGGATCGCATGTAAATGGCGTGTTTGGCGATTCCCTCTGCGTGCGGCCCTCCACGGCGTATCGCGTGACATGAGAATTCCTGTCTCATTGGTATGCCCTGGTCCGCGTTCGCTAAAAGCCAACACGGCGACATGTCCCCAACTTCGCTGCCCTCTAAATATAGCGGCGATTCATGTCAGACGACTGACGCAAGCTTTGCTCTTGATTAGTCCCACTGATTGGTGCGTCATCGGAGACTATCTCGCAGCGGTGACCACGTGGGGGAGAAGTTCAAACCGTCCGGAAGGCGTGCTCGCTCTATCTCATGTGGAATTAATATGTTCTATGCACTTAAAATTAATTAATTAAAATATTTATTAATTTCTATTAACTAAACTGAACTTATAACCACCAATTTTTTTCACAACTTCAGTGTGGAAAATGTTATATAGGACAAACTAAACGAGCTCTAGGAACTAGATTAAAAGAGCATAAAAACAATTTTAAAACCACAAACCATAATGTTGTTACGTTACACAAATCAGAGGAAACCCATGAATTTGATCGTGATTATTTTGAATATTTTGGATTTTGAAGAAAATTTATCTAAGAGTAATACTTTGGAATTCTATTTATTAAAACAATCACGAACACCCTAAATTCTCATAACGATACCTTAAATTAAGTAATGTTTATAGTCCATTTTTAGTAATTTTTAATAGTTGTTAATATTTGTTACATTTATTGTTTAATTTATAGGCTGCTACGTAAATATTTATTAATATATTTTTTCTAAATTAAACAAATTGTATAATTTTTCTCAATTGTCAAACATTATTATTAGAATATTTTTATGTACTTCATTATTCTTAAAGGAAAAAAACTATTTATTTTTTGTTCTAAATTTTTGTAAATTGGTTATTTACGATTAGTGAGAGGAGCCACCGATTGGCCTGGTTATTTAGGGTAGCCCAAGGCCACGGGGACGATAGGTCAAACCCCCTAAAAACGAGACGGTCCATCATTCCGTCTGGTGTAAACTGTCGCTAAATAAGTTTATGTATGAAAATCGGTGTTTATAACATTTTATTATATGTTTAAAAATAGGATGAAACATTAATTTGGTACGTTATTAGTTAGTTAATTTTTTCTATATTTGGCTATGTATAAATTCATTTTGCAATATGTATTTCACGGATTGTGAAGAGAAAAGCATGAAGAAGGTGCAAATATGCACTGAAACGTTGTTCGATTAAAAGTGAAAAAAGTGTCTGAAAAAAACCATCTTAATATTTTTAAATCAGACGTTAGTTGATTTAATATTTCTGCTAACTAAATTCAAACCCTAGGATTAAATCAATGTAATATCTTCAAAACTAAACGTGGGATAGTAGTTTGGATTAAAATAATTAATCTGGACTATCTTACTGATTTATACGGACCTATAATTTCAGAATTTATCGATATCATTATAACTTTCATATTTAAATAATTAATCGCATATCTACTTACAGTAAATTATTATTGTTGAGTGCCAGACATAAAAACGTTATTTTCTTCTAGTGAATGTTTAGATGCGGAACTCATTAATTTCTGTCTCCACGCTTCAAAGAGACGGTTTTATTGGTGTATATAATTTACGCCCCACAAAAAAGTGAGAGTTCATTGATGATAACAGGAGAATTCTGGAAGTGTCCACAGCATAAGCACGTTGATCCTAGGATGGTGCAGAGTGTCCGGATTCCAGGATCATTGAGGAAATCTTTTAGTTTATAAATTCTTGTATACACATCGACGCTCGACTTCATTCCTTTCAGAGCTAGGAAACCAAAGAAATTGGTGCATTTTTCGAGATGAGACGACTGGGAATCCTACAGCGTCATGGACGATCCAAAACTGTTAACAACAGCCTATAAACAGATTGCATTCACTTAACAGATAAAAGGCTGAAGTAGTAAATAACTTTGAGCCTATCTTAAACTTTCATTCTACGCACAAGTGTAGTGTATTTTGAAACTTGGATATGTGGATATGTATGTGAAGTGTACTTTATATAAAAAATAATTTCATTCATCGTCTATTTATTTCAGATAATAACACTTAAGAAATATTTCATAAAATTAATTCTTATCAATTATGTATTCTGATTTCGACATTTTAATTTTTCAAATAGTATTTTTATATTGTTTCTCGTTTTCTTTGTACTTCATTTTCTTGAAGTTTGGTGTTTTCTTTTATATTTTTTGATTATTTTGTACTCTTGTGTTATACTATGTATTTTGTTTCTTTGCATTCTTTTCATGTGACCTTTAGCATAATTTTTGACCTAGTTCCTCAATAGAGGACTAATGGAATCAGTGAATCAAATCAATAGTATAAGTATGTCCAATTTGAATTTATTTTACACTGCACGTTATTAAAATACAAAAAAAAATATTTATAAAGTTAGAAGAAATGCTTCAATAGAAGTAGAACTCGAACCCAGGACCCCCCGCTTTCCGGAATGGAGCTGCCACTGAGCTAGTCCGAGTCGACGTCCCGAGGACCGATTCGGCAAACCTCCACTACTGTAAACCTAAGCTAAGCTCACCTACAATTTACTAATCACAATATTTACAACCAAATTTATAGGAATACAATGAATAATGTACACCAAGTGTAAAGTGATTAAAGTTTCATGAAAATTCTAATCAAAGGAAGGTGAAATGCTTTAATTGACGCTCAGATAAAGAGCGTCAAGCTAAATTTAGATGAGAATATGGAAAAATGTCGAAAGGACGGAGGAATCGAACACAGGATCTCTCGCTTTCCCGGCGGATACTCTACCCATTGAGATAGATCATTTTTCAAGAAAATACGAAAAGAAAATGTTATACGTAGTACGAAGTATGACAAAATGTATTAAATTAAAACCTTGACACCATATGAACGAGTAATAATAACAAGGCACCAGATAAAAGTATATGCTCTATCTATTAATAATAATACTTAACGATAAAAAATTCGCAACGTTTTTATTCCCATATGATTGACGGATTAACTAGCTTGTAAGCAATTATATATTTGCATTTGTGTGTATATATATATGATTTTGTACGATGGGATCATGTATATGGGGTTTATAATCGTTTCTATGTTTTTTTAACTTATATGCTTCTTCAGCGATAAAAAGTATCACAATAACACAGCTGATTTTACATGACGCCTCGTCTTGAGAAAGTCTTACAATTTATCGCTTGAGTGCAGGTTATATACTCATAATTCACATATGTCAATTTATTATTATTTAATAATTTTTCTTTCTAATTTTCATCTACAAAATAGTCGGAGGTAATTCCACTCCAAAGAATCTACATATCTACTGAAGAAAGTAAGTGGAATGCGAGTATTCTGTTATTTTCTTCTAAGTACATAAAAAAATCTCCACGCATACTTACCATATTTAAACAATGAATTTCAAATTTTTGTAGCCTATGAATGGAGCTATTTAAAAATTATAGAAACAAAGTACCATATTATTTTATATTGTCACCTCCCCTTCTTTCACTCGCATATTTTACCACCTGTGAAGTTCGGTTACCAGCCTCGATTGGTGTAACGAAATAAATAGAGATATTGCCCAAGCTAAATCGCCGGTTTGAGCGTGTGGATTGACGGTAAAGTTCAAAGTGATGAAAGAAACAAAAAAAAATTGCTCTTGTTATCTCTGATATTGATAATAATTTAAGTTACCGCCACTTCGTTGAGTGGAATAAGATTCACACACACACAAAACACAATGAAAATGAACGGGAAAGAATTATAAATCAAAATAAATTACACTAATGTAAAAAAGAGAAACACAAATATAATTTACACTCTCTGTAAGGTCTTGGACAACAACTAATATCTCAACAAAGTTTTCTTCATAAATATTCCGCCCCAATAACAGCCGCAACAAGTCGATCAACTAATTTTATAGAATAAATAACTTTTAGATATCTTAAAATAATATTTTGTGATAAGGAACAAATAAGAATGAAATAAGTGTTATCATTCTTTTTTATTTTAACTCGAATTATTTCGCAAACAATAAACTGATAATCACCAATAATTAACTTACATAACGTAAGATGTCGATCGAAATATGTAGTGGCTGCGAGAAACTTTACAATAAAAATTACAAAATCAAAATGTGTATACGAAGGTAACGATCGTTACAATACATTCAAAAGTTTTTAAAATAAAAGATTCTACTTAAATTTCTAATTAGGTGTTTTCTTGCTTGTGTTCTGATGTGGCTCTAAGGTATGAATTAGAGCACAGCTAGATAAAACATTCAGTTACTTTTAATTAATCCATAAATGCGTTACTAAGTACGTTATGCATGAGAACCCGTAACGCGTAAATAATTATTTGACGATTTATGTTGGAGAGTCTCATTTTGTATCGCATTAAGGCGCAACACAAAATTAAATTTAATAAGTATTCGTGGTCGGCAATGTTGTTATGTGTACGAGACAGATTTAGCGAAAGGTGTGAAGGAGAGTTACTCTCCTTTTTAATGGGCTCACATTTATGGGAGGCAGTGCGGCAATTTATCGGCGCTGTCCTGCATAAAGAAAGAGACAACTGGGCGCGTAATACCGCAGCAGGCGGACGTTGAAATGCACGATGCAGTTAGTGAAATATATGTATATGAGTATTGAATCTATTCGTCTTGGCCTCAGATAGCGATCAGCGGAGAGTTATGGTCATATGATTCATACGGGAACAGTGGCAGACTTGGGCGGATGCTACTGGAGCTTGTCTTTTACGAATCACGTGAAACAATGTACCAAATAATTATAAGGAAAAATTTTTCCAGCAAGAGGAGAGATTTATAATATAACAATTATATTTATAACTAACAGTTCATTAAATTGACCAGAAAATTACGTTACGATAAAAATCAGGGATACTTCAGTATATAAAACGAATTTAAATGTTTTGTCAGACACATTTTGTCGGACTTTTGGCGGTGTGGAGTCAAAAGAAAGAAGACAGCATTTGAGCCAGGGGCAATAACACTCAGACTCCGCGTTGCGCCTTGGGTGTTTCCCAATTTTGGTGAGAGTTGGCGGTATCACGTGGTGTATTTCCCCAATTAGAACCATAAATGTTATTGTTGGATATCCATCCCTGCCACTTTAGTGATATAAACTAAAGAAGTTAGAAGTAGATTTTAAAAAGGCTGGCAAAGATATTTTGAGATGCAGAATTTTGGAGGGGAGATCTCGGATAGATTTTTCGAGAGCAGTGAGACGGGAGAGATGGCAAGAAATATTTGGTGATAAATTCCGCTTGGAGCTACCCTACGCTACGCTCTCATGACTGTGGTTGGAATTGTGACAAGGGAGATCCTGAAACTGGAAGAATAGCAATGGGCTGCTGTGAACCGGGGCGAGGACGACCCAATTAGGATGAAGGAACTGGAACATGCACTAAGCCGACACGGTAAATACCCCTGTGACTTTACTGATTTTCTGTACTGCCAGGTCCGAGTATATTTGTGTAAAATATTTTGTTCTGTGAGAAGGCCCATAATATGCGACCCTGAGATTATATATAGAATTGTTTAAGTTTAAGGAGTTAATTTGTAATCATTTTTGTAAATATATATGCAGTTTTAAGTGACGAAAGAACCGTGGCATAAAGATCGAAATATAAAAATTGTAATAATTAATCTAAATATGTTTCTTGATCAAGTAAATTGTTTTGTTGTTCTTAATATTAAGTTTTTTTATTATATAAATATCACATCTATTAATTTATTATCTCCTTTATTCATTTCAGTTTGTCATGATGCTACAGATAGTAATTAAATTTATTATACTTTTATGAAGACGACGTATTGGTCGTGAAGACCGTGATTAATTCTGTTGGAGGATCGATACGCTGACCACGTGTTACTCCAAACTCGGAATGTGTCATGCAAGATGACAGTCCGCAGTCGACTCGGTAGGCCCAGTCCCTCAATGGGCTGTAGAGACATGGGGAAAGAAAGAAAAAGAAAGAAGACGACTTATACTGTTCAGTGTATTTAATTTTCAGTCAATAAATTTCAATGTATGTTGAAGATGGGTTCTCAAGCTTTTAAGTTATTGCATTCTACCATTTCTTTATATTTTTATATTTAGCGATCAAAATGTTAATATATTTGATGTGACCCAGATACGGATTTCGTTTTGGTTGTTTCCGTTCGGACGTATTGAAGAACAATAAATATTTTCAGTAAGCAATATTCGTAGAGTAGACTTACCATCCCAGAACAATTTTCTTTCTGAGCGGTGCTAGCGCGTATGATTAGTGATTTCATGGTAATTAATTTCTCATCATGCACCTTATTGTTCAATGATGAACTTTCACTTCTGCGGTTGCACGGATCAATAAGCGCACAAAGGCCATTGTGACTTGGAGACAGTGTTGGTGCGCCATCTTTAATGAAACGCCGGGGGGTCCCTAAGCAGTATTTAATCGCCAGGAGTCGAACCTTGATAACCGAGTCAAGAGCACAGAGGGACGCCCCATTGAGTCTGTGTTATTTGAAGATAGGCTAATCAGCGCGGACTGCAGGGCGTAGATTCCAATCTCATCCCGAAAAACCCGCACATGAAAAGGAAACCTCGAGATTATGTCATTGATCACGTGGCCGGTTGCCATAGAGATAAAACAAGAGTGGCCAATGGGAGGGGATCCTCTAACCCCATGCCTCACTAATAAGTATGTGGCCTGGCTTTTTTTCATCAGTTTCATCATTGTCAGATCTCCAATGGAGTCAGTGTGTAATCCAACCTCCATGAAGGGAATATGAAAAGGGAGCATGTCTATTGTTCTGAGCAGGGGCAAAAAAACGCAATGTGGGAGGGGAACAGGGGGTTGCAAATAGGGGTGGTAAAAGGGGGTGGACAAAAGACTAGATAATAATGGGACGCTTTCAGCACCATCCCTCCCACCACCAGAAAATCGAGTTCCCTTTTAGAAACCTGAGTAAACAGACCTCCTGGTATCCGCAATTGAATTGAGGCTTTGCGGCTGCTGCGTGATCACGGGGCGGGAGAGGTGCAAGTAATGAGCTGTCTACGACGTCGACCCTTCATGAGGACGTCCAGACCCTACCAGGGGTCTGCCACATGCAACGTGTCAAACACGTGGTTAATGAATCGTGCCAAAAACATCACATTCATTTCGTTATAGCTCTATATTTTATTTGCATGCACACGTGTGACTTTTTTACTATTCAATACGTCCCAAACATACTGCCCATTGCGTATTGGCAGATCCTTTTAAAATAGAACATTATGTTTCAATTATTTAATCCTATCAGAGTGTTTCATCTATTTATCAGAACACATTTCAGGCTTAGGGCATTGAATCCTTCCCTTGTTTATCTGGAAACCAATACTCCTCTAGACGATTAGATTCAGTTCCACGGCTCACTGACACTGAAGTCGCCGATGACATAATGAAGTTGATAGTGGAGGGGCTGACGCTTCTAAGGAGACCTTAAGAGCAGGAGACAGGAGTCGGTGACCTCTTTTAATAATTGGGCATATTTTTTAAATACAAAATTTCGAACTTCAGTTTGAAACAAAATTTTAAAGTGTAAGAATAACATGTCAATATAATATAAACAATAATATATCTATTGGCACATCATAAATGTATTACAAACGAATACATCACACACAATTTAAAATCATGGGAAACATGACAATGCAAATTTTCGACGAACCTATTCCATTTGGTTCATAAATCGAATTCCCTGTTCGTTTATATTGGTCCAAATGACCATAGGTAGGCGTTTATCGGTATTTAGATTTTATTTGCTTTAAAAATTTCTCGTAGTTCCTAGCGTCAAGATTAATTTTGGTTAGTAAGTTGTTGTTTAATCCTTTCAACTTTTACTTATTACTGTTGTACCTTCTGATGCAAAATAACACTATGAATTTTTATTGAAGTTTTTAATGTCATTTCCTAGTTCTATCAATAATAATATCTTATCATATACTCTTGAAAACCAAGATTTTGTTTGACTCTTAATAAAGTGCCCCGTAAAAAAAATTAATTCGGAAAACTTTATTTTTGTGTTTGTGTTTTCAAGTGGCTGTTGAAAATTTAAGTATACAATGTCATTTACGCTTCATAAATAAACCCGTTCAGTCGGTTTTCTTTATATATATCAAAATCTCTATTCACTTCAAATCATGCTTTGGGACGAACCTCATTAGTCTTAAGACGACGGATGGCATTTTGATATTAATAAAAACAAATTATAGCTTATTATATCAACAGAAAATATTTTTGACGTCCGATCGTTTCCTTATGAAAATCAAAAACAATAACAGTGGTAACTGGATAACAGGAATCTATATTTCAACCGTTTTGGGTCCAATAATGAAATAAAGTAAAATTACTCGATTGCTATCCGAGCGCGGAAAAAATTATTTTTTATTTATACAAGCATATAAGGCTTCTTAAAATTGTGAATAGCTGTTCTTGTTTATGAAACGGATAATTAAAAACTCGAATTTTTAAGTCGTAATTTGTGGGCAAAGTTTTGAACTTTATGGGTAACTTAAGCAATATTTAAAATGAATTACAGATAGCCAATGCAGTTTCCCATAAATATTAATCGGGAGTATATAAATTTCAGTTTTGTAACAGATAAAATATTTATTGCCCTAGGACATTTCGTAATAATCTTTTCCTATCCCACTTATGTATAAATTAACACACGTATATATTGTTCCAACCTAAAACTGCTTAAAAAAATTACATGATTGATTATTCAATTTGCCACGTATTGACTATTAATCCTATTAACGATAAAAATTTTAACGATTATTATTTTATATATATATAAGAATAAAATTAGTAACTATTATTCAAAATAAATTACTTTTCTAGTGCCACATTTCCATTACGTAGTAAAGGAAACATTTTGCTAAGATTGTCTATGCGTACACACCTTGCGGTGAGTAATAATGGTACTTTGTGAACGTCGTGCAAGTCTTTCTTTTATGGTCTTGCTTTGGCATTGTAATTGTACTCCAGCTAGAACGCAGCTCGTATGAACATATCTTCTAAATGCGCCGAGGAGAAACCTTACATGGATTCTTTAGGACGAGCGGAATTTTTCTACGACTGCTGGGCCTCTTGTACTTCTGAATCTCTCGAGAAATCTCTTACCATATATATCCTGAATGAGCCAGTCGCCGCTGTACTCTTATTTGGAATGTAAATATGAACATTATGAATAAATGTGGCCCAAGCACAATTGTTGTTGGCTATTGTCTTACGTTGCAACCTTGCTTTATGTGGCACGTCCCGACACGGCACACAAACACGAGAGCGGATTCAATAGCACCAGGAGCGCTGTATGTCACGAGCTTCGGGACGATTTTATCTTATCGGGACGAAACTGGGGGAACCGGCGTCCCGCTGTCCCCTCTGGAGATCGGATGCTGCAGACAGAGACACTGGGTTTTCAGGATGGAACCGACGAATGCGATTAAACTGGGTAATAATCAATCACTGCTCTCTTAAAACTTGTAATTAAAATATTAAAACTTGGCCTACAGTTTTTACTATGAAATGAATGGGCACTAAACCCAATGAAAAATACCAAACCAAAACATAGTATTTTATGGGGTGCAGAAATTTGAATGGAACCTTCTATGCGTTCAACGGCAGGAATACAGAACTCATAGAAAAATGTCTACAGTCAAAAACAGTGGCCGCCAAACTTTTTCTCATAAGCCACGTCCCAATTTTTGTGTTTTGGATTGACCCCCACCTTTCTAATATTATATTGACCTAAATTCATTAACTTCTAAAGTGTTTCTGACATCTAACAAAGAGATACTAATTTTTATGGCTCTAAATGTATAATTAAAAGTTTAAATTAAACATTAGAGGTTTTATATATTGATTATAACTACAAAAATATAAATATAGTGAAATTATACCATTCAATAATCGCAATAAAAAATAAATACTTTTATTAGAATGGTTGTATCTTCAGTAACAAAATTTCACCATTTGGCTTCAATTTAGTTAGGTTTAACTTTAAATCTCCTCGAAGGATGATTCGTTTCTTTTTACTTAAATAATACGTATTTTACTGTAAAAAAATATAATTGTCAGCCATAAAACCATACCAATACTTAAAAATAATAGTGGTTCTTTAAGTTAACTTAAATTTCAAAAAATAAAGTATAACAATAATTTTTTAAATAAACGAAAGAAATTGACTGATCCCAAGAGAATATTCTAAACATTATCATCAAAAATAATTCAGAGCAATTAAATTGTTGGAAACTGATCCAACAATCAATCTAGAATTACCCCATGATTAAGCGAGAAGTTATAAAGTTCACAAATATAGCTTTAAATCATCACCTTCTTTGTTAAATATATATGATTAAAAAATTTATTTCGTAGGTAATATTCGTGGTAATTATAAGAAACTACAATGTAAGTACGTATTACAAGAATTATTTCATTCATGGAAAGGTATCCATTCTCGTGGACTCCAATTTACATTTCCTGAACCGCAAATTTTTTTGGTAACATGAAGACATTACAGATCGGAGTAGACCGCTAGTGCTCGATATAGACCACTATTAGAATCTTTTCACCTTGGGAACGAACCATGTGCCAATATAGTTACGATAATTCTAAAATTAGAACGTACATGTGGTAAAATAAAATTCTGTCTCTGGTATAACCTCGTATAAATATTAAATGAATATAATTAACAGTATGTATGGAATACATATTATTGTTTAGTACATAGACGATTATAACCATAACATAATTATAAACCGTCACTTAAGATTAGATAAAGGATCTCTGATGGTTTTCGATTTTGGTGGGCGTTTCCTTTTATTTTTTCAATTAATTTGTTTGTCAACTTTTAATGAATTCAACACATTAATTTTGAGATATGGGTCAACGCAATGAAAATATTAAATATGATCCATTTTGATAACGAATATATTGTTCCAAAAATATAACCATACTATTAAAAAAATTCTGTTACTTAAGAAACAATAAAAGAAATCTATTTAAACAATACACAATATTTATACATTAAACTTGCTCCAACTATCCTCATGAACCGTCTAAACTTGATTGTGGAGGTTTGCAAAATTACATGAAATTACTTATTAAAAATTAAAAAGAAAGCATACCTCGAAGTTAAATTAAATTTTAGATTTAGTTTTATTGTTGTTTCCATTAATCCTCGATTGAGGAAATAGGATACGTCATACATTAAAAATTAAAAATGAACAAAATAATGTACATAATTAAAGACAAATAAACTTAAAATTAAAACTATACACAGAAAAAATTTATTTATCTACAGAATTTAAAAGTATCTACAAAACCCTGAAATTACCGCGAAAACGTGAGAATCAGAGGAGAGAGGAGTTTCTCTGAAGAGTCTACGTCCAGTCTTAAAACACTCTTATGGGAGTAGCATCTTCTTTGTCAGGAAATTCGAGGTGGAATCCAGCAATCCAACTCAACCACGAGTCGTGGAGCTAACCCATAGGCAATTAGTTGCCAATTCCTGCAGTATGGAAGCTCTGAAGTCATCATAGGACGAGAGGACTCTTCGATGACTTCTTGGCTGCTCCGTGTCTGATGCTCGTACGGTGGTGGTCGAATACGATGATGCCAAGACTACGATGCTCTCGTCCTCTGATGACCTCGGAGCTTCCAGACTGCTGAAATTGGCAACTAATTGCCCATGGGTTAGCTCCACGACTCGTGGTTGAGTTGGATTGCTGGATTCCACCTCGAATTTCCTGACAGAGACGATGCTATTCACAGGAGAGTATTTAAAGACTGGACGTTGGCTCTCCAGAGACACTCCCTCTCTTCTGATTCTCCACCCGAACTGTTCTCTCCACGCCTTTGCTCACCACACCATTTATTGGTCCCGTTTGGTGCACAAATAACAGTTTGTAATTTTTAAGGAACACACCCCCAATTTTCCAATTTTCGGTGTATTTAATAAATTTTCGCCATTTTTGTCCCTTGGCTGGGAGAAATAATGTATGCGTAGGCACGCCCTTCCAGGTCTACGAATATCTTCGCACCTATTTGTCATCGCAGATTTCAACCATTGTCAAGTTAAAGATTTTTCTAACGGTCAAACGTTTCTTGCCCTTCTGGCGCCAATGCAACGAAAGTAGAATCTTTTCATGCAGCCAACGGGATGCTAAAAGGAATCTGACTATCACTGAATTATAAAATTACTGTACATTAATATCTACTTAACATCTAATATCGAGCACATGTTGTTTACTAAAAAAATGCAAAACATTTTAGTCTTCACATTCAACTCTATCACGTGGAAAATGATTTTGGAGGAAGAAGCATGAGGAGATAAAATGAATATCGGAACATTAACGCAGAAAATATAGGAATAAGAATGAAAATATTTCTGAAATTGCATAAAACTATTGAAGATGGACATTAAAAATATTGAAGTTGGGAAATTCTGGAGAATCGAGAACAAATTTATTTTTCAGAGGCATAAAAGTCACAGGAAGATGAAGAAACGTTAAAAAGACAGACTGAGAGAATCACATAAAAATAATAATTAAATGTACTTGTAGGGTATTTAATTCACATGTATTTAAAAGTACTGAGTGCAAACATGTATTTAAAGTAACTTGTAAACCCACTAAATCGTTAAGTATACTTGAATATTTATAACATATTTAGCTTTAACTCCAGGAGCAGTAATAAATGACATATTGATTAAACCTACCTAAGAGCAAGTAATACAGCTTTCAAAGAAGAATCGTAGTAATCTCAAATCTATTCCCTAGTTCCTCATAGACTGTTCCTCGGATTCATTAATTCAGACTATTAACGTACGTCACAATGGAAAATGCGGTCTCTTAAAGTTAAAAGGGAGATTCGTAACAGTGTGTTGCATAACGCAATAAAAAATAATTTATTCTGCAGTTTCATTACCCCGAGCCTTATTAACACACTGCCTGAAAGAGAATCTCTGCAGATTTCCATTTATCTACCGTACACGTGCCCTTAATTACCATCGGGACTGTCACCTATCAGTTCAGTGACTTCCGAATATATGTAATTGAATCCGTCACAGGTAATTATTATCCATATAACGATTAACGTCTGTATAGTTTTAATTAAGTTATAAATTAAACCATAAACAGACAATTGAAAATAATATATAATTAATTTAATTTAATTTCGTGGCATGTTTTAATCCGGATAAGGACTATTATCAGGGTAGCCAAAAAATCATGAAAAATAAAGTATCAAAGTGAAATATTACATGTGATTGATAAAGAAAAGAAAGCCGTAATCAAGAAAGGAGTAAGACAAGGATGCAGTCTGTTGCCCATGCTGTTTAACTTATATATGGAACAAGCGATGAACACGGCTAAAACGGAATATAGAAAAGGAATCATACTTCAATGAGAAGAAATAAAAACCTTACGCTTTGCGACGAATTGTAGTATTAGGGGAATCAGAAGAAGACTTGGAAAACATAATAAATGGTATGAACGTAGTCCTGGAGAAAGAGTTCAATATGAGGATTAACAGAGGGAAATCCAAGGTAATGGAGTGTAATTTGGGAAGCAATGGAATAACCAAGGGTGTTAGATTGTTAAGGGATATTTTGACGGAAATTAAGGAATTCTCCTACTTGGGAAGCGTAATAACTAGGAATAGTAGACATAAAGAGTAGGATAGCACAGACAAGGAAGGCTTTCGCGAAAAAGAGGAATATGCTTACGGGTAATATAAGTGTAAATATTAATAAATCGTTGCTAAAAAAAAGTCCGTATAAAGCGTGGCGTTAAATGGACGTGGACGATAGGAGTTGGATAAAGAAAAAGAATAGAAGCCTTGGAAATATGTTGTTTTAGGAGAATGCTGAAAATCAGATATGTGGATAGAATCACAAACGAGGAAGTTCTAAACAGAATAGGGAAAAACTAACAATATGGAGAATGATGACTAAGAGAAGGGATAGATTAATTGACCACGTTTTAAGGCATGTGGGTCTTGTAAAATTAGTATTAGAGGGAAGTGTGAGGGGTAAGAATATAAGAGGGAGGACAAAGAGGAAATACGCTGAGCAGATTAGAGAGGATGTGGGTTGTACTAGTTATAAGAAAATTAAAAAGCCTGGTGGGTTGCATCTAACTAGTCTTATGACTGAAAACCACAACAACAGATCAACATATCAATAATTATTCTTTTAATTATAAATTAAGTAATGAAATTAATCTGAGTTAATATTATGAATAAAATTCAATGAACGGCCAAGAGTCAGAAACGTAAGAACTAATATCGAAAAAAAAGTTTCGTCTTTAACTTTTGGTAAGACGTTCAGTTCTTTAATTAAAACTTAACAGAAAATTTGTGTTATAAGTGGCACTGAATTTTAAGTAATATTAATATGTTTAAAGTGAATTATTTTCGGAGCTAATGAGGATATTTAATTGATACTTTGTATAAAATTTGTCATTTTTCGCAGTCAAAAGTATGGTTAATGTATAAAATATGATTGGAAATTACATAACAATGATCTTAATTTTTTCCATAATCTGATAATGATGGCTCGTTTGGTTTGGCATATATTTAAAGATTAATTGTCATTCCATTTTATCTGGTAAACTACACTGTGAATTTTGTTTTTATTAGCAGCCGGTTTCTCGTTTTTTATGATAAAATCTAGTGAATAAATTAAGATTGGGGAAGGGCGGATTTAGTGATACTATAGGCTATGAATAATGTGTAAAATTAGTCGGTTGGGATAGTAATTTTATGGCTTCGGTAGAATTTGTGTTGGATGTTTGGCCTTTGATTTTAAGTAATCTTTTTGTAATTATTTTGTCAACAAAATATTGTGGTTAGAAATAGGCAACTGAAGTGTCTTTGATAATTTTGAATGTAATTCTGGTAAAGCTTTTACCATAATAGGAATATGGCTTTATCAATTCGTTATACATAACAATTTTTTATTAGATGTTCAGAATACAACACCTACGATGAAAGTTTAAGTAAATTTTCTGTCAGTAAGCTAAATTCATTTATTATTTTATTGTCTGTTTTTGATATTGTTTATACATAAATTTTTATAATTATTAATAACCCATCCTCACACCACCCCATTACCCCATCTATGTTTATGTATGATATTTTCACTAGAGCTACTCATATTTAGCTTTATTTTTTGCAATACAGTATCAAGGCAGATTTTTTACTCCCAAATATTTAATTTATCAAGCAATTTCCTCTGAAAGAAAATTTGCTGAAAATATAATTTAGCGTGGGAATTGTGAAAAGTTACTTTCTCAGTGGGGAAAATATTTCTGCCAGCTCTCGAGACCGCAATGGAAGACTGGATTGCAATTACTTTACGTTGTTCGTTACCTTCATTAAAATGAAATTTCTCTAAGCCGCGTGCTCCTCATAAGTAATTAATGTCAACATAGTCGTAATAAATTTTAGAGGCAAGTTAAAGTGTACCCTGCATTAAGAAGAAAAGAGCCTTCGTTGAATAGTGGGACGGAAATTTATTAACTCAGCATGTGGTACCGTGTCTGAACGTGCCATCGTAAAATATTCTAATAAACTCGCGTATTTCAAAAGATGTGGCCTAAAATATTATCCTCTCCACTTCTCGACGAATACATATTTAAAAAGAAATTACGAAAGTTGGCAAAAGCGTCGCAGGCGCCTCCCCACGGCTCGGCGTGACGTGAAATCACGACAGGAGGTGCTCATCCGTGAAACTATATCTCACTTAGCGAATTACCATAAAGAGCGCCACATCTGCTACCAATAAAATTTAAGGATGTTTCGTACATTTTTTATCTCGTCGTCACTCCTGAGAAAAGGGAAGCGTTAGTGACAAGGGGAGGGACGCAGCTAACGCAGTAAAAGCGGAAGTAGCAAGGGAATTTGTTACTTTGTGTAACGTAAAGACATCTCTCTCCTGCAAGGAGTATCGTCACTTCTGGAGAAGAATGGTCTTCCGTCACGTCTTCGAAGGGCTCAGCTATTTATTATGAGATCCATTGTTTCTCGTCTATCAGAGTTATTCCAAACCCCAAATATTCTGTTCGGAATTACGGTCATATGACGTCATAAACGTGTTTCATTCTCAGGAATTAGAAGCTATTGTCTTCATGAAGTGAAAGGGATATTCTGTTTTCTTAAGACTCCTTCAGATGACGACTTTCCAAAACGTGACGATAGAAACCTGTTGCTCCAGACATAAAAATGCTCCAGGATAATAAGGTCACCCATCTCATTTTTCGGTATTTTATTTTTAAAATCGTATAATAATAATTTCTAATTGTGTAATAATATAACCAAAAATATAAATAAATAATTATGCTAATAATTAAAAACCAACTACATAGAATTTCAGAGAAATTTTTTCGCTATACATGGATACATTAAAACTATGCATTTATTTAGTTCAATGTAAACCTTTGCATTTTAGTTAATTTTTCTTCTGTTGTTTACGTTTCTTAATTATCCGGCTACTTATTCAAACGCTTTTACTAATTTTCTTTTTCTACTTCTGAAGACAGAAACCGACTTAACAACAAACCATTGAGTGTCTTTAATCATTCATATCATTGTTGGTCTGAATTTTTCGCTCATTTTTAACGAACGTCCGTATATTTTGACAAAAATACTTTTGCTTTGCGGTCTCTTCAAAGACGTTTTCCACCAATCGATCAGAAAATGGACTCTTAGAAAACTTGCGTTTGAAAAAGAAGGTGACTGATGCTGTAACTGTATCTATTTGGACTTATCAGTTATACATACTGTATAGAACGGGCAAATGAAATAACGAATAATATATATTTTTCAAATTTATGATTGCGAATGAAAATTGGTACGTATTACTTAATTTTTTTATGAATTTAATACTGTGCTCGTTGTTGAAATAGGTGGCCCAGAGAGCGGATATTATTATTATTACTATTGGGCCCAGTGACAGTTATATTGTAATAGCCAGTCGTTTACGTCGCTCCGTGTAAGTCGCGCGTAAACTTAGTTGTTGTGAGAAACTAATTCAGTGTATTAGTTTTAGTTGTATGTTTTACGAATTAACTTTAATTATTTCATATTCAGGGTCACATGAGTAAGACCACTTTCGGAGCAACCGCCACGAAATTGTTTTGAAAGACAGTGAAGTAGTTAGAAAATGGTAATGTCGTGGAATATAATAACAAAGCTCTCAGTCAAAAATGTCAATTAATGGCAGATAAACATACAGTAAACTTTTTGGGAACTGGCGATAACAGCGCCTGTGAGTTGCACCCAGAGTGACTGCGGGGCTCACCTGACTTTGTCGGGAATGCCTCGCACTCTCTGTTTTTTTTATCAAAGTTCTCACATGCCGAGACACCATCTGTTTTAGGAGGTATATGTACTGGGGTCGATGACCTTGGGAATATGGCAAGAATTGTCCACTAATCCCATTGGATCAGTCAGCCAACTGCCTCCAGTTACTGGTGAAGACATGGAGAAGGGAATGCTGCGACCCCACAGCAAACTCGTCTCCCGTCATTCAGAAGGGCGTGAGAATAATACGCAATGTCCGACCTACCTGATGCAGGTTTTCTAAGGTTTTCCCTTCATATCTTTAGGTGAAACACAAGGTGGATCCTTAAACCACAGCCCGGGGGCCCTATTTACCCCTTGGCTATTTTACTCTACCTTCCACATCCCCCCCTTTCAATTACCTTCCTATGCTATTAAAGGGGAGTTGCCTGTTTCAGGATCATCCTCATGTAGCATGTTTACCCAAAATGAAATAAAAATTTCCATAACTAAATTTCACTTTGAAAATTATCGTCCCACGGAAAACGCAGGGATTATGAACTTCTGCTAATCTAAACTCTCAATTAAGCATTGTAATTACCGTCGCAAATAGTTAAAATTTGTAAATTAATCTTGAATAAATGCTAATGTTTTAAGTGATTTATACAAATTTAATAATTAATTTCCTTATGTAAAAGTAAAGTTTTAAGACGCCAAGTCTTGTATAAAGTAAGATTTCTTATAAAATATTCCCGTAAACTCGTGTAGTACGCTGAAATAAACTTTAGTCACATAATATTGCCGCAACGTATGACGTAACTATTTTATGTCTCATAAAGGCACAAGAACACGTGGAATGCTACGTCTGTTGTCACAATTCGTTCTTTCAACAACTCGGAGCATTTCTGGGTAACGCTTTCAGTCAGAATACGTAGGATCTCCCCCCAATTTTGCTGGTTCATACTCCATTTTTGAATAATGTTTTCCGTGCAGTGCGGACTGTGTTTTGTAGAATAAAACACAGAATAAAGTTCCGTGTCCGGAATTGTCGTGTTTGGAGTCAAAATCCGACTGTATTCACTTGCGCAAGCGTATTCCAAATTGTCACTATGAAAGAAGGACACAGTCACAGATCAAATTCACACGGAAAGTAATTCCATAGTTACACCATCAGTTTCGGTTTGTTTTTGTCTTACTTCTTAGAATCACAAGGTATAGTATAATAAAATATCACTTTTCCTCATCTAACTGATGAAATGTATTACGCAAATTGTCAGTGTTATTATATAGCACCATTAGTGTGCAGAATTTCTTCGACTGCTTCCTAATTCTCACGCTTCCATCAGCTATAAACTTTTTTTCTGACAATTCGCAGCTTAAATGGTTGACCTTGAGTGATCGTTTTTTTTAAAAAAAACAATTAAGTGGTGAGCGTTACTTGCTCTGATAGTAGTTTTCATTTTCCAATTTGTTTCTTATGTCAATTCCTCTTTACAGTTTCATTACTTTCTTTTCCGTGCACCCATCCTGTTCCCATCACCTTGACCTCGGTACTCACTTTAAAAGCCATTGAAAGCAGTTTCGTGATGTCCCCACGCGGCTTCAGATCCTTATCGGCCATCCTCCGTACCGATTGTGTTCCATTAGCGTTCCCTTGCTGCGGTACTCAGGCTACACGAGTGCTCTATTTTCTCAGTGAAAGTGGTTATCTTCGCGTGTCCTCATTTCTCACTTAAGGACAGGACGCCCCTCCGCATCCCCGTGCGTAAAATAGGCGCTCAAATTGCCGCAGATGTTGCGACGGCGCCGTGGCGACTAATGGTTGCAGATGCTGGTTCTGTAATTAGGCCCAGACTCGGGTCCAGGAGAGGGATGTGCCTAGTCAGCGAAAGAACCGTGCGGTTCTGGGCGTTGAACCCACGACCCGCAGAGAGCCATATGGTTTCGGCATCTGGCAGACCCTTTCTTGTTAGCAGGGCGATTGCGCGTATTTAGGCGGAGACGTCACGGCTCCCTAATTAAGCGGGCGCCATTCTCCGTGACCGAATTCTGTTCCTGACAGCACGGACGAAATTACGGGCTTCTTTCTTTCTGCAGCAGCAATTACCTTTTCACAATGCTTGCCCTGGATGTTTCGCCTTGTTATTACAAAAATTGGTGGTTGTAGCGTACAATACGATCTGAATGGAAAAGAAACGTTTAACCACAATTTCCAGCCTTCAAATTATTCGTAATAAATGTTTACATTTAAGTAATACATATAATATTACGCTACTTATGTATCACCTACTTGTTCCTCATAAACGTCTTTGAATATTCATAGAACCAATACGTATATTCTGAATTCGAACTAAGAAAAAAGAAAAAATAGATCAACTGCCCCCAGAATTATATTTTGTTTAAATTTTATTTTTACCCACATTAACGTGTACGTCTACTATAGATTAGGAATTTATTTGACTTCCATAATATTATAGAATTACATAAATTGTAATCTACTGTGGTGTACCGTCGCACCCACAATAATAAGAAAGACAATTAACCCCATTATAACTGTCTATTGAGTTTTTTATTTTTGTATATCTTAAAAAGTGGGCTTGACTGCTTACCAAGCCAACGGAAGAGCAATAATAAACGCGATTGGTTACTTTAAGCATCCAATTGAGATGATATATATAGCCAGACGAGAGTCAGTAATCTAGTACCATTACTGCCATTGTCTGAAATATTTTCGAAATGAAGACTGAAAGGGAAGCCAAACAAAGTGACACGTGTAAATTAAGGGCAACTGTACATGCAAATACATTGCGCCAATAAGCAGGAAGAGACAGGACGTGGAAAGTGCTAGTTCAAATCACCGGACGAAATGAAAATAATAGGTCCCGCTAGCCACCCTTTTCACGCCCAAAATTTGCGGGACTCTTCCGCAAGCCTGGTTATCTGACCTGCATATCCGAACCCAAAGGCTTGACAGACAAGGTTATCCATCGCGAACAGGCCTTTCTCCCCATTTTCAACCCCGCGAGACAGACGAATAATAGAAAAATTAATAAAAGACGGAACTGAAGAGAATTTTGGGAAATTATTATTATTTCAAAACTTTTTGGAGATTTTCGCTACGTTCAGAGTATCAAATCTACAGCATTGCTGAGTATTCGGCAACTATATAGGGGATTCTCTTCATTCACTTGGTTGGTTGTGGACTTACGAGACAACGAGCAGCTGTTACCGGCAACTGCATATGACGAGGATTACGAGAAGACCCGATATCCAGAGTCAACTGATTTATAACAGAGCGGTGATGAATAAATTCACGTTTCTCGCCGCTGGTTATTTTGATTGTTGAGTAAAAAAATGGAATGCCCATGTTTTGTTTTTATCCCCACTGCATACATAGATAAAATCATCCGTTGAGCTTAGCAAGTAGCCGAATCAAAATTTAAATGCTTTAATTACTTTTTAATTTTTAACCGACATGTGTAAATTTTTTAATTTAATGAAATTGTTTATCCTTTTTCTATTAGCTTTCAATTTCTCTTTACTAATATTATTGTTTTACAACCCCATTACTCTACGTACTACAGATTACCAATAATTTAAGATATTTACACTTACTTAACATTTATACTGCACTTAAATTGTTTTAAGTTATTACAAACAAAATAATTAAATTAATGACTTAATATTAAAAATTAAATAGATGGCCAAAAGTCAGAAATTAAAATATTCGTCTCTAACTTTCGGGGACCCTTTAGTTAATTTTTGTAAAAGTTTAATAAAATTATATATACATAAATTATTATAAAATACATAAAACTGAAAAGGTATCGAATTCGGAGAAACGTTTTAGTTTAATTAAAATTCTTAAATACCTGACTTTTAGCCATATAATGTACTTTATTTTTAGTTATATTAGTCATGGATATAAATATTTATATATTTATTTTCACAAACTTCATTTAGTAAGTTGGATATTATTTGATTTAATAGCGTTATTTTTTCTGTTGTTTACAGTCTTGAATAGTGTTACACACATTGGCGGGGAGGGTCCTATTCTATAAATAGATACCAGATAGCTTAGCGTGCTCTGTTCTAAAGGTTGCATTGATTATTTGATAATCATTCGTATCTTTATGTATTTTGCCATGTGAAACTTCTATTCAATAGGTTTTTTTAATACAAATTTGAATTCTGTCTTAGGAATTACTGTTATATAAAAACATTCGTTATTTTTTCCAGATTTATAACTTCTCCTTTTGTATAATGACGCCTACATAGGTGAACTTGATTAATTGGGGTTATTTTTATTAATTTTGTCGTTTATTTTATGTAACAATTTTGGGCAATCAATATTCCCTTCAATACAAGGAACAAAAATAATCCGTATAAAAAATGTAAAACATTGTCAATTGCACAGAAAGGTGTGCATTATTCAGGGATATCCATCTTCAACAAACTGCCGCACAGAATTAAACAGTTGTCCGATAATCAAGGTAAAGACTGAATTACGCTCATTTTTTCTTAGCCACTCCTTCTATTCAATAAAGGAATTTATAGAAGAATCGGAGAAGAGTAATTAATTAATTAGTTTATAATACAAAAATTTGTTATAAGTATATTTATCTTTTATACAATAAAATAATGTAATAAATGTACACCCTGACCCATTCCACATCCTTGAAGCTTAGCTTCTTTACAGGATCTACGGAATATGATAATAATAATAATAATTATTATTATTAGAACCCAACTAGGAGGACAAGAAGTTAACAACCATCAGCGGCCCTCCATTAAGAGGATAGACGAAGTCGAAGTGCCCAGGGTCATAAATATTTGCTGGTTTGTTGCGCCCCATACGTTAGATTTTGGCGTCAAGAAGACATCGTATTCCCATGATCCTGGAATCAGTATGTTTATCCTAGGTGCAGTTCCTAACTACAACTTTAAGATTTGTGAGTGCACTAATTCGATTCTCATTGACGATGATCTTCTAGTGCGGTTTTCCATAATAGTTGAATAATTACTTTTCTTTAAAGATCAGTAATTATATCGACAGTCCGCAGTCAACCGGGAGGCCTAGGCCCTCAATGGGCTGAAGATCCAAAGAGGAAGAAGTAAAAATGTTCTTGTGTGATTGACAAAACTTTTATATGCGAAGAAATATAAAATATGTAGATATTGCGATATATTCGTATTTGCGCTCTTAAGACGGCAAAGGCACAACAGGAACGATACTAAATAATATGATTAAACTACAATTCAATATTAAACGTCCGTAATTATCGTTTGTTAAGAATTAATTTACAATACTCAAGTTTTGTATTTTATCATTCTATTATACACGATTTTGTACAAGAAATTAAACAGAATAATGTAAAATAAAATGAAATACGGCAAAATCAGTCGGTAATAATTTACTATAGTATATAATTATAAAACTTACATACTAAAGTTAATAAACTGCAGTTAACAAAATATTTGGCCACCTCTTTAGTCTACGTATTAGCATAACAGAGGTCCCGGGTTCAATACCCGGCATGGGACCAGGTGTTTGTATGTTTTCAATTTAAAACATTAAAAATTCATTTCGGCAGCAACCGTCGCTGGACGAATAGAATTTAAGAAAACTTAAGTATAATGTTTCTTCTCAAAATAATCAATTCCCACAATTTCTCCCGGTAAATGTTATCAATAAAAAGATAATCATTAGATTGAAAAAATTCAGAATCCTACTGATACACGCCTCCAAACACCATTGTAAGTCTTGCTCGATTTAGGCAAATAAAAAACCCTCTTGGTTCCAGTATCCAAGAGCATATTTCCAATAACAACTGACAACATTCTATAGTCGCCAAATATATAATCCATTCTTTACAACAATCCGCAGTCTCTAAAATTATCACCATTGAAAAAATTAATTTGATTAGCAAACTACTAATAAATTGGATGAGGACACAAATTCTACTCTAGAATTCTTCCTTTAAATCTAAAATCACTGTAATTATCGTAGGAACTGATACTATGAAACTCAATAATTGCTAGGATCCTTTATTATTAGGTTAACCTCTTTGCATTTCCTTCTTTGGATTTTAGTGTTGATTTTAGTTACTTACACTCATCGATCTTTAGGTTATTAGAAATTTAACATACTTTAGTACGTTTTTCTAACAATATTGAGAAAGGATACGTTGTTTTACATTAATTTTTATTGTTAACTAGAATTTAATAATTTTTTTATGTTTCAATTAAGTAATTCAGAGAATGCTTATGGCAAGATTTCATTAATTTATATACGCTTTTACTTTAATTTTTATTGTTAATTACAATATAATTAATATTTAAGGTATCAATTAATTAATTCAGAGAATGCTTTTTGCTAGATTTCATTAACTTTCATACGCTTTGTTGTTCTACATATCAAGAGTTCTCTTACCATTACCTCGTACTTGTTAAATATTTGAGTGGGTTTTTAAATAAAAATCTAATGAGAAAGGTAAATATGCTTTGTATTAGAAACATGGCGTTATTATATTAACACGCGATGCTTTTCCATTCATTGGAATAATTCATAATAGTATTATTTTGCCCAGCTATCTTTGGCCATGAAACCGCCATTTTTTAGCGATAAACTTACACCAACTATATCCTTAGGCAACCAAATGCAAATGACAGCTTAATTTATCATTTCTGAACACGAATAGTGTATTGAGGGATATTTTAACGACATGATTTTCTTTAAACAATAAAAACAAATAATACTGGCATTAAATATATCGGACTTCATTATTAAGTATGTGAGTTTGTATAACACTTATAAACTAAGAAGGATCGTTCAGTGTGAAGCAGTTTCTCATTACGACTCGCTAACAAATAAATTGAAACAACTGGTAAGACTCGTCGTATCGTAACCAGGCCTGAGTAATGTGATCCACTACATTCGTGAGACCTTTCGAAGCATCTAGGCGAAATAAAAGACAAGGGTCGAGATTTACGATCGCAGGGCCTGGGTCTGGACTGTAAAACTGACCGAGGCTCCCAGTGAATTCCTCTGGATGCGTTTATGGGGGTTTATGACGTAGTCTGCTGGCATTCCCGAGTGAACTGGCTACGAGTTTCAAGGTGCGAATACCACCATCTCAAAACATGGTCTTTATCGATGTATTTCACGGGAATACGTTCCATACGTCCAACACAGGATTAAATATATATTTACTCTGAAATGTCACCATGCAATGATGCCTTCTAATAAATATACTAAATTTAAAACTCCAATTTCATGCAGCAGCTCTCGCAATATTGCGCAAAAACCTTCACCCATAACCCATCTTTGAAGACAAATTGAGAATCTCTCTATTTAATTCTTTTCCGCTCCGTTGAGAATGGAATACCTGAATTAGCATCTCCACAAAGTCAACATACATCTATGGGATATTCCATCAATAATAATATACGTAAGTTACAAATTATCAAGTACATTTTAAAGAACAATTCAATAACATTTCAGCCGCAAGGAAACTGGGCTTCATTTTGCAGTTATTTGGAATTAACTTTAAAATAAATTCTTAAGAAAGCCAATGGTCACAATGTTTAAAAAGTTTATTAGTTTGAACAGCTTTTTAATCCCTAAATTGGCTGAGGTGAACAACGCTAGACATTATGATAATAACCGTGGAACAAAATCTCCAATTTGAATATATCAAGTAACTAAATACTAGTAAAACGATTAAATACCATGTTAATTGTTTATAAATTAAGATTAATTTAGCCAAGAGAATATTTTGTGTTTAAATGGAGATGCTACGAAGTTGTAATAACCATGAGACACTTCTGCGTGGAACTTGAACAAGTGAACAAAATTTTTGATATTTTTCATTCCAACAAGATTAAAGTTTATTTATTCGTTCAAGGGCAAATAAAATTATTAACTTCTCACCCTACCATAAAGAAACAAGTGAAAAAACATTTTTAAATTAATTGAAATACAGTCAAATTTCGAGCAAAACATTTATTGACTGTTAAGTTATTATAATTACAATCACGACGTTTCGTCCATCCATGTGGGCTTCATCATGTAAATTTTTAAATGCATAATATTGATAATCTAGTGTCGTGGACTTTGTCCAGTGACGGTTGCTGCCAAAATGAATATTTTAATGTTTTAAACTATTAAATATTAACAAAATTAGATGTTAATTCTCAGTTAGGATAGACCATAAAATATTATATGAAAAGTCAATATGACGAGTCATTTTACTTGGAATAGTAAGGTACTTAGATGATGAATACGCATTAAGGTGATGAAGGACTCGCCGCAGAAGCAATCAGTTCTCCACAGAGAGGATAAGAAACTTACATTGGCGTTAAAGGGACCGCTGAATGTTGTCAAGTGACTGCTTTTTCAAGTCTGTGGGCTTGTCAGTATATATTCCTGTTTTTACAACTACTCAGAGATAGATTGCTGCGTTTGTTGCCGCTTGTGGAATTAAGTTTATGCTGCGAAAAATATTGCATGATGTAAGAAAAGGGATATTTCTCCATTTGCCGTCATTTTATGTATGAATGAAAAAGTTTCGCGCACGAAATTATTTTTCTTAGTTAATGTATTTAATCACATCATTTTTACTGTCTCAATTATTATTTTAGTAGAAAGAACAGAATATATGCTTGTAATTAAGTTAATATTCTTAATTTATGTAATTAATCACAATAATCACTTTGCTCGCAATATTTATACCCTAATCTTATAAGATTCTTGTTTTAAGTTTTTAAATCAGACTCGTTATTGACTGAGAAGTCAGAATTGTCTTATTTGATGGAGCTGGCTGATATTTCAGAGTTTCTGTTATTGCTGCTCGATCGCGATGGCCAATTTTTGGTACACTAAGAAACACCAAATTTTTGTGAAAACAGTGTATATTCATTGTGTTTCAATCCGTCTGCCCAAATTTTTGAGTGGGAAGTTAGTTTTTTATGTTAAAAATATTATATTTACCTTGTAAAAGTTATAATAAAGTCTTTGAGTTATTTAATTGCTGTTACTTTCTAAATAAAGTGATATGGTACCAGTTTTTCAACTATTAAAGCTGGAATTCCTTTGTTATTAGTTTCACACAAACATTTGTTGAGGAGACATTGAATCAAGAAAGAGATAAAATCAGCATATATTAAATTAATGATTATAAATATTACAATATTAGATGTGCATTCAAAACGAGGAAAATTGAGTACGGAATTCGTGGATAAGGTGAGGTTAAGATAAAGTTTTCAGTTATCAGGACGCCAAGTTGAGAGATTTTAGAGTATAAAGTTGTTATAACGACGAGAAAATAGCACATCAAGAAAGAGTTGTCGGAACGAAAGGAAATAAGGCATATGGAACTACAATGTTGAGATAAGTGATACGAAACCAAAGCAAATTGTTCATTTGTTGCAGAAATTTACTCAGGAATGGAAGTATTAGTAACCTGTTGGGCTACCTTAAGCATGAATGCACAATGTTATACGGGTAGAAATTTAACCATGCAAGTTCCCTATGATGTTCTGCGGTAACTCGTTCCATAGTTTTTGTAAATGTGCCTCTAATGCAACCAACTTTCCGTCTCAAGTGGCCCCAGACGTGTTCGATCGCTCACAAATCAGGGAATCGCGCAGGCCAGGGAATGGTATTAATGTGGAAGAAGCAGTCCTGTGACACTCTTGCTGTGTGTGGCCGAGCATTGTCCTATTGAATAATGGCTCTTGGTAGCCCAGCCAAGGGTGGCAAAACAAGTTGCTGAAGGATGTGACGTATTTACAGCTGGCCTGTCGTGGTGCCGTGGATCACTATTAGGGGCCACTGTGTGTTTTACACTCCAGCTGTGGGTATGCTGTGCCACTGTAATGGAAGGCTGGATTGAGGTTTTCGCCACGGATCCTCCTCGCACATACACAACTGTGATGACTTTCCAAATTGATTCTGGATTCATCGATTAAGCGACCTAAATCCATTCGGTTGCAGTTCAATCCCGTCAAGTACAACACCAACCAAGACGGCGGCGACGGTGGGTGTCATTGGTAGCACATGTAATGGGCGCCGGTATAACAAATGTCCTTCAGCCAGGTGCCTTGCGATGGTACGGACAGACAGAGGGGCCAATACGAAAGGTTCTGTCTGTGTTCGGATGGACGACAATGAGACCGTTGGATCTATGAGCGCATGTCGTCTGATGTGACGGTCTTGTCGACTATTGGTCTGTCGAGGGTGTTCGGAACCTGGTCGCCGGATCAACGACCTCTCTCTTGTTCACTTGTCCCAACACCTCCTCAGAGTGAAGTCAGAACGGCCAAAGTTGACCACGCGACTTTCATCATCCTGATTTTTTTTACCCTCTCGGACACTGACAGATGCTCATATGGTGGCATAAGGACATTTCTATGTTCAAAGCGTTCCTCTGCAACAGAGAAAGTACCTTCCTTTTTTACTCCACTGAGACCGCAGTTTGACTATTTCTGGTGACATTACCCAAAGTGCCTTTTTTACTTATCTCCTTCCTGCCACTTTTCGTTGCGGCCCCACAATTCAGTGTTAGTGCGCAAATTTTTACGACAATAAGTGTATTCATCAAGTCTGCTGTGAAACACCATAACTTCTGTCTGCAGTCAGGGAATTAGCAGAAAAAAAGGAAACGAAGACAGGCAACAATCATCTTTTAGAACCGTATGACAGATAAGAAGTTTATTAAAATATAAACATATTTATTCGCCTATTCAAATATTTAAAGCTAATAATTTTTTTAATTTTTAGAATCAATTTTAATCACGAATAAATCATTAATAATATTTCATTAATTAAGTTAATAAAATGTTGAAACCATTTTCCAAATTTCAATTACTAAAACGTACGTGGAATAAATTAATGTATTTGGGTTTGGTAGTAGGTTTGATTCAGGATATAGTGACATACTCGTTCCGTGAGTGAAGTTTAGCAACCGTTTGTAATGTGACTGTAAATATAATTATAATTTTTATAACACAGTTTTCTGACTTTAAAATTTACAATAAATAAAGAAGGCAACCAATAAGTCAGCATTTAGATTTATCACTATTTATTCAAAAGCGACGTTTCGTCTCCCTTTAGAGACTTCCTCAGGCGTAACATTTAGCAATTCATCATATTTTTTCCTTGACTCCCTCATCCAAAAAGATTATTGAATGCACATGTGAAGAATTTAGTGTCACGGACCATCTCCAGTGATGGTTACGGCCGAAATGATACGCCTGTGGAAGTCTCAAAAAGGAGACGAAACGTCGATTGTGATTAAATGATAATAAATCTATATGCTGACTCATTGACCGTCATTTATTTTTTATAGTTTTTAAATATATTTTTCGGACGTGCCTTTGAAACCAACGGTAAGTGTACGTACTGTCAAAAGTTGATCTGCCGAAGGGATTATCTCTAAAGCCGAAAACGTTTCTGCATATTCTGAACGTTTCCATGCCCTTTCAACTCCAACTTTTGATGACAAAATGGAAGGTCCGCGTAGAGGTCTCTGTGACTAATCAGAAAGCATAGATACGACTGGCATCACAAACATTCATGGCCCTGGTATTAGTGCTGCTGAAAGGGCTCGGGGAAATTAGTTCTCTTAGACGACGGCTAAGGACAGATCGCACCTCCAGTTCAAAGGTTGCCGCCGAGGAGACACTAAACCTTTGGCACGGTTCAGCCACCCATAGCGCCCTCTATAAAATGGCGACGCATGACTTACGAGCAGCATAGCCGCCATCGTAACCGCTTTTAGTGTTTCCTTTGTCAAGAGAGTGAATGGCAGTTACTGCGCAATATTCATGCCGACAGGAGCAGCTCAGACTATGAAATGCGAAGGCGTTCGGTATCTAAAAGCTCGCCATAATGGAGCACTCTAATCCGATTGAACGCGCCAGATCATGTAACATATACAACATTTGAATGAATGCTCAGATTAGCACGGTTCCTTGAAGTTCAGAATCGTTCTGGTGGATACATCAACCACTTCATTGACGTTTTGGTTTTGTTTCTTCAGAGACGCGCAAAATCTCAAAACAAGTACACAGCCTGTACTAATAACGTAGTTATTATGTATATTACCATTAGGTAGCACACAATCTGTATTTGGTCATGACGTGGGAGTTTGACTTCCAATAAATTTTTCTTTTCCTCTTCAAAATCATCGATTAATTACAAGATTTACGGAATTAATATGTGCCACTGAAAACAACTTAGTTAAAGAAATAACAAATGACAAGCAGATCTTACAGAAGAAATTACATTCTTAATCATAAAAAAATAAAAGATTCCATTGGATCTAAAGTACTACCTAAAATGGCTACTTTCTTGTATAAATATGAAATTGAATGACACGCACTTTGGAAAACGTGTCACAGCACAAAGCCCCTCTGAAGCCAATGAATATTGATAATTTGAAGAGAAACGTTAGTATTCTTAAGTATGTTTAACATATCCAGGCGTAAAATAAAAGCAACTACCATGTTTTTAGAAGTACTTAGGAATTTGTAGCAAGACGAAATACCAATTTCATGTAAATAGTGGATTATAAACAATAATTGAAAATCGGTTGTATTTTTAAAGGCTAACTTACTGAAGTAAACTGGCCACTACTTTGAAAAGACACGATTATTGCCTTTACAAATTCTGTAGGCGGATATTACTTATCGGGACAAGAGAAAAAGTTTTCGAGCAGATAGTGATGTTACAGAAGTAGATATTAGTGAGTGCTGTGTGACAGTAGTTGACACGGAGTATTGATTAATGCAGTTATTCCGAGTGTGAAACTGTACCAAGCCGACGCAAATATTTGGACGCCACACCGACGACCGCAGACGCAACACGCGAGGATCGTTTAGCAGGTTAATGTGTCTTTAAGCAGCTATGGGGTCAGGTAATTGTCATTTTCATGTTAATATTTTCTTTATGTAAATGTCTCAAATCTCTTTCGATTCAGCTAGACAGATAATAATCCTGAAATGTGCACACCAATGCTTATTTTCAATTTACTCTCTTATCAATATATTAATGTAAGTGCGTAAATAATGCATTAGCACACTACTTTACACAGGATTCTCTGATACGCTCACACCACCACTTTTATTCCTACTGACTTTTATATCAGTAGGTATTTTCATGTCGACCTCCTGCCGTGTAGAGGCTAGCGTCACTGCCTCACAACACAGACGTCCTGGGTTCGAATCCTGGCTTGGGCGTTGATGTTTGTGCCATCATGGTCACGGAGATTGGGATTAAGGCTGCTGAAAAATCCATACGCTGACCGCGTATCACACCAAATTTTGTCCAAGGCCCTGAATGGGCTTCAGAGCCAAGGAAGAAGATATTTTCATAGTCACAAAATGTTTTCATAATTTGGAATATTTAGTATTAATAAATTTATTCAAAACAGCATTAAGCACCAAACAGCCAAGTCATTGAAGGAATGCCTGTAAATAAACAGCAGACCTCATGTAGAGAACACATAAAATATGTAAAATCAGTATTGATAACAGTGGTGGCTGGTGCATGTGCTCTTGTGCTACAGCACATAAATTAATTTAGGAGGAATTATTTGTTTCGTACTTTTAAGGAACTTCAAGATAATAGTATTTTAAGAGTGTGAATTTCTGCTTCAATTTCGAAGACTTTAAACTGCCCGCCTTCCAACGCGCTCTCTTCCGCATACATCTTTACAGCACAAAAATTGTGTCTGGAAGAGAAATGCGCATGCGCAGTATTTACTCGTCATTTCCTTGCCCGCCCACAAACAAAGAATTTTATGAACTACAAAGAACAGAGCGCCGAGCTGTGCCGTACGAGCTGTCACGGCCTCATCAGGCTACAGTTGGATGAATTAATAAAAATATTACTGTTTGTGGGCTTGTAGTTTATTTTAATTAATCAAAGGTTATTTAAAATAGAAAACGATTAAAACACAGCATTTCTAAGACATCTATAATTCTGAGAAAATTATCTCATGATCCTTCTTACAATACTGCCATTACATTGTGGCTTCTTCCTAATATTGACTAAATTTATTTTAAAAGTTGTAAGAAATAAAAATAATTTTGTGTTAGGAATATGCGCCATTTTAATTTTATATATTCACAATTTTTAAAAAATTTCTATTACACGTTACGAAGACGAAATTAGATATGTAGCATATTACGGGTCGTCGAGCAACCTGAAGACGTTGCAGTATTATTAATATCTTACGGAAGGTGAAATATTCCCATAAAAATTGTTCCTTGGGGTGATGCAGCACATTACTTTAAATACTCACGGGCCGCCATTGGCTGTTAATATAGAAATGATCTCTAAAATTATGATTATATACGCGTTTATCTTTAGACTATGCTATGTCTGACAAGCAACTATTAAGTAAACAATGGTTTCATTAGGATTAAATAAAGAGGATTGGATGGATGAGGAAAATATAAATTTACTGTAGTGACAAACGCAGTTGCTTGTAGAAGTTATGGCGAGGTATTCTAGATTATTGTGATGCGTATAGGTTTGACAACGTTCAGGCACTGGACAAAATTCAGACAAAAATACTGAAATTTACTTGTGGACTTGGGGAAAAAACAGATATAGTCTTTGGAAAATAGAAGGGAACAGGCTAGACTTTGTGCATTATTTAGGGTACAGATTAATGAAGTGGCCTGTAGAAATGAGAAGTTTTCTTTCGCCTCACCCCACCCCTCCGTTACTTATCTCGAAGTGGCCATTCGTCTAAAATAAACAAGGGAAACACGGAAATGTTATAGGAAAATTTTCAATTTTGAAAAACCATTGGAAAATTGGGCTGTAAATGTACTGGCGGTGTATAAAAATTTAAAAAGAAACCTTTAAAGTCTCACAATAGAAATTTATTAAAAAATAATATAATAACTATTAATAAGATGAAGTGAAGTGTCCCTGTTATGTCAAAAATAAGGGTCGATAATTTTTCTTCTAGCGATTTTGGAAAGATAATGAGAAAATATTTTTTTCAAGTGTGAGTAGACTAATAGATCTTCTTAACAATATTTACATCTCCCGAAAATTGGTTTTACTGCTCACAAAAATCAAAATTCCGAAAGCCTGCGTAGTGGCCACCCTTACTGAAGTATATTCCAATCACTTTTTTAACGTTTCATATTGAAGTTTTGCTAATATTAAATAATCTTCGTGTAAATATGATAACATACTAAATAATCATTGATTTTAATGCAAAACTAGGTTCGGGAATGGTTTGGCTATAGCAAAAAAATTGTTAACAAAGTTACGTTTTAATTTATATTTAAAAAATGAAAAAATTGAAAACATTACTGGTACCAAAGAAAATAACTTTGTCAGTATCAGCCAGTCATACACGCTCTAGGTGGAAGAAATTCCAGCAGGATGTCTATGTCAGGAGCAGATCAGTTTTCATGAAATTCTTTTGTTTTTGATGAGCTCTAAAAAGACTCGATGTGGTTTCTTGTTGTGGTATACAGTCCTAAATACTGGTCTGATGCAACCCTTCATGCTTACCTATCTTGAACAAGCCTTTTAATTTCCGCATAACTGCAACATCCTACATCCCCCCTAACCTGCAAAGCGTTTTCCATCCTTGGCCTCCCTCTTCTATTTTTACCCCACACACTACCCTCTAATGCTAATTTTACAAGACCCTCATTCTTCAAAACGTGGTCTATTAATTTATCCCTTTTCATGCTCAACGTTCTCAATATCGTTCACTCTTCCTCTATTCAGTTTAGAACTTCCACGTTAGTGATTTTATCCAACCATCCCAATTAAACATTCTCCTACAACACCACATTTCAAAGACTTCTATTCTTTTCCTTTCTGCAACTCCCATCGACCACGTTTCGCACCCATATAACGCCACGCTCCATGCGAACATTTTTGACAACGACTTCCTAATATTCACACTTATATTACCCGTGGGTAAATTCCTCTTTTTCGCGAAAGCATTCCTTGCCTGTGCTATCCTACTCATTATGTTTGCAATACATTCCTAGTTATTACGTTTCCCAAGTAGCAGAATCCTTAACTTCCTTCAAAATATCCCTTCCCAATCATACACCCTTTGTTATTCCTCCGTTTCCCATACTACACTGCATTACCTTGGTTTTGCCTCTATTAATCCTCATGTTGAACTGTATCTTCATGGCCACGTTCATGTCATTTTTTTTTGTTTCCAAGTCTTCTTCTGACTCCCCTAATACTACAACATCAGGGGAAAAGTGTAGTAGGGTTTTTATTTCTACTCCTAGCAGTATGATTCATTTTCCACATTCCGTTTTAACTTTCTTCATCGTCTGCTCTATGTATAAGTTAAACAATAACTGTATCTTTGTCTTACTACTTTCTTGATTTTCAATTCTAATTACAGTTGACTGCTTTCTGTATAGGTTATGTGTAAGCCTTCTTTCTGGATATTTTACTCATGTGTTATCCAACGACTCGATACGAACGACATAACTAATGGAAGGAGTGTTAAAAACTGAATAGAGTGCAATGGAGTTCAAATGACAAGTATTTAAAGACCTTACATAAAACAAAGGAGACGTACTAATGAAAAGGAAGACGTCCCGCGAAAATCACAATGCGGGTAACTAATGCCATATTGTTCAACCCAGTCCTATGATATCCAATAATGGTAAATGTTATCGGGGAGGGAGGGGGAACAGAATTTCAGGAACATGGCATAAATACGGACAGTGAGAAGAAGTGCAGAGAACTATAAGATGCCTTTTACAGTCATAATAGTACTTACACTTGTGGTACGCGATTGACTGTACCACATAATATTAATTAAATTGTATTTTTTTATTTCTTATTTCTTGGACATAAGTATTTAGATCTAAGCAGGACGATGTCGGGAGCATGAATGAACGCGATAGGTTAAGTAAATGACGAATTACAGTCATCTTCTCGGCCAGAAAACGGAAACATTAAGGTTCGGTAAATATTATTGGATGATATGTCCTGCGGAAGACATGGGCAACAGATGTTATTTGCCAGCAATCCATCTGTTGGTCGTGGGAAAAGTAAAAATTGTCCTGACGCCTGGACCTGCTTGCTACCTGCTCTGTACCCCGATTCCCCGAAAGCCGGAACAATAGAGGCAAGTGACTTCATAACAACAATTTGTTATGCCCAAGATTATGAAGGACACTTGCCGAAATGACAATCTCCAGAATCCTACCCTCCATATGGAGGAAGTAGAAAGTGCACCCCCACAAGGAGAGATTTTGGGCGGGGCGAGAAGAACAAAACCAGGATGCACTAGGAGAGCAGTGGAAAAAAACATTTACTTTAACAGAGCAGTTTTAGAGAGCAGTTGATCGAAATTTTTAATTTAACTGAGCAGTCTACAGAAACATTTACTTTATGAGAGCAGTTTACAGAAACATTTTTGGATGTATTTTAGAAGCAACATCGAAAAATTTAAATAGTTACGTCAGTTTCACTGGACGTAAAATCTGATGTAATCATCCGTCCATCTTTGAAGCCAGCATACCTCCGACGCTTGGGAGACGACGCTCAGCGGCCATCAGCAGCCATCAGCCAGCAAGGACGTCGGGGATCGTCACAACACCGTGGTGATGTACCCACCTTATTGTTTCCTGCCTCTGGTCGTTTGTATATAGTGTTCGCTTCCCCCCCCTCATATTTCGATTTATACCCACTGAGCGTTTAGCTTTCCCTTAGTTAAAGATTCAACCATGCTCCCGATGTAGCGAGCGAGGATCCCCTTAAATATCCAATTTAATAAATCTGCATTTGTTAAAATTTAAAACTTATAATTTTTTTTATCCCGTATTAATTAAACAACTTAAATTCATTCTCCCCCACTTACCTATTATAGAACCCACACCACACACTTTATAATTAATGACAGACCTTCATACGGTTTCAGAGGCGTAATAGAACGGTTTTCTCCTCATTGTTGCTTACATATAGTTTATCTTCATTTAATGTATTTGAAACATTTCCATAGAGCTTTGCCAAATGCTATTCAATAAATTTATCATAGCATGTTGTAAAAGCATTTAATTGTAATTACTTAAAAATATTTAGGTAAAGTGCGGGACGTGCCATCACTTGAGACTCTGAGTCTAATTATTGGAACGATTTTGCAGCACGCAACTTCCACGCTGAGAGCGGGTTACAATGCTCCCCCAACAATGGGACGAGTAAAGTCATCCTGCGGACGAGAGCTTAATGCTCTATCCGGGAGTCGCTCCAGACCGGTCTGGGCAAAGTGTTGCCATTGTTATGCGGGCAATCTGCTAGATTGTAGACGGCCATTGTGCACCACATCAAAAGGCTGTCTCAATTAGGCGGATAGCACAGCCAGGGCTGCGATTGCGTGTGTTTGCAAATTGTTGTTTGTCTGTTGTTCATGGGGGAATGGGAGGAGGTGAAAGTATAGTCCTGGGCTGCCTTCTGTCGTGTAACGGAGTTCAATGGAGCACTCTCAACCTCGACATAAAAAACTGCATCTTTCAAATCAGCCATTGTTACCTTCGTTTCGCTTTTCAGTACGGATGTTTGGGAAAAGTGTAAATAGCTACCTCCAATTTTAGTCTGATGAAGAGGAAGATATTTTCAACACACAATACTTGGAGCATTTAAGATACACCAAAATAATAATGAAAATTACGAAGAATTAGGATATTTCAATATTTTATATGCACTCTAAATCTATTTAATTTTCTGGAAATATAGGGCATTGGAATATTAAAATTTCCTTTTTGTTCAAACAGCGAAAATATTAAAACCACTAAAATATGCCATGCTTATGGCTTACGTTTCAGAATCTAAATGAACTTTACGAAAGATAAAGTTCAAAAATATAAAGTCATGGATGCATTTACAAATTTAGTTATCTGTCAGAATTATGGAAGGGTTATTTAAAATATCGTTTCGTTACACGTTTGGAATCAGTTCGACGCAAAATTACCAATCATATTAGACTGAGATTATATTCTTCCATTACAAAAAATAACATTTAAAATCGCATTAACATAATAATGTAAAATAACTGGTATGCATCTAACGGCAATTGGAAATATAGCAAATAAATTATTTTTTTGCGTTTTATCGATATTTTTTTGTGGTCACGATAGTTCAGCACTGAGGCAAAATTGTGCCAATAGTCACTTACCTGGAAGGTCTACATAAAAAATCATTCGTGGAGTGTGACTCCACCAGAGGTTAACCAAAAATTTAAAACTCCAACACACGAAACGGTTCTCTCAATAAAATCACGAAAAAAAGTAATCCTGCTTCATATTTTGGTGGATCATTTAATACAGAAAAATTACAAAGATAATAATGAGGACATTGGGTATTTGAAGTCGTCGAGATACTTGGACTGTGTGCAACGGTAGCTGGAAATTACTTGTTTTTGCCGCTCCTTTTAAGACGCGCGTTAAACTGGGATATTGTGAAAGAATAGTTGTTTATTGAGAAAAAGTTGAGGATTTTTCTGATAATGAGTATTAGTTAATGGAATAAAATGAATTAGATTGAATTCTGAGAATAACAGACTGGCCAGAATCTTAACATTGTAATTCTGACCAAAATCAGAGGAGGTGGTTGAGAAAATTAATTATTTTAAGTGACACACTCGACAACCCGAAGATAGAAGATCCTGAGGAGGCCAAAAATATCGGCTAAGTATAAATACCATACAATATTCAACGTATTGGAGCCATTTCCCACTATTCTTCTCGCGGGAATAAGAGCTCATGCTCCTTTAGGAATCAATTTAAAATTGTCATTCCCAGTATTTGTGTGAATAAATTTACAGGTTCATTTTTAATTTCCGCTAATATAATATTTTAGTTTCTAAAAAAATAATAATGTAAGTTTTACCCTCGGAACCATTAAAATTTGCTTTATTCCAACTCTGTATAGAGTATATAATACTTCCCTGAATTTTATCCACTTCGATACAAAATTTCTGTTCGGAACGATTGGAAGAATTTGATCTGTGGCAAATTGTCATCACATAAACGCCAATTAACACTTTTATTATTCATATTTCTAATATATTCAAAAAAATAAATACGCTTTTAATAATTAACGGATATTAATTAGATTTTAAATAAGAGCGTCACCCCAACAATTATACTCCGCGTTTATTTGAAAATTACATTTTCATCCTACAAGTTCTCTATTTGTAGGATGTGTAGATGTATAGAAGCAATCGCTATGTATCATCTTCAAACCTCGTTCCACGGAGGGATTCCGCAAGTTTAGGAAAGTGATGGTAAGGTTTAGAGGCAGGTCAGGACTGTAAAGCGAGTGTTTCAATGTTGTAAAAGCAAGTTTTCCTATTTCGGACATGGCATGTGGTCGTGCATTGCAAGGCAGTCTGCTTCTACTAATGTGCTCGAGCAAGATTTAGTCAAACTTGAAGTTTCATCAGAATTATTGATGGTTCCCAGTCGCATGATGTTCGAAAGCAAGAGTCCTGCGTGATCGAGAAACGCCGTAGCCATAACTTTTGCAGTCGAGGGTGCAGTTTTCAATTATTTTTCTTAATCGAGTTTACGTGATGCTACTCAATTGATTGCTTCTTCGTCTCCGGTTGAAATGACGGCACCATCGTCTGTTACAATTCTTGCAAGAGAGTCATCTCAACCATTTTAATATGTTCCAAAATTTCGCTGCACACCGTTTCTCTCTATCCACATCCTTGGAACAAATCTTATTCATCTCCACATCTTTCAGTATTCCTCAAACTCTTGCTTCTCCAATTCCAATTTGGAGTGAAAATTGTTTCACTGTATCGCTCGGCACATTAGTATGAGCTAATGCAGTGTGAGGTCTCCCGCGGCGAGGAGTATCCCGAATAGTTGCGCGCCCTCTTTCACCGCGTAATCTGCTTGCTCACCAACTAACAGTACTGCGATTGACAGTAACATCGCCATAACATTAGTCACACTGTTAAAGATGTTTCCTACCATCTCGTTCTAACAACACAGGAATTGCTGTTGACGATTGTCAAGTGCAACAGTCATCTTCAAGACATGCAGTCTCCGCACTACTCAAAGAAACGGATTGAAATAAATTCAAACACCAACGGAAAGGAATTGATGTATATTATTTTATTCAAGGCACAATATTATCTACAATGTCAGTGAAATGGGCGTTAAGTTCCTTATTTGTTTAGGTTTAGAAACGTTTATCCCATGAGTAGAATATAGTGGAATATACTAGACGTGCTCTGAATATTTTTACTATTTTAGCAAATTTTAGGAAACATTACTGAGAATATATTTGTTTTATCTATCTATACCAAGAAATAAAATTGAAGTGTCTGTCTGGAAGTTTGCCTTTAAAGGGCTCCGAAACGACTCTACGGATGTCAATGAAAATATCCGGGATTAAAACCCAAAAATTAACGTAAAATTTCGTGTACGTTTCATTTCGAAATCTTGCAGGGTTCAGAAGATATTAACTTAAATTATTGTAAGTCCATTACCGCGCACCTGTATAAAACCAACTGAGAGTTATAAGGCTCATTAGGTGTTCCCGTACTATTCATCCGATTGCAGCGAAATTTTGGAGTTTAGCGCTGATCAATCCGGAGACGTTTCCTGTTGACCTTTCCAAGATTTAGGCTCATTACTTTCCCCGTTTGAGGCCGCAAAAGGTCCTACCCTAAAGGCATATATAACTTTAAATCACGTGTCACGCATGTCAAACGAGATAATTAAAGTGCTGTTAAGCGTGAAATAATTCTTAAATTTAATATTTTATTTAAGTAACTATACTTTTAAGCGATTTAATAACAATTAAAAATATCATAGTGTAGATTGGTTGTATTGTATAAGAAACGGGGTCACACATAATTTAATATTTCGTAGACATGTAGATATTTAACGGTAATCAGATCGAAGAGATGGTTCAGGTGTCTGCTCCTTATGAGTTTAATTGACGGTTACAGTATATTTTTGAGTATGTGCCGCATACAAACCTAAATGTTATTTCAACCAAATTTTGCACTCGGTTTCCGTGCGACTCGGAAGGAAAAAAGGCCTGTAGGGGTAAGTCACCATTATGGCCTCTGAGGAGAGGGAGGGGGAGAGGACGGAAATTTAGAACGTATATAAAAGGCCGATATGTGCATTTTTTCGCGATTAGTGATATATTTAGTGTCTTGGTATTGTACGTATTTTTCAGTATTTTTATATGACTGTGATTATTAAGGCACCAGTCGATTTTTTCACTCGATTATGATGCTGAAATTCAGATCTCGTGAGTAGAAGGTGAGAAAAGGTAATCTTTAAAAAATGTTGCAAAAGATTACTGACGAATTAAATATTGTAGCGGCCTAATATAAATAAATTACCTGGCATTGCCTGGCACCCAGCTACTTTAAAATAAGTATGTGATTGGCGAGTTGATGCTTTCCTTCACTTGAATTATTTTTCCGCTACATTATGTAATCCAGAACAAGTCTCCTATCGTTTTTATTTTTTCTTACTTGATTCAAGGGAAATTTAATTTGAAAGTAATGTGACAGTATACCAATAAATGTTTCATACATTTTATTTAAATCTTGATGTATACGAATACTATTCCACGACCCCATTCAAAATAATTTTTTAACGGTTTTGATGACGTTTGCATTGCTAAGACGTTGTTTGCATGTGACCAGAATCGAAAATTCGGTAAACAAAAAATATTCTTAGATGATTAACAAACAATTAGGATCTGGTAAACTGTTTGCTATATCACTAATATTATAAGGAATGTAATTCGAATTAATGTGAGATCATTTTGTTTTTCAGATTTCGTATTGTTTGTAGGATGATTTATAATATTGTATAGATCAAATAGTTTTTATGCAATTTAAATACCTTTCGTTTGTTTAGAATATTATATCAAGTACATTTTGAAATCTCTGCCTATTATGAGTTCCTTCTCATTTGTTTTATAAGCATTCATTGCCGGTTTTTATACTGTAAAATTGTAAATATTTTAAGTGATTCTGTGTTCTCATTATTGAAGCGGTAGTGATGGAATAATGTGTGCCTGAAGATTTTTATAGAAGTGGAAATTATTCTTCTGGTTAGCACGCTTTCTATGTTAGCATTATTTCCTGTTCTTCGCACTCTTTCAGCGCATCATCAGGAAATTTTCAAACCTTCCACAAAACCTTTCAGCGTAAATGTTCTCCTATTGAGTTAAATTAGGCTATTAAAATATCCCATTTCTGGAAGTTACGAGCTATCAACGTTTTAAATGTCCAGTCCATTTAACTCCACGTAGAAGGCTACTAACGCAATTTAGAGAATAATGTATGCTAACTGAAGAACGACAACGAATGAACTGTGTCATAAAAATAAATTAGAAGGCCCTGCGGTTTGCGAACATAGGCGCTGCTAATAAGAAAGAGCCTCGGTTAGAACGGTAGCTCCGTCTGCCGACCGACTTCGCAATGTCGGGAAACACTAAAACATAATTTAGGGCAGCGGTTTCCTTCATACGTGTCATCGTAAACATGGCCAGTGGACCGGATTAATTTCTTTGTTCCCCAATACCGAAAGTTGTCTGCTGCAATTCTCGAGGAATTCAGAAAGGTTCTACTCAGGCGTGAATCTTCTTCTCTCGTCGATCTACCATACCCTAATACAATTAACGGTTCCAATAACTTATTCCTCCATTTTCACATCAAGGGTCAAGTTTTAGAAAAAAATTCCACGAAATGATTAATTAAAAAACTGTTTCGCTGCTGGTCTCTTCAGCGGCCGCGTGCAACAAATGCCATCCCCCGACCCTTCATCCTTTTTTTCATGACTTGGTTGACAAATGAAAAAAAGAGATTCAACTTTAGTCAAACGTTACTAGCGTATAATTTTCCAAAATCAAACATTTACTTATCTAAAGTGATTGGGTACATATACCGAATAATAATAATTCTACTACCTACTATTTTGCTAAAAGGAAGAATTATTCAATTCCTGTAGGTTTTCTCAGTTAATTAATGAGGGATATTCTATATTTTAAGGCCTAAAATAAAACTTAGATGGAACTACAATTTACGTTTTTTCGTTACAGCATGCATATTGAACTTATTTTGCTTCTATATTTGCGAACTCTGCTGTTACTTGTCTAGTATCCAAATTATATAATATTTCTTGTTCCATCAAAATAACGCTTAAAATATTCAGCTTTTCTTGTGCTAATATAATTTTTAATTTAGAATAATATTCATCTGTAACTGGATATTTATGTGTTTACACAATTAATCATTAAATCAAATAATTATTTATAAATCAATAAATTAAAACAAAATTATATTTTACAAATTTATATTTATTCACACAATCAACAAAATATTTAGATTATAAAAGAAAACAAGAAATTTGATCAAAAAGACGAACATTAAAACTTATTGTTGCAACACTCCTAGGAAAGAAACTTCCGACGACGTCTTACCAGTAAGGATTCTTCTGCTTCTGCTATATTCCACCGACGCTTTCTCCATCAAGTCACAGCCATGAATATCCTTTCTTTGACTAGTTCCTCTCCCCTCTCCACTCTTCATTGCAGCTCCCCTAGTTGGTGGAAACTGGCCTCAGCCCCCAGCCAAATCTATTAATTGTTTTGTGGTTGGTTGAGCCAAAATTCTGCGTGTGTTTGCAGGGGCGAAGGTGAATTCCGAGAACCCGGCCATGCTTTTGTGTGCCGCACATTTATCGCAGACATTTACACTAGATAAAAATTTATAATAATAATTCAATAACTGGGTGTAGCAATGTATTTTAGCCGGCCAACACTCAGCGTGGAGAAGTTACATAAAAAAATGGAATTAATTTAAATAAAGTGAGATGTGTGCTATAAAGCGAAGTTATATATGGGTATAAAATATTTATACCCCAATAAATATTAACCGCTTGAATTTTTCGAGCCTTGGTATAATGGCAGTATTTACCTAACTACTTCAATATATTGCAGTTAGTATAATAACTTTTCTTACAACAGTCATAGCTATATGAGCTAATTTTTCGGATATCTCCAAGTGATTGCGTAGTTTTTATGAAACCGCGAGCGAATTTTGTCACGTTGCATTCAGGAAGTGTATTCCAGAAGGCGCGTGGAAGCGTGAACGCTACGTGGTCAGTATGTGTTAGCATGCGTGCCTTGTGCTCTTCTGGCATGCTCCCGTAATTGAAGCCCGGCGTATGCGATCTCTGGTTCCAGAGATAAGACGACGTCTTCCCCGAAGGCTACCACGACACGCACGGCCGACGCCGCGCACACGCCTGCCAATCTCAGTTACCTCTGGTGCCAAAGAGATGTCCTCGTTGTCCAACCATTCTAACAGAGCAACCATTTCACCACTTACAGTGATTAGGCCTCACTCAGAGTACGAAAACAGAGGTTCATTGAACGTTCAGTGAATCATATTTATTTTATTAATTTTTATTATACACTTCATTGAAATATATTTCTTCGGAAATTTACCTAAATGTACCACCAAGACGCTTCGTAGACCTCCTTACCTAGAACCAGCATAGGATTTCGCAACTCCTAAATTCCGAATGAGGTTTAGAATTAAAAACAATGGAATACTAGGAATTCCCCTTTGTTAAAATTGATTTGGTCTTTATTAAACATGAATTAAATTTTAAACCAGTTTAATGAGAATAATTAACAAAAGATACAATAACAAACCATGTTTTCTCACTGTGTTCAAATTTTTAGTTTCCATTTTAAATTTATTTAAATAAGGGTAAATAAGTTTATTATGGAGTGTAGACAAATAGTTGTCGAAAATTTATTACAGAAAGATTTTAATTATATTGAACGATTTTTCGTAACCACATTTTGGACTTCTTTTGGTGTTACTACAAATTTATACAAAATATTTACATTAAATATTATTGAAATATAAGAATATTAATAGCAGTAGTAATATCAAACAATATAAAATTTACAATTTTGAAATTTAGATGAAAATATGTCTAATCAGAAAATATCCCAAATGCCTGTATTTTTAAATTATAAAAAGAGGAAAAGGTAATATAAACAAAAATTTATATAATTAATTCTGAAAAATCATATATAGGGAAAAGTAAACGTGCTCTTGGAAGTAGATTGAAAGAACACAAACATATCTTGTGACCTTGAACCATAATGTAGTGACTATACATAAATTAGAGGAATGTTATGAATTTGATTTGGAAATGCTGAAGCCTATATTTTGAGAAAAAGTTTTGAAACCAAATATATTGGAAAAGTTATTTTTTAAAACAACTTTTAACCTAAAATTTGAGTAATATTTATAGTGGTTTATTTCTTAACTTTTGATATTTTCATTATTCTCTTAAATTTTATTGTATAAATTTGTTAATATAAGTGTAATTGCTTGTGATTGTTTTAATTTATTTATAATTGACAGGTTGTGACACGTTATATTGTAATTCTTGTTGCAATTTCAATATATTAAATTTGTTCAATGGTTAATGTTAACTTCTCACTTTTACACACACGTAGGCCGTTTTAACTTTCTATATTTCATTGTTGCTCTTCATTGTTGTTCACATTTCGGTAGGAGCTGTCGTTTGAGGCGGTCACGTTTGACTGTTTACAGATTTAGCGTATTTCCATCAAAATTGTATTATATTATTTGTTATTATTAAGATTTTTATATTATGATATTTTAATAATTTTTACTGTGTATATTTTGTATAGTTTTTTTGTAGCAACACCTGAAGACGTCCCAAATATAGTGACGAAACGTCGTTCAACCTAATAAAAACTGTCTGTATAGCAGGTCGTCAATTAATTTAATTTAAAAAGGAAAATATTCAATTCAGGAATGATGTAACCGTAAGATAACTATGATTGCAGGATAAAAAATTATATATTTTTCGTGAATGAACAAATATACACTGTACATAATAATTCACATTCATTTTACAATTTTTAAGCCATGGTGCTTCATTTCACTTCACGCCTGGAATGTAATAGAACCGCTGTATGAGTATATTTAGAAACATAACTGTCATATACAGAGAAAAGCAATGGGAAATAATTCAATTATGTTTTCATAGAAGCATGAAATGAAGAAAAGAACAAAGAGAAGGCTGTATGTTGTGACAGAAAGAAAAATTAGTTAATATTCTATAGCGTAATATTTATTTAATTATTTGTAGTGTAAAAACTAGCAAAGGATTGGAAAGATGAGTGGCGCCGACAAGTTGGTGCGGAGAGGGACTGTAAGCCTCTGGAATGCCGTTACACCACGTACAGATCCGACCTGCGTTATTTTCATAAATTAACAGCGTGAGAAGAAAGATCAACGAAACAAAGAATATTTTAATACCACGTGGCTGCCTCAGCACATGGGGTTTCTTGGGTAAAGTTAAATCGATTGCAAAAGATCGATTTTCGAATTTCAGGACACATTAGTGAGAATATGTAGAGATTCATTCTGTTCTGAGAACCAGGATCAAACGGACAGGAATCGGTGCTTATTCCTGGACGCATAGTCAGAAAGAGGGCGACGTGTGCTGAAGAAGACGAAGCCATATAGAGAAGCTGCCAATTTTCCAATCCATGTCGTTTAGGAGGGTATCGCCCACGGCATTGAACCTGTGATAAAGTAGATCTGATTGCTTCGCCGAACCCTAAATACATTTTAAATATTTCCCTCATTAATACAATTCAATATAAACTGAAGATATTTAATTTTCACTGATTAAATGGACCTATCTACAATAAAGCAGTTTATACAATCAATAAATAAAATTTAAGAAATTTTGGCATCCTATTCCAAAAGTTGCGATACTAATCTGTAACCATAGAAATCTGCCGTAAGTTCTCCTTGGATCGTTCACATTGTAATTAATTGATGGTTTCACTTATGTCATGTGGATTTATTTTTTATGTTAAAAATTATTTAGTTATACAACCTTTCAAGTTAGTACTTGTATTTTTGTCTTATTGAATACCGTATTGTAAATCATCATAAAAAAGTGTAATTGTGATCGATAATTCTTGATTGACAGGCCTTGTTTATTATAATAACTACGAATTTTCATACATAATTTCTTTGGCTATTTCAAATAGGAACATTTGGTAATGAAAATTAAACGTGCTGGTAAAAGTTACCTGCAGCAGTGTTCAGGATGACTATAATCGCTTGTCAGACTATTGGTTGCAATGTCAAACGCCCGAGCTGATACACGTTAGAGTCTACCTTGATCAATGACGCCGCCCCACGGTGGGGGGCTGCAAATGAGACTCTACGACCTGGCCTGACCCGGCTGCCTCCCTAATTAGCGCCGAGATGAGAGATGACCGCCCCCGTTCTTCTCCCAGCGTCGCCTCCAGGGAATGGCAGGCAAGAACGCCTGTCGTAATCAGCAAACTTTCCACAAAGAAAGAGGCCCCAGGATGTTATCCAATAAGGGGCCAAAGTGAATGGGATCCACGTACCCTATGAAAGGTGGAGCGCTAGTTAAACGTCTTTATAAATAATAAGGAAAATGAATTCTTTTTGTATCCGAAACATATCATGTTGCTAAATGTTCCTTGAGGGAGGGTCAGCAGACTGTCTGCAGATATCAAAAGCCAAAACCTTCTTTCTTTCGGTCTGTGCAGACGTGGTCTTGAGAAATTATACGTGTGTGGGTGCATGACAATCGCTAAACGTATTGGTACTGTATTTTATTATGGTCTTTTATTTAAATTATTTAAGGTAATAACTTTAAGGATATGATATATTATTTTATTTATATAAAAAACCTTAAAAAGGAGTCCTGCGCGCCATTACAAATAAATTAATAAAATCAAGGGGACGATTTTTAAATTCAGGAATAATTTCTCATTGGGGTAACCACGTGTAGCATTGATTTCGTACTTAATAAACCTGTTTTGTTTATATTCCTGTCTTGATACAGGTTACTAGGCGACTGGAACTTCCTTCTTCCTTTCGGTTGAATCGTAGATTTTCCCTCTTCCGGCGTAAAGTGGGATGAAACTCGTATTGCCGGTGATTGAGGATAGCCCAGTAATTTTCCTCATTCTTCCCTCTGGCCTTCCTTGTTTTCAATACCTTTTCACTAAAGAGCACCACCTAACTTTAAACCCGTGTTGCACTCTCCGCCTTACTACACCCTTTCAAAATCCTTTCCACGTCCTGATCAACTCTCCGCCTCTACATCCTCGCCCTCTCCACGTCTATAACTATTCCCCTACTCTGCCTCCTCACCTTCTCTACGTCGTACACCACACCGAATATTTTTCGGTTCCACACTTCCCAGCTCAAAACATATATCCCTTCTTCAAGGGAAAACGCTATTCCACATGATGATTGTTCCGCCAATCCTCATAAGTCCTTCGTCCCGCGCGGAAAATTTTTCATTACAAAGGGAACAGTGTCCTTATGAAATTTTGAAGGGGAACGCCCCATCAGCAAAACTAGCTTAGTATTATGTATCAGCAGACAGGCGTGTCCCGCGTCCGTCAGCCTGGTGCCGGGAAAAACCATTCTTACCTGGTTGACGCCGGTTAGAATGTTCTTGCTGAATTTTATATCCTTTAAAAATCCAAAAATTCGAATACTATAGAGGAGGATTCCTACTGCGTTACAGTACCAGATGGTGGGTTTGTAAGTCACCAGACTGTGTTTTCTCTCATGCGTGGTCAACACAATGACATAAGCCTACAGATCAAGTCTGCGCAGAGAGTGCTTCAGGTCTTTGTGTATAACCTTTGGCAGATATTTAAAAAAAGCAACCTGCGAGATGTCAGACCTGTGAAATGATAAAAACGATAATCTCAGTATTTTATTTATAAAAAACGATTAAATTCATTTACTACTTTCCCCTGAGATTCGCCGAGAATTACCGTGTCTTGGATATTTAGCATTTATAATAAGTATCTTGAGATTCTCTCAGTTTGGAAAATATAATCTCAGAAAAAGTCAACGTGTCACAACTCATTCCAACTTATTAATTATCATGAATCTGTCGAATCCTGAGTTTTTGATGTCATCACTAATGGAGTTAAGCAGACTTTCACTTGTACTAGTAATTCTCAGACACGGCCCGAATCAGAAAAGACGAAATTAAAATAGTGTAGTGATCGTATCCACCACTCAATTCGAGATCCAACATGCAATACAAATTAACATTTCAAAACTGTAAGTTTTACATTATTTGTTATTATTAATGTCTTCCTTAGCTTGGGCCTAGCAATATCTAAGGGATATTATTAGTCTTCAGCTTAGTTGACGAAGCCGTGCGCCGTGACGGTTGTACGAATTTAGCGATTAAGGACTTTCTGCTAACACTTTTTTTTGGTAAACTGAAATTATGAAAATCGCAGTGCGCATAAAGCATTCGGACTCATTGAGAGAATCAATATATGCCCGGTACTTTTATAGTTAAAAACTTCCCCGTCGCTATGAGAAATGCACCAGGCACGTTAAGAAAGTGTAAAGATTTTATCTCAATTTAAATACCTGAATCTTGTCACTTAAATCACATATCGTCCGATCAAAACGCATTTCTGAAGCGTAATAACAATCATTTAAAACGCATTAATTAGCTCGAAATTAAAAATTGTACGCGCGCAAAGAAATGGAAGATTTAAGAATCAATTATGGTATAAAACAAAAGTAAAAATTACATTTACAAACTATTCAACAAAATATATTAGTTACGTGTAATGTAGTTAGACTTTGAATTCTCACCTTAAATTATTTCGTCAATCTTTGGAAATATATATATACAAATCTCAAAATTTATAGTTATTCTAGTTGTGGTATTCAGTCCTAAGACTTGTCTGATGCAACTCTTCATGCTAACCTGTCTTTCGCAAGCCTTTACATTTCCTCATACCTAACACAAACCAAATCCTTCCTAATCTGCTTAGCGTATTCCATTTTTGCCTCCCTCTTCTGTTCTTACCCCACACACTTCCCTCTAATGCTAATTTTACAAGACCCTCTTGTCTAAAGGTGGCCTATTAATCTATCCCTTTACATAGTCAACGTCCTCCATATCGTTTGCTTTTCCCTTATTCTGTTTTGAACTTTCTCGTTTCTGATTCTATCCACCCATCTGATTTTCAGCATTCGCGTATACCACCACATTTCAAAGGCTTCTATTCCTTACATTTCCGGAGCTTCTATCGTCCACGTTTCGCCACCCTCGATACGAACTTTTTTAGCAACGATTTCCTTTTATTTACTCTTATGTTACCCGTAAATAAATCCCTCTTTTTCGCGAAAGCCTTCTTTGCCTCTGCTATCCTACTCTTTATGTCTACTATACTTGTGCCATCCCTAGTTGTTACTCATCCCAAGTAGCAGAATTCCTTAACTTCCGTCAAAATATCCTTTCCATATCTAATACCCTTTGTTATTCCACTGTTTCACATACTACACTCCTTTACCTTGGTTTTGCCTCTATTAATCCTCATATAGAACTCCTTCTCCGGGACTACGTTCATTCCATTTATTATGGTTTCCAAGTCAACTTCTGACTACCCTAATTCTACAATATCGTCAACAAACGTATGGTTTTTATTTCTTCTTCTTGCAGTATGATTCCTTTTCCATATTCCGTTTTAACTTTCTTCATCGCCTGTTCTACATATAAGTTAAACAGCATGAACGACTGACTGTATCCTTGTCTTACTCCTTTCTTGATTACGGCTTTATTTTCTTGGTCTTATACTCATAAGTCTTTGCATTTAATAATGAATCTATTAAATTGTATTGATTACAAAATATTACCAATGTTTCTAATCGCCCTTTGATATTTCCATAAGTTTTCATTCCAGAATTTAATTGTCAAAAAAACTGCTGCAGTTCCATTTTATGTGCGCTATGAAAAGTTAGTTTTAAGTAAAACGCAAATATACTAACTTACGTATCTCAAAAAACGTATCCTTGTATGAGTTCCTATTTTGCAATACATAATTGATCAATTCTGAGAGAAGCACACTTAAGAAATAGACGTTATATTTCGAGAAATTAAATTTGGAAGGTTTTTTTCCGTGACTTTTTTCTGCTTAGACTCATTAGTGTACTTAAATATTCTCTTATTTTTAATATAATTTTTCCTTGTTTGTGCTACACTTTCTAGAGGGTTTATAAGAATTTGTGTACTAAATTTAGTCTCATTTTGTCTACGCGATTAAAAATATATAAATTGATATACTTCCTTCATTATTATATAGCTACTACGTATCTCGTTTTTGAGACAAATTAAATTGATTTCTCACTGAAGGTTTAATGCCGTACATAAACATAGTACTGGTAGATTTTATTTCCTTTGTCACGCATAGGAATGTGTGCCCTTCAGTGGTCACTGCGCAGCCAGTTTTCTCTTCTTCATATACATCTTTGTCACGTAATTACGTAGTATATTTTCTTGAGAGAATGTTGATTATTCGACAAGGACACCTTTTTCTTAACAAATGACTTTTAGTTACTCTGCTCCTCAAACAGTAGCAAGTTTCAGGAGTTCATCTCAAGACGTTCCTCATGATGTTCAATTAGTGAGATTGTGGTCCGCGATTATTTGCCTTAAGACGCCCGAGAACTGTTTGCTAATTAAGGCATGAGTAATCGCTGTCTGGAGGGCAAATATACTTGTAGGACGGAACACGTCTGGATGAGGTTATTAGATGAATGGTGGAACAGTTACGTAAATTAAAGCATAATGAGAAAATTTTAATTCCTGAAGAAACGTTCGTAAACTTTAAAACTTCTTGTAATGTTTGGTCAGTAGTTGGTGAATCACTATTGAAAAATCGAAGTATCCTTATTTCTCAGTTATTTAAATTAATTTCATATAAAGTCTATTTTGTTAATATCCAGATCATTTTTACCAAAAACATAAACCAATACATTAGTGTTGAAATAAATATACCCTTCGTTAAACATAAGAGAGCTAAATAAAATTAATTTAGACGCTAAACCTACGACTAGCTGTACCCGCGACTTCGTTCCCACGGAAATAACTCTTTCTATTTTGCCCTAAAAATGGGAAAAAGCATAGATTTTTTATATATTGCCCAACACTCGGATCTATCAGCTCAACAGTTCATCAAATTCCTGACAATAAGGATGAATATACACATATTTTTGAAGAATAAAATTAATGACTGCACACTTTGATTGTGGTGGTTTGTAAAACAGGTTTCATATTCTAACAATTAATTCAAAATGTAATATATCCAAAGCTATGTATCTAAATAACATTTTGAAGAGTTTTATTTGTTAGAATACGACTTTGAAAATTTGTTAGAAGGTGTGTATGAATATTTTTTATGCTCGTATCAGATTAAAGTAAACTTCAATCGCTCTTAATGCATTGTTTGATTATTATCGGTATAGAATTTATTTTATTATATAAAAAAGGAATGTTTCCCACGCAGTATCATCAATATCTTGTATGCCACTTATTTTTAGATTTTTAATGAATTTATGATTATAAATTATACAACAATTATTTTAAACATGAAATATAATTACTTTCTATTGGAGGAGATCGGATTCCTGCACCAAAGGAAATAAAATAATGGAGTAGGGACAAATTTTAAGAACAGCGAAAAAAAATTGATTATGGGGCACTAAGGATTTATGACATTCAGGGTTAAGTAGTGAAAATTTTGAGTGATTATTAAAGATTTAGAGTGAAGGAATGAACACTAAATATTAAGAGTTCAGGATATTAAGCATTGATCGTTTTAACTGGCCATGTACAGTTGAATAACGAGCGGAAGGCTTGCTCTTTTTTTGCGGAAAAGAAGAAAACTAAATTAATAAAGTGCTCAGTGTTAAACAAGGAAGTTCGGTTTGACCGAGCGGTCGGACTGTTATCATCTTTGACTCCAGCCACAAGTTTCAGGTTACACTGTAAAAAAAGTTAATTAAACTGTAATTTTTTACGGATTTCCTTGAACTACCTATTCTGCGTAGGATTTGTCTATGTATTTCAGCTTCTGTGAGAAGGCCCGATAAAAGACCCCTAGATTAGATCTCATGTTTATAGTTTATACGATATCTAAGTGATTGTAAATAATGTACAAAGTATTTATCATTAATTATAAATAAAGACAGGCTTTGTGAATAAAATTTATTCAAAAATTGTATATTTTAAATTGATAAATGTTGAGTTGTTGGATTGTTTATTTTTATATAATAATTTTTTAAGATATCGATCATTTGTATCAACCCGGGTCTGTTCATATTAAGAATACAACTTTTTCATGAACTTTTTCTCCATCATCGTCCTCAGGTAACTGAATCAGTCCATTTTAGTCATTTTAATCTTCATCAGATTCATCGGGAGAACCTTCATTCTTTATAATTTTTTATTTTAAATATTAAATCATTAATAGTCACCTTACACCCTTTTCAATATAATACAGTTGAAATTTGTTGTGATGTTGCCATATTTTATAAATACTTGAAGTACGTTATAATTGTCTTTTTTAATGTTTTGAGAATGAAAATAAGTTCCTTTAACTCATTAGGCTCAAAGTAAAGCTACCACACGTTTCGGCCAATGAACGACACTTAAATGAAACGTGTATGCTTAATTTTCTGAATCTATATGGTCACGTCAAATATGTTTGGGCTCTGAATAAATTTGAAATATTAATGTAATACAAGTCTTTTAACACTAGAAAAATTTAGTATTTGGAAAAAAATGGTAAGGACACATAAATATTATTATAGTATATTTTAGTTCCTGAATTATAGATTGAAAATTTTTAAAGGTATAAATTATAGTCATTTATAACAAGTCACTCTATATAAGAGTTTGAATAATTAATATTATATAATTAAAATTTTCTTAATAGCTTTTAGATTAATTTATTCAGATTTAGGACTAAATCTTATGATAGTGACTTAAAATAATCTGTTTAATGAAATTAATGACTAAGGTTAAAATTTTCATTCTAAATAAATATTATAGAGTATTCATATACGATATATCATATTGGGTAGCTCTGTTCATAAATTCGAAATTGAAACATCTCTCAAATATGAAAATAGCTTATATTGCGTTATCAGTTCTTCAACGTATCTCGGCAACTGAGGAGCACCTGCATACGAATCCGTAACAGACATTTTGCCAATTGTTACGAATCTCTACACTTAGGGACGTCGTCGTCGAACAACGCCGTTAGATCTAGATCCGCTGGCCAGATAAATAGAATTCTCCTAATCCGACGGCACCGCAACGAGGGGAGAGTCTTCGATAGCGATCTGGCGGTTTGACAGATGAAACGTTATTCGAGCTGACCACCCCTCGCTCTCGCCGGTTATGGGAGAGTGAATTTCGCGACGAAAACTGAACTTTTTCTTCCTCAAATCTACATGCGGTGGCTGGTAACAATGGGGTGTCGCGCCCCTTAGGGTGGCGGAAGGGCACCCCGAAACTGTATCACCATTGTGGCCAGTCTCTTACTTGTCCGATATATCACCCGCGACCCCCCTTCCCCCCCCGGCCCCTGTACCGCGGGTTCTCTAGGGGGGAGGGCACCCACGGCAAGTGTCGGTGACAATCTCACGGGGGCCTTTGTCTCGCTCGGACCGCAAATCTATCGCTGGTCAGCATTCCCATACCTCGAGTGTTTGCCTCTGCGTAACAAAGGTGCCCTTTCCCCTGCGTCCTTAGTCATTATGATTTATGTGAGACTACTTCACTAAGCTAAGGCGATACATACAGTACTTAAACTCTGTTTCAATCGATACTTATCTTTTTCGCGGCTTGACTTCATCAATAGTATATTTTTTCTTAACAATTCCCATATTATTCCCACTTTATTTTTAACAATTTCCAAAGAAGAAGAAAACGTTACGGTACTTATTTGTACCTTCTTCAGGTTATTATCCTGTGGAGAAACATTGATAAACCACGTTTTAACATGAAAACTGAAACATTTTACTCATATTGTAGTAGTAATATATAACTTAACAATAAGAGGTACACAAATAAGAATACTCACCTAATAATCAATACGCCAAGTGTCAAATTTAAAATACTCAATATTTATGTACATAACGACAAATTATACAATATTTTGAACACGTCTCCCCGAGACTATTACGACAATTTTATACTTGCTCAGTTGTGAGAAAACTGATTTCCAGAGAATATAAAACTTGTAATCATAATGTGATCACAACACATAGATTTGAGGAGAATAACGACTTCAATTGGAATGACGTTAAAATTGGTTAGTGGTCGGAAATTTTACGTATCAATTCCCATATTTGATATCATGTCCGTTCTTTAACAACGCAAATACGATCTTACGCTATTATTCCATACATTTAGGTTAGTTAAATAATTAGTAATTAACATTTCTAAATGTTCATTAATATTTTTTTCAATTAAAAATTAATCTCTTACAAGAGTGGCTGAAGGTCAGGAATCTAAATCAAGACAAGGAACATGTACGTAGTGCACCCCCTTCCCCATCTTCCTAAACAATATTGAATTACCTAACTGAACCCCTACGACGAACTTATAACACTAATTACTTTATTGTCAAAACTGACACACATTTGTTTATCACTATTTTTAATATTTAAACTTATAATGTTTAGTATTTGAAAATTATATTATTATTGTATACAAGATCTTTGACAGAAAAGGGAGGCCGAGGATGGAATACGCTAAACAGAATAGGGAGGCTATGGGATGTGGTAGAAATGCATAAATGAAACGACTTGCACAGAATATGTTAGTTCGTAGGGTTCCTACGCTATACTGGAATGCCCCAATTATGAGGTAGACAAGACAATAAGAGAAACCTTAAGAAAAGAAAGACTATGGGAAATAATAAGAAACCCACCACTCACCGCGGCTCTAGAAAATTTGACTAACCTGATATCCGCTTTAGAACTGAAAAAATACAGGATTAAAAATATAGAATCTTAAATATTACATCATAAGACTTAATATACTCATCATCGGACCGGACTTTCAAATCCAGGAACCGGATGAGTATAAGGACCAAAATATGGACAACATAACATAAAATAGAATCTAAATGATAGTAATAGTAAGATTATTCAAGAATAATCTAAACAAATTACATAACTCTGCTAAATACAAATACAGTCATAAATAATTAGAGTATAAAATTAGTAAAAAAGTTTGAACTCCGAACAAAACGACGTCCATGGAGATCCGGAAACGTGGGTCCGTAACCGGAAAGCCGGAGTTGTTTCACTAAACAAAAGTATAAAGGTGTAAAGGATAGGAGACAAAGAATTTAAAGATTCTCTCCTTCAGTCTCTCCACGAAAATAATATAATAATAAAACAAGTGTAACAGATGATGATCTTACATGCTAAAACCAATTTAAATATACGCATATACTTTATTATTGTATTCATACATATTTATATCTATGTAAAAAAATGTACCAACAAAAGAAAAATATTGTTAAACAGACCTGTTATTGAATCTAGAAAACAGGTCAAGTAAATTATTATCAATAAAAAAAAGTTCGTAGAGTTGAATAATATAAGGTGGGTGGATAGCGAAAGTTCAAGGTAGGATAAGAGAGAGAAAAAAACAATATGGAGGACATTGACCAAGAGAAGGTATATATTAATAGGCCATGTGTTGAAACACGAGGGTCTAGTAAAATTAGCATCAGAGGAAAGTGAGTAGATATGAAAATGCTTGCGCAGACTAGGTTTGTGTGAAGGGTTGCATCAGACCAGTCTAAGGTCTGAATACTACAACAACAAGATCTTTGACTAACCTCTACTTACATCTATAACTTTTCATGTGTTTATTGTCAATCTAATGCAAGCTCTAATCGGAACAGAAGCATGTTTTCCGAATTAAATAATTATACAAAAATTAATTTTCTAGCATTAAGTAAAATATATAAATAAAAGCACAACCAAATATGTCATCAAACAATTCTAATTAACATTTAGTTGTTATATATACAACTATTCATCCTTCATTGTGGACTACTTTATTTCGGCTGGAGGTAGTCTACGATACCAAGTTACAATGTAATTAGTTTATACATTTAAGAATTCACCTGACGAAGTCACAAAGAAAAATGAGGCGTTGTATTTTTAGTAACTAAATGTAAAATAAATTTATTTACTTATTTTTATTTACTATTTTTAATTTTTTTTCTAATAATGGCCTTATTTACAACTTAATTTAAATTATACACGCCTTAATCATTACTATATTTACCATTTCACATCCTGATGCTCGTTAACATACCTATAATAAAACTTATCTGACAAGTAAATATATATAAATTAAAGAACTAACTGTATATCTATATAAGACATATTACTTCGTTTTGTAGTTTCCCGTCGTTAAGGCTATTCAAGTTTGCTATATTATCTTCTACCTTATATAATACAAACAGTGTTGAATGAAGCCTATCTTTTTTTTATTGTTACTGATTAAAACGTATTTTATTCTCCAATACTCTGTTATTGTTAGTATTAATTCGCTTGCGTATACATCAATTCAATTTAAATATTAAATTGTGTTCAGCTTCAGGTAAGTTGGTTTGCAATGAATATCGTTTGCTAACAACACTCGAGAATAATAAATATAGGCTTTGCTTCGGAGTGAACATCAGGAACCCGATTCTGGCAATTCGCATCAGAGATCCAAACTCAGCTCCAGGGTAAGGATGTGACGTCAAGCTGTGATGACGTCACTGTATGGTACGTTCCGGGCGTCCAAATGCGATGAAGACCTCGGATACATTTCACAACCCTAATATCATGTTAAATAAATATGATATATTTTTGTTCTATAAATCTCCCGGATTATATCGGTGTATTAACACAATTCTATCTCACTTTAATATTTTCATGCTTCAATCGCATTCCTTGAATTGAATATTCATGTCCGAACCTTTTGTAAAAATGCAACAGTAACTCTAGCCTATGTTATTTCTAGTGAGTCTGTACTAAGACTTTTTTTTTAAAAAAAAAGAAACGTAAGCATTGGAATTTAATATGTCTGTAAAATTGAATTGGAAACAGTTTCATTACATGGTTTGAGTTAAACAGGTATCATAATTCACTAATTAATTTCAAGTACTTCCGTTCCTAAAATTCCAATAATAACTCAAAGGTTTATAAATTATTTTCAAAATAGTATACAAATTGCGTTATTAACGTACACAATGCATCTGATACGAATGTCTGACTTTTATGGCACTATTTATAATTGGCAAATGCGTAACGTCACAGGATTACATAAACATAACTGGAAAAGACACAAAAAGAGGAACAATTATTGTGTACGCGGTCATACATCAGTCTTGTCATTGGACAATTAACTACTGATCTATAAAACTAGCAACCAAACTAGACCAATAGAGTAGAACTGTGGTGTTACAACAAAACGTTGAAACTTGGCAATGATAATAAACAACTGGCATAAAAAGCAATGATCAAATTTATTTGGACGAATGAACTGGACCATCAGGGTTGCGTCAAATGTTCATCCTCATCATCCAAAAATATCAATCAAAAATTCTAAGAATAATGAACATTAGAAATGATATATGATCAACCGAATTCTTGACGAAAATCTTATAATTCATCGAATAGCGAAATAACAACAATCAAAGCGGGTCGAAATAAACTCCCAGACCACGAGGTCATCAGAAAACTAAACCGACCCTGTTTCAATGACCAACAATGGATGGACTCTCAACTCGTCGTTTTCAAGACTCAATAAAATGATAAAATATATATAATTAAATATGTATTCAGTAAGCTGATTCTCCAAAGTGTAAAATAAACATTTGTCCTTATTTTCCTTCTGAAATATAGCGAAATTCACTCAAATATTATTTATGCACATATTACTAGACAAATGTCTATCTGGAAAATTATGCCTCAAACAATATTCTAATATCATATACATGTTTTCATTCACCGCGTGATGTCAACCACAGGGGAGTGGGGGGGACTATACACTTCCTACTGCTCTCCCCAGTTGGTCTAAACTCATGCATATAATCCCACAGGACTCTAAAATGAATTGCAACTTACCACCTTTGTGGTATTGTGGCTTGCGTCACAGCCTCGCAGCACACGGCACAGAGGGCCAGTTTCGGTTCCTGGGAAAGGTCTGGATGTTTGTGCGTGTTTCCAAGTTCCTTGACTGAACAAACTCAACTAAAATGGAAATACGTTCCCTAATTAGAAAGTCGCTAATGACCCAAGACATTGGTTTGACTGTAAAAAACACAATTTTAAATCAATTCAACTAATTAAACATCGACTATATGAAATAGAAACTCATTTCTAGTCGCTACTCAAACAAGCCGTAAGACAATACTTTAAGGGATACCTTCATGTTGACACTGATTTTCTTTCTTGTATTGAAGCACCATTCAGCAACTCAGTGCTCATCCCTTGAATACAAGACTACAACTGCCGATTCTATTGCGCAACTTATCAACATTTTATTTTGGCGTTTGAAACTCCCCCTTCGAATTGCATCAGTTTCAAGGACCATCAGATTGCATCATAACACGATTTCCGACTCATCCGAGTATATTAATTTTTAAAAATTCCTTAATTTAGACACAGCAGTACAGCATTATCCAAATAATAACCTTACTTTATTACTAGTTGATTCCAAAAATAAAAACTTTGTACTAGCCTTAATATAATTAATGGGAAACTTTTTCAATTTATTTCACTTCTTGTCCTAAGACTGTACAGTTTTACTTATAAAGAATATAGCAAACTAAAAGAATTAATTAGCACAAAATGTGTTATTCGGTACAGTTGAACAACTGCAATTTTTGTTTCCTGCAGAAGGGGCTTGAGTTGGCGGATTCTTTGTCTTATCCTTCTACCGACATATTGGATATAAGCTACCCACGTTAGGTGATAATCGATGTGAAAACCCAAATATCTAACTACAGGATCAGTTTGTATGTCCTTGTTATCAATTTGTAGATTCTGGTTGTAAAATTTTCTCGTAGAGTGAATAGAGCTACTCTTGATTTTCGAGGATTGACTTTCAATCTTCATTGCTTGCCCCAAATTTCGATTTTGTGTAATTTATATTGAAGTTTATTGTGCGCAGCTGCTAAATTATCACCCACTTGGAAAATTTCCAGGTCATCTGCAGGTCCACTATAGATTGGTCAGATAGCGGGAATAAAATCAGGTAAAGCAGAAGGCCAATCACGCTGCCCTGAGGTACACCTGTTTGTACTGGTCTCGAAGTGGAGACATAATTTTTGTACTTAACGAAGAACGTTCTCCCACTTAAAAAGATTGTATTAGCCTTTAGTAGGATTCCAAAAATTCCAAAAAATATTATACCACGATTATTTCACTGCGCTTTTAAAAAAATATGTATCTGCCAATAAATCACTTGTCATATCATAAAATGAAAAAGAAAGTAATTTGAATGCCATTAATTGGTATTGTACAGCAACAAAAATTGCTTGGGTTTGTATTATGTTGAATGTAACAATCATGAAAAATCCAGCATTTATTGAGGGGAATTGTATGCGATAACAAGTAAATGTTTCAAGAACTAAGAGGCGAAAAAGAAATATATCTTCTTAATACAGCTTTAACCCAGAGGTCCCGGGTTCGAATCCTGGCATGGGCTTGGATGTTTGTGTTGTCATGGTCAAGAAGACGGGGATTAAGACTGTTGGAGGATCGATACGCTGATCACGTGTCACTCCAAATTCGGAATGATTCATGCAAGATGACAGTCCGCAGTCGACTCGGTAGGCTCAGGCCCTCAATGGGCTGTACAGCCATGGAGAAAGAAAGAAATACAGCTTTACTTTCAAAATTCAATTTTCTGGAGATGTCACAAATAAGTTTCTGATCATATTAATTGAACAAGAAATGGGGAAAATCGTAGCAGAATAAAAATAAGTACTTAAAATCGCAAGAATAGTGCGTTTCTCGAGAAATATTAAGTTGAGAATATGGAGAAGAACACATTTTTTTCAACTTGTGGCCTGTATTACTTTATATTTTAATGAGTAAAACGTTCCTCATATTGATTTCCATTTTGTACCATACTATTATACTACATAAAAAGGATGTCCCTTCTCACCTCTGTAAATCTCTTATCGACGGCTTCCTGCGGTGTAATGATTAGCGTCATTGCATTAAAGAGGTCCTGGGTTCCAATCCTGGCTTGGGCACGGATTTTGTGTGTATATATTTCATGCCGTGAAGTCCTTCAAACCAAATTGTATAGAGGAAATGAGCGTCAGGTAGCAGGGCGAGTTGGGCCAGGTGTCTGGACAAAGGTCCTGGAGATGAAGGTAGACCAATTGACAGTTCATATGACTCCGAAAAAAAACTCTTATCGAAGAAGATTTTGATGATGTAATAATGGACATTAATGAATATTCATTCCCGTCTACAAAACTCCTTTTATATATACGTGATTCTCTCACAACACCCTCTCAACAATCAAGAAATTTTGGTTTGGTTTAAGAAACGGGAAAACATGATTTTGGAGATGTAGTGTTGGAACTCCTTATTTCATTTTGTTGTAAGCAAAGGAAACAAGTAACTTTCACTGTTCATGACTTCCCCTCCTCTTTAAAACACAAGAAATCTGCAAAAACGAAAGCAGGTTTCGGCTCTCGGCCACTAATTACAACCGGGCAGGCGGATGGAGTTGGGAGAATCGTTACATTAGTTCCGGTTGAAGTGTCTGGTTTGGAAATGAGTGTCAGGTAGCAGGGCGAGGTGGGCCAGGTGTCTGGACAAAGGTCCTGTCTGGAGCTGGAGGGAGACCAAGTCGCCAACCGTCCCGGCCCGTTCCGTCATGCAAACACATTTCATCAGCGTATATCATCGCAAACATCAAACGATAACATCAATAAAAATATAAAGGGACAATTTTTTTGTAATTTCTCTCTAATAAAACTGATATAAGTTTCTATATTCTTCGATTACTTAGTCACGGAGAAAGCTCTGGCTTTCGTAGCATTCAAAGATTATACGCTGTTTAGCCACAATGCTATAATTTCGCGGCCTTCTTAAACGCAGTGTTGCCTGTGTATTTCTTGTCTGAAGTCTGTTACTCCTGTTAAGTCCTCCGCTAAACAGCCGTTAAGTTGGTGGAACAGAAGAGCAACGTTCGGGACGACAGTGTATGTAATCGCACATTCGTCTGGCCTGTCGGTCTGCTCAGCCTGGGAGATACACTTTAACACATTTCTAACACGGGAAAAAGCAAATCACTCGCCGCAAATAAATTATCTTTCTTGCTTACTTTACAACCCGTTCGTGGGAAACCACATTTTACTTTACCACCGAATGAATAAACTTGTTTCACTTAAGAAGTTTCTAGCAGATTTTTGGACTTCTTCAGTTAAAGATATGCAATCAAATTCCAATTCAATAATGGTTAAAAATACATAGAAGTAAACTGCCATTAAGTAAAATAAACATATAAAAATACGGCCAACTTGCCAGAAAACAACTATAATTGACCTTTAGGAATATGAACACAACGTTTCACGTAACTTGACAAAAATTATAAAATTAATATTAATTTGAATATATAACATTTAAAAAAATATTTTTTCAGTAAAATAAATGACACACTTACTAAATGGATAAAATGATTATATTGTGAGTAATGCGGAGTCACGGACTGTCTCCAGCTTCGGTTGCGACAAAATATTAAAATTATGCTTCATCTTTAACTCATATTTAGAACACGCGATGAAGAAAGCTAAAACGGAATATGGAAAAGGAACCATACTGCAAGAAGAAAACATAAAACCCCTACGGCTTGCCGATGATACTGTAGAATTAGGTGAGTCAGAAGAAGACTTGGAAACCATAATAAATGGCATGAAAGTGGTCCTGGAGAAAGAGTTTAAAACGAGGATACGAGGTGCTATAGAAGAATGCTGGAAATCAGATGTGTGGATTGAATCACTAATGAGGAAGTTATAATCAAAATAGGGGAACTGGGAACAATATGGAGGCGTTGACCAAGAGAAGGGATTAATTAATAGGCCACCTTTTGAGACATGATAGTTTTGTAAAATTAGCAATGTGTGGGGTAAGAACAGAAGAGGGAGGAATACGCTAAGCAGATTAGGAAGGATGTGGGATGTGGTCACTATGCGGAAATGAAAAGGTTTGCGCATTATTGGTTAGCATTTTAACAAAATTTTTAAGTACTCAAAATTAATATTTATTTCATAATTTTTGTTTTTAGTTACCTGAAGGAGACCACAAAGATGGATGAAAACTAATATTTATAACAATTAACTGTAACTTAAATTTGTTTGCTGATATATTTTGCCTTATTTAAAATAAAATAAATTTTTCTTTCTCGGTCGCGTCCAGTTATAGCTCCAACTGTAACAAATTTCTCTTTTTATTCCTTTCAGCACTGATTTAGTCACCCGCACCATTACATCTACAATTATTTCTTGTAATCCCTCAGATTTTGTTTCCCAATTTTCTGTACATCGACATATTATTATGTAACTAAATCTTGGCTCGATATCATAAAGGGAGAAACAAAAATACAGATAGTGAAAGCGCAAGAATTCTGATTTTATCTGATGTGCTTATGAAAATAAGGTAACACGAAAGGCTCAAAAAGTTAAGGAGTTATGTCTGAAATGATTTTATGATCGTGATCAGAGCATCTGAATGTGTCTTGAACCGCTGACTCCTGCGGACTTTCACCTGGTAGTTAAAGTGCATTCAACCGGAACTAACTTTTCGACGTAATACCATCATTATTAAATTTAATTTTCTCCTAACGGTGAACGAGATCTTCACCTCTAGCCGTAAACCCCAATAAGAGTCTTACCTAATCCCTTATAGTAATACAGTGCATAAATATTTATTGTTTTCAACTTAAAATTATAGAAATATAAAAACTATTGTTATTTTACTATTTTTAATAAAAAGACGGCCAAAAGGTCAGCATGTAAATTCGTCACTATTTATTCAAAATTGACGTTTAGTCTACATTTTGAGACTTTCTCAGACGTAAAATTTAGCAATACATCTTATTTGCTCCTTGACTCACTCAGCCGAAAAGATTATTGAATTTACATGAGACGAGTTACACGTGGAGCATCATTTCGGCGTAACCGTCGCTGGAGATGGTCCATGCGCAACACTAAATTCTTCACATGTAAAATCAATCGTCTTTTCGGCCGAGGGAGCCAAGGAGTAATAAATATGAAGTATTGCTAAATTTTACGCCTGAGAAAGTCTCAAAATGGAGACGAGACGTTGCTTTTGAATAAATAGTGATAAATTTATATGCAGAATTTTTGGCCGTCTTTTTATTTATTGTAAATTTTAAAGACATAAAACTATGTTGTCGTTTTTCTATTATCCTCAATACTGACAATTGGCGCCTTATTACAATAATTCTATTTACTTTTGTCATTCTTAATTTAATTTTTATCTTTTAAAATTACTATATATATATTATGGTGCTTCCGATTTTGGGAACTATTTTGTTTTCATTTCCATGTCCCGCCGTCTCTTGCATTCTGCGGTTCAAAATTTTCCTCTATAGACCCGACTAATATTTCTTTAGTTTATCTGTCTATTGTTAAAATTTTCTGCTATTTATGTGGCTATACCTGAATACATACCGTAGAGAAGCTCCAAAGATTATACAAATAATAATACACATCATTTAAAATATTTAAAACATAAAACAATATAATATTACTTTCCGACGTCTCCGTAACTTAAAATTTACATCAACATCGTGTGGCGCTTCACTGTTACTTCAAGTCCTCACGATGACGTCATCGTATCACGAAAATATATTTTATTTTGAAGGGGAGAGTCGCATTAAACGAAACAGTTTACGAATGTATTAGGGTTGATAATTGGGTAATAAACAAAACCTCTTATTATTAAATATCCGTTACTTTCATTACATAACAGATCTATTAATTGCTTTTAACCTGTTTCCCTTCTATATTTCTATTCAAATAGGAGCAGTTCTGGTGTTCAGCGTATGGGAGCAGAAAAGTAAGCAAACGTTACAAGTCAGAAGTTAATAATGAATGGCAACATACTCTATTGTAGTACAGCTGCGTGGAAGATAATATGTGACAATTTGATAGGAAACAGAAGAAAGACTATTAAATTCAAATCGGCTCCCATTTGAAAAGCACTACCACACGAAGAATTTTAGCATCTCACAACTCCTCAATTAAACGGCAAAATTATCATTGCAAAAATCGCACTTCCCCACGAATTGTGGAGCGACCTAAATTTTGGCCACAAAGAATTTAATCTAGGAAGTTGTAAGCGAGAGTGTCTCCACATCAACAAAATAGAGGAAGAAGGCTAGCACCTGCTAGGAATCGATAAATGTAGTTTAGATGTTAGCATATATATATGTCTCGACGTTTGTCATTGAGGACCAGGCAGACTTGTGACGCGAGTGAACCGTCACTATATATATATATATATACCAAAATATTGCAGAAATAGTTTCTTACAAGCATAAAAAATGAACCTGATTAGTAAGAGGAAGAATAATTAATTAAATATGGAAAATTACCAATATAGGTGACTTATTTCAAATTTTGGAGCTTATCGAATTTATTTGTGAAAATCTCAGTGCCATTTTAAATCACGTTTGTGAAAGAGAAACCTATGGACTGTTCTAGGGACCTGGGTGTGTGCGTATGATGCAGGGATATATAAAATGGCTGTGTCAACAGAACGAGTAGGTGAAACTATTTCAAGCACTCTGTGTTCACTGATTCTATCGTATATCTCATTTTTTTCTTCAAAGGGTTTTACCTTAGATTGAGACTTGCACTATTGCTCAAAATTGAAACAAGTGTATAGGGGTTTATTAAATTATACATAAAAATTGGTTGTAATAACTTAAGGAAAAACATAAAATAGACAATTCAGAGCGTTTTGTTTAGTGTAACCGTTTCTAATGTTACTGAGAGCTTATAATGTAAGATCATCTAGTGTTATGGTACCTATATTTGCTGACGAATGGTGCATTCAGTGCTAATTAAATAGCTTTCCGCTACCGTTTTTGTCTTGACCGGGCCACCTGTATTTACCTACGGGAAGTCCACACAAAGGCGTTGTAATACCAGAGTCCCTGACCTGGGCCACTGAGCGCCATAAAACGTCCTTTGTACTCGGCCAAGTGCTGCTACTTGTTCCAGTTGATGGGGTCACGCCTTCGAACGTCACCAAATGCTATTTAATTTTACGTCTTACTTACTGAAACGTATTGCTCCAATCTAACCACATAGCTCCTACATTCTGTATGCTCTTGTTTCTTCTGTTAAATGGTAAACAGTTGCACTTTTGAAAGGTTTTTGAGCCCGAATGCAAGGAAATCCAGGAGGTTAGGCGTTTTAATTCTAGCCTTAAAATATTTTCCAGTGACTACAAATCCGTCGCGTTATCATCGTTTCTGTAATGTGAAAGAATCAGAATTTCCTCTTTATCATGTAAATATGATTGCCTCAAACTCTAAACTTAGGGTTTACCATCTTACAATCCAATCAGGTAATTGACTAAAAATACTTTTTAATGGAAAAATTTGGAGTGTGAGATTCACACTAAGAAATCAGCAGTTATTATTTACTATTCCCCGTAAAAAATATGTATTACGAAAAAAATGTTTCTCAAGTGTAAGCTATTTATGAAACGAGTTTGTAGTAACGAATTAAACTATAATTGTCGTTAAATATCACGTACAAAATTAAATCTTTGAAATCGACAGTTTATTGTTCACAAACATTTTAGCATATACATTTGGCAGTCTTAGTATACATAAATTACGTACTACAGTGCTTCTAATAATCGTACATACAGAATGTTATAAATAAAGAAGATATTATAAATAAAGCAATGAGTTTAATACGACCTAATATTATGTGTAAAATACAATAAACGTATTTAATTTCGGATGGGTGGATAGAATCACAAACGAGGAATTTCTAAACAGAATAGGGGAAAAGCGAGCAATATGGAGGATGTTGACTAAGAGAAGGGATAGATTAACAGGTCACGTTTTAAGACGCAAGGGTCTTGTATAATTAGCATCAGAGGGAAGTATGTGGGGTTAGAGCAGAAGAGGGAGGCCAAGGATGGAATACGCTAAGATTATTAGGGAGGATGTGTATTGTGCCAGTTATAAGTAAATGAAAAGGCTTGCGCAAGATATGTTAGCATTTAGGGTTGCATCAGACCAGTATTAGGACTGATTACCACAACAACACAACAATAAACGTCCAAATGCAGAAAAATACGATTTTTAATTCAAAATAATTAATTTTAATTATAATTCCTTAAAAGGCAGGGCCTAACTTTTGATAGTAACACAAAATTTCTATTGCGTTGTTAATTACAGAACTGAAGAAGTCCCGAAAGTTGGGGTCTTATTTTGGATTAAAAAAATCTATTTCAGATTTTTAAACTTTTATTTTATTTATAAAATTGGTATTTATTTCATATTAAAATACCTAAATTATTGGAAGTATTGATTATGATACTAGAAAGATTAATGAAGAATATTTCTGCCTTTATTGTCATGTAATAGTAAATATTGTTATGTTAAAATTTGTATGTATTCATTGTCACAAATTATGCATTGCTTACTATTATATTTTACTTTACATTAGTTACATTATCAGACAATTTTTTTGAAATAATGAATTGTTCAAAGACCAATAAGACAAATTTAAAAATTAGTTTGGGACTCTATGCTTCAATTTATTGTGTCTTAAAAAACACATGGCAGACATAAGCACTTACTGGATCTGTGACTCTCAGTACTGATGATGCACATTCTAAGACTGGATTATCGTTCATAGAGATAGACGTCGTTTGTAGGCGTCGGAAGTTTCAAATAAAGTCAGTATCTGCTATGAAAGGAAACTAAGAGTTTTATGAAAATAAACATTTATGAATTGAAAACGAGGGTGAGGAAGGTAGAACAAGGTAGTCTACCCTGTGAATCATCTATAAAAGAGATGCAGGGTAAACCATAGAAAAACTCCTTAGGTGGGTCGGGCTATTAGGTTCTTCCGAATGACGGGAAATGAGTTTATGTGGGACCGTAGCATTCATTTCTCCGAGCCTTCGCCACTTTTAAGAGGCAGCTGGCCGACTGATTTAATAGGATCAGCGGAAAACTCTTACCTGAAGCACAACGTCTGCGACCCTACTACATGCACCTCTCAAAATCGATGACGTATTGGCATGTGAACATTAAAACAAAACAGAGAGAGCGATTAATTTTTTTGGTGAGGGGGTGGGAGGGGGGAACAGGTTACATGGAGGTGATCCTTAAACAGGTTTGTTTTGAGGGAAACAGGCAACATGAAGGCGATTTTTGTAATCGACTAAGAGAGAAAATTGTGCAGGAAACAAAGGATTGGTAAAACGGGGAATACAACTTCATGACGTCTTGGCACATCAATAGGCCGGCGATCGAGTAAAGAAATTAATTTATTGAAAGGCATATTACTTTTATATTTATTTTTCCTCAAATTGGTCTACTTATTTAGATCGTTTACAACGAACCACTTAAATAAATATGTGAGAAACTTGTATTCGTGCATCCAGATGTTTCAAATTATTTTAGAAACGTACCGCTATTTGCTTCCACATAAAATACATCTTCCAGAATTAAAACTTGCAAAACAACTTTGGCAGCTGTTTTAAAATTATAGCGACGAGATTGAGAAGTAGGAATGCACACAAATGGCAAGTCGGATACATAAACCCACTTTCGTTACAATCTGATAATGACATTGTTCGAGTATGGCTTCAGATTTGCGGGTTTCGCCCTGAATATAATTCAAGAAAATGAAATTTAGAATTATAAATGAAGTAATTAAATTAATCTGACTTAATATCACAAATAAAATGCATAGAATAACCAAAAGTGAGAATTGAATATTTTAATTATAAATCATCATTTGGTCGTTCATCTTTCTGGACCTCGTCAGTTCATTCTACAAAAAAATTATATAAATTTATTATCCGGTTTGTGAGGTATAACATGGCATACCCCATGTGTAATAGGGAAAGTATAAGGGATGTGGAGTTTTTTCTTTTAGGAGGAATGCCCTTTCAAACCAGCCTCTACAACGCTACTATTAATATTGAAAGTATATATTCTATTTTTATGAATGGGATGTTCAGACGTCTTTTTATTACACCCTATAGTTATGAACTACTAGATTTCACGGATGAGTTTCTTGAGCTACATCATATCCTGAATCGAAAAACATATTTTTTACTGTCAATTTTTCAGAATTGATTTTACTCTACCAACTTTTCTCAACAAAGTTTCGAGGTAAAATATCAGGCAACTTATTTTCTGACACACGACTAGCTAAATCTCCCCAGTTATACATAGTTGAAGGAAAATAATAAACTTGGTATTTTGTAGGTACATACAATAAGAAATATCAAAAATTTTCATGTTGCTACTACAAAGTCTGGAGCCAAAAACAGTGAAAAAATGGCAAGAGGACATCGAATTATCATTTAATTATGCATATTTAATCATTAAACATTATAAGTATTGAGTGTTTATCAAAAATATATTTTGTAGTATTAAAAAGAGTAAAACAAATTCCCAAAACATTGCAAATTCCTGAAAAGTTTCAAGTCATGCAGAAACTCTTACAAATCAAATAAAACGAAAGTTCTAAATAAGTAAATAACTGATTTTTAAAGCGTTTAAACAAATTTATAGAAGAGATTAAATTAGCTTATTTAAAATTATGATGGGGTAATAGTACTTCAAATGGTCTCTGAAAAACATTTAGTGATTCTTGCTAGTTTTTATTTTGCGTACCATTTTATGAAATCATTTCTCGGGATTGACATACCTTCCCAACACAGTTCTGAAGCTATTTTTGACTCAGAAATTTCTTTTTTATCTTGTCGGTGGAGTAGTTCTCCTGTCATTCTTCTTCCGCCAATCTGTAGTAGCACGTCCAGTTGTCCGTGCTGGCCGATGTACCTGATCGCGCAATTCTTTGCAATGTTTCCCCCTGAAGCTTGTCTCCCCGGCCAGGAGTGGACCGGACCAGTCCTCCTTGCCGCCTGAATATTGATGAGGGTAACAATGGCGACTTTTATTCACACAAGGAACTGCGGAAGATCTCCCCGTCCCCCTGGTCCGCATGCATAATGGCAGTGGTCAACAGCGTCTTGGGGTCTTATCTCGGCATAAACAACCGCGCCCGACTTCATGTATAGTAATGCTCAGCAAACGTCCAATACGTCATCTTTGTCACGCCACACGACCACCGGAAAACCAATAAATATCAAGAAATATTAGATCACTCGTCCTAAGCAGATTGAATTAAAATAAGTTGCGGTCATTATATTTCAATCTGGGAAACCATTTCACTGTTCTTTTCAACTGCAGGCTATGAACCGACTCAAAACTGAATGCACTCCTCTTCTGGAGAAAAATGGCAGATGAACAGTTATTCCATCAATAAGCATTTAATTTGACTTATAGGTTCCACAATAAAACCACATCCGGAAATTTTAATCCAACGTCTCCGTCTTTTAAAGAAAATAATTTAGTCACGGATGCAAAATTTAGTGTTATGATAGCAGGAAAGATCACATAGCTCATGTCAAATTCCTTACAATCCTATAATAACTCTTCCTATCAATTTTTAATTAGTTTATAAATGCTCAGAAACTAGCTTCATCGTTATTAACTACAGTAATTCAATCATCTCATTGCTTATGAATATAAAGCGTGAAACGTTTCGCGAATGTTGCATCGTTAAATTAGCGTTTTGTTACTTAAATAACCGTCTCGGGCGCCAGAGTCGTATTCCATTATCTTTTGCATTGCGACTCATAAAACGCTTTGGATTTATATGAACTAATTAAAAAGTAACATTAGTTACTTAAATAAAGTGTTAGTCTTGAGAATTATTTTACGCTTACATGTTATATAAGGGCATAATATATAATTTTACAACTTCAATATGTCTTTAGGTTAGAACCTTTTTGGACTGAAAGAGGGGGAGGAAGGAACCTAAGTCTGCTAAAGATCGACAAAAGCTTGGAGGGATACATGGTCAGCCTACCGATTCTCCTATTGTCTTAATCCCAGTCTGCTAGAACATGAAGAGACAAACATACAAGCTCATGCCAAGATTCAAAATCCGGGACCTCTGTCTTGTGAGTCAGAAAAATATTATTAATTATTTACTACTCTTAATACATTTTGAAACGTGGTACTACATAAGAATGATGAAAGTCAGATGGGAAAATCCAGTCACAGATAGGAAATCCTGAATAGAACTGATGAGGGGAAAGGATTATGGAAGACACTGATGAAAAGAAATAGACAAAAAAAATTGGCAACATTTGGCAGTAAAGTCTTATCAAATTAGTATTATAAGGCACTGTGGTCTATTGGTTCTAAACTTGATTTGGATGTTTGTGTCGTTAAGGGCACAAACACTGGGATTTTGACGTCTTCAAAGTAGATATGCTGACGACGTATGACTTCTAATTTGGAAGGTGTCACGCAAGATGACAGTCCGTAATTGGAACGGTACGTCAAGGCCTTTAATGGGCTGCAGAACCAAGAAAAAGAAGTACAGGCTCGGAATAGAAAAGGAAGACCAAGAGTAGAATAGTTTAGGCACAACAGTGCAATGTGTGATTAGCTGAGAGTAGATTAGTATGGAGAGTCAAACTAGTCAGACCAGGACAGACTACCACATCAGTTTGGTATAGTTTCTCATCACTACCCTCCAAGTCACAATTTCAGTTCATCTATTATTTATCTTCATCGTAATTCGGCGTACTTTCCAGATTCTTCATAATTGTTTTTACATATATCGCACACAATAAATTTATGTATTATTTATTATCTCACCTAATTTCATATCTTAAATCTATTGAATCTTTTTCACAAAAACATACGTGTATAATTATGTATCGTTGGTTGCATTCTATATTTAATATCGACTGTATGGTTTCAATTCCTTCGAATATACATCAGTTTTATTGAATTTGTCAAACAACATAACCGATGCTAAGTCGAGGTCATAAGTCACATGTAGAGGTCTCTTTGTCAACAATCTCGCCTTTTTTTCTCAAGCAATAACTTATTCCTTCTCAATAGCTTTGGTAATTGGAACTGTCCATGCGTGACCATGTCAACATATGCCCCTATAATGAAAACCCCTGCACACCGTCGATATTTGCAAAGCTTTTTGAGGGAACGGCGGGAACTCTGACCATTCATTTCCATAATCTATTCAGTTTTCAGGTTTTCCACTGGGGTCTGTGAATTTTCATAACGGCGGCGTCCGGATAAAACCTCCCGCGGAAAGGAAGAAGGAGGGTTAACAAACTCGGTTCTTGTGTGGCCATATCGGGAAATAAATTCCTAAAGTTATACTTGCGTGTGAAATTTCCATGCCAAATGCGGCCTTTTATTTGGGGTTCTCCCCCCTGCTGATGGCCACGGGAGACTAGGGTGACCGATCTCACACGTCTCCCCAAGGAAGGCAGCGATGCTATGCATATTGGGGGCTTGGAGGAAGAATGGTCAAGGAAAGATATGTCATTTCCATAGAGAACCGATAAGACGAACCTAAGCCACCTGACTGCCGCCTCCATTGTAGTCCCTTACGCCATAAAGGCAGGTTGGCGACAGTTAACGGAATCCACAGCTTCTGGATCTGGACCGAATCTAATCCAGCAAAAGGTTTTTTCTACGCCTTATTTGTCACTGCTGAAGTGGGAATCGAAACATCTTTACACGGGTCTACAACTTCAAACCGATCTTTTCATCGCTGTGAGGTTTATCTTCCTTTCCCCAAAAGTATTCAGTCAGTATGATCAGAGTGAACAAGAATAGAAATTGTCTAAAAGATTTGTTAACGGTCTTGAGAAAAATTAGTTATTGTATCAAAAGAATACTGACTCATTTTGCCTACTAACCAATCATTATGTCGGTATTAGAGGCAAGTTTTTCCTGAAGTAACATTGAGACTTTCTTGCATTTCCTTTCTTAACGAGCCAATGATTTTTTTTCACATAGACCGTAAACGTCAAACTATTTTCCCTCTAGAACACAAAATTAACTTTTATAATGTAAAAATTATGCAAAATTAACACATTCTTCCCAGGAGTTAAATGAAAACTTTTTGAATCGGGTTCATATCTTTACGAATAAAGTAATGGTATAAATTTCACAAAAGAATAGGCGGGTCGAACAAAAAAAAATTTCAAAAGCTTTCTGTTTAATATGAAAGTATCAATGCATTTGCTTTAAAAAAAATTAAACTGTATTTACGACCGACAAATGTAGCTCCACGGCAAGACGTGTGACTTGTAATAAGGACGATTCTAAATTGCGTCATCTTTGGTCTTCTAAAAAAAGGAAATCAGACACACACTGTGATGAAATCATAGTGAAGACTATGTGATTTTCTCAATGACCAGACAAAAAATCTGTAAAGAAGTTTTTATTGAATCAGCACAATTGTCACGTGTTTCCAAAATTAAGAATTTGTAACGAATTCGGTAGGCTGGTAGAATTTTTAGTTACGTATTGATTAATTTATCAGAGGTCAGCTCAATATGAAGCAGATATATCGAAACTGTCATTCGGAAGGGCGTGAGACAAGTACCCAATTGCTCGACCTACTTGATGCAGGTTTTCTAGGGCTTTACCCTCCCTTCTGCAGCTCCATTTTCAAATTACTTTCATGTGCTAAGATTTCAGTTATTTGATCCCCCTCATGTAATCTGTCACCTAAAAACAACTTAGTTACACATTAACTTTTGTAAAACTGAAATTCTTTAGGAAGTGTTAATTATACATGTAAAAGCCAAACGTTTCATGAAAGTAACTTAACGGTATAATGAAGCGCCGGATGTCACTTCGATCATTATCGAGTTCTTGCTCTTGCATTATTGAGCTTGGATGCAATATCATAATACTTTTTATGGTTTAGTGGGAACAAATATAATAGAAATTAGAAACAAAATCTGAATGGTGTAACGCAAATTAATTAATTTTTTAATCGCAGACATTAATTTTAAATTTAATGAACATTAGGAAGTTTATGTAGTACTGTAATGAAAAATATTGTAATAAATTATCCATTGGTAAGTACAGTATTATTTTCATGTAAATTATGATGTAATAACTGTTTAATATAGGCCCATAGGTTATGGATTCACTACTGTCAGGTTCTACGAAATTGGTTGTGACAATATCCATTTAAATATTCAAAATACAGATAGATATCTCTGAATGGTTTATATAATAATAAAACATTTTTCATTTATGTGTCAATATTTTTTCTTATCTAACAGAAAGTAAAGGTAAATTCTTTGTGTCATCCGCCCAAATGTAGCTTCTATTCGCCTTGAATTGGCTTTCTATGTTGATTATTTTCAGTTTGTTAATGAATAACAGAAGAAAATTATTTTGATTTTTAACAGGGTTAACGGGAGATTATTTTTGAACTTGTTCATACTCATTCTGAGAAATACTTTACCTGAGAAACACGAAAGATCCAAAATTTTAACACAGACATAATTAATATGCGTGAGTCACAGTCATTCAGGTATACAAAATGCGTTAATCACGATTTGTGTTTAATCTACTTGTTACTTCATTCAACTATTTGGAATAAAATGTAATCTATTGAAATGAATATGAGGGGTTGTAGTATTTAAGATAAAGAATTATTATATATAAAATGAGCAATCGATTTACTTAACATTTATTTATTTACAATATAATAATAATTGAATCCATTTTAATTCCCAGAGCTGGCCTTTTTTTATTAACACTAAATATTTTATACAAATATTACCATAATTGAATATGAAACATGAGATCTCTGCTGGGGTCGTCTAGCGGGCCTTCACATAGAAACAGAAATACATAAACAACCGTACGCGGAACTGTCAGTGCGATTAAATCCGAAAAAGGTTACACACAGAATAATTGCCGATTTTTAACTTAGCCTGGAAAACGAAGCTGGAACTCACCTCTCGTACATTGGTGTTGTGTCTGCCCCAATCAAGTCCTTTAGCTTCCTTCTTGAACAATGAGCACCTTGCTCATTTAATGGACAAGAGCAAAAATTCCGCCCATTATCCAATTGTTCACAGCCAATTGAAAACCTCTTTCTTTCCATCTTATTATGTCCTCTGCTTAATGCCCCCGGTTTTCTATTACCCTTAATGTCATTTGTGTGTGTTTTCTCTGTTTCTTCCTTAATTCCTAATGTCCACTCTTAATAATAACTGCTTAATTCTGAATGTCCTAAATCCTTAGTGCTCAAAAATCAAATATTCTTCGTTTTTTAACACCTTCACTCCATTATTTCATTTCCATCGGTGCGGGGATCCGATCTTCTCCTTCTTTGGAAAGAATCATTATCCCCTCTCCGCCTATGATTTTGGAAAACACCATGCCTTGACAGATTCCAGGTTTCCCGGAATTTAAATGTTTTCAGAAAACTGAGGTTTTTATTATCCTGTCTGTAACCTTTTTCAACTTCTCTCACGCTGCCAGGCTTTAAATTCGTACCACTAAATTCGGCATTATTTATCATTACACTATGAAAAAAAGTTTTCCGTTGGTTCAAATAAAAGTATTTATAGTTGTCCAAAATTAATTTTTAGTTTGGTCATATGTGAAAAAATTGAGTTTAATAAATAATTTAGTTTTAAACATCGTCTTTGTCGCGAGTATGAATTTTCTTTTTGTAAAACAGTAACATATTTACGTACTCTGAACGTATTATGGATACGACGACCTCTTTTAGTAGAGGTTGCCTACGAGTTATACAGTTCTGGCTATTAAATACATCTGTCCGTTGTCCAATAAAACAGTATTAGGCAAATAATCCCCACGTGTTTCAGCACACTTTCGCACTAAAAACTTGTACAGTTCCGAGGTTAAAGTTTACTTATGCTAATGAAAGGAGCGAGGATATTCTTAATTTGTATATCGTATTTTCAATACTTAGTGATGTTCATCCTTGTTTATTAATATAGCCGTGGATGGTGGCATGAAATAAGCAGCTGCAATACTCATTATTTCAGTGTAATTTTCTCATTTATAACAGTTTCGCTCGTAACAAACTCGTTTATTTTAATTGCCTCAAGGTACAAATGGAATTTTAAGCACTTTTCTAGTGAAACACATTTTGTATGACCTGTACCGCGTTGTCTTATCAAACAATAAATATAGCTTCGTGCGTCCAACTGTTGAATTTAAAATTGCATTAATTGTGGTGGAATAGTGCGATATGTTCACCAAGAAGGAAGATGATATAGGATCATTTGATGTTTGTGGTTTTCAAAACGTTCAAAAACCATTAGATGTTATATTATGAATACAATTTTTTTTAAAAACCGATAATTTATTGTTTATCGCAACTTTATGAACCTAACAAATAGCACGATATAGGTGAGAAAATGTGAGATATTGCAAGTAGAATGAAGTATTTAAATGTAAGAGATAGCGTGTAATGAGTTTACATTATAATCGGTGTTAATTGGTAACGCTCGTAATTAGAAAAAATTATTACGAACAATATGTTATCAGAAAATAAAAATGTGAAATCTACAGCATTCCAAGTTTAATGGCCATATGATTTATAAATTTAATAGATTATCAACCAAATTTTTGTCTATGTCGCTATAATATAGGGGTCATACCAATAAAATTTGGCATACTTATTATGGTATTGTTAAGTATATTTTTAATCAACTTTTGGTATCTTCACAGAAGAAAAGATACGATATATATAAATTGATTGAAATAATTACTTTCATGTAAATAATTTTTCAGTTATGTCTAATAATAAAACTAAAAAATTTAACAGAAAATCACAAATGTTAATGGTTTTCTTTTAATATTGTCAGCGGTTCCACATTATGCATTAATCTGTGAAAAATTACAATATTTTCTTTGAGGGGGGTGAGGAAAAGCATACCCCATTTCTTCCCCTCCTTTTCCTTGGATCCGCCGTTATCTATATAATGTTATAATCGAGTGATGAGTTGACACAATAAGACGTGTGTATTTACTCTGCGTTTATCCATATATTCTTAAGTTTAAATTAATTACTGTCACTGACGTTACAAAATTTTTACTGTGTTTTATAATGTAATTAGAGAGGATTCAATAATTAATTACTTAATGTTGTTTCTATTAGTCATCGGTTGAAGAAACGGGTGACGCTATACATTATATCAAGTTGTCATGGTATTCAGTCCTAAGAGTGACCATGATGATTTTATCAATTCCTGGTGCTTTACAATTGCTCAGATCTGTCAGCGCCCTATCAAACTCCGACCTTATAAGTTTGTCCCCCAACTTTTCATCATCCACCTCCTCCTTTTCTTCTTCTATTACTGACTAATCTAGATTTTAATCGTGATACAGCTCTTGTAGATCATTCCAGCCAGCTTTCCCACGAACAATTGGAGGTATTTGTCTGAGCCTTTCATTTCCACATAACTACAACACCCCACATCCTCCCTAATCTGCTTAGCCTATTCCATCCCTGCACCCCTATTCCGTTGTTACCCCACACACTTCCCTGGAATGCTACATTTACAAGACCCTCATGATTTAAAACGTGGCCTATTAATCCATCCCTTATTTTGGTCAACGTTCTCACTTACCTATTCTGCTTCGAAAATCCTCGTTAGCTACCCTATCCACAAATCTGATTTTCAGCATTGTCCTATAGCACCACATTTCGTAGACTTCTATTCTTTTCCTTTCGGCAACTCACAACGTCCAAGTTTCGTTCCTATATAAAGCCACACTCCATACCAACATTTTTGGCAATGATTTACCCGTAAGTAAATTCCTATTGTTTTTGCGAAAGCCTTCTTGTCTGTGCTATCCTATTCTATATGTCTACTGTACTTTTGCCATCCCTAGTTATTATGTTGCCCAAGTAGCAAAATTCGTTAGTTTCCTTCAGAATATCCCTTCCAATCTAATACCAACTGTTTCCCATACTACAGTCCATTACATTGGTTTTTATTCCACATTTTGAACTCTTTATATTTCAAACGCCCTATTTAAAAGATTTCACTTATATGCAGCAATGGTGGTTGGAAACTATCGGTGTGGTCTGGGAAGTCCACCTCCAACCACCCGCATACAATAAAGAAAATTTTGGAATAGTTTAAAGAATATGGGATTGAGCTATACTACATATTTCTGGACTTGAAAGCTGCCAACGATACCATACGTGCGGCTATGGGAGAATTTAATATTTCTAGAAAACGTATACAATCGACTAAATCAACATATAAGAATTTAAAATGCAACGTTAAGACTCTTAATGGAATATCCTAACCTTTAAATACACAGGAGAGGCCTGGGACAAGTAGACGCCCTTTTTCTTCTCATTTTTAACATAGCCCTAGAAAAAGTGATATGATATGCTCAACTGGATATCAGAGGAACCGTACTACATAAATCAGTAGAAATGGTAACAGTTGCTTATGATTTAGTACTAATAGGAAGACTGCAGAATACTTTACGGAATGATTATGGCAGGTTAGAGTCTGCAGCAGCACGAATAGGGTTAAAAGTTAACTACAGTGAACCTCAATTTATGGAAACGTCGAACAAAAGAAATATTTCTACGAAAGATGTTAACAAAGAAAAATTTATCAAATTTAAATACTTAGGAGGAATACTTACTCGTGATAATAACAACTCCGTTGGTGTTAACCACAGAATGAGCCAAGACTACAAAAGTTATTACAGTTCAAAATAGTTAATGATGTCAAGGAGGATGAAAAACAGACAAAAATAAAAATGTATACAACGTTAATAAGAACTGTAGTCTTGCATGGACACTCACGAAAAGTGATGAAGAAAAATTGAAAATATTCTAAAGGTTCATACTGAGGAAAATAAATGGGCCAAGCTGTGTTAATAATGAGCAAAAATTTTGTCAATGATTTCTTAATATAGCTCAAACTTTGAAAATATGTTGGCTTAAATGGCTAGGATATTAACACATGCACATAATTGATCTTCACTCAGCCAGAAGGTTATAGGAGAAAAAGAAGGCGCAAGCTAAGGATGGCTAGATGGAGCTTTGAAGGACCTACAAAATCCTGATAGCGAAATATTGGTGGAGAAAGGGGAAAGATAGAAATGGAAGACTAACACTAAGCAGGCTAAGTATCATAAAGAGCTGAATATTTTTCTGCCATAGACAATGAGATGTTGTCAAAGATGATGATCAGGTTCAAGGGAAGATCAACCAAACTACACACACTGAGACGAAAATGTAAACAGAAATGTTAATGTAATTTATTAATTAAATCTTACGCAATATTCTGATAATGATTATTAAAAACCAAATAATTTTAAATCCTTTAAGTATTAATACTTGCCGAGTCCTGAAGTGTAATGATATATAATTTTAAGAAAGGAGATTTAATGCAATTATGCTCACTGACTTTATAGTTATCCATTATCTCTTGTCTCTGTCACACTTATTCAAATATTCGCGGGATTGTGAATAAATAGTATTGTTTTTCTGTTATGAAGACTGACACTACAGATTTAAATTATAAATAAATTACTTGCATTTAATAAAAAAAATAAATTCTTTGCATTCAGTTTTCCTCATTCTGATTTTCTTACTGATTTCATATAATGTAACAAAAATTATAATATATATGTACATTAAATTATACTTCATACTATGTTGAAGGCTATTTTATTAATTCTGCTAAATATATCTTTTACTAACATTCATTGTCTGATTGATACCAAAGATATTTTTTTCTTATAGTTCTGTGCTTATTTTTTCGTGTGGTTAGAAAAGTCGCAGATATTATCTACACTCCAAAAATACAAATATTGTGGTGAGAAGATATAACTAGTGTTTGGAATCCAACTTTTAAAGAACACATACTTTAAATTAGCAACAAAAAGAAATACTTGCATATCTTCAGAACGATTAGTGACAAAATAATGGCCTCTAATGTGTCGGAACTAAATTTCAATAAATCAAAGATAGTGAATGTCATGGGGAAGTATTGATATTTTGTTTTAGTTCGTGGTTCATCATAAATATGATCATGTTGCAGTAGGATTGGAAGGAAATTTCAATTAAGTGGACTAACACCTGATGATTTCACTTATAGTAAATTTCTAATCTTACGTATTGATCATCCAGTATGCCTGTAGTGTGTGCATATTATATAATATGTTGACTGTACGTGTGTCTTATAAGGGATCAGTTTCCAACCTTCCGAAAAATTTATTTAGTGTATAATTAGATAGTTTGTACCAAATTGTAAGAAATGTCAACGCAAGTGGAAATGCCTTGCAATGATATCCGGTGTGAGACCAAGAAAGTCGAAAGTTCCAGCGAAACGATGGCAATCACACAGCCGTCGGAACAAACCATTCACAATGAAGAAGCGACGTTCTCAGAGGACGAAGACGAACGCATGCAGGCCATGATGTTCCCTGAGGAGCTGAACCGATTTCTGCGGAGCAGGGTTCGGATGCTGAAGGCGGAGAACGGACAGCTGAGACGTAATCTAGAAGAGTGTCACGACGAATTGATGGAGAAGCGTAGTCAGCTGAAGTTGTCCTACAGGAACCCGAAGGATCAGAGTGTTCTGCTGGAACCCGGTCGAGCCACTGACGTGGCGGCTGCTAAAATTGCGGAGCTGAGTCGTCGTTTGAGAGAAATGTACGCAGAATTAGAAGGGACGAAGACGAAGCACAAGAACGCAGACGCCAAAGTGGCGGTGTTGACGGCTGAGATACAAAGACTGCAGAAACAGTATTCGGAACAACCCATTGTCCCACGGCCTGTCGATGAAGATCAGGTATTAATGAACTCGTCATACAGTTTCAAATTTTATAAATATTTGATTTAAATGAACTTTAGATAGCATTACTCGTCACATTGAATCAAACGACCGTTTAATTTGCATAGTGTCCATCAATAACTCGTATGCTTTATACATCCCTCATTTTTAATATTTTACTGACTAAATGGGAATAATAGGCCCAATACGAATATGTCACACCCCTACTACGAACAAGCCACGCCTATTGCTAACAGAAATCATCTCTCAAAACATAGTTAGGTAAATAATTTTAAAATAGCCGGAGGGGAACATAAACCCTCCATGCTAACCTATTCAGCGCAATCGTTTTCATTTCTACATAACAACATACTCCCTAATCTGCTTAGCGTATTCTATTCTAGACCTTTCTTTCTTACCTCAAAAACTTCCCTTTAATGCTAAAATTACAAGACCCTTATATCTCAAAACATGGCCTATTAATCTATCCCTTCTCTTCGTCAAAGTCCTCCATATTGTTTGCTCTTCTTTTATTATCCTTAGAACGTCCTGGCTAGTTATTTTATCCATCCATCTAACTTTCAACATTCTTCTATAGCATCACATTCCAAAAGTTTATATTCTTTTCCTTTCTGCAACTCTTACCGTCCACGTTTTGCATCCATATAACGCCACACTCAATAATGTTTTCCCCTATATTCATACTTATATTAGCCGAAATTAAATTATTTTATTTTTGCTAAAGCTTTTTTTGCATGTGCTTTATCATTTTTTGTTATTATGCTGCCCAAGTAGCAGAATTCCTTAACTTCCTTCAAAATATCCCTCCAAAACCTTTGTAAGTCACTGTTTCCCATTGAAGTTTTCCTCCAGGATCACGTTCGTGCTATTTATAATGTTTTCCGTGTATTCTTCTGGTTCTCCTAATACTTCAATATCATAAACACCGTAGGGTTTATATATATATTACTAAAATTGGAATATTTAAATGATAAAATCTTTAAAATAATTTGTACAGAGTAAAGAAAACTGTTTTACTAATAACAAATATTTTTATAGCAATATATTTAAATTACTACATAGCCTATATTAATGATTAAATTTTATGGAAATGACACTTTTAATATTTTCGACCTTAACGTTAGTAATGGGCATGACTTTTAAAGGGCGAGTATGAGGCCAAGTCGTGACGTATACGTTTTGGGATTAGTATTCCCTTTTAGCCAAAGGTTTTCCTTTATTTTATATACCGTTTTGAAATTATTTTAAACATTTCAGCAGTCAAATATTTGTAATTTACTTAAAGATTTTCCTTCATTACACATAGAGTTTTCAAGTTACTTAAACGGTTTAATCATTGAAGTATTTGTAGATTCGTAAAAGATTTATCTGCATTAATATTCAAGATTTTATCACTATATTTGTAATTATATTTCCAGAGAAATTTGTCTTTAAACTTTGAAAATGTATTTTATAATATATTGAGATAAAATGAATGTTATTCTATTTTTTATGTCAAAGTTGTAGAGTGCTATAATTTAGTTCGCCATTCTGAGGTAGTTTAGTAACAAGATTATAATTATGAGTGCTAGGGCATGCGCTCTGTGAAGTAGAGTAGTGACATACTTCATTAATAATAACAGACATATATATATATGCAAAGATGAACACGTACACAGAAAACGTAAAATGTAGAAATTTACTATGACGCCATCAGTTGGCACCAATGTGCTAGGGCAAGGCCGTCGTAGGTATGATGATATACGTTGGGCATATAACTCCACTAGTTCCACTGCACTGAATTTAAATGTTTTATTAATTTTTTTCTTATTTGCGGCCCATTTTTTTAGTTTTTAATTTTATTGCTGGTAATGCAATTGTAACTCGACCCGTGAAATTTTTCATATTCATTACACGTCGTCATGTTTCTAGTTTCTAATTACAACTGAAAATGATCTTTTCGTGTTTTTCTCTTTGTGAGGGAATTTAACATGATGTAATTAACTTCCTTATGCATTCATAGATACAGAATAACAGAAATAGCAACGACATCCCAGACCATATTTCACATATTCGACATAAGTACATAGAATAGCTGACGAATCGTAGTTATACGTTTACAGTAAAATGTATTACATTCAATTAGAATGATAGCCACATTCGGGCAGCAGATACTTTTTCAAACACATAAATATAACCTGGTAAAGGTCACTAGTATTTTAGGTAATTTATAATTCTTAATAAGTTATATATTTTATATCTGAAGAGATCATAATTTTGGTCAAATTTTGAGTTCGTCTACGTAGAATTTGTAATCATTTTATTAAATATTGTATTTCGACTTATTTGGACATTAAAATTTATTTGTTTAGTTTTTAAGAATTGGAGAAATTTTCAATTTTAATTTTCTTTTAATTAACTATAAGAAAAGTTCCATATAAGATATGTAAGTATGAAAATATTTCTCTTTTGGTCTCAATGGCAAAATTTCAAGAATGGATTCCTCATTATTTCAGTATGAGGAATTTATTCATGATATGTTGCTATCGAGTTTTATAACGCCCTGTATGCAAGGCCTCAATAACGAGAACCTCTATTTAGTAGTACTTCATTTACTCGAAGTCCACTGGAGCCCGATTATCTTAACGTAGGAATTCTATTTTCACGTCGGACCTGTGGATTCTGCATTTTTATCAATCGTTAACTAGTTGAAATCATGTAATAGAAACTATCAGGCAGAGAAACTTTATGTTCGGCTTTTCCATTCCCTATATTAGCTTGACTTATGGAAGTATGGGTTTAAGCAGAAGGTGTAAAATAATTCTTGATTAGTGAGAATATATAGTCAGGAAAAGCAACCGATAAGATGAGAAAAATGTGTGAAAGACAAAAATATAGCACGAAGAATTAGAAACCAACGTACAGTAAACGAATAGGAATAATAAACACGACAAAGACTTATAAATAGCAAGGAGAACTCCAAAAGCTAGAGAAAGCTTTTTGCAGTCAATGTGATTTATTTACTACTAAGTGACGGTCTAAAACTTAAATTTTTAATTATAATTCATATAAAGTAACAGAAAAACTATATTTATATTATACAAATTAGCAATGAACAATGCATTTTCTGTTAAAGAAGACTATAACAGTCCTCTCGCAAGGATTTTTCATGCTATAAAACCCACTTTTGTCACCGTGGGTTTTAAATAAATTGTAAGCTTGGTTTCCAACATTTTGTATCCTCATTTTTAAATCAAGCCTCATGTTAGAATTTTTTTAAAACCCCTTTCCTACCTCTTTCAAGAACTTAAACGAACATTTCTATAACTAAACAAGTTATATAAGGAAGTAACCAATAAATAGGTATACTTAGGTCATAAAGCAAATGTCAAACCATACAATCCTTGTGACTTTTCTCACGTTTTTGTATCACCGAACGAAAGAATAATGATTGTAGAGACGTCACAGACGTGTCATTTATTTTATCATTGAATATTGTCATTTAATTGTCTACTTATTAACGTAATTTGTATAATTATAATAAACGTTTTATATTCTCATTATTTTTTATTAGTATGCGAACATTATTTGTAGTTAAAACTTTGACGTTCACCAATATATTAATTTTCCAAGCTAATTTTCATGGTAACTTATAATGTTTTTTCAGGTCAAAATTCTTACGGAGAAGCTGCAATCGAGCAATGCGAAGATGCGCGATTACCGGAACCAGAACCTGCAGCTGCGTCAGGAGCTGAAAGTAGCTCAGCGTGCTCTGTCCAATGAGATAGGGGAGAACGTGACCATCCAATCCCTCGTCGCCCAAGGCAGCAACTTCCGCGGTCGGGCTCAGCAGATCATACATCTGCAACAGAAGGTGGCCGAGCTCACGGAGAAACTTCAGGGCCATTCCTCGTTGAGCGAGGAGTCCACTCGGTCCAAGCACTTGCTAGCCATTGAGAAGGAGAAAAGGGCAATACAAGAACGCACGACGTTGGAGCTCAAAGAGTCGCAGATGCAGTTGGACGATACCAAGAGAAAACTGGAAGCTCAACGTGCCAGAACGAAGATACTCGAGTCAGAAGCCGGCGACATGAAGGTGAGACGTGTGGACTACACGCCCATTTACTATCCCGGTAACTAGAAATATATAATGATAAATTATTAACATGATAAATGTTCAGACCTGGATTGATTCCAAACTCAGTACATCTAATGGAGCGCGTTAGAATTAAAATTTCTAGGATGAAGATTATTGGTACGCATTGCTACGTAGATTACTGATCATCAACCGCGAAGAAAGATGAAGTCGTGAGAATCCTTTTAACTTCTTCTTTTGTTGGCACTACAAATCATTTTTAGGGTCTTGGCTAACCGGGACTGACAATCATCCGTGACACATTCCAGGTTTCTTTTGAATGACCCGTGGTCAACGTATCGATTCTTCTTCAGTCTCTACCTCAGTTTCGTGAGCAGCTTTTACCTTCTACAATAGATTAATACTGATTGATATGATGTCAATATTTGATATGCGGGTACTGTCTTAAGGGGAACGGAATGTTCATTTGATTTACTGATATTGGTTAGTTAAATCCAGCACTCGTTTTTTTTTGTTAAACAGAATAAAATGTCTGTGCTGTTGGAAAAGAGCGAGCACGACAACCAGCTCGTAGCTGCGTTGACTTCGCAGCTCCGCATGGCCGAAGAATCCTCGAAGGACCGCAAAGCTCTCTTGAACGCGGAAATCGAGCGGAACACCGAGCAATGTCGCCGACTGGAGAAAATGCTGACTGTCGAAAGAGAGAGCATTTCGCGATATAAGGCGGACCTAGCAGAGAAAGACAAGATGCTGGATTGCCTGCGGGTGCAGCTGGAGCGTGTTGATGTGCCGAAAATGGAATCCAGCCGAACGACGACACCTCGGACCGACATGGGCTGTGGAGACACAAAGTTGGCGCTGCAGGCTGCGGAGGCAGAGAGGATGCGTCTGCTCGAACTCATCGCCGTCTTCCACAAACGTCTGGACGAGCAGCAAATGGCGGCGGATGATGCCCAGGACAAGTGAGTTGCAACACATCTATTTAACGGTGTTTTGAAAATTGAACGAATGTTTACCGAATCGTCTCGATACACGATACACTTCTGATAAGTCATACGTAGACATACATTCCACTACCCACCTTTACCCTGACTCGCTTTTAGTTACCTCAGACAAGTCGAAGGTTCACCGCTTATAATGAACTTGGGGATTGGATTATAATTTAAATCAAAATAAATTGTCTCGTTGGATTAAATAAAAACAAATTAAATTCCTTTACAGAATGCAAAAGGAAACAACAATAATTACTAAACTTTAGGGTCCTTTATTTAAAAAAATTACCTCAGCGAGCTCGATTACATTTAGTAAGGCTCTACTTTTTTTAATGGCTTTTCGCACAGCAACAAAATCTTCATCACGCACTTTTCAATATTGGCACTAACACACCGAGATTTATTGTGGGTCGTAAACAGCTTTGCCCACGCCGGTATCTTGGGGTCCGTCTTCCACGAATACTGGCTCTGGGAAATTACTTGCATTTCGCCTCGTTGTAGGGACATCCTTCCTTCGGGTAAGATTCCTCGTTTTATCTCCACCTGATTACTAACTTCTTTAGTGTCGTAGTTCAACTAGCACGCACTGTTCTGACATCCTACTCGTTCTGATTCACCATTCCCAACACCTCTATCATACACCACGCACCCTCCAGAAATTTTCCTTCTTCAACTCTCCATGCCCGACTGCCAATATTCCTCTCCTCTATCCTCGCAGGATATCCTCTATTCAGCACGGCTCGCGGTTTCTCTCCCTAATTTCTGGCCTTCCAAAATTCCCATGGTCAAAGAACTGAACTCAGATATTAGATTTTTAAGTTTCCAAACGGTGTTTTTGGCTCGTTCTGAAACCCTATGTCTCACCTCTCTGGCGCCTTGGTGTTTAATTGGACTGCTGTCTGCAATATGGGGAATTCTTCACCCAATGGCGAAATAAAATGGCGATTGCCATATCCAGTCTTTACATGGTCAAGCCTGACGCTACCTGCAAGATCATTTCTGTTGATTACTCCCTGAGCTGCACATTCCAACTCAAATATATATAATTCTAAGCACACCAAAATCTTTTATATAAGAGCGGCAGCCCCACATTTATATTCGTCAAGTTAATCTTGAAAACCATTACAACTTGGCCCGTTTTGGGTCGCTCTTGTCTGAACCTTCATTATTACTAAAAAATATTTCTCAACAATGACAACGCAAAGTTATTTTGTGTAGAGTTCCATTTTAAATAATTCTCGTTGGTCACACAAATTGAGCAAAATATTGAATGGATTTTGGGGCATCCAAATTGTTTTTCCCCCATAACAATGGACCGCTGACAATGTCCATACAGTAAAAGTCTATCGAAATGAGTTTCGTTTTAAATTAGTTTCCAAATCTGACCTCGTCATCAAGTTGAGATACCCTGAACGTGAAACGTTCCCAGTGATATGAATCGCACGATGAATTTATACCCTAACTTTAATATGATAGGTGGAGGAAGGAACGATACAAAGCTGCCTGTCTAGAAACAAAGGTGTCGCGCCTGGAAATGGAACGGAAGAGCCTGGTAAAGGTGGGCTGCTACAGAGGGAAGCTTTCCGACACTTTGAAGACTCAGCTGCTTAGTCTGGAAGAGCGACAGCGCCTGGAACTGCTCGAAGAGGAGAATACGCTGTTGAAGTTCCGCTTGGAAACCATGCGGAAAGAAAAAGCCGAGGACGTGATGAAGTACACTGCTCTTCTACAACAGCCCCTGGGGACGCAAGGCCGCCGCACCGAGTCTCTGCCCAGCGTTTCCAGTTCCACCGACAGCAAATCTACCAGCTCCAAGAAGCGCCGGTAAACTATGATGCATAGTATCGGTATAGTTTATTGAAACTTTTTTACAGCAACCGCAAAAATTGAAATTGTATTTTACAGTAAATATATACCCACAGCGTTCTTGTTGTTTTATCGTATAATCCCATCAAAATAATATTTGGTCGGACAAATTGCTAATGTAATGTTAGAATTTTAAGTATATGGTCCATCAAAGCAGTACATGTAGTATTTAAGTGTATTTTAGTTCAACATCGCTTTAGAAAAATTGAGCAAATCTGTATTTTAAAAGAACCTTAGAGAGTTCCAGATCGTTTATATTTTCTCTTAAACAATAAGCAATACACAGTATGTCAGGTCTTAAGCTTAAAACAACAATTTCGCTTTACAATTTGGATATATTTGGACAAATTGTAGTATCGTGCCCACGTTATTGTTACCTACAATTTTAATGTTGAAATTAAAGGAAGTGTAGTTTTGTTTCTATCTTAAATATCGAGAAGAGACAAATAAAGGTTGCATGTAAATAAAATGGAATGGTTTAGCATAATTTGAGCTCATCAGCTGTATTCAATATGTAATCCAAAATTTAAAAAGGCTAGTAGTTAAATATCTAATATCTATAATTGATGCATTGGCCGTATTTCTTATTAATAATTGCAAATTCCAATATTGAATCCAATTCCAATATTGAATCAACGCAGACATGTCACAATTCTTGTATACGTAGAACGTATCATTCAATAAAGTTTATTGTATTCTTTAGAAAGGTCTCTTCATTTCAATTTAAATCACTGTTTCTAAATATAAATAAGTAAACCGAAATTATATTCTGAATGACACCAGAATGCATCCGGAAAAAAAATCTCGTTTCATTTTGCACGTATGATTTACAAATTACTCTCTACAAAAACAACCTCAATGTACACTGAAACGCAGTTATTATTTCGGATTCAATTATATATATATATATATATATATATAATTAAATAAACTTATATGATCCGTCCCTGACTGCTCGTCGTGGTCAGCGAACCTCCAAAATCACAGCATTTGGCCTGTTTTAGGGATCCGCCGAGTTTGACGCACCAGCACAATTCCTCTGATCCGCGCCGACCGTGCCAAAATATTACTAAAATTCACAGATATCCTGAAGGACAGTAAATAAATGTAATCTTGCCGTTGTAGAAATAATTATTCGGCCACTTTTTTCTTACTTAAAAGTGGCCCTTATAGTAATAATAATACTAATGAAAAGGAGCTATTATGGACTAAATACGTCGTCAGTAAAGTGCACGAGACGATTAGCACCTTTTCACCAACATTTCGTGGGAGAAATTAGAAAGAAGAAAGATTCACCACTTACGTATAATTACATCTCCACCTTCGATTCATTGAGAAGTCTAGAACTTGCCTTTGACAAAACGCGATCATTAATTCAGGTTGGTGACCGATTGTTGAACGCATCCCAGACAACAGTGGGATATTTCTTGATCACGATCCGGCGAGCAGAGTGTTTATTAACCAACGAAGACGGAACTAATTCCCGGAAGAAGACCCGACGAAGATAAGGTAAAAATATCATTCGGAACATATAGATAAACCGAATATGGGAGACATGACGTTCAATATCGGAATAAACCCTGATCTATGGAGACAGCAGAATGTTCGGTAACAATCCTCAATCCTTGAGACGCCTAGACGAAAATATTTTGCATAAATTAAGAACCAAACATCATTTGTGAAGACTCTAGGCAACATTTGGGAAAATGAGAGAAGAGGAAAGATTAAGCGACTGTTCAATGCAAACAAATATATATATATATATATATATAACCCAATTCTTTTATTCAAACACAAACAAATGTTGAAAAACTAACGGTGATAGTCCTCATCAGTTACATATTCAAAAACAATTTTTTATACAATTCGTTGAATATATATATGGTTCATTTTTTTACCAGACGTAATGAGACCATGAAGCTCAGATCAAGCGTAATATGAAAGAAATTCAATGACAATGATTCCAAAAATGTTAGTTAGTCAGTTTAGAAAGGACTAACTAAACCATGTGTGAGAAGGTTCAGTTTAATAAATTTTATATGCGATAGAAGAAAAACATGTGCCGAGTTCCGGAAAGATTGCGAAAGATGCAGCATATAATTATTAACTGTTCATAAATACCGGAGAGTAGTAATTATAACATTTTGGTCAAACGGGGAGTAATTAATATTGATCATACTCTGAAATACTGACGAAAAAATTAAAATGGCGTTTTACGAATTGTATAAAAAATTGTTTTTGAATATGTAACTGATGAGGACTATCACCGTTAGTTTTTCAACATTTGTTTGTGATTGATGAAAAGAATTGGGTTATATATATATATATATATATATATATATATATATATATCCAATATTATTAGTCTCAGGAAATGCAGATATAATTTTTTGATCGAATAATTAATTAAATTTGTTAGTGTGTCATATTATTATGTAGTTTCTTTGAGACTCCTGGTTTCTGCAAACTAGAAGGTTCAAGTTGTATTTTACTACGTTTCAGATTTTCTTTAATATTTGTAATTTAAATGAAGCGTTTTCGTGGGAACCTCATTTGATATCTACTTGGGACATCTCATAAAACTATATTCTTAAGCCGTTGGAAGGGAGACAAATGAAGCTTAAAAGTCGGACATCCGCGATTGAGCGTCAGCGTGGGAATATGGCGCACCTGTCGCGGTAAAATATTGTCGCCCAGTATCCAGTTGAGACGGAGGAAGTTACAGGTGCGAGCGGTGGACTGTGGGAAATCCGGGGGCTGACCTCTCGTTCCTTTGGCACGAGGAGCGTTGCTTCGGGAGGAAATGGACTGCCACGGTGATAAGACGCATAAAGAACCTTTGTGCGAACGAGGACAAGAAGACAATTGAGACGTCCTACCTACAATTTACGAGCTCCAAAGTCTCTCATTACATGCCAAAGTCAAGAGATAGAAAGCTTTCTTTTATTTTCATGTTGCGCTGTTGTGATAAATTGAGAAGATTAAAAAGCAATTGACAGTCAAACAAGAAAAGAAAATAGGTATTAATTTTTTTAAGAAGGGAGAGTTTTTGTTCATGTGAAGAAAATGTGTTTGAAATGAAAGTGAAAGGAAACGTGAAAGCAAAACGTAAGAAAAGTCGCTACGGAGAGATTGTCATAAGCGCATTCACCTGATCTTATTTGTGTGCTGTAATATGTATCAAGATATCAAAGGAAGATTCTGGTTGTAATTTAAAGTCGATTATACTTACTTACCTCCATATATATTTCCTAAAATTTCTCCTGTCCTATTTTTTCCCGTTGTCGCAGACAAAGGGCAACAGCTAACATTTATATAATAAAACATCTAGTGAAACACTGTAAATACTAGAAGAAATAAAGACTAATTAAAATATTTTTAAAATTCAAAAATAATTATTTTGAATAAATAAGTTTCGGCACCTATTTGCACCCTATTTAGCCTTAGATCTGACTTATGTTTGTATTAAATATTTACTAAATCTGGCTATAATTATTTATTTGATACGTTTCTCGGTTACTATAACACGCTTTTCTCGTTTGATATAATTGTTATTGTATTTACTATTTTAATTTATATTGAATGTGGCTTAGCCGCGTTAAATATACCCTTGTTAATTGCATCGCTAGGCACAGGTAAGGAATTTCCTGAATAAGCTTCAAGATAAGAATAGTCAGCAGGCAGGCAAATTCCCGGAAGTCACCTGTATGTCGGCACAAAGAGAAAAGTTCCCCCTCTTCGTCCAAAAAGGGGCATACACGAAAGACACAGAAGTTGCAACAGAGCAGATTATGACCACACGTAAAAAGTGTCAAGTAAGATTATTAAATTGAACTTTTGAGTGAAATAATAAATACTTATACTTTTTAATTAGTAATAATATTGAAAAATGTTTTAGAAGCTGCAATATTAAAAAAATTAGTATTGGGACTCCCGAGTAGGATTTTTGTGTAAGTAAACGTCGGTTTTCACGAAGAACAACTAAACATGGACTTAAATGCAATAGTATTTTACTCTTAACAGGTATATAATCATAATTAAAACTACTTTTTCTGGATTCAAAAGTATGCAAAATATTTATTGATTATAAACATGAAGACTAGGGCATTACACACACAATTTTTATTTTCGTTGATATGTATAAGTATCTATACTCATTATTTCATGTTAATCAGCCCAAAGAGACGGTTCAAGTATCTTCTTCTTATATATAATAATAACTGTTTCAAAGTATTTTTGGTATATGTGTGACGTATAAATATGAATGCCTGTAGCAATTTCGAACAATTTTGTACACATGTTCCTTGCGAGTCGCAAGCAATCAGGGACTGTAGGAGTAAGATCTAATTGCCACCCGTGGGGGTGGGGTGGAGATTATGGATAATACAACGAACATTTACGGCACATACATGCATGCGAATAAATATTTTCACGGTTACTGAGATTGATAGTATTGTTAAGTTTTCAGATTTTATTTTTGAAGTTACTGTACTTATTTAAGGTACCGGGAGATTATTTGACTCAATTAAGATACCGAGTCATCGTCATCGGGTGAATTTCAGCTCATATAAAGTAGGGGGTGCGGAAAGGAAAGTTCTCAAAACTGTAAATTTGTATCTGATTGTTAAATCACGTTTTTACAAATAGACTACCGTCTAATTAGATATTGTAGTGGGCTAATATAAATTAATTCCCTGGTCTCGCTGGGCACCCAGCTAATTATCTATACCAGTAAATAAAATTGGAGAGTCTACTTGTCAATATGCTTGTCTCGAATACGCTCCAAAATGGTCAACGGATTTCAATGAAAATTTGAGGGTTTAAAAATAGGAGATTTAACGTAAATTTCGCTACTGATATTAATATAAATATTAAGTTAACTGGAAGGTTTCTTCGCATGCGTTCGTTCTAAATTCGAAAAGTCCTTGCGGGTTGCCTGTACACTTCATCTGTTTATGCTCCGAAACGGTTAAACGGATTTTAATGACAATATCAGGTATTGAAACAGTAATCTCAACTTAAATTTTCGTGTATGTTTCATTTCGATCATATGATATTAATGCAAATATTTATAAATTCATTGAATTTACGTACAAAATTTACGTACGTGAAAATCAACTGCGAGTTAGAAGTTCTACTAGGCGTTCCTATAGCGAAGAATAAGAAACAGGTTAAATAAATTGCTTTCAGGAAGTAAGTAGTACTCATAAGTAGAATAGATTAGAAGTAGAAAAATACTGACTGGTTGTAAGTTTTCTAATTGAAGAAGAAATAACCTAAAGGCGCTGCCAAAATATTTTTGTTTTCTGTGTTATATTTAAATTTCCACTGAGGCTTAAAATTTTGAAGGCCAATAAAATAATTAATAAACTCGATTATAATCAACACACATTATTATTTCATTTATATGGTTGTAAATACTATTCCAATTTGATTTTGACGGATATGTGAACAAGGTCTTTAAAACTACTAAATTTTAATGAACTAATTATTTGAAATAATAGATTGTAGGGTTTCTATTTTAAAGGTCTCCTAATTATTTATTACCTTAACCATATTTATTGTAACGTCGTGTAAATATATGTTTATGAAACCTTTTATTGTGACTTATTTGACCATTAGCATTTATATTACATTTGTAATTTATTTATTAATGCAGCGCATAACTATTGACTAAATTTTTTGTCGGGTAATTTACATAAAAATTGAAAAATTATGCTTATTCAGAAACGAATTAATTTGCATTATAAAACGATTTATTTTAGGTTCTGTACACAATTCGGTACCTAAAGACACTAAATGTGCGAAAATATCGGCGAATGTTATAATTATTATCTTAAATAAATGGCTCAATTGAAAGACTTGAAACATTACAAGAACTAAAACAGCTTATAATAATTCGTATGCAAACGTCCTTTAACTGCCCGCGATGAATCCTGAAAACTGTAACTTAACCAAACGTCTGACTTCTTTCTTATAGCTTATTTTTTATTTCATATAACATATAACTCAATTCTATAAGCTTATGTTCTGAATTGATGAACTGACTGTAAATAAAGACGAATAAATATTCTTATAATCATGAAAGTCTCACTTTCTTAACTTATTTCAAATACACATTTTAACATAGCATAAATGAAAATAAAGCTAAATTTGTCATCTAATAATTTAATTGCCGTTAATATAATTACGACGTTTCGTCCATCTTTGTGGACTTCATCAGGTAAATATTTAAATGGAAAGAAATATTACCGGAAGTGGATAATTTTCTTCATTTAAAAAATTACCTTCTTAAGTCACAAAGGTGGACGAAATGTTGTAATTATACTAATCTAATGAGAATTAAATTTTTTACTGACAAATTTTGCTGTGTTCTTATTTATTTCACGTAATGACAGATCATTGACTCTTTAATTTAATTTCTCATTTCACATTTGATTTCACCACAGATGATGAACGATATGGAATTAAACTTTAAAATATAAGTACTATAAATACGAGGGTGGTTTAATAATTAATGCTTGTTTTCATTTATTTGTCAAGTCAATTAAATGTAATTTACAGATCATAAACCCACAACATTAATAATTAAATTTTCACTTTTCAATACAGTCTCAAGCTATCAATGCAAGGGCGTTTTCACAGCCTCTTCATTTTCAAAGTGAGTTCCACGATGAGCTTCCTTTAGTGGTGTGAACAGATGTAAGTCCAAATTGATGCACTTAAAGAGTTGTGACGCTATTGTTTCTCGCGTCTCTTTATTCTGGATGGTTACCATTCTTAGTTCCCACCACGCACAAACTTTGGAGAATACCTGTTTTTGAATAATCGTCATCACACTTCTTTTACTGATGGAGAGAGTGAGAAACAGTTAATTAGTCCTCTTAAATGAGTTCATAGACTCGCTGAATGTTGCGTGGAGTCACCAAAGCAACCTGCTTGCCGCTTCGCATTTCATCAGCGGAGGGTGTTTACCCTTCAGCTTTGTTACAACGAAGAATCCATCGCCAAAAAGTGCTCACATTTACTTTTTCTTGAACTTACACATTTTTTAGCCTCCCTTCATATTAGAGTGCCCGCTCTTTCTTCCCTTTCTGTATTCATCCAGCTGTGATCTAACAGCATTTTCTCTTCATACTCCTACCCCCCTTCACCATATACCCCTCTAATCCTATCTCTAGTTTTTAGTAAATTGTATTACTGTAAAGAAATAATAATGGAAGAATTTTTTAAAACGCAATTTTGTAAGTTTGTGATGTACTAGAAAATAGGCTAATAATGTTATAAATAATCAATAAAAAATATTTTAGCCTTTCAAGAATGAGAATGGGCGTTACTTTTTCCGCATTTAATAATTCAATCACCCAAGACTGTATAATTCGTGCATCAATGTCATTCATTTTGCAAGAGGGAACAGTGCCGCCACCTGTAGACTGTTCTTACTGTTGCGGATTATAGAAGAATGGTTGAGGAATCACGCTAAATTCAAGATTTTCACATAAAGAACTTATTTTAGGAGAAAAAATAGGAAGTACTACTTACGAAACGCCCTCGTAATTACAATATATTTTTTTTATAAATTTAATTCGTATGTGAACGAAATTATTATATTAGTAAGCTAATCAAGAACATTTCTTTATATCACAATTTTTTTTCTCTGTCATCAACGATACTTTAGCATCAAGCTGTTAAGAAAACGTAATTTGCACAAAAATAAAAACTATATACTCATAACTCCTCTCTATATCATGATTAGTAATTTTTTTCGTAATGTTTTCATCAGAAGGGTTAAAAAAGGCCCGAACTCTGTGTTTTAAAAATGTATATCTTTCTTCGATACTCAAATAAAATAGCTTAATAGAGTTATACACTCTTCAAAACTCCAACAAGGACTTCCATAATCTCACAAGCACATTGTAATGGACTGTCAGAAAGAATACCATTATATGCCGATTACATTTTCCGAAACATAGATGCCGCAATATTTCAAGAACTGCGACAAAGAGAAATAAAAAAAAGTGAACGGTGATTTGTCTGCTGGCTGAGTGTCAACCATTCAGACGTCACGAAACAATTAATCAATATATGAGAAGGAAATATAAAAAGAACCTACGAGTGCTCAATACAACCTTGCGAAGACACAAAAGAAGAGCCTGGTGCTTATTAGCAGCACAGATATACTCTTATGAAACCTGTACCTTCTCTTTATTACCTTTGTGTGGCCTCGGGTAGCATTATGCTCTAGTAGATGAAGAATGATGCTAATTTCTTATTCATGAGAAGGTTGTTGTTCGCATATAAGAAGAGACATAAATTTAATCGTGATTTTTAAGTTTTTTGTTGACTCGCATCCCATTTTTTATTATATTTCCGCCTCTCCATCTTAAATTCACACAATGAAAGCAGACGTTGCGTGTGTAAAAGTATGAGTTTTAAGTAAGCGATCAAAGTTTGTCGTTTTAATGAAACGTGATACTAAATGAAATTGTGTGCCTTATGAGTAAAAATTTCACTTATTTTACAATAAATAAAAAGACGGCCAATAAGTCAGCATACAAATTTATCACTATTTATTCAAAAATGGCATTTCGTCTCATTTTTGAAACTTCCTCAGGCGTAAAATTTAGGAATTCATCAGATTTAATTCATCAATTTGGCCGTAACGTCGCTGGAGATTGTCCGCAAAACTAAATTCTTTACGTCAAGGACTACATACGATGAATTGCTCAATTTTACGCCTAAGGAAGTCTCAAAAAGAAATAGAAACGTCGTATTGGAATAAATAGTGACAAATATAGTGTCTGTAAGTTTAAATTAAACTTTAAAAAGGCCAAAAAGAGACAAAAATTAGTGAAACATAGCAATCTATAATTTAAAAACATGTTTAGGTCCTGCTCTGGACCCTCTTCGGGTTGAACTAAATAACAATGCAATATTTTTATTTAATTCAACCTGAAGAGGGTCCATATCAGGACCGAAACATGTTGTTTTTAAATTATAGTTTGTTATGCTTCATTAATTTTTGTCTGTTTTTGGCCTTAATCAAATTTTAAATAGTTATAAATTTATATGCTGAATTATTGGCCGTTTTTTATTTATTGTAAATTTTAAAGTCAGAAAACTATGTTGTAATTTTAAATTATTTTATTTCCTGTGTCGAATTGTCCTATATTGCAATAAAGATTTTTTATTATTGCATTTTAGAATATTGAAATTAAGAAAAAATTTACTGTAAATCCAAGAGTTTTACCGTAAATATAACTTTGCTCGATTAAAAAAAGGTAATTCTTTGAAAGCTACTTTTGTAGGTTATTGAATTTGAATTGATTTGAGGCAATTAAAGCAACACAAGAATGCAGCACAACTATTACATTTTACGGACCTCATGTTTCATAACTCATCTCTGACATAATTACTGTTATTTGTTGTTCATAATAGAGGTGAGTATTATTGATAATTGTGACTGTGGTATTTTGTTTCTATAATTGTTATTACTAAGGGTAACGGATCATAGTTTTAAGCTTCATATTTCTACTCATTCTGCATGATAACTGATATGAATACTCTCTCACTCTTTCTCTTTACTAAAAGTTAACTGACTCCACGCACTGTCGGCTTTTGACTTCTCATAAAAATTTGTCCCTTCCTCAATGTTACAGTCAAGAAACACGAGTTTCTAAAAATTCAACCAATGTAAGGTTACTTTCAGAGAAGTTTCTGTTTTTATTTTTTAACTATCGGTTCCAAGCGGCCTCGTGCCTACCGAAATTTCCTGGACAACTTCATTTAGACTGACATTGTCCCTGCTATTTCTCCGAAATCGTTGTCTGATATTTTTTAATTGTTGCTAAGAAACTTAACTATATTTTCGAAATTTTAAAGCGGTTGAAAAATAATAATTTTTGATACAAGTTCATTATTTAATTAATATACGTAAGGAAAAAATTAGTAAGTCATCCTAAATTGCAGAATAAATTTAATATAAACTTTATTAACATTATATATTACACGAATTATCATTTCAAAATTCGGAACCTCATTTGGTGAATTATAAAGAATCAAGAAATTTATGAAGATGTAAATTTAGACGTGCATGTCTCTCAAGCGAAAAGTCCGAATCGGAATATATATTTATTATGTATAACTAATAATATACATAATTTTTTTGTGAACTATTGGAGTCAAAATCAAAACGTATGAACTTTTATGTTTTTGTCAATAATAGGAATTTATTAGGAAAAATTTATTGATTACAAAATTTACAGTTTGAGCATTGTAGTTATACTTCAAGTAAATGGCATTTTTGATGGAGTCAATAAATTTGCATGGAGTCATTGAAATTTAACTGGGAATTCTACACAAGCTTATGACTTCGTGCTTATTTACAGATGTAGGACAATTTTGTTTCCTGATGAAATTAACTAATTCTACTTTTGTATAAGGAATTATTAAAGGTACCGAGGAGAATAAATATTTTCCGAAATTGCTAATGTACCAAAAAATTAACGAAACTGTAATTTATTCAAACATTAAATAAAAGTATGATATTAAAAATAGGAATGATAATCAAAGAAAGAAAATGGTTAAAAAAAGACGTGGGAAATTCCGTCACAGGACTTGTACGCTGTGAGCAATACTTAATGTCTATAAGACACTAGTAATTTTTCAGAGAGTCTCACTTGGCGCTGCATTAATTTCTAACCTGTCAAGGGTTGAATGACGAAATGAGTCTCCTGACCCCTGATATTTGTTAATCAAGCTGCACTGCTTCTCTGCGGCCCGACGGTGTTTTGTTTCTCTCGTAGGGCAAGTTGTTAATCTATCACTTTAATTGCATTTTTATGGAACACTGTTGTTGGTCGCATTGTTGTCTGGATCCTCATAAGGACCTGTGAGACGTTGGATGATTTATGAGTTCTGTCCTAGTATTTCGCTTTAAACTATTAGTAACGCATTCCTGAACTCGCTTGTGCAATATCTTGACGGTAACAATAAAAAGTAAATAATGAGGTGTGGTATCATGGCTACGGGTGTAAGATTTCTGCTAGTCGCTTAGCATGTAACTATTATTCATTCAGATAATTACGAAACGGAAGTCTACGGTTTAATAGAATCAACCGAGAAAAAATAACATTCTGATCGAAAATTGTGTTTGATTACACATTCCCTTTGGCTATTCATGTTACGGAATGTAAAGAATTATCAATCCAGAAATTCTGATTCAAACCAATTTATTTACTGAAATGGTGACAAAGCTTGGTAAACCTACCTTAGTTGTTGTGGTATTCAGTCCTAAAACTGGTCTGATGCAACCCTCCATGCTAACCAATCTTGGGCAAGACTTTTCATTTCCACATAACTACCATATCCCACATCCTCCATAATCAGCTTAGCGTATTTCATCCTTTCATACCCTCATCTGTTTTTACCCCACACACTTCCCTCTACAAGATCCTCACGTCTTACAACGTGGCCTATCAATTTATTTTCTCTCTTGGTCAACGACCTTCATACTGTTCGCTCTTCCGCTATTCCGTTTATAACATCCCCGTTAGTGATTTTATCCACCCATCTGATTTTTAGCATTCGCCTATAGCTTGGTAAACCTACATTTCAAGGGCTTCTATTCTTTTCCTTTCCAAACTCGTATCGTCCACGTTTCGCACCCATATAACGCCACGAACATTTTTAGCGACGATTTCCTAATATGCTCACTTATTTTTCCCGTAAGTAAATTCCTCCTTTTCGCGAAAGCTTTCCTTGCCTGTGCTATCCTACTCTTTTTGCCTACTATAATTCTACCATCCCTAGGTATTACACCTCCCAAGTAGCAGAATTCCTTAACTTCCGTCAAAATATCCCTTCCCAATCTAACACCATTTGTTATTCCATTGTTTCTCAAACTACACTACATTACCTTAAGTTTCCCTCTACTTATCCTCATATTGAACTCTTTCTCCAGGACCACGTTCATGCCATTTATTATGGTTTCCAGGTCTTCTTCTGATTATCCTAAAACTACAACATCATCGGCAAGGCGTAAGGTTTTTATTTACTCTCCCTTCAGTATGATTTCTTTTACGCATTCCGTTTTAACTTTCTTCATTGCCTCTTCGATATATATATACGGCTTTCTTTTCTTGATCTTTCTTGGTCTTCTATTCTAGCTACAGCTGCCTGTTTTCTGTAGAGGTTATGTATAAGCCTCTTTTCATGATATTTTATTCCAGTGCTCTTCAAAATCCATTACACATTATAAAACGCTTTTTTTAAATCTACAAATGCCATGAACGTAGGTCTGTTTTTTCTTATCCTACCTTCTAAAATTAGTCGCATACACAATTTTGCTTCTCTTGTCCGTACATTCTTCAGAAAACCAAAATGATCATCTCCTAACTCGCATTCTATTTGACGTTACTAAACTAATTGTCCTGTGTTTGTTGTAGATTAAACATTAAATTACAGTGAAAACAGAAATATTCCAACGTTTATGTGCTATAAAGAATGTCTGTGGTAATAAGAAGGAGAGGCGCCTGAGGCGGCCGCTCTCAAGTCTGTCGTGTGTGCGGAACCCACGGAAGTGGTCCAGAACAAAGGGATGCTGTGTGCTCGGCTACCGGGCTTCCTTGAACAAACCAACTTCTGCACACACGCACACACACCACGCACGTCGAGGAAGTGGGTCTCTCCTCAAGGGTCTCCAGGGAAAATTTGCAGACCCTGTGTATGTAAACACGAGCAGATAAGCGAGCTTAAACGTACCGAGCTCTGAATCGTAGAAATAAAGATAAAGAGAGTTCTTGGATTCAAGTTGTGAACTAAAGATGTTTATTTGTAGAGAATTAAAAATACAATGATAATTTGATTTAGGGCATTACACTCTTTGCTTACATTATCGTTAGTCTATTAAATTAATAAAATTATAGAAAAGATTTTTTGTTAATAATTGATGATTTCCTGGTGATTATTAACTAGATTCGAAAAGTTAGAAGTGAAGCATTATCGTTACTTAGTTGAAATCAAGTTACGATTCCAACGAGTAATGATGTAAACACGTGACTTATAGACAATCCGAAAAAAAAGCAATACTGTATTATAAAATAATGATCCAAATAAAACACGTAACAAATACTATATTGGCCGCTATTAAATATGGCAGAATTTAAAATTGTTTATAGTTACTAACATAGCAATAAATCCATCTATTACTTTAAAATTTGAAGCAGAAAGCATGAATTAGCTATGGGCAGATCCATTATATTTTGCTGAGTCGTTTAGTGTCGACTCTTTGTAACAAATCTTCAGCTGTCAGAATTTCACCCGACACTATTCTCAACGTTGAATATAAAAACGAATGGGGGAAGGGGGGGGAGTAACAGAAAAATTAACGAACAAAATATGTAATCACTATAAAGTTAATTATTTATGAATTTTACAGGGGATGCAGAGAAGTATAACAAGCCAAAATAAAGGTTCTGTCTTTATTTTAGTAATAATTATGACTTTTCTCTGCTGCCGTTAAACGAGGTAAACCCATAACTTATAAATTTGTTACGAGTGTTATTGTTTATAACTTCATGAATTTTGGATTCAGAACCAGAGTCGAATCTTCCTTTAACTCAATGACTCAACTTGTAGCCAACTCTCCAAGAGTTCTTCAACGGCTCAACTCCAAAGAGACTCGCTCATGACTCTACGACTCGAACTGTGAGCCGTAATTCTATCTACTGAGTCGTTTTATAGAACGGTTCTTTTCATAATAATCAATTATTTGAATCTTTAGCTAACCTCTAGTTCTTATCATCAGTATAAAACAAAACCCAAAAGTAACGAAATCTTCCAACTCATCAATAGCAAAAATTTGTCATTAAAACCTAAAAATTCTCCCTTGAACTTCTTTCTTCGGTCTGTTCACATCACCAATCAATTTTATTAATTTATAATGATTGAAAAGTTCGTATTGCTCTTATCATCCCTCAATGTTTCCTGCAGTTAGCATTGTAGGGAATAATTTCGGGAAACGTCTTTTTTAATAACATCAATCATTGGCCGCGGATCCATGAAATATGTCATATAACGTGTTTAGTAGGTTGTTACGAATAAAAATATAATGAAGCTCACATGTTGTAAATGAAAACTATAATATGGCTCCACTCAGTTTATTTAAAAGGCTCATAGTTTGCATCTAGTTACGTATGTGAAGAACCAAAAATTAACCTCTCCAACCGGTTCTCCACTGGATTATTAAACCTTTCGCCTAGCTAATAGTTTGTATTCAACCTATAAAACAAACTTACAAACTAAACCATAGCCCAGGGACCCTAGTTAACCCTTGGCTACCTTGCTCTAACTTCCGAATCCCCCCTTTTCAATTCCCTTCCTATGCTATTAAAGGGGAGTTACCTGTTTCAGGATCACCCTCATGTAGCCTGTTAACCCCTGATGCATTGGCATCACAAACATCAGCATGCCGATTCTACCAAAATTTTCAAATTTTATTTTACAAAAAATGCGTTTCATTTTTATGCTAGGAGCTTTCGTGCCGCTGTCTTTTCTCCGTTTTGAAGAAAGTGTACCAAATTTTGTTACCTTTTGTTCATATTTTCAAATTTTTATCAATAATATTTAAACTACATATTTTCTTTTTATAGATTGTGTATAGATATTATATAGATTTGAATTACTCTATGTGTATTTAGGTTTTACATACAGCATACGTAAATTACTTTAAGGATATTCGGAAATGTGTTCTTCAATGTCTCTAAACAGTTACCATAACCGTAACAACTTAACTACTGCTTTCAAATATCATATCTTATCACTGATTTACGCTATGGTAGACGTTTAGCAATGTTGATGGAGTAGAGCTTATTCTTTTTCATGAGGCCATCGCTGAATATCCGTGAACGCCAAATAGAGCTTTTAATGATCAGTGGTAAGAACAATATTTACTAAGCATTTTTCGTGACGATGTTCGCCTGTCGAACAAAAATGCTGTAAAATTATACCACTCAATTTCAACAATAGAGAATTTATTTTTTACAATATAAGGGTAAATTTGCCACGCATAACCTCCTATCTTACTTAAATATTAGTTTAACTGACATAGAATAGAGCGTTATGAACTACAAAAATACTTAAATATTACTCTACATAAATTCCCTTGAAGTAGCGTTGGAGTTATTATTGGCCTAAATTGACAGTTTATAGCTTTCAGTCTGGTTACGTGTAAGAGATTTCAGCTGATTGATGACCTAAAATTATTTAAAATAAAATAATTTCCTAACGTTTTTTTCAGACAGCTAATACCGAAAATTATTAGTGGATTTAATTTTTTAAAATTATATGACGTCAGAAAATAATTAACAAAATGCCTTTACAGCATTTACTGTAATTTTTACCTGAGAAACAGGCCTTGTGCAACAAGGAATATTTTCTGGGATTTAATAATAATCGAAATCCTTCCTCCAGGATTACCTGTAACACAACGCGGTTTCAAGTATCAAAAATTGAACGTAATTCTTAGTGGGCAAGGGAGAGAAGCGTATGAATTGTCTGTCTGCGTGCTGAAAGATTGATTACCACGACTAAAAAGTAGTCGGAAGGAATTGTGGTCTCACAGAAAGAAGTTCGAAAGCAATTTCTTTCCACGCAGCACCGGCAACCTTGTGGAAAAACTGATGTGGTTACGGCAACGAATTTCAGGGATCCCCGTAGCAGTAAATACAATAACATGAGTAGTAATGAGAATAAAAGAAGGAACAGATAACAGGTGGAAGATAGAAGGGAAATTGTTAGCACTCGTTGTTGTGTAATCAGGTGAACGGAGTAGGTGACTTCTTCACATAAGCGGAAGACAGATTACAATAAAAAACTATTCAAAGTTTAGAGTTGCTTGTTTTAAACCATTTTTGCGACAGACGCTCTGAAACATTAATATACTAGACGCAAATGACTGTGAACATCTAAAATATATCAAATATATAAATAAATATTGTGCAATAGAGAATATTTGTGAGGTGTCGATTGTTGTAGATGTTTATTTACCACATTACACATTACGTCAATGTTACTATTTATTATTAACCGTTCCAATAAATTTTTATAATAGTAATCAATAATAAATTTATATATTTACTTTTCATTATCTACACACAATTTTTGTATTTAAATTAAAACGAAGAAAAACGTTTAACTGACTATACAATAACAATTGCAAACAAATCAATAGACGTTTCGATCTACCCTTGTGATCCTTGCCAATATTTGAGACAGACTGAAATTAACAACCAGAGGCTAACAAATATATTGAATTTAATTGAGAATTATCTTGTTTTATATTAACAGAAAATTTATTCGATTTAATATGAATCTTCTCAGAAATTAAACTTTCCATAACATTTATTTCGTTTTCTAAAGAGTAGTATTATCAAAATACAGAGAGTGATTTCGTTTCAAAAAATGGTTATTGATAACATAATGCTTATGAGTAGAAAAATTAAAAAAAAGTTCCTAAATTCTAAATGACAGAGATCGTTTAGTTTGACCAATTTAATAATATGAACAATTATTAGAGGAAATTTTATACGCAAAATTATGCCAATCAAAACTATTAAAAACATCTTTACCACTTTTATCAAAAATAAAATAAAGAATTAACGGAACTTAAAATAACATTAAAATTGAACCTTTTTAATAACATTTAAATTAGTATGTAAATGATCATAATAAAGTAAAACAATGAAATTATTTTAAGTAAATTTTGATGGACAGGGTTTTTTGTGTCCTTAAAAATGTAATAATTTCTAAGATTACTAAATTTCAAAATAAATCAACACAATATTAGTTGATACACAGTATTTTGAAAACATAATTAAGATGATAAGTGTGATGAGACCTATAACTTTGTCAACTAAATAAAAAATAAGACTGTCAGAACAAGTAAATTTATAGAACGAATTAAAAGATATAATATGCCCAGACTCACAATGGACACTACAACAAAATTAAGACAACAACCTTTTCCTAATTCATTAGTAAATTTAATAAAGGAACACTAATTTTCAAAAAGCTTGCATTAAGTTATACAATTTATCAGACGGTATACTGACAAAATCGTCATCTCCCATTACCTGTAAGAAGCTATTAGGTTTAAAATTAATTTTTCAAAGACGAGAGTTGTCCTTCAAGACAATTACAGCACAAAACGCAGAAAAGAAAGTTAGGAATGTAGATGACGTGTTTTGAATTAACCTTTCTGATAAGAATTTATTTGGTTTTATTGAAAAGTAAAGAGAAAACAGCCTTGGTAGACAACTTTAATAAGTTTATTTTTGATACCATTTGGGGGAATCCTCAATTATACCTATTCATTCACCCATAAAAAAAACTATGGCTTATAATCTGGTAGTTCCGACAGTCAAGTTAAGCTATTAGGCGTATCATCAATTTAATCTTGGCAAAATTGTTAATATCATTCTATTAAATTCTTACCCATTACTTATATTTCAAAATATATTCAAACTAATTTTAATAAGGTTAAATACGAAATTAGTAATTTATCTGATAAAAGGTCTAGTAATATGTTGATTTTTAACGTTACATTATTTTTGGAAACATACAACATAAACTTATTTATTTGTTTGATAATTTTGGTATTCGTGTTATTTTCAAATCTTATAATGATTAAAACTTAGTCAAAAATATTTCAAATGAAATTAAGATTTGAAACAAACATAATGATGTATGAAAAATTAACTTGTTTAGATTGACCAGCTTGTTACATCGGCCAAACAAAGTGTTCTCTAAAATCTCATATCAATGAAATCAAAACTATTTTGAAATTCAACATTCAAAATTATTCGCAGTGGTCAAATATATTTATTTAAATAATCAGAAATTTAATTGGCAAAAAGTAAAAATTTTAAATGCGCAGTTTAATATTTATTCTATATTATTTGTGAAGTATTACAAATTGGATCTAATAATTTGACCATTACGTAAAGTTTGATACGAATAATTAAAATGTAATTTATGACTCATTATTATGAAATGTAAAGAATTAGTAGTTTTTGTAGGTCAACATTACCTCGGAAATAAAGGCATGTTTTTTTAAAAAATAATATGACAAGTTGTACAAGATGTTGTAGACAATGGGGTTTTCTTTGCTATCAGCCGGTATTATTTAACCTAATTCCAGCTTTATTCCTTTCCTATGCAATATCACGCCATTGACTGCATCTAACTTAAACATTTCCCCCAAAAGTATTCCGTAACATTCTCCAATCCACTTTACAAAACTAATGGAGTAATGAAACCATGAAGCAATAATCGTGTTTTTCAGAGCTGGACGGTAAACTTACGTTTCTTACAAGAGGACGAAACTCCAAGTTCTTGGGTCGCAACCAATGAATGAGCTTCTGGCTGTTAGCCTTTATTCATTCGTGTCCTCATTAACTTATGGACATTACTTAGTCGCTTCGAGCAGTCTCCGTGCATTAATGTTTATTTTTTCACGACAGCATAATGAGCTCGTTAACGCACGCGGCAATCAGAAATGACCACTGTCTATACAAACTGCCAAAGTCGAGAAGGGACCTCTGGGTCTGGTAATGAAGCTGTCACTACAACAGGTTCTGATCGATGTCTTGTTTATCGACCAACGACTCGTACCTTCAGCTCAATTATTTCAACGCGCCACAATAGACGGCGCAGAACCTGTATGCCGTCTTCTTGAACAGTGTAAATAAATTACGATAATTGGAGAACAAAGAAAGCAGAGTCAATCAGATTGCCATCAGGAGGTATGATTGATGCAAATTACCTGAACTTCTGAACCGTAGGCAGTGCATTTCGGTGCTACTCGTCCGGTGAGATTGGCAGCTACTGGGAATTGGGAAACAAAAATTGCCGTACGAAGTTTCACAAACGCAACATTCGTCGAATAAATGAAATACTAAAGTCATATGTAACTAATATATTCTTTATATAAAACGTTGTAAGACCTATGTCTATTTTTTGTAAAACAATGTCTGAGGAAGTCGTCATTCTGTTATATAGGTACCACAAAATAATCTTTGCTAACTATAATTAAGGAATGTAATGATAGTGAAAAATAATCTTGCAATAAATTTCCTCCCATTGCTAAGTACAATATCGAGAAAGGAGGCTTATACATAACCTCTACAGAAGACAGGCAGCAGTAATTAGAATAGAAGATCAAGGAAAGAAAGCTGTAATCATAAAGGTGTAAGACAAGGATGCAGTATTTCGCCCATGCTGTTTAACTTATATGTAGAACAGACGATGAAGAAAGTTAAAACAGAACGGAAAAGTAATTATACTGCAAGGAGAAGAAATAAAAGCCCGACGCTTTGCCGATGATATTATTATTAGGGGATTCAGAAGAAAATTTGGAAACCATAATAAATGACATGAACGGAGTCCTGGAAAAAGAGTTCAATATGAGAACTAATAGAAGGGAAACTAAGGTAATGTAGTGTAGTTTGGGAAACAGTGGAATAACAAAGGGTTTTAGATTTGGAAGCGATATTTTGACAGAAATTAAGGAATTCTGCTACTTGGGAAGCTTAATAATTAGGGATGGTAGAAGTATAGTAGACATAAAGAGTAGGATAGCACAGGCAAGGAAGGCTTTCCCGAAAAAGAGGAATTTACTTACGGGAGAAATAAGTGTGCATATTAGGAAATCGTTGATAAAAATGTTCGTATGGAGTGTGGTGTTATATGGGTGCGAAACGTGGACGATAGGAGTTACGGAAAGGAAAAGAATAGAAGACTTTGAAATGTGGTGCTATAGGCGAATGCTGAAAATAATATGGGTGGATAGAATCAGTAACGGGGAAGAGCGAATAATAAGGAGGACATTGACCAAGAGAAGGGATAGATTAATAGGCTACGGTTTATGACATGAGGGTCTTGTAAAATTAGTATTAGAGGGAAGTGTGTGGGATAATAACAGAAGAGGGAGGTCAAGGTTAAAATACGGTTAGCAGATTAAAGAAAAAGCTTACGCAAGGTATGTTTTTTGGAGGGTTGCATCAGACCAACAACAATAAGTAATGTTCGAAACTTAATCATTCATTTATTTTTAGCACATTGTTGTTATAGATGAGGCAGTGAATTATAAAAACTTTCAATCTTAGAAATTCCATGTATGAAATTAAACAAATTTTCTTTGGATTTGAAGCAGTACGCCTCACATTAATTTATTATTAATAAATAATCTTTGAATATTTGTGTCCAAGCGTTATTATTCATTGTATTTTAATATTTATGGTTTCATTATTGACAAATATTTCAACTCTTATTGAAAACGTCTGCTTACTACATAATTGTTTTTGGAATTTTCTGTTATAGGTTTCCTTAATTATATATAACATTCCCATGACTTTGAAGAATGTAATATGTAATAGAAATCATCATGAATAAATTGATAACTAAACAGTTATCAAATTATTCATGATGATTTCTATTACATGTTGCTGTAGTTTTAATTTGACATTCTTCAAAGTCATGGGAATGTTATAGTTTCTATTGGTGATTGGTCCGGTTTTACTAATGATACTATTACTGTTATTACAATTATTCTTGGTTTCTCGAACAGAGATCTCCTGGCCAGTGTACCGATAGGATTTTATTAATGATAATATCGAAATAATAATTATCAGTTTCACCAAACGAACAATGAGAGAAAGGTGTCTCTTGATCAATAATATATTTTAAAAAATTATTTCTGAAAAAGTACTTGTTAACTTTTATAAAATTATACATTAGTATACGAAACATACAATTCAATTTTTATTTTGGAAGTGGTTGAATTTGTCAGCCCTCAGATTCTCTTCCAATGACCCTTTACAGAGAAAATGAGTGGCTAATCCGGCTATATTAAAAAATTATGTATTCATATATATCAAATTTATTGCGATAGTGTAATTAGGTACTTATGAAAACGGACACGAAAAGTCGTTTCGGTCTAGGGGAAATGATATATGTACCGTTTGCTGATTACGATCGGCGGAGCATTTGGCTAATGTAATTTAGAAAGTCAGTACTCGGCTCAGTGACGACCAAGTTATTCAACCCAGATAGTGGATAGATGTACTAGGCCAAGTGGGAACCCCCTCACGGCTTATATCTGCTTCCAGACCGGTTCCTCTCAAATAAAGGAACTCTACTGGGTCTGTGTGTCCATGAATTACATAATATAACTTTTTTTGGGAGCTCTTTTTACGCATATTTAGTTATAATATTGTTTAAAAATAGCCAAGTGAAAAAACGATTCACCGCTAACATAATAATTATCTTTTAAACCTTATTTTAACTATATTTAATATTATGAACATCTCGCTTTCTTTGGGCTTCAATTATTACTGATGAACTAATCGTCTAATCACATATATTACGTCCATAAATGATCCACAGCTGATTCGGCGATTGTATTCTGAATTGATACAGTATTTTTACAAAAATAAACAGTTCGTATAATTTTTTAAAATTATGTTTCATGACATCAAAGTTACTCTTAAAAATGATCAACATATTTATATGTAATGAACGCCATCAAAAATTTAAGTAGGGTACTTTTTAAAAATAAAAATAATAAAAACATCACGCTTTGCCAATGATATTGTAGTATTAGGGGAGTCAGAAGAAGACTTGAAAACCATATTAAACGCCATTAACGTGGTCCTGGAGAAAGAGTTCAATATGAGGATTAATAGAGGGGAAACCAGGGCAAAGAAATGTATTATGGGAAACAGTGGAATAACAAAGGGTGTTAGATTGGGAAGGGATACTTTTGGCGGAAATTAAGGAATTCTGCTACTTGGTAAGCGTAATAACTAGGTATGGTAGATGTATAGTAGGCATAAAGAGAGGATAGCACGGGCAAGGAAGGCTTACGCGTAATATAAGTGTGAATATTAGGAAATCGTTCGTAAAAATGTGGCGTTGAGGAGGACGTTGACTAAAAGAAGGGATAGATTAATAGGTCACGTTTTAAGACAGGAGGGTCTTGTAAAATTAGCATTAGAGGGAAGTGTGTGGGGTAATAACAGAAGAGGGAAGCTCAGGATGGAATATACTAAGTAGATTAGTGTTGATGTGGGTTGTGTTAGTAATAAGGAAATGAAAAGGCTTGGTCAAGATAGGTTAGCATGGAGGGTTGCATCAGACCAGTCTTTGGACTGAATAGCACAACAACAACAATTTTTAATAATCCTGTTTTATTGACTTAACTCTTAGTATAGTAAATTAATTCACTCCCTTGATCATACAAACCTAGTAGAGTTTCTCTGTTGAGAACAACCGGTTTGGAAGCAGGTAGAAGCAGTTTGTTGGGAGTAGGGTCTCGTATTTGGCAAAGTGAATCACTCGGTCAATACTGGGCCGAGTACTGACTGCCCTATTTACATTAGCCGAGTATTCCAACGTAATGTGATTTTAGCTACATGCCCGTTTTAGTATGACCAGATCGTGTACAGAGCACATTAATATTGTAAAACATTTATTACCTACTTGAAACATATATTCATTTTTCCGATGATTATAAGTACACATTAGCACTTAACGTCGGAATCAGGGCAATACAAACAGAAATATTTTACTATAGTTAGACAACCCATTGATTCCAGTTCCGTAAGTATAACTGTTGATGTATAATTGTAACATCAAGATCCACATTATTTATTTTATTTATTTATTTTTATTGTTCCTGGCGACAACATCTCGGTCAGCCCTATTTTTCTTTCAATAGTTAAATTCTTTACACCGAAGGCTCTTTCTCTCACCTCTCATTCCCTTAAAAACATAATAAATCAAATTACAAACCTACTGAAATATTGGTACTAATCGATCCTGTAAAATTACGCCCAATTTGTTCCATAAATATAAGACGCATGAGTGTTTGTGGGATTTTAAGTCTTCTGCGTATAAAATCAAGAAAACATGCTCTTCAATTAGAAGGAGTAATATAAATTTATGGAAAAATAACCGTGGGGGGTGCTAGTCCCCTATAAGACGTCTATCCAGACATGAATGGTACCGATTTTTCGGAGCCGACAAAAACTAGTATGGTAAAGGGCAACAACTACTTGAAGCATGTGGATAGTGACAAATGATGGACAAAGACAAGCATGGCTGGTACAACTTTAATGATTGTGTCTTCAATTTCCCGCGGATATGCAACGCTTAATGAATAACACTGTAATGGCAACCACTCTGGTAAAATATTCTAGAGGTAAAATAGTCCGCCATTTGGATATCCGGGCGGGACTAACCACGGTCTTGTCCATAATCGTTTCCTGTTACTGTTGATTTCTTGTTCCATTTCTTCTATAAATGTAGGTATGATCATAATACAATACTATTTAAGAACAGTCTCTTTTTTTTCATTTAACTTCGCCACGATACCATGTTTTCAGCCGAAGCAATATATAGCTGATACGACCTGAAAATAGACTGACCTGTCCACTTTCATTCGAAAACTCGGTACCCATTTAATTTGGCCTAGCACACGATAGAGAAGAATATTTGTTTCGAAAATTCCGATTTTGTAACTTCTGATTTCCTGGCAGCCTTATGTTTCAATGTAGTGAAAAAGATAAGTCTTTCATTCTTTGACCTGTTAAAACACTAAATTTTTAAGCTCGTTCCTCAGCACGTGGCTTTGTCTATTGTGCAAGTTTCTTTTCTCACAGGGCGTAATTATTTTTGTGCCGCCGGCCAGAAACCGCGTCGGACAATGGCGGCCTGCACAACTAAATGGTATCGAGTGTCCAATTAACAGGTGGGAACTGGAGAAGAGTCAGTCGGTAAAGGGTGCGTGTGAATGGACAGAACTCAGAGCTAGACTTGGCTAACACCCCGGTGTGAATGGACTTTACAGGAATAACAAAATTTTAACCTCAATTCTACAGGTCATTTATTTAGATCTCTTCTCGAACTACTTTTATAAATAAATGGAAACATCGTTTGTAACGGAGAAACTGTTAGCATTCAAAACACAACATAACGTAACACTACAAATAAATAGGAAGCATAGGAAGGAACTTTTAATTTTCCCTAGTATGTTGACAAGCCATTTTGATTCATAGTGCCTGTAATATCATCAATTTCCCCTGGATTTTTTTTTGGATAAATTTGAAAAAAAAAAGAGAGACCGACTTATATAATTAATATTTATGCAAAACAGGCAAATGAGCAAATCGTTTTGGATTCCATGTCGATTCCTTTATCAACTAATATTAATTAGTATTCTAAAATTATTATTAAAATAAAATGATTTAAAGTGACCTAGAATAAAATAAATTGTAACTCTTAAAATAAATACAGATATTGTGAAAGCAAAAGTTATGATTGTCACTATACAAACAAAGAAAAGACATCACGGCAGTTGCTTAAATCACCGCCAATTCACATATTCGGTAAAACTGGGGCCTAGAAATGTCCGGAAACAACCACAAAACTGTAGCTGAACAGTTTTGTCGTCTGCAAATTAGGCTGCCGAATATCGGAATCCGTAATAAGATCATTTGTATATACTATCTCCAGAAGACAATAAGAACTACAACCTCCATTAAAGTTAGGCAACAACGCAGTCAAACCAATATTCAGACAGAATTCAACAAATGTACTAAAACAACTGCCTCAGTCAAACGTTGTTCTGTATGATCTCCGAACGACAGTTGCATTCAGAAAAGTACATTTGCTACACCTCAATTTAATTCACGTTTCGTTGTTGCTTTAACTAACTATATAAACGACTCCCTCAGTCAAACGCATGTTGGTTGACTGCTCTATAAACGATATATGTATTCAATATTGGCATTAGCAGACGAAGTAAACCGAATGTAAAAATGCCTCGTTTCCGAAAAGGTATATTTCTTATAGAGAATAAATTCTAATTGAATCAAAAAACTACAACTTTGTAGATTCTGAATCATTGCAATAGAAAATTAGATCCATTTTTTGGGAGGTGGGGTAACAGGCTAATGAGGATGATTCTAAAACAGGAAACTCCCCTTTAATAGAATAGGAATTGAAAAGGGGGAGATGTGAAAGGTAGAGCAAGGTAGCCAAGGGTTGACTTAGGCCACCGGGTTATAATTTAAGGATCGTACCCTGTAATTCACCAAACAGATATGCAGAAAAATCTGCATCAGATAGGACTATTGGGTTCAATTCTCACCCCCTTCCGAATGACTGTAGAATAGTTTGCTGTGGGCTCGCGGCATTCCCTTTTCCGTGCGTTCACCACTTTTAGGAGGCAGCTGGCCGACTGTTCCAACGGGATCTACCGTCGGAGAGCTTACATATTTTAAATGTACTGCTAAATTATTAAATAAAATGTAAATGACTAAAAATGTATGATGTCCGAAACATTTTCCCAATACAATCTTCGTTTCACGTTGTAATATTTATTAATTTAGTATCAAATTTAATACGTAAGCGGATTTACGATGGAAGTGTTAACTGATATCTTAAGATACCTTGATACAATGGTCAGTTGAATTTTAAATTTAAATTATTGATTTGAGACGTTTCATGAGATATATTAAGGGGCAGTGTCAATTTATATGTAGTCATCAAATTTTAAATGAAGAATTCTGTTACGATTTGATCAGCTTATCTCTTCCACTTCGAAGTGATGTAAATTTTTCCATTATAAATTGACCATCAGTTACAATTGGCGATATTATATTTTAACCATTCTACCTATCCTTGAGTAGAATTTTTCGGGAATACATACACTGTATAAACTTGACACTATAGACTAGTAAAACCTTAATTTGTACCGGAAAATTCATAGTTTATATCAGATTAATAGCCAGAAAGTATAATGGTTAATGATATCCCACAATCGCGAAAGTATTATCTAGTTAATGAGAAATGGCGGCAGATTGGCGTGCCTCAAAGTAGGACATCATGGCGGAAGCGAAGAGGGCTTTTGCACCTGTAAGGGCGCCAGAGACCAGAGACGATGTTTACAAAGCACAACTTCCGTTCCACATTCCCACGCGCCTCTGGGATTTAGAGAGAAAACTATTTTACTTACCCTCTTTTTCAACTTTTATCTTTCCAAGAGCATTGCTATAAATCGCAGAAGATTATGCGAGAACGATGAATTCACTGCAGCAACAGATTCTTATTTTAATATAGATAAATAGTAAATTGGCGTTCTATTGAAATGACAAAAATTTAATGATAACTAATCGGATATCTCATATTTATCACATTTTTATATTCTGTCCATAATCAATTCAATTACTATGCACTTATAACAAATGATTAAATCAGCATTTTTGCCAGTATTTTTATAATTTAAATATAAATAATTAAATAGTAAATTATTATTTAAATAATTTAATTATAATTATTTCCACCGAAGGAGTCTTGTACAGCTGAATTTCTACCTGAAGAAGTCTCAAATGAGAAACAAAATGTCACTAATATATATTTAATATTTAAATGATAAAACTACTGACAAAGGGACTGTATAATCATTTATTATATATTAAATTGTCAGAATAATTATTTAATTACTATGAACTTAATTGTGTCATTCTCTCCAACATTTAACACATTTATGTGTCAATTTTTCCGTCTCAATAGTTGACCACAGTTTCAAACAGTAGGACTTCGTAAAGTAAGTAAAGGAGTTGGAAAATTTATATCAAGATGTTACGTGGAAATATTCTGTCAAAATCTGATAGTAACACGTATTTTGAAATAATAATGATTATTAAAAACTAACTAGAATAAGGACTAGAATAAAGCATTATATTTTTAAAAATTAACATTATCAGGGTTGGACCTATCTCTGGGTTTTTGTCAAACAAAGCAGCAACAATGAAACATTATAATCGTATATGCCTAGAAACCGTGCGGACATCAATGATTTTTTGCTCAACTGCGAATTTCAACTTAAGACCTGCTAAAAAATGTATTTGAGCTCTACGCGTAGGAAGAGAACTAATGTGTAGTATATATACATATACTTCTATATATATACTTTAATCTATCATCCTTTGTAAAGGATACAATATATGCATTTTATTGATTATTTACTTCTACTCTAATCAGTTCTTAAAAGGTAAAGAATATGTGACATATTATGTATCAATCTCAACGTGAGAGAAGCTATTTTATGGTAAATTACATTTTGATTATACGAATTATTTAGAATGATTTTGAATGTAAAATTTACTCCACGAGACGCTTTCATTTCACATTTTTGCCGCTGAAAACTGTGACAAACCTCCCACTCAACCGTCGTGCTAAATTTATATTTAAATTTTCCGAGCTAGATTTAGACGTGTCACGGTGTTTTTATCACGAGTTTGATTAATCCAATAATTGAGCCCATAAATTATACAAGTAAATGAAATTGAAGTGTCTGTCAGGAAGTTTGCCTGGAATAGTCTCCGAAACGGCTTAACGGATTTCAGTGAAAATTTGAGGAATGGAAACAGAAATTTTTAACTTAAAGTTACGTGTATGTTTCATTTCGATATCTTTCAGAGTTCATTTATAAATCATTTTCAAGTCCACGCGAAAGTCGACGTGAAAACCAACTACGAGTTACTAGGCGTGCCTATAGTATTCGTCGGACTTACTTTCTTAATATAAGCGTAATTTTGGCAGCATAAAAGAGAGAGACGGTGGGAAGAGAGAGGTGAGCGAGTATTCTCGCTACATCTATTGTTGCAGCAGGATTCGCGCCGTAGTTAACCTATTGTTGGCAGTGAGATAACTTCCTGAGAAATAATAATCTTATTTGGATACCGAAATAGGTTTTTATTTATTGCGTCAAGTAAATTTTAATATTTAGTAATTGCTCATTTTTAAGAGCAAAAAATATATATAATTTATCCCAATAAATATAACTGATGATTTTGTCTGTTTGGAAGTTTGTATCGAATCGGCTCCGAAACCTGTTCTGCGAGTTTTAAGGTTTTCCCTCAAGCGAACGTAAATAAATGGTACCGTACTTTTTATATTTTTTCACTGTATTCAACTTTATCAAAATTCCGTACTTGATGTTTCCTTTTTAGGGAAAAACAAAATCAGCAAACGAAGACGCGGGCATTGGTAGTAATTATCCTTCATTCAGTTAAATTCAGTAAAATATATATTGTAACGGCCCCGGCCTTTACAAGTATTTAAAATGCCGGGAAGAATTCATAATGCATTGTATTATGAAGTTATGATTTAATTAAAGTATTTTATTTTATTTCTTTTCACGTGACGGGTCAACGATGTCAATTGACCGATGTTGGCAACCGTGACTTCTTCGACCTTATCGAGAGAGCTTTGGGTATCGAGAAGGAAGTTTTTTTTTTTGCAGACAGATTTAAAAAGTGCCGTTACAATACGTTACGCTGTTGTCTTAGTATGATAAAAACATATTGATTGTTTTTGATAATGTTGATATCATTGAGAGTTTATAAAAATGTGGACGGATTTAACGTAAGTCGTTAAACAAGAAGGTCACGATTGTTACGAAAGTCAGTGTAACGGGTTGGCGTTCGAAATTAATTTGTTGCTTTAAGCTTAACTTTATTATCAGGTATTATACCTGACGTTGCCAGATATTCCCGAAGGTGATGGAATTTTGTGCTGTAGTACGATAATCTCTTGACGTAAGCTAAATTTAATTAATAGAAGGGAAATAATGAAGAAAAGTAATAGCAAACGCACAAAAAATTCGAACGTCTACAGAAACCCCATTTCTTTGTCTGCATATTTGTTTCAATAAGTTCGTTACTGTTCCCATATTTTGTGCCTTCGGTATTTTTAAAGTTTTCAGCAGCGAATATTAACTTTTATGTTTCGAAAGAATATAGTTCTGTTAAAAAGTATGTATGACGTGTATTAATAAGTGCACTAGTTGTATTTTAATTCGTCATTCTAAAGTAATGTATAAAATATATTCTTTTAATTCTGAATTTACTACTGCGTGTATCTCCAGTAGACAATAATGAAAGAAATATAATTTAGATGCATTCTTGCAGAAACTTCGCTTCTGATGAAAACAGACGGTAAATAATGACAACGTGTCTAAATTTACTGATTGTAATAATGATGGAAATAATTTCGTAATTTTAGTTTTCATATGGTGCGGCAGGTATTTTAGACTATGGGAACTTTCTGTCGAGAAAACCTTCTATTTTCGCACTTACTAAATTGACGCGATCGTTGATACGGATGCTGCAGCTGGTCTGATTAGATCCTCGATGAACGAGATAACACGTGCAGATTCTTCAAATCAGGAAGATCGATCCGCGGTAATTACATACTTTGCGTCACGCTGTAACAGCTCAATAAGATGGAATCCTTTAATTACCGAGTGCTGGTGCAAACTCTTTTTATTTCCCTGTTTCATTTAGACTCGCACGTAGCGTGTGCACGTGTAACATATGGATCCAGCAGACTGGAAACCGGTTTCGGCGTAATTAACGTGAATCGTGGTTCGCACTTCTCGGGAGAGTTTGCTCAGAGCGCCGTAACTTTGCCGTAATTTCAAGGAAGAGTGTGCGCCCCGTGAGCAAATTGTTATCTGCCTATAAATTACAGTTTAAAATTAAATCTGATTACCGATGTAAGAATTCAAACCCATGCAGAGACCTTGCTAGAAAATATGGAGTCTAAGTGCCCCTAAAGCTGCCCAGTTGTCCAAGGGTTAATATTCTGGCCTTTTCCACAAAAGTTCAAACCTCAAGGCAGTATATCTCCCAAATTAGACAACAAAATGGTCCGATATGTAATTGGACGAAAAGAAAATTTATTACATTTATAACCAAGGCCACCAATACTTTATGGGAATAATAAATATTCTAATGAATATATTTTTTTCCTAAGATAATGTAAAATAAGAGTATGGGTTGTTAAAAAATAAGACATGATTACCCATTGATTACAGGAAAAATTGTTGAGAGCAGTTTGTATATCAAAATATTTACTATTTGACTACGGATGTTCAATTAATGAAGTAGCGTAACGATATTACACAAAATTACAATTTGGTTACAATTGAGGAGCTATTTAGAATAAAATAACTAAAATAAAGCGAAGAAATACAGATATTTTGACGAAACCAGAAACATTCCGATTGGATTAATAAGCACACAGTAGGTGATTGTAACGAATAACTATTTCATATTATTCAGTTAGTTAAGTAAGATCCAATGTTGGACACTAAAATTGTAATGGTTTTACTGATGGGATTATTTTAATGTGTAAAATTAATTTATAATAAAATTTTATATCTTTATTTTTAATCGCATCAACTTTTATGGTTATTAAAGACTACGGTAGGGACTATTTTTCTCTACTTTCACAGTGTGAAAAAACACACAGCAACGCTGAGCACAGGAGGTACGCAAGAAATTATTTTTTTCTCAAATAATTATTCTCATGTGTATAGAGATAGTTGATATTTCATTAATTCTTTCGAGTATTAGGGAGGATACGGATCTGGACGTGGCGTCAGTATCTCGAGAACTTATACCACCTCTAACCCCCAGGGATGTACGGATATGTCCTAGAATTTCCGTAACCACGCTCTCTGAAGTTGAAGGGGACCAAAGGGAATCGTCGTTTGGTCCTGGATGTTGAAGGAGATCAACCTGTAGACGCTGAGGAAAGCGTCCTACAGAGAGGGGACGCTACGTTCCAACAAAGTACGCTGTCAAGTTGTACGAGATCTTGGGAGGCAGACCCAAGACAGCAGAGCAGACAACTCTGTGTAGTAAATGTTCGGATGTCTGTACGAGGTCAAGATTGAACTCAACGATACAGGGTTTTCGCTCCCTTTGGAACTCTATCGTGCTAACTAACGACTTAAAAGGTCGATTCAGATGTTGTGTTGTTACCTCTAACAAATTAGAGTAATACTAACTGACTACAAGGTCTCAAAATTTATCACTGAAGTTTTCTGATGATTTAATTCGGAATCGCACTAACGTGAGATTTTCGTGATGGCTAATAAACGTTTTCAATTGATGCGACTTCAAATAAATTTTTCATTCGAGGAGATCACGTCTCTGATTGAGAAACAACACTTCGTCTCGAAGCGCCCGGGATGAGAGACGTTAGTCGCTGCGTTTCGGAAAGTCGCTATGAGGAGTCCGAGTTGAACGAAGTATGCACTTAGTCGAGGACGGTCCACCAGTCGGCTTTTGATAGCACTGACCATCCGTAGCCCCAGCCACCGCGTTCGTGACATCGTGAACCATAGCCGGTCCGGAATCCAGCCAGATTTCCCGGGACTTAAAAGCCTACGCTTGAAACGACTCAGGCGATTATACTATAGTATAATTTTAATTTTGTAAACCTCAAACAAACTTTATATTTAAAACATAGAATTATAGTTGTTTTCGCTTTCGGAGATGAAGTCTCTTAAGTCGTTACTGAATATACATTTTTAATTTTTGAATACTAAACCAATGTTTTGAAAATCTGGTTGTTTTTATTTGAATATAAAACGTATTTTCAAAAATACCATCATTCACATTTGGTACCTCATGAAATTTCATTATATTCAAAGTGGCTTTTTTTTCACTTATTTATTAATAGCACAATATACATCCTTCAGTTCAGATATCATTATTCTTCAAAATTATTAAAAAAGTGCAACAATTATAGAAAACGTTAGTTGAAAAAATTAACTGAATTAAATAAAAACCATAGTTTGTTTCGACACAATATCATATCTAATGTTCATTACAGCATGTATTCCGCATTTAATTAATGAATTTCTCTATGCTGCTACGTAATATCAAAATTTATTCTAAGATCTCGCATTTAGTGATTATTAGTTTTTCTATCGGTGGTAATAATAAAAAATTATTGAATCTTATTCGTTTTAATTTCCCGTAGAATGATACAGGTATTTTTAATAATTATATCTATGTTTTTATGAGCATACTTTGTTGAGGGCTCGGTTTTATGACAAAGAAGGCAATGAACAACAAGTTATGACACAAATTACATTTAATTCTCCATGCAGAGATTTAAGATTCTTCAGTGTTTTATTTAGGTATTGCAAAGCGTTGCCGACGCATTCACGGAGAATCATTACAATCGATTGCTAAGTTTATTGATGGAAAATTTTGTTATGTTACGTTGTTGTTCATATTTGTTTTGTAATCTTTTTCTTGGGGAACGCAGCAGAAATAGTTTTCATTGCTGGAAGTGCTCTAGTTCTTTAGAAACAAAACTAAATTGTTTTAGTATTTGCTTTTTTTACATGAACATTATGTAACAGCTCCGAGAAAGACCATAGTTATTTAAATCTTTTTTCTTTTATAGAGCAAACTGAATGCCTCGAGCAAATGAATGTTCTCAATTATAGGTGAGTGGGGTTGGCAAACAGGAAGGTTGCCTAACTGTTTGATTAATATCTGCTTAGAGGAATTCATCCTGTAGGGTTTTCCTGACCAAGTGAATCAATTCGTTACGTAACGAGTAATTATAAAACAGATGCACGCAAAGGAAGCGTATTATCATCAATGTAACTGGACTACAGACTCCATCTGGAGTTGAAATCAGCTTTTGACGGTGGCACGCTATAAGACAATCTATGATTTTGTTTCCACATTTTAAAAGCAATTCATATTCAATCGAAGTTTTTGTCAACGGATATTCTCATTAAGTAAAACATAATATATTTAAGTGTCAGAATTAAGTGATGAAATAAATACTAGACAACGTTTCTACAAACCTTGTTGCTTTAGTAAGGTGATTCTAAATTACAAGAGCTACAAAGAACTACACACCGCATTATCAGCTGGTGAACCAGAAGTAAAAATATTATAAAAGCACAGAATTTAGCTAATAATAAGGGACTATACTTACTGTTCACTTTGATAGTATAATTTGTAGTTCACTATATTAGATTTAATTCAAATTATTTCGAATACTTTTACTTGGTGTCAACGTCTAAAAACTCAACATTTTGGAGATCAAATAAGTGTTTTGAATTCATAATACATTCGGCTACAACAAATTGTCTGTCATTGTGTGGTTTCATATTTTATACGGGTATTAGTCAAATTTTTGTTTCCACCATGCAGCAGAAAATGTATTTGTATGACAAAATTACGTGGTTATATTTTAGTCCTATAAAAAACTATTTGTCATACATTGATCATTGTAATATTCCACTTGAAAGACATCCGAATATGGCTATCAGGAAATAAACCCAATAATAAGCAACAAAACCGGCCTACGTTCATGGCATTTGTAGATTTAGTAAAAGCGTTTGATAATGTGAAATGGAACACACGATTAGGGATTTAAGGATTTTGAAGAGCACTGGAATAGAATTTCTTGAAAGGAGGCATATACATAACATCTACAGAAGCTGGCAGAAGTAATTAGAAAAGAAGATCAATAAAAGAAAGCTGTAATCACGAAATGAGTAATACAATGATGCAGTCTGTCGTCCATATTGCTTAACTTACATATAGAACAGGTGATGAAGAAAGTTAAAAAGAATATGGAAAAGGAATCATAATGCTTGGAGAAAAAATAAAAACCCTAAGCTTTTCCGGTGATACTTTTGTATTAGGGGAGTCAGAACAAGACTTGGAACCCATAATAAATGGCATGAACACGGTCCTGGTGAAAGAGTTAAATGTGAGGATTAATAGAGAGAAAACCATTTTAATGGAGTGTAGTTTGGGAAACTGTTGAATAACAAAGGTTGTTAGATTAAGGGATATTTTGACGGAAGTTTAGGAATCCTGGTGCTTGAGAAGCGTAATAACTAGGGATGGTAGACATATAGTAGGCATAAGGAGTAGGATAACACTGGCAAGAAAGGCTTTCGCGAAAAAGAGGAATTTACTTACGGATAATATAAGTGTGAATATTAGGAAGACTTTGCTAAAAATGTTCGTATGGAGCGTGGCGTTTTATGGGTGCGAACGTGGACGATATGAGTTGTGGAGGAAAATAATAGAAGCCCTTGAAATGCGGTGCTACAGGCGAATGCTGAAAATCAGATGGGTGGATAGAATCACTAACGAGGAAGCTCTAAACAGAATAGGTGAAGACCGAACAATATGGAGGACGTTGACCAAGAGACATGAGGGTCTTGTAAAATTAGCGTTAGAAGGAAGTGTGTGGGGTAAGAGCATAAGAGGGAGGCCAAGGATGTAATACACTACGCAGATTAGGGAGGATGTGGGATGTGCTAGTTATACGGATATGAAAAGGTATGTGCAAGATAGGTTAGCGTGGAGGGTTGCATTGAACCAGTCTTTGGACTGAATACCACAACAACAACAAGCAAGCAACAAGAGTGTCACATCTCGATATGACAGTAACTGTTTTCAAGTCGCTTTAGATTTCATAGAAAGCTTGCATAAATTCAGTTAGAACTAGATTCGGAGGAGCCTCGTGACTATTTATTGGAAATGAAATTGGCTCCCCACTGCGCGTTTCCGATGTAAATCTGTTGCAGATGTGGTCAGCATGAGAGCTTTATGAGTAATGGTAAATCATTCAATGTTTGATTTTCCATTTCGATACATATCTTGGGTTCTGGATCCTAGAGTACATTTTTCTTTTTATTAGTAATTAACTTCTTAAAATTATTTAGTGCTTCTTCTTTATATTCAAATGGTACAAATATACCAATTACTCACGTTACGTAATCTTTCCTATTTTATTTCCTAAATTCTATTGCTCTCGATCGCCGATCATTTTATTTTCCTCTGGCCGATTCTGATATTTCTGATTATTTTCGTACCTTATGTAAAACTTCAAAAATATTGCCATCCAACTTCTTTTGAATTATTTAAATTTTAGCTACGTACATCATAACATATTTAAGATGAATAATACAAAATAATGACATCAGAGACAGAATTAATAGAATTTCAACCATTTTCCGTTATATAAATATTAAACTGCTCATTTTCATGAGCAAAATATTTTGACCCTATCGGTATTGTTTCACCGTAGCTGAAGAGCTTTATCATAGTTATTATTTTTAATAGAAAAAAGTATCGGTTGAAAAGAGTTATGATTTTATAATATGGATTGACTACACATTCCACAGGTCTTATTTTTTTGTAATGTGGGAAATTTCACGTTTAATTGGAAGTCGTCGCAGACACTGATTTTTTGATTTCTAGATGACGTGCCCATGGACATGATAAAATATAAGTGTTAGTAATTCCAGTGGCCCTAGTGACCGCGTATCTCTGTGCCAACGTGTTTACGTAATTACCAACAGTGGCATAAAGGGCTTCATAAATAACCCCAAGTGGACATCCTTAAGTCGTATTCGTGGCTCTCGGAGAACGGGTTTCGGGTCGGAAATGCGACAGCAAGTTATGGACGAACTTCACGCTCTTAAATTGGCTGAAGAATGTCGCTTCCTTCCCTAGGACAGCATAACATATCAAAATTCGTTACACAGAATATATTTCTTGGCACGAAATCTATTAAACAACTCTCGGAAGTCGTCATAGATATTTTTTGTCTCGTAGTGTAGGAAGAATCCGCGGGACACTCAATAAAGAGGCGTTAAGTCCCACTATAAACACTGGGATTGATACTTCTGACTATTTCTACGAATTCAATAAATCAATAATCGAACATTATCTGCAATTATAAATAAAAAATTCAGCCAATTTGTCAGAAAACAAAACTGATATTTATTTGATTTCTACAACCTTTGTCCTGATATAGGACGACGCAAAATTCTCAGGATGTGCGTGTAGGTTTATGCAAATTAAAATCGTCATTATGAGGTCCATAATTATGAGCGAAGCAACTAAAAATCAAGTAATTGATATAAAATTAATATAAATAGGGGCACCACAAAACCAAACATTACTCGAAATTATATATAAAATATTGTTACTAGAAATTATGTATAAAATATTGTTAACAAACAATATTGATATATTTATATATATATATATATTGTTAACAAACTATATATTTATATAAATACATATTGTTAACAAACAATATATATATATATATTTAACAAACAATATATATATATATATATTCTTAACAAACAATATTGATATATTGATATATATATATATATATATAACAAACAATATTGATATATTGATATATATATATATATAACAAACAATATTGATATATTGATATATATATATATAACAAACAATATTGATATATAATTTCTAGTAATGTTAGGTTTTGTGGTGCCCCTAACTATATTAATTTTATATCAATTACTTGATTTTTAGTTGCTATTAATTGTATTGAAACATATTTATGTACAATAGAAATTATTTACAAATGTTTACAATAGAAGCACATTAATATTTTGCTCCGGCTATTGAAATGAATAAACGTGATTCACCGTGTTCGTTGGAAAATTACACCAAAAATTCGAATTGCGAATATTTTGTCGAGTTAATATACTCCATTGCGGAATCCTTAAACATATTTATTGGACACAGGGAACTGGGAACACATAGTTTAAGAAATGAAATGGCTAGTAATATCGATGTAATCCACTGATGGTTTCGTCTTCATTAAGCGTAGTATTATTCCATTTTGTTTAGTTAATATTTAAAGATCCATAAGAGCTACACTCGGGTAACAAGTTTGATATCTCTGAGTTGGATTTGATGTGTTTTTTTGGAAACCTCTGCTGCCAGTCAAAGTAATTTACAATTTATCCGAAACCCCAGTAACTTTCCACGAACCTATGTATGTATTTATTTATTTGTATGTATTACACAAACGTTATTCCAATTATGTAGATGTCATGGATATGTTACAATGGAAGAATCTATAAGTAACGACAATCGTAGACAATAACAGCACTGAACATTATATTAGGTTACAAATTTTGGTTACATTATCTTAAAGAAAATAAGAAATTTCAATATAGATAAAATAGCATAGGTAAGGGAGGGTAATAGTACGCACTTAGTGGTTGATTTGATATATCTATGGAGGTGATAAAGATATGAACACCAAAATTTAACACAATGTTATTTAATATGTAGTAATTAGTTACACAACGTTTGATAACATTACAATAAGCAAGCATGCCATTAAAAATATTTTAAGAAAACATGTCATTTGCGTACTCTTGGCCTCCTATGAGGGTAAGAGTACGCATAGTGGCGGTTAAAAGTACGCACTAGCAATATTCACTAACATTTGACCCCACTACCTTCGTAAGCGGAGAATAACAGTCCTATCAAATACCTCACTGGATCCAGTTATCGGAAAACTAGTGTCCACAACATGGACAATCGACGTATTCATCATCATCAGTTGATATTTCAGAGGTACTTGTGCTGGATTATGGGTCAAATTTTAATCCCTTTCTGACCATCAGATTATCCTTTTATTGATGCTTTCTCATGTCACCTTCATTTGTGAATCGCTTAATTGTTTTATTTGATATACTTTTAGTCTTCGCCTTTTCTTTTCTATTTTCCATTTGTTCTTTTTTTATAAGTCATTATTAAACGCTGAAGAGAATATTTCTGACTTCTTTGAAAGTCTTTCCCTTTTATCTTCATTGTCATTGAGTTTAGGAAGCGATAAAATGAAATGAATTCCGGCAACAGTTTTTATGAAACTTAATCTTTCCACGTTTAGGATGACTTAGTTTCCTTATTGTAAAACAATGACACTGGTACATGCCATGTGTCGTTCAAAGTATCAGCCAAACTTTTATTTGATGGTTTCTTAAATTAAGCCGGAATATAATTTGTTCGTCGTTTGATCCATCTGAAATGTGCTCTGCTCGATTTTGAAGATGAGCTGGAACTTTATTTGGTGTTTGATAAAACTAGAAGAAATAAAATTGTTGTAAAAATACAAAAGGAACATAATTTCATTATTTGTTAAGTGAAAATAAGCATTAACAAAAGAACAGTGCAATAAAACGAGATAAAATGGCCATTCAAGAACAGATGTTTGTGAGGCAAAGATTAGGTCTATTCAGTGCTGCCTACTCTTGGCCTCCCACGTAGCTCTTTTTTTTTACAAAATCGGCACCGTAGACACTAAACCCGAACTGAAATTATAGCTAAATAATTGTTCTTTGAAATGATATGTCACACAAAACTGTAATTCAGTGTTATGTGCCTCACAATACTTAGGTTTTAAACACTAATTATTACATACAGCAGTAACGGAAGTATGTTTTACTTCGTGAAATCCAAAAAAATAGCAGCAAATACGGTCATTACGGCGTGATCTCCTGCACTTGTAGACTCATTAAAGTAGTACCAGAGAGTTTCCGTAAAGTGCTACAAACACAATGAAAAATCACCGAGTACTCTTACCCTCCCGTACCTTACAAATAAATAGTAAAATAAATAATTGGAAGAGTACATCTTTAAAAATAAATTTAATAGTATTATTGAAAATTATTTTTCTAACATGGACAGTACTATATTAGAGAAGAAACACTGTGAAAGGAAGAAATATTATCTGAAAAATTATGTTAAAAGTAATGGCAATGTCTGTGAAACTGGTGGACTCGTCGATCTACACACGACTGACGCACATAAATAGTATGTACTGCATGCATTAGTCCGGTGACAGTATTGATAAAATTTAAGTTAAATTAAAATAACAAAGATAAATTACAGAAAAAAAATTAAAATACAATTTTAAAATATTTTACGTCCCATTTTTTTTTTACAAAATAAGCACCAAACTTTTCAGTGTTTTTAACTTCTTTTTGAAAAACTTATATATTCCTAGGGAAAGCCTTTAGTAGCATTGCAGACAAAACATTCTAGTCCCTTATCACCCTGTTTACGAAGGAATATTTGCCCACATCCGTCCATTGGTCCCTTTCCTTTTTTTTGTAATTATGGTCGTTTTTAGAGAAAAATGTAGGTATACTTAGTCGCTCCCTTATTTCTGACCAAGCCGTTTCGTCCATTAAAGCTTCGTAGAGTTCCCCAAGTCTAGCCTTTTTCCTCCTATCACCGAGTGGTTCCCATTTAGTTTCGCCTCCACACAAATCCCCAGGCGGTTCCTGAATTTTATCCAGGGCATTTATGTGCTCCGCTCTGTAACTTGCTGCCCCGTATTCTATCCTGTCTTGAACGTTCAATATCTTGTTTATTATCTCTAAACTTATGTGCAGAAAGTGTTTATTACTAATGACTAAGTTCTACGGAAATAAAAAAATCTATTTGGCGCCTGGTCTCTCCAGATTTCTTCATTATGAGCTCTAAAGAACAATGTACGTTTAATGCAAATGGGTTCGGACTGGAAGTGAATTTTCTCCAGCAGTGTTCACGGTAGCTGTTCAGAAGCTCTTGTCACTCATCCACGACATGCACACTGTAATTACCACGTCTGGTGCAAGCGGAAAGCCCTTGCAGCGCTTTCACGCCGTTGTGATTTATGAACTGACAGAGAATATCTAGCGAGAGCAGCAATTTATCGAGTTTCTTCACCGTGGTTAACTCGAATCACGAAGCAATAACAGAAAACCGTTGCTCGTAGTTCAAAGTTAAGTGCGCAAAGGCATTATTTGCACCGACCTGCTTACATTTACTTGTTCTTGTCTTTCTCTCACTAGAAGAAAATACTGTGTTTGATCTTCTCTTTCATCACACGTCACAATGACAAACGGCCTATTATTACGGCCAGAAGTTTGCCGAAGCCATCAGTTTGGAGAGAATGATTGCTTCTTTAAGTGTTCATAAGAATAAATGAATGTCAGTCACCACTCAGACAATGCTTAAATAGTCCGGGGCATCTTGCGCCTAGTTACGTTTGGAAGGTGCATATTCAGATAATTGGATACGAAGCCACAGTCGACGTATAATAGATATTTAAAAAATGCGACTTCACACTCAATTGATGATCATAAAATCGGTGTGTCAGAATGGAGTTTTATACTGTCATAATAAATTAGTTTAATTTATAATTTACTAATTATTTAATTAATAGTTAACCCCTCAGTTTGGCGACAATTGTTATAGAAATATCACTTTAATTTGATTCTTAATTATTAAATTAAGAATAAATTTTACTATCCCCCACGTTGGCGGAAACCCATTGTAATTAAAAGATGTTTTATTTATTTATTAATTATTTAATTACGTCATGCCCCACGTTGGAGGAGGTAAAATTTAAACAAAGTTATTATATTTAATTATTAGGAAAATTATAATTTGAAGTAAAATTAAATAATAATGACAGAAATGATAATAAAATCAAATTAGACATTTATTTAACCAAGTATAAAGTTTATTCAATGAAACTCGTTAAACAGCATTATTATTTTTACATTGGAACCTCTTAATATCAGGTCACCTGTGGGTAAACCAAAAGGAAACAAAGTTTCTTTGGCAAATAGGACTGGCAATATGAAGTTTTGAAATTAATAAAAAACTTACCTACATCTAATAAAAGAACTGTTGTATAGTTTCTGTCACCCTTCTATATGTTCCCGATGTTCATTTTGTTGAATATAATCAATAATAACTGACAGTTTCAGATTGGTAACAAATAGCCGCATATTGTGCACAATAAATTATGTTTGGATTTCTCTGTATTCTGTCCTTCTGATGTTACAGACGCATGCTCAAACATTCGTACCAAATTTTGTTTGCTATTGTATCACACGATTGAATTTCTATTAAGAACATCAAAGCTACATCACATTTACAATGTCGATATACTTTAAAACAGACGTAAATACCTATATCTCCCGTTTAATGTTTATTATTCTCATAAATGTATTCTGCTTTCAGAGCTTCTTCTTTAGTTTCCTGTTTATTCTATGCAGAATCCTCGTAATTCATGCGCCCGTGAATGTTAACGATAAATAATTAATATTATATATTTTTAGATGAAAATGACCCAACTTGCGGGCCTACAAACAAAACTGGCATACTTTAAAGAAATATATTTAAATACAAGAGGCTGTTTATAAGGGTGAAACAATTATATATAAAATTAACTTTTTAGACCGTAATGCACAGTTGTGTCCAAGCACATTTATATAAAAATTAATAATTTTTCTAAATTATTGGATGAGGAAATAAATTATTTCTCAAGACTGATGCGTTAAATTCTAAATATGCGGTACAATCTGAATGTATTGATGGTCAAAAATGCTTTGAATAACTTATACAAAATTTAACTTCCTTGTTACAGTTATTTTATTTCTTGTATTGTTGAATTATTTTTCTCGTTTTTCAATGTTGAATTTTAACGTTCTGCAATCGTCTATGAAATCTTATTTTACCTATATGTCATTAAAATTAAATATATTGTATTGTTTATCTAAATTAATAATTGTTAACTTTTGTTGGCAATTGAATACTATGTTCCTGAAGAAATACAAAAATGTGGATGAAATATCGTAAGGAACTTCAATAAATAGTGTTCTAAAGCTGACATATTGGCTGTTTTTTATTTGTAAATTTATATTGAAGTGGATTCGGAACTCAGAGTTCGCGTGAAAGACAAATTGTCCGACTTGGTGAAAATCACGTCAGGGGTCCCGTAGGGAAGTGTGATTGGCCCACTTATGTTCCTTGCATTCCTAAATGATTTAACAATAAGTATAAAATCACAGATCAAACTTTTTGTCGATGATTGTATGGTTTATAGGGAAATCGTAAACGTTGAGGATGCACAGATTCTGCAGACTGATTTGGACAAAATTTACCAATGGTCAGTTAGAAATAAAATGCAAATAAATGCAACGAAGAGTAAAGCAGAGAAATGTCCCTCCCACTAGATATAAATGGGGAACGAATTTGTAACAGAATCAAATAACTGTAAATATCTTGGGATCACGATTAGTAAAGATTTAAACTGGGGTAATCAGGTGAGCGAGGTCACAGGTAAAGGGTGGAGGGTTATTCACTTTGTAAACAGGGTCTTGAGGAAAAGCACGAGAAAAACGAATATATCTGCTTACAAAACGCTGGTCAGGCCAATTTTAGAATATGGGGTAACGTGCTGGGATCCATATCGAAATGAACACACCCTAGCGTTGGAAAAAATACCAAAACGTGCTGATAAAATGTTTGGGGGTCGATTCGCGAACAATCCTCACGAGAATTTAGAAGGTCTCAGTAATAGAAGGAAACATGCCAGATTGTGCACAAAATATAAATCTTATAAGGGTGAACGGGTCTGGAAAGAAATAAACCATCTAACGGTGCCAAATTAAATTTCTAAAAATGACCACTCGTTCAAAATTAAAGAAAAAGGGCAACGTACAGATGTAGGAAAATTTTCATTTGTAAATAGGTCAATACGCGATTGGAATTCCTTCCTTGCCTCCTGCAGAAATACTGACGACTTTTCCGGGTAGCGTAAATCAGTTTAGAAATAGGCTAAGAAAACTTAAGTGAGTAGTTTTATATTTTTATTTTTAGAATCAGTGAAGTGATAATAGTGAAGTGCAGTGAAGTGATTTTTGTGTGGCTCCTTTGTTTTCTTTTTCAGATAAAAAAACTACACTTCAAAATTCTTCCTTAGTGTAAACTTTTCGTAATTGTATTTGTGTTTTATTTTTATTTTCTTTGTATATAGCAGCTTAGTAATAATAATAAATAATAAAAAAATAATTGTCAGTTTATTGATTTATTACGAAAGAGATTCGTGCGTATGTACCTATAAAGGCTCGGCTGAATGTGAACTTTATGAAAATTAATTAATGGGAATAAAATAGAATGCAGACAAATGAGACGTGTTACGGCTTATCCTCATACGGTTCGTGACGGTAGGTGAAGGCTCTATTTAATTTGGCCGATCTTGGGCGACCTCTGGCTCGCTCCCCCCACTCATTTCATGCAGATTAACTCCGTAGATGGCACACGGCTAGACTACCTACACAGATAAATAAGGAATTTCACAGTTCCGTTTACACGGCCATAAAGCGGCGTGAGGTCGCAGCTATCTGCGAGAACAATACCTCGCTGCCTGCTTATCGAGACGAGAATTAGCTTGCAGTTGCGATCGTGCCCAATATTTAACAGACAACCTCATACTTAATGAGCCCTGTAGCAACGAGCTGGTTCATTACGCGGTTGTCGAACTCACGACCTCGCGGTGGCCATCTTCCGATAGATATTACGCTCCCCCGCCCATGGCGCCTCGATCAGACAAACTCACTCGCTTCCGTGTCAAAGGGACGTGAAATATTTACTTCAAAGAGTAATAACACCTTCTTGAATTATTTATTTACTAGCTGCCATGCACTTAAGGCTTTTTTCCCTCTGAACTGCACACGTTCTTGATCGAAAATTTAATGAGAAAGACATTCTGGACATAGAGAGGAACGCAGCCAATACAGTATTATGATTCTTATTAACCTTGACTCCATCTCTTATTGGACTTTCATCAAAACTGACAGTGTGATTTGGATCATCTCAGGAATACAATAATATCGCTAATCCAAACATGGGGTAGAAAGATGGCAGTAATGGCACGAATTATGTTGATGGGTAAATTCTGTTCTACGTTCGCTTTGTTCCATAAAATCAAATAAGTCTGCTATTAATGTTAAAAAAAATTTCCAACAAAAAAGAATGATCATAAATTCATTTCAAATTAATATAATTTTATGTAATTATTTTCCATTGCTAATTACGACCTTATACGTAGGCAATCTTTATTGATAAACAATTGTATTAGGTTGTTTGCCCGTTTAATCTTGATATCGAAGAAATAATAAAAACTTTTTGAAGGTGACAATTTTTTTCTAAGAATTAATTTATTATTTTGGCAGATTAAAATGCCACATTCGTCCGATTATATGTTTTAAAAAAATTGACTTACAACATTATCAGTACAGTGAAATTTAAGACTGATGTTGCTACAGTAAATTAATTATTATGAAACAATTGGAACCGTCAAAGGGTTTTTATTATGTCTGCAATGAGAAACAATTACAACGTAAATTTAAAAACTGCTGGACGCTTCGACACGGATTAGAGAAATTATCCAACGGTGATCAGTTACTATCAAATTAAAGAAATTTAGTTAAATTGAGGAATTAACCAAGGAATTTCATCATCAGATAACTGATAAGAACTTGTGTCAGACTTAATAGTAATAGCATTGGGTCAATTTTAATAAACATTTCACAAATTAATCATTATTTATAACGAGGTGCACTGTATAAAAATTGTGTTGGAAAGTCGAAATTGTGATTAAATTGAATACAGTGTTTAGTAATAAGGTTTTTTTACCGGTTGACAACTTAAAATTAGATTGATGTTATTTAACTAATAAATTAAAAATTCTGTTTGTTTATCCGTTGTAACAAATGTTAATTCGAGAAATTAATTTCATAAAATAAAAATTAATGACTCGTAAAGCAGATAATAAAATAGAAAATTTTAATTATAATTAATAAATTATACGTTTCGACCCACCCATGTGGTCCTTATCAATATTGACAAGGACAACATGGGTTGGTCGAAAATTTGGTAAACCTTTTTATTGAATTACGTGTTATAACGGTCGTTTAATATTATTATATTTATGTTTTATACGGACGTTAATTGTTCTTATAAATTAATTTTTCTGACAAAATTTGTAGTCGAAAACCTAATACAAGGGTTACTTCATAAATCTGGAAAGATGTAATAAAAAATGTACCAAATTGTGCTAACAGTTCTGTACAAGAGTTTACTAGAAAAGTATGTATTTTTTGGTATTATAGAGAATGATAAAATGTTTTTTAAAAACTCTCTGTAATTTGGTAACTTAGCATAGTTTAAGAGGCGTATTTGGATACTTAATTTTATCCGCTCTCTTACCTTCATATCTTATAAATTGGAATTCCAAAGTTCAGTTTCCATTGAGCTATTTAAGTTTTCTGCTATGTACTCCAAAGCACTATATATTCCATTTTAAAATTTACAAAAATTGATTGGCTAAGTTAAGATTCGTGAATGCTTTCAATAAGGTTGCATCACTTATTAATTCAAATGGAATAACCTTAATCAGCTCATCTACTATTAAATTTTGTTCTCAACAAAGTCTCATTCCTTGGCTAGTTACCAATTTTTCAACCAACCACATAAAATGTCAAACTCTGCAAAATACTCCGTCGTCCTCGGTCACTACCTAATTTCTTGATAATTTATTCCCACCACGTCAAATTTCAAGTGCTAGGTCTGGTCTAATAGGATAAATGAGAAACAAATTCGAATCCTAACTTGTACATTTTTGCTATTTTGTCCTGATGAAACGCCACTTTCTTGCGCTCCAATAATGGTCGATTCTCAATCAGTACCCGTTTCAAACGAACCTTCAGCAGAATAATTAATAGACCTCAGTTATGGTTGTGCCCTTTTCCAATAAATCTGTTAATATTATACCCTAAGAATCACAAACTACATATGCAAAAAATACTTAGCCCTTTTCAGCGCCATTTTTTTGTATTTGGGCCTCTGTAGTGTAATGATGGATCCAAGTTTTATCGACAATTTCGAATCTGCGCCAAAGTCTTGTGGGTTACGCCTAAACATTGCCCAAATATCAGAATTACTTAACTTCTTTCAAAATATCCCTTTCCAATTTAACACCCTTTGTTATTCTATGTTTCTCAGACTACATTACATTACCTTGGTTTCCCTCTATTAGTCCTCATATTGAACTCTTTCTCCAGGACCACGTTCATGCCATTTATTATGGTTTCCATGTAGTCTTCTGACTCCCTTAATATTTAAATATCATCGACAAACCGTAGGCTTTTTATATTTTCTCCTTACAGTATGATTCATTTTCCATATTCCGTTTTAACTTCCTTCATCTCCTGTTCTATATTTAAATTAAACAGCATGGGCGACAGATTGCATCCTTGTCATCTGCTTCCTTGGTTTCTGCTTATTTTATATATATTCAATTCTAATTACGGTTGACTGCCCTCTGTAGTAGTTATGTATAGGTTTCTTTCTAGATGTTTTAATCCTGTCCTCTTGAAAATTTTTAATAGTGTGCTCCAGCTAGTTCACATTAGAAAAGGTTTTTTCTAAATTACAAATGCCTAGAACGTAAGCTTGTTTTTTCTTATCCTGCTTTCTTAACTTAGACCTAGTCAATATTGCTTCTCTTGTTCTTACATTCTTCCTAAATCCAAACTAATATTCTTCTAACTCGCATTATATTTGACATTCCAACCTCCTATATCCTATTTTCATTTAAAATTTTGCACGCATCAGATACTAAACTAATAGTCCTGTACGCAGCTATAAGCCCAGTCCTATTCGGCATGTCCTTAATATAATATTCTGGTTTTCTTTCTGTTTCGTAGATTTCGCAAAATATCCTGAACAGCAATATTATTGCTTCTTCACCCGATGATCTTATCAACTCCGCTGGAATGTTATCAATTCCTGGCGCTTTAGAATTGTTCAGGTCTGTCAGCATCCAATCAAACTCCGACCTTAATGTCTTTCCCCCAACTTTTCATCTACCACCATCTCTCCTTCTTCTACTACTGACTGATATAGATTTTCACCGTAAAACAGCTCTTCTAGATATTCTTGTTTTTTCTATACTTGGCTTCCCATCCACTCTCTTGATGTTGTCACTAATAAACTTATTGCTATAAGCAAAACAGAACATTTTGCAGTTAGTGAATTGTTATTATTTGCTTAGTTTCCATTCATTTGACTACCTTCATTTCGTTCGTTCTTTACTGAAGGGCTTCGTCATTCTCATTTCCTGGAACACTGTCAAGTGGCAGTGCATGAAACTCCAACATCAAACATGAGGCACCGTCACGTTGATTTAAAGATGATTTATTACACTTGTTACCAACAGGTGTTCTCTACGCGACTGTTGTGCTCAGAATGCTGCTAACTTTTAATGGAACGTAGCGCCCCCTCAAGCCAAACTACACGTGTAAATACATTTACAAGGGAATTATCGCCAGAATAATCCGTTACCAACATAGGAAAAAGAAGGAAGATTTCTGATATCCTAATTTTTTCTGTATTTGTCCTCATCGTTAGATTTTCGGGAATTACAAACGTAATAATTTGTAAAGTTACACTACTGTATAATTGTCAAGAAAACAAGTATGCACCAAATCACGTGAGCAAAAAACTGATCGACTCTTCGTTCATTTTTTCAATGTTTCATTTATTTTCTTTTATATTAATAATTTGAAACATTTTACGGTATTAAAGAAAAGTTATTTCTATACAATATACAATTTAATGAATGAAAATAATGACTCCGTCGTTGGGAATCCGTATTTGTGATCCTCTAGGGCAAAGCCACAACTGAAACAAAGTATTACGATTCCCTTTGCATTATTTTCTGAAAAACGTCTTAACATGAAAGGTTTTATCAAACAATGAAGTCACGAGAATAATCGGTTAAGTTTAGCAATGAAACAAAGATTCCTTTCTTTAGTATTACCTCCAGGCTGTTTAGTGTCGTCATTATACGTCAAGGATTTCCAAGAAGAAGACAAAGGAGAAAAGAAAATTAATAGTATATGAACGCGTACCACAGAACATGTGTCGAAACTCAAGGGAGCATTTTATAATTTGCAACAAAAAAGTTTTAGAGACGTATGAACCGAAGTTCTAATTTCGACAGACAATTTGTGACGTGTGTAGATTGTAATATTCTCCGTAACAAGGAAACCTGGATTCCAAAGTCGGTTACGGTGCAATTGACCACGGGAACTTGAAATCGATGGCTAAATAAGTTAAGCCGATCTCGTATGGTTTAGTGCAGGGTTTACAAAACTTTTTCTGCAATGGAACACTTTGCAAAATCAGGCATTTTAACGGAACCTTTGGCTTTTTGTTCAGATTGGGTACTTCCTATTTGTAAAAAAGCTAATTATTTTTATATATAAATTTATAAATATAATATAAGGTAAACATAAAAATATTAATAAATGATGATTTTGGGTCCTTGAATTGCATATCTAGTTAATTTCAGGCAAAATATTTGTATGTTGAATTCTAATATCTGGTGTGGCGTCGAGCCCGTTTCTGCACTTTGGCTTCATTGCAGCGTAATGTGAAAATTCCGCATCGCATAAATAGGTTATAGAAAACTGAAGGAAAAAAATAGTAGCTTGTTTTGAAATATTGGGATACTTTCCGACAAACTGGCTCGCCCATAAATATTTGTTTTTTGTTTCAAATTAGTCACCGATTAAATCAATTAGATTTTCATAGTCACTTTCATTCAAGCTACTGGTTTAGCTTCCGCGGTAAATGAATTCTCAACCCAGCAATCGTCCTTATTACTGCAAAAGAGTTGATTTAAATTTATGTGGGTGTTCTAAAAACATTTTTGGGACTTTATCATTCTTGTAAGATTCAACTGATGAAATCCAAAATTGTATTTGTTTTTCAAAAGACGCAATTTCATCTTTTGTATTAAAAATTGTTATACCTGTTCCTCGTAATCATCAGTTTATTGCACTTTTTAAAAAGTATCTGCCAGGTATGCAAGTTTTATCAACCACGAAGGATTTTTTAATACTTCAACAAAATATTCACTTGAATTATTTTGTGCCTTCAAGAAGACCAACAACTCACTTCCAAGTTCTAAAAGTCTGAAAAGTGTTTTTCCTCTGGATAGCCATCTCATTTCAGTATGCAATAAAAGTGTTTTGTGTTCTCTACCCATTTCATCGCTCAAAATTTTAAGTAATGGGGATTGAAGTGGTTCTGATTTTACGTAGTTTATCACTTCCACACCTTCATTCATAACATTTATTAATTTTGGGGAGATTTTTTGTCAACAGTATTTCTTCTGAAAACAATTTCAGATCCACATTTTCTCCACTTGGTTTGTTTTGCTGCTTTGTGAACTTACCTACCAAGACTTAATCATCGTGTCTTAACAACAGCGAAATTTGGCAGCTCAAATAGTGAGAATTTTTTTTAATGGAGTATAGATAGAATAACTCGAAACATTTTGCGGAACACCTATTCAGGGCCCTCGGAACACAGTTTGGGAAACCCCGGTCTAGTGGCTAGCGTCGCACAGAGGTCCCGTGATTGAATCCTGGCATAGGCTTGGTTTTTTGTGCCTTCATGGTCACGGAGACTGGTATTAAGACTGCTGGAGAATACATACTTTAACAATGTATCACTCCATATTCAGGAAAGAAGACAATCTGCAGTCGACCCGGTAGGCCAAGGCCCTTAATGGGCGGTAAAACTAAGGGAGAAAATGACGAAACAAGTTATATTAAAATATTTAAGAAACATCTTATAAAATATTCATATATACAGGACGTTTCGGAGCTCTTTAGTTACTTGGAAGACATTTACAATATAAGATTTATATTAAATTATCTGCAATAACTGTTCACATTTCATAAATATAAAGCAATAAATAAAATTTAAATGTAAAAGTATTCTGATGGCTTGCAAAAACGAAAACTAGATATAAACTTGAAGTGAACAAAAAAATTACTTTAATTCAAAACCCAAAAACTTACTAATATTTTTTATAATTTACATACGTCATTCTATATGCACAATATACAATGTATACATCATTAATCTATGATATAATAATCTGATATCTAACAATAACTATTGTTTCAATTTTGTGCCTCATTTTAACCGTATTAGATGTATTTTTATTACATTAACCAAATTTATAATATGATTATTACGATAAATTTGCTCAGTCAAACCCGAATGCTTTTGAGTTAGATGTTTGAATGTAGAAATGTATTCTTTAATCCGAATTTTTAAAGCCCGTTAAGTCTGTCCTATATAGCATGAATAGCAGTCTAAAAAAATATTATATTATTTTTCCCTATTATTTGCAGTATAAAAATTATTAGTGAACTAAAACAATTTTACTGACATAAATTTAAAATATGTCAATCAGTTTAAATTTACCTAAATAAGGTAAAACATGGATTATTATTTTTATTAACTACCGTTATGGATAAGTCATTATTAAGTTTAATATATTATTTTACTCGTATGTATATAGAAAACAACTTACTCAATTTAATTAAATATTTGTTGGTAATCTTTTGGTAAAGAGAAAAAAATTAAGTCACCAACTTTATATCCCTCTTTCCTGTCCTTATTAATTATTGCAATTAGCCCGATAATGTCATTTCCTTCGCAATACTATCAGACTTAAAATCGACGTTAGTTTTTAAATCATTGTGGATAAATTTTGTAGCGTATTTAAGAAAATAATGCTAATTTATAAATAATTTAATTGAAATAATCTGACTTAATATTACAAATAAAATATAACAAATGATCAAAAGTCTGAAATAGAAGAGTTAAATTTGGAGATCACGAAAGTTGAGGGACAAAGGTATTCAAATGTAATTCTTCTATTTTTGACTTTTGGTCATTCTTTGTATTTATTTATAATGCTAACTTTTTTCTTATCGAAATGTATATGTTATTGTATTAAAATTTTTACTGGCCAATTTTTATGCAGTAAATGTACGTACATCATTACATTTGAAATACCTTTTTAACTTTCGAATACCTGCAGATGGAGGAACTGAATAATGTAAGGACTAAACGTCGTGTATGTCTAAGAAATTTGTGGGAAGGATTTGTAATTTTATTAAAGATGTAATTCTTACTCAGTTGGCCATTAATAATCATATTATATCAAAAGTAAATATCTAAATCGGTTAATAATTCCAAATCACTTGAAATGAGTCAACTTTTGATTTAAATGTCTTCGAAAAATAGAATATTAAAATGCTTCATCCTTAAGCAATTTAAAAAGTTCTTCGAACAGTTAGTAGTCTACGTTCGACTCCTTTGTTAGGGCCATTTTTACCTCAGTTACATAATTGCATACTTAAAATCGCAATTTTCACTCTAAATTATGAATCCATATTTTAGTTTTACGTGACGAAATTACCGACTCCAGCTTTTGTACTTATTTAAAGAGACTGATTTATGTACGTGAAGATGAATAAATCAAGGTTCAACAAGTCACATGTGTCTTCGTATGCAAATACGAAAGTGAGCTCTTTGAGTCCGCCGCTGTTTCCCAGGGTAATTGTTGTCGTTCAACAATGAAGCTGCAACTTCCTTATTGCGAAAACCTATAGCCTTGAGCTGAGAATTCTTGCTTGGCGCCTGCTGTCAAGACCTGAATTATGTCCGTGTCTGCTTGGCTTACAGGAAATAATTCATTTCTGCAAATAATATTCCGTTTGTAAGGGTTTTCAAATGAGCTATGACTAAAGGGTCTTAATCGTAACCAATGTTTTAAGAAAACTTCTTCTAGCATTCACATTACATTTTATTTCCTTTGGCTTCTATAGATACGATAACGTAAAACAAAATACATAAGAAAAATTTAAGACACACAAGCGGACCTAAGAAAATAATTCCTGATATTGATACATCTTGAAAAATCATTTACTTTATTTTCCGCTTCATTCATCTGCATATTTATTTTAAGTCGCGCGAACAGCTAAGGTCATTAGGGACAACTTTACCATTTAGAAGATTTTATCTTCCTCGTGATACTTGATTTGGGGACAAAAACACACAAACACCCAAGCCCTTGCCAGGAATCGAACCCGGTACCTCTGTGGTACTGCACAGTAACGCTAACCACTAGACACAGAAGCCGCCAACATTCATAATTAAATTTACGAAATTGATATTACTTATATTGACTATGGATAGCACAAAAATAATAAAAGTGATTGATGTAAGGTTTAAATATAAAAACGCGAGAGATGAAAATGGTAAAGAGCAATTCAGCCGCTTGAAGAATGAGATAGATAGGAACTGAAAAACAGCCAAAGAGGCTTGGCTAGAAGAGAAATGCAAAGCGGTTAAATATTTAATGGTGAAATGGAAAATAGACGCAGCGTATAGGTAAATCAAAGAAACATTTGGAGAGAGGAAAAATATTAGCACGAACATCAGGAGAGAGGATGGGAAGCCTATTATGCATAAAGAAGAAAGATGGAAGAAATATGTAGAAGAGCTGTGACGTGGTGGAAATCTAGATCAGTCAGTAATAGAAGAAGATTGGGAGGTGGGTGATGAAGAGTTGGGAAACAATTTTAACGTCGGAATTTGAAAGGGAGCTGACAGACCTGAGCAATTATAAAGCGTCAAGAATTGATAACATTCCAGAGGGGTTGATAAGACCATTGGGCGAAGAAGCAGTGTCATGGCTGTTCAGTTTAGTTTGCGAGATCTACAAACCAGAAGATTTTAGTAAAAACATAATTATACTGGGGCTGATAGATGCGAACAACACTTAAATTGCATATTATAGATCCTAATGTAACACAGCTACTCGCTTTACACCGGTTTCGACACCAAACTCGACAATTTTCATTTTATTTTCATATTAGCAATTACCAAATTTTAAAATTTTTCTGACGCGAGTAATAAAAACCATTTTATTAATTTATGTATACATCGAATCGACGATCAGAAGAAGTTCAATTTTCTCAGATTGCTGCAACAATAGATAGGAAGTGGGGATGAATGATACAGGAACGCGTAATAGGACTTATAACTCGCAGTTGATTTACACGCCGCGGCAATTCCAAGAAATTTTACTGTAGAATTAATATTTTTATTTATATTCATATTATATTAATATCTTCTGGAATATATGGAATTTAATATGCACGAATATTTAAATTAAATCTCCTCTTTTAAAAACCTCAAATTTTCATTGAAATTTGTTGAGCCATTTCGGAGCTTACTCGAGACAAATATATGGACAGTCAGACAGATGGACAGAAAGAACTTCAATTTTACTTACTAGATAATGCGCAACAAATGATATTGTAAAAGGCAAATTTCCTTCAAGAAAGGTCTAATTAACTAGTTTCATGTATGGTTGAGATAATTAGCAACTAATTGCATCTTTCCTAGAAATTCTAGGTATGGGGAATTAAAAAGTTATTATTGATCACTCTTACTCTCTTTACCCGCATCAATAGTAAGAAAAGCATTTTTCGTGATTTCACCTTATTATTACCCCGGCTTGAGCTATTGATGGTAGAGGTGAATGTCACTTGTAAATTACCATGACCAAATTAGTGAAATTCATGAACAGAGCCTAATTAATGATTTTTGGTAACTTTATTTTTTGGTGTTCGAATAATGAGTCTTTTGATGCGTGTCGTCTGATAACGTGAATCGTGTTTGGTCCGCATGGGAACGGAAATGACTCTTTGAATCAATAGTGTTTCGATACTATAAGTAATGTCGTCACTAACAGAGAGCTCTCATATTAATTTTTAGTATTAGCCATCCGTTTGAATTGTTTATAACGCATAAATACTGAACTTATTCTTATATTGTAATGTAATGCATTGTTGAATCCTATTTACAAACAATCTCTTAAATTTAATAATAGTTTCGAATTGATAACGCCGCTATATTAGACATTACAATAAAAGAATAAATTCGGAAATATTATGTATAAACAGCGGTCAAGTACGGGTTCTGAATAGTATATGATGTCTTAAATTAAGCTGTATACTTACCAGATCTTTGCTTAAGTTATCATTTAAACTTAAAATATCGTTAGAGAAAGAAAGGTGTGTCGAGACGTCTAGTTATACGTAAATTCTTTCTGTGCATTACTTTGGTTCGCAAATTAAAGTTGTTCGAAAAATTAAGTTCCTATAATTAATTATTGTTATTAAACTGTAGGACTTTGTATTTTATTAATTTTACGACTTTGGTTCTTGCTTTTCCTACAACTTATAAATTATACAAGACAATTCAAGGATTATTTTAAAAAATACAGTATACTGTCAAAAATTTAAATTAACATTGTGAAAATGTTTTAATTATTTTGAATATAAACAAAATTTAATTAGAAATTTTATCAAATATTATGTCAAATTTTTGCTTCGTTACCATAATATATAACTACAATGTGGAATTTATGGAAAATTAAATGTTGAAATAACATCTACTCAACTCAAAGCATTCTTTTGAACGACAGTTATGGAAGGACGTTAATTACTGAGGAGGATGGGAAACGAGTAACAAAGATCTTGCTTATTATGCTGAACTGGAAAGTCAAACCTGCTGTTGTTGTTTGCTCGTTTCGGAACATTCACGTTCATGTACCATGGATAACTTCCGAAAATTTCGCATGGATCTAAGAAGGCAGGAAGCAAGTAGTGTCAATCGATTCTTCAAAAATGGGTGTCTTCAGTCTCAGCAAATATGTTCATATCTTATTAGAGAGTTTTGACTCAGATATCTTAGTTATTTTGTCCAGATAAGTATTTAATTTCGATAAATTATCAAAAACGTCTTGTTTTCTCTTCCTTAGTTCTTCTTTCCTCTTACTTTCGACCATCATTTCTACCACCTTTAAATTCTGAACTTAACTTAAATGTTTGTTTCTTCTCCTTTCCTTGCATTCCTCTCCCTTCCAACTTCAAACGCACACTGACTTTCAAAATCTTAAGTAATTTTAAGTGTTCCTATTGTTACCTTCTTCCAAGTTTCGAGCAACACTTACTATTTAACTTCCTTGTCACCTCACAGAAATCTCCCCTTCCCAATTTTACATGGTAAAACGCCACTCCACGTGGCGTGGCTTCACCAATCGTAATTAATTTTCGAAGAGCGTAAGATCCTGCACTTTTGGAGGATGGAGTAGTCAAGAAATTCTTACGGATCATCGTCCCCTAGTAGCCAAACGCCTTTAATCCCCTGTCCTTGCTTCCAGGCACGAATCATTGCAACTGGACGGTGCCTCTCTAATAACTTGTAAATGAATTGGGGGAATATTAATTAATGAAATTAATAATTGGTTTTAAATATTTACATTTATTAATTGTAAACAATAATTTTAATACGGGTCGTGCATGTATGTATTATTAATTAAAATGGGATTGTATTAAAGATCTCAGGGTATTAATGGTTTGGGTGACCACGTGTAGCAGATTTTCTGTTCGTTGACGAACCTGAGTTGTTAAGACCCTTCTTCCCTGCTTCCTGGACTGATCAAATCATGGTCCACCTCTCCGCTGCCACCTCACAAATCTGCTCTCGCCGTAACTTCTCTGCTGCCAATCTCCTCTCTCCACCTCCTTGTATCTGTCCACCACTCTCCTTCAATATCCTCTCGCCATCACCTTGTATCTCGTTTCACTCAAAAGTTACTTAATTCACAATTTGCTCTGCTCATAACACAGGGATGCACACCCTCCTTACTCGTCCAACCCGCTCTCTAAAAACACATCTTCACTCAACCATGTCCTTCGCCGCTCTCCAAGTACAACCTTCACGGGAGCTCATACGCTCCGTCCAACTCGCTCTCTAAGTACACAATGTCCTAAGAACTGTCATTGTTTTTCAAAATTTCGGTATAAAGTATTGTAACATGAAGTTACTCCTCTGTTGTCGGCTTCTTTTGAGACTTGCCGACAGGAAGGTATTGTTGATGGCGCGCCACAAGCGTCGATAATTTCCTTGTAAAACGTTTCCGTAAATAATAAAAAAAATTGGGCGCGGGTTCTACTGCGCTACAAACTCTCGAATTTCACATCTGCACTGCCTGTTTTCAAATAATTTCTTTAAATTTTATGAATTTAATTCGTACTAAATTACTCTAAGTTTATAAAAAGCTTCGATTATAAAAACAGAGTTGTAAAAAAATTTAATTAAAACCTTTTGACAAAATAATATAGACTGCATTCACAAATTCCACGAAATCATCAAAAATTTATCAATTATCGGAATAGTTATAATCAAATGTGCTGATCACATTTTAGTTGTATTTATAAATTTATAATAAATGATAATGGAAATAAAAACCTTTTAGACGGTCACCAGTTTTACTAAGTATTTTTTATTCACATGTTTACTTATAAAATATAAATGGTTATAGAAAACAAACCAACTGTTTATAAGGATTTTATTTTCAATAATAAATTGTCAGTATTTAACGGTCAAGCAATCCAATGCATTAATGGCGATTATTATCGCATCTAAAAAGGTTTCAATGAAAGAAGCGGCACGTCGTTCTATTGTCACTAGTGATAAATTTTTCTCATCATATTTAATGTTTTTCCGAGTAATTATTTTGTTGAACTCATTTCTTCTCGACGAAGTTAGATTAATGTAAATATTACGGAATATGAAAGTATGTTGTGCATAGTAATAAATACGGTGTATCGTTTTGGAAGTATGTCTCAAGCACATCATTTAATAATATCAAAAATGTAGAATTTTAATTGTGTTTAGTACAAATGAAACGATTAATTATAACCCCATCCCTATTAAATATAAAAGAATGTTTAAAATAAAATATTGCAGTGGAAAATTGTAGTATTATGTTGTTCATAAAACAGCCAATGTAGCGAAACTATTAGCGTCTTTAAACTTCTTGATTGTTTTACGATGAATGTAAAGTTTTAATAATCTAACAAGTCGTATAAACGATGGAACATAATTAAAAGCGTTATAGAGTTATAAACGTGCAGGGAATATTTTCTTGCATTTGCAAATAATAACCGTAGAATTTAATGCGACTATAAATGTAAATAATTAAAAATAACACGTACTCCGTATGGCGCTCCACAGCAGGCCGTCTGATTAAAGAACTAAAATTAACTACTTATGCAGAAATGAATCTAATGGGAATAAAAGTATTAATAACACTAGCTTGAACTTCTTTATTCTATACTAGCTTACCCCCAAGACTCCGTTCACACCGCAATAGTTCTTTTTATTTTACCCTAAAAACGAAGCAACAGGTACAGAATTCTGAAAAAGTTGAATTCATTGAATATATAAAAAGTATCAACTATTTATGATCGCTTCAGGGAAAACCTTATAACTCGCAGTTGTTTTTGATCAGGTACGTTTCGGAGCCAATAAATATGAGCAATTACTAATTATTAAAATTTGCCTAACACGAAAAATAAATCAAATTTACGTATACATCATATCGACGATCCAGAGAAGTATATTGTTTCTCAGGGAGTTAACTATCTGCCAATGATAGGTTAATAACCGCGCGAAACCTTGCTCAACAATGGATGGAGTGCTTCGGAGCATAAACAGATGAAGAGTATATGTAACCCGCCCCCCTTTGGAAACTTTAATACTCGTATAAGACATACTTATATATGTATATTATATATAACTTTATATTTATCCTGAAATATATTTAAATGAAACATGAACTAATATTTAAGTTAAATCTCCAGTTCTTAACTCCTTGAAGTTTCTTTGCAATCCGTTGAGCCGTTTTGGAGCATATTCCAGACAAACATACAGATAGACTAGCTGGTTGTCCGGCGATGCCCGGGAATTCAATTATATTAGTCCGGTACAGTACATCATTCGTCAGCAATCTTTTGAGGAATGGTTAAGGAACGCCTAAGGGAAGCCTTAAAACGCCTTATAACGTGCAATGTGATTGTGCATTTTAGGTGATAATGGGACTTACCTCCGGGATGCGTCTTTCTCTTAAATTTCAAGGTTCTCACATGCCTTCATCCCTTTTACGAGGTGTATGTACTGGGTCCGCTGGCCCCATTACATCAGTTGGTCAGCTGCTTCCTAAAAGTGGCGAAAGCACAAAGACGTGACAGCAAACTCATGTCCCATCATTGAGAATAGTACCCAATAGCGCGACCTATCTGATGCAGGTTTTCATGGGGATTGCCTGAATCTCTTTTAGGTGAATCATCGGGTAGCATCATTAAACTATACCCCTCGGGCCGTAGTCAAACCTTTCGTACCTGGTTCTACCTTCCACATCTCCCTTTTTTAATTCCCGTCTTATGCTTTTAAGGGGACTTGTCTGTTTCAGGATCACTCTCATATAGCCTGTTACCCCCCTCCCCTCCCTTCTGCCAAGTTTTAACCATGTGTCTTCTTGTTTTTACCGGATCCTACGTTTCAATTATGTTCAGAATATATTGAATTAAAACTGGTAGGCTTAATGGATGCAACAGATTGGATGGCCCAAAAAGTTTTTTATCTATTAACCATCCTTCTTCAATATGTTACGGTCAATGCAGTATTAAGTAACTCTAACGTTCAACCACAAAAACAATAAATTTTAAGTATGTATGTTATTATAGAAATGTATTATTTACCATATGTAAGAGAAGTATTAAGTAACTACTTTGAAGTACTTCAATCACCTTACACTAAATAATGTACATTAAGTAACATAACCTAATTGTTATTATGGAAAACTGGTTTGAAATTTACTTTCCGCAACACGGTTTCTTTGAGAAAGCTAAAGCCGAGTGTTTCCGTGGATAACCGAGCGTTTCACGAAAAGCTTTACTCAAGGCTAATACATATAATCATACTCTGTCGGGGCAGTGGAACGGCGTTAGTGGGAAATCTTGGCAGCTACACCATTTTTGAAACTGTGGTTCATTTGTGACATCCATAAAAATGATTCTGATGCTAGTTATAAGTGAAAATAAATTCAGTCGTATTTCAGTAAATTGCAACCTCCAAGACTATTTTTATGAAATAATAATAAAGTAAGACTGTAACGTAAAGTTGTAACAGAATTGTTTTTTTTTAACATCATGTCGATTATTCACTTATACACGATGCCAAATTTGAGTTAAATTGCTGAACGTCAAACAAAGGAAGCAGCGGGAAGAAAGGAGACAGTGAAACTTGAGCTAATTATGAAAATATCCTGGTAGCACTTCATAGACTTGCGTAAAAGGCGCGGACGGAGGCTCAGTCGCCCCTCCATAAATAAGCAGAGTGACGTAAGTTATGTTCTTTCCCCCATGAGTTAATTACCGAGAGCAAAGCCTTCCTCTACTAATTACAGGGCCCGCCCTTATCTGCTCCTCCTTAAAGTACACACGACTACTTCCTCTTCTTCTCCCTAGGTGGCAGTCTCGGCATTTGCATAAGCTCGCGTACTTCGCTGTCCCATATGCATTTATTGCTCGTGTTTTGTTTGCCCGGGAGTTCGCCAAGATAAAGACGTAATTGGTGCTCTTTGCGAGGGAGCAGCACCCATCTCTGCATCACAGAGCCTGTGCTACGAGGGAAATGCGCCGCAGAATGTTCCACAACTTTGTGGAGCACATTCAAGGAAAACAAATAACAATTATTTTATTCTAAAAATACTAATTTACTTTTTCCGAGGTTTAATCTGACTGACTGTCACACTGAAATAACTAAAATAAAACCAATTTAAAACAATCCCAATGTCTTTATTTCAAAATTAACACACGACAGCTCGTGATCTTACGTCACAATGATAAAAAAAATAAGTTAGTAAAATATAATATGATGATTTGTCTACAGCATTGACGGCAGATGTGCATATATATATATATATATATATATATATATATATATATATATATTCGTTTCTTGTTTTGTCGTTGTTTGAATGATTATAACTTAAGGTCGAAGGTTCTCGTGAGCTTATTTTGAAATAAAGACGTTGGGACTGTTTTAAATTTCTAAACTTGTACTAATTTCTTATAATTTCCAAACTGTTTGTTTTGTTTTCCATCCTTTAATTGCCTTTCACAATTGTTACCTTACAGGTTACGTTCCGGACTAAATCGTGAAGTAAAATGTAGGTTATTTTTCGATCTTTCTTAATATCCTTATTTATAAAGTTTTAATTTTTTTTATCTATTCACTCGCCACTCGGTTTATGATCTCTGCCCCAGCGGCGGATTCTATTGGAAAGGGGGGGATTGAGAATATTCCCCCACTTCCAAGGAAAGCACTATATATGTATATATTTCTTAAATTAATGCATTTCATGAAATAATTGATATTTCTAAAACGAACCCAGAATTTTTTTCACAGATTGGTTCAAGTATAATGATGGGGTATGTTATCTCCCTGGATTCAATGATTCAGTGGCAATTAACGAGTATTCTTCAGCCACAACGGTTGAAACATATGCGATACTGATGACTGTACCATCCGATTTCAAGTTGATTTTGACCGACTTTCTCATGGTAATCAACTCACTTTCCCTTCAACGGTGTAAAAGTGGCTGCATCAATGAAAAGTGGAACCTTCTCTGAGAAATAAAAATAAATAACCAAAAAATCACCTTCTGATAGATCCCGGCTCATGCGGGTATCTTGGAAACCGTGCTTGATGATAAAGCCGCTGAGCAGGAGGTATTGTTGCAAATAAACCGCTTGGACTTTCCTACTTGTTAGGGTACATTAACCTCCTGAAAGAGTTGGATTACTGATAGAAGACGAAAAATGTAGGAATCCTGTATAATTAAATGGAGTCCTTCAAGGAAATAACCTATCCACTTGATATCTCGAGAAGACAGCAGGTCATTGTTGCAAAACTCAGACCTTTCCTCTCCCGCCTTACACATTCATTTCGCTTTCTTAGGTCTCCTCAGCCTTTATTCTCAGATTGTAACACCACACTGACTGTGTCGCACATAATTTTTGACTGCCTCCGATATTACACCAGCAGAAGGTCCACGATTGCTAACTATTCAAGGAGGGAACTGTGTACCTCTCCAGTGGCTGTTCACAGTCTTCTTAATTTCATTGTAGAAATTGGAGTTTGGGAATAAATATAAGCAGTTTATATGTGCCATTGTCATCGTTTTTTTTCTATCCAAAATTGTGTACTTTTTCTCACTCCTTGCATTGTATTAATTTCAGTAATTTATTGTTCCTTTTTGTAAATATTGTGTACATAGCATATTTTTCTTTAGTTGAATATACAAAAATTGATATACTGAACAATACTGTTATGCCGGTCGTTCTTTTATTGATATAATACTTCTATTATAGCTACATGGACAACCTTCATTTATAATACGGCAATAGTCATCTGTTTTCAAAGTGCACTACTACAAGCATATTTTACATCGAACTGTTTTGTCTTACCCTAATAGTGTGCTGTTTGATGTAAAATGTGAGTGCGTTTAGTTGACAAACTGAAATTAATATTTTTACGGTTTGGTTCCTACAATTGATTATTTACTGTTAGATTCCTGCTTGCGGATTTGTTAACGAAATAAGGCATCGCCATGGTCAATCCATACCAGTAGTTCACTGAAAAGTATGAGTAAAATCAGGATAACAGTACAGGAACATTAGACATCTATTCTCAGTTTTTCAGTCACTTCAGCATATCTTGTTTATGAATATTCCTATCAGATATTAAATAATGGGGGGACTTCAATATTTGTTTTTGTTTTTTGGAAATAGGCTGTATGAAGGTGATCTTGGGGCAGGCAACTCCCTTACAATAGCATAGGAAGTTAATCCAAAAGGGAGTTGTGGAAGGTAGAGAAAAGTAGGCAGTGATTGACTAGGACCCTTGGCCTATAGTTTAAGGATCCCAACCGGTGATTCACCGGTAAGAGATGTAGGGAGGAAGCAAGAAAACCTGCATCAGGTAGGTTGGGCGTTTGATACTACACCCAGGCCCTTCTGATGATGGGAGACTAGATTGTTGTGGGAACAAAGCAAACCTACCTCCGTCTGGTCCAATGGGATCAACGGGAAACTCTTACTATATGCCGAAGGTCTTTGACCCCAATGCATACACCCCTCAAACCATTCAAGGTCGTCTCAGCTTGTGGGAGACTTAATTTGAAAATCTTGGTCTGTGGCCAGGGGTATTGTGGAGGAAACCGAGAAGGAGGATCTCGGGCCGGCGAACTTTTCTGGATCCTCTTATCTCTCCACGATTAGCCTGTCGACCCGCTTCTGGGTTTATATACCCGCACATATACTGCACAAGCAGACCGCTAGTTACAAGGTGTTATAAGGCTTCTCCCTAGGCGTTCCTAAACTATTCATACGATTGCCGTTAAAATGTTTGTGCTTAGCTCCAATAGACCCAAGGTAGGTTTCTCAGATCGTTTAAGGATTTAGGCTCCTTCCTTCACCCCTTTCAGACCAAAAAAGAACCTACCCTAAAGACATACAGAACTTGCAAATAGATAGATTATCCTCTTACGTATCCTGCCAAACAAGAGAATTACATTTCAGTTTACCATGAAGTAATGCTTTAGTTTAATCAAAATTTGATTTAAGTAATGTTACTTTTTAATTACTTAACAATAATGCAAAATGTTTTATAAGTCGCAATGCAAATGATGCTGAATTACGATTCTGGCACCCGAGACGGAATTTTCTGTAATTGAAAGGTATCATTACTTAAATAAAATGGTAATTTTAGCCTAATAACTATATAATCATCAGGAATAATACTTTTTAACTATTTTATAAGCGTGCAATTCTTTTTATAAGTGGCAATGTAGAATGATTATGTATAAGCTCAGCTTTATTTTCCATAGATATGTATATGTATCTATAAATAAATTTAGAGTTACGCCCTTCCACCCTTAAAACTGTCCCGCCCTAACGACATATAAATAGTGGATATTATGCCCTCACGTAGCTTGTCAAGCAAGATGCTTGAGAATGCGCGTGCGGCGACGATGACGACGTTCGTGAAAAGCGAAAAATATCATAACTTAAATAAAATGTTAGTTATGTTTAAGCATTATTTTCTTGGGCATCGTCAGCTACCCAGCTAGTATGGAATTTTTTATTACTTAAGGAGTAGTCTATGTGATTATTCCATCACAGCACCGCATAGTCTAATGTTGGTATAATAGCTGGTAGGTATCTTAATCCAGAGATGGGTTTCTAGTTATGGTTTTGATTTTTTTTGCTGTGAAATAACGTAGACTCCCGTGAGTTTGTAATAACTCTGTAGCTGTAAGCTAGTAACGGCCATAAACACGTTTAGCGTGCTATACATTGTTCTGTAATTAGTTATTTCAGAATTGTTCACACAGTAAATCCATTGAACAATGGAACGGAAGTTTATATGAGGTACAAAATCTCAGTTCTCTGTTTCTTCGTATCCGAAAACACAAGACAGGCGTTCACGCCTTTCTAATCAGATGAAAAGCAATGTCTGTTAAAACGAGTTATCTGTACGTAGAGCGCGTATTAGCTTCGTGGGACAGAGTACACTGGAACGTACTCCGGAGTGGTGAGATTGTATGTAAATGGCGGAGATGAGGATGTGGACAAAGACAAGTCGGGGCTATAAACCGTTGGCAGGCGGGCGGGCAAAACACGCGTTGTAAATAAGTGAGCACAAGAGAACACACTCCAGTCCGCCACCAGCGCAGCGCTCCCACAGAGTAAGGAACGACCTGAAGCCAACTCACGCGCAATAATCAGCGCCATTATCAGTTCCATACCGTCACTGAACGTAAAGATGGCGTACAACTTATTCCAAAGTAGGACTTCCTGGGCTTTGTGATGGAAGATAAAACTCACTCCACTTGTTCACTATCTTTTTGTAGCTTATTTCATAAAAGCACAGTTTATGCTTCTGTTTTATTATGTTTAAAATAATTACCTATGTTGTAGAAATGTTAAGACGAGTTATCTGTACGTATAGCTCGATCTGAATAATTTACCATTTTTCCCCTCTCATTACGACTATTGAAATTGTAAAAGAATAAATCACCTAAATTTGACACAAGGATATTTGAATAAAATAAAAATTTAGAACGTATTTATAAAATAAAAAATTGGCTCAACGTATCTTTTCTTTTCCTGGAACCTCTTTCTTCTACAAAAAAATTACAAGTCAGATTATAATTTATTTACTTAAATACAATATTGTTTGCCGTCAAACAAACGCTAAACAATGCAGTGGCTCCATTTTTCAAACTGTAACTATTCAAGCTTGGTAAAGCATGAGAGAGATAGAAAGTGATGTAAAAATAAGACGCGCAGGTGTCATCTGCGTTGGAATTGGAGTTGGATATGCTGCAGCTTACTTAAACACGAAACTTTATTACGTCAACCTGGTAGCATTAAAACTATTTAGAAAACATTGACGCTAGGCAACATATTATAGTCCGTTCAGAAAAAAACTAAGCCGTAAAAGCTAAGAGATGAATAGTTCAGTATGTGTTGGTTTTAGTACCACAGTCTGTATGTTTTTGAAAATTGAATTATCTTGGAGTAAAATTATTTTCATGTATGTCTGACTTCCATGTAGGAGAATTGCTCTTGAAAATATAACAACATAGAACAACCATTCTCTAACGATATCGTACCAATCGAACAATAATGTTGCTCTGGGTTATGATACAAAATGTAACATTGAAGAACTGTACACTTGTAGGACAGACAATATCGATTCCAATGCCAGTTTCAATAAGTTGGAAGAAAAATAAATACACATTTTAAAAGTTTTAGAGACTATTTTTTATTGTGTGCTTTAGCTACACATTTCCGATAAAAAAAATTGCAATCCATTTTCTTGAGCTGTTTTGGAAATAAATTTTATTTTAACTTAAAATCTTCTTTATATTAGCGTCTGAAACAATAAGAGGAACTCTACGGAATTTTCTATTTTCTTATTACGGTCCAGTTTATTTTTATCAAAATTAATATCTGCCAAAGTTGTCTTGTTAAATATTCTCTATTTTACTAGCCACCAAATTCTTTTAATTATCCCTTTTCTAACTCTTCATTAGAAAATACATTAACTATGTGTAATTATTACTAAAATATATCAGTATTTACATATTATTAAAACTAATAAAGCATTAAGATTGAAAAATATTAAACACACAAAATTTAAAATAAACAATGTAAGCTAAGATTCTCAATAATTCTAAGATGAAATTATTTCGTCAGTTTTTGTAATTTACAACAAATCTGTAAAATTATAATGATCATAAATATTCCTTATTGCATGCTCATCAACTTTCGATATTTCCTAAAGTTCATATTGGAGTATAGCTCCAGGCATGAAAGAAGATTCAACTGCTGGGATTCGGTAAAATATCTCATGTTAGAGAGCGGTTATAAATATAACGGAAATATACATACTTATGTATAAAAAATTTTCCTTTTTGTTTGTCATCATTTAATGTGTTAGTGGCGTTCGCATTACAGGATAAAATGTGAGAGCAGCAGAACGGAAATATTTAACCTCAATATTCACGTCATAGACTTGCACATGCAGTAACATTCCCCCTTTTTTTTAAGTGTTAAACAGTCCACATTTTCGCTAGGGTGCTTCATTCCATTCCTCGGTATTTTTCACCCATTTTTAAGAATATTTTTGCCGAGTTTCTGTTGTATTTGCCACGTGTGTTACATTTATATAAGGAATTTACAAACTCAAAAAAAACCTTATTATTATAAAGATTGATCTGATATAAATGTAACTATTATTCTCATATTTCTTAAATTAAACATTTAATTATAAAATTATGTATTGTGCTATTATATGAATTTAATATTTACTTTACAGAATTTTTCATTATTTCTTATTTAGACTTCTATTTATTCATCAACATTTTTAAATGGTATGTTATGTTATCTATCATTATTGTTATTTTAATTCTGGTTTATGAAAAATACTATGCATCATTTTACATTTTTTTGGAAGTAGCATACAAAAATGAGGAAGTCCCATGGTAATGAAACGTCAGTTTAATTAACTAAAAACTTTTATGTCTGTAATTTGGTCGTAAATGTATTCGATTTAATTATTGTGAATAGTTGACATTAATTGATTTACTGCAATTATTGTACAGAATGATTAGGTTTCTCGCGTAGTTCAGGGTTGTTGCTCATTAATTCTACGGATATTACCAAGTGCTTACGAAACGGCAAATGAAAATACGCATCCATGATTTGTTTATTTGAAAGTCGTCTTTGAAGAAGTACTTTGCATTCCGAGAGCTGAGAACGATCCACTTGAAGAAGTTCCACAGGAAACGATGGACACCTGTGGTCGATGTCGCACTTTTAGCGTATCGGTTCTTTCCTAAATGGAAGTAATGCACTTCGTAAGTAGTACTGTCAATACTCTTGAGCTGGTGCTGAAAGCGCTGGTAACTTAATGAAATGTGATTTGGGAACTGCGTGCCTGCCTTTCTGCCGGAGTAGGAAGCCATTAGTGTTGGCGGCTCTTCTTTGAAGACATTTCAAGAAGTGGCAAGTCATGCGGCAGATCTGTACTCGTCGGAGCCAACAAGAAAACACTATACCAACGCATATTTAACGGCCAACATGCGCAGTCACACACAAAAGTAAATCAATCACAATTGTTTGCAGTGAAAGATTGCAACAGAGATTGTGTGACGTAACCAGTTTCTCAGCTGGCTTGCTGAATTCCTCACCGTTATTCTAACATTAGATAATTTCGTTTTAATCTCAGGCGTTTCAGCAACTTCACTATATACTATTTGAAATAGCTACACATCAGTTATTAAACTCGACTTAGTGTATTAAAAAATTCTAATCCTGTTCCTCTTCCCTTGAACGGACGAACTCGTCCGAGAATTACAAGGAAGAGACCATATAAAGTTACTTTACAGAAATGTATTGAAAGAATTGAGCTGTAAATGATAATAAAAGCAAATTTAATAAAAAATTTTCGCAATGAAACAGTAACTTTAAACCCTAATATTAAAAAATATTCTACCTTAAACTATACCCCTCGGGCCGTAGTCAAACCTGTCGTACCTGGTTCTACCTTCCACATCCCCCTTTTCATCTCCCTTCTTATGCTATTAAAGGGGATTTTCCTGTTTCAGGATCACCATCATGTAGCCTGTTAACCCCCCTCTCCAAAAACGGAACAGAGAAGGTACGACGTTCTGTCAAGAGTGAAACGAAAACTATAAATTAAAATTTGAATTATAAAGTTTCTTGACCTGCCCAAACACCCAAGAGCATTCTTCTATACAGCATCTAGAATTAAAATGTATTATCATAAATGAAACGAAAGAAAACTGAACAAAGCCACAGAGGCATCTCTTTTTCATAATGAAAAATTTTCGTATTAAGAAAATGTTCTTATTTACCAGAATGCTATTCCTAATAATATCGGATTATTTACATATATAAAAATATTTTTATTCATTAAACAAATTTCTTGAAACGAAATATATTTAATTTATTATACATTTTTTAGTTTCTTACTAATGTTACTTATACAGAATGTGGATAGGAAAGTATACTACCATCGGAACAATTTGTAGAATCATACTAAGTCCAATGCTGCCCTCTCCGTACATATAAAAGAGAAATATCACATAGACAAGGTTTAATGAAATATATTTATATATTTGGATGCTCGGTGATGCCTACGAATTCATTAATAAGACCCGCAAATGTATTTAATTCGACGGTATTCTCTTTGTCAACAAAATATTAAACCAACAATAACAGCGAGAAATTTTTGAAAGGTTACCTTTCAAGCTCCGTAACTTATAATATTAGAACCACTATGACTTAATATCTTAATCGAGTCAAGAAATTTACTGGTACCTTAAATTAGCACATACAGAAAAACACACAGAAAAAGTCAATAATATTTATAAAAAGAAGATAGTTGAACCATCTATTCGGTCTGATTATCGTGAAGTAAAGTATGTACATTTATAAAAAATATAAAAAATAAAATTGTGTGAGTACCACCCTGGTCTTTATATTACGTACCTCAATCATCTTCTCTGTGACTTACAACATTTTATATATTTATTAATCATTTAACCAAATAAAATGTTGGTTAAATATAAGGATAATATTACGCGTAACATACACTTCTTATCGGTCTGATAACCTTTTCAATAACGGTTAAATTTATCTACCACATTTAAACAAGTTATTATAATTTTTAATTGTTTTTCGCAAACGTCGTCGTCGGCTCCGCCGCACACTATAATAAACATCTCGCTTGGCAGTTTTCGTGAGGGCATAGTGTATCTTATTGAACGTTATTCGTGTCTTTACTCTCAAAGAAGAGAAGGAAGAAATTCATTAGTTATGAATAGATACCAAATTTGTTGGTATCCAATAATGACATCCATCTGTAATTTCCAGGAAACTAAATGCAGATTTTCCTTATTCTATTTAGGAATCCATAATTCAAGGACCCGTAGCTACAGTGTTTTCGTGAATTAATAAAATAAAATTGTAATTTATGGGGTTTTTAGCACTATTTTTATAAAATGTACATTTTCTTATTTTAAATTTAAATTTAACCGAAGACTGGCTGCCAAATAGGCTAAAATGCGGTAATATATATTTTCGAGACGGATTAGGGAAAATCCTTGTGTCTATAAACATGATCTCTAAAAAACTTAGGAACATAGTTAGCAAAGGGTGTTCGCGCCCGGGGCCCGTGATCAAACCGTAGGACAGGAAAATATTGAGAAACTATGGATCACGCGACTTTGGTGACCAGTTTGTAGTGTGCATTATCCCATTTACAAAATCTTTTTAAATATTTGGCAAGACAGCGTACGCTGGGGGACGCACCCTTTGTTTTCGTCAGGGCCAGCGGCCAGATGTGAGAGGTGGGGGTGGCAAAAGCGGCCTGGTCAGGCAGCACAAAAAAGGGGCTACTAAAAATACGAAAGGACACGAGGATTTGAAGCAGTCCTTGGAGAGAGATGGCGGCGACACGTTGACTTGTAGGACGTCGCAAAAAGGCGACGAATTGGAATTGTTTTGGATTCCTATAGGTGTGAGTGGAGAGACGCCGACCTTCATCATCACCGCCATCATCACCACTAACACGTGACCGACGTCGACGCCTCTCATTGCTAGCCACGCGGATTCTTCGAGAGACATAAAAAATATCGCGACACTGGTGAGATACACCCATCGTTAAAACAATTTTACCATGCATTGTCGGACCCAATATTTCAATTAAGTGTTCACTGCTACTTGGCCCAAAACCCCCTGAGAAAAGGATTACATTTGTAACCGGAAAGTAAAATTGTCTGAAATGTGTTAATAAATTTTAATGTTTTTTTTAGTCTGGAAATTGGGTTTATTTATTAATTAATCCCACCGTTTGAATTAAATATTAAATTAAAATTAAAACTTATTATTATTTTTAAAGCCTTTTCTTCATTACGTGTTATTTCTGGAGTCTGAGATTCGCATACTGATTCCTTATTCTGATTCTCGAGATGGATCTTGGTGCGTCTCTGAAGAGACTCAGGTCAATTGCATCTGCGGTTGGGGATTGATCAGCATGCCCGTGAGTTCTCTTTAAGTGTTTCAGCTTTTATAGCAGCTACTGGTAAGCCGCGAATCCATGTTTCCATATAACCACCATAAATAATCTCGGGAAGAGAGAACTTGTGTCTCCTGAGTAGAATGTGCAGTAGAATTTTCATATGTGGATACAAAACAATAAATAGACCATTTACCTACCTCTTACGTATAAATGTTTTAAATACCGTAATTCGTTATTTATTTCAACCTATGCCAATAGATTTGATATTAGCTTGCTGAAGGCACGTAACTAGATATTTCTCCATATATGTGTATATATATACTTAGCATATACAAAGTTAATGATGTAGATTTAGATACCAAATGCTCATAACACGCATCACAAGAGTAATAATAACATTAATCTGACAGTTAATCAATAAATAAAATTACCAATACATCAGAATCATTTAAATACAAAATCAGTCGTCATTTCGTTTCTTTTTAGTAACTTTTCCAAGTGAAAAATTTGATAACACATTCGGTTTTCAAAATACAGTTTAAATGAAAGGAAAGACGTGGTATGTAGACGAATTTTGTCAAATCAAACAACAACCTGGTCATATTTGAGAAGGGGTACATTTTGAATTAATCCTCTAAATACGTGATATTTACTGTAGATGTTTGTGACAAATTCAGTTCCTTTCTACTACTAGTAAATCATAACAGGTTACAATAAATAAAAAGGCCCAAAAAGTCAACATTTTATATATCACTATTTATTCACAAAGGTGACGTTTCATCTCCATTTTGAGACTTAATACAAACATAATATTACAATAAATTAAATATAAGTTTATGTTAGAGTTGTTTAATTTTTATATATAAAACATGGTTAAAAACTTACAAATTTAGCAATACATCCTATTTACTCCTTGATTCCTTCAGTCGAAAAGATTATTGAATTTACATGAGAAGAATATTAGGTTACATTATTTTCATAATACCAACCTCAAAATAGGTTAATTGAAAGTTTTAAAGCCTCTACAACTTCTTTGACTTGTTAGATTCAACTCAAATATTGATTACGCAATATTCGCATTATGAAAAATGATACCATTTTATTTAAATTGGGTATCAAATGTCAATTATAAAAATAATTTATTTTAATTTTCGTAACTAAACGAAGTTTTACTTGAAAATTGATCAATTTATTGCAAATATTCTTGAAAAAATATGTTGAATCACAAAAAGTTTGTTTAATTCTACAATTGTGCAGTAATTTTCAAATATGTACATAAGAATTATGAAGAGTGTGTCTTGGATTGATACATCGCTTCTACTTTGAGAAAATATATGTTGGGATAATAAAAGAAGGCCATATTCGCATAGTTGAAACGTTGATCGAATTTATAATAGGCATACAGATGATACATTCCGCATCCCCCTTTTCAGTTCCCTTCCTATGCTATTAAGGGGGGTTCCTGTTACAGGATCATCCTCATGTAACCTGTTAACCCCCCCAAAAACAATTTGATTTTCCACTGTGTAAAAATGTTGTAAGTTTTTTATGTTTCATGTAAGCGAAAATTAAATTAGATATTTGTCAATATATCTTACATATACGAATATGTACACGCATGAGCACTTTTCATGACAATGGAGGCTCCACACGACAAGAGAAAACAACACAAGGAAGAAATTAGTACTTAAACTCTTTGACTTTGACCAAAAGGCTAGTACAATGTCGTGATGAAGAAACGCTTTATTTTTCGCCAAGTGTGGTCGTTTCTTCTTGATTTCATCGCTTAAAGGCTGCTTAAAATTCGCATAATACTCGCTGTTGATGGTGTTCATTTTTTTAAGGTAATCAATGAAAATTATTCCACGCGCATCACATAAATCTGACGCCATGGCCTTGCCAATATAGGAAACTGTCTTCGACTTATTTGGCGACGATTCTACCCTTTCATTCAAACTTTTACACTGTTCCTTCGTCTCATGTGTGAAGCAATGGATCCATGATTTTGATTCAACTTAAAAACTCTGATTTTTTGTGAAAAATCGCCAACCCTCGACTGAAACATACAACTTCATTTATGTTCTATTGAAATTAAACACGGCACCCATTCACACGGTGTTTAATTTACGTTTAACAGCACACTTTCGAATGCCTACTATGTTTGCTCGCTCACCCGCCTTGAAACAATTAAATATTGTGTGTGGTTTTTCGTTAAAATTTCTGGCGCGATTGTTTAATTTGGCCTACCACTACGTTGTCCGACTTGACAGCTCCTACGATTCGTTTAATTTGTCATCCAGTAATTCATTGTCGGAATCGAACCAGAAAAATCCACCGGAGTAGAATCTTGCTCGCTTTTTCAGTAAATTCTTTCAATGACGCTCAAGAAAGCACTTTGTTTATAAACCGCCAAATTTCATCCAGTCCTGTATTCCATCGTCACAAGATAAACTTAAAGAGTAGGCTCTATTACGAAAATAAGGTTTCAAATCTCAAAACCACACTTGAGTGCTTACTAGATAAAAGTTTTGATAAGTAAAAAGGCATCGCGACAAGTATATTTCATGTAATTTCTTTTTTAATGAAATCTGCCCTTTTCCACTTTTACGAAATTGTAAACAACCAAATAACCAGGTGTTTAATAAGAATAAACCATTTCAAATTAAAATGAAATATATACGAAGAATTAACGATCCGTATAACAGATTTATACAATAAATTTGAAATAATTTTTAACATAAAGTAGATGTTTCGACCATCCTTTGTGGTTCTTGTCAATAAACCAAATCAACTAAAGATATAACGCAATGAGCGTGGCCAAGACATAAAATTAGCTAAGACAATTTAACAAACCATCATATAATTTATTGAGTTGTAAAGTGCCATTTTTAATATTTACAGTAAATATGTTGCTGTTAATATACAACATTTCTGAAATTTAACTTTTCTTAAAAATCACTTATTTATCTAAAACTATAGCTTTCTCTAAATTAAAAGATTGATTTTGTTCCAAACAGTGATTAGTAATCGGAGAGTGTTTATTAAATTAAATTTTTAATTGGTTTTATGTATCTAAATTATGATTGAGAAAGATTTCTTAGTAGGACCAATTTAGCAAAACGAACAGTTATTACAAAAAAATTATAAACAACATTATGAGAATCAAAAGTAATAAGTAAATCATTATGGTTTCTAACAAAGAAAAGTAGAGATTTAACAGATTTGTAGATTACCGAAAAATACTTCGTAAATAACATTTTGAGTCTGGTAGACAAATGATCAAAAATGGTAAAACAATACAATTATTAGAGGTAGACTTTGTAGCAAAATTGTTACAATCATTAAGAATACAATAAATTCTTAGTTTACTAAATTTAGAAATAAAATCCACAGTTGGTCGACAAAATTTTGAATACATATTTAAAATTCTTTGAATGATAAATGAGAATCAGATAAGAGTTAAGCTGTGTCAACAAGATTAGAAACCATAGTTTTTCTGATTTATTGAAAGATTAGATAACAAGTTCAGCATTCTATCAGAATAAATAGAATTATGATAACAATTAAAACGTAATTTGTTATTAAAACGCCCAAATTAAATATATTTTTCAGTATTCTACTTCATGATTCTATAGCGATGCATTCCGCACAGAGTAAACAGTCGAATATACACTTTGCTAAGCTAGTCTTTGATTAATTTTCAAAACAGACCATCAATCCGAAATCTAATGGCGAAAACTGCATAGTTTGCATCTGTAGCACGTAGTAAATTTTAAGGCACTTGTAGCAATAATATATGAAAAAGAAGATATATTTCTTAAATTATTAATAAAAAGTTATCGAGGATTGGGAACTGGAATTTGCGTCAGTATATCTAGACCTTATGCCGTCAATAATCCCCAGGGATGGTACTTCAGCACGTAAGAATTTCTGTAACGTGGGAATCGAGAAGCAGGGAAAGACCGAAATATTTAAACACCACGTGGTTGCCTCAGCCAATTGGATTTCGTGGACTAAAGAAAATCGATACAAAAGATCGATATTTCGATGCTTCTGCACACGGCGGTAATACTGCATGAGTTATCATTATTTGACACTTGAAGGGGGCGGAAGGGAGCCAACGTCTGGTACCGGACGTTTGAAGGAGGCCAACCGTCAACGCTGAGGGGAGCATTCTACAGTGTTACATTTGAACTAGATACGCTGACAAGTTTCTTAATCCTTGACGCCTATTGAAGATATCGTACACGATTTAAACTTAAATTGGGCCGTACCTCCGAAATTTAAAAAAAATATTTCAATAGTTAAGTTTTTTAGATAAATTCCCCGTTTATTTCATATTTACGCTGTAATTTTATTCCCAAAAAATCCCTTCCCTACAATGTACTAAAATTTATCTTGAGATCTAGTGTTTCAAACTGTTTCAATTTGAACGACTGTTCCTGCAGTAAGCCAGGTATTATTGTTATGACCTTCATATATATCAGCCAATTCTGACAATTAAGTAACTGACAAATAATATATGTTTTTACAGTGAGGTATTTGTGCGAGCCTGTGTCCAATTCTTGAAAATTTCATTCCACATCGCTACATGGCCTTCATCATACATTCACACCGACTTTAATGCGGGAATTATGTTGATTACGTTCCACTAACGTAATATTATCCGCACTTCGTGTAGTTCACCTTGAATTTATTCCCGTTTCAAATATGTAAAACGCTCCATTTGCAACTAATACGACGTTGTTAATGCCCGAAATGTTCTTACATGTCTCCGAGTGTTAGGAATTACGTCAACCAGGTGGAAATAAAAACTGATATCAAGTTATGTTATTTGAATGGTACACGAGTTCGCGGAACTTAACCAATGATGTTCTGGGGTCGACTTGTAGAGCACATTGAAGGCGTCGGAAGACACAGACGTGGGTGAGGAGGAAGGTCATGAGGAGTTGGCGAAACATTTTCTGGCCTGGGGCAGGTATCTCTGGAAGTAGCACAGTTGACCTAACGGCGGTGAGGAGCAACGACCTCTTGACCTGGCGAGCCTCGCGAGTGTAGCATCTCTGGTTACACGTCTGGTCACCACGAACTACATTCTTACTCGGCACGCCGTTTTGCAAAATATAATCATTAATTACATACAACTCAATATTAAATATATATATATATATATATATATATATATGTAAAGTAACCAGAGTTGTGAAGTAAACACTACATTGCTATCGTTCTTATTTTAATTTTGCAATTATTCTCTTTATTCATTTGTGGTAAATACACTTTTAGGTAATTTCTTATATGTATTGTTTTTAATATTTTAACAATAGTCTCATTCTTTTTTCCATGAATATATTTTATATTTATGAATATTTCCTCAACTGAGAACTACTGTAAATAATAAATAGTTTTCAGTTATCTGACAATTACGAATATTACTGGTCAACACTTTTATGTCTCATGAGTTCCAACAGGTGTACTAGATGAAGTTCTTTGTCTTGTTTTCCAATATTTGTTACGAAATTTTCCAACACCCACAGATTATTATTTCAAAATAATAACAAAACAGAAAAAAAATTGTATCAGGAAGAAAAATATGTAATTCTGATATTTCTCCTGAATTCAAATATGATGTCGGGGTTTCCGCATGATGCAAGATTTCCGAAATACCGGCAATTATAATTTCAAACACTGTAATGCTTTCTACATTCTTATCTACACAATATTCAAACGTTCCGACTGACGTAGGAAGGAATAAATAACGATTTTAGACTATATTTATCTCCCTTCATGGTTCAACATTGCAGCATAACAAGATTCAAAAACGTTACACACAGTTTTTTTGGGTGAAACTGAAGGGCTAAAAATTAACGTATTATTGTCAACGATCTTATAACATTTTATAAAGATTTGGGCAGTAATAATTCATTTTTTAGTACACTTACTGCATTCGTACCTAGATTTCTTCTCTGAAAACGTTGGCACGGGAAACATTTGCTTTAGGAGATTTCAGCTGTGAAAGAGAAGTTTCAAGAAAAATAGAATGCTAATATGCTAGCCCATTATTTTTGAATCGTCAAGCGGGGTGTTCCAGAGGCGATATATAACCGAAAATCGTAATTTTTTAAAATATTTTAATATTCTGTATAATGTATTTATAAATAATACTTTAAATACCTGTACCTCGGAAACCGTATTTGATGGATAAAAACCGATATCATATTTGTGTTATACCATCACAATAACGTATTTAACTTTCTGAGACGAAACAAAAATTCTTTATTGTTCCTCGGTGTAACGTAATAAATAATGTAATGATTGTCAAAAAATAAATGATAACAAATGTATTTTACTAAGCCATTTTTATCACTTATTTTACGACTGCTATGATTCAGCAAAGAAATTTATGTAATTATATGGACACTTTATTTATTTAATTCACAAAGTAACAACGTTTCGGTACATTTTTTTTGTTGTGGTTGTCTTCTTCTAGAGGAGATATTTACATTTACTTAAATTTCAAAATTGATTTTGCTCATTAATCAAAGATTAAAGGTACTAGAAAAACCGACAACTTACCAAATTAATAAGTAATAAATCGGACTGTGAGTCAGAACCAATTTAATTTAAACTTTATTAAAATAATTTTTTCATAATTTCATATTAAATTTGTTCTGACTTAAAGGTCGATTTTCCACTTATTAATTCCAATTATTGTAACCAAAAACATTATTATATTTAATAAATTCTCTGAATTTAGAATAAAAGTCCGATGACATACAATCAGTGAATTTATTAAATATGTTATTTGTTCTTGGAACTAGAACATTACAACAATATGGTTATTTTGTTTGCTTCTATCTACTTTCCTTTGTATTTGTTTAATTCACACAGTCTATCTTAAAATTTAGGACTATTATTCGTTTAAGCGTTTGGTTGACGCTATTCAATGTTTCCTCTTGATTTATCACTTCACTGGCCCATAATTTTCTTCAGAATTCATCAGTATTATTAACTTTTATTTAGTTTTTGTCACTATCCGTTCATAGCCCACTTGTTCGTATTAAACATAAAATCCATATACATTCTTGCTTTTATTTTAATCATACGAATCAGAAGCGTTTTGAAGAAAATGGGAATAATATTATAATTAGCTTAATTAATGTACTAGAAGCAATGATCTATTTTGTCTCTTGCTATGATATAGATTGAATATAAATTCAGTCCATTTTTTTATTTAATGCGCTACTAAGTGTTGATTGTTATAGAAAAGATTTTTTTATTTGTAATTCTATTTTACTTCTTTGATGAATCAAGAGAACAATAAAATTTTCTTCAGCTGCTGATAAAATACACCACAAAGATAAAAGTAAACTGGACTGTTTGAATTTTTCAAAGGTGAATATCGATTTAATATAACTTTAAAGTTAGGTTCTTCTTAAGATCAATCCTTCTTGTTTGCTTCGTAAAGTCATGCACGAGCATCTAAATTTAGGTTTCTGAGCGGCCATCGGTTTTTTTCCAGATATCGACAAATATTCTTACAGTTCTCTATATCAACAAAAAAATATATCGTCTAAATTGATGTAATAGCATTGTATCTGAATGAAAGGAATATAACATGTAAAAAATTAATGAAAAACTCATAGAAACAATATCAAAATCTTGTGACTATACTCAAACATGTTCTTATTCGAAATAATATAAACACAAACACTTTAAGTTAAAGATAGGCAGTCAGATGACAAAACGATTCTAATGATTGACAATTTTTGTTCTTAAATTAATATATAATAATATGTAGTCATTATTTTTAAATTTTTTGATGTATCCAGTAGATATTCATTAGCCAACATTATTTCAATATATTTTATATCACATTATTGAGCAGTTGATGTCAGAAACAATGGAGGAAGGGAATTAATTGTTACATTTTTTACATTATGCGTAAATGTTGGATAATTTATATATTAAAGACAACGGATACTGTAAACCCGAAAATAATCTAAAAACACTCGTTTTGTAGGAATGGGTAGATAAAACATTTATTTTAACAAAATGCAAGAATTTCTGGCTTATTTAGGGCTTACACCAGCACTAATAAACTGCAAATTGTAGTTTTTGCACCGTTATAGCAATGGAGGTTTTCACTTGGAGCCTGGAATCAAGTTGGAAAATAAATGTCAACTCTAAATTTATGTATTGGAAATATAAAAAAGGTTTATTTGAAAAATAAATTTAAGCAGCTTTCGGCTTTTATCTCGCCATAATCATCTATGTAACAGAAATATAAAATTTTGTCATAATTATCTTTTTCAGAATCTCATAGTCAATATAATTTTTTTACAATCTACAATTTGTTCAAATTAAAACTTTTTTTTAAAAAAAGGAGTTTTCTTTCATTTGAACTTCATTCAAAGAGTTAATTTAATACTGATTAATTGAATAAATAAGGTTTTATGAAATAGATAATGAAGAAGCCAATAAACAGACAAAAGTAGGTGATAAAATAAATAGCACACAGTGATTGTGCAAACTTTGTTACTTTTATGAGGTGTTTGTATTAAGGATTTCTGAACATCCCTGTTATGCTCAAATTTCTTACATGAACACCTGAAGGTAGCAACAAATTTTTCTGAAACTTTCATCACTTTATTATACCCTGTATATTGACTTCTTTATTATTTGTTTAATAATTTTGAATTTTATGTATTGTCATTAATTTATTATTATTTATAATACTCGGAGCGCTAAAATGTTCACCTTTTTTTAATTTGAAAATGTTACTTTCCAATTCCCTGAACAGCAGAAGAATGGACGATGAGATCTGTTGCATTCTGAAATCGACTGGCAGTCCCAGCTGGGCGCCCAGATTCGATTAGGGGCGTCGTGTCGAGGGGTCAGCAACTTCATTACGCTAATGAGGACATGGTGCAATTAGACACTAATTGGCGCAACAGATGTCTTCTTTCGAAGGATTATCGCCGCGGACCGAGGATTTGCGCTATTGGTCCGTCTGCTTGACCAGCTTACCTTCGGGCCAGGCTGTACTTTAAACTGCAAAATAGCATATACTAGATGTTCTGACATGAGCGACAGCTTCCCTTTAAGGTCTATTAATACGTATTTATCGTTTTCCAACAATTCATGGTAAAATAATTAATTAATTAATCTTAAATAATATTATAAACAATGACTGGCTAAAAGTCATAAATAGAAAAAATTAATAAAAATAAAACCATTCATCCCCAACCTCTTCAGTTCATTTTACGAAAAATTAATGTAATTACATATACAAAGTTAAATATATATAATTAAACTTTGTATGAGGTAGGTATTTAAATTAATATCTTAATGAAATTTCGTATTACCGCCACAACATCCAGGACCGAAATAATGGGAAACATGCCAAAGAAACAAATAATAAAAACTTATATTGGTTTAACAATAATTTCTTAAACTACAATAATTACATTTCAAAGTTTTAAGAATGCAGAATAAAATCATAACTATACATTTATGTTTATTGTTGTTCCCATTAGTCCTTGGTTGAAGTAAAAGGATGCGTTATACATTACATCAGGTAACAAATAATTATAACAATAAATTAAAATAACATAATTAATTACAAAAAATATTTAATTACATTACTATAATAAAGAAGATTAGTATAAAATCAGTGGAAACTCGACATGCAGACTAGAGAGCACAGAAACACACTGAGAAGCACAAAAACAAGCATAAAGAATTGATATTTCACTTCTTGCAGCTGCGCAACGAGGAATCTGACCTGTCTCGTAGTTCCAGGCAATACGTAATCTCTGCTTACACTTTTGCTGGGAATGTTTAGTCCAAATCAACTTTCCACTTAAGGATTAACAGAGGAGTACGCACCAAATGTGAGGATATTTTTACATATGTATATGTATATTCTAAGATAACATTTTGCGGAAAAATATGACAAATTACGCGTATTCTTCGATACGTCGAAATGGCCTTCACACAGCAGCTACAGTTTTCCATCTACCGTCGTGAACAAGCCGATGAGAAAACCTAATATGTAATTGGCTGTTTACGAGGTTGTCGATCCCCTCAGTTTAAGCTACTAATTTGTAAATGTGGGCTGTAAAACAACGTGTTACGAGAAACACGACGTATTCTCAACCTGTTGCTGAGGAATACGCATAAATTATGTATATTATGACGCTTCACATTTTAAGGTTGGCTGGTTGACTATAAAAAAAGGCGCCGAACGGACCAGGTGTAAAATTTAAAACTTAATATAAAAATCAGAATTAAGCTCCGTTACCATTCTGAACGTATATTCCAAGTGCTTGAAGTGTGTTTCTACCATTTCCTTGAACCGTTCCAAATGTAATAAATCTATCAAGTATTCAGATTATAGTTATGACATGTAGGAACACAGGTATTACATTACATATACACAATGTTTATATATAATTATTATATAATATATATGCAATAATAAACAAGATATTTTTCATTCACAAAAGTTGCTCAGTCATTCGATATTAATGTTGTTACGATATTTGGGCATACTTCAAACGCGTGCATAATTTCTTCGTCAAAACTTGGATATTCCGTTCCGTATTTTGAATACAACTCGGTGCTCATCTGCAGTTATGGTGCATTCAATTACTAAATTTTGTGATTCTTCCCCAATCTCACATCAGTTACAAGAAGAGCGCAGGACAGGTTCCTAGATCTCGGCTTACTGAAACACATTTAGGCGAGTGCAAGGTAGAATCCTTAAGCTAAAGCCAGCGACGTTAGTTAACTCTTGTCTACCTTGCATCCTCTGCCACATCTCCCCCTTTCAAACCCCTTTGTGCTGGTTTTCTGACTTAAACTCCTGCCCGACTCATTTTACATTTCTTGTCCCCATCTGACTCAGTCGAGTGTTGGGGTTTATAGCTGGCGGAACTCGGGGAACTACTCACCTAATTAGTTACAATGATTTTTGACTACCTGTATTTTGGTCACGTACATTGGACTTCCGTCTCCCTGTCTTTTTTTAATGATCTTTTATAATGTCCCCGCCGTTATGGTGGATGCTTCACTTTTGTATGCTATTAGCACGTTCACTGCCACTGACGTACTATAAAATAACCACGAATGGTGTCTTACTTTCTATTGCGTAGAACAGCATGATCGGAAAAAGCTCAAAAACGTCAGTGGCTCGGAAGCAAGTCTGAACTTGATGCTTTGAAGAGTCATCGACAGAGAACTTGTTAAAGAGAAGCTACCTCACGTAGATTAACCGAATATATCTTACTCTAAACAAAATTTGTCCACTTCAACAATTTTTATTATTTAATCATATATAACTTTAAACATATTTTTATAATATGATTTGATTTACTAAGTTAACCAATAAATATTTTGAAGCTTTGTGGCTACGTTTCCGCTAATTTACAAGAAACTAGGTATTAACAAAATTAATAAATATTATAAGTCGAAATTTTGAGTTTGATTCGTTCGCTGGAAAAATAGTTAAAACAATAATTAAATTGTGTGAAATATTTTGAGAATACATAAGAAATACTTAGGTCGCTTCACGACAATGATTTCATCCATTTAATTTACATGTCTCCTTTGCTTATAGAGGCTTTATTATTATTATTATTTCAATTTGGTAACTGAATTTATATTATTTTCTGGTTATCTTGCAACTTTGCTTTTACTAATTTTACAAATGGTTCAATTAATAAATAACATCTTCACGACATCCGATCCCCACTGAAAATCCTAAACACTCCCTATAGTTTCACTTCTCTATCTGAAGAATAAATATATCGTTTATCCAATCAGTTCCATTTCCACGACGTGTTTTCTATTAGAATCAATACGTAAAGAATCGAAGTTTACGTGTTGCATGAGTAGTTTTAATATTTTAAGCAAAGAATTCTTCCTTTGAGGCAATGCCGCGCTAGCCAATAAAACACGCCTATCCAAGCGAGCTCTCTTGCCACCAAAGTATGTAGAAGATTCTTGCGCAAATGCGGTAATAAATGCCTCTTAGCTATTCCGTCTGCACCTTTGAATGGAATCCACGTTAACGGCACTTTATAAATATACCACAAATCCCCTGCTTTTAATGCGCTGTTTATCTAGCAATACGGAAGTATCCTCGTGATATGTATTCGTACACCATCAAATTTATTTAGTAGAGTTTAAGACTGGTATGGCGACTAGGTACGGCATCTGCTTAAGAGGCACCTAGACCACGGATGATCCAGGTGTATCCCCTTTTTTTACACATTCAAAGTTATTAACTTTGGCAAGTTATTATCTTTGCAAAAGGAATTGTATTTTTACTGTGACACTCATTGTAATAACAATACTATTGAAAATCACCTGAAAATTTGCAGTTCCTTCCCTTACTCTACTATAAAAGGTGATAATTCTAATTTTCTCGATTATAACTGGTGTAGACAGCCCTCTTTATCGAACCATCTTCCTGATCAAAATAAATCTAGGATTTTTAGATAACTTGTACCCATACTGATCCCATATTTCATTACGACAATTTTTATTACTAACTCGTACTATCCTCACTTCATTGGCGCCATTTCTTCTTAAAGATTGAACGCATATTAATCATTAAATAATATAAATATAATTTCAGTAGAATTAAAAAAATTACGTCAATGGATGCTGTAATTATTGAATAATATTAATTTAATTCGACAAACTCTATAAGCAGAATATGTTGGTGTGTTGTATTTATCAGTGCTTTGTAGGGGTTAACTCTTTTAGTGTTCATTTGAATTTATTTAGTTAGTGGAATTAAAAATGTTGTAGAAGAAATGTTTACTTATAATTTTACTTAAATTGTCTGTATATGTCAATTTCAAATATTACAAGTACAGTTATTTTATTTACAATAAAATAAAATTTAATATTATTCGGCGCCCAATAATTCAGTTTAAGCCTGTATGACTCAGCATGGTTTTGAAACATTTCTTATTAATTAATTCGAGAGCACCGTCAATTCATTTATTGAAGATTCTATCTGCATTGTTGTCCTGACAATTACGCGTGAAGAACGTGATTTGGTAAGAGTGTATGCATGTCTGAGTTCGGACGGATAATCGAGTCGCGAAGCTCAGATGGTAGATCCACCGCCTTCTAAGTAGTGGTCTCGGGTTTTATTTCAGCTGTGGCTCAGACTTTTCTTCTTGTCTTTTAATAAAAGATTATTTGGGATAGAAGTGTAGCACGATAGTTGATGAGCGAAAGCTTTCCCGGTGAATTTGATTCAAATACAACTCTCGGGTTTCAACCCGGGTCAAAGTTTGTTTACACACCGTTTCGACAGCAAGCTCCGCCATCGTCGTTCACAGTCTACCTGACGATGGCAAATCGTAATTGAACGATAGTTGCGATTTGATTATTTCTTAATATAAAGTTAGCAAGGATTGGTAACTTGGAATTGGCGTCAGTTTGTCGGGACTGATGCCGCCTGTAACCCGCTGGAATGGCTTTTGGGCACGGAGGAATATGACCTGCGGAATTTCCGCAACCAGCTGGCGTGGGAATCGGGGACCCACGTGGTTACCTATCCAGTGGTGGTTTAAAGAAAAATCTATTATTAAATATCGATTTCGATACATCTTCACACAGCGGTGAGGTTCTGTGAATTATCATTCGGTTTGTAGAACTTGAAGGAGACGGTCGTGAACCGACGCTTGGTCCCAGACGTATATGCAAAAAGTCGACGCTGAAGAAGACGCCCTACAAAGATATGCTGACGGAGAGGCTACGCCACATTACAATGAAACGCTGTCATCTTTCAATTCTTGACTAGGGAGGAAATCACCCACGGTTTTTACTTTGAGATTGTTTGAGATGTGATTGCTTCGCTGAACCTCAAATTTTGTAAATATTTCCTTCATTAATGTTTTTTTTTGTAATTCAATTTACTATTATCTTTTAACTGCCCTTTTAATTTAATACCACACCAGTCCCTACAGAAAAGAGATTTAAATTACATGTAATAAGAATCTTCAAATTGCATTTCATTACTACCATCTCGTGTTTACGTCACATCCCCTACATTGCTAGTAATCAGTCTGCTTTTGTTTTCGTGTCGCACAGAGAACTATTGTTGTCTAATATATTTTAGATAGAATCTACTAATTGAACTGTTTCTAAAAAGTTGATGTGCGTAATTTCCGTTGTCACATTTAATGAAGATAGAAGTGGATTTAAATTTGGTTCGTAAATTCTTTGCATATATACAAGTTAAAGACGCTATAAAATAATATACTATAATATAATATACTAGTACCAAATCTATCTTATTCATATATACTCAAAAAGCATTTCAGTAAAATATTTGCAGTAATACACACTTTTAGAGCACATTATAATGAGGCATAATTTTAAATTTCTGAGCAGTTACTAAATTTTGCAGTAGTAAATAAGCTAAGGTCGATAAACAATTAACGATAGTGACGCCTCTGTCTACCAAGGATATTTTTTGCTTTCAGGAAGTAATGTGATGAGAATGTGCGACCCAGAATGTTTACTGACGTCTGAAGTCTGAATTGTTAGGGTGAGTTGACTTGAATGATAATATGGTGAACATTCTCTTAAGTGGAGTGAAACACTTCGGACCGTATGAGATGAAATAATAGAAGTGGAAGTCGATAAATAATGGACTCGTAGTTGGATTTCAATTGCTCTTTTGTTTCATTTGCTGCTGCAAAGTACACCGGGGAATAATAGTCTACATGATCGTGAGTCAGAAAACTCCGTTTAATATCATAGGAAGGAAATTTGAAAAAGGGTTCGGGAGGCAGCCAAATGTTGACTAGGGTCCTTGTGATATAGTTTAAAGTATTCATCTAAAAGAAATACAATGAACACCTTAGAAAATCTGTATCAGCTATGTCGGCCTCTTGGGCACTCGTCTCAAGCCATTCCGAATGACGAGAGAAGAGTTTTCTGTGGGGTCGAAGCATTCCGCTCTTCGTGCCTTCGCCAGTTTTGGCAGGGTAATATGACAGGGAGTCGTAGACCTCCTATGAACCAGACTTAAATGCAGGTAATAATAAATTTAAACCCGAGCTGCGTCTGCTACCAAACACAACATGAAAGCTAATAGTGCTTCAGAAGGTCCAAGTAGGTAATTGCTCACTTTTGTTATGTGCTAAGGGTTGGGGAAGGGAATCAAGAATGTGCCAAAAGCAAATGGCCTCGCAGATGAGCAAAATAAAATTAACTCTTGAGTCTGATTTCGTACTATAGATTTATTTCCCCACAACCTGAATCTCAGAAAAACGTTTGGCGAAAGTTTGGTTGTTAAGCTTGATTTTATTGTTTGTACCTAAACCTGATAACGCAAAATTTTCAGTCAGCATGCGACATTTTTCCTCAAAATTTAAAATGAGAAATCTGTAAAACGTATAAATGCTATTAGTCTTATACATATTTTCCAGGCTACAGAATAACGGCAACACTATTTCAGTAAGACTCAACTAATTCGACCTAATGGAAATCGAGGAGTCTTCTACCTATATTGCAAGACAGGTTTCCACAAAATACTGGAACGGTGTCGCAATTAGTGCCAACTGATATCTCGGATTAGCATAGACAGTAATTAGCATTTCGTGTACATTATAACGTAATCCAGTGAACTGACTAATGGAAACATCGTGTTACATTCGCCATTTATATGTTATAAATAAGATGTGCCTTCCATTCCTTAGACTCTTGGATACATTGAATGGTGGTCGTGGCTACACGAGTAAGTGCATTTAATAAGCTTAACACCTTCATAGGATTAGTAGTATTATAAAACTAGATGTATAGAAATGTCATTTGTCACATTGTATCTATTACATATGTTAAGGAAGCAGTACTGAAAGGAAGGTTTGAATTCAGATGATTATACGAAGACAAATATAGAATGCTAACCACGTAGTCCATGTCACTTAAACGTCCGTATAATTTAGGTATACATAGCAAAAAAAACTTGATGTACACTCTAATGGGAGCGCTACAAAAAGAGGACACATTCCTCTAACCCGAACAAAAACACTGGTGACGTGAGAAACCCCTAGCAAATATATTGAAATTTTTATATTAAAAATTATGTAATGTCTTAACACGTAAAAAGTTTTATGACGTTAAGAACCGTTGAAATTGGGAACTCTGGGAGATATTTCATTCGTGCAAGATGGCCACTTTGTTTATTTTTTGATACAACGAAACTTGACTCTTGTTTAATAATATATTGGAAAAATGACTTATTACTATCGAAAGGTAATTGGATAAATTTTAATACTTCAATATATTTTTAATATTATTTAATCATAGTTTTAGTACATCATAATAAAACTGCAAAGTTGTTTCATGGTAATTTTACAAGACCCTCTAGGCTTTAAATGTGGCCTATTAATCTGTACCTTCTCTTGGTCAATATCCTCCATATTGTTTTCCCTCCTCTTATTCTGCTTTGAACATCCTGGTTTGTTACTGTATCCACCCTTCTAATTTTTAGCAATATTTTATAGCACTCGCCTTCAAAATCTTCAATTTTTTCCTTTCTGTAACTCCTGCAGTCCACGATTCGGCGACGCAAGTAACAAAATTTAGTACTGAGTGGTAATTTAATTTATATTTCAAATACGTACTAAATTTCCGGATCACGGACTCTTCCGGCTAAGTTACCAAACGTGTCTAACATCATACGCGAAACTCGAATTAAACTTACTATTTTTTCTCCAGTAGTGTGATTCTAATAAAACAATTCTCACTAAGGACTTTCCCAGAAGGAATGAGTTGGTGTTATCAAGGCTGCACTTAATCTTAAATCATTCGCTCTTATTTTCCACAGATTCCCCCTCCAAGCTGTTATCATTGTAACATACGGTTATCAACCCCACATCAAATTTTTGAATGCCCTACCTTATAGTGGCCAGAAAGAAGTGGATAGAAGGTTACTCTAAAAGGAGGATTACATCCAATCCGGCCAAGCCTGATAGAGTTCACAATCCGAACGGAACTTTTTGAAAAAATAAACAGTGTACATAAACTAATGTTAATTAATTTATAATGTTTTTGAATGTAATAAGTATTGATTGGTGTTAATGACCAGCACGGTAAATGCGACGTGAAAATAAATTAAAGACGTAGCAATCTCCTATGAAACCGTCTCTCACATCTCCAATTTCCAACCACTCCAATCAGCGCCCAACAACCTAGAGCTGTGGTCCAAACAATGGCGAATCAGCATCAACCCCACCAAATCAATAACCGTCCCATTCACACTAACCAAAAACCCTTCTCCCCCAAACAATTAATTAATTCATACAAAAACAGAAACCACCTATCTAGGAATCATGTTTGATTCAAAATCCTCGTGGAAAACTCATATTAATCTTCTCCTCTCCAAAATCAATCATAAATTCAGAGCCCTATATCTCCTCATAAAAAGAAAACCCTTGTTACCATCAGCACACAACGCCTCCTATACTTCTCCAAAATAGAACCCACCTGGTCCAATACCTCGTCCATATAGGAAACAGCAGCCAAAATCCATTCGGCGAAAATTCAGATAACACAAAACAATCCTACGCACCGTTACAAACTCTCCCTGGTACTTTCGAAATTCCGTCATCCACCATAACATCAAACTTCCCAAAATAAACTCCAAATTCATAACCTCCCTAATTAAGAGCGCCCTCAACTACCCAAACCCCACGATCCAGCAATTCCATGAAAATCCTCTACCTCCACGCTTCTGTCAGCTCAAAAGAAAACTCCCAATTGATCTCATCCTTCTCCCTGAACATTCAGGCACATCCTAACCCACATTACCATCATGCCTGCAAACCTTATCCTCATATATCCTCCAATAATTAGTTCACCGCTTGTCAACCTTCACCACCAACGTCGTATACCTCTCAGGTACACACACAAACAAAAAACCTAACCCATCTCAAAGTAGGCTAACCAAAGGACTAACCTACCTTCACGTTTACAGGTGAACTATATGAACTATTTTAAGTTTGTGAATTCATTATATTAATATTTATGTACTAGAACAATTATTGTACTTACTGATAATCGTTAAGATAAAAGTTCTTTATATGAACAATTTTTTTTTTAAAAAAAAGTAAAAGAACACTGCTGAGCGACGGGGAAACTTCGGAACATTTTTCTACTTGACATTGTGATTACATTTTCGTGGCATCCTCGATAATTAAATTGTTTGTTGAAGGAGCTATATTCGAACCCTTGTAATTTATTTCTGCAAGTAAATAATTGGTGGAATTAGCTTTTTTATTCACACACGCTTCATTAACTGGAAAAATTAATATTCAATAAATGAAGTCTATTTGGTAAGTTCAAATTATTTTATAACCGCACAATTAAACTTAAAACAGTTTGAATGGCTTACTAACAACAGTAATCAGGACGTTGAGAAATATATTTAAATAGCTGAGCCTAACGATATTCTGAAAATTAAAAATCTCTAAGTTTTATTTTTTAGTTACTCAGTGATGCATAAATTTTTTTCTCTGGCTCAATGGCGGAACTTACAAAACAAAATAAATTGATAACGACGACTGGCTTCTGAGGAATGTACGACAACTGCAAAAGTAATGTACCACTTTTTTTGATAATTACATTTTCAACATATAGGCTTCCAGTTGTAGTACAAACGCATCTCTTAGGAATAAAATTTCTTTTTTCCAGATCACCCCCTTTTCTCTCAATTGCCTTACACCACCTTGGAATTAGCGCCTGTATACACGTGTTGTAGAAGTCTGAAGCAGCGTGTTTGTGCCAGCTTTCATTATGGAGTCATTATCTTCAAACTAGTTCCTCGAAGGATTCTTAAAGTTTTCCAAAGTGATGGTAACAGCAAGTTGTTAGCTATTTTCACAATCCCAGGAGTTATAACAGTGTGGGGTGCAGACTGAATGTTGGAGTGCCATTTCTCACCACGTAATCTGCTTCTCCACCGAGTAACTACTGCAATCGACATCAGCATCTCCGTTAAACCTCCCGCTCTCACAGCACAGGAATTCTATAGTAAAACGTTGCTTTTGACGAATATCAAGTGCAGTATTCATCTCTAAGAAATGATATTACAACGCCACTCACGGGAACGGAATTAAGTCAATTTGAACTCAAGGCGGAAGGATTTAAACTCATAAATATCAAAGATGTAGAACGAGAAATAAAATCAAATATAAATAATGTTCCTTATTTTTCAAGTGACCGCAATATGTAATAATTTCTTTATATCGACACTCGATGAGCCAGAAGAGTAAAGTAATTATGAAATAAGACCTGATTCTAGTTACATTTTTGTTTCTAAATTTTAACGCCCACATTTCACCGGGAAGTTGAATCACAACCGTGTTGTACAATTACGCCATTGGAGACGTCAATTAAACGTTTTTAATGATAGGAAATCAGGTTGTGGACGCGGAAATCATTAAAGAGGAAATAAATTCTATTACCTGTAATTATTAAAGCAATAATTTTCGCTTAAAATAAAAATACGGCCTATTTGTTAAATATTAAATCAACATCTGTTTGAATTTCGTCACTGCAATTTGGATAAGAGGTTAGGAAACAAAGATTACCTCAATAACAAACTAGTGGATAATTCTATTATCTAATTATTATTCTTACTATACTTCCAAAAAAACTGTAGGAAATAATTACGCAGCATATTATATCACTTCGAAGAACACTTTTATTAACCCTATAATTCTTGAAGTTTATTATGCAACGTTACTATAAATTGGAACAGAAAAAATTATTTATACGAAATAAAAGTCATGTATCTAAGAACGTTTGCAAATAAATATTTTGGTATAGTGGAGAATGTTAAACTGATTTTAATGATACCATCAATAGCCCTTAATACAAATAGATTATGCATTCTTCACTCCAAAGCATAACATAAATCTTTTACGTAATATTGCCATTGTGTTCGCTAACAAGGCCATAAGAAACGATTAGCGTTAGTCTTGACAGAACGAGCGGGATTTGACTAATGTCGTTAGCTGAAAAAGACGCTGTGCTACGCTAGGGGACGCCCAGTAATCTGAGCGACGCCGCCGTCTTCCGCCCCGACGCCAGTATAAATCTTGGATCTCCCTTGGAAAACAATCCTTGCCTTAATAAGCTGTCTTCAACCCTTTCTCGAGGCATCTCGTTATCATCTTAATTATGTGCTAACTTCATTTTCCCTTCCAGCAGCCTTGTTTAGATTATAAAAGAGGAGGCGCAGCGCGAGCGTCGAGTTCATATTTCACGCTCGGCCTTTATCGGGGAACCGAGGTCTTCATCAAAACAAAAAAGACCGTGAAATGAATGGAAACAGTTATATTTCAGGAATGGTTATAGTCATTAGTTACTGCGATGCAGCTTTAAGTAGGAAATTTAAGTAGTAAACTAAAACATTTCTGTAGCTTACTATCGCTAAAGGGATTTGTCATTTAGCAAAATATCAAATATTTGCTTTACTAAATTACAGTTAAGTTAGTCAATATGTAATATTAGAAGCTTTCAAAAAAATTATAATACTTATCTGTCATAGATTTAATACAAATAATCGAGAATAAAAGTTATAAATAATTTTCTTTACAATAATAACTAAGTTCAATGTATTGATATTAAAGAAATTAGTTAATATTGTCACTGAAGGTATTACATTTCAAGATATATAATCTTCAGTTTACTGGATTTGTGAAATTCTCAATAAAGATTACATTTCATGTAGGTTTATCTATACCAACAAATAAAATTGAAACTTTTGTCTGTGATTTCAAAATAAATGGCAAAATTTAATTGGAACCTGCTGTATGTAGGATACCCAATCATAAAACACTGCGTTCTGTCTGAAAGTTTGTTCCGAATAGTCTTCGGAACAACAGAACGGATTTCAATAACATGAAATAACAGGAAATTAACTTATTTTTTCGTGTATGTTTCATTTCGATGTCTTTTAGGGTTCAGAAGATACCAATATAAATATTTGTAATAATCCTTTTAGTACTCTCTAGCGGGTATAATGACCAACAAACCGCGCCAAAGCCGGCTTGAGTTGAAAATTCTCACGGACTGACAGCTTATTTTCATTTGACCAGTGCTTCCGTCCTGTGGAGCATTTATAGTTTTCTAGGTTTAGTTACTTGCCTACTTCAACCTCAACTATTGATTTAACTTTTATAATAAAAAGTTTATATTATATTTAAAATTAAATTATGTTTGGTTTACTGTAGCGTTAATTTTTAAAATGATGAATTCTTTGGTAAAGAAATTCAGATGTATGTTTTATTCATATTTAGGGGAAAAATAATTGTCTCTCATCAGCTTCTGCGATTGCAAAGAATCAACGGGAAAATGAATCTGATCAAGAAAGAGATCATATTTGCTATTTATCCAATTCCCGCTGGATTAAGTACCGGGAAGGATTAGTTTCTCCAATACATTCAACACTAAGAAAATTATTGATCAACCTCCTTACTCTGAAATAGAAGAAAACATAAAATATAACGCTTCATGCCATACTATTTTAATTAAGTGATGACGGAAGTCTAGAGCTGATCCAGTGCTCAATATATTGGTAAAGAAATTGTGCTTATAGTTATTAAGTAAAATTTGAAATATATGTAGTTTTATCTTGAACGGAAAAATAGGAAGAAACATTCAACTTTTAGTACATTGTAGAATTGTAACGATCGAAGCAAGACTTGTATATCCAGAAGCCTATCTGACATACTATAAAATAATTAATAGCATACAGGCTACATGAGGGTGATCCTGAAACAAACAACTCCCCTTTATTGGCATAGGAAGGGAAATTAAAAGGGGGGTGTGGAAGGTAGAGCAAGGTAGCCAAGATTTGACTAGGGCCCTCGAACAATAGTTTAAGGAAGCTACCCGGTGTTTCACCAAAAATAAATGCAGAGAAAACTCTAGAAAATGTTCATCAGGTATGTCGGCTTTTGGGTACTATTCTCACGCCCTTCCGATTGACGGCAGATGAGTTTGCAGTGCATCGCAGCATTCCCTTCTCCGTATCTTCACCAGCTTTAGGAGGCAGCTGGCTGACTAATCCAACAGGATCAGTGGACAACCAAGGTGTTCGACCCCAGTACATACAACTCCCAAAACAGACGAAGGTGCCTTGGCATGTGAGTACCTTCAAAAATCCAGAGAGAGTAAGAGGCATTCCCAACGCGGTCAGGTGGGCCCCGCAGTCAATCTGTGGAGAAATATCTGCTTTAGAAAACTCCCACAGATATCCCATTTCCTATAATGGAATTATTTTGGAAATTACATTATATATATTGACAATGAAATTAAGTAGTGTTTGCTTCAAAAAGTTGCGAGACATAAAACTTAGGCCTGTAATATTAAAATGTAATTATTTAAAAAGTTGTAATGTTTGTGTCAAATTAATTTAAATTACATCCACTCTGGAAATTTTATGCCAATTTTACAGTCTCTACCCTTAAAACAAGAATGTAAAGCTGTATTACGGCTAACATTAAATAAGTTATAAATTCAAATTTAATTTAATACTTGTAGAGAAGTTCAGCTCTAATAAAGAGGAGGTGAGAGGTCTAATTTTTAACAAGACGAGTCCAAAAATTAAGTTTGTTTAGAAATTTAATGGCTTTGTCATTATTTCAGGAATATGCAATAAATAATTTATTAATCTTACTAATTTTAGTTTGTAACTCATTGTTAATTGTAGATTAACACAAGAAAATTTATTTTTTATACATATAATTTTCACCTTTAATTTATTAATGTAAACACTACACTTTCATTTGCATAAAAATGCGCAATGTATGGGGAGGAGTAATTCAGCACTGTAAATTAATATCTAATGTAACAAATTCATTACTCTGGCATAAATGTGAACAAATTTCACAGTCAAACTTGGGTTACTTTAAGTAGACTACGATTTATTATTTATGTCGTAGGGCATTTGAAAAATGGAATATTTAAAATATTTATTTACGGATTGTTGTATAAAATATACACATAACCAAAACCACTTATTTTCCTTGTTTATGATATAAATTAAATATCACAGCTGTTTAAGTGTATAATTTTCTCCTAATTTTTTGTAGTCATTTCAAATGTATTAATAGGCTGTATTTTGATTTTAAGAAAGTCACTGATGCGTTTTAATGTTCCTTAATTTTTAACTATTAACATTTTCTGTTTCTTATTCGAATAGTTATGGAAACAGTGATTATCGATGACAGAAATAATAATTGTTATTACAACACAGTTTTCTGACTTAAAAATTTACAATAAATAAAAGGGTGACCAACAAGTCAGCAATAAAGTTATCACTTTATTCAAAAACGACGTTTCGTCTCCTAAATATGGATCACATGTTACAGTTTTTTAATTTATATATAAAAAATATGCTTCAAAACTGTCGATGGAGATGGTAAAGTCTTCACATGCAATTCTTGTAATTCTTCATGAGTACATTCAATAATCTTTTCGGCTGAATGAGTTAAGAAGTAAATATGATGAATTGATAAATTTTTAATTTTTGACCTATGGTTTTTATATGTAAATTAAAAAAGTGTAACAATGATCCCATATTTAATTTCTTGTAATATTATGTTTGTAGTACGCCTGAGGAAGTCTAAAAAAGGAGAGAAAACGTAGTTTTTTAATAAATATTGATAAATTTATATGCTGACTTATTGGCCGTCTTTTTATTAATTGTAATAATTGTTATTATTGATGTCGCAATTTCAAAGAAGACATTAATTACATTAGCAGTGACAAATAGCCGTAATAAAAATCCAAATTATGCATTGATGTATTCTCTGATATGTCGTGTTCTTTCTTCCTAAGGAAATTCAGCTTAAAACACTTGAATATAATTTCGTTAATACTAAGTTTCTTGAAATATAAATAAATTTGGTCTACAGTTTCCATTGTTAGAATAATTTCGTTTTCTTTCTCAATAAACGAAACATAGCATTAGCATGAATTCATGGTGGAAAACCTAAGAAGTTCTTATATTACAGTCCTGGAGAGTCTGGTGGTTTATTGAGAAGGAACGTGAATGATATTTCATGTCACGCGCCGGAGACTTGAACGCCCAAATAGACGCGTAACCGCCAGCTAGCGATAAATACTGAGGTTATCGGGTGCCACGGTACAGGTGTCTCGGATTATGTCCTGCAACCTCAGAAGCAGTCTCAATGTTATATGCCCACATCCATAACGACACTCAGCATGAGGCCGCCACTTGGCAAAATATTTGTCCCATAAAGCACGCTGTATTCCTCGGTACAATAGCACACACCCCGCCACTTGGGGTATTTATACCGCACATTCGTTATTTCCGTCTATTGCCTCTACGACTTCACTAAAACGACACGTATTGTTGAAGTACTCCTACCTTTTCTTTATTGAATAGCCGTTAGAAGGCGTGTTAAGGTTGGCCTAGGGATCATGCATGTGTTACAAGAAAAGCTCAACAGAAAAGCAGATCCGGTATAATCGGCCCACTCAACTCACCTAAACGCCCTAAATATTAAATTTGCACACATCACAAAATTTGCTACAGTAAATGACCTCACATATGAATTCAGAATTAATTCATTTTTATAACATAAATTATTAACATTCGTTTCCTCTACGTCAAGTAGTTTTGATTGAAACCTCATGTCAAGAAAATCCATATAAAATAAATGTTTGGTCATTATAAATATAATTAATTAAAAATCTATACATAGAAGCGGAATTATGCATCGAATTTAACGACTTACGTGGAACTGGAGAAATATTTTAGCCATAATGTACTTTCTGACATGCAGTTAAAATGTAAAATGTAGGCAACTGAAATGCGAATAAATTATTACATTTTAATTATAATATTTAACAACACGTTTTGTGTAACGAAAACGTCAGAATATTTCGATAAACTGATATTTTTTTACTTCACCACTTAAATAAGGAATAAAAAATTCAAGAACTACCCATTATAGCGCCTCCTCTTCAGACGATAAAAACACGATTATTATCAGTCAAATCAGTATTTTAACAGGATTTTGTGACAGTTTAGGTCATATTCAGTTGTCTTTTAAATTATTAAACAATCTTCAACAGACACATTTACACAGTGCACGCTCAATGATAAAAAATTCAATAAGAAAGTAATTAAATTTTTGGTATTCAATTTTGAAAAATGCAGCGTCAGCCAAAAATATAGAATTTTTTAAAACATGTTTCAAGTAAAAATATGTGACAACATTAATTCTCAGTTACCAAATCAATTAAGCATAGTTCACACGTGTAATCAAATTAAAATAAATTACATGGCGTTACTTGAAGTAATCGTTGAAAGTTAAATTATTTTCTATGGGAGAAATTAATTATTTTAACAGCTTTGATAAACATATAAATATGTTTTTCTTCTGCCTCCCTGCTTCTTCGGCTTTTCAACGTCTTGATCAACTCTGCTCATCTTTCGTCCAGTGCGGGAGTTTTTACTGACGAAGAGAATAGTGTCCTTGGGAAATTTTGAAGCTGCAGACAGACGCTTTTACAACCAGACACTACCACTCTACTACCAGGCACCGTGGAACCGGTGAATTCCAACCTCTTGCCTGCCTTTTTCCGAATAAGAATATTCTCACTTTATTTCGATCATTTAAAATCAAAGACATGCGAATAAAGTCTTGAAAATAATATCAAAATATTAATTTAAAAACTTTAATAAAATGGAAAAATAAAAAATGTGTGTATTATTTAAAAATTAACAAAAACTCGAAGGAGTAGCCAAATAATCAGTTAAAATAAGATGATAAATTAATACCTCAAAACGTTTCTGTAAACATCTTACTGTGACTGTAAAAACACTTAAGACAATTTATGCCAACATAACATTATATATATATATATATATAAGAAAGAAAATAATGGAAAAATTTCGATCGGACCAGGGACTCAAACCTTGGTCCTCCCGCTTTCCGGGAAGGCACTCTACCTTGAGATAATCCGAATCGACGTCCAACGACCGATTCGACATCCCTCCATTATTGTAACCTAAGCCAGGCTCATCTACTATTTATTAGTCACGTAAGCTATTAGTGAGCTTCAAATGAAGCATTCCACTTCTTTTCACTTGAATCTCATGAAACTTTTGATCAATTTACAAAATGTCCGTTTTCCACTGTGTTCCAAGCATTAGGTTGCGAAGAGTGTGAGTCCTGCTCCGGCAGACATTTTTCCATTCTTGTCTTTATCCTAAATTATCTGTAAGCTATTAATGAGCTTTAATTGAAGCACTGAACTGCCTATTCCGTTTCTATACCTTAACATAAATAGCATAAGTGGTGATTAAAAAGAAATATACGATATATAATAATAATTACGATTATGATTATGACAAACATGATCAGACATTAAGTCATCTTTATCAAAAATTTCAAATTAAATTCGCTTCTGTGTATCAGGATGATCAGATAAAAAATTCAGTAGTAGAGTGGTAGTGTCTGGTTGTTGAACTTAAAATGATGATTGGCCCGATAAGTAGAGATCTCTAAGGAAGTGATAAAAAAAACATAATTATGCATTTTTGTCACTGGTGAGACCCCACAATACAGTCTAAATTATGGATTATTGGTAGTTGGTATTGATGAAAACACAGTGGTGTCGCTAATAGACTTGGATCTTTTCAGTGTTCTCTTATTATTCGTGTTATGACTTTTTTTCATCATAGTGGGTCATGATAGCCGTTTTTTCTTTGAGTTGGGTTGAGTTATGTTTTTGGTATTGATTTCTGAAAACGTTATCAGCTAGAACCAGGCTCACTGCTAAGACAGACCAAAGGGACTTCCCACAGCGAGGGCCCAGTGTAATCAAATATAGATTCTATTGAAGGAATGACGTAGTGAGAATGGAAGATTTTGTCAGTGGCAGGTTGGCCTTTTATAAGTAGCTACAATGTCAGAGATAGCCCCTGTCACCCCGAGACGTATATTTCAATTAGGTGAATCTGTGTCTTTTGTAGAGTGCTTTCATTCTCTCTGATGGAGGCACGCGCTGCGTGAGATGCCGGCAGCCTTTTTTTCGGCGGGTGTTTGAAGCCCTCCCGTGTTGAAAACATCTTAGCTCTCACCTATGACCCCTCGCCGGGGAGTTCAGCAGAGGTCAACGTAAGTGTGCCTCACCTCTTGGCCTTGGCAATTAAATAATTCATTTCTCTAACGCAGAGGGGACACCTTCGGTAGCGCCCGAAGGACCCCTCAACCTCGTCTCCCGCCACTACCGACCGGAGCCCTCGGGATATTTATCGAATAAAATGTATTTTATTATGACAATGGCGAGGTACTCACGCGGGCGAGATGAGATACGGATCTCTTCGGCGAGGAACAGGTTGCGGGGCGGCCAGGTATGCGAGGTGGAGGGGGCTGCATTGTGCGCCACACACTCACAACTTATTGGGAACTTGTTTCGGCAAACAGCACGAGTAAAAAAGGACGAGGTCTCGGCGGATCTTCCTCCTCGGCCGTGGAACGCTATTGAATCTGTGCGTGCTGGAGCGCCCATCAGGATTATTTATAGCGCCGAGACGCCGGTTGCTGCTGCTGCGTGCTGCATCGCCGCTATCTCGGGATCTCTTCGGCAACAATTAACTTCAAACAAAACGAAAAATGGAAGAGATTTTACTCACATAAATAATATCCTCAATTAACTCTCATCATGTCATTTACAAAACCGCTGAGTCCACTTGCGTAATACTAATGCCTACCTTCAAATAGATTACCTATCAATATCTGTATCTGTTTCCAAAGATTTCTAAGTCACTCACACATTTTAAGTAAAAGAGTACCGTTGCTTTCTCTTTCTAAATCAATGTAACTCGAGTTAAAAAATAACAATTATAATGTAACAAACTATCATTTGAACAGTGTAACGCGCTGCCATAATTATAGTACTTTTTCCCCACGATTTAGATAAAAATTACACAACACATATATTTTATCGTCAAGAGTGAAATTTTTAATTACATTTACATTTTATGAGTGTATATCATGTACTCATTGATATCCTGGGTAATATTACAATTTCATTAACTCCCTATTCCCAGTATGTGAGTGAATTCCATATTCTAAACTTAATGTCCGTCGTCACAAAGTCTTTTTACGAAGAATATCTCTCCTCAAAACGTTTCCTTTTTTTGTCTTGCATCTATGATACTTCACCAAAAGGGATAACATTACCACACGCGTAGCTTCGTGAAAGGGAAGATGCTGCGGCAGTAAGCAATTTGTCGTCATGTAGTGACGTCATCCATCAGCTTCGTCTCAGGTTCATTCTATGATTAAAAATATTCCAGTTGTAAAGATTTACTTGTTGGCCTTTGTTGCAAATACTTATTACAGTCGGTTGTCCAGGAAAGTATAGTGCACCTGGAAATGCTCTTAAGTGAGGTTGAAACAGGATGGACGTTAAAATATTAATTACAGTATATATAGTTAATATATCTATTCATTTGGTCGATCATTCGTCGAAAACAAAAAACTATATTAACTAAAAGAGAAGTTGAAAAAACATCATTTTATTACTATAGAGCCATTCGTCAAGAACATCCTATTACTGAATAATCATTATTATGTCACAGTCGGAAACTTTTCTATTGAATAAACAAACCTGATACTTCATGAAAATTTACAGTGTGATTAACTAGGGAGTGTGACTGGGCTGTCTTAGATCTAGGTAGTCTGTACCCAGAATTCCATGATGATTAGGAGAGGCAGTATTCACGCCTCAACTCATCTAAAAATCTTATGAGGGTCATAAAAAATTTATTAGATATATTATTTTTAATTAATTAATTCCTACGCACCATCACGAGAAACTTGATACCAAATAATTTATTGTTTACTGAAATTGAGAGCTACATATCAGCTTTGTCTGCTGTAGAGTTAATTCTTTCATATATGACTACTAAAACATTTCAAATTCTAATATTCTACATTTTACCTAATGTCGTTCGGTGTTTATGTTATTAACGTAAATTATAGATCGAATTTTTAATTAAAATATTTTACGAATATACGTAGTAAGTTAATTTTACTAAGTTTCTATCCAACATTTCTATTTCATTAATTTTTATGTATTATTTGGTACCGTTTTCATCGTAATTGTACGTAAAATTTATACATACATATCTAATACTTAAAAATAATGTCAAATAAATTAATCCCAGCTTGACCGTCAAAATTCCACTAAGTAAGTTAGTAAGCGTGAATATGGACTGCCCTAATCTTCAGTATTCCATTTTTACTTAATATTTTAGATTTACTTCATATGTTAAATTTTCAAGAAACACTGAATCTACCGCAATCTGCATTTGAGTGACAATAGATCTTAATGTTAAAATTGGTCACATAAATGAATTAACATTTTTCTAGTGATCGTCCCCAGAAATACATCCCTTTGTCAATTAATAAAATCACTACTAAAGGTATTTGGATAAATTCTTTTCATACTATGTGTTCCCAAAAAATAAAAATGACCAGCAGTTTATCAAAATTATTTCTAACTTTCTGCCCCAACCTCGTTCAAAATGTTATTTTTCTAATGAAAACTTATAACTAACTTGATGACTGATAAATATTTATCCCGAGTTTAATTTTATAGTATACAAATTTAGTCTAAAATATTTTAATCAGTCAGATAGGTTAAGAAGAAAACTATTTCATAATTTTTAAAATTATTTAATTATGAATATTACGTTACTAAAGGCGAAATATTTCACTTTTTATGAGTTGTGAGACTAATTTAAACACAAAAGAGCATAGATTAGCCAAGCAAACGAAATATCCTATAACATACCAGCAAAAAATATTTTTATTTGAACATTTTTCGATACAGGCTTTAATTTTCTGACACTTACTTCTCTTGTATTTTATATACTTATACACATATTCGTATTTCATCGTTAGTTTATTTCAATTTTTAATTAATTATGTATTTTCAGATATATGACGAAAGTAGAAAATTTGTTTCCTATTATTATATACCAAAACACGATTCTCCGGTTTGAAACCAGTTCAAAGTTTTCTTACACAACGTTTCGATAGCAAGCTTTGCCATCGTCATCAGGTGAACAGTCTATCTGACCTGGGTTGAAACTCGAAAATTGTATTTGGAAGAAATACACTGGGAAAGCCTTCACTCTCTAATATTATTATATGCATTAAAATTTAAATTACGTAGTTTTTTATGAATATTCGCTGTAGTTATGAAACATTTTATACAAATAAAACATTTTAGGATCCATCATTAGAATCTGATGTGACAGAAACGCAAATACTACTTCAAAAGGAATAAAATTAAATACATTACTAGATAATAATATCACGGCATTTCTTTAACTTCACCACTATACAAAATCTGATAGGTTCTTTGCAGTTAGTTTCGTATTTCGAATAATGAGCTGTGAGGAATAATTTCTACAACCATATCAGGTCAAGGTTCATAACGTATATATATTGTGTAAATTCATTGGCTCAAAAAATTATCAATTCAGGTTCTTGATTAATGGAAGTTTGTATTCAGGCAAGTTTATACTGGCTGTTCTCTAAAGCAGTCGCGCAGAACCTCCGGTGCGTTATCTAGCGACTTAGTGAAAACTTTACGACCGGAGCTGGTTTTCCTTCATATCAGATCACATGATGTTCTCTTACGTTTCCCACGGTTTCACTGGCTTAGGCGATGTGAGTGGAGAAATGCCTTCTCATATGTCACAAGTCCTAGAGGAGTACGAGACTGCATACTGGAAGCAGCTTCAGGAATAACGATTGCGTCTTCACCATTTGCCAGCTGAAGTGCTTTAATAAAGTCATGGCGTAGCTTCTACTGTACCTGGATTCCTATAATTGGAGTATAAGACAACAGTAAGCAATATAAGAACTTGATAATACCAATAAATGAGTACTCAATTGCTTTTTCTTGTATCGTACATTTTCCTCAGAGACCAAAACAGTTAAAAAACCCATGTTGCTTCTTTCCAGGTTCACGATGAAAGTTGTTGTAGGTGAATTATTAATTTATTCGGCTTTTAGGCCGTTGTTATATTTAATCCATCGACTAAGAGGACTTTCAATCGTTTTACGTTCAAACTAAGTTTGTTATGTATAATTTCCATTTAGCAGAAGATATCCAACTAAGCTTTCAAGTTGTTTTGAATCAGATGAATTTTTCAAATGTTTCTATCTCTGATTCATGAGTTAATATCAAGGTATTTCGGTTCCTTCATCAATAATCTCTGGAATTGCAGTCAGAAAGACGTAACGCTAATATAGGCAATATTTATTTCATCAGAAGATTTCATCTACGACATTTTCATTGTCAATCACGAATCATAACGATGTTTTATTGAACTTCTAATTCAATTTCAAGCATTAATTTTTTAGTTTGATATCTAATAGCTTTACAGAGACGTATAAATTGTAATAGAACTTATGTTACATATTGTAACGATAAAACACATATTCCTTTACGGAATTTGGCGGTAAGGAAACAAAGGCAAGCTGCCAAAGGGAAGGTACAAGCTACATACAGTGAAAATAAAGCCTAGACACCACGACGTGACTGGGGTTTTTCCCCAAGTATGGTGAGATTTTTCGGCATCGGGTGGTGTTTTTCCCCGAAAACGTTGGCGGAGAGGGGCTAACGGCTCCTCCCAATGAGGACAAATAAGAATTTTTATTGGACAATATCGAGCCCCGCCATCGTCAGAATAGGAAATAAGAAAGTTGGTGAAAATTATTAAAAAGCAACGAAAAACTGATTTTAGAAATTTAGGACGTGGAATTTGAAATTATTAAGCATGTGGTGATGAAGATTGAACATTTAAGCAGTTTATGATTCGAAATTAAGATGGAACTTTAAGATTAGTTGAAGGTTGAATGTTAAGAGGGAGCAATAAGAAATTAGAAATTGTCCTGGCAGAGGATATTTAAATAACTGAAGGAAGGCGTGATCCAGTCCTGAGTTCCGACGTACTCATCATCGCTCAACGCGGAAGTTTGGTTGGGTCCAGCAGCAGTTCCGGGCAAGCTGAGACGACGTGGTAAATGTCGACTTCCTGGCACTGCCAATTACGAGTATAATTTGTGTTAGTTTATTATGGGAACACCCGTTTAAATGACCCTTAGTGTAGAGCTCATTATTTAGTTGTAAGAAATTAAATCCGTATTTATTATAATAAATTAAGATTCATACAATTGTAATAATTAAATGTAAAATTAAATATTATTCAGATTTTTATATTAATTCTTTCTTTAGAAAATAATATCCTTTATACATGGATTACTATATTGTTATACAGTGCTATCAAATTCATAAAACGGTATTTTGTTTCAAATTTCAACGCAAAGCAACAATACTTTGTTCAGCTTCTGTGGGGTGACTACAAACAAGTGTTGGGTCATTACACTTTTCTCAAAAGTCTCTCTTCTGTCCCGTATATATTGTTCATAACTGCATTCGGAATCAGTTTACCGTTTTGTGGAGTTAGCAAGCTTGGTGGGAAGGAACTCGCAGGTAATGGCTGCGCAGATATCAACTGGTCGGACGTAGGTCTATCCGTATAAAATCAGGCGTAGGCTACGATATTGTAAGATTCACCTGTTGTAAACTCGTTCAGTTCAAAATGCTACTTAGAGCTCAGGCTAACTAGAGCTGATTTTCTCGCCGAGAAATTTTTAACGGAAGTCTCCGCCTTGTCTATTTGTTCTCATAACACAAGGTGATCTCATGGGTCACCACATCTCTTGTCAGTCTTTTAATATATTCCTGTCCACGTGTCGGCAGTTCAAAGATTCAAGACCCGATGTCGGCCTTAAATTCCATTTGTACAGAAATTGAACAGAACCAATTTACTACCAAAGACATACATAAATGTGCGTAAGAAAATAAATTTAAAATTACTATGTTACAATGTTGAAAGAAATAAAATTATAGAACGTAAAATAAACCACACAACAGACGTTAATTTTATTTTAGTCGATAGAAAACAAATTTTGTATCCCTCTAAAAAGTACATGTATAAAAATATACAACAGTTTCTCTCTTCTACCACCAAAAACATTTCATTAGTATCTTGTGATTTTAAGCAAAAAAATCACATTACCTTTCAAGGTATAGGAGTAGTGAAAATATGAGGACAGTTATATTTCGTACATTTTTTTGAAAGATGTAACTTGATGGTGTTACACGTGGATTACTTGCGCTTTGATAGTAGAAGAATGGATATAAATCGAGTATGTGAATCATGCAGCCTCCTGGATCCTACCTGGCCTAATTGTGATGCCTATAAAAATCCGCATGAGCTACGTCCGGCTCTCGGAACTTGTCCTACGCCCTTCCATAATTACAGTCGGGATTTGCTAAGAGAATGCTGCATTCACGTCACCGTGCCTCGATCAGGTTTGGAATCCGCCTCCTTCCGTTAATCATTATGTTACTCATGAGAAAAGAACTACTGATTTAGAAAATAAAATCCCTCGTTGTGATGCATGCAATATGAATGCAGGGACGCTAATCGAAATATTGATTAATATAATTTTTTTTTGAATTCTTAGTTGGCCAGTTTGACCAACACTTATCGCGTATAACAAAAAAAATCATCTTAAGGGGTTCTAATATTGACGTTATTTTATCACCCCACGTTCGCAATTTTTGGTGTCAACTTAAATTGGTATTTTGATAGTTGTTAGCTTCTGTCAGATTATTTTTTTAACATTATGGGTATCCTGCTGTTTGAGTATTACATATAAAGCCAGAACATAAGTTATGGTAGTTATTAATTCTTTGGCGTGATGTGTAACACTTATCCGCAGAAACACGGTTGTAACGGCAATGTTTTCTAATGGGCTGTTGTGGATGCTACGCATCTGTGCAGCCGCCGCATCCGGGAGAGAAGAGGTCAATATTATTCCGTGCCAGAAAGCTTCCAGCGATTCTTCCTTGTCTGAAATTAAGACCACCGGCAGTTGGCATTGTATCTAGACACTCGTATGCCGAAAGGAGAACCTCATTATCTGCTGCACTGAGGCTAAGCATGGTTACACGATCTGTTCCTTACAATAGTATACAAATATATTGAGGTATCGATCATGCATGGCGAATGTGTAAAACATAAATAGTAAAAATTTCGGAATGAATTGATTTCAAATTTGTTATCTCAATAAAACTAATCATTTTTGTGATTATTTCAAACCGTTCTTTCAGATTAAAGACCTGGAATAAAAAACGAACTTCCTGCTGATATTTCGAGCTGACTTAATTGTGTAGTCATTTACAATGAATCGTAAATATAACAACAATACTGCAGTAATAAAATAAGATAAAACTGAGTGAAGGGCAAATATAATAAGTTCTTCTCTGGTAATCATGAAAAATTAAAGTTCTGCTTTATGTTCGATTCCATTTTAGGTATTTTTTGTCTTTTATAATATCAAAGTAGTTACATATTTTATGTTTTGAAACAGAAACTTAATACACCACAACTATAGTTTAATAATTGTAAATGCTTCCTCACATAATAACTGAAACAGAATTATAATTATCTTAAATATATGTAATTTAGTGTGAAACTAGAAGAATAAATACATTTTTAAGAAGAAACGGAGCGTTTTAGAAATATATTAATTAAACGGAAGGGCCAATTAAGGAAAGTTCTCTACCGAGAACCTTTTCCTCTTTCATATTTCAAAGGAAAGTACACAGCGGTTGTTTCCCGTTGCCTTCCGCCGGTTGACAATGTACCCATTAATTACTCTACCGTGCGATCGTGGCAGTGGGAGCTCTGCAATGAGTCTGGTGATTGTTTAAATGTATTAGACTCACACACCGTTCCATGCCCTTGCCGGGGTTCGATCCCGGGACCTCTGTGTTGTGAGGAAACGAAGCTAGACGTTACACCACAGGAGGTAGGCAAGAAATATATAATTTATATTAATTGGATTGCCCCATATTTTTCATATCAGCAGCAGAAATTAAAAAGTAATGATTCTTTTCCATTTTGTAGAAGACGCTTATGGGAGTGACATTATTGACTTGATTTATCTTTTTTTTTGGAAAATTTCACCAAGTCAATTTCATCCACTCTAATCATTTTTTGGACAATGATGAATTTAAATACATTTAACATATCTTGCTTACCCTCCGGACAGCCTGAAGGGTTGTTATACGATTTTTACATTTACATGGAAAATTCAATTTAAATGTTTTTCGATGTAAAATCTGGCTTTCATGTATTTGTAGTTAAACCAATACATATGAATGAATTATGTGTATCACAGTATTGAAAATACAATCGGCTTTGTTATTAATACTTAGATTTTTTTCATGTCTACATTATTTTACTATAACTTAAATGATGTAAAATTATATTGTAATCTTGCACAAATTAGGTTGTGTATTAAGTGAATTGTAGATGAGCCTGAGCTTCACGTATGAAGGAGAATCGACTCGATTTTTTAGAGTAGGTTTTATAAAGACAATGTTTATTTTAGAGAGAAAATATTTTCATGAAAAAAATTAATAATAGATGACACGGTAAAATTATTGCATCTTCCCGATTTAGTTCCTACCAGTCCTATTTCGTATATCATGATACACACTGCAGCCTCTTTGCGAATCTAAGGTCCAGCTGCTTCATCTACCAAATTGCACTGTTGTTCTTTCACGATGAATACCGGTGTATCCGTTTGCTGCAATAAGAATCGTCTGGTACAAACAGGCTCTGGGATCTCTTATTTAGTGCTTCCATTATGTACGGCCCATTGTCGTACAGCTCTTCCAAACTTTATTCACAGCTAACAATAACGTCATTAATACTTGAAAATTGTGTTGTTATACAAGGTGTTTAAATGTATGGCTGAAGCTTGTTAGTATAAACTCATTGAAGCCTATAAGGAAAGAAAATAGTTTCATGGCATGTAACAGATCAGAATTTTTAACAGCGAATTCGTGAGACTGTGAATGGTGGTGGTGATGAGAAAACCAAATTTAAAAAAACGTCTGCTTTTATATGTAGGCCAATAGTGTAGTATGCAGTACTGAATAATTAATTTTGTTCCGTTTTATTTCAATTTTCTGTAGTATATTAAAGGGTTGTATTTCTAAAATACTGCCTTTAGCGCAAGCCATTATGTGAGTTGATTGTTAGGTGTAATCTGCATATAATTATTAAACACTTCGCGTCAGATAAGCTATGTATATGAGACGATGAAATCAGTTGAGTGTTCCAACACCTTGTAGATCATGTAAGCCAGAGATTACAAAATGATTCTGAATAACGTAATGCTCGACGGGAAAATGAGTGGGCCTTAAATCCATACGGTATGCTCGTTATTCCATATCGTTTCCCAACCATCTAGATGTCTCTGATAATGCAGGAAATATGCATTTTATTCACAATTCTAGTTGTGAGTCGTACATTAGGAGAGCAGGTTTTCAAAGGCATTAGTTAATAATTGCAATCAAAAAAATCACCTTTAAATCAAATATTTCTATTGGTATTGCTCGCAAATTAGATTCACCTGACCGCCTGCGATAATAGTTCTTTCGTGAGCACAGTGTGGATAAAGAGGTTTTCTACAATAAATCACATACTTATACTTGTAAAAGATATTATTTTTATATGTTGTGGTTTTATATGAAGTATTTATAATACCAATGGCGGTGGAATTCAACTATTTATAAAGAAATAATTCGTCTGCTTCAATGTGATTCAGAAGGTAATGATAGTTTCATACACAATATAGACAATATTAGCATAATTTTATTTTTATTTATGTAAGTGGTACTGATAAATCATGCAGTAGTTTTGAAAAACACTTACTGTATTTCAGGGGTGAAAGTATAAAAAAATGTCTTATCGGAGGCATTTTGTTGAATGCAAAGAAAAGATTCATAGACATAATTTCCTTTTATATTGTAAGTAATCACAATTTTTTAAATAATCACAAAAATATGAAAATAGCAGAAAAAATACTTAATCGCACAAATTATATAATTGTAATAGTTTCCTCAAATTTCATTCTTGCTGATGATTTTAAACCGAAACAGCGTTCCGTCTCCAAATATTTTACCGAAACGTTGTTCAGGTTTGTTTCGGCTTACTTTCACCCCTACTGAATTTTATTGCCTTTCCATAAGTATTCCCACTTCAAATTCCCCGAATTTCCCTGCATGACTTATTCATAGTCATTTGATACCTGCTTGATCGATGGAATGTTTATTTTCTAATAAAGACACGGATGATGAGTGGGGTTTACTATATTGAAGGGCGTGGAATTAAATTAAAAGGGCATTTAAAAGAAAATGGAAAATTTATTTACAAAAGAAATTAACTAGGAAAAATATTAATGAAGGAAATATTTAGAAAATTTGAAGTTCGGTGAAGCAATCAGATCTAATACAATCTCAGTATAAAAACGCCTAGACGGCGTACCTCCTTTGTAATGTGGCCAGATTCCCTGTTGGGGCGTCTTCTTCAGCGTCGCAAGTTGACCTCCATATACGTCCGGGACCTAGCGTCGGTTCCCTTCCGTCTCCTTCAAGTTCTCAGAGAGGAATGATAATTCACACAGCCTCACTGCCGTGTGCAAAAGCCGCGAAATCGATTTCTCTTTAAACCAAGAAACCCCATTGGTTAGGCTGTTTGAGGGTATTCCGCAGGTCATATTCCTACGTGCCAAAAAGCCACGTCAGAGAATTACAGGCCACACCAATTACAAGTTACCAATTTTTGCTAACTTTATATTAAGAAATAATGAAATATTAAATATGGCACTACATTACATTGGAGGTAATTGTTTTATGGCGCAGCTTCTCAGAGAAACATACAAAATTTTAAGATACCAGCTACAGTTGCATAGGGATCAATGGAAGAATAAGTACACTGTTCTAAGCCGTTTATGCCACATTACTGCTTATAAATTTTGTATGTTCTTTATCATTCCTGTTAACGGTAAAACGGTAAAAACAGATTAGTGTTATTTCATATGATAAACGGCTTTTCCATCCTCTTCGCTACAAATAGAGCAAAACAGCGTGCAGTATCACGCGTACTTTAAAAACGTCAAGTTTGTTTCTCATTCGTGAAATGAGAGTTTGGGTGTCGCGCCTCCTTTTCTCTAGCGGGAAAACGCGTGCATGTTTAATTCAATGGTCAAGGGACACGGCAGCGGACTACAGGCACCAAAAACTTAAGATTGATCGAGGGGGTAAAACCATCGCACCGAACAGAAAAATTACCATTGCCACATCATTGGTGTTGGAAGTAACGTTGATCAGGATTGGTAGACACATTGGTTAAGTGAAGAAGAGCGTGTTAAGGTGGGATTCACAACCAACTTGGGGTGCTGCTGATGACATGACTCCAAAGGGAAAGATTGGCGATACTTTGATACAAATTTTCGAAATAATTCAAAGCGGAAAAATCATCACTGATGAGACCTAAATTCCAGGTTCCTATCCTGAACATGCTGTAAATAGATTTATCTGGCCGATGCGCAGTGGACAACTCCGTCCATATTGTTTTCTTTTTTCTTAACATAAAATCTTTTACCTTAATGATTGTTAGTTGGTACAACAATTGATACAGTATATACAATAATTAAATAGTGATTACAAAATTAAAATAATGTATATAATTGATACGTTGACAAGGAGGTAGGTTAATCCATTGTTTGGCCTACTTTTGCAGAATGGGTTTGGTTTATGGTCCATATTGTAGTTGGGGTAGAGAGTAGCTCGATTTAAATGCAGCCTTTCTAAACGCAACTTTGTAGTGTAAAATCAATTCTGAAAACATTGCCACTAGGAAATATATTGCGGTCAGTTCAGTATATGTACTAATTCAAGAAACTAATCCGTAAAATGTAATAGAAAAGAATAGGATGCGTTAACAAGATGTCTTTACAGTCTCCATATCCAGTTCGTATGAATACAATTAATGTTTCTAACAATACTAGTAGCATTCCGTTAATCGTTGAAAGGGAAGTTCCTCCTCAAACAACAATACTCCCCCTTCTCCTTTTCCTACTGCGCATTAAAACATGCAATGTAGAAAATCATGAACTGTAAATATCTGTCTGTATGCGAACCACCAGTCTGCAAAACGAAATACACATGCTTAATCATATAATAACGTTCTAGTATTCTGGAAAACGAGGAAATGAGTGAGGAAAGTGACATTACATTCGGATACAGTTTAATAACGCCCCGAAAAAATATATATTTAAATACAAACCCACACCATGCCTATAAAATTCACCGGATCCCAGCAAAAGATTTTGTATATAAAAATTTTAATTCATGAGCGTAATTGTGTATAGTTGTGAAATTCAAAATTACTCAATTTCTTACTTTAAAACAATTTTATTTGCATTTTTAAATAAATTTTTGTTTTCAATAAATATAAATTTAATATCAAACCCCAGATAGTAATATTATTTAGAATATAAAACTCTAAAAACAATTTTAAATTTCGTTGTTCGTTTTTCAATCAGTCACCAATTTATCTAATGAAAAATTTTATAAAATGTATTAATTTGAAACTATCTGTAGTTTTGGACATAATATTTCATTAATATGTTTTCCTTATCCTGAGAGGCGTTATCATTCCAAGCAGCTGAATTGATTATAAAACGTGACCATATTACTTAATCTGTTACTGCAATTTTTTTTTCGATTTCCAAAATAACGATTAATTATTCAAGTCGTCTTTTTCTGACAATGGCTGTTTGTCTCATATAATATACAACAATGACAAGGGAATTTCCGGCTCACATTAAGTCGATACGATCTTTAAGCACTGAAATCTGCCAGCAATAATGGTAATAAAATTACAAGATCGTTAGAGGATCTACGAGGCGAAGGCTGGGTACTGTGTCATTATGCACGATTTCAATGAAAGTTTTAATAATCGGTTAGCGGCCTACCGATGCTATCTACTGCACATTATACTCAGTGTGTGCACTGCTTAATATTCCCGCTACACGAGTTCAAATATCCCTCCCCAGCATCTCCGACATGACACGCAGGCTATCATTCCAGGTCCATTAGGCCGCAAAGATGTCACACATATCGCGGCGGTGACATTTACATATAATGGCCCTCGGTAAACGTCACCAAATTGCCAAGTCAGTGACGGCGCGCCGCTCAACCAACGCTTTCCCAAGAATCGCACCGCAGTGTGTTGAAGATGAGGTCACAGATAGTATACTATATTATGCAAATCTCTGCCCACGATTTACGAGAATTTCTCTCCGCCGAAGTAGCGAATTCTTTCGTGACGGACGGGTAACGTGCTGCCTTCGCACCTGCTAATGGTCCTTTTAATATGCAGGTACAAAAAGAGTGGCAAGTGTTCAGGAAGGAGCTACGAGGGACGAGGGGAACGAAAAGCCATAGTATTCCCACATGGCGTGGAGTCGTAATTCATGTGCACTTCGCAATTACGTCGTGTAACGAACTGATATACTGCCCCGTAGCAACACTTTTCCCGGGGAAGACTGTGATGGTTCACAGGTCAAGAGTCCTAAGTAATGATCTAGGTTTCTTTGGGAAAACCTATTTGTATTCCCAAAGAATACTATATCTGGTATTACAGATACGGAAAAAGCAACACGATATATCTGGCCATTGACCATGATCATATGAAATTTATAAACTACCCAGCGTCTTTATATTTATATTAAGTACTAGGACTTTTAATACGCACTAGGTTTTCACGCCGCCTTTCGCGCGGAAATTCAATGGTTTTTTAAGTATTTACATTAATATCTTCTGAACTCTACAAGATATCGAAATGAAACATACACCAAACTCTAAGTCGAAATTCCTGTTTCAATCCCTTAAACTTTAATTGAAATCCGTTGAAACGTTTCTGAGCATAAGCAGACCAAGAGTATAGACAACCCACATTCACTTTGGAGATTCAAGCACGCGGATGGAAAGCAGCCTTGTCGTAGTTAAATTTTATTAAATATTCCAATTTTCTGCGCAACTTTCTTACTTTTTCTTTATAAGAACCATGTACAAAATATTGGAAAACTTATAAAAAAAAGATGAATGAAATTAGTAAATTCATTCTCAAGTTATGGCGTGACAAAGGGAAATAGGGATTCATTTATATATATTAACTACGTTTCTCGATAGACAGTAAAAACTTACATGTGCTTGTATAAAATATGTTAAATAACTTACTTCACAATGCGGCATCATCAAACTCGTTAAATGAGAGTAGAATATAATATGAACCAATTCACTTAACTGTATTAATTGGTCTCATTTCCAATCTATTTTAAAACTTTAGTTAATTCTAATTCTCAGAAACAACATATTTCGATCAATTTGTTTATAGCGTATCGTGTTTTCACTGATATATAAAAATTAATTAAAAAATACTGTCATTGTTTAATTGAAGTAATTCCTATATTATAGCTGCATGGACAAACTTTTGGTCCTTAATCCATTAAATTTACAAATAATACAGATAAGAAATCTCTTATGCAGCGAAATAATAACCTTTTACTCAACAACATAAATTTGAATTTTCAAAAAACAATTCTAATATTAGTTGAAGTTTTGTACGCGATGTTTATTCTAATTTCGCAGTTCTAATTATTGTTGAATAAATCTTTATTCAAAAATCATTATCTATTTAATGTGTAAGACAAAGTAACATATGTGAAATAAAAAGGATTATAGAGTTATATTAATTAATTTTATTACTAATCAAAGGTAAATTTAACAACTATACTTCTCTTGATCCGCTTCTGGTCTACGACGTGTATCAATTTGTAATTACTTTGTGTTACATTTATTATTTACTGTTATTAGTAGTCTTAAATAATAATGTCATTTTTATAAATGACAGTGATCTCTTATTCTAAATTTGTCGTTCCGGATTAAGTTCGTAAATACTTATAGTCATATCCAGTGTGTGATTAGATTATTTAAGAACAAATCACAAAATTTTAACCTGATGTTAGAGAAATGGAGAGGGCATGGCAGTTATTTTGTGTAACAAGACTCGCTGGTTTACTATTCAACATCTCAATCACTTTCTACCTCGTTTTATGTCTCGCTGTTTCCAATTACTCCAAAGAAAATTTTCCTACGTATTCAGAAGCGTATTACCAAGGATCATAAAGGAAAATCACTCTAACAAATCTGTTTGAGGCATTTGGTAGTGTTTACGGTTGTGTTTATAGGAAACTTTTAAGCATACAATGGAATTAAAATCAGTTCGGTCTATACAAACGTACTGCTATATATATATAATTATTTTCTATTATTAGTTCCCTCTTTTTCTAATTGATCTTCTTAGTCTGAATGCAATTAGTGATCTATTAAGATTGGATCTTGGATCGTTTACACTATAATGATATTTGTTTTCACAAAAATGATTTTTATTACATTTATTTACAAGCAAAAAATAATTGAAGAAAAAATTAGATTTTGGGAGCTTTATTTTTGCGTAGAGGCATCTTTCATCGACTGAGCACGTGCAGTCCTGCCATTGTCTCTTCAGGGGTCAATTTAATCTCTTTCAATTTGTACGCATTCTCCGAACAGTTGCGAAGGCCTTCGCCCAATGAGGTCAATAGAGTTTGACGGGCAACGGGGCCGCTGATGGCAACATTGAGGTTAAAGTGTTTGGAAAATCTATGACCTTAAAGGAGTCCTTAAATATGCTGTGCTATGCTTGTGCAAACAATTAAAAAGTCAGAGAAAGTAAGGAAAAATTATTTCGCCAATTGAAAAAAGATGTAAAAAATCCTAGAATAAACTGTATTTAAATTTAAGTTGTTTCTTCTAATCCAAATTGGAGTGACAATTCTTTTTCTGTGATGAGTTTGACAGGTGGAACCACGTCGTGAAATCTTTGCTCATTTTCCGCTGTGGGGTCAGCCACTGCGAAGAGTATTCTGAACATTGGTGTAAAATTTTTCATATCCAAATCTGCTTTGCCACAAACTAAATGCACTGCGATCGATAGCGGAATGTGAATATACATCTACACTTCTTCCCCCAGATATTAATCAATACCTCGTTCAAACAGAACAATAATTCTATAACAGAGCGTTGCTTTTCACGAATGTCACCGCTGCAGCTATCTTGGATAATTGCTATGACAGCGCCACTCACGAAAACGGCTGGAAATAAATTGAAACTCAAGAGGGAAGGAAGTATCTATGTACTTCGTTAATTGCAAAAATGTAGAATGAACAATAAAACTAAATAAAATGATCATTCACATTTTTCACATGAAGTTTTTTATCACAAAAATCTCATAGCAGCCGTTCTTAGGGTGCCCATAGGTAACTACAACTGTAATTAATTTAACACTAATGAATATGAGGTTTCAAATACTGTAGTTTTGCACTCAGGGGCTTAGGATATGATGGGATGTGGAGCGCAGGTCCTGGACAGGTTCTGACTCCATCTCACGTCAGCATGCTTTAAGGAACTGCGCCCTAGAAGTAGTCACCATATATATGTTCACATGAATCCAGAGGATCACGATCTGTACTATATAGGAAGTCATCATGAAGGAAGGAACTTGCTCCTGCCTCCAGTTGCAACTATTTTATCAGTTAATCAACAATTTTCGAGTCTTAAACTGATGCTAAAACTTAAAAAATGGCGACTATATTGTCCTTTAATGGTTTCACTATACGCGCTAATTTACACGGAATGATAACTAACCTGTACAAGTTTTTATCCTAATTTAGCCACATATTTTATAATAGGTTTTCTTGTAGAATAATGCCATTGTAAAATCAACGAATATCAAAATTAAGCTGTTTTTTTCTATCAAGTCTTTATTTATATCAAGTACTTCTTATTCTACAATTATAAAGAGTTTATTTTGAGTTATCTGAAATTTTTATTCGAACCTCTACGTTTACCAACGTTACTTTGTTCTTTTTATTTTAAAAAATTGAATAAAAAATCGTACATATGCAAATTATTCAGGGTAATTAACAATATAACATTTATTTACTTGTAAAACATTAAAGAGTGCGTGAGTACACACTTTTCAAAAATTGTCATTTTAATTTTTTATAATGTAAAACTCTTTTATCCTGTCAGAAATTGGTCAATGAATCATTTATTCCAGTATGTCTTCAAAATCCGTATGATGCAATTTAGCTCGAGTACTCACATGTACATTACTTAATTATTTACCATTTATGATTTTCTATAACTTTGTTCGTTACAAGTGACGAGAAGTAAGACCATGCTGCTTAAAATTCATTTAAAATTATCAGTTACAGTACTAAATATATTTTTGGCCTAATCATAGCAAGTCTTAGAAATACATATAATAAAATTTATCTGAACATTCAAAACATTTAAATTTTAGACAATAATATTAAGTAAGGTTTAATTTTATTTTATTGCTCACCTGATGATGTCCCAAGTTAGGGACAAAATGTAAGGGTATTATTGTTCTAATTGAATTAATTACATTTTTAATTAATAAACAATTTCATATCATAGATTATATTGACTCTCATATTATATTCAGAAAAATTTCAAGATTAAATATAGTTGTTTGTGGTTTGTTTTAAATTTTGAGGAATTGGCACTGTGATTTACTTGAAGTTAAGTACTTTAAATAGAAAAATATTATGTTTTGAGCGCGATTGTTGGTCCCACAACTTTTATTCCATTTGGTTCAGAATTTAATATTTATATTATGATTTTTAGAGTTAGTGTTTCGCGTTGCTAAAGTCATTTGTTCAAATTTCAAACAGTAAATAAAGTTTTCAGAACGCATCGTGGTATTGTTATGCGAGACGTGTTGTCGAAAGTTATCCGAGGTACAGCTGAGGAATTATCCGGACAATCAAGGCCTTTCCCGCCGCTATCAGGCTGTCATCTCTAGTGACTGCTCGTCATCGCCTAACAAGTGTTGGAGTCTTGTCGGGTGGGCCGCAAGGCGTCATCGCCTCGGATGCGTAGCCATTTGCATATGTAACTCCCACGCGAAGCCCTTTCAGAAAGACAATAATCCTATCCGTCAAATAATCGTGCACATGTTTTATTAATAGTTGGAACCTTTCACAAATTTATTCCCTCATACGAAATGTTTTGAATGTATTTTCCCTGTACTAGCTTGACCGTTAGTAAATAAATGTTTGGTTTAAAGGCATTTTCTTCTTTTTTCTATCAATGTGGAATACTGCAATATTCTCAACTAACGAAAGTGTCCAATAAATTTTCCTGTAATTTTTAGTGTGTCATTTCTTCCTTCGTTAGCTTTGAGGTTCGAAAATCTCAAGAAACTGCTCTTGGACCGATTCTTTATTTATTATTTCTGACGATCACGATCAGAGTGACACTGCAATATCCCATCAACATCATCAGCTAAATTTACTGACAGTAAAGACAATCAAATGAAATACAATCAACACTTTAAATATCAATAGACTCCCCCACCCCCTAATTAGATAATATAGTAATGCCAGAATCATGATAGTTGTGATGACGGTGTTGTATATAGACGAAATTAATTAATTGGGTGTTATGTAAGAATTTTCTGCAATTAAAGTTTTCGTGAAGTCCTCATGAAAACAACAAATTCGCCGTTTTCTTTAAAGGTAACTAACTATGATCAATAAAGCGTTCAGGAAAGAAAATATTGTCCGGTGAATGCAGTAAGTCTGTACAATTTCCATGGAAACATGCGTTGCCGTGTTCTTGAATCTTATATTTGCGGGAGCTACTAACGACAATATTTAAATTTGTGGAGGCTCGGATTCGATTCTCATTGGTCAAGAGCATTGTGAGTTCTATAAGCTGATATGGACATTTGCTATGGAATTTTGGGGCTGTGGCAGGATGTCTATCATTGCAGTTGTCCATAGACGCCTATCCAAATTCGTTGATCAATGACAGGCGCGTTCTGCTATGTCTACAAACTGATAGTGAAAGCTGCGATACAAGAATTAAAAAATGGAGAAAAACATTAAACCGTACAACAATGCAACAGAGAACTGAAAATACGCCTACGATTGGTTCTACATCATACCATTTAGTGGTTTCTTCGATGTAGGGTTCTCATCCTACTATCGTTCGACTTCTTTGTGTCTTACATTGACACGTTGGCTGATTCTAGTCTTATAATTACGATTGATTATAGTAAACCACATGTAGTAGATATTAGTAATTATGGTAGATATGTAGTAGATGTTAAGAATAGTTATTAAAAAATTTTAGTATCCGGCTGACTGCATACTCGTTGTTTCTAAATTTGGAAAGAACCCGCTCCCAATTGCCCGCGAATTTGTCATTCCTCGCCATTTTGTCCCTTGGTGGTAAGAAAAAATTTATGCGGGGGTACGTCTTCCCAGGTATACGCAAGAATTCACACCTCTTTGTCATCGAAAAACACCTCTACCTCGCTAAATCCTCAGACCGTTGTTCTAACGTTATTTTTCTTATCCACCAGCACATCGAAAAAAACAACTGAAAAAAGGAATCTATCTATTTTAATAACTACTTAATAACGAATATCTTAACGTCTAGTAATATCTATCTTAATAGCTACTTAATATCTAATATCCACTATTATATCTATTATATAACTGAATAAAATATACCTTCAGTTTAGACAATCTTACGACAGAGCGTAAATACGAAAACCTCAAGATGTAATATAAATAGTTATAGCGTTAATATTTTATTATTTCTTAATATAACGTTAGCAAGGGTTGGAAACATTGAATTAGCCTCAGCATGGTCTGCACTGGTGCCACTTCTAATCCCCTGGGATGGCTTTTGGGCACGTAGGAATATGACCTGAGAATTCCGTAAACGTGGTCTCGTGGGAATCGAGAACCACTAAGGCAACGAAATATTTAAATACCTCGTGATTGCCTCAACCAATTGCGTTTCGGGGTGTAAGGAAAATTGATTATTAAAGATCGATATCGACGATTCTTCACACAGGCTATGTGAATTGATCATTCTGCTCTTGGAAGGTGGGAACCGACGCTTGGTCCTGGACGTATATGAAGGAAGTCAACCGTCGACGCTGACGAAGGCGTCCTACGAGGAAGCTGGCGGAGAGGCGACGCCCCACCATACATGATATACGCTTTCTTGACGTCTAGGAAGGGTATCGCCCTGAGATTAGTAAGAGATCAGATTGCTTCGTCGAATCTCCAAAATATGTAAATATTTCCTTCATTATGTTTTACCTAGTTAAGATCTTTTGTAAATAAAATTCTCATTATCTTTTTAATTTTATCACACACTCCCACCCTACATACAAGTACATTCCTTTTGCCTGGTACTATGGTGGAAGTACATGAAACGCTATTGACATAGGATGTGTTCCGAGAGAGATTAATGGTAAATACTATTAACATTTATCACGACTGATATTTAAAATCATTTACATTATATTTGTTTATAGCTATTATCCTAATCTCTTTAATGAATTTGGCACAGTTAAAAAAATTATGACAGCCGTTAATGGAACTCAAGGCCTTTCTTTGCGAAACCTGAATTTAGAAACAAACGAAATATGTTATGCAGAAAACTTAGTGCTATATTCTGTTCAGTTACTTTCTAATAGTTAACGAGTTTAATAAGTACTAGTTGTTGGCCATGTTGGCGTAACTTAAGTATAATTGCAAGAAACCATATTCGGAAGCATATAAAGTGATCTATGATGTACAAAAAGATGAAAGATAATTTGCTGAAGGACGTCAGCCTTACGCAATATTTATGTGGTTAGCCAATACCGAAACTAATGGAAGCAACTCACGATCGAGTATGACTACGAAGCAAATATGCCGTTTTTTGCCATGTTACGCTTCGTTGAAACTGGGGCATCTTCGGAAAGTATAAGTCATTCAAGATAATGATTAATATTTTACAAAAGTCACGTTTACTATGCTTCATGAAATATAGTATGCTATTCTTGTAGTACTTAATTGCTCTATTACAGCTTGTTTAGAAATTGATATTATCACATTATTAGACAAAACATTCATTTAAAAAATGAAAAGAAATTATATGTTGATTGCAGGTACTATTCCAGAATAATGACAGAAATATTTTTCAGTAAATTCAATTATCTCTGAAATCAAATCTCAAACTGATACTATGAAACCCGACAATCGCTATGATCCGTTAGCGTAATTTTAGAAATTTTATTTTAAGATTATTTTTGCTTTCATTTTGAGATCTTCGCTTGCGAGTGTCTTGAGGATTTTCCGTTTTTATTACATGACGAAAGGAACGATGTTTGCAGAAACTGTGTGCATGACTTGTTTTATCACTTACTTTGGTCTGTTATTTGGCTTCTGCTTTATGTAATGTGTATACGTTGAACACCAACGATTTATAAATATATATAATAATAATACAATTGATCCTGAAACTGGCAGCTCCCCTTTAATAGCTGAGGAAGGGAATTGAAAAGGGGGATGTGGAAGGTAGAGCAAGGTAGCCAAGGGTCTACTAGGGCCTGAAACGGCGAAAGAAAGCAACCAAAATCTTTAAACGATCGACAGAAACTTACTTTAGGTTGATTAGCTATAAACACACAAAAAAGGAAAAAACAGATTGACTGCGGGGATCACTTTTGGGAATACCACATACTCTCTCTGGTTTTTGGAGGCACTTACATTTAGAGGTGTGTACACTAGTGACAGATACCTTGGGCATACTGTAAGAGTTTTCCGTTGATCCTATTGGATCAATCGGCCAACTACCTCCTACAACTCTTAGAGATACGGAGAACGGAGTGCTGCTATCCCACTGAAAACTCATCTCCCGTCATTCGGAAGGGTGTGAGAATAGTATCCAAACATCTGACCTACCTGCTGCACGTTTTTTAGGGTATTCCCTGCATCTATTTTAGACAAATTATAGCACTGGGGTCCTAGTTGACCCTTGGCTACCTTGCTCTACCTTCCACATCCTCCTTTTCAATTCCCTTCCTATGCTATTAAACGGGAGTTGCCTGTTTCAGGATCATCCTCATGTAGCCTGTTAACCCTCCACCCGTCCCCCTAAGAATTATTTCATTGACTGCGGTTTATCGATAACAAGCGATTCGGCTTGGACAAAAGCTAGACAATTGTTTATTTTTCGCACCCCTATTTCTATGTCAATGAATCTGAACGCCAACATATCAGGAATAGTGAATGCCAACATTCAACTGAGGGATCGATAAAACCATGGTATCGATCCTAATATCAGCCCTTTCTATCATTTTTATAATCACCTTTAACTTTAACCTGTCAGTTTAGGGTTTGAATTAGGTGTTACAACGTCATTGAGACAGGCATAAATATCAGATATCCCAAAAGACTATTTATACAATACAAATATCAGGATTTTCAAATAATTTTTAATGACGCTCCATTCCACTCGTACTCACAAAACGGTGCAAGTTTGACTTTACGAGATTGAGATTATATGTGGAATATACATACACATAGGCTTACTAGCATTTTTATTAGAATTTTCTTTTTTCTGAAATTACGGCAGTTCGTATTTTAACGACTCATACTTTGGTACACAGTTTGTTTCTTGTCATTTTATTCTATCGCAGCCGCTACATATTTCGATTTTCATCTTACGTTACTAAATACTAGTACCCAATGCCCGACCTAACTGATACAGGTTTTCTAGGGTTTCCCTGCATCTCTTTAGGTGAAACACCAGGTAGGATACTTAAACCATAGCCCGGGGGCCCTAGTTAGCCTTTGGCAACCTTAATCTACCTTCCGCATCCCCCCTTTTCAATTCCCTTCCTATGCTATTAAAGGGGAGTTGCTTGTTTCAGGATCTCCCTCATGCAGCCTGTTAACCCAAAAAACATACTTATTTTAAGTCTCATTAGCTAATCAGATGTTGATGAGCAACGCGAAATCGTGCAAAGTCTTTAGCACATGAGTTTAGTGGACGTTTACCTTTCCCTGGGCTGGCATTAAACCCTCGGTAATTTCGAAGAACGTTTCTTCCTCCGCGAAGTCAGATGAAGACCGAGAGCGAACCTTCAAATTTAATTGGAGAAGGGGGTCATATGATCTGGCCTCCACCCAACTGTGGGGGTATGAGAAGAGCTGTTCTTTGGAGGAGATGAAATGGATTAAAGTCAACCGGGAATGAAATGTTGAAGAATGAGGGTGGGACGAGGTATACAGGAGGAAGTCACTAGTGAACTATTGGAGAGAGCGGGGAGTAGTTGTAGAACTGTAAGAAAGAGGCAAATCTTGAGAGGAAGGATGGACAACAGCATCAAGTAATCTTGCTAGCGTCATAGAGGGAAGCAAGGAGGGACGAAACGACATACGAAATTACCCATAGAAGGAAGGAAGGAAATTCCTACACAGGGCCGGACTCCAAGCAGAAGCAAGTCGCATCTACGTAATCTCCAGAGAACAGGAAGAAAGTTCAAGGTGCGACCTGGTAACTGCGCCGAAAAAGGATGCAGCTGCCTCGATAACAACAATCAGGTGTGTCAGTAACATTGTATTAAAATGTATAACACAAATTCCTCCTGCACAACAACGCCCACATATTAATGACCCTGTTAATAGATAAAATCTCTTTCTAAATTTGAAATCTGAACTAGCCGTGCATTTTAATTTGAAATAGTGGTAATTTTCATAACAACTTACATTTTTTAAGTGTTAATTTAATAAATTTGTCTTAATTAAAATTAAAAACATATTTTCAAAATGCACATTTTTTAAGTTAGTAATATTTCTAGTCGTTTCTTTTAAAAATTAGTTGTGTTCAGAGTTTGGTCATGGATAGGTACTGTTTAAATCAATATTATGCTGAAATATTACCGTTTTCTTCTTCCTCTCTTCTATCCTTCTCATCGATATGTTATGATATACTTACAAGATGTTGAGCTAAACGCAGGGTGACTATGCCCATAACGCATTTATTAAAGTAATTAGCTAACACCTGTGCGACCGTGATTAATGCTGATACAATCTTGCTCTTTAATTGTAAGATAATTGCCAACGTGTTAATTCAACCTTGGTCGGCGGACCTTCAGGCAATGCAACATTTCGTAGTCTTGCCTTCTACAATAAATTTATAGCACCATTATTCTCTTGCCTGCATTTAAACAATATTCTCAGTAATACATTACGGTCAACGTTGCATTGTGTTGATGTGGCGATACTAGATTCAATTAGAGGTGAAATAGATAAAACCAGCGGTGTAAATAATGAACAGGTGACCGGTTTTAAGAGGATTATTTTTATTTAAAAAGAAAAGCATGTGTATGTCAACTCAGATGTAGTAGTTTACTGGACGTATACAACAGCTTTAACGGCACTTTTCTCAATAACTGTTTTTAAATAGATTAACAACAACTCATGTTGCTTTTGTTGTGCTATTCAGTCTTCAGACTAGTTTTATGCAGCTCTTCATGCTAATCCATCCTGCGCTAATCTTTTTAACTGCACAACTGTTGAAGCCCACATACACGCTGATTTGACTAACATATTCTAGCCTTGGTTGTTCTCTTCTATTCCAACCCCACTCACTTCCGTCTAATACTAATTTAACAAGTCGTTAGTGCCTCAAAATATGGCTAATAAGCTACCCTTCTTTTAGTCAGTGTCCTTCATAAACTTAACTACTCGGCAATTCTACTCTAAGACAATTTAAAGAAATGTCATAGTCTTCAAGCACGTGTAACTTCTATAGTCGATGTGAATTCATTGAATGCTATTTTTCTTTACTCTTCTAAATTCTTTGAAGCGTAACATTGAATCATTTTTTAAAGATAAAAATTGTCAAACGACTATTGCGTACACTTAGACTACACCATCTGTCCGAAAATTTACTAGACTTAATTCTTTTCTGACGTATGAGAGAAGGCGTGGCTACTTAGACTAACAACTTTAAACTGCAGATCTGGTTGGTAAAGTAAGTTGCTAGCAGACAGTGTTAAGTAGTGGATGTGCGACTGTAGTTTGTCAGCACTGTTGTCACGAAATCACCATAGAGCAACGACCTGTGATTCGATTTCAGGTTTTACTTGGTAAAAAGGCCATCGGAGACATTAAAGTACATGAACGTGTCTTAAGGTGATAGTTGATTAACTTGTACACGGCTGTTTGAGTTGTGTAAACGTCTTAAAGGAAGACAGGTGTTGGTCGAGGTCACTGATATGTCAGGGGATCCTACCTTAAGTTTATACAACGGGAACACTAAATAAATTCGTGATCTATAACAAACCGATCGTCATCTCTCGTGAAAAGCTATCACTGAGTAGCTGAATATTTCTAACACGTGTCAAAGACATGAGAAAAGTCTGTCAAAAATTTCTCCCACACATCCAAAATAAAACTTCCCATGAGGGGTATAAGCTTCATACGACATTCAAGCAACTGTTACATACGAGAATAAAAAGTTACATACACTCCTACACAAGTCCTCTATCACGTTCATTCCATAACATAAAAAGTTGTTATTGTTCTTTAAATCATAAAAAAAGAATGTTTAACATAGTTACGATTAACATAAATAGAGGATGCCAAGGATGGAATACGCTAAGATGATTAGGAAGGATGCTGCGTGTTCCTGTTATAAAGATATGAAAAGGCTTGCGCTGAATAGTTTAGCATGGAGGGTTGCATCAAACCAGTCTTAGGACTGAATACCACAACAACAACATAAAAAGATCTTATCTTTCAGCACTGAGAAAAATAAATATAAATGTGGGTTAATTGCTTTATTTGGACACCAAAGTCAATACATCACTCCAGAATAGTCTAATCCGTTTCCATGACATTCAGGGTTATATTTCCCGTCGTCTCTGCCCCGCGTCTCTACATCTGTGATCTCGCAGATTCAAATTCTCCGCTGTATGTATATATAATATATAATTAATTACTTTTTTTGTAAGGGAATGGATGGTACAAGTACCTTGCTCATAATATTTACATTGAAGAACTGTTGACAAACACCACTGTAGCATTATAACTGACGACTTTGATGGATATACAGTAAGTTGGTTACTTTACTGCAGTAAATCCGGAAAACTGACTGCTCAAGTAGAGATGGTGGTAGTTGAATCACCGACGGCTCCTCGTTGCCGCCTCCTGCATTAACAGTGTCGGCTGCTTCTGCTCTTCCCTCATTTTCCAAACTCGGAAGACTCCTTGACTATATACTAATACATAACTTCTGTATCATATTCTCTATATACTAACTGTATCATGTCTTCTACTTAACTTCCATACCATGTCCTTGTCATCACTACATACAATCCTACACAATTCCTCTATCACGTTCATTCCATAACTTAATCTCCTCGCCTTTTTCTACCTACCTTGAGACCTCCGTAAGCACAGTTCCTCCCTGCAGATCTGAATATTATCAATGGCTTTGGCCAATCATAAGTCATTTCTTACCTCTACAGCTTTTAATAAGACGCAACACGCATACTTGGAGAAATGTAAAATCTAACTTTCTAGTTCGTGTGGAATATGCTCGTACGTGGCAATATTGTGGCAGCAGAGCTTTGCCACATTGAAGAAATTTATAATACTAGGGATCATCAGTGATGGCGCAATGTTTCACGGGCCACCGATGCATGAGGATTTTCCAATGCCTCCCAAATATCTGTTGATATCAGTAACGCCGCTCAAGTTATTGAAATTAAAATCAAATCAAATAAACTCCAATTTATCTATTAGGCCTATGTAAACAACAAGGTGAATAATATCCCAAACAAGGACTTTTTTGACAGTTTCTATCGTTGTACTCAACTGGGAAGAAACTATGTCGAACACCTTCCCCTTAATTAGTTCTATTTTTCATTAATTCAGTTTTCCGACGCACGGTTAATAAATGTATAAGGCCACAAAAGAGGACAATTTTAGCAGAGAGTGTTCTTAAGGAGTAATAACCGGCTAAAGTTCTTTCTGTATCAGCCAAATAAAGAGAAATTTATTTTATACATAAACTACAGGAAAATACAAACTATTTTTTCAATATATTACTCGAGAATCAAAATATATCACTGATTATGACCACATTTTAAATATTTTGGCAACCGTCATCAAATACTATATGGTAATTAATTTCAATGAAACAGATACAAACAATTATAATTACCATATAAGTGTACGAATGGTATTCATTTTCAAACTATAATTTCTGATGATCTGGATACTTCAGATATTTTCCTTACGGCGCTATAAACTAGCTTACGACATTGTTCTATAGGAAGTAAGGCACCAATAATTACTCGTATCGTGTTGTCAGACCCACTCGTGGGACGCCGTGGGTTCGAGGCCAGTCACTGACAACCTTGCGAATAAATCCAGCACCGCCTTCGCAATAATTATCGCTTATTATATGCTGACGTGACAGTGCGGCGTCCTTTATTAACGACTCCGTGATTTGTGCGTGCTGTGAGGCTCAGCGTGAAAATAAATGATGCCGCGAAGATGACTCTGCAATTAAATCGCTGAATTGTAACAATTTATGTCACTTTGAGGAACAAATGGTCATGATGTGAACGAGCGATTACAATCTATACGCACCGGTAAATGTGCTTTATTTATTTCGTATTGTTTACGGGACGTGACGTTTCGCCCGAGAAACAGTTCATTATATTCTGCCCACTATAAGTTATGACTCATCATTCCCTTTAACGTCTAACGAAATCAGCCCGAGGCAGAATACGTCATCGTTCACAGTCACTCTGCCGGAATCTGCGTTTATCGTGCTTAACGTGAGTTACCACGTTTTATCCTTATTCAAAAGAATTAAAAAAATGAGAATGTACAAGATTATTTCGCCATTACAGCTTTGATTGGACTACTTACAATCCTCTGCTTATTATATCTGATCCACCTATGAAATGGAAGGCCATATCTGTCCCTTTCAATATCGCGGGTTCCAGTTAGGCAATATCATTTTCCATCGCGAATCAACCTTTCTCATCATTGGTGCCCTTTATTTGCTATTTCAAATTTAATAGTCTTACGAAATGAGCTGCATAACTAGCGAGGCCTAATCTAATGCGGAGACATGGACTTTTAATAATTAATAATTATACGTAGGTAATTTCTTGATTATTGGGGTCGGCAGTCTAAGCTCCAGAGTTACGACGATGAGTTCAAGTTTATTTCATTACATTCACTGAAGCTATTTTCTGGAAATTAAATGGTTATCAAATGGAAAATTTTCAAAGAGAAAAATCGGTCCGACAGTAACTAAATGATAAAACGCTATAGAATCTGTTTGATAAAAGTAATGTATGTATGTATGTTTCATATTCTTTTTACATATTTAAGTGTGTGGGAAACGTGTAAGTAAACAAGGTGTAGATATTATTAAAACCCCGAGGAAAAACACTGACCAGGGATGAATGGAAGGCGTTATGGTTATAAAATGTAAATGTGCCAGCATGAGAAAGTCGATGATATCTCCGAGTATTTAGACTCACGGAAGATATGGAAGTTGGCTATATTTAATATGACGCTATATGGCGTCCCCTTTATAGTGGTTGCATTTGATCAATTATATACACGTGATAACAATACGTAAGTTTATTTTATATACGTAAGATTGCAAATTTCCGTTTTATTTAGAACCATCCTCCCCCTCTTGACCCCAGGAGAAGGATTTTAAATTACGTCTCCCACTAGCCGAGACGACCTTGGGGAGTTTCGAGGGGTGCATGCTTAGGTCTCGTTGACGTCAGGTATACGGTATGAGTTATTCGCTGAGGCGTCCAGCTGGCACTCAAATCTTGCGTACCCACAACAATCCTGTCTCTCGTCATCAGAAGGGCGTGGGAGTAGCTCCAAACATCCGACGTACCTGATCCTGGTTTCTCTAGAACTTTTTGTATCACCTTTAGGCGAATTACTAAGAAGGATCCTTAAACTACTGCCCGTGGGCTTTAGTCAACCCTTGGCCTTCTTGCTGTACTTTCCGCATCCCCCTCTTCTCTCCTTCCTATGGTAATAATATTGCGGACATTCACCAAAGCGGATAACACTTACGCAGCCTGTTTTCCTAAAAAAAATTCTTCTTGGACATGGCATACATCGTAGAGTACTGAGAGGAAAAGGGACAAAAGTCCCATAGCCCTTTAGGTGAAGCAGCTGCAGCAACGAGGGAAAAGGACTTTGCTACTGAACGAATATCAAAGAAAGCTCTGCTTTGCTTGGACTCGCCGCAAAACATTCCCCGAGAATATCTAGGTGATGGAAGTACACCCTGCAATTGATCCCTTCATTACATTTTTTATAAAATGGAACAAATATTACGTTTTTCAAGTTGATCATTTATAGACTTAATATTTTGCATTTTAATTCTGCAGCTCGCAATTTACATAATTTAAAAATATGTATCAATTAAAGTAATCTTTAACAATATAGTGATTATAAATTTTATTATTATAAATTTTAAAATAAATAAAATAATTAATTTTTATACATTTCTACAAAGAATTTTAACCACTGTCAACTTCTGAAGAAAGCAGCATTAAAATACATGCGCTGAAAGAGAATACTTGAATTAATTATGCTACTTAGAAACAGGTTATGAAAAAAAGGATAATTTATTATATTTGATGTGAGTTCTTCGAACTTATTTAAATGTTTCTGGGCTGTTTACGTGAAGAAAATATATCACCTGCGCAATGTATTCAAAATGTTAAACAGACTAATTAATTTCCTAATCGTTATAGCAGTGATAATGAATGTTACAAATTCCGTTACAATTCTTTATTTTTCCGTGAAAAAATATTGCCTCTACAAACTGTAAAAAAATGAACAGTAATTGGTCCATTTGGGAGGTCTTTGTAACACGAGGACAATTAAATTTTATGGGAAGCGTTCCGAAGGTGAGGCGAAACGGTTTCTTCCCCGGGGATAAAGGAGAGCCGACGAACCAGCTTCGGTAAGTGGGAGTAAATGGCGCGTGTCTGCGAGCCGAAGAGTGACCGAGGCCCCGACGTAATGGCCACGCCAGGACGCACCACGAATAATAAAAAAAAATCCGGGCCTGAGTGCTGCCGCAGCAGCTATTTCTTGGAGAGACCTGGGAATAATCGCGCAAACAAATCTTCTGGCAGGGCTCGCTCTGAGGCGGGGGAGGAGGAAAGTGCGAACGATTTACGATACTTACCGCGGGTTTTAGTGCACAGGGCGGACGCCATTGTCTTGTGCGCATTGTTTGGTGACACCGAGTTCGACTCCTCTCATGGCCCCCAAGTGTCCTCTTGACTCACGCTCCCCGCACGTTCTTGCTGCTCGTCTCCTAAAAGAGCTCGGATAAACGACCAAGCGACGTTCACAGAAAAAGAACGGCGGAGTCAAACCTTGCGATTATTTAGACGAGGTCATGTCTTTAAAATCACTACTTGGCAAGGTAAAGACATGAAAACATGAATCAGATCACATTTTTGTATTTCATAGTATATAATTCTTACCAGTATTTAATTACATACACAGAGATTCACCAACCACGGACAAATGACGAACTGCAATACATAACTACTAGATCAGATGTATTTTACGACCATCAACAGACTATTTTTATGAAAAATATATTGGATCATATACATGCACTCTTCAGGCTGTCTGATTGAAATGTTAGCCACATTGTGACTTTCCTCAGTCTAGTTAAGAATATTACAACCTGGATTTCTACGGTAATGGAACATTATTGTTGTTATGTGTACATTTTTGTTAATAATCCACAACATATTTCCATTAAACGTATTATATCAGATACCTAAAATTTAAAAATTTCCTTGACGTGATGGGAACAATAAAATATTTTTAATTACATACCGGGTGTAATATAACGCAAGCAAACAATCTTAAAGCGGATAAAATGCGACAGTAAAACATTTTCCTACTTGCAATTTTGTCTGAGGCGCTTCATTCCTGCACAGGTTGAGAAAATAAAACTGAGAAATATAATTCAAAAAGCGCACCTCCGCCTCAAAGCTGCCCTCATACAAATACAAGAATGACAAGAAGAACGGTTTAACTGAATCATTTCCAACATTACCAGACCATATTGAAAAGATAAAAACACATCTACTTTCGTAATTTGGTGGTACCAAATCAAAAGCAAGCGGCGGGAGGGAAGGTACATGTTACAGACAGGTGTAATAAAACTCAGACACCCCTGTGCGACTGGGGTTTATTTCTCAAGTATGGCGATGTTTGTGGCATAAGGTGTTTTTTTTCCAAAATCGTTGGTGGAGAGGAGCAAACGACTCCTCCCAGATAGGACAGTTAATAAATTTCTATTGCACTTATCGAGCTCCGCGCGATTTTTCGACCGTATTATTATTGAGGACGACGAGTTTGACATTATGAAGAAGGTTGTAATTAAGATTGAACATTTAAGCAGATTATGATGAAATATAATATGGACCTTTAAGTGTAATTGCCGAGGACATTTAAATAAAGAAAGGAAGACGACATCCAGTCCGAATTCATAAGTGCTTTTCTTGGCTCATTGCGGGAATCCAGATGAGTCCAGCGACTAGTTCCAGACAAGCTGAGAAGACACGGTAAATACCACTGTATGTAACCTTTTGCTGATTTTCTACACAGCCAATTACGGATAGGATTTGTGTTAGTGATTTTGCTTTATAGGAAGGCCCGTTTTGAAGGCCTGTTAGAACTAATGTATTTAATTGTAAAAAATTTAATCTGCATTATTTTCGTAATTATATAGTGTTTATTATATAAAATGACGACTATGCAAATTAAGATCCATCCAGATTGTGTAAATTGCAAGAAATAAGTGCCAAATTTGATTTTATTCACATTAAAAAAAATATTTTTTCATTATGAAAACAATATTATCCCCCTCATTCATAACGATATGTTAACAGAAAGTGTCTTTTCGAAGTTTTGTGTTCACGCGACAAGTGGGCTTACATCAACCGAGAAGTTCATGTTGCGACTACTGAACAGCCACTCACTTAAAAATTTGACCTCGTCAGAAAACAACACCAAGCATCCGAATTGGAGGGTGTTCGCCTATTGGAGGAAACATTTGCAGAATTATGTCCGGCGAGGATGATCAGACACATGCTTATTTAATTCTCAGTTTTCTATTCTTAAATAGCGCAGTAACGAAGCGTATTTACCCCTATCATCCTCCTTTTAAGTTCGTGCACCTACTTCTGTTATACCCTATATAAATATGCAAGAAATCTTTTAGAAAACAAAATACAAAAGTGTTTTTTGTCTCAAGTGGCGTTAGAGCAAAAAAGGATGTTTCCTTCTTATTATTCTTTTTTATTTTATAAGAAAAGGGTAAAAATATGTACAGAAATTTTATGTAGTTAAACAAAAATTGTCTCTTCATGAATTAAAAAATATATAAAATTAAATTAGAAACTAATTCCCAGAAGCAAAAGTCCCATGACGTCTCGTTCTCACATTTTTGACTTAACCGTGTAAATTTATTCAAGATCTTAAAATATGAACTATGCTAAATTTATTTTCCTGAACCGAACCCACAGACAGTTACAACCAAAATCTGATTAATATTCAGGAATAAACGTTGTAGGAACTGAATTCAATATTGGTTATCCGTCAATTTGTCATTTCTTAATTAATTTGTAAATCAAGCACTAAGCAATATTATTTGGAAAACTTTAAATTTAATAAATTTTTCTGTCATAAAAATGTCTGTTGAAGGTTGTTAAGTATATCTTATTATTAAAAGACAGGTAAAAATAAAATGGGATTTAAAGATGTAATTACTTACGCCTCAATTTATTAAGTATGAATCGTACAATAAAAACATTGCAAAGCGAATTATGATAAAAAAACATCGTGCTCCTCTTTTAAATTATCTATTACATATATCATAATTCCCTGTTTATTTTCACAAAAAAATAGTACATTATTGCGTAAAGTGTTGCGGAACAAGCCACACATTGTTACCCTTCTTCGTTGTTAAAAACGTTCTATAAATTCTTATAAATTTATTCTACTGTATTTTCTAATCAGTGGGATTGTAGCTCAATAATTTAAATCTCAATTACTTATTATTAAATCTTTTTCTGTGCAGTTCTTCGAGCTTATCCTTCATCATTAAAAGCTCGAAAGCGCAGGTAAACAGCGTATAGGTCATAATTCTAGTTTTCATCTGAAGCTTTAACTTGATCGAATTTAACGAGCCGCCCAAGCTGGACGTAATTTATTACCAGTGGTTGACCAGGTAGTTCTAGGGCTGGAATATCTTCATTCGTAATAGAATGTTCAACTATGTATGATTTATACACCAGGTAATTATCGTCTAACAAAGCAATTTTCAAACTGGCGACTTTGATCAGAGAATAAATTGTCAAACTCAAATATTTACCCAGTTGTGATACACAAGGATTTATGACCGGATAATGAAAGTATCTGATGATAAAAAAAGTTCATGTGATAAATAATCTCTCTTTGAGCCCCTCATTATCAAAAAATTTGGCAGTATAAAATGTTGAAATACACAGCACTTATAATCCCATAATAATGAAGGAACGAAAGTGTGTAATACCTGAAATTAAAACAATAAAGCATCAAATAATAATGAATATAAACAGAGGAATCTAGTGGTGTAAAATTGATGGACTGCTACAACTTAAATTTAAAAGTATCAAGCACAGTTCCAAACATAAGATTTGTAGCACGAGATACACGAGTTTAGTTGTAGTTTACTATTCTATTAAACTAAGAGAAATTGATCTCTAAATATAACTCCTTAGTCAAAGCAATGATAGTGTTATCCCTACGACTAGATCACAAAAAGTTAAATCCAACTTACTTATTATTATTTGTTTTTCAAACAATACTGCATGTCTTTCCTTCATCAAAATGCGTTGGAAAGCACATGTCTGTAACGTATGGGTCTACTTTGGTTCCAAGGATTAGGGAATTTCACAGGAGATCTGACAATTCGAGGGCCTCAAAGAAGTACGAGTCCAAGCGGTCATAAAGCCAAGCATAAATTGATAAAGCTCGTAGTTCCCTGGATGGCAGCACTGTCTTCGGTCATATGGCAAATTCTTAGTGCAGTGTTTCCAAATTGTAATTAGCAGAAATTTGTGAGTTTGTTGAAGTATAATTTTCAAGTCATTACCCAGAACACGTAAAGATGACAGGAAAAAAATCTAGTAAGAAGAGTAATCAATAACTTTTACAGAGGGCAGTCAGAAGTAATTAGGATTCATTCTTTCACCCATGCTTTTTAACTTATATATAAAACAGGCATTAAAAAAGTTAAAAATGAATGTGGAAAAAGAATCATTCTGCAAGGAGAAGAAATCAAACCCTAAGGTTTGCTGATGATATTGTAGTATTAGGGGAGTCATAAGAAGACTTGAAAACTATAATAAATGGCGTGAACGTGGTCTTGGAGGAAGAGTACAACATAAAGATTAATAGAGGGAAATAGTGGGTAGTAGGAGAATAACAAGGTTGGTAAATAAGGAAAGGGTATTTTGAAGGAAGTTAAGGAATTCTGCTACATGGGTAGCATAATAACTAGGGTTGAATAGGGAGAATATAGTAGACATGAAGAATAGGATAGCACAAGGAAGAAAGACATTCACAAAAAAAGAGGAATTACTTACTACCAATATAAGTATGAATATTAGAAAGTCACTACTAAAAATGTTCATATGGAGTGTGGCGTTATATGGGCGCGAAACGTTGACGTTGGGAGGTGCAGGAAGAAAAAGAATAGAAGCATTTGAAAGGTGGTACTATAGAAGAATGAGGAAAATCTGACGGGTGAATAGAATTATTAATCAGGAAGCTATAAGAAGAATCAGCACATAGACCAAGAAATTGGATAAATTAATAGACCACGTTTTAAGACATGATGATCTTACATAATTAGTGTAAGAAGACGTGTGTGGGGTAAGAACTGAAAAGGAAGGCCAAAGATAGAATACGCTAAGCAGATTAGGGATGATGTGGGATGTGGTGGCTATTGCGCAGAATAGGTTAGCATGGAGGGCTTCATCAGCCAAGACTTAAAGATTGAATACTACAAAAATAACATCCAGAACAACAGAATACACTACTTAATTTAGAACATGTGTGAAACATTCTGTCTTTTTGAGGATCGGGTATCGGCAGGTCTTAACGCGTCTTGTGTAAATTTTATTTACAAATTTCCATTGTAACTGCATGTAATAAATGGATAAATGAATTATGCATGAGAAGTCACATATCTAACTGCAGTGCTCCCAACTAAGAAGTCACAGCTGGGAAGTGGCAGGCAGAACCTTAATCATAACCATAGAACTCTGGATTTAGTCACGAATTACTATCGATAAAGTGAGGATAGAGGAAGTAACAGAAATGGTATATTTTCCACACACTTGGACTGTCTTTCTTTTCCTGATGGACCTTTATGATTTGCTGACTGCAGCCATGAAAATATCGCCGTTTGTAGTAAGGACGAGACTGTTATTTCGTCAGCTGAACTATAATGAAATTTTCATCAGCTACGATCAGCTGTTCAGCTCAACGACATTTCTATTAAATATATCTTCACTTTATTCTACAAGGACAATGAGTGAGGAAGAATTAGCAGTGTGTATTACCGCCAATCATGTTTAACTAAGTAACTGACGACAATTGATCCCACTGTGCGTCGCCTCAAGCAGAAGGTCCTCCAGGAGAAACTGGGGCAGTGAGATGGTCGGAGGCTCCGTCCTTGGTCCATCAGCAGCAGCCGCGCTGTGGTTATTAATCGCAGGTCGTTGGCGGGTCAGCAAGTGCCGTCATATTTCTCGGCCGTGATTAGCCCTCCCCCGACCAGCTCAATCATCCCCACCCGCACCAGGGGGGCTCGACAAATGACTAACGAATTCCGCGTCGATGCAGGGAGGCCAAAACCGCGCGTTAGAAATCTATTTGCTTGCTTTTCTCAACCATCAACGGCGATGTATGACAACGTTTCTGGACTCCATCATGTCGGAGGGATGCGACCAACTACGAGAACTCGCTGTACCAAATGGCTTGGGATAACGAAGGGTTTATAGCTGCACTATTTGAAATATAATGCAATGCAAATATCAACAAGGTTTTGCATTTACAATATTATAAAATAATTCGTAATGTTGTACGGCTTAAATGTTTCACTGTAGTTACGTTGAATCAGTACAATTAATTTCGACTAAATAAGGACACCCGAAGATTTAGTAATTTTACATCCATCGAAATTGACAAATTAGAAAGGAGGCATATTGGCTAGTTTACTTACTGAACATAAAAATAACTACTATAAAAAATTCACCGTATATTATGATACATTTTGAGTTTTAATTTTTTACAATGACATTTATACTGTGATTATCACTCAACTAAGTATTGTTGTTAATATAAGTCCACATACCATATATATAATCTTTTATGTACTATAGGAAGCAAAGGATTTCTATCAGCTTACAAGTTATCAGTGCTTTCGCGAGCGATAATTTCGTTCTGTTCAATGTAAGATTGTGGAGTCGCATTACATTCATTTAACCTTGACGTTAATTGCAGACTGTTGTGAGAAATTCTTTCTAATGATGTACTGCGGATATTGTCTGTAAACAAAAAAGGACGTCTAACGTTAATAAATATTAGATATGTCAAATATCAGAAATAATAAATACAATGATAAACGTATTATGACTGAAGTTTTCAGACTTACTTTCAAACGAATTCGCGGCTAGAAACCAATGCCTTCTAAGGACTGACAAGTATTCACCACACCGAGATATTATTTTTCACAGCCTTCCTCCAGAGAATAAGAATAATAACAACTGCAAAAGTTTTGTGAATCAGTGTAAAAATAATTTAATAAATGGCGCGTTTAACTCTTAACATGAGTTTCTTGATCTTTTCATTAATATTTTGAATTTACTTTCCAATAAAAGGCTTCAATGCGTTGCTTTGTAAAATATACTATTATATAACTAACAATTTCTGAGTAGTTTTTCGGTTCATTTGTTTGTCTCGTGAATCGGAAGGAGCTACTACGGAAGGTCAGATTCCTTGTCATGCAGCTCCATAGGTGAAACTTCTGGCTTTGTTTGTGATTCTCGGTGTGTGTTTATGCTTTATAGTGTGTGTGTTGTATTCTCAGTTTTTTATACTATATCTTGTTTACTCCCGTTACCTATTTAACGTTTTTGGCAGTTAAGTATACCTTATTTTATTTATAAAAATAGTTTTCTACGATCACAAGAAATAAAACGACATTTAATTTCATTATTATTTAAGTAATATAAGTTCGATTTTTCGTCTTCTTTTCCGTGAGTTCATCAGGTATAAAAGTTAGCAATTCATGTCCTCCACTCTTTTGTTCGCTCGTGAAAGAATAACTAATTGGTCTTCTTTTTATTTATTATTTTATTTTGGTTTTATAATTTTTTGTGTGACGTATCCTAAATTCTCAACTGAGGACTAATTGTTACACTTCCCAAGTAACAGAATGCCTTAAACTCCATCAAAATATCCCTTTCCAAACTAACACACTTTGTTACTACACTGTTTCCAAACTACTATCCATTACCTTGGTTTTCTCTCTATTACCCCCATATTGAACTTTTTCACCAGGGCCCCGTTCATCCCATACATAAAACTTATTTTATTTATGAGAAATTTATCTATTGTAAAACTGTTACGTAATTATAAATATTTTAAGTCCATATTTACTGGTTATTTCGAATTCACGGGCAGCCAATACCATATTGGGTTCTAAAAACTTCTTTATTAAAAAATTATTATGTTATAAACGAACATTTGTTCTGAAAATATAACCCGCTTTTATTTATTTTATAGCATGGTATGTTCAGATTCTTTAGTTGCGTATTACCTATCACAGCATTTGCTTTAATAATAAGAGTGTACTTTTAGGTATTGTAAAGATGTTTATATCTCGTGCTTGTATGATGACTCGCACAGGTCAAGGAGGGACAAATAGTGTGAAATTCGTCTGGTCAGATGGGTTAACAATCGCCGCCTTACGTTATTTATTCAGGTCAATGTCACCACAGCGTCTGTAAGCAAACAATAAGTCGTTCTATGTATTTATAGCTATTTAAAATCTCATTCTAAATATTCCAATTCAAAGAAAGCATACATCTGTATATACCAGACATAGATATATTTTCTCTCCAACAAGTTTAATGGATCAAAATATTTTATACAAATACTATAACGCTTCTGATCATGGACAAACCAAAATTTTTAATAAAGTACGAGGTCTTTCCCGGTGAATGGCATTTATAAATTCCTCTCAAGTTTCTAACCGGGTCAAAGATTTTAACAGTGACGTTTCGATGGCTTCCTCTGCCATCATCTTCAGACGGAACTGTCAAATTCGGCAAGTGTAAGAATTTATATAGTCTGAGGCAAGTCTGTACAAGCACAGACCGCCTGTGATTAGCTAGATGTTGACGCGGGAGCGTTTGCGTCTCCCATTGGTCCACGTGCTTTTCATGCTCTAGTCTCCCGTGTCTGCGGTCAAGCGGCCCGTCTCCGTTGCATCTGGGGTCCCGTGACTCGGCCTCGCGTTCCTCCGGTGAAACAATGGGTTCCAAACCAGGCTCAATTGAAATCCAGAATCTCTATTCAGTAAATTCTCACTGGATCTGATGTTTATTGCCTCCAAAATAATGCTATCCCAATAGCAATTAGCTCCGTCCAGAATACGAGTCTTTTCGGAAGCTAAATTATGACCCGTGAACAAGGCTTGCTCGGCAATAGCTGATTTATTAGCTTGTTTTAATCGTAACAGTAAGTGGGATGATGGTGTAGGAACGCATAATAGAACTTTTAATTCGCAGTTGATTTTCATGCCGCCTTTCACAAGGCAATTCAAAGGATTTATAACTATTTATATTAACATCTTATGAACTCTGTAAGATATCGTAATGATGCATACACGAAAATTTAAGTTAATATTCCCGTTTCAGTCCCTGAAATTTTCATTGAAATCCTTTGAGCCGTTTCATAGCAGATCAAGAGTATAGGCAACCAGCATTAACTTTGGAGAATAAAATGCGCGGATATAAAGCAGCCTTTTCGTAGAATTTTTTTCATATTATCAGATTTTATTCGTATGAATTTTTTAAAAAAAATCTTTTATACAAAATTTGTCATGTCAATAACGAACACAACAAAATAATTTTCCAATTTTGTGCAATCGTTCGGTATAACTACATAACTTCAGCGATTCATATAAAAATATGCATAGATGACTAAGCAACCCTAATAAATATGTTTTAATAAAATAAAATTGAGATATTAATGATATCGTTTCTTCTTTTTATCGTGTTCAGGATGAAATGTATATAGCACGTCAAAATGTAATTATTTTCTTGAAATATAAATACATAATTAGAATCTTCAAAAGCATTGCAGCCGAAATCACTCAAGCACAAATATATTCCCCAATATTTTAACTATACAGAGAAGCGCACTTACGGGACTTAAAGGGGGTTAATACATAACAACTTTGCCTCCTACCTTTTCGATTAGAGACGCTTCGTTACAGCAAAATTTCAGAAAAAATATATCAAATCGCTCCTCATGGTAGTCATCAGAAAAATACATAAATTAAATTAAGAATTAATAAAAATAAATAACTTTTTTATGCAAGTCTTGTAAAGAGCGACGCAAAGTTTCGTCACCAAATTATGGCCGCTGCGCAAGCGATTCGTGGTATTCCAGGCAGTCAATGATTAAATTTTTTTATGTTTTTGTAGAGTTAAATGGAGGTTGTTTTGAATAAATGCTATAATATACCCAAAATTAGATGTATTTAGGATATATTACTCATGTTTATTTTATTAAACTGCACAGTAACGAATGGTTTCTGACCAAAAATATGAGCTTTCGCACTTACTTCTTTTACATGCTTATTTCAAGAAACAATTTTTTTTTTGGATTTACCACTGAAGACGTTCAAAAAATTACGATGCATCCTCTCAATTTTTATTTCAATAATATAGTCTAATTTTTAAGTTTTAATACAGTACACTTCTCTCTTTTGTTGTTCAATTTAAGTTCTATTTGGACCATGGTTGAGAGACTCGTGAAGAGATACGCAACAATTCTTATTTTTCTGTAAATAATGTAATTTATGTATTTCTTTAAAATTTGCTTAGCAGGAAAAAAAAGATTCGGGATGGAGATTCCATAAAATTAATTTAAAAAAGGAAAAATTTCACTGGGACTACGAACAATAAATTCAAACCGATAATTTATTACATTATAAGTTTAAGTGCATGCTTAAGACATTATATATTGGCCTAAAGCAAAGAAGCATTTATTCTGATTATGAAATATAAAGAAAATATGTATTATTTCGAGTGATTTTGTTTTACTTTCATTATCGAATTCATTATTAGACACGGTAAGATATTTCTCCTGAATCCAATTATAAAAATGTATCCTGATAGCCTTCAGTGGTTTACATTATGTTGACGTGGTAAGTCATATCTTTCGCCGAACCCTTCCACGAACCACGTCATAGCCGTATAAAAATGACCACGTATTAATCTCCTTCAGCTATGTGATAGGGCTCTCGTCTCCCCTGACAATCACATTCTCAAACCTCATTAAAGTCGGAGGAAGATGAGAGCACGGGAGGAAGGGGAGGTAGGTTCGGTGTCAGGGGTGTCGAACGTGCCAGACGGTCAAAAGTATTTGGTAGTTTCGAAAGTAGTGAGTGGCCACCTCATTTCGTTGTACGATACCTCGCAATCACGTTACGAGAAATATCATACAAAATTTATAACAATTACAAATAAACGCACCTGAAACTACTACGACAAAGCTTTGATGCTCACTCTTAAACAAAAAGAATGAGTAAGTGAACTAGGGCTTTCCCGGTGCAGTTGAGGCTGAAATAGTTCTCGGGTTTCCACTCAGGTACAGGTGTAACTAAAACGTATTTTAATCGCACTTATTCTCGAATTGAGACCCGGGAACTATTACTGCAAAAGGAATGAATATTGCCTACTTACAAGGTCACCATTGAGTTGACGTAAGTTATGGTTTTGCTTTAAAACTATTTCACATTTACGTAGTATATAAAATTACTTAATAAATTAATAAAAGTATTTGATTTAGATGTAATCAATTTTCACCAATTCAATCAGAAGTAGTTTATGTAATATCTGGATAAATATAGTTGTAACCAATATTTAATGAAAATAACTCAAAACTAAACTGCACAATGTATCATCCTGATGCTGAGATCTCATCAAGTGATACAGTACTATTAATAGATAGTTAACTTCGAGTTGTACCTAAATTAACGAAATTTTATAATGTAATGAAAAATAAACATAAATTTAATATTATTTTATAAAATGTCAGATATTATTATTCAATTTTAATTTATTTATTACGTTCCTCTCATTATTTCTCATTAATAGATGAATAGACTATCTTCTCATCAACTTTGAAAGCCAATATAAGTCCTTTTTAATCTATACCAATAAATTAAATTCAAGTGTCTGTCTCCCTGTCACTCTGTCTGTCTGTCTATGTTTATATACAGGCTCAAAAACGACCCAACGGTATTCAATGAAATTGTAAAAACGGGATATTTAACTGAAATATTAGTGAATGTTTCATTTTAATATATTGCGGAATATATTAATATTATATATATAATGTTTTATTTTCTCTACGTGCATTCAAGTCTCCAAAAAGTGAATGCTGGTAGCCTATACTTTTGTTCTGTTTATTGTCCGAAAGGGCTTAACGGATTTCAATGAAAATTTTGGGAATTTTAACTTAAATTTTTGTTTATGTTTCATTTCGATATCTTGTAGAGATCAGAAGATATTAATATAAATATTTATAAATCCATTGAATTGCTGCGCGAAAGGTTGCGTGAAAACCAACTGCGAGTTTTAAGTCCTATTAAGCATTCGTAAACCAATCATCCAAATTACTATACTATTATAAGAATAATATTGACAGCATGAGAGAGAGAAGGGAGAGAGAGCGAATATTCTCAATCCATCTATTCTTGGAGTAGTATTCACGCCGTAATTAACCTATTGAAGAACTAACTTCCTGAGAAACAATAAACTTTTTTGGATCGTAGTAATTGCTCTTTTTTTTGGTTAACAGGCTACATGAAGGTGATCCTGAAACAGGCAACTTCCCTTTAATATCATGGGAAGGGAATTGAAAAGGGGGGATGCGGAAGATAGAGCAAGGTAGCCAAGGGTTAACTAGGGCCCCGGGCTGTGATTTAAGGATCCTACCTGGTGTTTCACCTAAAGAGATGCAGGGAAAACGCCCTTCCGAATGACGGGAGACGAGTTTGCTGTGGGGTCGCAGCATTCCCTTCTCCATGTCTCCACAAATTTCAGGAGGCAGTTGGCCGACTGATGCAATGGGATCAGCGGACAACTCTTGCTATATGCCCAAAATTTGTGTATTTAAATTTTAGGTTCAATATTTTACAAAAGGTAAAAGTTCGAAGTAATAAACATAATTATAGATCAACTGTTACAATTTAATAAATTCTTGGGAAAAAAAAGTACACTGTTCTCCTTGCTCACAGAGTAAATTAATAAAATTCAGTCATATGTAATATATTTCGGGGCAGGGGGAAAGAAACAGACTACAGGGTGTTCCTGAAACAGGCACTACCCTTTAACAGCATAGGAAGGGAGTTGTAAAGGAAGAATATAGAAAGTAAAGCAAGGTAGCCATGGGCTGACTAGGGTCCCCGGTTTATATTTTAAGGATCCTACCTCGTGATTAACCTAAACGTTATGCAGGGAAAATCGTAGGAAAGCTGCATCAGGTAGGTCGGGCTATTGAGTACTTTCTTCCGAATGACGGGAGAGGAGTTTTCTGTGGGGCCGCAGCATTCTCTTCTCCTTGTCATTTCCAGTTATATAATATATAGATAATAACGAATTCAATTAGAGATTTCGGGTAATAACTTATTTCTTGTATCTGCCTAAAAAGGATTCTTGCGTAACTTTTGCATCTTTTCATGTGCAGATTTTTTTTTATCTAAGAATTCGATTAATTGTATATCACATGATTTGATGTTTTTATGTATAGCAGCAAATTGGAGATATTTGCATTATTGACTTTTAAGTAACGGGGGGAAGGGTCAGTATTGCAAAAAATATATTTGACCAGTATAATAATTATTTAATCCAACTGTCCAGCAGTAAAACATTCCAGTCTATTTTATTGTATATCTGTTACTTTGTATTACACTTTTAAGATGTTTTTCAAATAAAGAATTACTTAACACTAATCAGTATTACGTCAATGGAATGAACATCGCTTACTCTAGTGGTGGGCAGTTGTCTTCTCTCGGGGGCAACATTGTGCGAGCTGAGGTAAGCGGAGGGCCACCCATTTGAAAATAATTGCAATAATTTATTAACTTTGCATACCATAAAGATAATTGTAAAATTGAAGTACTATATCTAAAACAAATTAAATAGAAATTGTTTATTCAATCTATAGCTACTTACACATTTAATTTAAAATGCAGTTTTCTACAATTTGTTTTCTAAACAGGATTTTCTTTTTGCGGACCAAAAGAAATTGTGTGGTGGGCCGCAATTTGCCAACACCTGGCTTACAAAATTCCGGACAGTGGAACAATTGGCTGCTTGAGAGATTCCATATCTATACGATTTATAAATTTAGTGGATTAAGAACCAAAAGGTGGTCCATGTAGCTATAATATAGGGATTATACCACTAAAACTACGGCCAACACATCACGGTATTTTCGGTACATTTTTAATCAATGTTTGTATCAATGAAGTAACTATACCCTATTTATATTATTAATTAATTGAAATGATTACCTTAATTTTCAGTTATGACTAATAATGAAAAAACAGTTATTTCCAGAATGATTGTTTTTGATAATTACATTGCTTTCCTGTTCCTTCCCTTGATTCCACCATTAAGTATAGTTGTACATTACATGTTCGCACTTCATAATATAATCGGTTTCTTTTCCGATGCAGAGTTGGTACTAACGCCAGGAGAAATAAACTCGTAGCTAATATTTTTGTCGTGGAATACGTAGAAGTGAATTTTGTTTAAACCATGAACAGTGAAACATTTTGTAAACTCAAAAAGTAACTTATAAAATCAACGTATACTGTTTATTCTGGCTTAATACATCTTAAATTTGATCGCTAAAAATTGATACATAGAAAATGTGAAAAAAAGATCATCCAAAATCTGTTTAATGGCTGCTGTCTCTTTGCGTGTCTTCGGAATTACAGATTCTAATTTTTCCTTTTTGTGTAGTAATACGAATACTGTATTTGTATCGTCGTTGCACACTGTGTGTAATATTGTCATTTAATACCAGTTGTACGCTTTTCCATTTAGGCACGCTGCGACCGATTCCATCAAAATATTTCTTTCTGGGACAGTGAGGGACATAACGGTATATCACACGGCTGCACGCGTTCAGTTAAACCAGACAAGTATGCCAATAATTTGTGCTTTAAGTGCGCACTTAAAGAAGAGCTTCCATTCAGTTCTCGGCTCTGGAGCTCTAACAATGTTAAGTTTTTAAGGGAAATTACCTATTGTTATACTCAGTGTCAAATAATAAATAACCCACACTTTACACACAACGACCTATTAAATATTACGGCCCAATGTAGAGGCCGCATTCAGGTGCTACCTAATTTTTATGGTAAGAGTTTTCCCGCTGGCTTCTGCTTTGAATCCTTTATCACATAGTAACAAGCTTACAGGTCAGAATCCTTCGCTGTATCGTACAGCGCTAACTGGATGATCAGGTGGAATAACTGTACGAGGTAAATAATTCTGTTCACCACTCTTCGTATGCAAATATGCTAAAAAAAATTTATTCTCTACAAACCACGACTGGAATTATAGTATTCATTTAATGTGTCTATTTAGATACTTGCAATTAGTATTCCCGATGTGAATGTAGTTATTCGGAATGATACAGATGTAGCGCTTGCAGGCACAAATGACGATTCGCTGTTCAAGGATGACCACTGATGTATTTTTCATACACTTGAGATGAATAGGGGGAGTAATATATTTTTATAATGAAAAATTGTCACAACAATGTGAATAATATTGAATTCAATATTTATTTATGACAATGTTAAATAATAATTTTATAAATTTCAATTTTCATAGCCGGCAATTTTTACGTTTAACAATTTATATTTACAATACTTAGACAAATTATAAAGTAGTACCCGAGATCTTAACTATGGGCCGTTTAAACGGGCCTTCCCATAAAGCAGAATCACTAACACAATTCGTACTCGGAATAGACAGTACCAGGAAATCGGTAAAAGGTTACAGAGCCATTACCTTTCGTTCTCAGCATGGCCTGGACTTGTTTCTGGACCCAACCAAACATCCGCGTCGAACGATGATGAGCACTTTGGAACTGGATCACGGCTTCCTCCTGTTGTTCAAATGTCCGTGGCCAGGGCAGTCTACAATTTTTAACTGTCCACTCTAAATGATCACAATTAATGTTCAGTCTTAATCATAATGCCTCTTAACGTCCAATCGCAAACAAACATAATGCCCCAATTATAATCTCTACGTCCTTAATGTCCAAAAATTCTTTTTTTCATGGGTTTTTAATAATTTGTCCCTACTCCCTTATTTCATATTCCGTCGGTGGCGGGGCCCGATATTGACCAATAAAAATTATTACCTCTCCTCTCTGGGACGAGCCATTTGGCCAACTCAATTGACGTTTTGGGAGAAAAACACCACCCAATGTCGTTAAATCTCCTAGAGACCACCAGAGGCGTCATCTTGTCTGAGTTTTATTACCCCTGTCTGTAACCTGCAACTTCCCTCATGCCGCTTGCCTTTTATTCCGTTCCACCAAATTCCGCATGTAGTTATGTTTTACCATTACATACTATCTGGAATAATGGAGAACATTACGCAATATTATTGGAACAATTGAACCAAACCGTTGATACCAAACGTTCACATTTGGACAAGAAAATGACTATCTTCATTATGAGAATGCACATGTCTTCAATTTTGGCCGCTAACTCTAGGAATAACACTTTAAATTTATTCGCTAGATTTATCTAAAGAACTGTATTGCCTCATGAAGACTTACATCTCATGATGTAGTCATACGTGAGACAAACGGCATTTTTACGGAGTTGGATATAGAAGCTGGTAAAGCTATGGAACAAGAAGTGTATCGATTTTAAAGTATACCAAGCTGAAAAAACCATTGATTCAAAAGGTACAATGTTTTCTTTCACTCAAGCCAACAACTTTTAGAACCACCGTCACCTTTATGAGAAAATTAGTTTTTACAGAAACTACAGAAATCGTTTGGAGTTAAAGAAGATTTAGAATTATTATACCACGAGACCTGATATTTGCATGGTCTGATACGGAATAGTTTTAATCCAATACAAGGATCTAAAATTTCAAAAATTAAGCCAATTTAATAACAAAATTTATAATTAAATATTTCATTGCAAATGTAATTTATTAAATATAAAGTGAAGCTAATCCACAAGACAATTCATCCCGACATTTGCGACACCTTCAGGTAAATTTTGTTCAGCGTTTGCGTAATTAATATTAATATTAAATATAACTATTTTGGTCAACTAATATAATAATTATTTTACTTAATTGGCCATGCATCGTTACATTACATTGAATATTCAATGTTAGCAATTCTAATATATGTCACGCGTCATAATTCTTTGTTAATGTTATATGACAAAAAAAATGGATATCGCAGAGTTTCTTCTACTGCATGAAATTGAATTTCAAACTTCCCGGATGAGAGCGTTAAAATTATTCATAAAACAATTCACCTCTCTTCTGAACTTTTGCAGGTATTTATGTACTTATCCTAATGGCGCTTGAACTCAGTTTTCAAATACACCACAGGAGGTCAGCTAAATATATGTAAATATGAACAAAAATGAACATGAGCGAAATATTTTAATCGTCAAAGAACTAGCATTACCGTGGCATTAATTTTAAGCATTTTTTTCTTTACTTCATGTCTATTATTCTGGTATCTACTATTCACAGCATCTCCAGGCAAAAAATAAAGCTTACCTTGCCTTACTTTACCCCCGAAAGTTCTCGTAAGAAAATCGACATGAGTGTTAAGAAGCAAGTCTTTCTGCAAGCCATTGTCCTCTGAGCAATTTAAATTTAAATTAATGAAGAGTAAGGCGAGGTTTTCTTGGAGCTGGCAATATTTACCCCCCATCCCCGGCAGTCACTTCTCTCCCACGATAAGTATTAGCATATTAATTTGCCAGGCTGCTGCACAGAGATAAAGTGCTATCGGTGGAACCAAGGCGTCCTATTTACAAGAGCTGTGCGCAATTAATCAAAAACACAATGGAAAATACATTGTTAGCAACGAAACACCAAAGGCTTCTTTGGACTTCTCCGGCAAGTCCCTGATTTGAGCCCGAGATGGCTCCACACACACAAAAAAAAAGCACGAGGTGCCAGAAAATGGTTCAATATTCTTATGCAAATGTTAGTAATTTACGATCACTGACAATAACTAAGGATTTCTTTTACAAAAAATTACCATCTTATAACTAAATGGTTACAAATACAATTATATTCTGTAATAATTGTAATTGAAAAATTTCGACGGCCCAAAGTATATACTGTCTACTTTACACGTTTTTGCTCTAAACAACCTTTTAAGTGTCAATGTTAGTTTCAAATAGCATGTGTAGGTGATTGAAGACGACAGTTTTGAAGAAAGCGCCACTAGAGGTAACGAGCAGTCAGTCTTTAAAATACTGCACGTTAGTTTACAAAGATATAAACTGAGTTATTAAGAAGATCAAAATAGATTTATTATACCTAAACAATAAACAATGTCATCGGGCAGGTAATACTTCGAAATTTAGTCACCTGAACGCTAACTTATCATCACCACAGTAAACTTTATTTCTTCTCTAATGAAGTAAACAATTTTTTAAATTTTATTTTCGGTTTACCTTGTGGAGATATTTCTTGATATCGCAATTTGTAACTTTTCATCATTCACAAAACAATCTTGCCAAATGTTAGAAATTGAATTCACCATTTTTACCGAGTTTTGTTGATTCAATCGCTTACCTTTTTATTTTAATTCTCTCTTCTCCTGGCTTTATAACTGCTTACTTTCTTTGCTTTCTCCGTACATAGGCACTGACATTTCTCTATCCAAACTCCACGTTCTCTGCAATGGGATTCTAGTGAAATAAATTGCCTTCTTCTGTCAAGGCTTAACCCGTCAGCAAATTCCCAGAAGATCAATCAAACTACCTATGCAAAACCCGAACCATGAAACTTCTGTAGAGGTCAAATGCACGCGACATGAATTATTTGAACTCTGAATATGAAAATGTATATACGTAGAGGCTCCCTTCCAATATTTATTCTCATTATTCTGGAACATTAGAACTCTTCGAAAATTTATGGAGCCGACGGAGCAAATGTTGTACGATTCAAGGTCTTAATATGAGGTAGGTGGATCAATTGTATAACTTAGACCATTGGCTTGTACACTTAATAAATTTTTATATTTTTTAAGAGGGTTTGCTATCTTACCAATACAAATTTCCATTAGTAAATGTCCAAACACAAATTCAGACGAAACACTACCGGAATGGCTAGACAAGTTTAAATATGAAGTTATTATGTTAATGAAATTTATCTTATGGACAATTTTGAGGACCTTATGATTCACCTTTATGAATTATTCAATACGTTGGATTACAATTTAGGATAGTATATATTGTTTAGGAAAATTTTATTTTTGCAAATGGTGTATAATTTATGTATATAGTACTTTTGAAATGAAATGTCAAATAAAGTACATAGAAATTTGTAAGTAACGGAGCGCGAATATGGCGTACCTTGACCCATTGGGCCAGCTAGACGTACTGCTATCTGCGACTGGGTCAGACCAATCGCGATCGCTAGTTGATTATGCTATACGAAAAAGGTGTACTGTATTTCGGCTCACGAAATGCAGTTGTTCAAAATACAGGGTATATTATACTGTCTGATAGAACACAGCATGACTACATTTTAATTATTTAAAACTGAGATGTTTCATAATTTTTTTCACTTATAATTGTAAGAAAATATATTGTTATGGAAAGAAAATTCCATATTTTTTATGTTGATATTAATTTTAAAATGTGACCTAAATTTTCTGCAATACTTCAACTTAGAGAAGTCATTATTATATATGAGTAAAAATTACAACTCGAGAAGAGGAAATACGAAAATTCGCACTGGTCGCTTTCGAGTGCTGCATACGCAATTTCATTTGTGAGTGAATAGGTGACGCTGCTAGAAATTTCCCTCAAAAATTCTAGATTTTATTTTTTCATATAAATATATAACAAATTTCTGACTATATAAAATTTTATTTTGATTTTCTTTTATATTTCCATCTTTACAGTTTCCTTATTTTATGCATGTGTAAACGTAAATTATTTTATTATTTTTTATTAAATTGTTTCTTAAATGCTGATTAAACTTATGTCGGGCGAATATAATTATTTTAGAGAATGAATAGTCAACTAAAATTAAACTGAACCGAGTTGAAGAAACTAAAATTCTTGAATAATTTAATCTAAACTGGACCACGGTTGAAACACTAATTTCTATTCTTAGCCCTCAAGTCATCATTTAACAGGAACTATCAGCCATATTAATCTGTAAGTAAATTTTAATAATACAGCAGAATTTAAGAGCCGCAGGTATTAATTTAACGAGATAGAAAATTTAATGAGGGTTGTTATTTGGTCTAAAATAATTATTAGTAACTTTTTATAAACAATTTTTATATATTCTTTTTGGTCGTAATTTTTTCCTATAGTTTTAATACCGAACAAATGTGACAGGACCGCTTTCTAACTTTATAGTTTCTACTTTGGTTTCATTGTAAGTCTGCGTTCCCACGTCTCGTCCGCAAGCCGCCGAGTAGTTCCTCCCCCGCCCACGCCGTCCTAGAAAACCGGGAGAAATTCGTCGCCCTCCAGCTGTGTTTTACTGCCACTGTAAATATTTGGGCTGTGGCAGCGGCAGCTTGATTTGTTCGTTGTGTTGATTTATGCTGAAGGGTAACAAGAAGCCGGTAGGAGAAATACGCGACACGACTATTCGCGTGGCTATTAATTCGGAAGGATAGTGCGTCCAATTAGACGCTTCACGATGGGAGAGAACATGAGGCTACTTAGATTCCCACAAGAACTGTGAGAAACTGTCGCTCCTACAATCGCCATTCCACTATGTATCACGAACATTACTGTGACACTAGTACAAGGATTCGAAATAAAGCTACACGGGCTCTCGCCTTCAACGTAACCTTTATTAATCACGGCTAAATGAATCAATACTCTACTATGAACTTAAATATTTATCAGTCATGCAATCGCTTAAAAATATAAATGTAACGAGTTGAATTCTTAGAGAAAGGGGGCCGAGAGAGACGGGGAAAATTCAGTGTTGTGTTTCTTCCGGTTCGACACTGGAAACAATGGGAAAAAATCTTTATTCACAAACAACTTCATACCCTCACCTTTTTTTCATAAAGTCACTAACAGGAAACCTTTCATGAAGCTCTAACACAAAAATCGTTAATGTAGGCAAAGGACGAGAAGTCCAGGTGGAAGGATCAATTCATGGCAGCACTAATGAGCTACTTTGAATAGCTACATAAATCAAAACCTGAATATCTTCTCAAAGACGAGAAATCCTCAATACACATGAGAGGGTTAGAATCCAACGCATTCCAAAATGGGGTTTCAACCATATATAGGAAAGGCAGAATGGGGATAAAAGTATGTGATTGTTTGACGACTTCAGAAATTCATTACTTCCAGATATTTATTTTAATAACAATTGTGTTTATAGTTTTAAACTAAAGTGGATTTTAAAATAAAATATCGGGTTTTTAGGACTGATTCTCCACGCATACTGATTGGTAATATATTGTTTACGCCTGTAATGGTAAAATACGACTAAATACGGAATTTAGCGGAACTAAATCAAATACAGTTGGCTTGAGTGAAAATGAAGAACGCTGCGAACAGGGTAATAAAACCTAGACACTGTGGCACCCGTCCGGGATATAAAATCGTTAAGACTCTGTGATATCGAAGCGTGACGAGGTCTGGTTAGTTCCACAATTATCGCTGGTAAGTTGGGTGAACGTTTCCTTCTTAATTCTACGGGTAAGTACTTTTGGTTGGAGACGATTTTATCCCCGCCACCGAGGTCACAAGATCTGAGGGCCAGCGACAGGTCTCAGACAAAGAAAAAGACAGTAATTACTCTGTCTGTAACCTTTATTCCGATTTCCTTGTACTACCAATTCAGAGTTAGAATTTCTTGTTTAGATCAGCGTCTATGAGATGGGGCTTAAATACGACCCCAGATAGATTTCATTTTTACAAATGTTAGTTTGAAAGTAATTTAATTTTTATTACAATTGTTTTTAAAAAGTTTATATTTTTTATCCTAAAATTAAATTCGCTTCGTAAAAAGGATTTCGTCAATGATTGTAACTTAGGAATTAATAAATGTAAAGTTAATTCATTTCCATTTCTATATAATATTTTTTATTTAAAACAATTAAACCCTTAATATTAATTTCACGGAGAATAATGCATTTTAAATACGTTGTGTAGTATTACGTAAAACTAAATATTTCTATATACAATTAAAAGTGATTTTATAAATTTATGCGAAAATTAATATTATTTGAATAAATTTTAAGTTTAATCGGTCGGTTATACAGACAAACTGATGTCGTGGTATTCAGTCCTAAGACTGGTCTGATGCAACCCTCCATGCTAACCTATCATGCGCAAGCCTGTCCATTTATACACAGCCAAAACATCCCACATCCTCCCTCATCTCTCCCTCTTCTGTTCTTACCCCACAAAATTCCCTTCAATTCCAATTTGACAAGACCCTCATACCTTAAAACGTGGCCTATTGACCTAGCCCTTCTCTTGGCGAAGTCCTCCATATTGTTCGCTTTTCCCCTCTTCCGTTTAGAACTTCCTCGTTAGGTTACTCTATCCACCCATCTGATTTTCTTCATTCGCCTATAGAACCACATTTAAAAGGCTTTTATTCTTTTCCTTTCCAGAGCTCCTATCGTCCACGTTTCGACTCTATACGAACATTTTTCACAACGATTTCCTAATATTCACACTTACAATACCCATAAGTAAATTCCTCTTTTTCGCGAAAACCTTTCTTGCCTGTGCTATCCTACTCTTTATGTCCACTATACTTCTACCATCCCTAGTTATTGCGCTTCCCAAGTAGCAGAATTCCTTAACTTCCTTCAAAATATTCCTTCCCCATCTAACACCCTTTGTTATTTCACTGTTTCCCAACCTACACTCCATTATCTTGGTTTTACCTCTATTAATCCTCATATTGAACTCTTTCTCCAGGACTCTGTTCATGCCATTTATTATGGTTTCCAAGTCTTCCTCTGACTTGATGTTGATATAGAAAAAATTTTGTAGGAGGTTTATGGTACGTACATAACTCTAAGTTGACAACACTGGAATGAGATGTTGGATAAAAAGTCTCTCTTTATATGTCCTCAAAATTGTATTTAACGTTGACGTGTCTGCTTAAAATTTGCACATAAGTTGAATAGCGCCCAGTGATCCGGATTTTGCTTTCTGAAGATGAAAAACACGTTGAAACTTGTATGAACCCCAGAAATTTTATTACTGTGTATTACATTTCATAAGCACTCGATCCCCAGTGTTTAATATGCAAAGACCTGCCGGTCGTTTTTTAGAATTTCATTTTCTTTGTTTTAAACCTTCACTGAAGACCTAATTCGCGGAAATTGACGTAATTAATGTTAATGATATAGCAGAAAATGTTGCAATAAGTTTTATAGTAGTTCATAACTCATTAAGCAACCAGCTGAAGTATGGCATCAAATAATGCTCCAAGGTTTCCGATTTGCCTGCCTCAGATATTTATTTGTTTGTTTCACCTAAGCGGCATTTATTGGAAGAAGGTTCAGTAACAACGAGGGGGTCCAAGAATTTGTGGGAAACTGGCACAAACAACATGTCAAAGACTCTTTAATGTATGTATGAAAAACTATTTAATCGTTGAACAAGTGAAAATTATGTTTATAACTGGTATAAGTCTCATTTTCCTGATCAATTTGTCTCTTAAATTATTGAATCACCCTCCGAATTTTATACATCATAGTTGTATACTTAATTTTATTTTTAAAATTAAAAAAGTTAGATTAGAACTCCAAGTTATAAATTAGTTTAATAAACGCATGCTGAAGTCCTAAATCAAGAACGAAACGCTGTAAAATGGTTGTTTTTGAGATTTTCTTAGTCAATTGTTCATTTCCTTCCAACAAATGAATAGTTTATTTACTTATTAAGAAACTGTCAAATATTAGTGCATTACCTCCTGAAATACATTAGGAGATCACTTTATAGGGTTTATACAGTCTAAAAGAATTGATGAAGAGGACAGTTACACGTAAAGGAAATTGTTTACCCAATTTTAAACTTAAAGTTACGCCATACTGTTGGCAGTGAAGCTAAAGAAGTGTTGCTAAATGTTGACGCGTTGCAAAATCAGTAATCAGCATAAACATTTTTTATAGACTAACTAGACAGTTTGACATCAGCAGTTTACTTGTGACTGTCGCTTACTACGCGCAAATGTTTCCCGTTAGAAATTTCAAAACACATTTAATATGCAGATGTTATAAATATTATTATATATACTATCCAGAAAAAATGTGTGGACCGAATTTAGCAATTTTCATTAAGTTAGTATTTATTTTAAAATTAAACTAAAATATAAATACGCTTTTAATACTTTCATAAAGATGAAAATACTTACAATAGAAAAAAAATATTGTGTCCAATGATATAAGAAATTTTTCAAAACATTTACTTGATGTGCTTTGTTCAGTTAGCTGATTTACATTAAATTAGATTGATATATAAGAAATACATTGGAGACATTTAGAAGTAGAATATTAGGGATACTTCTACACAAAATTAGTAAGATTTACTTTAATAAAAAAGTGGATTTGTACAGAAGCGTTTCAATTTCTTTCCTACCTGCATTAAATAAGTAATTTTACTTTGTAATTACATTTGGCAAAATTTTACTGCGAAAATAAGTAGGGAATTGTTAATACCCAAATAATAAATATTTGAAATTGACACTGTGCTAGATCAAATTCTGTGCATTATATGTAATTAGCTTATATTATAGTTAATATTAAGTTCATTATAAAATTTGTTTTAAAATTTAGATTTCCTAACTTTTTCCAGTATTTGCAACTGAGGAAATCGGTAAAATCAAAATAACCATTATATACATAAACATAAAATATATTAATAGAAAAAAACATAATGAAAGCTGTAGAAAACATTTTGAAGTACACATATAAGCAAATACCTAAAAAATTATTTAAAATAGATTCAGAGTCAGATAAAATTAAAATTTATGATAACATTCATTCTAAAGGAAAACTACTTAGCAAATAGCACAAACTTGACTAATAGTACTACCATTTAGAATGCTACAGGAGAATGCACTTCTTGTCCAGTGACAATGATAACGAGGAAATGAATAATTTCGCAGTACCGGGTGGACATACAGAGGGTTAAATGAATTTTCTAACTTATAAATTCAGTGCTTACAAGGGAAGTAATAATCGTTAGCTTCAAACCGATTTAGTAATACATCGACCGAAAAATAATCGTGAATAATGAGCATAGTTTCATAATTATTTGCAAATCGATTGCATCTACTAATATTCCAAATCGTTGAAATAAAATGGTTAAATTGCTTTATTCTTAAATATTAATATTATCTTTAATTTTCGGCGTGAACGAGAGAATCGAATATGGCAAAAGATCTTGATCCTCAATAATAAAACGGACAATGTATTTCATCGTTTCACAGCGGACAGAAAGTACAAAACTGTATTTTTTGTACTATTCACGGCATAACGAAACTCAATTTCGGTGCTGGGTAAGAGACTTAATAAAAAATAAATAGTGTTTAAAAAGTAGCAATCAACTGCGTCACAAATTTAATTATTACATTACTTTTTGTTCGTTATTACTACCTAAATATCATGTAGGATTCTTAATTTCATCTATACAATTAAGAGATTTAAAATTAGTTTAGAGCAAAATAATGAAGTATTTACTAAACCGCGTGGTATAATTGCGGTATACTTTATGCAGAATACATAATATAACACAAGCAAACGAAAGTGTGGTATTTGGTTTTAAATTTTTATATTAAATGTTGGAATATGATATTTACGTATTCCCGGTGTGATAAAATCTGGCAGCAGCTGCCTTTAAAAATAATAAAATTAAGTACAGCAAATTTCAGTCTACTTTCCTAAACTCAAAGACAGTTTTTCTATACCAATAAATAAAATTGAAGTGATTGTCTCAACGGATTTCAATGAAAATTTGAGGGTTTAAAATAATGAGATTAAATTTAAATATTCGTGCATATTTAATTTCGATATACTGCAGAAGAATATAAATAAAATATTAATACTGCGGGATGATTTCTTGGAATTGCTGTCCAATTACGCGTTCCTATATCATTCATCCCACTTACTATCTATTGTTGCAGCAGGCTGAGAAAAAAATTAAATTCTTTGGATCGTCGATACGATGTATACATAAACTGATAAATTGGTTTCATTCCTCATATCAGGCATATTTTAAATGTAGTGATTGCGATTATGAAACTAAAAATGAAACTCTAGTATGGTGTCGAAACCGGTGTAGCGCGAGCCGCTGTGTTACATTATGACATTAAAATGCGATTTAAGTAAAAATTCAACCATTAAGTGGGGACAAATGTTTATTCTGTTAGAATACTGAAAATATATTTATTCTTGCTATTGTGTCTCTCGAGATACTGGGAGTATATTTGAGGTTCATATTGTGACGTTTTCTATGTCGATTTCGTTATGTGTTGACCACGAAAATAATGTTCCGGGGTTATATAAATAAACACCAGGGCAACGCCGGGTCCCCAGCTAGTACAGACTAATAAAAAGGAATTTACTAAACGCTTGGTAAATTTTTGGAGTGAGAAAATTGGTAACTGCGTCCTTCCAACAATAGAATTTTAAATTTAATAAGCCATATTTCAACCCACTTTCAGTGGATTGATATATGGTTTATTAAATGGAAATTTATTTTTTAAATGGTACAATTCTTTATAAAATTAAATAAAATGTAAAGCTGAAATGTTCCTGGTGAGAATATTTTTTTTCAGTAAACATATTTTATTTTATGAGACACGTTAATATAAAGAAATTAACGAATACATAGCTTTGAATCTAAAATTCAAAGCGCAAATTATCACAAATTTACGAGCAATGTCCACTTAGCAAACCAAATACAACTATCCCGCCTAAACCAATTTGACGAGAGCGATTTTTAAAAATCGCGTGAAATGAAATTATTGGAGTGAATAGAAGAAATCGTTAACTAACTAAAACTTGTTGGATGCACTCCATTCTTTCCTCTGGGTCATTGTTCTGAAAGCGCAACAGAAGAATGGAGTCTCTGGAGAACATACCTTGTTTGCTATTTGAGCAATAGTTGCAAAAGCTATCTTGCAGCGTCCGAAGTAATTTATCGAAGGGCAGTATATTATGTAAGTTTATATGGCCGTACCTTACGGCAGACGTTCTGTCTAATAAATGTTTTGCCGCGAGTCTGCATGGCATTTCTATACTCCCGCATGTCTGTCATACATGCGAATGACCCAGCTGCTTCGGAATCCGTCCTTCTTGGGAAGAAACGCAAAACAAAAGCTGTTTCCTATATTGGAAATCGATTGTTATATATGCCTCGATTAGTGTTACGAAATTCAATGAAAAGACAACTTAGTAACTGAAATGAAGAAGAAAGAAACGTAAAAGCAAACCAAACTGTCATCGATCACTTTATATCAGTAAATATTTGGATCTGACAGTACCAAGATAAAACCTATGTAATTACAAATAATGAATCATTTCACGAGGCTGATGATACTATTGTAACACTCCAAATTAAAATCTATTATTCTTTTCCGCAATGAGCCGCCAAATACTGTATTAATTATTTTCCAATACAATAAAATTAACTATGACCAGTTAAATTCTGTAAATTTCTATTGTAAATTTGGACCTGTTTCCATTATTTTCTATTTTTACTCGTCGTTAACAGGAATTTCAGAACAAAAGCTAATAATAATAAGTAGAATCTTAAATCTTCAAAGTAGTGAGATCTCACGGGTTTATTACGGTCAACTTTAAGGTATTAAAAGACACAGCCCGATTCCTTCCCAGCATGTGCTAATTTCCCCCTAGTCGTAATATAGGAAAGATTTACACTCTTCCATAACCTGAGAAGCCGGATGCAACAAAAATTAATAATAATATTCCCAAAACTGTAAATGAACTTTAAACATTTTATTGGCGAATTTTCTTTTCAGGCTGCACTTAACAAAATTAAAACGTGTTAATATACCTCCAGAACAACAGTTTCAAATTTTTTATCTTTCGTCTATTATAAAAATACAGTTAAAACTACCCGAGTTATTTATTTTTTACAAAACTGGATATGGACAGTTTAATATAAAATTGAAATAATTTTTGAGCGGATTTTTTCAGACAGTTTTTTTAATTTTTAATCAAACAACTTTTCGGCGCATATTCGCACTTTCTACAGGTTTTTCCTCCCACAATCTGTGAAATACATATTTCAATTTGAATGTAAACTTGTACACTGCCAAATACAGATGGAATTGACTAACTGGCAAATTACCAAATTATTGTTACATCCAATTTTTAAAAATTCAACATATTATAAAATGTTATAAATGTTTAATATATAAAAGATTGGTGTTTATAATATGTCGAATTTTTAAAAATTAAATGTAACAATATTTTTATAAGTTGTCAGTTAGACAATTCCCTCTATATTTGGCAGTGTACAAGTTTAAATTTAAATTGAAAACACATTGTGATGAGAAAAACCTGAAGAAGGTGCGAATATGCGCCGAAACATTGTTTGATTAAAAATAAAAAAGGCTGAAAGAAAACGCTCGAAAATTATTGCAAATTTTATTTTAGTATCAGACGTTAATTGATTTAATAGTATCATATGGTTTATTCAATTAATTAAAAAGCAACGTTTTGTTACGAATTTGCGCCTTCTTCGGGTTTTCAATAAAATTAATCATAAAATACATGATTAAACGTCAGTCTATATTAATGTTATCAAATTACTCTTCTACAATTCAAATTAAAATAAAATTAACCCGAAAAGTTGGATATTTATGATACAATTGATTCCTCGACATCATTTTAAAATTTTTCTTTTGCGAGATTTGTTAAAGGTTATTTTTCAACGTATTAAAAAATTATTGGTACACTTAGTCATGATAAATATGCCTATAGGTAGCATATACGGAATTATATGATATTCAGGTTTCTACAGATTTCTCAGCATCCTATGGATGTTTTTGTGGTATTTAATGCAACCCTCGATGCTAACCTATCTTTCGCAAGTATTTTCATTGCCAATATCTTCCTTATCCCACATCCTCCCTAATCAACTTACCGCAATCCAACCTTTGCCTCCCTCTTCTGTTCTTTCCTCTAATGCTAATTTTATAAGACCCTCATGTCTAAAAACGTGGCTTACTACTCTATCTCTTCTCTTGATCAACGTCCTCCATACTGTTATGTCTTCCAACATTCTGTTTCGAAATTCCTCGTTAATTACCGTATCCACCCATCTGATTTTCAGAATTATCCTATAGTACCACATTTCAAATTCTTGTATCCTTTTCCTTTCTGCAACTCCTATCGTCCACGTTTCGCACCTATGCAACGATTTACTAATATTCACACTTACATTACCTGTGAGTAAATTCCTCTTTTTCGCGAAAGCCTTCCTTGCCTGTGCTACCCTACCCTTTATGTATGCTATACTTCTACCATCCCTAGTTATTACGCTTCCCAAGTAGCATAATTCCTCTACTTCCTCCAAAATATTCCTTCCAAATCTAACAACCTTTGTTATTCTACTGTTTCCCATACTACACTAAATTACCTTGGTTTTCCCTCTATTAATCCTTAGATTGAACTCTTTCTCCAGGACCACGTTCATACCATTTATTATGGCTTCCAAATCTTCTTCTGAGTCCCCATATACTACAATAACATCTATATGATTCCTTTTCCATATTCTGTTTTAACATTCTTCATTGGCTGTTCTATATATAGGTTAAACAGCATGGGCGACAGACTGCATCCTTGTGTTGATCCTTTCTTGATTTCTGCTTCATTTTCTTCATCTTCAATTCTAATTACGGCTGACTATCTTTTGTACAGGTTATGTATATGTATAAGCCCCATTTCTGATTTTCTGGTTGTTTTATTCTTTTCATCTTCAAAATCCTCAGTAGTGTAATCCAGTTCACATTGTCAAGCGATTTTTATAAATCTACAAATGCCATGAACGTAGGACGGTTTTTTCTTATCCTGACTTCTAAAATTTGACGCAAAGTCAATATTGCTTTTCTATTCCCTACATAAAACCAAACTGATATTCCATTTAGCATTCTATTTGACGTTCCATCCTCCTATTACACTTTTTGGATAACAGGCTACATTTGGGAGATTCTGAATCAGGCAACTCACCTATAATAGCATAGGAAGAAAATTGAAAATCTGGTATGAGGAATATAGAGTGTGTTTCACCTTAAAGAGATGTAAGGAAACCTCTAGAGAACCGGCATCAAGTAGATTGGGTTTATGTCTATAAGGACACCATAAGAATATATATTATACAAAATGAGGGGTATCTTTAAAGAAACGAGTATCCACAGAACCATCTTTCTTTGGCACCATCACGTTCCTTTTCTTCCGGCCTACTAGCCTATATAATTTTGTCCAAGTGACGCCAGGATTGTTACATAGCTCGACAACCACCACAGGCTTCGAAGAAAATAGTATCATTGAAACTCACGACAGGAAAATTGTATCAGATGTAAATTGAAGTTTGAATATATATTTATATAAACGCTTCTTATACTTTTTATCATAATTATAATGTTAGTGATCGACCCATAAAATAAGTAGTGAGTGATAACTCAATCAAAAAAATAAAAATAGTTAATTGCCATATTGAATTTAGTATACATATTTATTCTTACGACTCTCGGTCTTTTGAAGAAACCGACGTAAGGTTTCTTCTTTCTATAAATTATTATACTTACAGCGTAGACATTTAATCCTTAGTTTCTCCATTACTTTCAACGTATATCACAGAATTACGGCTTTCTTGAACCTAAATACAAGGTCTCATTCCAACATACTTGAGCACTAACATAAATCCAACTAATAAAATCTCAGTTTGAGCATGATATCTTCTTTTATTGCATTAATGAAAGATGTTTTAGTTAAAATTCATACTTAAAATGAAGACTGATTTAATGTCGAATTGTGGTGCCTTTCGAATGTATATCATACCGTTAACAGTACGAAAATTATGTAGTTCCAATAGTTATAAATTACAGTTAGAGTGAAGTTTCAAGTATCATTTGTTTTCTTTGGTTCTTTTCTTTGATGTTCAGAGCACTTTAAGAAACATTAATGACTTTTATCTTAAATTGTTAGTTTTAGGCATATTAACCTACAATAATAAAGTATTAAAATGTCCTTTATCATATTTTCAATACATTTTATCATTATATTAGTTATTTCAACAATAAAGTATGATCTTTTCAACTTGATTACCAATTTATCCTGTCAACTGAATATACTCAGCATTCATCTAATGTTAAATAAATTTTTTTAATGGTTTGAGCAAAAAGAAACAGAATTCACACTTTCATAATGTCCTCTATTAAACGAATATGACGGATATTACAAATATATATTAGAAATTATTTCGACGCCACACTACATACGAACATTTTTACTAACGCTTTCCTAATATTTACACTTATATTACCTGTAAGTAAATTCCTCTCTTCCGCGAAAGCCTTTTTTGCGTGTACTATCCTACTCTTTTTTTCAGTATACTTCTACCATCGCTAGTTATTACGCTTCCCAAGTTGCAGAATTCCTCAACTGCAGTCAAAATATCCCTTCCCAATCTAACACCCTTTCTTATTCCACTGTTTCCCACACTACACTGCATTATCTTGGATTTCCCTTTATTAATCCTCATATTGAGCTCTTTCTCCAGGACCCCGTTCTTGCACTTTATTATGGTTTCCAAGTCTTCTTCTGACTCCCCTGATACTAAAGTATCATCGGCAGAGCTTAAAGTTTTTATTTCTTCTCCTTTCAGTATGATTCCATTTCCATATTCAGTCTTAACTTGCTTCACAGCCTGTTCTATAAATAAGTCAAACAGCATGGGTGACATTGCATCCTTGACTTATTCCTTTCTTGATTTCTGCTTTATTTTCTTGATCTTCAATTGTATTACAGCAGACTACCTTCTGTAGAGGTTATGTATGGGCCTTTTTTCTCAATATTTTATTCCTGTCATCTTCAAATCTTTAATATTATGTTCAAACTCTTTTTTCTAAATCTACAAGTGCCATTAACGTAGGCCGACTTTTTCTTATCCTGTCTACTAAAATTAGATTCAAAGTCAATACTGCTTCTCTTTTCTCTACATTCTTACCTAAAGCAAAAGTGATCTTCTGCTAACTAGTATTTTATTTGACGTTATATCCTCCTACATACTTTTATTAATATTATGCATTCAGGATTTACCTGAGTTTTCCCGCATTATAATCCCGTGGGAACGATATTAAAATATTGAAAAACATGGTTGTGGCAACCAATCGGCGGTCGACTAAAGGTTAGTTTAAATCCGTACTTCTCAGAGCGGTGATTCTGTGAGGAAAATGATTTCGGGATTCTTCCCTTGAAGGAGTCGGAGGTGAGATCTCTGTGGTATGTCGGTATGTTCAGACGTGGTAAGCAGACTTTTTCCGTGATCCAGGGAAGCTGGGAGGATTTTTCAATCTTCGACACCTTGGGAGTTATTCCGTTGACCTGAGATAAGAGATAAAATTGCCTCACCTAATAACCGAAATTTTCTTCAATTATCCTATACTGTTTTAAATATTTTCTTTAATTATATTTGTAAATCAATACCCAGTTTTTCCACATTCTTTTTTCATTTAATTTCGATTCCAAACCCACCACCCCAAAAACACGTTGACTGATCTGATGCAACCTTCCATGCTAACCAATTCTGAGCAAAGCCTTTATATTTTTACGTAACTACCACATCTTGCCTAATCTGCTTAGCATACTCCATCCTTGTCTCTCTCTTCTGTTCTTACCACACACACTTTCTTCTATTGCTAATTTTATATAAGACATTCACGTCCCGAAACGTGCATCAATAATCTATCCCATCAAGGGCCTCCATTTTGTTCTCTCTTCTCTTGTTGTACTTAGAACTTCCTAGTTACGCTATCCACCCATCTGATTTTCAGTATTCTTTTAAACACTCAAAGGAAAATAAAAATGCAAGGATGTGATCTGATTCAATGAGACTCCACAACCACAGTCTCTTAAGAGTTGAAAGTTAATTACGCTTAATTTTCCCCAGAATGAATTCTGTTATCAATCCTATACCTACATTGTCAAATACTTAATTTCTGAGTTTCTGATAACGATAAGATCAAACAAATTACTTTTTTACTTGATGTCTATTATTGCCTTTTATTTTGGTAGGCATAGAGCGGTGTGTATTTTTGGAACTGTTTAAAACTTTTACTTTATTTATAAAATCGTCTTTGAACAATTTTCGAAATAATTACTTAGTTTTACAAATAATGCAATAACTTAGCATGGCTTACGAATGATAACAAGTGGGAAAATTGAGAAACGACGTGTAGGTTAATCTATGCCAAAGCTACTGTACTTCAGATAATAATCGCTCGTACAGCTACGCGAGACGATATAAAGGTAATTAATTGCACGACATCCCATACGTGCGACATCTATAACGCCATACATCGTAATTAGTAGCCCACGAAAGGTTGTAGCGACTGTAGACACGTGTTGTAGAGATAGCAGGTCTTGTCCCAGTCAACGATGACACGCCAATGAAACCAGTCGCGTTCCATTCTGCAATGACTGGCCATTAGAAACGCTCTCTGATTTACAATTGAATACATAAATAAATTACTTGTAATTGGAACACACAATGCCAAAATCATCTTGATAAGTGGTATGCTAATCTGGACGCGAGTAATTTATTTAATTCAGAACCAAGGCACGTGGATGATTGCGGGTTCCCGTGGAACCTCTTTCAAATCCCTGCAGCTAATTAAAGAAACAATGACTCGCAGAGTATCAACATTTTATTACTACGCAGTGAACAAAATTACTGTTTCACTCGGCATCGCATCCTCTAATTGTCAGAACTAATGCAAATGAGCAAATGTTGGGTAATTATCGCGGTGCGTTGATTAGTTCTGACACGAGCGACGGAACAAAACACTTTTCAGACCAGAAATTACATTTCTCTTTGTTAATTAAATAGTCATTTATCATTCAAGATGATAGTATTATCCGAAGTTACGCAGCAGACCTTTCTTGGCATGAGAATTAAAATTATGCTTCAACAGAGTAGTTTATTTGAGGGACTGGAAATAAAGATTTTCAAAAATATTACCCTGAGGGATTAAATTTTTTTAATTCAAATCATTTCCCAGCATTTAATCATTTTCTTTAAATATTTTGTTTCCGGGAGTAATATAAGTACTCTAAGACAATAGTAAACAAATGCATGCAGAGTATGAACATTAAAATGTAACCTGCGGAAAAGTTGACTCACATACACGCTAATGTCAAATGCACTTCGTGAATAACCTAATGAAAATAATATAATTACGCTGCTTATAGGTCCCCTGAGAGGAATAACAGCCGAATAGTTTCGAATATTAATTTTAATCGAGGGCACAATAAGCTTTATTTACCAATTTTCCCATCATACATTAATGAATATTTTACTTGACTACCTTCTTATAGATGCGTGAAGAGTGGAGAACTCTGAAATTCACTAGAAGATGTTGTCTCAGATCTCGATTGATTGGCTTTGCTCTATGCCATTATAATGTTACTCCCAGTTAGAATATTTCATTTTGAATTTTTTCATGATCCAGGTAACCGTGTCCCTTGAAAATTCCGAAGGTGAACGCTCCCTCAGCCAAAAACAAGCCTACCGTTATAAACACACAGTTGCCAGCCCGGCGCCGGGAAAAATCTCTTTTTCCTTGCCAGAGACATGTTCTTACTTTTATTTTATCTAATTTAAAATTACATAAATTGGAATTAAAATTGGAGAAGGCCCTTCTGCATTACAAGTTTATTATGATGAAATCGAGAATGAATTGGTTCTCAGTTTTACAATTTTTTTATGTTTTTTATCCAGAGTAAATCAGTAATCGAAGTCAACCGGTGTAACACTAGGACCTAGTTTAATCAAAAGGGTTACATCATCACGTTTTTACGATTTGGCAGCTGGCACACTCATCTTATAAAATTAAGTATACATAGCTATAACGTATTCGTAGATTTTATGAAAATTTCTGCCTGTAGATGTGTCACAAATTAAATTCCTGCGGTTACAATTGAGTAAATAACTGAATTTATATTACGTTCGTTATAATCACTTAGGACAGTGGTTTTAGTGACTTTAATTCCAATTTTATGCTCGAAAAGCCATAAAGTTTTAAATTTACAGTGAAGCAGACGGTATGCTGTATTCCCGTAATATGTGACTCAGTAAATGTGAACTTTGACGCAAAGAAACAGTAAAACATGGCTAGCATTTATGTTACTTGAAATTCCATGGTTCAGTAGTTTCAATAATATTTTTAATGTCGTGACTTAAAATTCCTGTAATATGATAAATTATGAAATCATAATAAATAATTAGATGAAATTACGTTAATATAAAACGTATCGCACATTGTATGACTAATCTCAGAAATAAAATACAAAAAAAATTGTTAATACAATCTCTCCGTAACTACGATGTGACGATTATTAAGATGGAAGGGTGTTGGCAGGGACTCAGGGTCAGAAACGAAGCGCACTGGCAATTTATGCTTATAAGGATGAACATTTATCACTCCTGACTTGAATTTTGTCAACGTTTGGGTAGTAGAATGACACCTCTATTGAACCCGGGGTTTTCATGAAAATACTCGAATTCAGTAATACCCTAAAGACTTACACTATAGGTTAAGGATCTTCGAAAATGATTGACTACGTTGCTCCGTTCCACTTAGAATGCTTTTAAAAGGATGACCCTCATGTAGCCTTCCCATGGCTCTGAGGGCGTCGGTGTCTTAGGGACTATTTCTCCAAGATATAGAATTTTTTTATTAATTATTAATTATCTATAACAGGCCTTTTTTCATATCTTACAAGATTTATGTTACAGATTCCTTCTATTTTTTTATAAATATTTTTTTTAACAATAATAAAACTAATCAACTAAAACTAAAGACAGAAGGGTATAGGGTGAAGGGTGATTGGGAGTAGGAGGATGAATATCAAACCTAAACTGTTGCTCTTCTGCATCCCTGGTTTCTACTCCACCTACCTTCCCATACTTTTTAAAGGTGTGAATCCACCAAGCTGCATGACCCTCATGAAGCCTACTTCTATAACATTCCTTCATATGACATTGCGGAAGACAGTCTCTATGAAAGTAAATCTCGAAGTTGGAATCTTAAGGGCAGTAAGTAGAGTTTACTTGAGATATTTTCCGGCGTCGAATTCTCTCTTTTCTTTTGAATAAAGGTCTAGAAAGCCGAGGCACCCTAATCAGTTTGCTACGGGCTATTATTGCTCCCATTAGAACAGTCGATCAGCTACATACAAAGAAACATGATTGCTGCGTCTACACAACCACCATAAAGGCATGGGACAAGTATTACAAGTAAGATACTCCTGATACAGTCTTCCATTGGATTTTCCTAAAGAACATTACTGGAAAAAATCCCAACTGAAGCTGAGGGATCCTAGGTTTCTATCTGTGCTTATGCTATTTCGGGAGAAAAACCATCACGCGGATGGTCACCACGTAGTCAGTCACCGCCAAACCAATCGGATGGGGCTTAATTTTAATTTGGAAATTCTATATTTGGTTAGATCAGAAGTCGGCAACCTCATTATTCAGAAGAGCAAGGTATCAACAGAACAACGATTAAAAATTGTTTTTAAGAGCAAAATTTTAAACGGAAATAATTATTATTTAATTAGGGTACACCTAATCTGTCCGTTGCTTAAAACGTCCTCAATATGATTCATGCACTTTCGCTGAGGTAGAACTTTTTCAATTATCTTGTATACTTGTGACGTTCACCCTCTCCATATGTCCAAACCATCTCAGTCGTCGACACTACCTCTTCGTTCAATTTACTACTCAAAACGCCAAAGAGCCACATTTGGCTTACGAGTCGCGAGTTGACGACCACTGTGTTGGAACATTTCCGCATCCTAATACCCTCTGCAGAAACGATACGCTGAGCACGCACCACTCCAAATTCGGAATGTGTCATGTAAGATGATAGTCCGCAGTCGATCTGGTAGACCAAGAGCCTGAATGAACTGCAGAACCTCTGCAAAATCTTTGAAACATTTATGTGACAACTTCTTAGATTCATCATAAACGATTTCCTTTACTGAATTATAGGTTTTATTTCTGCCGCACGTCGAATGATTGACTTTCGTGCCGTTATGTGGCGGTAAAAGTCAGGAACTGAAATCTAGGTTCCTGGAAGATTTGGGCTGACGCTGAGCCTTGATCAATTTATCAGTTCCTCAGCCACATCTGTGTGAGTATAATAAATGTTCTATAATGATTTGTGATGACGGGCTCCGTAACTAGAGGTCGCTCTCGATACTGTCCACTCAATTTTGGAGAAACAATGGTAAATCCAAACGAGGCTTTTGTATGGTACCTTTGAGGATGTAAGTGGCGACTGTTTATTCCAGACGTTATCTGGGCACCACGGTGTCGACGCAACACCTGCACGGGTCCATCTCGGTCACATTAGCATTGAATGGCGGAACTGAAGTGATATAGCTGCCTGACGGATGCCCGACGAGTGACAGCGACGCTTGTTACGAAGAGGGCGTGAGAATTACGCCCTGTCCCGGCGTTGACACTGAATCAAATCGCCCCTTTATGTTCAGCCCCGTGTTATCCGCCATCGGATCACAACTTCACGCTGTCGGTAAATATGCCCGTGCAGATGGATAGTTAGGTGTTTTTAACTGCTAATATGCCGTTTAAATCTTTGGTATGTGTCAACATATTTTCCTTTACAGGGACCAGATCAAAACTCAACCATTTCATCTTTCTAAAGTGACTTTATTTCTTACACAATATGCTTTTTGTATAAATTGTTTTTCAGTTTTCTAATTCACATTCTGTACCACCTACATTATTCTTTGCTGCTAGTAATCCCGATTACCTTTCATCACGTATCTTGATAACGCATATTTTTACATACCACAATGACTACATCATAATTTAACGTTCTCACTCCATTGTAACTAATTAAAATAATTGTCAGTGGAATATTTAGTACTCGCATAAATTGAATGATATGCAAATGAAATAGCAGTAAAAGGATCATCACTTTGGAGATTGCCTTCATTAAGATGGCTGCATTGAGATTTCCTGAAAGTGGTATTTGAGATAATTTTAAAGCAATGCAATTACGAAATTATCTGTAAGCTCAACTTTACAAGAGAGGTACACCTAAGAAGGTCGTACTTATTTCTTGTTGCTATTTAAAACTGTGCCGACCAACTGCATCACTTCTCACATGAGAGGACCCAGGTTAGCATCCAGGCAATTGCATAGTCGTTTCTTTTCCCCATGCTGTCGAAAACTGGAGGTATGACTGAAGGAGAAGCGTTACGTTGACCACGTACCACTACAAAAATTTTAACACGAAAGATAACGAGAATACAATAAGTTTAGAATCTCAGCTCCAACATTTGTGTACTGCAGTGTTGACACTTTCAAATTGTCCAATCAGTTTGAACTTTTTTGGGAATAACTTCAACTTCAATTATACACAGGGGTCATAATTTGGTTTGGATTCCTTCAATTGGTCAAGATGAACTTCACAGTAGGTTTTTAGAAAATGTGTGTCCTATTCATGAAATGTTCCTCAGTGACAATAGATTTCGTAATGTACATTTTATACATCGACAAATATTTTTACATGAAAAAAGGCGGCCAATGATTCTGTAATTGTTTTGTTCCAGAATAAATACTTGCTGTAGTAAGTTTAAGTGATCAATTTAAGTCATCCATTTACGTAATGAATTATTTTTATAAGGAAGTTACTAGTGTATCTTCGTAAAGACATTCTACGTGGCCAGTAAATAATCGTTCTCAATGTCGATGCAATGAAATTGATGGCAGAAAGAGAGGCGTAGTATGGCGAGACTTGTACAACGTTACGGAATGAAAAAAAAAGTAGCAAGAGGTGCAACAGAATCACTGTACAGAGCTGCAGAAAGTAATAAATCTGTTATTGTCTCACTAAAAAAACTACTACGTAATCTGAATTATTTCAAACTGTAGAAAATGATAAATAAGCTAGAAAACTAAATGGTCAAAGAAGATTGAAAAAATTGTCACCAGAGTGACAGAAAAGTTGCCGTGAATAAAGAGGAATCTTCATCTGCCTGTGCCTTTGCCGTTTCTTCCGAACGAAGTACTTATGATGTATTCCACGGCAATTATAGGATTCATATTTCTCATATGACCATACATTGCTAATTGTGATGACACGTTTTGAAGATTTAGTAAAATTCCACTTCAATTTTGGAAATGAGTTACAAGTGAGCAAAAAACAATCGAAGTGCGATTAACTTGTATGTCTAATTTTATTTTGACTTCTAATTTTAATTTGCTGAGTAGTCTTGTTTCAAATCTTTAAACAACACTCCTTCATTCATTCTTTTCTCAAAAAAATTTCAGAACGCCTAAATGTCAGTCTATAAGTAGTTATTCCTTAAACCAATTAACTAAATACCCTACAAATATTTTTTGTAAGATAAATCCAATGATAATATAGCAGAAGCTATTAAGACTAATAATAAAGGACCAAATAGGACCAAGTGTTTTGCAACACCAAGCAAAACATTTGACAGCAGGGAATATCTTTAAGCTGACCTCCAGTGGTGTAACCGCTGTCTCACAATACAGAGATCTTGGGCTCAAATCCTGGCATGGTCTTGCATGTTTATACCAAATGGTAACGTAAACTGAGATCTAAACTGCTAGAAAATATATATGCTGACCACGTATCACTCCAAATTGGGAATGTATCGTATAAGTTGACAGACTGCAGTCAACCGGGTAGGTCCAAAGATCTCAATTGGCTGTAGAGCCAAGGAAGAAGAAGGAGAATTAGAATAATGAATCACAAAAGAAGTTAATTAATCACAGAATTAACATTTATTATTATATCGGTGCAGTAAGTTCATATTTTCTGTCGACCAATTCGGAGAATTGACCTTGATGTGATTATTCCACATAGGTGCGTCAACGACTGATAAAAATAGTAGATACCCAAAAATCCACAGGAATGGGATGATCCGTGACATTAATTATTGTCTCTTAAGCTTTGTACGTCGAACTATGTGCCTTCATACTTTTACTCCAAATTAGAAATAATTTTTTTTGAGACTACTTCAGAAATACGTACATCTGTTGTTTCTCTGCTCGTTGGAAATTGAGCCACTAGTTATTTAATTGTACTCTTGAGTCGCATGTGAATGACATCCTATTTTTATTGAGACAATTATGACACCTAGAGTATGCTTTCCCAAGGTATAAATACTTATTTGTCCTGACGGAGTGTGTTGCCCATCTTGGAGGTGAGCCTGTGGGAGTTTTCTCTCCCAGGCATTTCTCCTCAGGGCTCACCTTACTATGTCGGGAATGCCTCATACTCTCTGTTTTTTTTTTCAAAGTTCTCACATGCCAAGACACCTTCACCAATTTTAGGAGGTATATCGAGTGGTGTTGAAGACCTTGGGCATAAGGTAAGCGTCGTCCGCTAATCCTATTGGATCAGTCGGCCAATTGCCATCTAAAACTTATGAAGATACGGAGAAAGGAATGCTGCGACCCCACAGAAAACTCGTCATTCGGAAGGGCGTGAGAATAGTACCCAATAGGCCGACCTATCCGATGAAGGTTTTCTAGGGTTTTCCCTGCATATCTCTACGTGAATCACCGGGTAGGATCCTTAAACTATAGCCCGAGGGCCTTAGTCAACCCTTGCCCTACCTTCCACATCTCCCCTATTGATTTCCCTTACTATGCTATTAAAGGGGAGTTGCCTGTTTCCGGATCACCCTCTTGTAGCCTGCTACACACGCACACAAAAAGATGGAGTGGTTTAAGTACCTGACGAAAAAAGTCAATTTCTCATCTCTTAAATTAATTATCAAAGTAAAATGCATAATTTATACTATGATCTATCAGAATTCTCTATTTATCACGATACGGGTTCATCTTTAAACTGTAACAAATTTTTTATTCAATTTTAGTAGGATTAAGTTATAGTCTTTGTCCGATAAAATATGGAAAGTCAAATAATCCATTAGAGATGTGGCTCAGAAAGTTACTACAATTCTATTGGAATTACAAAGCAAAACTCAAGTGACTATTAAGTGTGACAGACACTATAACTGACGATTCAAACGTATGACGCATAGAGAAAAGTAGTAAGTACTCCAAGAGGTGTAAAACACTAAGGATAAATTGTAAGACGATTATTTAACGTGTGATTTCATCATCAGGCATAAAACAAGGAAGTAATGAAACAGAGAAAATCCAAACAGCAAAACACGAAACAATATCTGCTTTCTTATGGTCATGTGAACTATAAAAGTACCCTTGTCCTGTTCAATTACGTACTCTTCGTATGTAGAAATTAATTTATTAAAGCTTCGTTCCAAGTATCTGTTTTTTGTTGGATATTTATGAAATAGACTCGTAAGATTCAAACTACTACTGTTACAATTTTGAATTAAGGCATTTAGGGTTTTGACCTCTTAATAATTATTATTCGTGAGATTCAATTTTCTTTATTTACTCTAATATATGTTAGTTTTTGCAGTTAGTTCCAGATTATCGTCATCAAATGCATATATTTGCAAAGGAGTTTAGTTCTTCAGGATTCCTGAAACTCGGAAGAGAGGTGCAAGCCGCGGCAGTATAAAGGCACTGCAATTAAACCTTGTGATGAAACTCAAGCGGCAGAGAAGTAAAGGATAAGAAATACAAAATTTTACAACAGGGAAGCTAGATGGAGCGATCGTCGGCGGTGGATAAGCCAGGCCCATATTTCCTGTGTGATTTACTGAGGCCGAGCCACGAGCTAACTAGACACTCTACTGTCAAGACAGCAGCAGCCGTTTATCTGACGAAAGCACGATCTCCACTCAGGCGGCAACGAACAGGCGAAAATTGGGCCCTACGTCAAATTGTTTGCAAGATGTGAGCCAACAGTACGTCAGCCACGCCGATTATCGCAACAAGAAGCCATTGTTTGACGTATTTTACTATCCATATATTGTAAGTTATTCTACATTAATGTTAACGAATTTATTTTGTAAAAAAAATCTTCGTTTTATGGGTGGACGTTCTAAATATAACCTCTTATACGTATATGTTTTAATGCGGGTAAAATTTCTGCCACGTATTGAAGAATACAGCGGGTGTAGCAAAACTTGGCGGCAACATTTCAGGAATGGATTACTCATATTAAGAGAGAATAAAGAAGTGTATAACAACGTGGGTCCATGGATAATTAGGAGATATCCGAACTTTTATGAATGTTAGTACATACTCTGGTTATAATCGTTAAATGTCGCACACAAACCTGATGTTGACCTGATTATCCGTCAGTCTCTGTGCGCGCAGAACGTCAGACAGCACGCACTACAATATCCATTTTGAGTTCGAAACTCAATGCGAAAAAGAGCGGCTAACTGTATTCAGTAAAACAAGTTCACTTTATACAATTCATCTGATACGAGAGCAGAGCGCTCCAACTAGTCAGTTGAAGTTCGTACAAACAGATCGGATACTTCTAAACAAGACACTTTGTCATATTATAATTTTCGAATCATTTACAAAATCGATTCATCGGGAAAACCTATGTACATTACTTACTGTTTTCACATATTTTTTATTTATAACTGTTCTTCCTACTCTCTCTAATAAATAATTTCGTTGTCGTTATAACTTCTGATACAAGCATACGACAGTAACAACAGGAAAATAACATCGAAAAAGAACATTTCAGTGTCGTTCATACTTTTTCTGTTCAAAGGTTTTTCGTGAAGAGTTGTTTAGGATAAATTTCAGTAAATTCTATTGCGATAAATCATACTGCAGAATTTAACTGTATATTGTGTATTTGTACGTTTCAACCTTAAAATGTGCTTAATATTAGAAGACATACACGTCATTATAGATCAAACTTTAAATTTGAATAAATATTTGGAAATAGTACAGCTGTTCTCATTAGTGACTTAATGATTTATAGTAAATAAATAAAATTAGCTATATCTAATTTTTTTAATATCAATTGATAATGACGAATGCAATTAGAGTTTGCGGGAAGTAACTTATATTCAGAAGCTTTGGCGCCGCAAATTTAAGCTGCCTAAAACAGTAATTCTTGCGGAACTTTTGAATCTTTATGTGAAGTAATGTTTTATCTATTAGATAAAAACAAATGACACAAATTAAAGTGATATAACATAATTTTATATTTATATAAATAGCTGCAGTTTTGAAACATTTGCAGTATTGACATTCAAGTCCAATTTTATGAATCATTTAAAACTACACAGTATCCAGAAAAGTGTCTTCGGGCTGACGGGGAGAGTTATTTGATACTTATATTTAATTAGTCTAATACTGAATAAAACCAACTCTAAATCATTACGGTCTATTTTATTTTATCTCTGTTAATTTGTATTATGTATACATAGTGAATTTTAAGTAAATGTTTGCTGTTGTGGTATTCAGTCCCAAGACCCTCCATGCTAACCCATCTTGCGCGAACCTTTTCATTTCCGCATAAATATCACATCCCACATTCTCCCTAATTTGCTTAGTGAATTTCATCCTCGGCCTTCCTCATTTGTTCTCACCCCACACACTTCCCTCTAAAGCTAATTTTACAAGACCCTCGTGTCTTAAAACGTGACCTATTAATCTATCCGTTCTCTTGGTCGACGTCCTCCATATTGTCCGCTCTTCTCCTATTCTGGTTAGAATTTCCTCGTAAGTGATTTTATCCACTCATCTGATTTTAAGCATTCTCCTATAGCACGACATTTTAAAGGCTTCTATTCTCTTCCTTTCTGCAAGTCCTACCATTCACGTTTCGCACCCATATAACGCCACACTACATACGAACATTTTTAGCAACGATCTCCCAATATTCACACCTATACTATCAATAAGTAAATTCCTATTTTTCGCGAAAACCTTGTTTGACTTTGTTGTCCTACTCTTTATGTCTACTAAACTTCTAGCATCCCTAGTTATTACGCTTCCCAAGTAGCAGAATTCCTAAACTACCGTCAAAATATCCCTTCCCCATCTAACACCCTTTGTTATTCCACTTCTTCCCATAATACACTCCATTACCTTCGTTTTCACTTTATTAATCCTCACATTGACCTCTTTCTCCAGGACCGCATTCATGCCATTTATTATATTTTAAGGATCCTACGCGGTGTTTCACCTAACACGATTGAGGGAACGTCCTTCCGAATGATGAGAGATGAGTTTTTTATGGGGTCACAATCTTCACTTCTCCGTTTCTCCACCTGTTTTAGGAGTTAGTTGGGCGAATGATACAATGACATCAGCGGGCATCTCTTACCGTATGCCGAAGGTCATCGACCCCAGTACATACACCTCCTAAAATAGATGAAGGTGCCACGGCATGTGAGAACCTTGAATAGAACTAGAGAGAGGACGAGGCTTTCCCAACGCACATCAGGTGATCTCCTCACTCAAACTAAGAAGAAATACCTGCGAGAGAAAACTCCCACAGGCATCCCTCGTGACAGTCTTTTTTTTTGTTAACAAGCTCCATGAGGGTAATCCTAAAACTGGCTACTTCCCTTTAATAGCATAGGAAGGTCATTGAAAAGGGGGGATGAGTAATGGAGAGCAAGTTAGCCAACTGTTTACTCTTTAGTTACATCGTTGACAAAAATAAAAATGTCAGTTACTTCTTTTAACTTCTGAGGCGACCAAGTTTTAAACGGCCCTACTTCATCTTGTTCTTTAATAGGCTTAGTTCCTGTGTTTCTACGAATGAAGAAATGCTGATATCCAATACAATAACGCATATGGGCCAGTTAATTTGTGTACCATTCGCGTATTATCGGACAAATTTAGAATGTACATTTTTATTAGAGTATAAAGTAGTGTAAATAGTGAACGAGACCGGCAATGCGTCATTGTGGTACGTTCACATTAATTTAATATATATATATATATATTAAAGATGATACGGTATTTATATATAATTCTTTACTTGTTTAATTACTCGTAAATAAAATTATATTGGAATTGAAATCAATCTGATGATTCTGGAAAAATTTACTAACGCCCTGCTCCACCGAGGAAGTGAAAAAGATCCGCAACAAATCAGGAAAGGAAACTGAGAAAACTTGGGAACGGATCATTTTACATAAATGTATTAATTTTTCGACTCATTATCCGTAACTGCGATAAATTATTCACATGTTCGCCGTGTCATAATGTCACATGGAGGCGATAGCTCACTTTGACAACTCTTGCTTCCGTAGCTGCCATGTGTATTTTACGGTGAGGTCACGTGCACGTGCCTGTCGCACGTGGTTCAGACGCCACATCTTTCAAACATGAGGCTCCCTCGTCACGATGAAGACGTCTCCCAGGGACGCCGGTGTGTTTTAGTGTTGTCGGGAGCCTTATTGCGAAACAGTCAGGTCATATTCAGCACCTCGCCACGCATTCCTCATTCCTCTTCCTTAAGCTGAATTCCGAGACGAAAATTTCACATTTTCATCCAACGTACATAAGTTATTTAAAAAAACTCATACATTATTTCATTTAAATTATAGTTCACATGATAATTAATAAGTAATCAGGGCTTTAATTTGATTTATTCTCGTATTTACTTATTATTAATTTCTAATCATAGTTTATTCTCTATTATAAGATACAATATTCGAATATACGACCGTGGATTTTAAAACAGTTCCAGTTATTTCTACTATTTAATATCTGACACAGTTAAATATCTCACACGTGATCTCTGCACATTATGAAAGTAATAAATAACAATCTTATGTTACATACATTTTATCATCTAATTTATTGAGCCATAGAATAAGTAATAACATTATAACGATTATTTATTTATATAAGTTGTTATTAAAGATTGCATACCCAAATTTTAAGTCTTCATTTATGAACATCATTTAGTACAATTTAATATCAGGCATATGTTTTCAGGAGCTTTCAGCTCAATAAGCCATAATCATATTTCTTGTTCTCTATAATTAATTGCCTTTATTTGTGTATGTATTCTACGCATACAAATTGGAACGAGTGGTCCTATTTCGACCAAATTTGTTACACGTGTTCATTGTGACACTAAAATAAGCATCTAGGGGTGAGGGTGGATAATTTTAAATAAGCAGAAAAGCAGATATTTCTATAATAAAAAATACGTTCTTGGATCAATTAATTTGCTAGTGTGTTCTCCATTACTGTAAGCGTATAATTTCAACCCGATCAGTAATCTAAGGGGAGTATTCCTAGGGACGGTGCATAAAAATAACTAGAAAACAATCAGCATTGGCCTCTAAACAGGGGTAACATGAACCACTTAGTTAAATTCTGACCTTAAAAATTAAATTCAAGTTATAGTTCATCCGCTTAGTGGGGTTGGGAGGGGGTCAAAGAGACTACCACATACTAATTTTAACGGAGGGAATAATATCGACTAAATTTTGAACAGGTGTTCTTGATGACCCGGAAATGAACACTATTGGGGTAAGACTTGGCTACCCCCACTTTCGTGAGGTTGGATACGGCAAAAATGTTTTAGTATGCATATACAGCTGTTATTTCCATACAGTATATATTTTGATAACGTTTTCGTGAATCTTTTGGAGCCTTATTTTAAAAGCATTCTGGGACAAAGGAGAGTATTCCTAGGGGTGTATGTGGAGGGAACGTCACATGAAAATAAAAGAAAAAGTTAATTTTTGTACAGAAATCGGTGTTATGTGTGTCTTTGAGTTTGATTATATCATTTAGCATGCTATTGAAATTTCAGTTCATCCCCTAACACTTCTGCATAATATATTTAAAGGAAAAAACAATATTGGTCAAATTTTGTAAACATGATCCTCGAGACGTGATAAAAATGCTGTGAGAGAAGGAACTATCATTCGCATACGATTCCTGTTTAATCATGTGCTAACCAATAATTGAATTAATACCCGGGTCCCCAGCTAGTCTATAGTATTTTTATAAAGCAGGTTTTTTAATTACAATACAGCCAAAAAATTTTATGTTTTAGATTATTTCAATTAAATAATCATTTAGAAATATACGAAAGGAGAGATTAAAAAAATTAATGTTATAAATTATTATTATCGTAAAGCTACACACTTTATGTTCTGTAAGGGATGAAATTTTCCTGTAAACCTTTTTTAGTCTAGTTAATAGTTGCAAAAGTACTTTTGCTAAAACTAACATGAATTCCAATAATTGAACGCATTGTTGTATCGTAGACCCAGCTCAGTTTGGATTATAACCTTGTTTTTTCATCAAATACATTTGGTAATGAGACTTTCTAACGTTCAAATTATTATTATTTTTTGTTAAATGAATTTTTTAGAGATATTTATTTATCCTGGTATTATATTTGACGTTTCATATTCTTAAACCTGGCATCTACTAAAGTTTTCTGTGCTCTTTGGCAAGAAGGAGCTATTGTTTCTCATTAAATTTAAAAATATTGATTTGTCCTCTTCGATCGTTTTTGGAAATTTACATGTGCTATTCTAGATTTAATATCTGCCATAAATGTCAGAAAGAATTTAATAAAATAAGAAATAGCACAATGTTTTGATCATTTTCTTGTAACCTCGTCAGGTCGTGTCCCAACAATCGTATTGAAATAACCACAATTTCAATTGGAAATTACAAAAATTGTTGCTACAAAGGAAATTGATATATTGCATACAATAGCAAATAAATTGCCTATGAATACCAAAAAATCATACATTGTTATTGTATTTCTTTATTATTTATTTTTTCTAATTCAAATAAGATATTTTATTGTTAATATGAACTATCTACAATTCTAAAAATAACTTTACTATCTGTATTTTGCATGAAAAACACACTTTTAGAATTTTCCTCCCATTATTTATTGAATTTACAGTATTTATAGTGTTTTCGTTTTAATTCACATAATTGTACTATAAATATTCATATTTAATGTGTAAATAAAAATTGTTTTATATAAATTTTTATTTTTCCCTTCATTCATCTAAATGATTTTTAAAATTTTGCACCTGAGGATATTCCAACAAAAGAAATGAAACGCTGTGTTGCCTTTTTTTATTGAATTATTCTGAAATATCGGCCTGTATATTTCCATAATAGTTCAGTTAGTGTCAGATAAAATACTAATTAAGTTTAAGTAGAGTAAGTTTATATGTATGTATCAGTATCCTAATTTAATCAAGATGTTAATAAACAGTTAATATTTGAATTATAGCAGTGAAATATTAATTATTACCTGTAAATTAAACCAGTAAATGAAGTCTTCCGAGGATACACAATTTACTACTTCATTTTCTGTTTATTTACCGCTTTGTGAAACGATTTTTTAAAATTATTTATGGAATCAGACTTTACTTCTTTCAGGAAGAAGTATCAGGAATATAGTAATGAGACCTTAAGAATTCATTATTTTCTTTCACTCTAATTAAAGTTTCTATGGCGCTCTGACAAAGAGACGCTAATGACAATGGTATTTATTTTACCACATTAAATAAATAATTACAGACGAAATTTATTCATTTACTTGTAACGTACTCGAGTGTATCTAAAGGTATATTCAGTATAATTAATTATAATTATTACATGATCATTAAGTTTGGGCAAAGTCGTACGAGTATAACGAGATAATGTTATAATTAATTTTTGTATACATATCCAAAACACGAAATGAAGAAAGAATGTACGTATTATAAATTAATTTTCTTGTAAACTCGCTTGTAGGAAACCTGGGACCATATAAGTAGTGCAAAACTTTACAAATACTTATCTAGTTATTGGGTGTATATTTATTATTATTCGGTTGTAATGTGCATCAAAATAATACACTTTTTTTAAATTTCTCTCCAAAATTTAATTATTTTTAAAAATGAAGACATAAAAGTATAATTCATCTATGCCAAATTGTTTAAACTTGTGAACCACAGGTAATTTCAAATAAAGGAACTAAGTGTTCTGCTATTTTATATTAGTACATTATTTTTGTCACGTGGGTTTGTATATGCTAGGTGGCAGATACATGAAGCAATAATAAATAAATGAAATTATTTTAAATAAATTAGTAAACTGGATATGTGGACAAATTTTAGAGGTATATAAGAATAATATTAATCGATGATCTGTTTTCAAAGGAACATATAAATGAGAATAATATTCTTATGGGTAAAATAAATCTTTGAATTTATACCATGAAATAGCGGTTAGCAAGTAAAACCTCATTTTACTTTATTGTTTATGTAGTATGAATCTGAGTGATCGAACGAAGCACATTTAATAAATTAGTAATTAGACTGGTAGCGTTTAAAAGTATTGAGTCAACCAAAACTGTCTTCATAATAAACTTTTATTTAAATATGGAGCATTCGAAATTCTCATTTTTAACCCGTTTAAAATTAAGCAAACGTCTTTGACAGTTTTATATACACACACAATTTTAAACGGGTAGAAAATTACATTGTCGAAAGCTCCCTAGTGAAAATAATTTTTTTTTCTGACGACTGTTTTGGTTGACTCAGCACTTTTAATATTAAATTTATTAACAGTAGTTCCAAGCATCTTAGTTACGAAGTTTCGTTTCAGACTTAACTTTTTGTAGCCTATTTTCTTTCAACGACAGAACTATTCTTTTATCAATGCCCGTCCCATCCAACAAAAAAAAAACGTTGTGAGGGACTACACCAAAAGTCATAGATTGCACTTACAGAATTTATTTTCAATAACATTTCATTAGATATTAGATTGATTGCACTTTACATAATTTATTTTCAATAACATTTTATTAGATACTATTCTTAAGGACTTAAATGTTCCTTTATCGTTTTCCTGTCAAATAGTAATTTTTAAACAAATTGCTATGACAAATCAGGAATAAAAATAAGTATAATTTGTTCTTTACCTACTCATCATAAATCTGAGACCAGATTAACGTTTTTCAGAAATCCTCTCAAACTCGGTCAGGATATATATGATTATAATATTATGAATAAATAAAAAATACAGCCAATTTGTCAGCAAACAATATTAGATTATCTATATGTTTTAAATGGATAACATATATTTGATGTAAAAGCGAATAATTTTGCGTCATGGACTGCGGCCTGCGACGGTTACAACGAAAAGAAAACTGCAAAATGTTGTAAATATATTAAATAAATATGAATATTGTTTACTGACAAATCGGTTGCCTTTTTTGTTTATTTATACTTGATTTTATTATAATAGTATGGTTATAGTTTACTGGTCCGTCATGTTTCAAGAAATTTTGAGAAAATCTTTCGTAAGAAGATTTATCAATTGATAAAGTTTCCCACCGTGAGAAGAGGATTATTAGGCCTTAAAGTGTAATTAGCGGCAACAATTGTAAAACGGTGACCTTTGTTTAGGGCCTGCGAAGTGTTCGCGGCACGAAGCTATAACAAGTGTGAAATACAAACGGGGGATGGTAGAATCACGCTGAGCCATGGAATCGTGCGGGAGTTGTATGTGCAGCGTTGTACAGATACGGTCAGAGGTTATCTTCGACGTTGGAGCGGGATGGTGCTGCCGATTAGATTGTCCGGAGGTCACAGAAGTCGAACAACCGACTGTGGAAGACCGAGCTTAGACTTTGGACGTGGATCATTTGTGTCTCGAGTCATAGTCTGGCTGGATGAAGACGAGACGTTACAACGTTATCAACTAGAAGCGGTTCAGTATACCACCAGAAATAGGAGGAAAAGAGACTTCCGTTAGACCGGAGTCTGCTTCCTTAGTCTCGTATGGTCTTCGTCTATTGATCGAAATAATCACACAAGTGTCTTGTACAAAGCTCATTGATTCGACGAGATGAATCTGTCTCGTGTCAATTTTACCCTAAATCGAATTTAATGTCTAGAAGTGCCAATAAGCAACACATACATCAGCAAAACAAATGAAGCACGTTATATAGGACTTCATTTAGACCATAAATTTAGTTGGAGCAACTGTAACGAGTATTACTTGGTTGATTATTAAATGATAATTAGAGGAGAACGTTTAGGTTTCTTTATTTATAGATATATATTAATGTAAGGATTAACAAAATAAAGAAAATTATGGCTTGTCGGCTCAGGTTAAGACGCGAACAAGATACCTGCGTACGTGTCAAAGATTGAAAATCTCGACAGTGTACCTTTGGTATATTTGTCAGCGTCGCCCCCCGCATCGGTAGATAAGCTACCCACTCCGTCTTCTCTCTCCTAGATGACGGAAGGAGAAGTAATCTCTCTCTCCTCCCCTCCCTCCCCCTTCTCTCTCTCACACAGATTGACTACGACCGCCGGGATATAGCTTAAAGATCCCACCCGGAGTTTCACCTAAAAGAGATGTAGGGAAAACCCTAGAAAACTTGTATCAGGTAGGTACTATTCTCACGTCCTCCCGAATGACAGGAGATGAGTTTGCTGTGGGGTCGCTGCATTCCCCTCTCCGTGTCTTCATCAGGTTCAGCAGGCAGTTGGCTGACTGATCCAATGGGATCAGCAGACAACTTTTATCGCATGCCCATTACATACATCTCGTAAAACAGATGAAGGTGCCTCGGCATGTGAGACCCTTGAAAAGAAAAACGAGAGAGTACGAGGTATTTCCAACGAATTCAGGTGAGCTCCACTCGACGGAACGAGCCAAAATGAATTCCTACAGCATCATCGCTGTTAGAGATATGTCAATTTAATCGCCTGTTATTGGTCGAACTCCCTAGACCACGAAATATAATTGGTCGAGGCAACATCATGGTTTCCAGATATTTCAAACCTTTCGAGAGACTGCGTTGGCACGGGAATTCAAGACAGAGATATTCAGGCTGACATTCCAAAACGTGTCAATTTGGCACTCCAAATGCCAACTGTTCACGAGGAACGCTCCTACTCATGGACCAGTCACTTTCGCCGACGACACGCATATCCAAGTAAACTAGCGTCTTCCACACAACATGAATCTCCCCATAGAAGACTTGAAAAGAAGAATAGGCCTAGGTTTATGAAAAAACATAACTAAAATGACATTAACTTCATGGCATAATAATGTTTTTCCTTCATGCTATATCGCAACGTAAATTTAGTTCATTTTGATTAGTTGTTAATACTCTAATAAATTTTAAGAACAGCTCTATATAATACCCAGAAAGCCTTAATCTTAATCGGGTAGACCCAATTTTTGTGTAAAGTGTATGAAGTTGATGTGACCGTCCAGAATTCAGATACCATCGTTATCTGGCTCTGATGGTTGGAGGTTAAATATGTACTAAAACCACTTGGTTGTAGGCAACATGCAGATAAAAGCACTGTTTTATATGTAAATGTTAAAGATTTAAAGGAATGTCTCTAATGAAATTACCTATATAAGCTGAAATGAATGATCGACAAATATCTGAAAGTCCATGTCATTAATTCAAAGTGTTTCAATAATACAAAAATTAAACCATCTGATTAATATTTCGGGCAATGGATAGGTTAAGCTTCCAACCATAAGGTAGGTGATTGTTTAGTCAGATTTGGGGCGTCTGCGGACTTGAAAGCCTTCCGTGGCGGGAGCAGTTATGCCCCTTCAGCCGTTTCCCTTTCGGAATAACTCAGCTGTCATAAAACAGGCTCAAGTGGTCGGGTTTCCGGTAGATAAAACAACCGACACATATTTCTGCCTCTCGAAACGACCCTCTGCTTCTGATACGCTTCTGTAACACTATTCTTTAACCTATGCTACGTTGCATATCCTTCCGTTTATATTTTAAACTCAGCCACAATCATCTTCAGTCGACAGTTCCATTATCTACGACACGATGATGATATCTGGACGATAATATCACGGAATTCTCTCGCCATCCACTGAAAAAGAATTTCTCTAAGAAAATAATTGGAATAGAATCAGGAAATGCAGTGAATAATTCTACATCAAATACAGTGGAAAGGATATTCATTCGCTGACTTCATATGACCAACCTCGTCAAAAAGGCAAAGTGTTTGATTCGAAAACAAGCGTAATAAATGTTACTTTTAAGGATTACTCTTGAGAAGACTAAACCAAATGAGATGATTTATCAATAGGACTGGATATCAGTTTTAGTTTAATTTTGTTTATAATTAATTAAGAAACCGTATAATTTTTCCTATCTTTCCCAAAAGTTCGGTTCAAATTTTATTGGAAGCCTACCTTGTATAGGGCTCTTGATTTTCTATTCTGCAACAATAAATGTAATACTTATTTTAATATTTGCGCAAGTTCATAAATCTTTGTCAATTACACTTCGCTTTTCTTGACAATAGCGAAAACGTTGTGGATCCCCCAATGTCGGATTCGACACATTTATCTTTTACAGAATTAAAATAAAATCAGTATGCTTTTCAATTGGTTCGTTCCACATAAAATGAATATTTGATATTGCCTCGTGGTTGTTCTATGAGACCCGGCTCTTTATTCATTTAAACCAAGCTATTCAAATACGAAACAGATACTGCGGTACAATATACAAATAGTAATACTGTTTTCTTATTTATGAGGGGTCACTGGAATGAGTGAAATTCAGTACATCTACCCCAAGACTTCCTTACTGTTCGCCAAATATTTCAAATTATTGAAATATTGACATAGCCCAGAATTATACAGATAATATTTTATGAAACTTGACAGTGAGAATCTGTGGTCAACAAATATACCAACCTTATACATCTTTGTTTGTGGAATGTAATTCATCAGCACCTGACTGCAGTCTGTCGGAACCAGTGCAGCGTTTCTCAACCGCAGGTACGCAGGAAAATTTTAGTCGTCAGCGAAAGATAATTAATATTATATTACGGTTTTGCTAACAAAAAAATATATATATTCTCACAAAACTATCTGTATTAATTTAGGTATTTAGGAAGTTTTCGACCCAATTATCATCATAATCATCCATTTAAAAAATGTCTTCTTTCGCTGTTTTTAACACGTTTTATTGAAGTTTTAATGAATCCATCATGGTTGATTAAACTTACATATCTGGCAGATATGTTTATAAAGTGCAATGAACTTTCCAGTACAAGGAAAAACGTTACATTTTTTAAATACAAGATATAAGATTGCATCTTTTGATATAAAATTAATACAATTTGGATTTCATCAGTTGATTTTAATTGTCCTCCTGCCTTCACGAATATAAATTAAATTTTAAAGTTGATGAAGTTCCAAAAATGTTTCTCGAACAGCTATATAGCTTGAAATCGACTATTTAGAAATATTTTCCGAAACTAGTAAGGGCGATTCCTGGGTTCAGAATCAATTTTCGGTGACAGTTACACAAGTAGTTTTAATGCAAGTGACTATGATAATCCAATTGATTTAATCAGTGACTCTAATTATAAACAAAGCTGCAGAGATAAGTCTGTATGCAATTTCTGGGCGAGTTTGTCAGAAGAGTATCCCAATATTTCAAAACACACCATTATTCTGTTATTTCAAATTTCTACAATCCATTTATGCGTCAAAGTGCAGAAACAGGCTCCACGAAACACCAGATATTAAAGTTCAACTTACAAATATTGTGTACAAAAGTCATTAAGTGCTTTATTTATTCACATTTTTATGTTTATATTATATTACAGTCCTATATTTAAAAAAATTGTTACATATAAACTAAAACTTTTTAAAATTTTTACAAGTAGGAATTACCGGACATAAAATATAAGCCAAGTGTTTCGTTAAATTGTCAGATTTTAAGAAGCGTTCCATTGCAGAAAAAGTTTGGGAAACCCTGATATGAGCAATAAATATATTTTGAAAATAAATTTTTATAATTGGGTTAAATTAATGTGGATTCATTCTATAATTTCATATTTGTGGATGATTTGTGTACACACAAAACATTAAAAAAATTTATTAAAGAATTAAAAGAAATTAATAATAATGATATTAGATTCAATATAAGCTACTTATTTAAACCCATAACTTGAATTGTAGAAGAAAAGATATTTTTTTCAGTGAATTTTAATCTATTTTTAGTAATTATTTTCTGTCAATTATATATCATTAAAATTTATGTTATGGAATCAAACGACATATAGCGTTATAGTTATAAAAGCTGTCAGTGCTGACCTTCAGTGGCACATCATGCAGCAACCCGTGCCAAGAATGTCTCCTCCACGGGCGATATAACTTCCATTAATCATTCGGAGAAAAACACCAATGACAAATGTACAATTCACTGACAGTCTTTATTTAAAGGAAAAGTAATTAACATTAGTTGATAACATGCTCCTGGCAAACATTCCTCAAAAGTAATAGCTTCTGATTATTTCTGTTCAACGTGCCCTTGGCAAGTTCTTTTCTTAAAATTAAATACGCAAATCAGTGTGAGAGGTTTATGAAGAATCGATTCTTGGACAGTGTTTTATTTTTGATTTCTTTTTCAGCGAGCCTGTCAATAAAATTAACAACATTCTATTCTTAAGTAAAATTCAGAAAAGGTCATTGACGTAGCCAATTCTACTTAAATAACGTCTTCATTACTACAGATGTCATATTTATGTGGTTTACCTTTCTAAACACTGGAGATATTGTTAATGATACACATGGCTATTTTCTAATTTAGAAGCCACAAACTTGATTATGAAAATTATTAATTAATATGTATGCATATAAGACAATATTGCTCCACTTCTAAGTCTGACTTGTCCTACATCTTTTTCAATAAAAATAATTAGATTCCTAAAACGTAAGGGCACACTATGGAAAACCAAATTTTGTTAGTGCATATTAATGATCAAAGTGTTTACGCCCAATAAAATACGTGTTATAACCATAAGATACCATTTATAACACGAACAATGACGATTAAAAATTAAGCTCACGAAAGTTTTAGACTGCAAACAACCACCTGAAATGGTGTACTGCTACATAAACTTCGCCTTAATCTACAGAAAACCAAAAGTTTTTAAGGTTTATAAAAAACAACAGCTACACCCCAAAGTTTATCTTTTGGTCGGCCTGAAAATTAAAATGGCATCACAATATAGACTTAGGAAAACTGGAGTTTTAACAGACTACAAAAGTGTTCAGTGAAAAAAAAATGCTTTAAATTTGTAACTTACTCTAAATTGAGCATTAAGTCAAAATAAAGCACGAGGAGTGATTTTAGTCCATGACAGTCAATATAACCTGGGTTAGATAAAGAATTTGCTCAGTGTAATCAGGCAGCATTTTGGAAGAAGGGATTTCTTACTGTGACGAGTAACGTAAATGTAATATTCAAAATTAAACAGAGAAGACAATGAACGGACGTGGCTAAATACTCCTTTGTAAATAGGACCGTAAAAGACTGGAATAATTTGCCTATAAGTCTACTAGCGACTTAGAGACAGAAGTAGAGACATGGCTTAACTTAATTTATTCAGGTTTAAAGTTGTGTTAAAGTATTTGTATATTCAATGTTTATATTAATATAATTTTTTTAACTTATATTCCTTTATTGGAATGCTAAGTGTATGTTTCCACCGGACTCAGCCCATTGTAACGAAATAAATCTATCTATTTGGGATGTAATGGATATTTCCTGGCACCAGCGGTCGTCAGTCCAGTTGCACCAGTGTGAAAAACGTGTGTTGACCACTGATATTCCAAACACTTGTTCAGGATGCGCAAGCAATTCGTGGTAAGCCAGAAATTTTCAACAAATTCAGACATTCATTTATCCGTTGTGAACTTTGTGCACAGGTAAATGGAAGTCAATTTGTGCAATTGCTCCAATAAATACTACAATACATGTATTTTTAATTTAATTTCTAAATTATAACAGTCGTCAGGCGGGAGGCGCGCTTTTGAAATTTTTGTAAAATTTCGCAGTAACGAGGAGAGTCTGACTAAAATTCCAAGGGATAAAATGTTTGTATTGTCGCCCTCCCTCACGTCTATTTCAAACAGCTTGGACAGTCATGGGTTAGACACATATAGATATGAAACTAACAGAAATTATGAAATTTTGAACTATAATTTAAAACATTAATGAAATAATTTAAACAGGTCAGACGTCCTATACGAGCTCAGAATCTTCTCTGACTGTTATAACAAAAAGACTAATTTCATTATTGGATGACCAGTTTCATTCTTATTAATAAGTTCATTGGTCCTTTACTGTTTTATCCCATGATAAAATTACTGTCTTTATGTTATATCCGTTAGAGAAGATGCTAAGCTCATATCGAAACTTCCGGTTTGTTTAAAAATGTTCTTTTTCAATATTTCTCTGTTAATGGTTGTATTATCATTACATACATCATTATATACAGTATACTTAAGTAAACCTGAAAACATGAGGATGTCAATCATGATGACTGAAATAAGCTTCAAGTAATTAGTATTTTTTTCGGTGTTGTAATAAAGTGAGAAAAATCTGAAAATAACTAAAATAAATCCTACGAAAAACGTAACTAGTTAAACAACTTAAAAATAAAACTGTGCCAATATAATAAAAATGCTAACTATACTTCTTATGTATTATGTAACTTTTTCACTTAACATTTGCTTGGTACAGACTTAAAAAAATTTTAGCTTATGAAATGAATCAATTAGTTCGAAAATAGAAGAAGCAAAATTTATAGAGTGTGAGGCATGTAGTTTGTTACATACAGTATATATGAACATCGTTTTCTAGTATTAATATAGTTTTAATGCATAGGACGAGATGACACATTTTTAGAAATCCCGCTGTGAATACCCCCTCAGGACTGACTGTAAATATTCAGCGTCGTCGGTCTCGTTGATACACATGTTATGCAACGCAATTATCAGACTACGAGGATATCGTAATAGCACATAAACAAACCGTGCTTGCAGTGATAATCTGTAAATTAAGTCGTAGCGATAACTTTCAGTTAACCTTTGTAGGATGATGCAACACAGTAATGCTGATTGTTAGCACAACGTGTACAACACACCAACTACTACATGTAAATTAGAAACATATTAAACGTGAAATTTATAGAAAGCTTTTATTTTAGAAACGGCGTACCACTTATACGTGCCGTTAAAAAGAAAAGAACACGGGTGGTAAAATATATTAAATAACACTACTGACCAGAGAATGATTTCTTTTACGTTGATGTTTGCCTGTTATTTATCGCTTTCATCATTGTAATTCTAACAGACTTAAAAATATATAGCTACATGTAGTCCCAACAACAGATATATAAGAAAAATTTCAAAGATATTAGGACTCATTTCAAAATTATTTCCAAAAATAATGTACTGAATTAATTCTCTCCTTTTTTATCTAGTGGCCAACTCTTTTTAACAGAAAGCAAAGGTGAAAATGAACATAAGAGAGTAACGTATAGGTATATAAGGAGGAAACATTCATGCAGTAGCTGCAAGTATTTTGTTTAAACAATATTTAGAAAATCGGATTGGAAAAATCTCGACCGGCCTGAAATTCAAACCTCCAGCTTTTCGGGTGGGTGTTCTTCTGTCTGAGATAATCGCAGTCGATTCCCAAACACCACTATATCTGTCCATTCCTTATATTCCTGAAGCTCAGGCTGATCTACAATTTAATAATCACTGCTTAATTTCCATAGTTACAGTTGTGATTGTAAAACACAATGAAATAAGGAGTTTGGCGTTGGGTTGAGTGAAATTGAAGATGGTTGCAGAGACGGTAATAAAGCCTAGACACTTTGACGCGTGTCTGAGTTTTATAAAATCTTTGGGAGTCCGTCACACCTAGCTGGGACATGACCTGGTATTTTCCTCAAATATCTGTGGAGTGGGGTGAATGTCTCCTCCCAAATTCTAAAGGTAAATACTTTTAATTAGAGAGGAAATTAAGTAATGGAGTGGGGAAAAGTTATAAAAGAAAGGACGCAGATGGAGTTTGGAGGATTAAGAATAGGGGAAATGAAAAAGTAGTTTACCATTTGCGATTGGCAATGGCCTTTCTGGGTATGTGATTGATGCACACACACACAGAGAGAGAGAGAGAGAGAGAGAGAGAGAGAGAGAGAGAGAGAGAGAGAGACTAAGAGCAGGATTGAGAGACTACTTCATGAATTTTAAGACCTAGGGCGGAATGATCTTTATCGTGTCAGCGGATAAGAAGCTTAAATGACCAAGTTGTTCATTTTCCAACAAGGAAGCCGAGAGGGGACCGGTACGAGATCTGAAGACGAGCGGCGAGTTCCAGCGACATGTTCCAGGCCCAACAGATGAAGGTAATTACTCTTACGATTTATTCATACTGCCAATTCCCATTCTATGACCTGAGAATGGTTCGCATGTGTCTAAATGTTAGTTTGTAAATATTGTATAATGTTTGTATAGTTATTGTTAATCTTACGAAAAGACCTGCTTGGTAAATTGAATTCGATTAAATTATTTTTATTTCCATTTCATAAATGTCAATTTAATTGATTCCCATTTTTATATATAATATGCTTTATTTTAAAACAGTATTACCCCATATGTTAATTTCACAGTGAAGAGTGTACATTTTGATCAAATGCGTAGCAATTTAATTCAAAGACAGAAGAATTGTGTAAGAAATTAGACAAATTAGCAGCCAATTAACAGACAGTGGTTAGCGTGGTATGTAGATATTTCAATTTTAAATCACCTGACTAAAGCAATGATTGCAGAACCTTTCGAGGCAATTTTTATCACTTCCTTTTTTCGGTTAATGTCCTACGTTTTCTATATCTTTATTATTCACGTGATAGACATTTTATATTTTAGATAATGCTTAGTTCGTACTTGGAAACGTTAAAATAAATGAGGAAAATTGAGTAGAGAGGCATCAGTCCCAAAACTAATAAATGCATATTGGCGTTTTTATTTATGCTGATGTATGAGTTGAGATGATGGTCTTTGGTAGTTTTAGGCAGTACCATATGTACCTCAATTCTCACTATTAATATTTCAAATACACAGTGAAACCCGACTGGAGACGTCTCGCGAGGTTCTATCAACTATTGTCTGTTTACACTCTGCTCTCAACTACTCGCTGTTCGCCACTTCTTGAACCCATGAATTTATATCCTCTCCACCATTTGACAGTCAGTGTTCTCAAAGTACCATCATTTTCATAAATAAGTGTAGCAGTGTAGACACGCCTTTGCGAAATGTCATCACGTGCTAGTAATTAAATCTCGTGTTAACACAATAAGGTTTTGTTGAAGAAACTGCTATTATCCTCAGAAAACTTGCACAAAAAGCTATTAGTTTACTCAGGACGATCTGTCACAAATCTGACTGAGTACTTTGCCTCTTTCGGTTTCAATAACAAGGGTATAAACACCCATAAAGTGTCCAGATTAGCCATTGTGTGAGACAATTGGACTCACTCTTCACATAATCCCAGAAATTTTCTCCCGTTTTTTTGAGTATTTTAATGTATAGCTTCATAAAAATATAGAAGTACTCTATCCATAATATTAAATGAAATCTGTCTCTATACACTATGAACTAGAACAATATTTAATAAACAAATGTTTAAATTAGTAGCATAAATTTAAAATTTAAAATAATATGAAATTGCTTTAATCTTAACAGAAAACATCTGTACTTATCTGACTTGATAACGTTTCTTCTACCAATTGGTAGATCTTATCAAGTGAATTCAAGAGATTAAAATGTAATTCGGCTACATCAACATGGCCAACAATGAGTATAATAGACGATACTTCTAGTTTGCAAAATGTAAATCCTTGAAATTATTCTAGATTCGAAATTTTTGTTTTCAGTCTTTGAAAGCACAAATACAGTAATTAGACTATTGTAGGTAAAATAAATTGTTATTCATTTGATCAATTTTAATGTTGTGAAAAACTTCTCATAATGTCAGAATTCTACATTTCTGTATGGTATGAATTATTATTTAATTGTCAATCTAAATCAATGTTATGCTGACTATTCTTCCTAATAAACAAAATTTACAACTCGTTTCTTGAGAAATGTAGAAAATAACTCCGTAATAAACGCTGTTTCGATATTTATTGCATACTTTTCAGCAAAACTTGCTACTCGCTGTAAAACTGTCGAGTGGGATAAGGATATTAAACCTGAGAAGGGGAGGGGGGAGATGGGGGACAGGAAACTTGTTATGAATACGAAAACTGCGGGGTTCAGCTCACCTTATTATTTAACTAAAAATAAAACGATACACGGCTCTATTTTTAAATTCTTAGACTCTTTCATTTCACCTCACCATTTCCGTTGTAGGTATACAGATTTAATGAATGAGTTTCTACCTGATTTAGTCTGTCATTAGTTGAAACACTATTTTAGTATCAGTCTCACTAAACTGATAAGCATGGGAAAAAATAAAGCCATTGAGAAATATAGCCTAAGAAATTAGAACGTTTCGAATACGTAATTGCTAATTTCACGTTTCTGTTTACTCTATGAATAAATATAAATAAATTATTAGACCTAATTACGATTAAATTCTTCTACAATCAGTAGAAGATAAAGTCTTTGTTACGTCTCTGAGAAAACTGTATTATTTTGTATTATATTTCACTAACTTTATATCGGAATCAGAAACTCTGACAAGTGTCTAAGCTTCAATGTTTAGTTGTTTAATTAACCAATATTGTGAATTGCAGACGTACAACTGAGTGTGGCAGGTGATTAAATGGGTCTAAAAATAAGATTTAATTAATTTTTGAAATGAAAGATTAAAAAGAGAAAAAAATTTCAGTTGTTTATGTTGTAATGGATCTAAAATCCATGGCCAAATATCTAATCTTTATAAATCTTAATTTTTTGGAGTAGTCAGTACACATTTGTATGTCTTATAAATTATATTTTTTTAACAACAGTTTCGTAAAATATTTCAAGTGAGGAAAATGATTTTATTAAAAGTGGGAATGAATAACTTTTGGAGCGGAACCCAAATATAACTCTTGTATTAACTGAAATAAATTAACTTACAGATACCAAGTTTTTATTTAGTTGAATCGACGTTTCGTCGCCATATTTGGAATTTCCTCAGGTAATGTGCAATTGTAAAAAAATGGCAGCTTCACGTTTCGGTAGGCAGTCAATTTTGGTTCTCTTTCATAAAAATTTGACATTGACTTTAAATTATTTAATGTAATTATTGAAAACACAGACGTTAATTAATTATTTAAAACTGTTGTTTACCCTTATAATTTATTTTTTCATGTTATTAAATTGAGAGAAAATTCTGGTAATTAGTTTACAGAAATTATAATTCTTAAGAGTAAAATTTTATGATTCTGAGGTAAACATCGTGGGATCCACTTGGACGCCGTTGAGATTCTCTGCATTAAAGTATCAAAAGTTGTCCAAGTTCTAATGAAATCGTTGTAACCAGAATTCCGTAAACTAACTTAAGACAATCTCAAGCTTTAGGGTTAAATAATATGTTAATTAAGAGAAGCTATTCCGATACCTTTTTCATAATTTTAAATTTGATCCAATCACATGTTAATAACCGGCGAGATTCAACAAAACATTTGATGTGAAACGAGAAGTCGGCTCATTACTTTAAAATGGTAATAATTAATGTGAAATATTGAATACTTCCCTTGACTTAAATTTTCTGCGGTTCATTACATAGCTCTTAAAATTAATCACCGCCCCAATGGAAAAGAGCGTGTGTGGCATGGACCAACAGCAGCGACGCTACATCTGCCATCTCACGGTTGCTGAGGGAACTCCTCCTCCAGCCTCATTTCCATAGCAACCATATTCACTGCGCAGACAGCTTTCTTAGCAAATTGATTAATATGAGCAAATTTTCACCTTTCTCCTCGACAAATTATGCAATAAAAATGGTAATTAATGCGGCCGGAAAGTGGAAGATAATTTTAGTCAGGAACCAAGCGATTTGATTGAAAAATAACAAGAAAAGGAAAGACCCAAGGATCTTGATGAAATTCGGGAATGAGTTTTTCCCTACCTACCAATTTGTCTTCATCAATAAAGATTAGAAATAAAATTTGGAAACTCAGAGGTAGCCTGTAAGACGTCTTTTAACTTTAATTAAACCAGAATAGCAAATTACACGTTTCCTGGTCTATTCCGGATGCCATGTATCTTGAACACGTTTTCATATTAATATTTCGTTGCTGTTGGTTCATTAGCACATCATAAAAATAGATGTGCACAGGCGTTAGTTCAAGAAAGGAAATATTTTTGAGTTGGAATATAATTTGAACAATGCAATATCTAGCTACAAATTAATAGCCAACTCATTCACAATAATATTTCGTAAAACAATTTACAAATATTTTACTTAGTTAAGTCCATTATATTAAGTAGACGTAGTAAAATGTTTTTATATCTTTTCGGAGTTCATTTTCATTCACTTATGTGCTAAAACTGCTAATCTGCTTTGGTGAAGTGGACAGTTTCCTTGACTTCCGTAACACAAACCTCGGAAGTCGAATACCTGCACATCAATTGATGTTTATGTCTACCATGTTCAAAAAAAGGAAAACAAGGTTAAGGCTGAAGGAAAATTGCGACACTGTCCACATGTTGCCCTAAAATTCAGAAATGACAGTCTGGCAGTCGTCAAGGTTGATCAAGGGTCTCAAAATGAGAGAGAGAGAGAGAAAGGTCTAAATTTATTAATTTTCGATGTCTGAAACATTCTTAAGACTAAATAGAGGTATAGTCATTGACATGTTCGTATGCTTATTAGTTGTAGCATCGGATTTAAAGTTACAGTTTCCTGACTAGAGGCAATGTTTAATGTCTCTGCGCAACTTGGACTGTCCATTGGAGAATAGCCACGAAAAACTGGGATAAAGTGAATACAGTTGTTTATTTGTAATTTTTTTCATGTTGGTTTCATTCAACCAAATTTATTACGATGCTGTTTCATTATAACACGTTCTTTGATCCTTCTAATTGTAATGGTAAAATGCAAGTATACTTGTTATATTGTATCGATGGTGTAATAAAAGATATACAATAAAATTATTGAGTTCTTCGTAATTATTATTTATCTGCTGTTATGACTCACTGACTTGAATATCCAAGCAGCTACTGAGAAATATACGATAACAGAATTAATAAACGAAATACTCGTGCATACTAATAAAATACTTATTGAGAATATTTATTGAGATATACAACAATGTAAACACAACCTACATCGTTTGTTCTTTCTGAATAAAAGCAAAATAAAATTTACGAATATTGTAAGATGCCAAAATCACGCAAGGAATAATATTTTACTATCACCCTAGGCACGTTAACAATGACTCTGTTATTATTCATTCAAGTTTTCATTACTCTTTTCTATTTCTATTTTAGTAAAAATATAATTATACCCATGCCGAAGAAGACTGGGGATGAAAGACGCGAACATTATCTCATGCATGCAATGTATTAACAGAAATGTATATAGGAGGATGGAACGACAAATAGAATGCGAGTTAGGAAAATATCAGTTAAGTTTTTAGGAAGAATATAGGGAAAAGACAAGCAATATTGACTCTGCGTCTAATTTTAGAAGACAAATTAAGAAAAACAGGTCTAAGTTCATGGCATTTGCAGATTTAGAAAAAGCGTTTGATAATGGAACACACTATTTTAAATTTTGAAGAGGACCGGAATAAAATATTGAGAAAGAAGGCTTATCCGTAACCTTTACAGACGACGGTCAGCATTAATTAGAGCTGAAGATCAAGAAAAGAATGCAGAAATAAAGAAAGGAGTAAGAAAAGGATGCAGTCTGTCGCCCATGCTGTTTAACTTATATATAGGACAGGTGATGAAGAATGTTAAAACGGAATATGGAAAAAGAATCATACTTCAAGTAAAATAAATAAAAACCCTGCGCTTTACGGATGTTATTGTAGTATTAGCGGAGTCAGAAGACTTGGAAACCATAACAAATGGCATTAACGTGGTCCTCGAGAAAAAGTTCAATATGAAGATTAGTAGAGGTAAAACAAAGGTAATAGAGAGTGGTACGGGAAACAGTGGAAAAACAAAGGATATTAGATTTGGAAGGGATATTTGGAGGAAGTTAAGGAATTCTGCTACTTGTCAGCATGATAACTAGGAGTAGTAGAAGTTTAGTAGACATAAAAAGTAGGATGGCACAGGCAAGGAAGGCTTTAGCAAAACAGAGGAATGTAAGTAATATAAATGTGAATATTAGGAAATCATTGCTATAAGTGTTCTTATGGAGTGAGGCGTTATATGGGTGCGAAATGTCGACAGTGGGATTTGCATAAAGGAAAAGAATAGAACCTTTTGAAATGTGGGGTTGTACAAGAATGCTGACAATCAGATAAGTGGATAGAATTACTAACGGGGAAGATCTAAGTATACTAGGGGAAGCCAAATCAATATGGAGGACATTGACCAAGATAAGGGATAGATTAATAGCCACGTTTTGAGACACAATGGTCTTGTAAAATTATCATTAAGAACAGTAGATGGAGGCCAAAGATGGAATACGTTAAGCGGGTTAGGGAGGATGTGGGATGTCGCAGTTATGCGACAATGAAAAGATAGGTTAGCATTGAGGGTTGCATCAGACCAGTCTTAGGACATAGTTCAGCAATCCAATTAATATGAATTGGGGCTCATGTAAGTACCACACATTAATGTTACCAAATTGGCCGTTTTTTACTTTTGTGAGAAACTTTGCAAATTTGGTAAATTATAACTTTAAAAATACCTACAATACAATCATTTCCGATACTGTCCTATAATTTAAAAACATTTATGGTGAAGTGCATTTAATAAATTTCATAAGTCAGATTCAATACGTTTTATGAGAAGTTCTTTGAAATATAACATAAATTTTAATAATTGGTATGTTAAAATATCGACCCAGCTGTAGCTCGAAAAACTGTAATCTCCCGCTTGATTTTCAAAATTAAGTTTCATGACCTATGGTTCAGCTTCAATTTGGAACTAGTGTTTAGTCTTTGAAATATATATACAGAAATATGTTCCATAGTGTTCACAAAACCTTAATTTTCAAATTTGCGATTAGTGACATTTGTGTCTTAGTGTGTATGATAATTATAATACTTTTCTATGAAATATACTGCATTCTATAATTAGATTATTAATTCAAAATTGGATTCGATCCCTATTACCAACATAAAAATACGATGGGCATTTTAGAATAGAGATACATTGATATAGAAAACAATTGTAGGAGCTGTTTGGTACTTCCCTGACTTTCGGTTGGTATCACTGGGAATACATGAAGAATAAAAACTCTTTTTTTATAACGTTCAAATTGATTTTAATGATGTCGTGGCCTCGTGAAGTTAGCATATTATCTGAACAACTTTCAATGATCCAGTTTTTCTTTCTGATGGTGGAAAACCAGCTAAAATGATTTTACAGTATGGTGAAAGCTGTATGAACCACGGATATTTTATACCTGGGTATAACAGTTCAAAAACGGTCGAATCTCAGTGACTGACGTGCAACGTCCTGGCCGGCCAGTTGGAGTGTCAACCCACATTGATGACATTAATCGTATCAACCGTCGTATTAATGTTGAACATATAGCAAGAAAAGTCACAGAAGTGTTGACACAAAGCATAATATTGTCAGTAACAACATCATGCACAGTAAAATCGAATGCCAGTGTGATATTCCCTTATAAAATGTTCTATTCAGGAAACTTATAATGTTTTTGATACGTAAATGGACCACGTTGTGATCAAATTTTCTTGATATCAGACCTATGTCTGGTGTTATGTATCAATGTGTACGACATCACTGATTGAACACGTCCATTAATCAGCTGTATTGAGATACTCTACAGACCGAGAAAATAGATCAGTCTAATTACTCTGATAGAACCGAGGACCCTAACCTGTCTTGCGCATGGATATACAGATTCTAATACAACTACTAATCAGTGGGATCATTTGGTATTTGATGAACCCTTCTTATCATACTCACATCCTCCTTGAGCCTTCATTGGCAGTTCCGACCAAGGCCTCAAGCAAGAGCAGCGCTGCTGGAGTGTCATCAATCACCGCTTTTATCTGCACACTGAAGAGCCTTGGGATAACGGAACACCTTTCATAATGGTCATTAATCACCGTACAAACTTTTATTCATTTCACACGGTAAAAGTCTTATCTAAAACTTTGTTATAAAGTTAGCGATCAGCATTTAATTGCCGCGTTAGGCACTTAAACAGAAACCTTGGCCAGTGTTTTAATTACTAAGTCCTGTTTAAAAGTATCATAAATGTCGTGAGCTGCAGATGTTCAACAACAGTTTTATGAAGCTCAGAGTCTTGTTAGCCCTTTTCTATGAGCATACAACCATGAATTATCAAGACTTTCAGCAACAAACATAATCCGAATTTACAACATTGCTTAGGCTTTCACGTATTGTACTATTTGAGAACAAACAATTTTTCAGATTCCTATCTCAGATGGATTAACCAGGTACAAAACACTTTTCGCTTTGGTATGTAGATACATTTTTGTTAATCGATTTTTCGCTTTCAACCTTTCACTTTACTATGGATCATATTGGACATTCACCAAGTTGGAAGACCAGGGTGTCGTATGTCGAATAATACTGCTGGTAAGCGTTTACTAAGTCGTCACGAGTTGACTAATTTTAAACTGTGCAAAACACTCCATTGAAACACAAAGAGGTGAAACTTCTTCACTGGTCTGAATGTATTTACTGTACTATTTTCTGTACCATGTCTATAGTATGAAACTAGCATGGTGGCAGGAGATAAGGAGGAGGGTTATGGAAAAATAATTTCCCAGCTCAAAGAAGTAATGCCTTTAAACGTCCTGGTAGATTGCTGAGACAGGACCTTGGTCTGTCGTGGACAGCCCTGACGTCCCCTCACCTGCTGGCTGACCAACAATGTCCCAGTGCCGCGACAATGGTAATTGCGACAGGCGTGAATGGTGACTTTATTGCCATTGTGGCCGTGGATGCAGCTGCGGGGCGTAAGTGTGGCTTGGCCACTGCTGCTTACTCATGGCGCCCCTTTAACGAGGTTCCTGCTCAGTGCAGCACGAGTAATGGCGACAAATGATACTTTGTCACAGGACCCGGCCAAAAGGAACTCGCTGAGTCGTCTGACTTTTTTTCCCCAGAACAAAGTGAAACATTTTAACCGTTACGTCGTTCTGCATTACCGCTTTATACTCATTATAAAAGGAATGAGTTACGAAATAATTATTTCTCATCCTCTCATGTAACTCGGTGAAAACGAACTACTGTATTATTAAGATACGAGCATTACTTATACAAGTAATGCTTTTAAAAATCATTATTTGAAAACAAAAACTTAGTAATTCGTGTCACTTTTTAACATAATTTAATAGTTTATTACGCCGTTGAGAAATCTAAATTTTTAATATAATGCCATTCAGTTAACATAATAATAAATTTACAAATCATGTATCCTCCTTATTTTATGAAAACCTAAAATTTGTTTTGACTGCAATACAATGGGGTTGATTACATGAAAAAATAACTCAATATTTTTCCTTGATTTTATTTAGAGCCCCATCAACTGTTAATGGTCATTATCGACTTTCTACAATTCGGGAAGGGATTAACGGTGTGGGAAATCACACAACACCCATGCCCTTCCCTGGATTCGAACCCGCAACCACCGTCGTGAGAGGCAGCGACGTAGACTACTACACCACAGAATGTCGGGCAAAAATATAAGTTATACAATAATGCTTGGATATATTACAACCTTTTGATAACTTTATTTAACATATATTTTCATTGATATTGTTGTGGTGATGGTCTGATGCAACCCTCCATGCTAACCTAGCTTCCTCAAACCTTTTCATTTCAGCATAACTACCACATCCCACATTCTCCCTAATATCCTTAGCGAATTACATCCTTGGTACCCTTCTTCTGTTCTTACCCTACACACTTTCCTCTAATGCTAATTTTACAAGACCCTCATGTCTCAAAACGTGGCCTATTAATCTATCCCTTATCTTGGTCTACGTTCTGTATATAGATCGCCCTTCCCCTATTCTGTTTAGAACTTTTTGGATAGAGGTTTTATCCACCCATCTGATTTTCAGCATTCTCCTGTACCACCACACATTTCAAAGGCTTCTATTCTTTCCCTTTCTGTAACACCTACCGTCCACTTTTCGCACCCATATAGCACCTCACTCCATATCATTTTTAGCAATAATTTCTTAATATACACACTTATATTTCCCGTAAGTAATTTCCTCTTTTTCGATAAAGCCTTCCTTGCCTGTATTATCCTACTCTTTATGTCCACTATACTTCTACCATCCCTAGTTATTACGTTTCCCAAGTAGGAGAATTCCTTAACTTCCTTCAAAATATTCCTTTCCAAACTAACACTCATTATTATTTCTCTGTTTTCCTCTATTAATCCTCATATTGAACTCTTCCTCCAGGACTACGTTCATGCAATTTATTATAGTTTCCAAGCCTTCTTCTGACTCCCCTAATAATCAATACCGTCGTAAAATCGTAGGGATTTTATTTGTTCTCCTTGCAGTTGATTCGTTTCCCATATTTCGTTTTAACCTTTTTCATCGCCTGTTCTGTATGTAAGTTAAACAGTATGGGCGACAGACTGCATCATATCTTACTGCTTTCTTGATTTCTGCATTCTCTTCTTGATATTCAATTCTAATTAATGCTGGCTGCCTTCTCTAGATATTTTATTCTTGTGCTCTTCAAAATCCTCAAAAGTGGGTTCCAGTTCCCATTATCAAAGTATTTTTCTAATTCTATAATGTCATGAACGTAGACCGGCTTTTTCGTATCCCGTTTTCCAAACTTTGTCGCAAAGTCAATATTGCTTCTCTTGCCCCAAATTGTTCTTAAAACCAAACTGTTATTCTCCTAGCTCGCATTCTATTTGACGTTCCATCTTCCTATATACTATTTCCGTCAATATTTTGCATTCATGAGATACTAAACTGTGCTGTTAGCATCTATCAGCCCGTTTTCTTCGGTATGGGTACATGATGTTGTTACTAAAATATTCTGGTATTTTTCCTGTTTCGTAAATTTCGCAAACTATTCTTAACAGCCATGATATTGCATCTTCGCCGGATGATCGTATCCACTCCACTGTAATGTTAATAATTCCTGGTGTTTTACAATTGCTCATGTCTGGCAGCGGCTTTAAAATTTTGTGTGCCAACTCTTCATCATTTGCCTCTTCCTCTTCTATTACTGACTGATACTAATGATTAATATTTGGTATACAATATTTACCAAAATATATATTATATATTTATATATAAATATATAGGATAAAAAATTTACTTTTCTTAAATTATTAAAAGATAAATTTAGTAATTGTTTTACAGACAAAATAAAGATTTTACTCAGTTACTATTTCTGCAGTGAAACCCTGGAAAGCACCATTTGATCCTTTCTTGTGAGATCCTTGGAGAAGAGTAAATCTTGATTATTGTTCAGGTTTAGGTGGAAAGGTCCGTTGTTACTCTTTTGCCGTGATTCCAGTGATCCAGGAAATTCGTGTTACATAACTTCCATGTCATCTGCGGAGCATGCCTGAATTTGTTATTCGTTTATCTTGATGGTCAGAAAACTCTTTTCCTACGTTTTTTTCTGTGGGACGGAGAGATGATCATTTAATGAGCATGGGACATGAAACTCCATTCTGAGATTTTGACACGCCAGTATATAGCTCTTGGGTGATTGTAACGTTCATTATCATCATTAATTATTGATTTCCAAACAACACTGTACTTATTATCTGTTAGTGAAAAATCTGTTCTTCCAAGAGTCGTAATTCAATTTTTATGGGATAACAAGTCCGTTACCTCTGTCATGAAGATACAAAACAAAAGGAATACAACATTTGGACTCAACTTGAACTGTGACATCTACACCAATAAATAAAATTGCAGTGTCTGTCTGGAATATTTGAGGGATAGAAACAGGAATTTATCTTCAAGTTTCGTAAACGTAATTTTGGCAGCAGGAGGGAGAGGGAGAGACGGTGAGCATTTCCACTTCATCTATTGTTGCAGGAGGATTTTTGTCGGAGGTCACGACATTGTTGTTGAGGCATAGTTGTTAGTTCAGATACAGGATTGTGAACATGTGTTCGCTGTTAGTTTCAGCTCCACGCAAATTTGTAAACCACTAATCGCATAACATTAAAAGTTTTGTAATAGATTGTCACGCGAAGCCTAAATATCCGTCCTAATAGTCTCAAGGCTGGTTTGTTAATATGGTCGGTGAATGGTAATTTCAATTTTAAACATAATTTTTCTGGCATTAAGTTTAATAATAAATAAATAAAAATACAGTCAAACAAGTCCGCAAATCAATTTAATTGGCATTTAGTTATTATAAATACAAAGTTTCATCCGACTTTGTGGACATCTTCAGGTAACTATACACAAAATATTATTAAATCAATAAATTGTTTTGATATTATGAAGCGTAAATTTCAATAAAGCATAAAAAAACGACATATTTTTCAATGAATGAAATAATTAAATTGTGGGTAATTTGGTGTCCCGGACTATCTCCTACGACAATTTAGTTATCTTTTTTAATATAGTACCTCACCATTTTTCAAAGTTGGGTTTAAATTCTGTACTAATTTTATTTTTTCCTATTTTAATGTATGAAATTAAAAATACTCCAATTTTATTGTCTGGATTCTTTATTTTATTTGTAGTGATTTCTGATGATTGTCTCTATTTTTAAAGGTAGAACATTTTAATCATTGCAGTTGTGGTGTATACAAACCGATGTTTTCCAATCGTTGTCCATTATTTTCATTTGAACATACGTCACCTTCCCATGTTTTTCTATCCTATCTTATTCGCTTTCGAGGTAAAAATAGATTATACTGAAATATACAATATAGTGATTTGAAGAGATCGTTGACCTACGTGGCCCCTGTAAGTCGGACGCCGTATTTGCACTGCAATTGTGCGCAACTCCGCCTCCTTCCCCCGCGCTCGGTGTCACGAAACATCATGAGGTAGCCGGCGAGTTCCGCAGAGCCAATGTAACTGTTTGCCGAGCTATTTAATGCGTGTTAAGGCATTGTGTGGCCTCGCCTTTAACAACTGTATGGCTGAACAAACACATTCTGCGAGGAGCCGCTCCGTGAAGGCGTAACACGGCTAGACATTGTCCGTGTTTCCTCGGCGTGGACTCCACCCACATTGCGACAATGCTTCCACATAAATACTGGAGCGAGGTCTTTGTAGGAGCTGACCGCTGAGGGGGCGTTAACCGGACACAGAACTAGTGCGACCGTTCCGTTGTGCTCTGTTGAAAAATTGTTGCAGTCAGATAAATACCTCGCATTGTGTCTGGCTGCGCGGCTCTGCGGTCGTAAATATGATCCTCTGACGTTTAGAACTCCATTCAGGCAAAATCGTGAGGCGTTCAACATAATAACGTGTACTTGGATATGTTATACGACGTTTCATGGTGTCATCAATTTATGTTTCATCACCTACCATACTTTTGCAATCCTTAGAGCCAAGCAACCGATTGAGTGTACTAAAGGGCTTGACACAAAACATGATTGCATAGTCATATTATTGACTGAAAAAAGTAATATCCCGATTAAACAACAAACCATCTATTGAAATGGACCAAGTACGTCAGTGACGTCTCTGAGGGATACAATAGATATTTTTAAAATAAAACCACTCATCTTCGTCAGGAATTTGTTTCGTTCATTATTAGTCAAAACTGACGAACATGACCTTAAAATTTACCAGTCCAGAATTCATTATTCCTGAATTAAACAGTCTAGCTACGGTTGTAATAACAGCAGATACTCGTAGGGTTTTCATTTCTATATGTAAAAACATTCCGCATAGTATTTTTGTGAAAGGAAATAGTTCTCATCAAGCAGCAAGCTTATCATGCAAGTTATGATTCAATATTGCTAAAAGTAACAAAACTCTGTCTGATGGAGTTTGGTAAACACTGCATGCTCAAAGTTTGCGATATTTTATATCCTGACAAAAGAAAAGATTTTGAAATAATAAGCTTATCTTCGGAAAAACGTCTTCACGTATTTCCTAGAATTAGGACGTGAGGATTGTGATTAGTGAATTGATAGGTGAGCCTAGCTTAGGTTTACGGAATGGAGAGATGTTAAGTTGGTCCTGGGACGTCGACTCGGATTAGCTCAGTTGGTGGAGCATGCGGCTGGATATCGCAAGGTCCTGGGTTCGATTCCCTGGTCCGGATGACATTTTTCCATTCTTGTCTTTCTTCTAAAAAAAATAACTATATGCTTCATTGGGCTGAAATTGAGCATTCCCACTAACTTAGCTTACCATTTATTATGTTTTCCAAGTCTTCTTATGACTCTTCTAATGCTACAATATCACCAGCAAACTGTAGAATTTTTATTTCTTTTCCTCGCTGTTTGATTTAATAAATGTAAAAATAACATCTAAGTTAATGAAATGTAAGCAATGAAAAGTGGTATACAGTCGCAATTTCTATTATGCCTTTGCTAAATAAATTCGTAGGCCTTGTTCTTGTGTGTGATGTTTTCGTGTATTGTTTATTATTAAAATTCTACAGTTGTTATATTATGTATTACTTTCAAGTGTGTATTTTATTACTAAGCAATTTAACTATGTATAATTTTATGACTTGTCCTATTTCCTCAATAGACGATTAATAGGACCAATAAATAAATCTTAGGGATGTACTTGTTAAGGTATTTCAATCAATTTATATATGTATCGTATTTATTCTTCGTTGAAGGTACAAAAAATTTATTCTGTACTGAACAATTTCCTAATACACATGTCGTTGTTTTTTCGTATAATACCTGTATTATAGCTACATGAACAAAATTTTGGTTCATAACCATTATACTTATAAATCAAACACGCAGAAAAACAATTACCCTATGCTGAACAATTGAAATTTGTATTTTCGGAAAGAAATATTTATATAGTTTGGAATCATGTACACGATGCTCATTATAATTGTGTAATACTATTTATTGTTAAGTGTATCTTTAATCAGAAGCCTTTATTACCCATCAAAGTATCAGGTATAAAATGAAATATTAAATGAGTTATAACAGCCTCCTTATTTAAATAATGAACTATACTACATTTCGTCTCTAATTTGAGACTCCGTGAATCCTTTGGCCGGAGGAGTCATAGAGTGAGGTCTATCAACAGATCAATTTTTATACCTGAATAAATGAGGGACGAAACGTAGTATTGTTCATATTTAAATAAAACTGACAAAGAGACTGGTATAATTCATTTAATACTCATTTAAAAGTCAGATAAAGTAATTATTTAACAAATCCAATTGATTGAAATGATTTATAAATGAATTAATTAGTTATTATAATAATAAAATATAAGAGAACGTGGGCTTTCCCGGTGTATATTATTCATGAACAATTCTCGGGTTTTCAACCGGGTAAGTATAGAGTTTGAACACAACGTTTCACCAGAAGAAGATGGCAGAGCAAGCTATGGAAACGTTGTGTTCAAACTCTATACTTATCCGGTTGAAAACCCGAGAATTGTTCATGAATAAAATATAACTTTGCAAAATTGTACTCCCCTCGACAAGATATTCTCTGGATTCGCTACTGGTCTTTGACGTTTGCAAATAATATGCAACATTTACCAGCGATCTAAATCAATGTGAAATTTGACTTAGTTTCAGAATGCTTACTCACATCTGTAAACGAAGTTAACATTAACACAAAAGTATATAGGCCATTACCTGTTCTTTATGTCGGAATGAAGCTGACAAGAGTTTATTGCGTAATTATGAATGGCGTAATCTTTGTGTTAAAACTCCATATAAACATTTGTTACCTGGGAATTAGTAACTCCAGCGCTTAACCTTCGCAATGATTTCTCTCTAAATTCAAATTAAATTCCAAATGTTAGCGGACCTTCCTATTTATGATGCGTCCCACTTGTCTACGAGATAGTAATTGCAAGATACGGATACGGAAAGCCGTACCCTTTCGTATTTTTCTCTAAATTGAAGTCTGTGCTTGAGAATAAATGGTCGAACTGCTATCATTTACAGTTTGCGAGGCACTTTCACCCGAGAGGCGCCAGAACGTGCAATCTCCACGTCGACCTCGTGGCCCAGAGTCTACGAAGGAAACGGAAATGAAGGGCGCAATGTGCGATTTGAACTTTGCGCCCAGAATTCAGCCTTGGAAGGAACTGCAACAAAAACTTAGCATGTGCGAGAGTCTGAAGATAAATTACGTCCTCGAATGCATTCCAGGTAACGCATCTGCAATACCGCCACAGTTTGACAATCAATTAGACTGAAGATACTCCAATGATCCATAATAAATTAAGGTTATTAATTACTAAATGAAGAATAAATTTTGGACTTAGCAACTGTCTAATCCAGTGATGGACAACCTTTTAAAAGAGGGGGCCAAATGAAAGGAAGAAAACTTTAGGCGGGCAAAACATAATTTTTTGTAAAAATAACAATGTTACATTTTACAAAGTACTTGTATTTTTTATACTAAACCCTATTAATGACTGAAAGATTATGAGGAGAATTGTATGAATGAAACTGTGACTGTATTTCTAAACTTTTTTCATATTTTGGTTCGAACTTAGAAGAGAAGTTAAATGCTCATCAGTCAGTCTGTCTCTAAGGCAACTCTGTCAAAGTTTCGTTGTAGACAAAACATGTTCACACACACACACATATATATATATATATATATGATGAAGCAAACCTAGCAGTAACTATCTAGACATGAGATATAAGATTTTGGAAAGTGGATTCCGACAAAGACTTGTAGAACTAATTTTGAAACATTAAGAAACAGATGTTGAGTATTACACTGTAATTCAATCATTTCAAGTTGCAAGTTTGGTTTCACTGCTTCACAGTTCACATTAAAATCCGTACTGAAAATTTCAAAAGTCTTTTAAAAGCCACTGAAGTCTTCGAATCTTTTTGATATTCTCCATCCAGTCTCCTCAGAAATTCCACTCTGGAGCGCATAGTCACGGTGTCCGTCATGAGGAAGCATGGAACCAGCAAGAAACAAACCAATATGGTAACAAATACGACGTTTTGATTAAAGAGAAATATGGTTTCTAGCTGAACGAATGATTCAGAACCAACCAAATTCTCACAGGCTACATGTTCGGCGCCCAGAATATCCACCAAGAAGTTGCTAGTATGATGGTAAAATTACTGATGGAATTTACGCGTGTCCTTAAAGGCATAGACCGACTCGGTTCATGTTGCTGTCAACGGCACCGCTCAACGTTCATAGCAGCCTCATAATTATTATTATTGCAAACTTTTATCCGAAGTATTACAGTTTATCTGACATGTTATATACATATTTATTCGCAGAATAAATAATTGACGTGAATGCTTGTATAAATTGAAAATTCATTGACTATTAATTTAAAAGCGAGAGAAACGACAGAGCTGTGGGCGTAACAAGTTATTGCAGTTTATAATACTTGATTGGCTAGTGTTTTACGGTGAGTATTATTAGAGTTTAGGGTAGTTTTGGCATCAGATGAAGATAAATAAAGGAATAGGTGGTTTAAGAGCGGAGAATGAGATGCCAGCTAACTGAGGGAGAAATTATTGTTAGGATATGCCGGAGTGGGAAAGTGGAAGGATCTAGTCTATAGGTAATTTTCTTTCGAGTCTGCGGTTGTGTGGAGGAGGAGGTGGATTGCTGTGGAAGAAGGCTATGGTGTCATTGGAGTGATTGATGGAGCTTTTGATTAAGGAGGAGATACATGTTTTTATTGTGGTGGAGCTGAGTGGAATTTGGATGTCATTGTGGATTACAGAGTTTCTAAGTCACCAGGGGGAGTTGGAAATGATTCTAAGGATTCTGTTTTGTTTGATTTGGATTTTATTTGAATTGTAGTTGGCAGTAGATCCCCATGGAACATGGGGCGGATTAAGGAGAGGTAAAGGAGTCTTTTGGTGGAGATTGGAGCGTTTCTGTTGAGGAGTGGATATAGTAGTTTTAATTTTGGTGTTGATTTTGGATGCAAGGTGGGTAAGATGGGGTTTCCAGGAAAGTTTGGAGTCTAGCACAAGTCCGAGGTAAGTGATGGAGTTTTTTTATTGGGGCAGCCTCATAAGCCGCAAAAATAAACAAGGATAAAAATGTGCCCAGTGCGCTGCTTCTTTTTAGAGAACCTTCGAAAGTTCGGTAGCAAATCAAAATCGTCCGGCCTGGGGGACCAAAAAGTGGTGCGTCGGTGTCTGAGTAGTAAACAACTAACACGCGACTCGTTCCGTGGGACCCTCTACAGCTACACTTCACCTGGAAACAACACAACACAGTATAAATTCTATATTTTCAAATCTAATTTCGATAGTAGTTGTCTTATGATCCAGTCCAGAACGCAATTTTATATGTATTTGGACCACTGTTTTTGTTTACATTTATGTTTAATTAAGTACTTCAATATCCATAAAATATTTTATTTACATTACGCAATAAATAAGAAAACTGGAACTTTGAATATTTTTTCTAAAAATGTTGTTACATTACATTCTTTAATTAAACATCTGAAGAAATGTTCCTGACGAATTCTCAAATGTGAAGACAAAAATATATAGAAATTGGATGAAAACATGATATGCCAATGATTTTCTCGATTATTTTGATTTAATATGTAACAATGATATGTTAAGCATTTGAGAACACTAATTTTGATTGAGTTATTTTCTATAGAAAAAAACTCATTTGCATCTATTTTACAATATCAAAGACTTAATTTCGTGATTGTGGTGTTCTAACTGCCGCATATGAAAAGTCAAATATATTTATTACATTGCTCTTGTTTGCATTCTTAATCTGCCCACCCTTACCCAGATTTCATCGTAACTTTAATTAAATAACTCAATGATTATATCATACGTACTGTCTTATTTAAAAGAAACGCCCATTACATATTTTGACTGTAATTTAAGATTCTATACTTTGCTTGCACGTAATTTTAAATGAATTTCCACTGTTTTGTGACCACGTTTAAGATAGTCTAAATTCAGTTGCACCATCTTTTAATTCAAGAATAAATTTCATTCTGTCTTACAAGTGGTCAAGAATAAAATTCTTGGTCTATTTCACGACAATTTAATTTTGGCCCCTGTAGTACTTTTTTTTTATTCCTGTCCCGTCTGCCAATAGTTCGCTCAATTAAAAGACGTTCCCCATTAGCAGTCTTCCGTGCCTGAAGGAGAGCACGTGTTTGCCAGACAGTTGCTTGCGAGGGCTCCGACGCGGATGAATGGAGTGAAGATCTCTCCGCCGCATGTGCTTCATGACCTCAAGGACTGCACGTGATTTGGGAGACTATCTGTCTCGCCGGAAGTGAGACTTCTTCCAGGGAAACGGAAGCGATGGCGGTTTCCCACGGAGATGCAACCCCAGAGTAAAGACAATCCACGTGTTGCGAATTCATATGGACAGGAAGAAGATACCCGAGGGGCGCGACGTCAAGCATTAACTGGAATCTTCCCTTTCCCTCTATCAATCAAAGCTTGCCTTGAAATAGAACAAACTGCTGTATCTAGAGCCATCAGGGCAGTGAACTGATAAATACCCAAACTAAGCAGGTGGACGTTTTATAATATATTACACTAGAAACAATATGCTTAAATGTAAAATGTCAATAAAGCCGTTAATTATACGTTCTCAAAAATACAAATTTCCCCATTGAGTAATCATAAGTATTTATCGAAATTTAGGCTGTAAATGATACACTCAATATTTACAATTATTTAGTGGTTTAAGGCCTCTTTCATACGGCAATGAAAATGTTTTGGTCGGTATAAATTAGTTTTTGGCAATAATATAATTCACAAGTAGTACCAATAATGAGATATGGCTTTGTTTAGCTTTTTTCTGCTGTTTTCATATTACACATTATTTCATTAGTCGAAGCTTCTCTGGTGGTCTAGTGACTAGCGTCACAACCTCACACTACAGAGCATCCAGGTTCGATTCCTGTGATATTCAAGCTCCCTGGCAGAGGAAAGGAGAATACGTTACCTACCTCGATGTTGGTGTTACTATAAACAGAATAACAGAAGAATGTATTTCAATAGAATATAGAGGAACGAATTGACGTTAAGGAATTTACAACATAATAACTTAAATTGCCCACAGTTGTTGTGGTAATGAGTCCCGTTGTAACCCTCCATGCTAAACTATCTTGCGTAACCTTTTCCATTTCTCAATAGCTATCCCACCTCACATCCTCCCTAATCTGCTTAGCGTATCACATCTTCGGCCTCCCTTTTCTGTTCTTCCCTCCAATGCTAATTTTACAAGACCCTCATGCCGCAAAACGTGTCCTATTTGTCTATCCCTTCTCTTGGTCAAAGTACTCCAAATTGTTGTCCCTTCCCCTATTCTCCTTAAAACTTACTGGTTAGTTACGATCTGATTTTCAGCATTTTCCTATAGCACAACATTTTGAAACCTTCTATTCTTTTTCTGTCTGCAACTCCTATCGTCCACGTTTCGCTCCCATATAACGCCACACTCCATACGAACACTTTTAATAATTAGTTTCTTATATTCATACTTCTGTTCGTCCTAAGAAAATTCCTCTTTATTTGCGAAAGAATTCATTGCCTGTGTGATTCTATTCTTTCTGTCTACTATACTTCTACTATCCCAAGTTATTATGTTGCCAAGTAGCAGAATTCCTTAACTTCCTTCTTAATATCCTATTCCAATTTATCGACCTTTGTTATTGCTCTGTGTCCCATACTACGCCTTGGCTTTCCCCATGATGTACTCTTCCTGCAGCCACTTATTATGGATTTCAGGTCTTCTTCTGTCTCTCCTAATGCCACAATATTTATCAGCAAACCGTGAGGTATTTATTTCTTCTCTTTTCATTTTGATTCATTTTCCATATTCAATTTTAACTATCTTAATTGCCTGTTAAACAGCATGGGTGAGAGACCTTATCCTTTTATAACTCCTTTCTTGATTTCCGTTTTCTTTTCTTGCAATTATTTCCGGTTGACCGCCATCTGTAGAGGTTATGGATAATCCATCTTTCTCCCACAGCTGATGTAAATAATGTCACAATTTAATTAATAATAAAATGTGAATGTTAAACATATTATGTTGACAGTAGTTGATGTAAATGAGCTATATTGTAAAACGTGAAATGTTTCGAACTAGGAAACACATTTCGAAATTGTTTTTATTTTGAATCATTTTCCGATTAGTGTTATCAATTACGCGATCGAAAAAACTAGCTTGAAATGGTGCTGTTATTAAAGTTGTGTATTAGAGGAAAATAAATTAAAAATATCTTGAGATTTAAATTAATTACCACGCCCGAATTGTAAATAAACATTGGTTTCTGAGTGCTGTGTAGTTATTTAAAGTCCTTCCGTAATTAGTGGGGAGGTTGAGAAATAACTGTTTTCCCAGACGGTCCCTGGGAGGGAATTCCCTTCCTGAGCAGCTGAGTCTGGTGACCTGTCTTCCGGGTTAGACAGGCAGACAACTGTCAGGTGTGACGCGGAATCTGTCAGACAGCCTTCCCTAGGCGCGTAGGCAACACTCCAAACAGTTACCTCGTCCTGCTTCAAGAGCATTATAGTATGGACATAATGGTGATATAACAGGCCCATTTCGAACTTTTTTGGCGCTCCATAAGCGACAATGTAGAATCAAAGCTATTTGAATCCCGTAAACTGTATCTTAAAACAACAAACTTGAAATTAATGCCGATTATTTATTTATAATATAACTAAATATTTTCAAGGAATTTATGTAGGAATAGAAATTTATACGGAAGATTAACAAAAGATTCTGTGATTTCAAATCAATATTGGCAGTTGAATGCTAAAATAAAGTTTAAAAAATATTTATTTTAATCGTAAATGTTAGAGTATAATTATCCATTTTTATCCTTGGATCTAAATTCTCAAAATAAGATCTTTCTACACCGATTTGAGTACCGTTTAAGACGTGAACACTATCTCATCAATTCAATTTTTAAATGTTATCATTTTAAATACAGATTAAAATATTGTAATAAGTAATTTAAAAATCGTGAAAGTAGAACAACTTGCAATTACTCAAATTATCACAAAATAAATTTCTTTTGTGTTATAAAGTAACATATAAATTAAATCAGAAACCATATTTGTAGTAATATAACAAATTAATCTCAATAGCAATGTGTCTGCAATACTATTTATATTTCATTGCGCGTTAAGAGAACATAAGTTTACAAATTACTCTCAAAAATTTTATTATTTATTGAAATTCAGAATATTACAGTAAAATTAATAATTATTATATGTATTTACATTTGTTAAATTTTGTTGGCAGAAGGACGGAACATAATAAATATCACAAAACATATTCAAACAAGAGCATAAAATGAATATACTTCCCTGTATTTTACTGAAAGGCCTTAAAAATTAAACTAAATTTCGTACAACATATCACTATAAATGATATTATTCCGACGCCATTTCATTACGTTTGATTTCTAGTAACTCTATCATTTTTACAATAAATCCTTATAATAGGTCATTAATAATCTTCTGTAATGTTTTATACTCTTTTGGGAAAGCTGATTGTATATTTCCAGAAAGGCTATTAACACCTGGAACGTTTCTACTTATAATTGAAACGTTTTCTTATATTTATTCGCTTTCTCCATGTTTAATATTTTATATACGAAAGCGGAAAAGAAAGAGAATACTGTTTACATTTTTCAGGTCGATTCACTATTGTATTTCCGCTTCCTTTTTCCCAAAGCTAAATGATAATTTCATAGCTATTAACATTGCTCTTGAATATATTGCACTAAAGTTCTATAAACGACAACCTCAATTTTTTAGAGATTTTCTTGTAAGCTTTGTTGTATTGATTTATATTTACATAATTGTGCTGTAAATTATATGATATTATTTTTATATAAAATTATCTTTAATTGTTTAGATAAAATTAATATAATATTTATTATTTTATACTTGTACTTCAGAAAAAGGCCCTAAAAAGTTAATGAAGTTTGTATAATTTTTTTTACATTTTTCTGACTTTTGATAGTTTTATTTATTTGAGTTATTAATGCTTGCACTTGATCTTGTATGGGTACCAAACTCGTTAGTTCAACTGAATTGAAGGAAATTGTGAATTACACTGCACCGCGATATTTATTTTATTAGGTTGTAGTGTAGAAATTAGCAAAGGATTGTAAGGTTGAGTGGCTCCTCGAGGGTGACAGTGGAAAGTCAACGGCGCTTCCCTGTCGCAGGGATGCTGTCAGGGCACGTATAAAAATTAACTGCGCTGTTCTCAGAAATCCCAAACTACGACGAAAGAAACAATATTTTAAAATTACCACGTGGTGGCCTCGGCCAATGGGGTTTCGTGGATAGATAAATCGAATGAAAGAGATCGAGTAAGAGAAGACGGTCGCAGGCTGAGACGACCGTGGGCAGTTTGAGAGGTGTATGTACGGGGGTCGAAGTCCTTTGGCATACGGTAAGAGTTGTTCGCTGATCCCATTGGACCAGTCGGCCAACTGCCTTTCAATACTGTCAAGGCACGGAGGCGGGATTGTTGTACCCACTAGCCCGACCTACCTGATGCAGGTTTTCTAGGGTTTTTCCCTGCATCACCTATAGGTTAAACACCGGGTAGGATCCTTACACTATAGCCTGGGGGCCCTAGTCAACCCTGGGCTACCTTGCTCTACCTTCCACATCCCCCCTTTTCAAGTTCCTTCCTATGCTATTAAAGGGGAGTTGCCTGCTTCAGGATCACCCTCATGTAGCCTGTTACCCCAAAAAAGAAGAAGACAGTCGTTCCGGACTTTGCAGATGCACTCGGTTCCGGACACTGAGAGAAGACGGTCGACTTATGCTGAACTTTGCAGATGCTGAAGAAGATACAAGCTGTAAAGAGGTATGCTGCCAAGCTTCCAATCCAGATCGTTTAAAGGTGGGAATCGCACATGGTATCAACCCTGAATTAAAGAGAGCAGATTGCTTCATCGAACCCTTAATTTCCTTGTATATATTCCCTTAATATTGCATTCCGTTTTAAATTCTCCTCTTGTGTAAATAAATTTTCAATATTTCTTAATCAACTTCTATTTAATTAATGAACACTCTCCCCTTTTCCTACAACACTAGTCTGAGCGAAGATGGTTGTTGGTAGTCTGACTGTCGGCATGTCCATTACCTCGATAGTATAAATCAAGTAGTTGAAGTTATAAGTGTTTCCTCAAGTACCCTGTTCCCAGATTTGGCGCCCTCGGATTATTTTCTCTTTCCGAATTAAAAAAAAATTCCCGATGGTATAGTGAAACCACGTTATATCCCGGAATCCCAAGTATATATTTTACACCCGAGTTATAAAAATATTTTCTGAATTACTTGGAATCATGAATTAACCGTAAATAACCTTTAATTATTGCGTTTACAGATATCTTAAAATAATACGTTTCCTTCCTTCCTTGGCTTTAAAGTCCGTTCAGGACCTTAGTCTACCAGGTCCACTGCGGTCGTCTTACATGTCAAGATTCCGAATTTGTAGTGACATGTGGTCAGCGTACAGTCTTAATCCCAGTTCCCGTGATGATGACGGCACCAACACCCATGCCCATGCCAGGATTAGAACCTGGGACATGTGTGTTGTGAGTCAGCGAAGCTAGCAATAACAAGTTCATGGAACAGTAATTACATTTTACGTTGCCTTTACAAACAAATCTCTTATTTTAAGTTGACGCGCTTGTCTGAAAAGTTCACTGAGACGTACTGTTTGATGGTTACAAAATACACTAAGTGTTTGTGTTGTCAAACTCCCTGACGCTCCATCCGTTCCATCACCTTACTTATTTAACTACATCGTTAACTTTTATATTAGACGCGTCGTCGCATTCCTGTTAACTTACGCAGTCGTTAATTCTTTTCACGGAAGCAGCAATTTCCTCACCAGTCAAAGTATTAACTGGGATGTCCTAGTACCAATCTCCATATTATCAGTTGCATTGGTTTCCTTCTTCTCTGCGATACACTTCCTTTACATTTATCATCATAATGTTATACCAACTGTATCATATATTACAACGTAATCACTTGATTGTATTAACTGTGGAATTCAACATAAATAAAGCAGTTTAAACCAAGAAACAAACTCCAAAAGATTATAGAAATGGATTTGAGAACAAATCTACTAAAATATCGAAGGGCATACTTCTACCCGTGCTGTATCCGATTCCACGGTATATCGAGGTGCGTTATAAAAGGTAAAATGAAGAAGGAGAGAGAAAGTGATGGCTACTTTGAGGAACTCCATGGTTCTCACTTTCAACAGTGTATTGCAGCTATTTATTCAACATCGCTAGGAAAAGTGTATCGAGATATCAGGAGACTCTGCTAAGAAATACATATTCGTTTTTTTATAATTTTATTGTAGTTGTATCAACAATATAGTTATTAACGACTTATAAACTTTTTAATTTACAGTTAAGTGGTAAGGCTGAAGAAGTCTCAAAATGGAGATGAAACGTCTCTTTTTTAATAAATAGTGATATATTTATGCTGACTTTCTAGCCGTCCTTTTATCTTTTGTAAAATGATATGTGAATGCAATCGACCTCCTGTGGTGTAGTGGCTAGCCTCTAGTTGCTGCCTCACAACTCAGGGGTCCCAGGTTCGAATCCTGGCATGGGCTTGGATGTTCGTGTCGTCATGGTCTCGAGGACCGGGGTTAAGGCTGATGGGGGAATTGATACACTGACCACGTATAACCCAAAATTCAGAATGTGTCACGCCAGATGACAGTCCGCAGCCGCCTCGCTAGGCCTAGGCCCTCAAGAGGGCTGTTGATCCATTGGAGAGAGAGAGAGAGAGAGAGAGAGAGAGAGAGAGAGAGAGAGAGAGAGAGAGAGAGAGAGAGAGAGAGAGAGATGTGAATTCAATAAAATTGAACTTCACAGGCCTGTTGGCCGCTTCCTCTTCAATCTGCGACGTGTTGTTAGTTCATTTGCTAAATGGCTGACCTCTTCGTTATGGTGTCCTGAGAGATTTTGACGATAATTAGTGCTGAGTCGGTGTATTTCATCTTCTGTAGTAGGTATGGCTAGATTTTCATGTATAGTTTTGTTGCTCACAAACAGAGTGCGTTTAAGAAGGTACGAAGGATTGTTGACTGAAGACGTTGAATAATTTTTAATTCGAAGGGTTGGTGCACCCCCATAGTTGGATCCCATATGGGTTTAATAATGCATTTATGTATAAGTATTTTGTTTTCAATTTGGAATTTCTGCGAAGTAGCCAATTCATTTGGCGAAGCTTATCCCTTTTGGATGTTAAATGCGGTTTCCATGGAAGTTAAGAGTCGAATAGTAGACCAAGGTATTTGACTTTATTCGTGATAGGTAATGGTGAATATGCCGTGAATTGTATTGTATTTGTATTTATTAAATCTACAAATGGGCAGATGCCCGGTGGCAGATCAATAATTAATAAACTGGTCGTAAGGACCATATTTAACCTATAGTTGGAAGTATAATTATATTCAATATAAATAAATAAGTGTGGAATCATATTATTAGGAATGATTTTTTTAAACAAAAGAATAGTATTGTTTTTGCCTAGAAAAAAAAGAAACAAAACAAAAAAACTGGAAATATATTTCACTGTAGTATATTTTTAGAGATTTCGTAGCACTGATCACTTCACTACACTGCACTACACTACACTAAACTTAGATTGAGTCGAAATTTTCTTTCTGTTAGAGGAAGTTCCTCAAACACTCCTGCAGGCAGATTGTTCCAGTCATTAATTGTCAGTGACAAAAAAGAGTTATAAGAATACTATGCGCGAAAGATTGTAGGGAACATTGTAAACCTCTATTTAAAAGCTTAGGAATCCTAACATTCCCGTGCGTCTACATACTAGAAATTCTAAAATTTGTAAAACGTAATTTCAGCCTATTCCAAAGCAACGGGCATTATCATCAACACGGTACTAGAAACCGATCAGTCCTCAGAGCTGATAAACATCGCCTTCACCTTTACGAGAACAGTATCCACTGCTCCGGAATAAAACTCTACAACAGCCTTTCGGACAACATAAAAAATTTAAACAGTTATAATCAGTTCACTAAAGCATGCAAGAATCTCCTGCTAGAAGGAGTTTATTATTCTATTCCTGAATTTATCAATCGGTCTGAAAGTAATTAAAGTCTATTTTTGCAAAAGTGCTGAATCAGTGGTCATCATATGCAAACAATATCAGGTGTATATTATACGTTATCCTCTCATTAACGGTCTTTTCTTCTTTGTTTCATGACCTAAATTGACGAGATCTGCTGGAGCCTGATTTCCCACGGATCTACACACGTGTGTTTCAAAGTGTAGTGTATTGTGAAGTGTGAAGTGCGTGGATCTCTATTATACCGCTATAGTGTTCCAAATTGACATTGTTTCTCTAGAAATTATATCTTTTGTATATGTTATGTATACTTTCTTTTATTTGTCTATCATTGTATACATAGTTTCTTTTACTATCTCTCTTATTGTTTTGTACTCATATTCTTGATATGTTGTATTCATATTTTGTTTGCTCTGCTTTGTTTTATTTATTTATCATTGTATACATAATTTTCTTTACTCATATGTTGTATCCATATTTTGTTTCTTATATTCGTATTCTTAGTGTGATATGTAACATATTCTTTGACTTGTCCTATTTCCTCAATAGAGGACTAATGGATCCAATAAATCTTATCTTATCCTATTTAGGAATGAGTATTTTCCAACGTCTGTTTTTTGGTTCCTTGCTTGTAATTTAAACAGGTGATCACCCCTCCCCTCCCGTTCCGAGTCGATTCTTTCATTCTATCTCGGATTCCCTGCCAAGGTTTTTGACCTGCAAAGGCTCTGTAGAAAATGTGTAGCCTAGCTCTTTCTCTTCTTGTCTGTAGCGTATCCCACCCTAGTCGCTTTACCTTTTCGTTCCCATGCCCAGGTCCTATTTGTACGAATTTTGCGGCCCTTCTTTGCACCCTTTCTAAGGATTCTATTTGACCTATCCTGTACGGATCCCAGCATGCTGCACCATATTCCATAAGTGGGCATACTAATGACAAATATGCCAACTCTTTAGATTTCGCATTCCCCTTGTTGAGTGTTCTCATGACAAAGTGCAAGGTGTTCCACGCTTTCCTTGTAGCATAGTTTACCTGCCCCAGATTACTGTTAAAATAAATGCCTAGGCATTTACAGTTTGTTTCCTCGATCACTGTTTCCCCATCTATTTTATATATCGAGGCGCATTTTAGTAAAACTAATAGCCTTACTTTTACTATTGTTGATTTTGATTTATTTCGCTTAGCCCATGTACTTAGTTTATCTAAGTCAGTTTGGAGAGCAGCTGCGTCTTGGTCCCCAGTTATTTCCCTGTAAATTACAGTCATCTGCAAAAAGTCGGACCTTAGAATTTATATTATTGGGCAAATCATTAATAAAAATGAGAAACAATAATGGGGCAATAACTGTACATGAAATCAGGGAAATAGTGTGATGCGAAATAACAGACGACCGGATATCCTGGTTCGATTCGACGCGGTGCCGAGTCAATCAGAGAAAGTCGCGTCCCCCCTAGAGGAGCAAAGGATTGTTTTACAGCGAGTGTTTCCCACGCTGACGGGGCTGTGAGCTGTAACATGTGGACTCCAGCCAGGGAAGGTGTCCGCAACGTCTCCGGTTACGCGTGTCACCCTTGCGAAAGCTCACCACGTCTTCAAACTGCTTCCTACCTTTTTAGGGGAGACGGGCAAAAATACAGAATAAGGAGTTCCAAATGCTTGCCGCCGATAATGAAGACAAAGAATAGCACAGCCCCCTGACAGACGTCAACACGAGTCTCCTGGGGGTGTCTGCTGAAAAATAAGGGAATTCTTTTGACGACGGTGAACATGGGCGAAGCGAACCTTTCCACGGAAGTGACCTCTACCATATGCTGTTCCGCGCTTTCAAAAAGCGAGTATTTTTTTAACAGCTGGCGTTTCCGACAAGGCTAAAATTAAGTCTCGAGCAAAATTAACTGCATTCGGTCTGGTTTAAGCTGGGATTTGTCGTCATAAGCTCATTTAAGGCTTAAAAATTACATTTCATAGCATTCAAATTATTTAGTAACCATCGAAGTAATATCCTGAGATTATGTAAAAATGAAAAATAATAAATAATAATTTGTCTATCATGGGTGTTACATGTTCAAATATTTCACCTGCACGTTGCTCATTTTCACAATATATTGGTAAAAATGAAGAAATCAAAAACGAATTCGATAAACGTTATAATGATTTTTTTAAATTCACTTCTTACTGGTACGTTTTTCCTCCGCAGTGTAAAATGCTCCCAGAATGATTCCATCTTAATTGACAAGTATAGAGACGTACGAATACCCAAAATATATTTTTATTCATGTGAAAAACACCCAGACATTAAAAAATTTATGCTATTTTGGGAGTACATACTTATATAAACAACTATTTTCATCCATGAAATTAAATATAAAGGCCTGCAGATCAATATTAACAGATGAACGTCTATCTGCCATATTGAAGACTGTCTGTTCTCAGTCTTTGAATCCAGATATTGGAAAGCTAGGTGCAAGAGGGTCGCCCACGTGGCCGCTCCACCTTGATAGAGTGAGAATAGACACAGGAATATACGTGTGGGGTTGACTATGCACTATGGACTGGACTGTGGAATATAGTTGAAGTACTATACTTTCAGTCCTCTAATATGATTTGTGACCGTGTGCTCATCTGCAAATAATATTAGACTCACTTTAAATCTTTTAAAATAGATGACATAATATTATAGTGAACGTGGTTTCCACAGCCAATTTTGTGGAAGGTTAATCAAAACACTATTCGGAAGCCATAACAGTATGTTCAGGTGTACTTATCATGGTTCTTAGTCCTAAATAGAAGTAAGAGGACTTATGTCATATAATGAATCTGGTATTTCTAGATATTACTTTAATAACCAATTACGTTCACATTACTTCGTTAAATTTACTCAAGCAAATTGCTACTTGATTCCAAATTAGGTAGTGTTACGTTTTCTTCGCTGATTGGCAAATGGCAGGCGCCCATGCATGATTGGCTATGTTTCCTACGGGACTTCGTAAAGGCACGCATTTGCCAAGGTTTCGTGAGTCACCCTGAGTAATTTATCAGGCAACACTAATGGCCTGGCAGCTTTGGCCGTACACTTCTTAAACGAGCTGCTTTGATTGAAGGATGCAAGCCCACATCTTCCGCCGCCTGTTTCGCCCACTCTGAAACTAGACTCTTGTCTTCTGGGCAACCTACGCCAAAAGGATATGCGAACAATACGCATAATCACTTGTGCATTAGGGTATGTATTAAACAAGAGTTTTCCGGCCCTTAATGACTTAATTTGGAAGTATACCTTACTCTGCTTGTCTAATCGATCTGCATGATGAAATATTAGGAACTTAGGTTTAAGGATTTTTTGGCAATTGAATAACTAATAAAAGAGGAAATTTTGTGACTAAGGCAAAAGCTCAATCGTAAATAATTTACGTCTGTTTATAAAGATACTGAAACAGAAAACTTTACGACCACATTACATACATAAAGACTGCATTTAATTAAACTGCCTTTCCGTCCCCCTGTTATTTATTAAAAAATGCTATTATACTTAATTCTCATAATGATACGTTAAAATTGAGAATTATTTATATCATTTTACTTTTGAACTTCCTATAATTTTTTAATAATTTTTTGGTATTAATTTTAGAATTTTAAGTTTAATTATTTTTGATTGTTATATTAATTTTTAACTTTACAGTTTCTTTTCACATTTCACGCAAGTAGTTTTACTGTTTATAAATCTAATTTGGTATTTCAAATATCAATTTTTTCCAAGAACCAGAGGTCTGCGTCGTATCACCTTCGTTGAGTTAGTTTTAGCCTCTCATTTAACGTCCCTATACATTCTAATATTCCTCTGAGTCAAAATGTATTGACTCAGAGGAATATTAGAATGTATTATCTCAAATTTCATTCATTTGAACATGTTACTAAAATTTGGTGTTTATAATTTATGTTCATTTAATATATATCTGTACCATTAAAATCTAGATAAATCAAGTGCATACGTTTATAGTTTTCAAATTTTCAAGACGAAAATATGCTGCTACCCTTTAAAGTTTAGTTATAATGGCAGGTGTACCGTGTTCTTATGTAGAGTGTAACAGAAGTAAGTAACTTCTCAAAGTAAAGGAAGGGTAAAGGAGGTAAAAAAAAAATTTCCCGTTTTTAGATTTTTTGTTGGATATGTTTGTTTACTGCGCAATTTGAGAAAATAAAATTGTGAAATAGATTTCGAGAACCGTGCCTCTCTCGTCGCTGCCGTGAAACAAATATATGCAAATGGGTAAATAGATGTACGGAAACTAAAGAATCTCCGACAACACGTGAACAGAAACTGTCGTTTGGAAGTTTGGAGGGTGACACGGAGATTAGCATCAACCCAGAAGTGCTGGTAGTGATAATTAAACAGTACCTCACGTGAAAATGTAGCCTCGTCAGGAATCAAAATCAAGCTTCCGAATATGGCGTTTTTCGCCTGTTTCTGGAGAAACCTTTGACAGGATTGTGTTTCTCAAATTGCATAGTAACGAAGCGTACCTGGCAACTCGCCAAGAGGGAAAAATGTTTCAAAGTTTCTAATGTTTCCTTCTATCCTCCGTTTAATTTTGTGTACTTACGTATGTTATATCCTGTATATACTCAGCTTGAATGCTTACATTATTGATCTATGTATTTATTTTCTTTAAAATAGGAGACCGAGAAATAAAAACTTGGATAGGACAGGGGGGGAAGTCGGGGTGAAATAGGACATTAATAGTTCAAAATTTTTTGTAAAATTATGGAAAAAGAAAAATGACTTCATAAAAGTATAATAATTAGTTTATTCTATTTCCTAATGAATCTAATAACAATATAACATCAAAAAAATTAGATTTTGGGAGATTTTAAAAATAAAAACGTACAAAATTCCCGTTCCGTCCAACAACCCGTGGCAGAACGGGATATGATTCTTTCTGCATACAATTAGTGCAATAAAATTTCAGAGAAATCTTAACACCTTTCGTGTTTTCTTTCATATACTTATTCGATGTACTGTGATCACTGTGTCAATTTTTCCTTTCGCAAAGAGATTTTTTTCCCTGCTTTCCGTTCCTTCTTTTCTTTCTTAATCTATTCATTTTGGGTACAGTACCCTCTAACTCATTTTTATAAGGTGTTTCTGACATTTTCCCCCTTTTTCTCTTGAGGAACACAAATTCCGTTTGCCTGATACACTAGTATCCCGTTTCGCCCCGCACGCAAGTTTCAGTTTAAGAATTTTCACAGAGCCTCAATACAAGCAGGTTTAAACCTTATATTTAATTTATATGCAGCTAAGGACCCTAGTTTTCTAATATATACATTTAAAGAGTTATAATCAAGGAGTTTTGTTCCTTACTTTCTGCCGAAATGCTTCAAAAAATATAATTTCAGAGCTGCTAGACGCCAAAATAATTCACAAGGGACACTCAAGACCGGGATTGCTCCCTTGACCATTTACAATATTCCACCCCTATTTACATATCTCCAGCACTATCCAGTAAAAAAAAATACGGTCTCCTTTTCTACCCCGCTATTCTGTTGCACCCCGACTTCCCCTTCATTAGTACAACCTGTAAATACTCATGGTTTGAAATATTAATTCTGATATGGAATCCTATTTATTCTTTCATAAATAAGTAGTACTGACCAGAACGAAATAAAAATTGAAAATAAAATTTCGGAATAGTATTAGTAGACATTTTAACAAGACAAATATTTCCATGTTTTCCTTTAGATCTCGACTGGCCATCCCATTTCTATTATCGTAGTTGCTCATACTCCTTCAAATTATTTTCGTCGCAAAATATGGTCTATTCATGACAACAAATTACTATCACTATCTATGAATGGACAGCTTCTGTGCTTCGTCGTACGAAAGAACCAAATTTTCCCACGATTAATGAAGAGGTTGAAGTATTTTTACCTACCCATGTCACAGATTTATGTGAACGGTGTAAGGATGTTGAGTGAATCTACTTGAGGGGCGCAGGGGAAATGGAATCGCGCTCGCAGCTCAGCTCCAGTAGAAACTCCGCGTGTGGCCCTTCAACTGCGTGCCGTGGACCCACGTGGCCTTGGAACTGACTTAACTAAAGGATGTATCGGGTTACGTGGATATTGGACCAAGGCATTCAGTTTGAAAGAGTCTCGTGCGTGGTTGTAATTGTCCTCTTGTTGCTTCATGTCTGCGGCGGCATTACAAAGAAAGAAAGGAAACGTCAAAATAATTAACTAAAACATAGAGGTTCATTATTAATACCCTACACGTGGTGTAAGGAAAATACATTTTCTTTCGAAGATATTATATCATTTATGAATCATTTAAGAGAGATAAAATATATTAATGAAATATAAGAAACTGGATCATATGAATACAACGCATTTTTACTTTCTTTGGAACCCCTTCAGGAGTAAATGTACATTTTGATAATTTCTCAACTAAGTCAGGCTTAATGCATTATATTCAGTTTTATAGATTTGCATCTGCACCCGATAAGGCTCCAAGAAATGAAGTTACTTCATGCTAATTGTATCAATATGCTATATTATTTATTTTATTAAAATATATTTGTGAGAAATTTGCCTGTTTGTTTATTTTAATAAACTCAAATAAACATGATTATGAGATTCATAATATTTCTGTTATAAATACAATTTTCTTTACATTGACCACATTTGGAAATACTACTCTTTATTTATAATTTTTCTCACGTTCAATAGTCAGCTTATTTTGACAAGTCATTAAGGAAATATTATTTACTTCATTTCGTAATAATGTGGTGCTATCCTTATTTAATTTTAATTTACGTTTAATGGGTGTAGAGAAACGTGTGGTGGTGTTTTATACAAATGCTTTAAATTTTATCAACATACGAATTCATTAACATCTCATAAAAATTGCATTTCAGAATTAATTATTTATTTATGGAATTTGCGAGTTACAGTTTTTGTTTTTAAAGAAAATTGCGGTCGTAGAACAGCATCAAAAAAGAAAGAAAGCGATCGAATTCCATCTAATAAGAAGTGTAACGAAAGGCTTTCAAACCTTCCACATTATAATGGAGTGTTTCCCAGTGATTGGCTCCTTCAAGAAATTGGAGGTCGCTTCCTCTACTTTGTTGTCGATCCGGAGTGAGGTTAGCATTTTCCTTCCTTCTTGGATCTATGGGGTACCTAATTTTGTTCCTGATTACCTTGGTGTGTTACGCATGAAATGTCGCAGGTCGAGAAATATAGGTTCGCGACTCTTTTGTTCTTATTTAGTCCTTTTTTTTCTCCATAACGAGATAATGTCACCTCCTTTACCTCACGTGGTCTAGACACGATGTATGTTTTTGACCAACTCTGAGTTCCCCTATAGGTATGCTTATTCTTCGTTATTAATTCAAAGCACTATTTTGAAATTTCTGTTGGAATTACGTCTGTGAACACTTTGAATCTTCATTACTTATAAAAGAATTTACTCAATCATTCCACATGCTTGTAAAAATTAATTTTTCTCACAAAGGTGATCAAATTGTAACTAGTAATTCGTAACAATTAATTTAAAATGTCGATCAACTTGGTGTTAGGTATTATTACATGTTATAATTTTTTACCATTGGAAACTGTCAAGAAAAGCGCTCATTTGCAAATAGGAGGCATTTCAAAATAGCCACAAGTGGTTAATTGAGATGGTGAAGGCCGTCCTAACAGAAGTAATTGCTGTTTATTCAAGTGTAGCAGCGACGAGAAAACGTAGTCTGTTTTGGTACCAATAAAGCGACGGCTAGCGCCGAATTATTCGCACACGTTGTTAAAAAGATTTGGATTAGAAATCGAATCAGGAACGAAAAAGGGATCACATCCTGTATAGAAGATGTAAGCATTTTGTAGTTGGTAGGAAAGTTTAGTACCCAATACTTTCCAGCCATGAGAGTTTAGAAATTTAAGGCTATAGATAGTCAGAGTTAAGTACAAATTGTATTATTTTGAGACAATCATTCTTATGGTTTACCAGCTAATGCCATCGTCAAGAGACAACAATCAAAGGAAATAGATATAGTAAAAATATCAAATACACACTGAAATTAAGGATGTCTTCTCGGTGCATAGCCAAGACCTTTCACATACATGAAAATTAATTCAGAATCTCTATCAACCGTTAAACCAGTGAGAAAGTCAAATTTCATTTTGATTAAATACGCTTAGAAAATAGAAGACAAATAAAGAGTAAGCAGATTAAAAACAAGATTAGAACAAGTTACGATGAAAAATGTAATTATATTTGGAATTAGTATAAAATTATAAACAGCTAAAAGTAAAAATGTTGTAAATCAGATGATACCATGACCTTTTGATAAATGACAAATTTATGGAGAATAATTATTACTTACTATATTTACACGTGTCACTTTAAAACCATTAAGGAGTGCAGTATTTGCATTCTTTTCCTTTTCATCTGAAATTGATCTCTTCAAATATGTAACCGATATTCATTGAAGCACATTCTACAATACTGATAATACGTCTGGGAAATGTTTGGCTCCAGAACCTTCTGTTTTCACTATTCTCTATCCGCGATATATTATAAAAATATTGGAAATATGTATGAAATGTTAAAGTAACTTGATAGCTCTTGTACTGAACACTGCATGGAATATTTAATAAATTTATATCCATATAGTGTTACTATCTTGGTAAATTGTAATATTAACATTTGTAAAAGAGCAGAAAGTAATTCGATTTCCTTGATATCAGTCATATGTTTGCTTTGTTGCTTTTATCACTGAGATCTCTCTCTTTTAACAAGTTTATTTATCTGTTATTTCCTAGTATTTAAAATTATGTAAACTTCCTCGTAAATGATACCGACTATATTTTTTAACATCTTCGCAGCTTTAAACGCTAATATTTTGCTTCCACTTTTTAAATGAAATTTATAAACGCAGATGAGCACAACATCATAAGTAGTTATAAAACTGTTGTAGTGTAATACATTAACATATTGTAACTAATTGTCTAAATTATGTATAGAAGCAAGTCTTAAAGCAGCAAATTATTAAAGGAGATAGAAAAAATTTCGAAAAGTGTCATTCCATACTTAAAACTATTTGTAAAACTGCGTGTAAAGCAGCCAGTAGAATGATGAAATTGGTATAATTTATGTTTATCAGACAATTACTAATATCATTACTAAATTCATAAATTGCACCCATATTTCTCCCCAATCTTCGGTGACGTGGTTTGATTTGTATTTAAAAGTCATTCATGTGTCCTCAATCTCTCTATATGACAAATGTCCGTCCTCTTGACCACCGTTTTGCGTGGGTATAAGTTAAGAATGTACTTTGTTCTATTTGCTATATTATAACTTCCAAATATGCCCTATTCCAATAATTGTACTTAACCTTTATATTCATGTATGCATATGTATAGCGACATGCAGATATCCACGTACCTACCTATTTATCTCTTTGTTTCACTTACGCCTTCCTGTTTAAAGGCAGTGAAGCCACCTCAGACTGGTTTGTTGGCGGTTGCTTTTGACAAACCCCACTTTGGGCACCAATTTATAACGTAGGTCGTAGCTGCGGCGCCAAAATATAACGCAACTTCGGAAGTGGTAATATTTAAAATATAATCTCTCTCTCAACTACTCAGTTTGTTCATTTAATTTCAGTAAGTAGTGCATGGGCGCCATGTAATTTTTGTCCCTTTATTTCCAGCATTGAGTTCGACAAAATCCTTCAGGGCGTGGTCACCAATTATATAAAAGCGCCACCATCCTTCCTCAGCCGTGCATTGCTGAGAACTCTCAAATAGAATTAAAAAGCAGTGACTTTCAGCAGTTTGTTCGAGACCCGATACTTTTTCCTACAGCCACAACCCGTCATAAATCCACCACACAAATGTACGCCGTGGACTGACGGATTCTCCTGTTGCCAGTGCTTTTTCTCCGCGCACACAGCTACGACAATGGAATTATGTCAAAAACAACCGCCAAAAATTCAGTCTGACAGTCTTATAAATTGGAGCCCAAAGTGGGGTTTGTCAAAAGCAACTGCCAAAAATTTAGCCTGATAGTCTTTAAACACGGAGCCGTAAGGTCATGTTACATTATATATATATATTTATTTATTTATTTGAATGGGTGGTTGAAAATCATAAAATTTAAATGTCCGTCCATATTCAGAAGAGCACAAGAAAATTAATAGCATATAAATATTGCACTTTTGATGCAGTTTTATCACGGTTTGCCCTGCATCAGTTTTACGCGAACCCGGGAACCCAGTCAACAGTGAGGACTGTTGCTTTCAGTTACACATCATCCTCCTCCCATTTTGAACCACTTCTTGCGCTATTAAAGGCGACTTGCCACCACGTTGATACGCTCTATAGAAAGAGTATTTACTTTGACTTTAATTGGAAGTTAATTAACATTACCGAGATTTAAAGCGATACTGAAGAGAATAATGAAGGCAGAACTATATATTATTTTAGTAGAAATTATGATGTTTGAGAAGCTACATTATAATATACGTTAAATAAATTTTTATTCGAAAAATAATGTAATAAGAAACGTTGTTACTATCAAAATCACAGGAACAAAATTTTTGTCAGCTTTCATATTCCCATGTGATCTGTTATTCATTCAATTATTAAACATTGTTTAGTTTAAAGTCGTGTTTAATTTGATATATTTATGGAAGGAAGGGTTTCATCATACTATGTAACACTATTACGAAAAGGAAAATAGCTGACTGTTTGATACAAAACATATGACTGAATATAAAAATTATTTCTTGAGGCACTTTAAAGAAAATAAATTGTCAGTTTATAACTTCGTCACCATAAAATTATAACACAGATTTAATATTTAAGTTTTTAGATTATTTGTTATGTTGCTATAATATCTTTGTAACTAATTTCCGTAGCTACGTGTCAGTTTTTATATCTTCTTCCGCTCATGTTATTAAATTTATTTGCTGAATTAAAATCTGTTTATTGAGCCGCACATTCCAATTATAAACAGAACTGTTTCGACAGCACTCACTGGATTCTAGTTACAATTCTACTGTAAGAGTCGTAAACACGCAGAATTTCCGCCAGGATACAGCCAGCGCCGTCTGGATCACTTGGTAATGGAATCTGAGGCAAGGCTCGTCGGGCGCCTTTCGTCGCATATCGACTGCTACGGTCGGAGGCTACTGCCGTATCGACTTTTCTTGAGATGTGTGCGTGTGTATGTATGAGTGAGTGAGTGAGTGTGTGTGTGTGTGTAGGAGGAGACTTGAGGTAGGCGTGTCTTAAGACGTTGATGTCGAGGCGGGGCCTGGAAGAGAAGAGAGAAAAAAGCCGAATCTGTTGACGCCGAGGTGCGGGAGAGTTGTGTGGGTCACATACATGGCAGGTGCAGTGCACGGCCTCGGTTATACACTAAAGGCCAGGGAAGAGCTCGAGGGAAGATTTCAGAGAATATATCATGCGTGCGTCACATCAAAACTAAACACATCGTATGCACAAACAGATGAGTCTCGCCACTCTATATAACAAATGTATCCGTGACTCGATTTCTTATTCCTTTTGTATACATAAACAGCTTTAATTGAGTATTTCTCCATCAACTTAATAGTGATATATTACAATAATAATATTGCAAAATAACAGTTAATATTTTCAACTAACATATTTTTTTTCTGTTACCATTCTCAAATTATTTCCTACAGACATACCTGACACACTCCACAACCTCGGTACTTGGCTTGCTCACAGGATCTATGAAATATCATAATATTTATTATACTTATCTGACGATATAGTTTCTAATAGGCTTTTTACTTCAAATTAAATAAATTAATTTACCCATTTTAGCAAGCGAAGTTTTTAATTAGATTAAGTGACGTTTCGTCACATTTCCCGTTGTAGGCAGTTAATGTTGGACTTTTACACATTAAGTATCTTTTTTCTGTCTTTTCACTTTCAAAATTTTAAGTATACTTAACTTATTCTCATTTTTTATTAACTTTTAAGGTAAATATTTTGCTAAAATTTTGTAGGAGGAAGTCCTAAATGTGGTGACCAACCGTCGTTCAAACTAAATAAAAACTATTTCTGTAAAAACTGATCGTTTAATTAATTTACTGTATTTAGCAAGAAAGACATTGATTTGATATTTTTGATTTTATTCGCGTAGAGAAATCAACTAATACTAAACAAGTTCCTTGTCCAAGTTAATTTGTGTGTTAGAAATTAACGTATACTCAACGGATTAATCGAACTCGAAAATGATAGTACACTCGAATATATAAATACTTTAATTGTCATGATAATATTTAGTTTATATCAATTTTTAATAATTCATAAGCTAAGTTGCTATAATTTATGTCTGTTTACCTGATAACTGAATTATTAGAAACTTAGTTAGTTAATACACACAGAATTACTTCAACATTTTTCAACGACTTCTTTAAGAGAAGTCAGAATCAACTTTATGTTTCAAAGTTTATAACATTTTATTTTATCCTGTCAACTAATTCTCATAATCTGAATTCTAAAAATGTTTACCGACACAACATTGATTGTGATATCTTTAATCGAATTAGACTCATATCACAGAATATTACTTCAACACTTTACTGAACTGAAATGCAGTAATTATTAAATAAGAAGAAAAAAATGAGTTGCAAATGTTTAACTAAGATTTTTATATCAATTACATTAGATCAATTATAATCAAAAATAAATATATCTTCATTTTATACTTCGTTTCCGTTTAAAAGTAATCATACTTAACAAGCCTTATTTATAGTTATATCAGTTAAAATGGTTAATTTAAGTCATTAACGTGTATATAAATTTATTTACAGGCCAATGAACAGAAATATCTCATGTAACTTAAATCAAAATTAACAATTACTTAGAAATATAGTAATTTTTTATCTTTAAATTAAAAACTAACTTTTAGTCGTAAAAGACTATATAATATATATAAATATTCACCTAATGATCAATATAAATTGATATTAGGATTCGGAATCCATAAAAAATTCCTGATTTATAATTTTCATTAAATTAAAGAAAATTTGAGTTTTTGAAGCCAGAAAAACTCATTTAAATCAATATAAGTTAAATTAACTACCAATTAATGCAGAATTGTACGTTTTTATATTATTAATTCAAATTTACGTCTACAGTTTTGAAACGTTTTCAGGTAAAGACGCGTAATCAAAATTCTTCTTAAACTAAATTTGGAATGGGTGCAAATACTTATAAAATAAACATTAGATGTCTAAGTAGAGGATTTTCTTCCTGCATGGAGTCTAGTGATGGCTTAGGAGCCAGAAAGTGAAAGTATTATTCGAAAATGAAGTTTAAAATAATTTTGCGTATTTCCTTTGTCAGGAAACAACGATTTTAGGAAAATATCCTAAAGTTGTGGACGAAATGTAGCGTAAATAAAATAAAAGGTTTGTTTGTTTGTGAATTGGTCATTCATTTAATTCTATATAATACTTTTGAGAAACGGGGGTTAAAGTGACACATTACCTTTTTAATTTTGTTTTCCACTGGTTTCAGATAAGAATGATGAAAATCAATCAATGTATTGTATACATTGTGCAACACAGCTCATTAATTCTCTATTCTTTACCACTTAAATTATTCTGCAAAAAATATTAATGAGATTTATCTTAAAGTTGCTTACTTAAATTTAGATTTATTTGTCGTTTTAAACTACTTACCCATAATTACATTTAGTTGATTTAACGCGCTGAAATATTTTTTTTCTATCACAGCAGTGACGTAAATTAGTAACTTACAATCTTTAAATGTTGCAAGTTAAAATTCCGATTACGTATTCCATTAAACAAATAAGTGTTGTGTTGGAACCGAAACTAGTTCTTGAAAGTAATGAATAAATATAAAGTATGGATTGCATTGCTTATGTTGAATGTTGAGTGATGAATAGTGACTGATATGACATTTATTTATATATTTATTCGTACATTATTTTCTTTACCGAGCCGCTAGTATTGTGCTTGTTCTGCTTCTGTTCGCCTGGCATGTTATCAAAGAGCTTCCATTAATGCTCTGAGGGGAACGGTAATGGATCGAGTTTATAAATCTCGACGCTTCTTTAAACTCTTGCAATATTTCAGCCACATTTAAATATCTTCCGTAAACCTCGCGAGTCTTGTGTTTCCTGCAGACTTTACTCTCGTTAATTGTTCCCAACAAAAGCAAAGGCTATCGCTTTTTTCCTTCTGGCGCACAGAAAGCCCCATCCGTCGCAGCACTCTAGCGACTTCTCCTTCCCGCAGAAAGACAGACACAGAAAGTATTAAAAACTCTATTTGCGCGACTTAATCAACAAGTAAATCTGAAACAGGCGGCCAAGTTGTTTGAAGTCCGCCTCTCGCCGTCTCTGTCGCGCACTTGAGAGTAATGGAAAATCTCTCCCGGCGGTAATCCGATTAATGGTGGAACAGAGGCACAAGAAGTAGAAGTAGATAAAGGATCCTCGCGAGGAAAGGATAAAGTGTGGGCTTGCGACTTAAATCAAGTGCGCTGCGTATCGCCCGGAGAGAGAAAACACGAGGCGGAAGGATTTCCAGAAACCGCCCCATTCAAAGTAACACAATTCGCGACTCAAAAGGCTTTAAGAAGCGAGAGAGAGCTTTTCCCTGCAAGGGCTGCGTGGCCGGGCAAGGGAATCTTTATCTCTGATAAACCTGCAGCCGCCAACCCTCTTCATTACTCCAGCTTCCGATGATTGGAAAAAACTGACACGGAAAATATTTACGTAATGAAACAACCCCAAAATTCACGAGCCCGACTCTTCTCGACCGTGACATACAAGGAATGATTATAAAGTTGTATATAAATTATAGAATAAAATTCATTACATGAAAATGTTCATGTATTTATAATTTCTTAAACAATCATCCACTTAAGATCCAATTAATTATACCCGTACACTTCATTTAAAAAAAAAGACAAGTTCTTAGTACCGGCAACACAATTTGTTAAAGTGTTTTCGGTATACTTTTATATTGTGTATTAATGTAAGATATATAAAAATAAAAACAATTTTATTAATAACCCTTTGCGGTCGTATTAAATTTGGACATGGGTCTCGTACTGGTCTCTCAGGCTTTCAAGACGCTTCTTTACGAAAATCACCTACAAGTTGTTCGAGTTGAATAAACATATAATGTGACATAGGCGTTCTGTTTTATTTTTTCGGTGTAGCTATATATATATATATATATATATATATATATATATATATATAGCTACTTATAGCACAAGTTTCTAATCCCTAGAAAAAATCATTCTCCATCATTTACAAGATTTTCTCATAAAATAATATGAACTTGCTAATGGGTCAGCTTTTTGCATGGCGAGTGTGGAACGACGGCGTTTGTTTATATTGACTTTCAACACCTCATATTTGTCAAAGCAATGTTTTGGTTCGTGACAAGGTCGCTTAGGCACTAGAGCTTTCAGAGAAATTATGAACTGATACATGAATGAATAGAGTTACGAGTCATAGAGTTCGTTGCTGTGGTGGCTGAGAGCAGACATACGACCGTAACAATAAAAGAGCTTTGGTGGATGAGAGTAAGAAAATAACTTCAAATGGTTAATATTTTATTTTAACATTGTTTCCATACCCAAAAGCACTAAATATGTGAAACCTTGGTGCTTCTATACATAGTCATTTGCACTGCGTTTTATAATGCCCTTTTCATATTATTTAATTACTTAATAACTACTATTAAAGAAATAAATTTAAACAGACTGTGACCAACGATATAAAACACTAATAGTTTAACACCTTTTTTAAAAATATAGAAAAAGAAAACCAACTTCATAATAGTATAAAACATTAGTTTATTCCATTGCTTACTGAATATACTATCAACATAACTTAAAACAAAGAATTTATATTTATGAAGAATTTTTAAATATAAACTTACCCCATTCCCTGAGGAAGAAAGGGATAGGATGTTTTGTGTATACAATTAGTGCAATAAATTAAAATTTAATTTAATAAAAACACCTATTTTGTTTTAATTCTTATAGTTACTTAGCGTACGGATGATCGCTTTATCAAAATTTCTTTCGGAAAACGGTTTTATTTTCTTCAACTACAGTCTTTGCTAGCATTTCCCCCTTTTTTCGTTCCTTTAATTTCTTAATCTATTCTTTTTGAGTATGCATCCTGTAACTCATTTTTATAAGTTGATTCTGCCAGGTTTTCGTTTTTTCCTTGAGGAACTCATATCGTTTTGTTTTATACACGATAATCAGTGCTTAAGGTTTTTCACCGACCCTTAATTCAAGTTGATTTAAACCTTATATGTAACGTATATGCAAATAAAGACACCTAGTTTAATATATGCCATTAAAGAGTTAAAAGCGAGAAGTTTTGGGAATTACCTTCTGCCTAAATGCAGCGAACATTATAAAGTCACGGATGTAAGACGCCTGAACAAGAGTTCATTCACAAGGTGCAGTCAAAACTTGTTAAAGTCGTCAGCCAGGACTTCTTTCTTGTCCCATTACAAAGTTTCAGCACTATGCAGTAAAAATAAATAGGGTATCCCTTTCTATCCCACTATCCCGTTATGCCCCGACTTCCCCTACTTGTGCAAAGTTTTTATAACATAATGAGTTGGTTGGAAGGAGGGAGGGGGAAGAGAGGGTTTGCTGGTTATTGGATTGCGGTGAAAATTTCGTATAGTTGTGAAAAACTATATTATGTATTTCAAATGCTATGTTAAATACATTTTATTTTTCTCAAATTAGATTAATTGAATGTTATAATTAGAGCCAGAACGGTAGCAACAGTGCGTATAGCGTGATTATAATTTGGAAGAATATAAATAACATCCAATGTCTGTTTTAATTTTCCAATAACATCTATTTTGTTAACGATGGAATATTTTACGTTAAAGATTGGTGTGCAATGTTTAAGAATCGTAAATTTCTGCATTAGAATTATTATCACATTAACCTGACTACACAAGGGACGAGGCGGATGTTCACAAAATTCTTCTTGTTCTGTTTGTAGCGTAAATAATAATATACAAGTGACTGAAAATATATGTGGATAAGACATATTTGAATAAGCTAAATTTATTTTATAAGGGGTTTTGAAACACAGCTACCTTGAATGTATAGTTGGTACGCCTCCCTAACAAGCTTGTCTGACGTCACCACTGACACGTAAAGAAGTCACCAAAACCATTCTTGAAAAGCTAAATTTGTACGCAAGCCAATACAAATAGCGTTAGCATAACGGCGGTAACCCAGATCTTATGAGTTATGTACTCTTGCGTGAGGATTAGTTAATAATATACAAATTATATCATACCAAACGATAAAGGGAGACGGTTACAAGCTGATCAGAAGGTTCAAGTATAGATAATATTTAATTTTCGTACGTACGTATGCAATTTTGTTCCGTATGCAAACCGTGGAGCAAATTAGACCAAATTTTGCATCCATGTTCATTGCAATTAGAAAAAAAACAGTGAAGGGGTAAGGCGCGACTACCAGCCGTAGAGGCGGGGATAGAGAGGGTTTAAATTGTAAAAACATTTAAAATTGGGGAAATTTGCAAATAATAATCATTTTGGGGTGTATGAGATTGATAGTGCTTTCCCCGACGTTATGATTTCAAGCCCAATTGGCATGAGATAGAGAGAGAGAGAGAGAGAGAGAGAGAGAGAGACGGCCAAAGGTGTTGGAATGAAGGGACGTTACTTTGAAATAACGTTATAACAACCGAGCTTTGTGCCTACTCCGTATTTATGGAATTCGCTGAGGTCAGTTCTGACATTGAACATACAACTTAAGTCGTCCTTCAGCAGAGTTTTGAGGGAACCAGAGGAAACATAAAGAAATAAATAACAGCGGCTCCCCCAGCTAGTATAATATAAAGATAAATTGAATTTCAGTTTTACAGACCTTTAAAAATATTTTATTCAAATCAGCGACGTTTCAGTTGATTTTCGTACTTTAATCAGATTGTTTATGCTGTTCCTACGGTAACGATGAAATAAATTGAGTTCTTTGACTCATTTCACGATTTAATTTTAAACTAAGATAATTTTTTTTGTTTTAAGTGGTCATTTAAAGTAACATTTATATAACTTTGGAGTTTATTATTCTTTGAATGTAAGTGTACACAGTTAAATGTTTTTTTCAGAAAATATTTTTATTAATTTTGACCAGAGAATGAATTTTTATGTAAAAATTTTAATTTATTTACTTTAACGTTCGTATTCAAACTTTCAGATCAATCTAATTGAGACTAAAATGTTCTAAGAAATTTAGTTGTGAAATATAATTTTTGGAAACAAAATTTTCATGTGTTTACACTTTCAATATCAAATATTGTTATAAAGTTTCAGGAAACTTAAAAATAATAAATTATATTTAAACAAAATAGTCCTGTTCCTGAGTTCTTTTAAAAACAAACTGCTACTATTAAGTGCAGTTCAAATTTAATTAATCAATGAACACCGTTGCGTTTAAGTGTAAAATAATTAAGAATAATAAAGGAACTATAATTCTAAATTTTATATTTTCCCTAGAATGCAATTATAAAGCCGCAAAGCGCTTTTTTACGACTATTGCTTTAAGCTTTCAATGATGGACTTTTCCTTCTCTCTCTCTCTCTCTCTCTCTCTCTCTCTCTCTCCTCTCCCCCATTTTCTCGACACGCACTCATGAACTCACTGTCTAATACACAGACTTCTTTATTTGATAACTTTCAATCACTGGACGAGATAGTTTATTGTATTAAAAATAAATGCGTGTACCTGTCAAGTACAATTTTTATATCTATCTAAACATAAAAATAATGATATAAGAAAACAAGTATTTAGAATCAGAAAGTAACTATGTATGTAATAAGGAAATAATGAAGTGAAAGGTAAACAACCAAAGCGTAATTAAAACTCCACAATTAAACGTAAAACCAAGGACTCAGGACTTGGAACAAGACAAATATTTCCCCACTAAAATGTGCAATACCAATTCCATTAACATGAACACCAAGATATTTTCTAGCTACTGCCCATAATTGGCCCACATATTTTTAACCTTGAGAGATACGGTATTAAACAAAAATTATAAAAAAGACGGCTATTATTAGAAGTTAAATATTAGTCTTCATTTGCAAAATGTTCACTGAAATTTTCTCATTAAATTATCTTCTCCTTACATCTCTGAATTACTAGTAACACGGAATATAAACAATATTCAACGGTTGAAACCCTAGAAGTGTTTGCCGAAAACCGATAACATGTATGTATGTAATATAAAATGTATTATATTCTCTGAGAGTTTTATTTAAATTAAACACTGGGGCAGATTTCTTCATTCATATTCATTTTATATTCATTATTGGTATATTTTATAATTTGGAGAATTATTATTAATGAAATTATTACGTTAGTGCAATATGGTTTTAGGTTATCATATTTTTGTATTGGATATTAATAGAACTAATATATAAAATACACTAATAATTTTTGTAGTAAATTATATATATTGTAAGACACTATTAAAAATTAAAACAATTATAAAATATTATTAAATTAATCTGACTTAATATTATAAATAATATATAATATGGCCAAAGATAAGAAATAAAAATTTTAATTTAAGTACGTTTCATCCCCAACTTTCGGGAACTCCTCTGTTCATTAATTAAATATGTTAACATTTCCGGTTCCTGCTTCAAGTCTGGGGCCGAAAAAAATGCCCAAGCCATTGCAGTAGCAACAGGAAATTTTATAATATTTTAATTAATGAAGTGAGGAGGGAAAACAATGCCGACGAAACAGTTTTCTTTTAAACTGAACGAATTAAATTTCAAATTTTCAATTCATTTTTTGTATATTAAATAATTTTTATATTTAATTAAAAATTAATTTTATTAAATTGCTCTCTTGATTGCGTCCAGGCTCGGTTATGACCGAAATAGTATTTAACATTGCGTTTATATTAGAGACCGTTAAAATTAAATAATGTAAAATTAAATGTACATAAAATTATATTGGCCTACAACTCGATATAATAAATTTAGTACAAATTACTCGTTTTATTTTTAATTACTCGTATTATTTTTAACAGTTTATTCAGTAGGATTACAACGATTATTGTGGTATTTATCAGGTCAGAAATTTATTTCTTCATCCCAGTCTTCAACATTTTGCCAATAGAAATGATATTTTTGGAGATAAATGTGTTTGGATACTACTGCATACTTTTTAACAACAGTTTTTTGTCCCTTTTATTCTCTTTAATCAGCGTTATTAGGAAAAGTAAACTGGACGAAACGTTGTAAATGAACTAATATATTTTCGAAATAAGTATTGGCTCTCAATCATTGAATATATTGATAGTGTATGTATTGAAATTTATTTAAAGAATTCAAAAACAATAAACATATTTTAGATATAGTATTTATCAATAAGGTCTCATCATCTACAATCTTTTTCCATCTATCGTTCACCTCATGAAGTTTCAAATAAAAGAATAGTAGTCTCAATTTATTAATTACATTACTAGGATTGAATTTCAAATTTGACATTTGACACAGTGTGCAACCATTTTCAATTAATAAACATTTTTTATTGTTTGAGAATTATATCCATTTATTTAAAAGAAAAAAAAGTGGGTTGTGACTCCACGTATTGGAAAATTATAGGATATTTTTAATGAGATGTTGTTTACGTTACCATTTAATTTATTTGTGTTTAAATTTATGTTATTGAATGATCCATTACGTACAATTTTTATACGATTTATGCATTTGTATACTAAAGTACTTCAGCGTCATCAAGTCAAGGTTATTTCATCTCGTGCACCGTACTTTAATTTCCAGACCAGAATTATTTTCCATATTCGTTTACCTGTCCCCGTGCATCGAAAATTTTGAGTAAAGAGTGTTTGATTGGTTTTTCGTCCCCTCCATACGTTACTCAGGCGTGCATGTTGCAATATCCGACCGCAAGCTAAACGAATTTTTCGGGGAATCACAAATCCCACCCTCACGTAGCTCGCACAGTTTCCGCGTTCATTTCCGACGCCATCTCCTGAACGGCGCTGCTCGCCTAGTGACAGGGCGACGCCGGAATGCTGTCCAAAAGGCGCCTGCACACGGGAAATAAGGATTCCTAGCCACCGGATTTCATTCTAACAGATTTTATTTTATTATTATGTAGCTTTTGGGGAATATGCAATAAAAATAACTTTGTGATGAATAAAATATTTTAGACTGTTTATCTTTTTCCTTGTACTCTGAGACTATGCTGCATAAACTTTTATTTTATTGAACGTTAAACGGTGTTTTATGTTTTAGTTTTTCTAGTACAAGGAAAATATATAGGTAGTTTCCCGGATTAAGACGTGAAAGAGATGAAAATTAACCTTACAGCAGTACAAATAGCATTTTAGATATCATTATTAGAAGTTTTTTAATAAAAAATATTGTGATACTTTAAGAATAATTTCCTGTTTTTAAGTATAGATCCTAATTGTTACAGTTATTACTACTATAAATACAGCAATGAATGCACGTAAATCGTGATATACGTGAAACACATTCAATATATTAAAGAAACAATTATTCACTTGTTTTACTGTCCTATTATTCGCCTCTCGGAATTTGAGTGATAGATTTATAATCTATTTCTCTTTATTATCCCATACATTCTATGTTTCTTTACAAATGAATTTTTATAAAAATAGTAATTTTATTTATTTATAAATTATTATAAAGTACAGTTCAAAATATACTTACAAATATTAATTTATACATTCTTATTAGTGTAAATCATTACGCTGAATATTACCTTTTTACGGTTTTATAAAAAGCCATGTATTTAGAACAACTAAAATAAAGTAATAATATCTCATAATCGTGAGGTTTTCTTGCATAAATTTCCAGATTACCTGTTTGCCCCTGTCAGGAAAATAGGATACGACTTCCTCTGAACTTTTTTTGTGGGGTAACAAGTTACATGAGGGTGATCCTGAAACAGGCAACTCCCCTTTAATAGCATAGGAAGGGAATTGAAAAGGAGGGATGTGGAAGATAGAGCAAGATAGCCAAGGGTTGAATTTGGGTCCCCGGGCTATAGTTATGGATCCTACCCGGTGTTTCACCTAAATAGATGCAGAGAAAACCCTAGAAAACGTGCATCAGGTAGGTCGGACATTGAGTACTTTTTTCACGCCATTCTGAATGAGGCGAGACGAGTTTGCTGTGGGGTCACAGCATTCCTTTCTCCATGTCTTCCAGTTTTAGGAGGCCGTTGGCCGACTGATCCAATAGGATAAGCGGAAAATACTTACTGTTTGCCTAAGATCTTCAACCCCAGTGCATACACCTCCTAAAATAGGTAATGGTCCCCTGCACGAATCTTATAGTAATGATCCTTTCTTGCAACTATGGAACATATACATTTGTTCTATTTCTCTATGATGTGCAAAATAACTGTAACACCTCGGTATGTCTTAAGTGAAGAAGATCTGCGAGATATTTCTCTTGCTCTTTATATATGGTTCCTTCCCTCCATGCGAAGAACAATCACCTTTACCCTCGTGGTCTAGACACTAAACTTGTTTTCAAGAGTTTTCAGACAAATTGACACGTCAATGTGTATGTTACAGATTTATTTAACTACTGAATCGAACCTTTTTTTATAAAGATCGCCTTGACTACCTGGCCAATAGCGATCACAGTGTAAATTATTTACATATTATTTTTCCATTATGTATTACCATATACAATATAGGCAATTTACATTTTCTGTTCATTAACACATATTAATTTATTTGTCTTCAAATACATTTGATTTTATATTTGAAACACAAAATACAATACACTTAAATTATATCAAAAATCTTACTGTCCTTACAAAACTTAATATTGTCATTTTGATATTCATGGGAATCCACGATGGATTTGTAGTATTTATTACATATTTTAGTCTATGTTGGTGGTATTTGGGAGATTGATTTATGACATGGTGCATATGTAAGGCAGTATTACACAGATCACACGATGGTGGGATGGATCTATCCAGTAGATAAGTACGGCTAAATCTGCAGTGTCCAAATTCTTATTTTAGTTATGGCAACCTGTTCCTTTCTTCCAATATTTACGTTGAAGTAACAACGTAACTCTCTGACGTTTTTGTGAAGATCACTGGATTTTACGGTTTTCTATGTTTACCTTATCTTCAACAACGTGTTTCGGGTTTGTTTCAACATAACGTTCAAGGCATGAGATATTGTAATCGTAGAGCTACAGTCGTCTAAAATAGTCCTTTGTGTTCTTTTTTAGTTTGTGGTGGGTGTTGATGTCTCTTAGGACCCACGCCAATACCAAATTTTCACCCAAGGTCGTTCAGACATGGTGCATTTCATGTATAGCATTGATCATTTCCATGTTTATTTTTCTGTTATATCTGTTACGTATTGCGGTGCGGGAATTATAGAATATGATAAACTTGTTGAAATTTTATATGCTTACAGAAACCTTGTATAAAAATCACAAAGAACATTTCATGAAAGTTTGGAATAAATCAAAGTAATGGTTTAATACTTATTACATTCTAAAAGTGTTGAGTGCAGATTAAAAATTGCAATGAAACCGCTACAAATTCATAAAAGAAAGCTTTTCTTTTGTAAATATTTTATTGCCCACGAGATAGTATTTAATATTATCATTATTTTGTTATATTATCTTTGTTTTTAAAATTTCTATTATTACTTGAGATTTCGTTTATAAATAATTTACATATCAGACGGCAATAACAACCAAGTGAGGCAGCAATAAAACGCTGCAGGCGCCAATTTGGAGGCGAGGAAATACCCTAAGCTTGTGAAATCTTGAGTTTAGTGGATTAAGGGACGATTATCTACCCTGGGCGTTTAACAGTCGGAAATATCGAATACCGCTTCTTTCTCCATGAAATATGAAGAACACCGCTGGCGAAGCAGGCTCTTTGATTGTGTCATGTGATCCACCATACACCCTCATGGTGCGGATATGTAGATGGATACTCTAAGAGGAGATGTGATGGATAATTAGTCAGTAGGGAATGAAATTTGAAAGTCAGAGAAGCGGAGAGGGTTTATCGCGGTCGGGAATGGAATTTTGAAGTAGACATTTTGAGAGGAGATGAGAGAGAGAATTTTGCAGTTGGTAATGGAATTCGGAAGTAGGAAGGTGGAGAGGACTCGAGGTGTCGGGAATTAACCAGCCTTGAGTTGCATTTTGAATAAGTAGGACGTCAGAGGAGATGAGATGAGACAAGTGAGTCGTGCCGCTGTAACACATAGACGGCAACAAGTACTTTTCCTGGCGTAAGAGAAGGCAAAAATACTGACGGCAGGGTGCGGCAAGGTTGCTTCTCCCGTCAACGTAACCGAGGAACCAGAATTCTTGGAAGGAAGAGCCCAGGGAACCGAGCCAGATCCAACGAATGAAGTAGCTGCTTCGCAAACACGGTAACCAGGTGTGTAAGTTCCCATTTATTCATCAAAATGCCTAATGACTATCTTTCTGCTGCACGACAATCCCCTCATTGCTTAGATAGACGTGGCATATTGATGGACCCCAAATTTGTGTTTAATATATATGTTTTAATAAAATAATTTGTTTTAATTTACCTTTAAAAATTTGTCCTTATTTCTATTAAAAATTAAACTTCACCTTAGTTCCCATTATATCTCATTAATTATTTTATTTGATTAAGAAGTATAATTTTCAATGTTTAAATGAAATAAAACAATTGAACATCAGTCTTGACTTTTTGGTTGAAGTCATTGTACAGTGGTTTTAAGTAAGGAAACTTACCCAAACAGGACAAACGTTGACAAACTGTTTGTGCGCTCTAATAATATATGTAATAATAATATATGTTATTAGTTTATTTACTTACCAGAGCACTATCAGAAAAAATTGAAATTTTTCGGGGGAGGGGGGTGATTAAAGGTAGTGTTAAGTGAACTAAATAATCAGAGTTCTATATACTGTACTTTAACATAATGACTATTTACCCAATGCCACATTAAAAACTTTACAATTTTGAGCTATCCGTTTCCAATTACAACCTCTGCGAGCAAGGGTGTGTAATATTATATCGTGCCAAATTAATTACAAGCGGGGCCATACTTTTTCAACCCGCGTCGCGTCGCGTCGTGTCGTCATGGTAACACACGCCATAAATCCACCGGCGGTAAATCGCTTGTTGTGTTCAGCCGAGCAAGGATGAGTTTTGTGACAGTATAACATATTGGAGTATCTGGTTGTTTAGCGAGCTTGTCTGGATATTAAACTCCGCCGGCGTAATCTCAGGCCCAGGGAAATGAAGACGAACGGCGTACGGATGGGGGCAATGGCGGGAACACAATTCGCAGGAGTTGAGTTCCTTTTGTGCTCGGTCGAGCAATCTAGAAGCCCTTGGAACTCGAAAAAACATTTCACTGTATCTGAAGTAATTTAATTATTCCACTCTCTTAAAGAAGAGCCGTTGTCTCCCGTCATCGTCAACCGTCGCGACTTAGGTGCAGAAAGACGCTTCTTAGAACGTTGAAAGTCTGAAGATATCAATAAAGATTTCCATTTAAAATCTTTTCAAAACAATGCGATTATGTAGACTTTTACTGTAGTCAGCGAATTGTTCTTATTTCACTAGAAATTGATACTTTGTTAGTATAACCTAGCACAAACAAAACTTCCTCAACTAACGAATTTCTTTTTAACTCCACTATTTTTATTGTCACAAGAGCATAAAACACTACTGTGCTTATCTGCCAACCCACTGCTACTGAGTCTATCAATCTATTTGTAAATTTTCACTGCTTGACCGTGCAAATCAAAAACGAACACAATAACACATCAGTCTCGCCATCTATTTCTCTAATCTGGTTCAAGATAATCTTACTTATAGTCCCAGGTACACATTGGCTTTCTAGGTATTAAATCACTCTTTTAGGTGAAGCAAGTGAGTTAGTGATTGTTTAGTTTACGTATCAGGCTCATACAGTAAGTAAAAAAAATTCATCCTTTTTAAAAACCTTCTTCATTCGTCTCTGGCACAACAGCCTGATTCAGGCCAAGACCGTCTTCACTACTCTCTTCCATACGGATCTTTCCATAACTACCTGCTTCCAATTTTTGACACCCGTCTCAATCATCTTGTAGATAGTTATTCGTTTACATATATTTCCCTCCTCCATTTCGTATATGTGGCCCAGCCATCTCATCCTTTCAGCTTTAATTATTTTTATTATCTCAGGTTCTTTATACTGATCATTTAACTCTCCTCCATCCTGAGTTGGTCCATATATTTTTCTTAGGACCCTCCTTTCAAAATTCTGTAGTTTGTTTTCCGTTGCCTTAATGTCCAGCTTTCGGCTTCATATAACAGAACAAGTCTGATTAGCTTCATTTTGGTCTTAATTCTTAGGAGGTGAGATTTAAGTTGCAATTTGAGCCTTTGATAACACTTATTTGCCGTTGTAACTCGACTACTACTTTTTTTGCTGATTTATCGTTATTTTGTGCTATTAGGCTTCCTAGATATTTAAATTTAGTTACCCCTTCAAATTTTTGGTCATTAATTTCCAAGTATCGGTCCTTTGTTGATCGGTCAGTTACTTCATGTATTTGGTTTTTCCTCAATAACAGTTAACCCTATTTCTTTGGCGGCTGCTTCCGAATTTTCGAATGCCTTTATTAGTTTTCTAGTATTTCTACCTATAATTATTATATCATCTGCATGAGCCATTATTTGTATAGATTTATTAAAAATGTTGCCTCTGGTATTTATATTAGATTTTCTTATGGTCATTCTAGGGTAATATTAAAGAGAAGGCATGCTAACGCATCAACTTGTCTTAGTCCTTTCCCACTATTCAGATCTTCCGTAAGTTGATTTCCAACTTTCATTTTACTTTTAACTTTTCTTAGGGAAGCTATTACCAGTCTTACCAGTTTAGCTGGGATCTGTATTTCATGTACAGGTTTTCTGTTAAGATGCTGTCATAGGTAGATTTATAATCAATAAATAAATGGTACGTGCTGATATTCTATTGTTTTCTCCAAGAGTGTGTGTGTCTATGATCCGTAGTTGAATATCCTCTTTTAAATCCGCACTGATATCAATCCACTATCTTTTCAGCATACGGGGTAAGTCTCACAAACAAAATATTTGATAACACTTTATATAATGTGTTTAACATTATATATATATATATAAATTTTATTGGTAACAATCTAAATCCTTTTAAATATACACCGAGTGGGAAAATTATTATGACCACCTGACAGCTTCACTGTTGCCGCTGTAAGTCGAGGTAGCTACAAAATGAGAGCGCAGGAGAAGTGAATCATCAGTGGTACTGTATTGTTTGTGTATATACGAGAAAAAGGCGTGATTAAACTAAGTTTGTACACGCGATGATCGTAAGCGCTCCAAGCGTCGGAACAAGTATCAGAAATGGCGGCACTTTTTAAGTGTTATTAATCTTTACAGTGAATGGACTAAATAGCAAATAACCTGCTCTCAACGTCAAACTTGTGGTCGTCACAGGCAACTCAATGCTCGACCTGAAAGGAGACTTGCCAGATTTGTCCAGTCTTAAAAGCAGCAACAATGCACCGAAAAGCGGGAAATATTAATCAAGCACTAATTGTGAACGTCCCTAGATGAACTTTTTGCCGCACTTTACATCGTATGGGCTATGAAAGCCGACGGCCTGTTTGAAAACATTCTAGCGTCTTCATTTCTCCAAGGAGCACGAGTATTGAACTGTAGATAACTGGAAAATGTTATTCAAGTTTTATAGATCAAGTATATCCTGTTATGTTATTAGAGTACTATGTCAGGGATGGATACTTGAGCAGGACAATTCTCCTTGTCATGAAGATGGCATTGCCTTCAGTTGGTTCGAAGAGCATGACGGAGATTTCATCTTTCTTCGTTGGCCTGAACAATCACCAGATTTCAATCAAATTGAGAATTTGTGGGATTAGATCGAACGGGTCATCAAGAGACTGGATCCAGTACCATCAGAGATGGTCTCAAAATCCTCCGACCGCTTACCAAGATCTCATAGATTCCATGCACAGGAAAATTTAAGCAGTAAAAAGATAATAAGGTAGCCCACCATCGTACTGAGGGAATGGTCACAATAATTCGGCCACTAAGTGTATATAAATTGCTATTATTAGTTGTTAACCTATTTATTGTGACGTCTTTAGGATGATTTATTTTTAATAATTTAATTACCAGGAAGATACATTTATCGTTAATAGGACGAGCGTATTATTTTACAATTAAAATAAAATTACTTTTTACGACAAACCTGATTATGTCTATAAATTTTAAATTTAATTTAATATACTTGGTTGGATCTAGCTGGTGGGTATGATAAGCTACTGTTTTCGGGAGCAATATTTAGGTGTCACAAGACCACCTGAACTAGAGTACAAAATAAATTTTAAAAACTTGCTGATAAATGATATTTCTTTGATCTTAGTGCTGACAAAATATGCCCTCTTTCTTAGCTTTTATCAAAGAAATAACTTTTATTAATTTTGATAACTCTGCCTTTAACCGTTTTTATAGCGAAAGAATATTTTATAATTTAGAAAAAACCATGTTTGTTTATAAATACGAGTAGTGAATTATACCCGTGTTTTTGCCAGATTGCGTAATTTAATCTCCACTGGAAAGTTTTTATCTTTAGAATTTGTAAGTAACAATTCTCCCCACTCACCACCGATGTTTGGGAAATATACCAGGCCTCGTCGAATTGAAATTTTAATTTCCAATAAAACAAAGTTCCGTAAATTTATTTATAGTAGTATTATTCTCTTAATTTATTGGCTTTGTTTTATGGTTAGCATTTTTCATTCATTATTCTGTTTATTCAAAACTAGTTTTATGAAGACTGGAGGCAGCAGAAACGCAAAGGCTGTCCATATTAAACATTATTTACTATTTTTTACAACATGGAGATACAAAATTTGTTAAAATAATTTAACATTTAATTTAATTTTATGTATTAAAATGATATTTCTACTTATTATTACAAATATTAGTTACAACTTAGTAACTATATTTTATTCCATCACATAATTATCTTATTACACACTGATTTTTAACTTCTCCAGATGCGTTTCAGAGCCAAATGTTCCCGTTTTAATGCATATAAAATTTTATTGAAGATTATCCGGAAATCAGCTCCAAATTTTAATTTGTTCTTATAAGCTTATCTAACAATCTCGTAATTTACAAATTAATTACGCGCATCAGAAAAGCTTAATTCGCAAAATTAATCACAAGCACAACACTAATTATTAATAATACGTTTCCTTAATTTTCCCCTTTTTTAAATCTTTGCTGGCCAGGATATAAATGGAATGCAGTATATCCTCAAGAAAAATATTTTTGGCTGAAGAAGACCTCGTGGGGCCACAAGGCTCTGTTCTTTGGAGGGCGCTGGACCACGCGCCATCAGTCACTTCCGTCCAGATATCTCTCGCCACCCCCTTGTAAAACTCCCTTCGGCTTTTTTATTGTTCTCGCTTTATCTCCCGTCCGAGGCAAGACGCCGGCCATTCCGCCGATGAAAGTACAGTCGTTTTTTTGTAATGGCAGTGATTCTGTCCGCCCCTGACGTGCGACCATTCCGGTACAGAGATTAATAAGTCTGCAAGTCGCTTACGTAACCGCTTACCACCATCAACAAGCATTTTCATATAAATTTATTCAAAAAGTATAGTCCTCTTTCGATAAAAAGAGGCCTGCGACAAAAACTATAAAGTTTAAATTAATTATTTTTAAACTATTAAAGAATATTTATCGACAAATAATAAATGCTTATTTAGAATAAATAACTTTATGAAATATATTGTTTCATTCCATAATAAAAACACAAACATTTTAAATATTAACAACGTACTTTGTACGGCAAATAAGAATTGTATAAAATAGTTTGCAAGTACAAGGATGAATATGGCAGTATAGCTACCGAAAGCTACTTCTTTTAAAATATAAGAACTCGCAAAAGTCACCGAAAAAGAGTTTTTATTACCCATTACACCAACATTTAAACGGTCAAAGAACGCAATGAAGTATATTGTGTACAGAATCGATAAGTTATCTGCCTCAATAACATTTAGATATATAGAAAAACATTAAGGCAGACATTCATCTTAAACCTGAATAAATCCAGGTGTTGTATTCAATTCATTTATGTGATAAATTTCAAGTAGCAGATTCAAGAAAATGAGGAATGCTGATATTTTAAATTAATTAATTTAATAGCGCAGTCATTCATAGTTTACTCACCATTTCAATAAGTTTGATGTTCCGTTACCATGAAATTAAGCATGTAATTTTAAAACTGTATTCAGAGAAACCTGTTAATCGAAAGACAGAATAAAAATGGTAAACGTTTCGTTGTTAGTTAAAAATTTTATTAATAAACTTCTTTTTATAGTAAAATATCCCGTAATTAATTGTTAAATATATATTCTTCCTTGATTCTGCAGCCTATTCAGGGCCTTGACCAACCCGGTCAACTACGGACTGTCATTTTCCACGACGCATTCCTAATTTAATTAAATATATATTAGCAAACATCGCAGGTTTCCTTGGTGTATTTGTTGCATTTTTTGCTCTCACCCGGTCGGAAGCCCAAGAGCTCCTAATGTAAATATGTATTATTACACAAAATATGTAGCTAGTTTTCAGTGTCATTAATTATGATGTAAAATTAATGTAACATTACTTCCCTAATTTATATTACTATATATCATAGACCAACCTTCAACTCTTTTAAAAACTTGGAAACAATTTTTTCAAATAGAGTTATAACAAAATTATGTAGAAGCTATGTATTTCTCAGTATTACTTAAGGTTATGAAGGTGTCTGTACTAGGAAATAGAAACATAGCACTCATCAATGCTATCCCTTAAAAGAGTTCAAATACTAACCCAATAAAAAGCGTCCGCGCCATAAAAGCTCCCGTGTTCAACCACAGATATAGCAAAGAATGATTACGCTATCCTGAGGCGTGACTGATTTTTCTCCTATCTTATTTATGAGACGCTTTTAGAACATTTTTTGTTTACTTTGAATTAAGCCCGAAACATGGTAGCGTGGTTTTCCAGCGGCTGCCATCAGAAAGACGTCAAGGTGCAGTAAGGATAAAACCCTGACTCCACAAATACCACCATAAAAGCCGTCCAGTATGAGCCAAGGTCAGGAATATCTCCTGAAAGTACGCGCGTGATGACTACGGTCCAATCAGGTAACGTGAAAATATTAAGAAAAATTTGAATGCTGATCCCGCATCATGACCTGAGTCAGCATGCCGTCACAGGTGATGCCACCTCAAGTGTTGGAGTGGAGCAGCCAATGGTAAGCCCCTAATCCATGTGTCCAGATAAGGTCTTTGGTTTGCAACCACCATTAAAGCACCATGAATCCTTGGGGGACGGAGGTCACATGTTCTCAGACCGTATACTGGTCAATTAATCAATTTTGTTCATTTTGAAAGTAATTAATTGTATTATTCAAAGTATCTTATTTTTATTTATTGAAAATATTAAAGGAATATTTATTTTTTATTGTATTTAGTTCGACACGCAGAATGAGTAATATATCAGTTTTAAAATCATACTATTCATTCCTTCGCATCCGTTGTCAAAACCATATTTGATATTATTATGACTAAATGCTATGATGAGACTTTAAGATTTATTTAAGTCTGTTATTTATTTCACTTTATTGAAAATTAGGCTTCATATTTTAATAAAATTCTTATATATTTAAAATTAATATTGATTTGATAATTTTTGTCTCTAGTTAGCTAAAGAATTACACGAATATGGATGAAACATTATATTCATAACAACTAAATGTTAATTAAATATGTTTTCTGACATTTTTGGTCTTATTTTTATTAATTTATACGTTAAAAAATTAATTTTTGATTTTATCTCCTTAGTTAATGTCCTTGAAATTCTTGTATCCAAAGATGATACAGCAGAGTAAAGATGAGTTCTTTTACACTAGTCTGAGTCAATTTTTTATGTTTGTAGATACATAAAACAATTTTTTATACGTGGAATTAAATGTTTTCCGCGGTTTAGCACTCGTCTTCCCGTAGAAACCAGGCCCAGTCTCCCTGGAGTCGACTGTACATGCATAAACATTCGCCACACGTACCGAAAGACTGCGTTAGCTACTTGTCAATTCCCGTGGTTAAAGTGAATGCGCGAGGAAATACATATAAAAAAAGCCACTTGATGCAGAGTGTTTGTCACCAGCCATAGGCGGGGGAAACTACCCCTGGCAAACAAATATCCATTCCTGAGGAAAAAAGGAAGGAAAGCACTCCCCGGTATTGAAACCAGTGCGCGCCCCCAACACTTAAAGTCAAACAATCCACAAATCTACACATGCACTTATAAGAGGCAATAAAAATAATCTTGATCAACTTGTGTGGGGAGAAAGAAGACGCGAGAAAAAGAAAGGAAGATTTTTTTCGAGGGGGTTGCCTACGAATGCAGCCGTTCTCTGTTGTTATGTGATCTATTCCGCCAGAAAACTCTTTTAAACTACGTCAGAAAATTACAAGATTTCACGTCACCTCTTCTTTTAATGGAAAAAAATGTTTAATAATGAATTTTTTGAATATGTGACTAGAAATTGCTCAGCTGTAACATAGGCCATGTTGTCTTCTCGAGAAGAGTTTAGATTACATCTCATGTTTCCTTCCTCAATTGTATAAATTAAAAACTGAAAGAGTTTTGTGAGTCAGTATTATTGAATGGCAGAAGTTTTTTGACCGTTCCCCTAATGGTTGAAATTATTTGTACTGCAAAAATGTTGGAAATGTTGCTTTGTAAATTATTTCCTAAATTTAATTTCTTTCTTTGTGTGACAGTATTGTTTGGAGTTCGTACGGAAAGTTGATTTAACTTCGATCAGCTCCGAAATGTTTTTTATTCATATAAAGAACTTATATCTTTACGATTATCAGTTAATACAATAATTAAAACTATTTTTTTCCAGATATTGACCGAAATTTTAGTCCCTGTGTACCTTAAATCTAGCATAGCTAACTTTATATAACTTGTAATACTGCCCCATTAAATTAAAATAAAAACTAAAATTTGTCATCGCTATCATTGACTGCCATGAAATCTGGCCTCGCTATCCTAGCTTAAAAATGTGGCATCGCTGTCCTAACAAAACTTCACTAAACTTACCTTCCTTGAATTCTGACCTCATCAACCTAACCAATCTTGAAATCTGGCCTAACATTCTTCTACGCTGACTTAACTTGAAATCCGGGCTTGCTAGTAGAATCTTACTTGAAATGAAGCTTCTCTAACCTAACCAAACTTTTTTCTATAATGTCGTCATTGCGTAAATAAAGCAAAGGAGTTGAGATGTCAACTGGCAAGCCTGAACGTTGGGCGTCTGTCACCAAGGTTTGACTTTTAGAACTGTTCTACCTAGTTATAAAAATTTCTGCAGTTCATACAACTTTCATCATTCCATAAAATCATTGTAGGAAATACTTTAGTCGGTTTTTCGCATTCAGAATGCAAAACTGGATTATACCAGGCGACCGGGTCTCTTCATCTAATGTGCAAGCATCAAACGGGTCGTTAAAAGTAAATTTTTAAATTTTAATCTAAACCATTTTTTACGTCAAGTGTTCTCAGTTCATCTCAGTGATTCCACCATAAATTTATGAAAAATTCGAACATTTCCTACAAATGCTTTTCTATCTATATCAGTTTTATCACTTTGATTTATCGGCGTACACGTTTAAAAACAGATGTATTGTGAACTATAGTAATGTGGGCTATTAATCCCTAATTTGTATAGGTCTTGCTTTATTAGCAGCGGGAAATAACATTTCCTTTTATTTTAGTATCTCATATGTCATCATCGTTGAGTACAAATGGCTACTTACTTACTGCTTCAGGAAGGAACAAGCCTGTAAGTGTAGGAAAGCTTATTAGAGTTCACGATTGCGAGTGTATGCCACTCCATGTTACGTCCTCCCCAAATTAGGCGTCGGTCAAAGAACGAGGTTGGAAGAGAGCGCGGCGCTGATGTATTGCGGTTGTGTATTAGCGAAGAGCAATGATTCATGGGACTCCGATGTAATTGGTCCGGGGCTGACAGTTGACAAGCGACGTGGAGTGAGAGGGCCGCCATGTGGGACCTTCCCCCGCAATAAATAACCTCTCTCACAAGGGAGACCCGGTCGCCTGGTGTCTTCCTTCCTCGCGACACACATCTAGTAATTACCTACAACCAACACACGATTACACTTGTACGAGTGACTTCTGAAAAAAATACTGACAACACTAAAAAATATTTTTTAAATTACATTTTATTAAAGATAATCATTATTTATTTATGAAATACTATTCGTAAATAAAGTAAAACGAAGTGAAAGTATTATATTCCTGGCATTATGGCGCTCATGTCCATTAACCTCAATGCAATTGAGTACAGCAAACTTCGCATATAGTATGGCAAAATACTATTATAAGCCTATACTTTTAATTATTTTTAGTCGTTTCATATAAATTCATAATTCAAAATTACACTTATGATATCACAGATGTTCCTCCCCCATCCCTCCCTTCTCACCCACGCTAAAGATGTCTGCGGATCGGCAGAACATAATATGGTCACCGTATTTACATCAGGCCGCTACAAACTAAAATTGAATGTGTGCGGCCCGGGTCTTTATATAATCAATCAGCATTTCCACTTATATTACATATTGCATTATTAATGTTAAAGTTAAGTAACGCTTAACTTCATGCTTAGCAGCATTTCAATCATCTCGTTTGACAGGCATGACATGTGAGGGCATAATCTATACTGTTGCAAGCTCTATGTCTTTAGAGTAGGATCTTTTTTTGGCCTGAAAGAAGAGGAGGAAAGAACATAAATTTTAAAATGAACGACAGAAAACTTCTCTGGGATGATCACCGCTAAACATTTAACTGCAATTCGATGGTTGGTGTAGAGAAGCCTAATAAGCCTTATATTCGCAGTTGGTTTTGTGCAGGTCCGGCTTTCTTGGAACAATTCAATGAATTTACAAATATTTATATTAATACCTTCTGAACCTGCCATTATGTACACGTAAACGTATGTTAAAATTTCTGTTTTAAACTCTCAAATTTTCGTTGAAATTCGTTCAGCTGTTTCGGATTCTATTTGAGACAAACTTACAGACAGACAAACACTTCAATTTAATTTAATGATATAGATGAGTATTGGGCATTTTTTAGTTTCCAATTAGTAAATAATCTGACATTAGGTTATAATAAACAAACAATACAACCAATTTGTCGGCAAAAAAATTATATTTATTACAACTACGACGTTTTGCCAGATTAGTGGACTTAATCAGACAACTACAAAAGTGTAAAAACAAACAATTAGAAATTTGAAAACAGATTATTTCGTTGAAATATAAAAAGGATAGTTTTCAATTACAGAATAACAAAACAACCATATTTACTTTTAAAGTTAAATAAAAATTATAACAGTAAAATTTAAATAAAAAAATTACATTAATATGAAGTCTATTTTATTTTAAATTATGTAACTGAAAATTGTCCTTATTACATTTTATCTAAGTGTTTTGTTATATAATTTTTTGTAGTTACCTGGCGAAGTCAACAAATATGGATGAAACGTCGTAGATGTATTAAATAAATACAAAATTCCCCGACATGTTGGCTGTATTGTTTATTTACTTTTAGTGCCATTACCCAGCGCCAAATTAATATTTATTTTTAAAAAATTGGATTTAGGACATTATTGTTTCAAAACACTTCATTTTACGCAGAATCCATATCAGTGTTTCGGAATTCTTTGAATAAAATATGATTAGGTCAAACAGAGATTTTTAATTTATTTTATTTTGATAACATTATGTTATGAATATAAATAAAAAAGTTTATACTCAAACATTTACAATTCTGTTGGTTTTAATTTCTTTACACACTTCATGAGTCTTTTGATTCAAAATATGATATTCAAATAGTAAATCTGAGTGTGTATCGTTTAAAAGCACGATAGACTAATTTCTATCTTAAATACGCCGTTCGGAATAAAATCAGCTCGCTACAAGAACACGTCGTGCTTAGAATATTTGCATGCAAGTGGAAATGTTGTATGTTTTTTTGCGTAATGGTTCAAAGTTATTTTCTTCTTTGATGGTCACTGATAGCAGCTTCATCCATATCGTTCTCTTTTTCCTTAGGGTTGCATAATTTCCTCAAAACGACTCATCATCTTTTATTTACGTAAACACCATCGGTAGCGGCTTTTGTTCACTGATCTCTGGGGTCTTACCTGCCTCCGCCATCATCAGCAAACACCAGCTCTCCCGTCAGCCCATAACGCTTGACGATATCGGGATCCTGTATCATTTCCCAATACTCGAGCAGCCATCACGCCAGAGTTATGTTTTATTCCCACCATTTCTTTAAATTTGATTCACCTCGGACGATTGGGCTTGTCGCAAATGTGCCATTTGTTCCGCTCTGTGGGCACCGCGACGGATTTTGAATCCGGTGGGAAAGTTGCTCCCCTTTAAAAGAATGGCCGGCAAGGAGTCGTTATTGGTTTTTAAAGCAAAGTTTCGGCCGGGATTTAGGAGAGGCTTTTGTAACAGAGACGGGGTGGAAACTTGAGCTCTCTTCGAATGGGCGCATATCATGGTTTCCGGTCTCCTATATTGCTTCAGTGCCCATTATATTATCATGGGACGTACTAAAATATAAATACTTCACATAAGGTATGGCAAAGATCAATATTGATTGACATGTGGAACAGATATAAAGATGGTCGACTTAAACTTTCCTCACTACAAAAGCAGTGAATAAATACGGGCTGATTGAAAACATTTATTATTTACTTAGTATTATACTGCGATAAAGAAAATTATAATAAGAGAGGATTTATTCACTTATTTATTATAATTTAATATATATTGCCCCACGTTGGTGGAATATGAAATGGGGTTTATTTGTTCATTATTTACTACATATATTTCAGCTTCACAGTTGGGTGACAATTGTAACAATAAAGGTTTAATTTATTAGCCATAAGGAATGAAGGTCTCTAAAATAAAAGATTTAATTTATGTTTGTGAATTTTATAACAATAAAATTTATACTCAGTATTCAAACAAGAGAATAAAAATTATTTACAATGAAGACTGATTTCATATTGAGAATCTGTTTTAACTGGTCACCTGTGGGGTTTTCTATGGTAAATAGATCTGACAATGTGAACTCTTTAAATTTAATATCAACGATACCGTAGAAGAATGTAGCTGCATTCTCTGGTGCTCTGGTGACGGTTTTCTTCGGTCTGCTTGGGGTTGACGATTTGGAGGCTCAGGAAGTCGATTCTTGTTGAAGGTTTATCTGGCTTAATAGATGATGCATTGGGTCAAAGTAGTGGCAACTTAAGTCTACATCTGCTGAGGTGTCAGTTCTCGCCTACAGGTTGCAATTTAAAGAATTTTCTGCTTCAAACGTTGTCTGCATTTCACTTCATGTAGGTTTCGAATTTTCCTCCTCCCTTTTCAAATTGCCAATCGTCTGAAATTTAAAATGGTACTCATTGGTTGGTATTCACACAGCTGCAGTAAATATGAAAATTTTTAGTTGCCGGTTGTAAGCAAGAGTCCTAACAAATTTTTTGTGTTAGTTACGGGAAGTAGTTGTTCTTAATTATCCACTCCTTGCTTCCAACTTGACAGGTGCAAATCTTTCTTGGATTAGGGATAGTGACACCTATTGTCCGAAAAAGGTCTTTTCCTTATTGCTTGAAGAAAGGTCTTCTTTCTTTGTTCGAAGGACGGTACAAGCGCTGACCATGCACACACAACAATTACGTCGCAGGCCTTTACTATATCGTATACTTCTAATACATTAGAATACTTTAAAATACATATAATATTACAGAAATGTATATTTTTAGACACCTAAATCTGTAGCTGGAATCTATAACTATTATTACAGATTTAAAACAACACAGACTTGCCACTAACTATTTAACATAAATTAACTGTTATTATAGTAAATAAAAAATAAGGAATTCTTGAATAAAATTTTTACGAAATTCCCTGTTTCTCCTTTAACGTTTGGGGTTGAAATATAATCATTTCTCATATAATACGTTTTTGAGTTTAAATTATATGTGGTTATAATACTGCTTCGCTGTGAAGAAAATAACATTGATCTTATTTTCAGTCTTCTATAATTAATAATTACTTTATTCATACATGTCCCATTTTATATTTTAATCATTTTGACTAAGTGGTATGTGAGAAATAATTTTAAAAGACTGAGGCTCGTGGGTTTGCAACTTCGAGGTAATCCATTTCATCTAAAATTGCGAAAATTAGTTTGTAGCAATTGATTATTTATCATATTTACTTCACGTTACACATATGACATGCTTCGAGTATCACTTTTAGAGTCTGTTATACAATGTGCGTATGTGATTAAAATATAGATGGAAACGTATAATAAATAAACATTTTCAAAGAAAGAAACTAAATGATATTTTAAGTAAATGCTTTAGGAACGAATGATTAGTCATAGTTTGAATTATTTTGTATCGTTCTTTTGCCCTCATAAATACTTTTGAAATCATCTTGTCGTATTTTATAATAAAATACAATACTGAGTAATTAAAGGAGTTTCATAAAGATTTTTCTCCGTCCAACGATGCGCGAACTTAAAACTGCAATAACTAAGATTACTGGAATTGGTCTACTATCAATTATATCTTCAAGATATAGAACACAAATTTGAGAAACAAATTTAACGAAAAAATGTGAAAAACGAACCACCACAGTACGACTACTCTATGATGCACCACACTTGAGGGTAATAAATCATATTTACAAAATAAAATCACAAATTCTGTATCATATGGTATCAACTTTTAGTTTCACAGTAGTTTCTAAGTTCTTCGTAGTAGTTAGAGATTTTCATAGTTCATAGTTTCACAATAACTTAGTTTAACCCTCAGGCGTTACTTACGACTCGCATAAGAATTTATTCATTGTCAGTCCTTTTATTTTTTTGCCGTTTCTAATATATCCAGCAGACGTGATTGTCATTTATTGATAAATTTTTGCTTTGGTGATCAAGTGTTTTCAATTTTCTTTGTAGCAAATGTTACACGTCTGCTCCGGACCATGTTATATCACGAAGTGAAGTCCTCGCGCCAAACCCTGTATATATCGTAACAGCTCTTTGTTGTTATTTTAGTGGGGCAGGGGTAACAGGCTACACCAAGGTTTCTTGTTTTGGAGGAAAGGCTAGATGAGAATGACTCGGAAACATACAACTCCCCTTTAACAGCACAGGAAGAGAATGGAAAAAAAGGGGGAGGTAGGTAGAACAAGCTAGCCAAAGGTTGAGTAGGGCCCCCGGACTATAGTTTAATGATCCTATCCGGTGATTCCTCTGAAAGGTATGCAGGAAATACCCACAAAAACATGAATCAGGCAGGTCGAGCTTTTAGGTACTTTCCCACGCCCTTCCGAATGACGGTGAAAGAGTTTGCTGTGGGGTCGCAATTCCCTTATCCGTGTCTCCACCAGTTTAGGATCCAATGGGATCAGAGGACAACTCTTATCGTATCCCTAAAGTTTTCGATCCCAGTACATACACTTCCTAAACGAGATGAAGGTGCCTCGGCATGTGAACACCTTGAAATTATAGAAGAAACGACGCATCCTCGAAGGTAAGCCCTTTTTTTTCAGAATTAACCTCATCAGAAAATGGTTCCGCTTTTATGTCTACGAGTGCAAACGGATGATCTACCGCCAAAATTAAATTACAACGTTTTGTATTAACAACAAATACATCCAGCAATATCAAGTACCAGTTATTTATCATTTAAATACTGTTATTAAAATTGTTATAAATATCATTCCTATTCCAAACCTTTGAAAATATTTTTTTATGATAACATTATGATTCAGTTATAGTGATTTATAAATATATGAATATTGCCCCAGAAGCATCCATGTTTTTTTCATTTTTATGATTCCTAATTTGTTGCTTTTTAAATAAATAAAGAGTAGGATAACACAGGCAAGGAAGGCTTTAGCAAAAAAGAGGAATTTACTTGCGGGTAATATAAGTGTGAATATTAGAAAATCGTTGCTAAAAATGTGCTTATGGAGCGTGGCGTTATATGTACGTATAAAAGTATCTGTTAAAATATGAAATTAAAATTTTAATCAGTTTTCCAACACTTATACCAATTAGATTAATAGGCCACGTTTTAAGATATGGGCGTCTTGTAACATTCGCATTGGAGGTAATTATGTGGGGTGGCAACAGAAGTGGGAGGCCAAGGATGGAGTACGCTAATCAGTTTGGGATGCATGTGGGATGTGGTAGTTATGCGGATATGAAAAGTCTTGCGCAAGATAGGTTAGCATGGAGGGTTTCATAGACTAGACTTACAAATATATAGGGATTAATGTAAACCACCTGTGGCGTGATGGTAAGCGACGTCGGTCTCTGGCTTAATTCCCGGCACGGGCATGGACGACTGGAGACTGAAGGAGAATCCTTACACTGTCTCCGTGCCATATAAAACTCCGTAATGTGTCGGGGAAGATGACAGCCTGGCAGTCGTCCAATAGGCTAGGGTCGTAATTGGAAAATTATTGAAGTCAACGTTGCGATTAGTTCATATATTTGCGAGAAATTTGAATTCTAATGGGAATATCATTATTTTGTGTACGCTGAATGATTAAAGTTTCCTGTGATCACGTTTCAATTTAGTGTTTCGGTAATAAGATGCGTGAATTGGAAAACTGGTCTTTATAATAATAGGATATGTAACTTTTGCCGTGATGATTATTGGGACTATTTGCAAATGAGAATGAGAGGTGAGGTGAGGTGACGGAAGCATAGGTCCCAGTGGCAGAAGATCCAGACTGAAGGCTCTTTCCTCCCAAATTTTCCTCATTAGTCATTACCATCTGGTCGTCGGCGTCCAAATCCCCGAGCCGTGAGCCCCACTCTGTCACAGAGAGAATCTGCATGTCGGGTCGGGCTGTATTTATTGCAGGATTACGGGGCACGCCACTGTGACGTATGGGTCTGCCGGACGCCGTCGCGGTTCTGCCGCCCGCATTACGCAAGCTCCACAAATCATTTCCCTCCACTTCACAACCGCTTCCGCAGACACTTGTATTGCAACCATTTTTTAAATCGTCGATTTCCATGTCCAAGGGAAATTTCATTTATTGCATCGCTTGTCTCTGAGGTCGGCCTGTTTCCCACATCTCTTGTACGCTGTTCATATTATCCAGTTCAATCACCCACCATAATCTAAGTTATGATGTCGTTTTGACGCAATATAGATAGGGGATCAAACCTCCTCATTCTCCACCATCAAATTTCAACGAGGAAGACATTTCAAATTTCTTTTCTATATTAATCTGACCTTTTTTTATTGATAATAATTTAGTTGACCAGTTTTCTAGATTCAATAACAGGTCTTTTTAACCATATTTTTCTTTTGTTCATACAATTTTTTAACATAGATATAAATATGTATGAATATAATAATAAAAGTATATGTGTATATTTAAAATTTGTTTTATTAAATTAAATTTATTAAATTTGCCTATAGTAAAAATAAAAGTGATCTCACTTTGGCACCGACCGCTTTAAAATATAATTATTCGTATTTATTGTTGGCCTACAGTTGGGCGCAAGCCCGGTGGCAGAAACAAAATAAAATTACTTAAGCATAATTGCTCCTAATATAAAAAATAATCATAGTTCTTTATAATTTCTATACTCTGAAAGAAAAAATAGAAACACGACATTAATTATATTAACTTAACGCTTCACTTTGAATTTAACATTTAAATTCGAATGTGCATTTATATTATTCAAAATAACTACTTCACTTCACACTTTTTTTTGAGATTTGTCCTGAATATATTTTCCTGAAGAGGATTCCCTTCAAACACTCCCACAGGTAATTTATTCCAGTCGTTGATGGTCCTATTTAGGGACAAAAATTTGCGAACATCTGTTTTCTGCTTTCTACATTTTAGTTTTAATTGATGATCGCATCTACCTATATAACTGGGCTTTTGCACTTTGGAGCTAATTCCAATCCATGGTTTTTGGCCCGCATAAGATTTGAATAGCAAATGCAGCCTTGCTTTCTCCCTCCTTTGTGATAATGTCTCCCAAACTAGTTATTCGCACAAAATTTGCAGTCCTTTTCTGAATTTTCTCTAATGATTCTTTTGATTTTTCCTATAGGAATCCCAAACTGATCTCAGGATAAATATGCCACCTCCTTAATTTTGAATTTCCCTTTTTTAAGGTCCTCATTATAAAATGCAATCAATTCCACGCTTTTAGGGCCGTGAAATGCACCTCCAACCCGTATGTTGTTGAAATATATCCCCAGATATTTGCAACTCGTTACATACATGCAACAAAATTAAATTAGTGAACTCAAAACATGAGAAATAAGTTTAATTACGTGGAAATCACAGCGAATGTAAATATCACCGAAAACAGTTTTGGTTTGTACATGCAAGAAAAAAAAGTACGTAAGAGTCCGGTAAATTAGAGTCACAATGTGGATATATATATATATATATATATATATATATTAACACAAGTGATTAATACAGCTCGATATCGCTTTTTTTGAATGTCGCAGCATTCAAAGGAAACAGGAAAAGGCGTCGCCGCCTGCCACGCGCCTGTGATGTTGAATTCAGCGTTGTTGACGACTCTGGAAGCGAACCTGGTGTGATCTCGAGTGTGTCGAGCTTTTGCTACCTCGTGGTCTGGTAAGATACAGGTTCTGGAATTCTCTGTAATGTTTCCCGAGAAAGAAATCCGAACCGATGGCACGTCGTGCCGATGCTTAGATTCGATGCCCAGATTTTCTCTAGATAACTCGTAAAGGAGGCTCTGCTATTTCTATTTCTTTCGCAACGAAGTTTTTTAAACGGCATAAGATAACGTGACCAACTTCCACGAAGTTCAACAATGTAGTCCTTCTTTTTAACAAAAGAAAAAAGCGTGGAACTGTTACGTCAGATCCTAAGCATAAGCTATGTTCGATTTATACGTATTACAGGCGAACGAAAGCCCCAATCGAAATAGGACGTTTGCAGAAGTGTTGCAAATAATATTTGCGAATTTCCACGGGAGATAAATACTGAATGGAATCTCATTTTTTGCATAAAAAAGTACACTCCGAGGCTTCCGTTGTCTGTTGCAAAAGCTACAATATATCACAGATATACAGTGGGACATTATAAATATGCAGCATTGGAAAATGTACATGATTAAAAGCAACATTGTTCAAAATATATAGAAATAAGTTAAAATAAGGATTTTGTGGGTAAAGGGATATGTGAAAAACGGTAAAGCATAATAATAACAAGGAAATTAGTTAATTTACGTGAGAAATGTAACGGTCGGTTACACTATAAACTTTATAAATGTTAAAAAGTTTTTTGTAACTATGATGTAGAACACTTTACATCGTAATGACAGTGTTTTCATGTGGCTGCTGTAAAAAATTTCTTCAAGAAATTAATAAACTACAAACCCTCGTCAAAAGGCAACAGAAGTAATTAATCGCGTATAATTTACACTACCTCGTATTTTTTGCGAGCAAAAGTTTCAGGGGCCATTGCATTTTAATCATGAAATAGATAAACTCGTTACAGAATTGAAAAAATTATTGAGGTGGTATATAACAAGAGAATGAGATGATTGCGATCGCGTGAGTGGATATTGTAGTCTAATGATTTAAGGTACTGCTTTTAACTCCTATAACTTTTCCCCTTACGTTTAATTTTCAGCAATTACACGTATCATACATTCATTCTCTCTTAATGAGTGTTTCGGGTCCCCGCCTCTCCGACACATCCAGCGGCGCAGTAAATTACCGACCTCTTTTCGGGGTGCTTATTTTTACAGCTAATTTTTTGCGCGCACCTTGCCCTCGCGATGGAAGTGATAAAAACCCCCGCAGCACGAGCCGCTCCTGGGTAAGATCTCTCTGTGGCCACGCACAGTTAATTTGGGAATGAAGGGTCCCGCAGGTGCGGCGCGCGCGTGGAAGGGTTGAGAAGAAGGGCCTGTGCTGTATGCAGATGCGCCCTAATTAGCGCTAACAGCCGCAGACGCACCACAGATACTCACTCGTAGGTGCCACAGCCTCCTCCGCCGTATTGACAGAGCTTCGGGATGAGGAACTGCTAATTGACAAGGGAAGGACAAAGCGCCGGAAAGGCTGAATAAATAATGTCATGTTCTATTGTCTCTTTTATAAAAAGAAAAATCCAAATTGGATTTGTTGCAATTAAAGCCTGTCCGACAAAAGATACGAGAAAATGACGAACGTTGAAACTTGGGAACAGTAGGATCATAGAATTAAATAAATATTAAATATTTATAGTAAAAATATTTTAATATTAATATTATTTCAAAGGACATCAGTCCTTAGACTGGTCTCATCTTATTACATCTCTAATTAAAAATTAAAAGTTCACAATTACAAGTATTTTATTTATACCACAACATCTTAGAAACATTCAGCGAATAGAACCATAATCATCTCAACAACAAACGTAGCAAAATAACACTCAACGTGATGCGGGAAAAGAAGGACTAAACCAAAGTCAGTACAATTCATGGCATTCGCGGATAACATTGACATAGTTTGAAGAACGACGGCAGCAGTGGCCGAAGCATTTTGTGCGCTCGAGGTAGCAGCAAAAAAGAATTGGTTTGACTGAAAGTGAAAGAGAAACTAAGTTCATGGTAGTTACAACTAGAGGACTACGCCGGATACCTTGAAAATAAATGGATCTACTTTTGAGATGGTAGAGCAATTCAAGTACTTGGGTAGAATTGTATGTAACATTAATGATATGACAACGGAAATTAATAATAGAATCAATATGGGGAATAGACACTATCATGGTCTACGAAACTAGCTTAAATCAAAATATATAACTAGTAAAAAAAAGATACAACTGGATAAGACCAGTAGTCCTATATGGAAGCGAGTGATGGACGATGAATAAACTAATTGAGGATAAGCTAATGACATTTAAGCGAAAAATCCTGAGAATAACTTCTGGGGCAGTAAATAAAAATGAAGGCTGGAGAATAAGGTGTAATTTGGAACTATAACAAAAGTTTAAAAAACCAAATATAGTAAAAGTAATTAAAGTCTCCCAACTGATATGACTTGGCCCTATATACATATATATGTATATATAGGTATGAATATGAAAATTCAGTGAAGAAAATTACCTTTGTAAAGCCAGAGGGAAAGAAAAGGACAGTTAGACCATGTACGAGGTGGCTGGACAATGTATACATATATAGGTATATATAGGTATGAATATGAAAATTCAGTGAAGAAAATTACCTTTGTAAAGCCAGAGGGAAAAATAAGGAGATTTAGACCATGTACGAGGTGGCTGGACAATGTAGAAAAGTGGCTAAAGAACATTGGTGTATACAGGTGGCGTAATATAGCATCGAATAGGACATAATGGAGATAACTGATTGAGACAGTCTTGGCTTGTAACGGGCTGTAGTGCTTAAGAAGAAGAACTGGTACCGGAAATTTTTTTTGAAAAAAACGCCTAAAAGGGAACCACCAACCGTATATGCCGAAGAAACTGTTATTAATATTCCGTTTAAATATGAAAATTTCAAAAGGTTTGGTAAAAGTGGCCAAGAATAACGTAACATTCGAAACGGTTACGTCAATCGATTTAGGGGAAATATAATGACAATTATCAACAATAATAATCAAATTACGACAGCCTGGCTACCAGACCATCAGAGAATAGAATTGCATTATAGGGAAGATCTCGTAGCCAAGAAAGCAGCAGATCGTAGTAGCCACGATCAGATCTCTTCATACCTACCTTACTCATTCTTTCTCAATTTCCAGATCACCACTCGTGTTAGAATTTAGAATAAAAACTGACGTGTTTGAAACTACTCAAACATTATTTTATAAATTTTAAATGTTTGTTTGCAATGTATGTAAGTCATCATCTACAAATTGCGACGTTAAACCAAATAAAAATATAACGTAATAAATTATAGTGTATGTGAAAGACACGGTCTAAAAATTTCTTTCTCAATGTATACAAATGTACTATATTTCTATGATTCATCTAACGGCAAAACTTTATTCACTGGTCCAATTCTGCACAGACCCGAAGAAAAATATCAGTAGTAGCGGTAAGAACAACAGTTAAGATACGATGACGCGATGTGTTGGAACATTAACGCCTTCATTGATATAATTCCACTATATTGCAAGACTTCACACTGGAGTCTTTGAGGGCCGCTGAAGTGACCAATCCAGTGACATGGCAACGTCTCACTTAATTCATGTAATTCAGTACACAGTCGTGAAAATGTGGAGGGACGTCATCTTTATTTTTTAACGTCCTATTAACAATTATAGCCATTAGGGACTTCCATTCAATCACCTTGCACCCAGGGAAATTTATGACGAGGTGCAAACAGACTATAGTTGTAGGTCCAAGAGAATATGACTCACTTATTTCTAATAGCTTGTTATGACCCAGGAACGTGAACAGATACTTTATAGCTCTTTCCGAGTGGTCGAGTTCCCCCTCGCTGATCTAGTGAGCACCTGGGGGTGCATTACGCAAGTCAGAGTGACAGGCAAACGGTATGTGCTTTATCGTTAGTATGTCCCCACATATCCTGCAAACAGGTTGAACTTCCATACGCATGATTAGGAATGCTGTTACCCGAATTGGTTCTGGATAAGGTGACCAACTCCCTTCTATTTATGCCAGCAGGGAAAATAGCCAGCGGGTCGCCGTCATTACTTGGATATTCCGGACCCACTGAGCCTTTCCTGTCTCTGAAGCTATCATTTTTAACAATAGCCCCATTCCAGAATTTGGTATTTGCTTTTATTTACACCTAGTTACGTAAAAGTGACGTCAACTTGTTGAAAGATTAAACCATTACTATCAGTTTCAAGTTGTTGCATGAGCCAAAATTGCAGCATATTCGGAAGCTACAGCTTTTCCAAAGAAATTTAATGGGCCTCGTTCAAAAACACTGAGAGCTTGTCTCTGACTTACTGTTCTTTTCTTGTGTGTCGTTTAGCTATTTTGTTGTTTTTGTCCTAAGACTGGTCTGATGCAATCCTCCATACCTACCTTGTGCGAGCCTTTTAATTTCCGCAAAACTACTACAACTCTCATCCTCTCTAATCTGCTTAGCGAATTCCATCCTTGACCGTCTTCACCTGTTCTTACCCCTCACACTTGCCTCTAATGTTAATTTTACAAGACCCTCATGTCTCAAAACATGGCCTATTAATGTATTCTTTCTCTTAGTGTCTCCATATTGTTCGCTTTTCCCCTATTCTGTTTATAACTTCCTCATTTGAGATTATATCAACCCATCTGATTTTCAGCATTCGCCTTTAACGCCTCATTTCAAAGGCTTCTATTATTTTCCTTTCCCAAATTCCTATTGTCCACGTTTCGCACCCATATAACGCCACACTCCTTAGGAACATTTAAAGCAACGATTTCCTAATATTCACACTGACGTTCCCTGTACGATAGTTCCCCTTTTTCGCGAAAGCCTTCCTTGCATGTGCTATCCTACACTTTATGTGTAATATGTTTCTACCATCACCAGTTATTATGCTTCCAAGAAGCAGAATTCCTTAGCTTTCTTCAAAATATATTTTCTTAATCTAACACTCTTTGTTATTACATCGTTTTCCAAACTATACACCATTACCTTGCTTTTCCCTCTATTAATCCTAATATTTTTAGCTACTTACTTACACCGATTTTAAGAACGTTTCATTGGACTTTATAAATAAATACCCTTTATATAGGCACCTTTAAGACAGCAATTTATAAGAAACGTTTTACAATTGACAGTTTATATTCTATCGCTCTATGAAGGACTGTCAAAATAGTCACAGTGTGGGGCAAGTCTCCTGGTTCCGATCAAAGGTGTGTTCTTCTATTTGAGTAATATGTTAATAAAATATTGGTTTGAGGTAAGCAGATAAATTTTGTTGGTTTGATTAAGAAGGTCACTTGCTCGTAACTAGTTCCGTGATTTCTTTCGTCTGTTAACAAATGGGTAACCGAGGGTAGAAAGTATGAGTGAAGTAGTAATTAAGGCCAACGGTTTGAGCAGGATAATATTTTATTTTCACACTGAAAGTAATAATACTTGCATCAGATTTACGGAGTACGTAAATATAGCTGCTTAAATGAGTCCATACCGTAGACAGCCTTTTCCCCTGCTTCAGCATCACGAAAAAAAACTTCAATTTTCGTCATTTTTGGTGCAGTACTACTCGTGAGTTCGAAATATAAAGTGCTTCAGCATTTCCAGCGCCTCAAATTGAATAGAAGCCTAGGTCTCCGTTTCTCGGGAGACACCTCAAAGCGCCTTCATCCAGCGCTCTTAATTGAAAGTAATGATCTCGCACCCTCCCGCTCCCCCGCCCTCGCAGCGGCCACAAAACACATTTGTAACAAGTAAAGTGGGGATTGTTAAAATTTAATCAACGTTATTACAGCGTTGTTTTACTGCTACTCTTATTGTGAGGGCGGGGGTGGGAAGGAAAGGGTTGCTCGGCGTCGTCGGCGTGCCGGAAGTGGAGGCGTCAAGTGGCGCGGAAGAATACGTCACGCAGGGATAAATAAGGGAGGAACAGCTTCCGCCGTCTCCACAGAATTGCTTCCTTAGTGTTCTTTGCAGCCCAGGATCGCATCTAAATCTACAATTTAATAACTGCCCTTAAAGCATATAAGTGCGTCAAATTCATAAGCGGTTACATTGTTGAATATTTCTACGCCAGCGGAATCTAGAGAATGAAATACGACGTCGTAACTTACAGTGAATAATAACACAATTTGTTTGACTATCGTATAATACAAAAATCTTTAATTTGAACAAGAACAAAAAACTGGGTAACTAATTACTTAAATTAAGTAAATAGTTGCTCATTAACAGATTTAACTAACTCATACGCTTAACACAATAAAACAAAGATCTATTAGGATCAAAAAATTAATAAATTTATATTTTAAGGGTTCACTAAGATTTCATTAATTCATAAACGATTTCTTTTCGTGTTAGACAGTTTAAATGAATATTAATTGTGCTATTATTACGGTTCCTTACTATCTATCACTGTGTAAAACTTTTAGCGGAGATAGAAGATGATGAAGAAGAATATCATAGAAACGACGCGAGCCATCGACGAACTGACCTGATTGGAAACCCGAGAGGCTTTCATCCTAACGAGGTCGTATTTGAATTTGTTGATTTCATTAATACATTTTATAAATAACATTTGTTTAAGGTGTACAGAATTATTACATGTAAAATAGAACAAGAAAATTATATGGTGATTCGATTGGTTCCAAAATATTGTCATGCAAAACATCTACCTCAAAGGCGAAGTTCTTAAGAATGTATTGAATATATTGTTATGGAAAATACAATTAACGAATGAAGAATTAAAATTTTTTCCCTATCTTGATTAATACCTTACACATGCGTGAACCAGCAGATAATAGGTCTCGCTCAATATTACTTGCTGTCAATCAAGGCCGGCTCTAAAAATTTTACCGCAGCAGGCAAATTTAACAATTGAAACCCCCAAGATGAAAACAATTTTTTTTAAATAAATCATAAAAAAACTAAAACAGCAAATTTCTTTGCACAACGAAGTATTTCGGTTGGGCCGAGCGGTGGGACTGGTATTATCATCTCTATGACTCCGGGGGCAAGTTCCAGGTTAAGCTGTCGAAACAGTAATTACACTGCTTGTAATATTTTGCCGATTTCCTCATTCTGACAATTGTGCGTAGGCCTGTTTCTATGAGAAGGCCAGCTAAGACGACCCCTAGAGTAGATTTTATGTTTCTAGTTTATAAATATTAAGCAAATGACACAATTGAATTAATAGAATAATACTAACACTGTTTACGGAAAGTTGTTTATTTATTTTTAATAGGCTAACGACAAAGAATTTACAAACTAAAAAGTAGTAACTATTATTTTCAGATATAAATTAAATATAAATTTAAATAACAAACAACCAATTACATAGTATGCAAAGACTAAAAGTATTTTAATACAATCTCTTTTTAAGAAAAATCGAGAATAACGTCTTAAAGATCTAATTTATTAGTCATTTCTTGGCTGACCCCTTATAGCAATTATGATTTGACGTATTTGTTTTATTATTATTAGTTTATAAAAAGATTCCTTCCCCAGGAATAACTGTTATGGGCACCGTAAGCAAATTCCTAAAGTAGTGCTGAACTTTAAGGGAACTGTAGAACCCCAATTGGATCCTCTTCCTTTGTTGAAAGGAATAAAGCACTAAGATCGGAAAAATCACCATATATCATCACGTTTTCTAGAATTGTTTTTACACTATCTGAAGCTGTTTCGACATTCCCATATTTTGCCTAGTCTTGATCAAAGACTCTTTTGAACATTTTATACAGATTAAGAGGTTCTATGAAATGGAAATATGTGGATCTTAAAATATTGATGCAATTATTTCAAATTTGAGTGAAAATGAAAGTATAAAAGATTTTTCATCTTCGAGACATTGTGTCCTGGTTTGTAAAAAAGCAAACATCCAATATAGAGTGAAAATGTTTAGAAATTTTGAACCCATTCAAAATGACCCATATTATTCAAAAAAACATTCTCAGCTGTGTAAAGGCAATTTAGAAAATGTCTACTTCTCCCCTTGAAATAGAAGATCTTTAAGTCCTTTCCAAAGTATTGGTAATCGAATAGTCTATTGTTATTTGCCTCAATCTCCTCAATTAATTTTTTCTTGTTCTCCCTTATCTATACTAATAATTAAAATTGAAGTGTCTGACTGTCTGGACGTAGGTTTGTCTCGAATAGGCACCGAAAGGGCTCAACGGATTTCAATGAAAATTTGAGGGTTTAAAGAAAGGAGATTTAATTTAAATATTCGTGCATTTCTAATTTCGATATATTGCACAAGATATTAATATAATGTGAATACAAATAAATATATTAATTCTACGGGAAGTTTTCTTTGAATTGCCGCGCAAAAGCCAGCGTGTAAATCAACTGCGAGTTATAAGTCCTATTACGCGTTCCTATATCTTTCATCCCACTTATTATCTATCGATGCAGTAGGATTAGAAAAAATTAACTTCTTTGGATCGTCGACACGATGAATACATAAATCGATAAATTGGTTTTATTTCTCGACCCGGGTAACTAATAATTGATAATATGAAATTAAAAGGAAACTATCGAGTTCGGTGTAGAAACCGGTGTGATGCGAGTCGCTGTGTTACGTTATCACCTTTAATATGCGATTTAAGTAAATAATTTAACCATTAAGTGAGGGAAAAATTTTATTCTGTTAGAATACTTAAAATATATTTATTCCTGTTATTGTACCAGGGGTAATTTGGAGTCTCTCGAGATACTGGGAGTATATTTTAGGTTCGTATTGTGACGTTTTCGATGTCGGTTTAGTTATGTGTTGACCAAGATTTAAATAATGTACTGGGATAATATAAACAAATACCCGGGCAACGCTGGGTCCCCAGCTAGTTACAAAATAATTTTCAACTAAGAAAAGCAAATATGGGTCTAATTTGTAATATGTATCCAAACTATTCATTAAAATTTTTGTTATTAAATGAATGCAAATTTTATTATTAATAAATAAATATTCATGCATATAATACGGAGTGTTTTCTTCATTAAAAATAACCTTAATGGCCCGCCAAATTTTAAATTAGGAAATTAGTGGTTCGACCGTTGCTTCGTTAGCTTCATACCGTGTCATCATTGATGCTTGGCATCATTTAGCGTCGTATCTAAGATAGGAGTACTAAACCTGAATCCTCCTCTTGCCCGCCCATAACCTCCATACAATAGTGCGGCCCTGGCAGCAAGGAGATTGCGGTTTCCACTAACGGGATTTCGCTGGTGCAAATACTGCCACTGCAAGAAAGCAACATTTTCCATTGCACCCCTCCTCACAGCCGGCAAACTGGATCAGGTCCGAAGCCCTATTGAAATCTGCTCGCTCTGAAAATCCCATTGATGCCGACGCGGTGGCGGGGGGAACTCTCGCAGTCTAATCTGGCAGATTTCAGTCACCGACCACGGCCGTGGGGTGTTGACCGCCGTCCAAGAATGGCGCTCACGATCTGGTAATCGCATTTGCTTTATTGGATACTTAAAAGACCGCCCGTCAGTAATCCAGTGTTTGTTGGTCCTGCGGACGCGTGGTATCGGCAAACGGACGCGACGAAAAACCTTCCATTCTGCAGCAATTCACTCACGCTCTCTTGGGCTCACACGAACTTTTCTATAATCTTCAACTAGAATACTATTTTGTATCTGTAAAGTAATATAAAAGAACCATATGTATTTGGAAACATCACAGCACTTCATGACACATTTTCTTTCTTTGCTCCAAACAAGTGAAGTACTGAAATACCCGAAATGAAATGCCTTTTATTCTCAAAATAAAACACCTGAGTATTTTACGACACATTACATTTCTGTGCCGACCTCCTGTGGTGTAGTGGCTCGCGTTGCTGCCTTACAACCCAGAGGTCCCGGGTTCGAATCCTGGCATGGGCTTGGATGCTTGTGTCATCATGGTCGAGAAGACCAGGATTAAGACTGTTGGAGGATCGATACGCTGACCACGTGTCGCTCCAAATTGTCATGCAAGATGACAGTCCGCAGTCGACTCGGTAGGCCCAGGCCCTCAATGGGCTGTAGAGCCATGGAGAAAGAAAGATGAATTACATTTCTGTATTGTAACCATGATAGTAATAATCACAAATTAACGATTCACACCATTTCATTATGAAAACTATTTGGTCACCAAACACTTGAAAAGAATATGAGGGGAATATAATAATATTATAAAAATTTATAATGTTGTTGTAGTAGAGTTTCACCCAAAGATACCACGAAATGATTATTTGGTTATCGTTGTCGTGATGATGGTCTTTGTGTAGTCACTCTGTAGAGATTTGGTAACTTGTGATGACGGCGTACATTATAAGAAAAGAGGACACTAAATCAATATTCACTTCCGGAAATGAGAGTTGTCTAGGATTGACAATAGGATATGAGATAGGATAGATTTCTTTGTGAATTGAGTTTGGATTGGAGATAAGTCCAATCTTCAGAACAGTGAGGAGTGCTGGCTGCAGGGAGACAGACTTGACTTCCAATGTAGTAGAACAGAAGCTTTATTATTATTGTTCAGTCTTATAATAATAGAAGAACAAAGATTCAGCAAATGAAAAGATCAGCCAGATATCTAAAGGCTGAGTGCAATTCAAGAAATGCGTCTATGGACTCATTTACCGACGTTTTAAATCGGCTCTTAATCTACAAATAAGAAGGCCACAGAAAAGATGTGTGCAGTGTTAGATAACAATCTGCGTCAGCTGCAGGCGTAATAGTCGCGTTTAAACTGAAGTGAGCCCCGTATTACAGTCATAACAAAAGCTGATACATTACAAATTCATTTTAGTCAACATTTATCAATTTAAAATATAGAAAGATAGAATATATCTTACTTCACAAAGGGGCCTCTTTTATGGTTAATACTAAATAATTTGATCTTTGTTAATATCGATATCTAGGTATCTTATAAACTAGAAACATAGCGTGTATTAAAAGGGTTGTCTTAGCGGCCTTCTCATAACAGAACTACATACAGCAACCCTACGCAGAATTGCCAGGATAAGGATATCGGAAGGAGATTATAGTATAATTACCCTTTCTTCAGTTTAACAAGGAACCTGCTGCTAGAGTCAGAGTCAGAGTTATTGTAGTCAGATATCGGTCCCGCAGCTTGGCTCAACCGAACTTCCCCAATGTGCAATATTTTTATTTAAATAAAAATGGAAGTCAATCATTGTTAATTCTTAAATAATTGCACCTTGCTCATCTAGTTTTCTTCTTTTCCATCACGGACTACGGCAAGTCTTCCGCCCGTTATTGAAATATCATGGCCAGTTACGATTACCAATCTCTTCCTGTTTTAATTACCACTGCCTACTGCTTAATATCTTGAACTCCAAATGCTTAGCGTACTAATGCTCTATGTCCTACACGCTTAGTGTCTTCATGCTCAATTTTTCCTCTGTTTTAATACCTTGTCCCCACTTCATTAGTTCATTTCCGACAGCGGCGGGTCCCGTTCCTGTAAAATAAAAATTATTTATCTTCTGCTTTTTGGAGGAGCCATTCACCACACTCCACCGATGTATATGAGAAAACACCATGTCCGCTCAAAGACCGATTTCACCCAGTCCGCGCCAAATTGTCGAGGCTTTATTGCCCTGTCTGTAACATTCTTCAACTTCTCTCACGCTGCTTACCTTTAATTTTGTACCGCCAAATTTCACATTTCGTTGTTTTTTACATACTCTTGGATAAAAATTAATCAGTGATAAATCCAATAACTGTTGAAAACAGAAAAAAATGGATGAATATTTACTGCGTTAATCGACACTATTTATTTTCACTTTTTAAGAATCATGTAGTTGACTATATATATATATATATATATATATTATATATTCATTGCCGTCGTTGATTAAGTTAAAATCCTTACCAACAAAGATTGAGTTGAGTCTTCCTAGACGATCTGATTGATATCACATCAAGAATGTAGCGCTTTTTGTGTGACGTGCTGGACCTTTCTGACTGACGTCAGGCTAAAAATATGATCGAAAATAATAAATCAAAGTTTCGTCGAGATTTTTGAACTTCCTTAGATTTTAAATTAATTATCCTTTAATAAATGCTGATAATTCCGCATCGTCCGAAACATTAAATAAGTAATAATATTGTTTGCTGACAAATTGGCTGAATTTTGTATTTTTAATTTATATATATATATATATATATATATATTTCGACTGCTCCGAGTCTCGTAGTTCGTTTTTCTCGTTGTTGAAACTGTTACTCCAAAAGAGCTATGAGACAAACGTGATAAGATGTCAACATCTGCAAGAAGTTAAAGATTCACGAGCCGTTCTCTATAGCGTTTTATACATCGTTTCCCCTGCTTGCCCACGTGGTCTAGACGACTAAGTATTAACTGGACCATCTTTAACAGAACTCCGGGTCTCTAATTTTCCGACGGATCGGAACGACCATAGTTTACTAAATTAAAAACATTATTTTAAAAGTCCGAAGGGTTTGTGATGGTGGGAACTTTTCATATGCTTCTGTGTCTGTTGTGGACTCTTAACTGGCAAAATTACGGATGAGGTACGCGGTCATACATCAGAGATGCACTGTATCTTATTTTCTACTAAATAAATGTGAATATACTGAGATATCTATTGTGTAAGTTCTAAATTATTAGCTATTAAGTAATATCAAAAATTAACTAGTATGATACACAATTATTGAGTTTTAATACTTGTGGGTTAGATATTTCAATTGACAAATTACGTTAAGTATAATAGATTATCTTTTAGGTTTCCTTCAAAATGATAGCGATGAAAGAAAGAGAGAATGTTTTTTAAGCTTGCGAAATTTATTTTTGTGATGGAAACCAGCTCAGACGGTTAATTCGTGTCAAACGCTGTTGTAAAAGCCGACGGTGACGTTGGCAACGCAGGGAAACAGCCGTGTTAAAACCCGCACGAGATTGCAGCCTCCATTGGACTCTTGGAAACCCAATCAAGCTCAGGCATTGTCGCCGGCTAAAACACTGTCCCGCTCACCATCAGGTAATCGCTATATCGGTATTGAACCAGCGACTAATGTTTGCTGAAACTCTGTTTTTATCCCCTTTCTATACATCAATCCCATTGTTAGGTTTTCGCTATCAAAGCCAACATGGGCTGCTGCGTACAAGGCATTTCTGTATCAATCCGGCCAGTATAAACCCTCACCCCCGGCCCACCCCCGCGCCACCCACGCCACCCCGCCTGCGCGCCCTCTCCCTGGAGTCGTATTGCCGTAAAATAGCAAACGAATGTTATTCCAAACCACACATCATCGAGATATCGAATCGAAACAATCAATCGTGCGGCGCCGCCACTTCATTCCTATCATTCCACTATCCAAATAGGGGACCGCGAGGGGTTGATACGGATAGGGGCAGGGGGGAAAGTTTCCGAATGAACGGCCCTGCTGACACGTCGAATGGACTTCCAGAACTGAAAATGATAAAATAGCCAATATCCTCGCCGCTCGACACAATAGAGTGATATTTTATGAAAACAAAAACGATTGTGATGGTTGCAATTTTGAATGGAGGTGGGCCAGGGGTGGGTGGGATTTAGTTTATTGTCGGAATTCCTGCACGTATCGCGAGAGAGCGAGAGGGCCACGGCTGCGAGTGACTGATAGTCGGATTTATGTGCCGAAAGAGGACAGATAGAGATTTTTTAAATTGATGCCTGGTTCGGATCTATTGGCACGAGAGAGCACGAGGAAGGATTTGTTTATTGGCGAAACATCCGCAACAGTTTAACTCGGTGTCAGAGCCGTGACCGATAGGGAAGGCCCGAGTGATTTACAACGTGGCCGCCTCATTGATAAACAAGGCAGCCCGTCCAAGTAAGCTTAAAATAATTCAGTTTGAAGCCATTGAGGCCTCGGAGGGGGATTGGATCGCAAAACAAGGGAGACATTGTACGACGAGTAATTAGCTCCACGTAAATAATAACAAGCGCTCCACCAAACACATAATAAGTACATCAACGTTAGGTGTTTTAATCCTGAAAGATTTTATTACTACGTGAAAGAAAATCCACAACGAAAATGTAATTACGACTGGGTTTTATATTATTTTTTCCTACTTAAAATAATTATCTGTAGTTAAAGTGTAAATAAAATAATTATACGCTTCATACTTCTCTTAGCCTTCCAAAGTCTTTCGTTTTACATTTTAGTTCCTCTCGAAATCTGCACTGAATATAGTATAATTTTCTCATTCGCAGTCCAAGATTCGAAACAGGTAAGATATAAGATTTCAAGACGAAATATATCAGCTCAGTGTTTCTTTTAAGTGTCTGATAAATTTCATTAAACTTCCTGGGATTCATTTCGCACTCATTTGTTCCGTTAATAAACGTCATTATCTTATATATAAAACTTATTACACGCACAGATGAAAGTCGAGAATTGGGCAATCCTATTTTTAAGACGTTAATGATTACAGCTAGGGATGCGATTTCGTTCGCCCGGAATTTAGATTCCCGAAAATTTAATTATGTTACAGTGACAATCCGCCCTCGTTGTTCCTGGCTGCGAGGCAGATTCTCGGCTTTGTCCCCGGTTATCTGCCTTGGTCGTATTAGGACTGGTATATTTTGTAACGTGTAACAATCCATTATAAAACTATTAATCTGATTAGTGATTTACAAATTTACGTGGAATTGAAACTAAAAGAGAACGCATGTTGGCAGTCCTGTATTTGAAATAACAATGATGTCTCAAATAAAATCCCGTGACCTCCAACAAAACTCCTGCTGCAACAATAGATTGAGTAAGAATGTCTACCCCTCTCTGTTTTTCTCTCTCATGTTGCAAAAATTACGTTTATAGTAACACAGTAAGTTGTACCTTCAAAATTTCACGGGAATCGGTTGAATGGTATAAGAATGTCAAATAAGACCGGCTTTCAAGCGGAAATTCAATGGATTTGTTAATATTCATATTAATATCTTCTGAGCCCAGCAAGCTATCGAAATATAAACATACACGAAAATTTAAGTTAAAATTCCTGTTTCAGTCCTTCCAATTTTCATTGAAATCTATTGATCCGTTTAGGAGTCGATTCGAGGCAGACAGTTCAATTTTATTCATTTAAATAGTCTTTAAGTCAGAAATTTATGTTTGAATTTTATTAATTGGTATACATTTTAGATCAATAGTATAGGCAACCCGTAATTACTTTTGGAGAACTCAATGCGTGTATAACCAACAAAAACTTTTCGTAGAATATTTTTCGCTTTTAATATTTTCGAACCCTCCATGATATAGAAATAAAAAAGCACGAAAATTTAAGTTAAAATTTTTCTCAGTTCTTAAAATTTTCATTTAAATCCGTTGAGCCGTTTTGGAGCATATTCGAGACAAACTTCCGGACAGGTACTTCAAATTTTTTTATTGGTATATATTATCTGACATTCTAATTTAAAAATAAAAATTACAAATAAAAACCGACGATACAATCTCAATAAATTTTTATACTGAAGGTTTTTCGATGGAGCTTTCGCCTGCAGAAAATATTTAGATGTCGAAATCTCTATGGTAACCCTTGACTTTATATTAAATATACTGTTTTATTAAACCTCTGCTGTGGGGTTTTATTTGTATCAAACATTCTTCTCCAAACACGTTAAATAAATAAATAATAAACATATTAATGAAATAGTAAAATATAGCTACATAATTCAGGACTTCGTATGTAATTCGAGATAATTAATCTAAAATTAAACATGGCAGTGCTTACGAATAGTAAATTATATAAGTTTTAAATAATTTCATTAAAAATATATTGACATTTTTTTAAAAATATTTTAAATAAATTTTGTAATTATAAAACTGTATAGTAATTACATTTTTGTGACGTGGTCCATTTATATAATGATAAAACATATATCATCTCTAAACTAAATTTGTATTCAAATTTGTCTTTGTTTTACAGCAACCTATTCATATCAGGTCAATTAAATACATCTAAATTTAACTTATACAACTGACATAAGAAAAAGAATTTAATCTCTGAATATATTCAAAGTTTTCCTACCATTCTAAAGTTATTAGAAGTGGAAAAATACGTTACTATTTACCTAATTAGTCAATTTCGACCAATGTTATGGTGACAAGCGTAGAATGCTACCAGGCTAACACAGATGCGGTCTGATTACGTGCGTCACGTATATAATAGTTTCATATGGGAAATGCATTTATTTGGTTTTCCAAACATTTGAGTACTCATATTAATGAAATAAATTAATCAATTCTGAGGCTATTTTACACGTTTTTATAATAGTTTACAGGACCGTTGTGGTTAACTACGGGACGGGTGGTTATTTATTTTAGAAACGTATTCTTCTAAAAAATGCTGCTCTAATTTTATGACTCTTATTCAGAATAGTACGTTTGTAGAAGGAAGGATAATGGGAACCTACGAATGCAAACCAAAATTAACATATGGCACTAATTACAGTCAGTACAAATTTTATTAAAACTTGTGATGCTCAGCCTTAAAATAATTATTGATTTGGATAATAACAGACAGCACACACTAATGCTAATTTGAAAATTTATTAAAAACTGAAGACAACCAGGAAATTTTCATTTAAATTTCATGAATAACGCAGGTCTGTAAAAAGAAAAACTTTTGAAAAATTCAACACAGAATTTAATGTGAAGTTTATAAAATTAACAAATAAACATTTAAACGATCAGTATGTCAGAATATGTTTTATACGCGTTGATGTTGGAAGGGCCAAACTGTGTTTGCGGTATTTACGAAATTATTTTTCTATTTGAAAGGTATTCCCTTTCAAATCAAGAAAAAAACGTTAATGGCTGACACACAGATTGTATTATTCCATTTCAACATCAACCGGCCCTAACTGAAGACCCATATATTATCGCACAACGTTTAATGCTCAATTTTGGGTCATCTTCGGGAAAACATGAACCTGAACAAATTTCTTTTGGTATTAAATATCTTCAATTGATGCAAATAAATATTTTATAATTACAAAATTGAAGTCCTAAAGTGAAAATGTTTTCTGTAGTGTCCACTGACGATAGCAACTGGAAAATTGTTTTAAGTGATTTTATATTATCTATAGCTTTATGTGAACTAAAGTTAATTTTTTCAAATATGTCCGGATTTTAAACAAAATTATGTCATATTTTGGGGGAAATAATCAGATAAGTATTCATTGCAATGGATATACATTTAGTACCAATTTATCAATAAATAATTATTTTTTGTTTGTGGAAATTTTTTGAAAAGGCGTCTTTGAAATAATAATTAAAAGTACTTACAAATTGGAGTATTTAATCAGACAAAAATTTATTTTGAAAAGTTTACAGAAAATTTAGGCTATTCGGTGAAGCAATACGATGTTCTAATCTCTGGATAAAACGTTCCCTAGGCGACGAAGATTGAGACATCTGACAGCGTACCTTGTTTCACCTGGCAGCGTCGCCTCTTTTCAGGGTTCCCTGGATCAAGGAAGGAGAAGTGATGTCTGTTTCCCCTGTCAGAACATACCAGAACGCTCTCCTCACCTTCGCACCAAGGTGATCTCCACTCTGTCTCCTTCAAACGAAATCAGAATGTCGTTCCTCACAGCATCACCGCAGAATGAAATATCAGAACGATGAACTTTTTTGTCGTTCTTCTCTAGATCTAGAGCAACCAAGAAGTTTCCTAACATTTCATATGTTTCCCATTGAAAATAATGTAATTATAAGGTGGTAAAATAAAAAGTAAAGCCAAGTTTATTTAACCACCTCTAACATTTCTTAGAAAATATTTATTTAATAGTAAAACCACGATTTCGTACTCAGCGTAAAACTCTTAAAATTATCTGACGGAAAAATATTTCAGGTCTATTAATATTACTTGATACGTTTGAATAGTTTAATCATTTTCAAGTTCGATTTCATTAGAAACCTAGCAATTTTTTTCCACGTTTCAGTCAAGTAACTTCGCTATTTTAGTAACTTGAAGAGGGTTAAGCTGTGATGTTAAATAAATGTTTAAAATATGTTTATGCTATTTCAATGGCCGTTAAAATACTATTTATTAAAAAATGTCGTTTAGTATTGATTTGAGCAGTTACTCCCAAAATATGCAGTCATTCTTAATATTTTGTTGCCGTATAAACCTAATAAGTAAAACGTATCATAGACAGACTGACGAAATATTTCAGTCAGGTGAGTTTCAGACAGTACAAATATATAGAGGATCATTGTATTCCCGTTAAATATTGATTTTGTTAATCATTTGAATGATCGTTAAATAATTATGATCTATTTTTTATTTTAGCATCGTAATTGATATGCTACCTCATGATTTAAATGATAAATAAGCATATAAAAATTAAAACTCGTTTTAGGAAGTTTAGCTAGTGACGGCAAATTGCCAGACAGATAAGATTAATGAATTATAAAAGTTCTCATTCTGTCTTTCGGACAGATAATAGAGCGCCAAAAATTAGCAGAAATTTATTTTTTCTTAATAATTTTCAGCTATATGGTATTATAAGTAGATGAAAGAGAAATTGAATTGAAGAATTCCTGGAAACATATGCGACTTGGCGAGGAGTATTGCATTTTTCTTTTCTTAGACTGCTACCCTCATGTTTTATTTACTGCGGGGAGGTCTCCCCCTGAACTGGCCGCAAACAGCCTCGACGGACGTCCTCCGAAATTAATCTGGGCGCTTCGAGATCTCTGACCCCACGACCGCCATCTTGGCCGGCCGGCGCCGCTGCTGCTCTCTGATGGCGAGAGGGTAAGTCGCGTCCCCACTCACTAGCCATTTTTTCCCTCGTCTACTCTCTACCTCTATTTTTATCCGCACTCATTCCGCATTCTGGAAGAGGGGACTAGTGGCCCCGAGAGACCTATATTTCCTATCCCCAGCTCGGCTCGCATGAGATATTCTGAATTTTATCAGCGATTTTCCAACGGAGCCCTCAGATTTATGCATATCGGGGGAGCGTTTAGATCTTTCCTCGTGCCCTTCCCACCCACCGTATCTTGTAAGTCTGCCGTCCTTTGCGTCGCTTTTTTGTCAAAATGTGAAATTTATACGTTGCTTTCCGACATCACAGTGTACAGTATACAAGCCGACCCACCCCCTGCAATCATTCATCCGCCCTGTTACAAAAATAGCCATATAATTCGACAAAAGCTGTCTATAAAAAAGGAATTTATCAGGAAGCCTCCCTTGTCAAACCTTCCCACCCTTGCGTCTGACCACAAAGTCTCCCGCAATTTCACGTTGTGAAAGATGGGCATGTTGAATGCAATAATAATTCAGTGGGATGCATATTTACATACTTTATTACTTCTGTCAAAATATCGCGTTTATAACGATCAATATTTCTAAGGTGAATTATTTATAAGACAGAAAACAGCTCCTATAATAAGTATTAATTATAACTTCAATTACACTTCATTTCATGCAATTTACTTCAGCAGCATAATCTGCTTTATCTAAAAAAATGAGCATACCTACAATTTTAAGATAATATTTAGTCGTAAAAAACATAAAAGTCTCCATAAATAAATTTAAAAGTGCATATCAATGCGATATCTGTTTCTGGTAATCATCTACACCAAAAAATTGAAAATGAAATTCATACAACATTTTAATTTACAATTCCGCCATATTATTAAAGGAAATTTATTTTCCGAACCTAACAATTGTTTCCCTCAAATTTATTTGCGTAACCATTAATTTTGGAAATTTATACGAAACCTTTTACACATAAGTAAACTGTGCGTTTTTATCAAAACAACCAAGTGTATTTGCTTAATGACGGCCAAATATTCACTATTTCTCCTCATGACGTTTACGATATTATTATTTGCTCCATAACAGAAATGTGTTTTAATTATATATAGTTTTCTTTCACTATTCCCCAGAATATTATTTTGAGTAAGAATAGTTACTTCATATATTATTTGTACAGATTTGTTAGACAGTACAACCGGCTTTGCCAAAATAAATATAGATATATATTCTCTTAGTTAAATGTCTGTTGCGAGGTAATTTTTACATATTATTTTAATATATACATTTTACGTGTACGGCGTAGGAAAGTATATAAACGTTACAAAGATGTTACATTTTTAATTTCTAATGCAATAGTCGTTAACAACAATTTCCATGCTGACGTAGGAATTTATGTCCATAATTCTCCTATATACCTTTCAGTTCTCCCTGAAGAACTACTGGAGGACTACTCGGAGATGCCACTTTCTCCATTCAGTTTTTGAGTTACTAGTAGAGGCATCTTTGTCAGTTTTGAAGATTGTATGTTCTGAGGTCGCATGTCTGCTAATCGGCAGCTGCCTTCTAAGCTAGTTGGAGTAAGGAAAATGGAATGCTGTAACCACACAGCAAACTCATCTCCCGTCTTTCATCAGGGCGAGACAATAGTCCGCCTATATTAAGCAGGGTTTGCCCTGCATCTCTTTCAGTTGAATATAGCGTAGGATCCTTAAACTATAGCCCTTAGCTGCATTCCACCCCCTTTCACACTCCGTTTCTAATTAATTAACTTCCTATACCTTTACAGAAAAATTACCACTGTGTGGATTACACTAATGTAATCAAATAAAAATAGCATAAAATTGTATTGTGCGTTGTTACAACATCCGTCAGTTTTATCGATAAATTTGTTGGTCACTACACTTGCCTCCGCTGAGCTCTGCAGTCGATTAAGGTTTAAGTCTATATTTTTTGAAAGTCAGGTAATTTTGAATAAAGATTACCAAAATTAATGAATAAGATAGCTTTACTTTCAAACACTGACATATTACTATCTTCAGCCATTGGTTGAGATAATTTTCCCCAATTCCACTCAAATTTCTCTATCACTATCTAAAACGGTATTTTCGCTAATCTCCTGTGGTGTAGTGTCTAGTGTTGTTGCCTTACCACCCAGAGGTCCAGGGTTCGAATCCTGGCATGGCTTGGATGTTTGTGTCGTCATGGTCGCGAAGACCGGGATTAAGACTGGTGGAGGATCGATACGCTGACCACGTGTCACTCCAAATTCGGAATGTGTCATGCAAGATGACACGGTATTTTCATTGCTTTCTGGTCTGATAATGCTCTTGGCTTCCTCCATCCGAGTCCCACAGATAACACATCATTTAATTATCATTACGGTTCGGTGTCTCATTGCCGCTTTGACGGCAATTTTTCCGTGACTCGAACACCGCCTCCAGCCGCGTCTCGTCGCGAACTCACCAATAACCTTTCCGACCATGTCTTGCTGCGAACTCCTAATCCTCTCTGTTAGCAAACGCTTTTCCGCGTATCTGTCGGCATACGACAATGGAACCTTCTGGCGGCATGTCTCATAAGACAGCCACTGAGAATATACCACATACCCTGCACCCGATTTCATGTTGACCCTGCCTGTCCCTGTTAAACTGTGCATCGGTATGAAAATTTCACTATTAAGAGTCACGGTTATAAAACATTTATTATTAATTATCTACATTGGTTTAAATGAGCTTTACTGTTTCGGATGGAATAAGTCACTAAGGTGATTTGGTTTCAACTTAGGTTCAAGACTGGTACGTACTTCGTGCGAAATATGTAGTTAAAAATCACGTCGTTAAAAGTAGTTTAAGGCACATAGTATTCAGAATAAAATGTTAACTACATTTTTTGTGCATTTTACAACTTTTATTACTTCGTTTACGGTAGAATTTTTAGATTACAAATTGCGTGACTTGCGGGTAGTCTATGTTCAGCTCATCATTTTTCTTTTAATTTCTGAAAATTGGCAGTTTAAATTAATTTAATCAACATAAACCATTTCTTTTTCCAAACCGCTTTTTTCTAATATTTAAACTGAAGGGTTTGTAGTAATCAGAAAATATATTTGTAACCATATTATTTACTTAAAACAGTGTATAAGTCAGAATAAATTGAATATAAAATTTATTAACATTCATCGTTACGCGACGTTACGTTCCTCAATTTGGAATCTTATCTAGTGAATTTTAAAAAATCAATAAGGTTCAAATTTAGAAGTGCATGTTGCAGAAGCGAAGAGGTTGAAGGCAACTATTATTTCATTAGTTCTTTAAAATTCACCAAATGAGGTTCCAAATATAGGAACGAAACGTCGTGTAAGGATGGATGTTAATAAAATTCATACAAAAAATTTTCAGACTTATATGCTGATTTACTATTTATCTATAACAAACAGTGGGATAAAATAGCTAACCATTTTATTTACTTAAGATTGTTGTAACTGACATTTAAAATTAATAACAATGAGCCAGGAAAATAATGGTTACATAAACAAAATTTCTTCCACAATTGTTTGACCTCGTCAGGTCTACAAAACATTGTTTCATTTGAATTGCATTTGGTTTAGTAAAGAAGAAATATTTACTAAACTGAATATACGATATAAATCATTTTATTATCGATATACGGTGTGGAATATATTCATGACAGAAAGAATAGCAGAGATATTGAATTTAGAATTGCAGTTAACAGTAGCCTATTCAGTTTTACGACGGCTTACGCCCGCATGGGAATATCTGTTGAGTTACGTTAATAAACTGGATATGATGCACCGCTCGTGCCGATATTCTTGTACTCAGACGGAATAAACCCCTCGGTCTTATGTAAAGTGGACACAAGGTTTCTCCCCCATTCGCCACTTTTCTTTAGGAAAGGCGGACCTAAGCTAGCGGGATCAGGAAGGCAGATGAGACGCTGCCACCGTTGCTTACATTTGCGAACTCTGGTTCCCATTTGGATCTGCCATCGAATGCAAATTTGACCCTCGCCACACTTACCGACTCCAACCCTTGAAACGAGGTTTATTGTTATAGGGTGGGGAGCTGGTATCTTGATCTGACTGTGGCAAGCTAACCCTGTATTTCCTACAAAGACGAGAAAGTCGTGTCGTGATTTCATGCATGTGTCAAGTGTAAACTAGGAGGGGAAAACTCGACGACTTGACGATTTCCATTACCGATAACGACTTTTTTTAGTGTCATGTATGGAACCGCGACAGATCGGAATCTTCAATCCACAGCCAGCAAAGGGAGACTAATTATTCAATGTAAATAACATATAAGATCACTTCAAAAGAAATATACATTATTTTTTTTAATAATTACATTTTGCAATGTTTTTAAAAACTTCTATATTCTCACTTCAGATAAATCTGCTCATACTGCAATGTTTTTTCTTAGTGTAAATTTAAATTTATTTTAATACCTAAACCCGGGAGAATAAATAATCTTTCTGTTCAGAAATTTATAAAATATTAACCAAAAAAGTCTTATCTGCCTGCTCTGTCCAAAAGATATATATATATATATATATATATATATATATATATTAAATTTTACGATTTAAATGATTCCTTTTCTCAGGGAATGGTCTTTTTATTAAAACACTAATTGTTGGCGATGACCACTTTTATTATAAGGGCGCCCAGGAACTTGCTCAGGCAGACGATCATCGATACATAGGAACTTACGTAGTCAATGAATCAGAATCGGTGACAAAGAAACTACTGGAACTGGATGGCCGCAACCACCGCCTTTGATCTGTGACTAACCACAAGTCACCGCTACCACCGCTGTTTCACAACCCCTCAAATTTTGCCTCCAGTTAATTAAATTCAAAGATTCATTCACTGAATTGATTACCTCAGATGGTTTAGGTTTCATAGGAGTAATCTCACATTTTGTAGCCACTCTTCAGCTGCATACACAGGAATGGAATCCTGGTCCCCAGACTAGTGTCAATAGTTCAAATAAGTTCACTAAAAGAATTACTGTATAATTTTTTATTGAACACTTCACTTTCGTAAGAATTTTACGCTATCTGAAAGTGATAAAATGATGCAGATAATTATATAGAGTCTTGTAAATGGTTTCTTGATTGACATGCATCTGACCCCGACTTTGGAAGAGAGTGCCATTGACTCCTGTACCCACGCTCAAGCTAAATGCCCACGAGAGCAAGTAGAATTGCCCAAAAGAAAACATTCACTCAAAATTATTTAAAAAATCAATTGTTGTGTCATGGGTTGTTATGTAACTTTGACTGAAGATACATGATCTTGCTAGTTTTGAGGGCACAGTTATGAGTAACACATAACTCTCGATACCATATCGTGTTAAAATATGTTAAATTCAAAATAGAAATGTATCATTGTCAATTTGTTAATTTTATGCTCCACTCCAATACACCCAAACGCTAGCCACTGCTGTCCTGTAGACTATGATTTTTCTACGTTTATGAGCAAAAGTAAATAATGAATCACTTCTTTTTTGTAATACATTCATGTGGCTAATACGAGTTACGAACAATTCCGACCAAAAATTAAACTTATTGTCCTTTGAATAGAACGATTTTATTTCTTGCTCTGATTCGTTCTCTGTGCACATGATGTTTTCACGTGATGGTGAATTCGAATTTCCAAGTAAAGCTACCCAATTGCTCTAATAAGTGACATATAATGAATATATTTATCTAAAAGTGATAAGTCTTATTAAAAAAAATTTCCCAATGCATTGTTTTATCAAAAAGGATCATAAAAGCCTCCTAGTCTGCTGTGAATTATATTCTTTTTGCCACTAAATATTTTGTCACAAACTTTACGAATATTGGTAACATACACATCTGGAAAAATCAATCCTCCACAGTCTTTTCTCATTAGTAATAACGTTTTCCTCAATAGCTACCGAACAGGCTACACATTTCACCATCATTTTTACATTTCTTAAAATGAATCCGGTAATTCAAGAAAATATATCGCCTTAAAAAGTATTCAATTTATATTATACCCCATTCTTTTACCTGATATGTATTCAAAAATATCTTACGTTTAGTATTTCATGAATGAAAAATAGTATATAGGGTAATGGAACGTCAAATAGAATTCGTATTACAAGATGATGAGTTTTGTTTGAGGAAGAGAAGCAAAATTGACCCTGTGGTCTAATTTTAGAAGTCAGGTTAAGGAAAAACAAACCTACGTTCATGGCATTTGTATATTTAGAAAAAGCCTTTGATAATGTGAACTCGAACACAATACTAAGTATTTTGAAGAGGACAGGAATTAAATTTTCGACGAAAAATGGTTACCCTTAACTTCTACAGATGACAGTCAGCAGTCATTAGAACTGAAGGGCAAGAAAGTTGTAAGACAAGGAAGCAGTGTGTCGCCGTGCTGTTCCACGTATATACAGAACAGGCGATGAAGAAAGTTAAGAATGAATATGGAAAGGCAAAATAATGGCAAGGAGAAGAAATAGAAAGCCTAATGTTTGCAGATGATATTGTGGTATCAGGGGAGTCAGAAGAAAACTTGTAAAACGTAATAAATGGCATGAACGTGATGCTGGAGGAAGAGTACAACAAAATGATAAATAGAGGGAAAACCAAGGTAATGGAGTGCAGCATGGTAAATAGTGGAATAACAAAGGATCTAAGATTGGGCAGAGTAATAGAGTAGGATAGCACAGGCAAAGAACGTTATCGCAAAAAAGTAAATTTTCTTACAAATGCAAAACAAATGGCCTGCACAATGTTGAATAATAGTTTAGCTGTGAAGAGTTATAGGAGGAATGACTGCCTTGTCCTATTCCTTTGTGCTGCATCCGAATGCGGCGCAGCATGCTTTGTTTCTATTGCTTTACTTATACGCACGCACTAAGCAAACGAAACCTGTTCTGTTAAAAACTGTAATAAACGAAGAGAAACAATAATGAAGAACGTGAACTGGAAACGATACACTACTAAGAAACGTGAGCGCTGTGAGAACTTCATGGGGGTATTGGAGTGGAGAGACGTCTGCAACTGCAACTCTATTCTATGTTCTGTGAAAATGACACAGACCAATGGAGGAAAATCCCGAATGAAGCCGAGACCCGTTCTGGGCTGTTCAAATGCATGATGATATAAGTTAAAACCCACTCTTTTCTTTTTAATTCCTCAGTCTACCAGATACGTGCTGTAAAGTCTCACAACGACATATTATTACAAAAAATGTCCAAAATTGGGATTGATAGTCGAGTGGTTTTATGAATTAGAGAATTTTCACGAGACCGACTGCAAATAGTTAAAGTAGGGAACGAATTATCCTCAGTTGCGAATGTTAAATCGGGAGTGCCACAGGGTTCCGTTATTGCTCCCTTATTATTTCTAGTCTACGTAAATTACTTAGTAGCAGGCATTAATTCACATGTGCGTCTTTTTGCTGACGAATGCGTAATATATCGGAAAATAAAGACTGTGTTCGATGAAGAATTCCTACAAAAAGATTTAGATGCAATAAGAGATTGGGAATTGTTAACAAAATGAAAATAAATTGTAACAAGAGCAAGGCAATTACCTTGGGTAGGCGTCACGTTGAAATAGTACTTAATTATAATCTCAGCGGTAATGAAATAGTACAATAAAGTAACTGTAAGTATTTGGATATATACTCGAGCAGTAATACGGGTTGGGAATATTAAATTGAACATGTGACTAGGAAAGCATGGAAGGCTTTTAAAATTAGGAAACTGTGAAACACTGGAATTTGCGTATAAATCTCTCGTGCGTCCAGTACTATAATACGGCTGTTTTTGTTGGGATCCGTTCCGAAAATATCAGGTCGAGGCACTGAAAAGGGTACAGAGGGGGGCGGAAAAAATTTCTAAGCGGTATCCTGGTCACGGAAATGAGAAGGTTCATCAATTAGGTTGCGATATGTTAAAAAAACGACGACAAAATTTACGTCTCGGGGCTCTTTTTGAAGCGTACGCAGGTCAACAGCCCTGGGAGGATATTTCGTCAATTTTTTCAGAAGTAAATTATTTCAGTAGAGGGGATCATAATTGCAAAATTGGTCACAGCAGCTTTAAAACTGACGTTGGGAAATATACATTTTTAAATGAGACTATAAAGGATTGGAACATTTACCTGCAGAAGTTTTTGAAACATTCCCTCCCAACAGCAACGTTTTTCATGGAAGAATTAGGAAGTGTAAGTGATCCTAAAGTTCAATTGTAGTTAAGTGTAGTGCGACGAAAAAAAAACATCTGAACAATGTGTCCTTTTATCTTTTTTCTTTAAGATGTAATTTATATTATTATTATTTGTAACTATTCACATTCCTTATTTTAAGATTTTTTTTGTAACTGCCAATCAGCGAGGATTATCAGAAGTCACTAAAAATATAAGGAAATAAACAGTATGAGCAGCATATCCGTTGTTATTCTTATCAAACTCTTTTGAGCATTGAACAATTATTACAAAAAATGAAAAAGTTATGATAATTTACACTGTAAAAACTGCAGATGTTAATAGAATCAAAATCGTCAGTAAGATAACCGTGGCATGATAATTATACTGCTCGTTTAAGGTCACTACTTTGTCGATATCAAATATTTATTCCCTGAATCTTCAATTACAACTCAAATTTGAAAAAATATTTTAATATATTTTATTGCTCTTGAATACTCGTAAGACAAAAGTAACCATTTAGCATGAGGTTCCAGAGTTACTTTCCGTTTGTTGAAGAATTATAGACTTAAAGTTTTATTTCAGGAACTAAAACGTTCGACTGTCCCACAAAAATTGAATTATCTAACAAATTTTACTGAGGAATAGAGATCCTGGTATCATTTTCATGTACGGAGCTGTGATAACAAGAAATTTAAATCGATTTTATAACGTTGGTGATCGATGTTTTTGACATTTACGACGTAGGCAATAGATGTAATGTGCAAGTACACCTGTGGTAAACAATTTTATTGAGTATTTTAGGTTTATATTTTCATCTAACTGATGGAAAACGTGTTTAAAGGAACGTGGAATTGGGGTGCTGTGCTAAATTGAATATGGCCACTTTAATGCGTTGATCAGCGTGCACAATTCGCACTCACCATGTAACAGTCCCTTAAAAACAGATCCCGAACCCTCGCGGTTTTTTTATCTTGCTTCCCGACGATATGACTGGCAGGACAGTAGAACCCCGTAGTTTTAAATTAGAACGTTCGCATCCCCTCTGGTCGACGCCCCTCTCTCAGCTTTGTTCTCAAATGGACCGCGTCGTGCTTCTAAACACACCCCACCCCCGTCGTTACTCATCACCGGCGCTCAGAAAGGCCGACAGAGAGCGTCAAATAACCACGTTAAACATGTACACACATGTGGGAAGGGCGAATAATAGCGCGGAAGGGTTGGACGCTGAGAGGGATTTGTGGGTGGACAGGTTAGGCGGGAAGAAAGGGACCTCTTCTAGAGGAAAACGCTCTACTTCGTCTCTTTGTTATTTTTGTAACAGTAATTTTTCTGCAGCATCCGGTTGCCACTTCCATACAATATGCCTTGTTTGGCTTAAGATCTCTGTAACAATAATCTTTGTGTCTTGAAATTAGTTCAGCATAGTACATGGATATTTTTGGAATAGTTTGATGGGGACTGTATTACAAAATTTGTTCTACTCGTGGATACATGCTCCTAGGTTATCACACTCAAATCTATTAAAACGAACAAACATAAATCTATTACAATAAATAACAATTCTTTTTATTAGATTGACAATGAAGACAAAGGAAATACAACTGCATTTTTAAAAATATAATCACGTTTACTAATACTAATGTATCCTTGGTTTACTGATTACACATGTTTGTTGTTGTGGTGGTAATCAGTCCTGAGTCTGGTCTGATGCAACCCTCCATGCTAACTTATCTTGCAAAACCCTTTTCATTTCTACCTGGTTACCACATCCCACATTCTCCATAATCTACTTAGCATATTCCATCCTTTTCCGCCCTCTTCTGTTCTTCCCCCACACACTTCCCTCTATTGCTAATTTTACAAGACCCTCATGTCTCAAAACGTGGCCTATAATCTATCCCTTCTCTTGGTCAATTGCTCTCTCTTCCCCTATTCTGCTTAGAACTTCCACCTATCTGATACAGAATTCTCCTATAGCAACACATTTAGGAAGCTTCTATTTTTTTTCTGTCTGCATCTCTTATCGTCCACATTTCACACCCATATAACTCCACTCTCCATACGGATACTTTTAATAATGATTTCTTTATGTACATATTAGCCGTAAATAAATTCCTCTTTTTTTGCGATAGTCTTCCTTGCCTGATCTATCCTACACTTTATGTCTACTATACTTCCACCATCCCTACTTTTATGCTGCCTAAGTAGCGTAATTCCATAACTTTATTCAAAATATCCCTTCCCATTCTAACGCCCTTTGTTAATCCACTGTTTCCCATATTTCACTTCATTACCTTGATTTTCCTTCTATTAATCCTTATGTCGAACTCTTTCTCCAGGACTACGTTGATGCCATTTATTAAGTTTTCCCAAGTCTTCTTCTGACTCCCATAATACTACAATATCATCGGCAAAGAGTAGGATTTTTATTTCTTCTCCTTACAGTTGTATTCCCTTCCAATATTCATTTTTAACTTTCTTCATCTCCATCTTTTAAGGAGCATGGGCGACAGAATGCATCCCATCGCTTACTACTTTCTTGATTTCATATTTATTTTCGTAATCGCTGTTTATTAAGTATCATGGGCTTCTGTTTAGTTGATAATAATTTAACAGTATTTTTTGACACCGGTTCTCATCACCAACTTCATTTGCCGTGGTGTCCACTGATGGTGAAGGCGCCAACGATTGGATAGTTTATGATTGAAACAATGGGTTAAAAATAATGTCTGTGAATTACATATACAAATTAAGAATTAACGTCCCGTATAACAGACATTAACACAAACATTTTGAAGAATTTTTAACATATGCTATAATCCAAACTCTAGAAACTAAATCAGCTGGACCAGTAACTACGAGAGTCGATGGCCGACGCAACCTCTAGGGCAGGCGCTCATCATCGAGAGAATTCAAGGTTTGAGTGTGGCGACACTACTAACTGAGACCGAGAACACCAAAATTGTACCGATCAATTTCAGAATTGCCTTATAAACGTCGCCATTATGTAGATTCACCATAGTCCGCCTTCCCCCTCCTTCTTTAATAATGTAATAAGAAATTAAATAATTTTTCCTGGTATGTCTGACGGGGCTAAAGCTACTTGATAAAATGAAATTGGATTTAATAGTTGTCAATTATTATGATGTTTAATTGTTTATAATTAATTATGTATTTTCGAAAAATGAAGTTACATTTCAAATTAATGAGATAACGTCAAAGATTGGTGCAGAATCTTTTTCTTTGGTGTCACTTAAACAAATATGCTATTCCCTACGACTGCTAAAGAATCGTTCTACCCTCTGACACGAGGGAAGATAAAAGAGAGGATACTTCTTAAATTGTTAAATTTACTAATTATAGAGTTCAATACACAGTTTTAGGAGTCCCTGAGAATAAAAGAGACTGTAGTGAGGTAGGTTTAGGTAATTTATTTGGCCCTTGTCAATATTTGGTACTTGAGAAGGAGTTAATTATGAAATATGGCTGACAGGTTACTGTCGAATTAATTCTTTTTTATCAAAAAATTTGGTTAGATAAATACCGAGTCAACGTCGGTAACTCGGTTACTTCATTATATTAATTTTTTGCTTTAATAAGTCATAAAGCATGCAGACGTTGTGTTTGAGTAATATTACATTAAGTTTTATATGTTTTTCCTATGCTGTTAAAGGGGAGTTGTCTGTTCAGGATCATCCTCAGGTAGCCTCTTGCCTACTGCCTTCCCCACCAAAAAACCGGCAAGTTTTCATTCCTAACAATAGTAACATCAACTGCTGGAATAATGTATCTGTGGGAGAATTGGGGGCCAATCCTCTTCAGGAAAACAAATGTAGGATGAATCTAAGATAATGTTTGAAGTGAATTGGCTTTCCTCAAGAATATAAAGTAATGCATATTCCATTTAAAATGTATTGTCTCAGTGAAGTGAAGTGCTTAATTAATGCATTTCTTGTAGTGTTTCTTATTTCTTTCAGGTGCATAAATAGTTCAAAGGACAATGAGTTATTTAGATTACATTGGAAAATTTAATTATGTATGTGCCACTTGGACTACTCCCAATTTCTTATTATGAAATATATAAGAGAATTTGGTAAAAATGGACTTGTTTAGTTCACGTGTGTAATTGTTGTTTATTTTAAATATAAACAAAATTTAATTAGAAATATTATAATTTATATATATGAATATATATAATTTAAACTCAACATTTTAATCGGGTCACGTACTAAATAATAACAACACTGTGAAATTTAGGAGAAATTAAAGTTTGAAATGGCAACTGCATAGACTTATTGGGGTTTATTACTGTGGAGGGGCGCCATAACGGGAAACAAAGATCTCGTTCATTATGATCATACGGAGAGACGAACCTGTTTTTGTTCTTCACTCGTTTCAGAACCTTCTCATCCGTGTATCATGGATAACTTCCGGGGATTTTTCATGGATTTCTAAGATGGCAGGTAGCAATTTGTATGGAAAAGAAACCAATGGGGAACAACACTCTGCCATTTCAAAGCGAGCGAAGTGATCCGCACTGGTCAGCCTAAGAACCAAATTTGAAATGGTTAATAAAGTGAATTAGCAAAGTAGAATCAGTCCTATGATATACACACTACAAGAAATTCATCCAGCTGCTATTTGCCTGCACAAACAGTACCTGAGACATCCTCACCGCCAAACTAGCAGACACCACATGGTAATAACATTGAAAACAAAAGTACTGTATTCAGGGACAGAACAAATAAAATTTTCATTTGTTGACTGTGGCTCACCAACCCTGCTTGTAAAAGCTTCTCAATAGCCAACGAAACATATGTAATCGTTTCGTAAAATGTAACAAAATAACGTAAGTCTGTGAAATTGTTTGGTAAAGTATTTATGTAATAAAAGACCTATTACAGTTATAAAATCTGTCTCTTTCTATAAAGACTATATTTTATTGTTTTAAGCATTAACCTAAACTTTTCATTCCAAAATAAAATGTTCTTTACAAATTATCTTTTCCCATATAGTAAATAGAAAACCGAAAGACTTTTTATGATTGAATACAGATCATCGTTATAGCCACTGATGTGGACACATCAAAATTCAATCATCTGCCTCATTATAATGATATAATGTTTACTATTTAAGAAAATATATACAAGTTTTAATCAACCCACAAATTTCACAACAAATATAATATTACTTCAAGAGATTCAACTTTCAATATAAAATATTTAAATAAGTTTTTAATATATGTTTTAATAACGTTAATGGAATATATTTTTATTTATCTTTATTTATAATATCAATTTTTGTTATATTCCTATTATGTTTTATACAATTGAATCTATGAGTTGAACAGTTATTTTTCCCCATTTAGTTTTTAGCAAACACATTCTTGATACACGCTGTATTAAAATAATTCGTGGTACGAGCATGAAAGCAATTTCAAAAAACAATGCGCCAGTTTTTGTACACAAAGAACTGTGGCCTGGGCGCTTTTGTGGTCTATTCTGTAATTACTGGCGTCCGGCGACGCCCAATCGTCAGGAAACTTGTAAACTAATGCGATATAAATATGCCGCGCCGAAGTTGCACGTTTTTAACGCACTAAAAAGCGTTTTAAATAAACACGCGCTGCGGATCTCTCATAAAAGTAATGCATTGTTCACATAAAACCGAATGGATGAAACAAAATAACAACTGGACCACAACAAAAGCCATTTTCATATCAATTAAAAGCGGCCGCTTATCAATATTTTTGGGCATCGCACGCAGCCGCCCGAGGAGCCAAGGGGCGAATTTGCGGATAAAAACTAGGGGCGTGTTCCAATATTAATGGCTCAAAGATTTGATTGCGCCGCGTAAAACACTGTCACATAATTTAATAATGAAACTAATGTATCGAACTAAACTGCGCGTCATACAAGCGAATAAAAGCGCCCCGACCACTGTGCAACCCGATAAATTGTTTTCGACTCCATTGAGTGTGGATCGAGAGTTTTATTTACGCGATGTTCGCGTCTGCTATCTTGTAAAGAAGCTACGAAGCTTTATGCTTTGTTTTATATTCTGAATGTACTAGAGGCCAAACGACATATTCTAACCCTGCGTTAATAACATTCTATTTAAGACCAATTTGTTATAATGTCTATTAATTCGTTAGAAAACAAAATACTATCCATAACGTCACACATAACACAGTATTTTAAAAATTTAAAATTTCCTTAAATAAATTATAAATGACAAGATTGGAAACCGATTTATTTTTTTGAAATCGGAAACCTAAAAACTTGAGAAAACTGCACTCAAATTCAATTTTAATGTGCTAGGTAATTAATAGCTTTTATTTTCTGTTCCTAAACAAATTTATTGATCGATCCATTTTTTAAACTACTTTTATATTCGTATTGCATACTGATAAGTTGATCTTGTCTATTTTCATACAAGTGAATCGCATTTTCAAACATGATTGATCACATAATGTTTATTTTTTAAATATTAGTTTTGTTAATTTTTCACGTAAGATTTCCTTAAGTTTGGTCCAGAGAACTTATAGGTTACTGTAATAACTATCAGTTTAAAGAAATAGGAACTTTCAGTAGCAATTTCTAATTTTATCTGAAGAGACTCATCTGTCCAGTAAAAATTATCTACGTAACCTATAACACAAAAAACATATTTGCTTCCAATATTTGCTCTTTTGTTATTCATATTAATTCTGATTTTTTAAGTAACTATTAAATTACTTGTCACATATTGATAATATTGCCAACTCCTTAACCACTAAACCAAATATATTTGAGACCTTGATGACGAGGACAGACATAGAAATGCCACGTGATTTCGACAAAAAAAACTTGCCATTCTATACAGGTTTTCTGAACTCAGCACTGAGAGAGAGAGGGGGGGAAGGGCGAGTGCTCCGCTAGACGGGAAGTTTAAATTTTTCAAAATTGAAACAGAAATTCACACCGTAAAAATACAATTAAGGAGTTTTATTTATGCAATGTTCGCGTCTGCTATGCTAAGGTTCGATAATTTTTCTGGTAGAAATTTTTGAAATATAATGACAAAATCTTTTTTTTAATTTTTGGTAGCCTAAAGGACTTTCTTTAAAATATTTTTCCATCCCAATAAAAATGGTTTTGCTGCTCGCGAAAAGAAAATTAAATCTGTATAGAGCTCATATCAGGAACGTATGCTATTTTAAATAGTGATTATTTTTTTCAGTTTAATTCCACAGCTCAGCTAAAACTAAATAATTTTGGTGTAAACATGACAACCTACTAAATAATCATTTTTTATAGAGAACTAGGTCCACAAAATGCTTATCCATAGCAAAGAAAATTGTTCACGAAATTGACGTTATAATTTATTTTTAACAGAACATAAATTTAGAAAATTAACAAACATTTCTGCAGCAGAAAGTCCAAAATACTCTCCGAGTAGAAATTCAGCAGTGTGGGCCGTACGAGGAGCAAATGTTTTCATGACTTATTTTGATTCTGACGAACTAGAATATGATACGAACGACAACTTCAATAGAAAGAGTGTTAAAAGCCAAATTGAGTGCAAAGGCATTCTTAAAACAAGTCTTCGAAAGACATTTATTAGAGTTTTAATCAGGCTTAAGAGTGAATAAATATCTATAACAGTGCATCTTAAACTTTATTTCTATAACCAACCTCCACTGGCCACATAAGCGATGAATTCTAAAATGTTATAAATTGATTTGCAAAATAAAATTTACGCCTGACTCTTGGTTGAAACTTCATTCCGAGTTTTAGAATACGTCAGTTTATGTTTTAACGCAAGCCATATCCAGGTTTCCTGTAGCGTAGTGACTGGCGTCACTGCCTCACTACACAGAGGTCCGGGGTTTGAATCCTAGCAGCAGCTTGGGTTTCTGTGTCGTCATGCTCAAGGAGACTGGAGAATCGATACGCTGGTCATGTATCGCTCCAAATTCATGTTTCACGTAAGATGACAGTTCGCAGTCGACCCGGTAGGCCCAAACCCTGAATAGGCTGCAGAGCCACGGAAGGAAAAGAATATCTAGGTTCTGCGGCGAATTTATGTCGTGGCGTAGCTTTCCTTTTATTATTTAGAAACATTGCCCCGGGCTTAAACTTGGAGATTCAAGATGTAGCCCAGTGTTCTGCTCATAATTTCAAATGTAGAATAGAAACTCTTACTAACGGGCACAAAAGATTTGCCGTGGAGAAAAACTTAATCAATTATCCGATTCTTTTTCCTATACATTAAGAAGTGCTCAGGACAAAGCAAGAAAACCTCCGCGTAATTGAAAGAAATGTGCCACTCCTGCGGGCGTAAATGAAGGGCTCGCATGCAATTTTCGTAATGTATTTTCGAAAATCACTCTCTTGCAACTCTTTGAGGACGACTTTGGCGCACGCGTAGCTGAAAACACTCCAAGAGAAAAAAAGCCCCCCTGCTTGTGTGAAGCTGGCGGCGCCTCTGAAGTGTGGGAGAACGTCTCTCGGTAATTGCCGGAAAAAATTAAGCTCGATCGTTCGGTACGAGGAGCTGGCGAGGTGATGGATGGAGCCGGTACCATTAGCCAGCCAGAACGCCCAACTAGCCCCTGTTCGTTTGTGCGCGCTTCGCGTGCGAAATCAGATGGATGGGAATGGGAGGAGAGGGGAGGGACTAACATGGAATAACATATAGGGATCCTATTTCTCAACGCCTAGCTTTTTACTTATCTCAACGTTTGAACAGGTTCTCAAGAAATGTGATATTGCGGAAAGTACTGACTGTACTCTATTCAAAATGTTCAGCTGTCTCCGGAACAACGAAGAACTCAACATGTTTTATGAAGTTCTGAAGTCCTGGAGAGAATTCAATTGAAGAACTTTGAACGCAGTCTCCTTGATGACGTTTTCCCTAAAGCCATTGATCGTATGTCTTCAACATGATCCAGTTCCCTCTAATGCAAAATCTAATTCGTCATCAATAACATCTACCCCAAATATTTTTCATTTCAATGACAATTGGTGAAAAAATTTTAAGTTACTATGGAAAGTTAAACTAATTAAATTTAATACCCCATTTACTAATACCAGCATTACCTGGGTATTTACTTACATTAGCACGAAACAGTACTGAAATCGACAATAATATATTGTTCAACACCTCATTATACCAGAAACGACAATGATCAATTTGCCTACATGTGATTAAATCCCTCTCGGGAGCTCCATTTCTAATACCGAACCACTATTAATAACGAACAGTCGCTTTTCCGCTTCGTTCATGTGACGGCGGCGACGACGACGTTCGCGAAAAACAATAAAGAAGAATAATTAATTGAATAATATTTCAGATTTTCTTCAGGCTTAACAGATATATACTCATCGTGCTTGACAGTTTCAGTGAGTTCTATAAGTCTTTAGGTTGGGATCTATTCTGGTCTTAAAGGGAGGGCGGTGGGAAGAAACCTAACTCTTCGAAAGATCGACAGAAACCTACTCCGAAGCAAGAACTATATAGCACTAAACTTTCACTGCAATTGGCAAACATTACAAGTCACAAGGCAATTAATTGAGGCGTGGCAGATAAAGCCCAGAGATCCCATATTCATTGTCTTTTATTTATATAGATAAATCCATACTAATTGTGATTTAAATGTGTTAAGAGTTCATGTTCAGCAATAAATTTTGTTTCTCAATTTGCACTAGACTTTTGGAAAGAATTTCTTCACTCTTAATTGATTTTATTTTGTTGATTAACAAACAATGTTAACCTTCTCATCTGCAATTTTTTCACTTCTGTATAAATCTTACAGTGGTTCGTAAATAATTGTATATGGCAATTAATTCAGACAATTAATAAAGGCTATTAGCCTCCTCCCACGTCATTCCCCGTGGAATACTGACTGTGCCTAACAACTTCTCATTTACTCGAACACTCCAAAACCAATTCAAGACACCATTCTTAGTTTATTAAATTTAATTAATGCCAAGTTATTGAGTAAAATTGATTGAAAAAATAATGATAAAAGATAATCCCTTTTGGCTAAAACATCACTGATCAACTGTTTCCTTCATAACCTATATATATGTAAACTTTATTATATCAATTTGAACAACAATTCTAATATTATCATAATTATTTCCGAGAATATATGTACACATGGACTGTTCATAATTAAATAACTACCCAATTACTTCTTCGTTGGCCATAATTTGTCTTAAAAACTGCGACGATTCTTCTTAGAATTAACTGCACGTGTTGTTGAAAGATGATGTGACACTATTTTGAGGGTGTTATTGACTTCTACGTTAAAGGGATCAATAGCCTAGGAAAAGGAATGTTAATGTAAGTTTCAAATAAAATTATATAGAGTTTTCACTGCTTATATTATTATATTATGTAATTATTAATTGATTGTTCGGGTGATTAAAGAAAAAGAAAGAAATGTTTTTATACATATAGAGTAATATTATTGAGTATAGCTCTGTCTAGCATCAAATTTAACGCCACGCTTCATACGAACATTTTAAGCCAACTATTTCCTAATATTAACACACATAAAACCTGTAAGTAAAATCCTTCCTTCCTTGCCTGTGCTGTCCTACTCTTTATGACTACTATGCTTTTAATATCCCTAGTTATTAAGATTCCTTAGTAGCAGAATTCCTTACCTTCCGTCAAATTATCCCTTCCCAATCTAACACCCTTTGTTACTCCTCTGTTTCCCATAATACACTCCATTACCTTGGTTTTCCCTCTATTAATCCTCAAATAGAACTATTTCTCCAGGACCCACGTTCATTCCATTTATTATGGTTTCCAAGTCTTCTTCTGACTCCTCTAATACTACAATATCATCAGCAAAGGGTAGAGTTTTTAATTCTTCTCCTTGAAGTATGATTCATTTTCCATATTCCATTTTAAATTTCTTCTTACCTCTTCTATATATATGATAAAGCGCATTGGTGACAGACTGAATCCTTGTCTTACTCCTTTATTCATTTCTGCTTTCTTTTCTTCATCTTCTATTACTATTAAATGTTTTCTGTAGAGGTTATATATGAGCCTCCTGTCTCGATATTATATTCCTGTGCTCTTAAAAACCCTTCTATGTATGTTCCAGTTCTAATTATGAAAGGGTCTTTCTAAATCGACAAATACCATGAACGTAGGTCAGTTTTTTCTTATCCTGTCATCTAAAATTAGAGGAAAAGTCTAAGAAGCTAAATTAATAGGTTAGTATAGAAATATTTCGACCGAAGCGGAGGTCGAGAGATTTATTTACGATGCGCTCAAGATTTTGATAAACATATTTATATTCAGCGAAAATACTGCAATTTGTTTTTCATTAAAATACATACTATCTCTGTAAACACAATCATATGCCGGGGTCTGCTAATGAGCAGTTTCCCCATCTCATATGTCAGGCGACTGAAACCATATATATATATATTCCAAATAGCAGGAAAGGATTAGTCATTTATATTCGGTTAGAACAGGCATAGAAACCAGATCATGTATTGTTAAATTAAATATAAATTATTTAAAATAATATCCAATAAATTTTGGAATCTAATAATTGAAAATCTTGGAAAGGTATAAAATCAAATAATTGAAGCAATTATACATATCTTAGTACTGTATTAATCATGAAGGTCTGAATTTTTTTTTGTTTACCAAATGAAGTCGTAGTTTATTTTTTTTATTATATTAAATGCATTGTCAACTATTAAATTTCTTCTTTCTTTTATAATTATTTATTATGTGGCGGATTGCGACAGAAACAGTTGACTTTTGTGCGTGGAACGGTGCTTTGCGGGGGAGAATGTGGGGCATCAGCTGACCATGTGTCGGGCTGGTTCCCACACACGCCCACACGACCGCCATCTGTCGGAGCGGGCCAGCAGGTGGCGAGAGCGGGAAGTAAGCGGCACTTCCGGCGGGCCAAATCTGCGGAACTCGGGCAGGTGCGGTCGCACTGATTCATCGTGGGAATACGCCGGCCAAATCCCATAGCGCCACACCGATACCAGTGCTCATAATTAGCGTGCGAGCAACCATTCCAGGATACAGATGCGAGCAGGACATGGGAAAAGTGAGCAGCTGCGGCTCCGAACTGATTTCTGCAATTTGCTCTGCCTGGAATTTGGAGTTAATTGACTGGTAAAGGGGACTCGGATAAAGTTTTTCTTCTGGAAATTGATTGCATCAGGAAGTCGATGCTACGGTAATGTATATGTCATTGTTACGCAGTAAACACGAGGATTTAATCATGGCAAGTTGATAAGCCCATTCCCGACACTTTTCTCATGCCTACCCATTTCTCTAACTTCATCTATACACTATACATCCAGTTTATTCAAGTTCTCACTCATGCCTCTTTCCACTCATAAAATAATCACCTTTTTATTTTTCTAACATCTTCACACTTCCAAACTCTCTTCGTTCATCACTGTTCTATCTGTCACAACAACGGTAAATCGAAGACTACTGCTCTACAAAAAACTAATTCCGTTCATTTTTTATCGTGTTGTGATTTGTGCACGATATTGTAATTAATCGTTCAGAATATTATTATAATTACGCCAATGATCTTGTAAACCCTCTTTGCTGCAGATATAACAACTTGTACTGAAACTCTTTTATCACTGCATCTATTGGCTTCCTCCAAGAAACTCAACTATTCCAACAATACCTGGACGACGTTCTATTATTGTCTATATGGAAAAATGGAGAATTCGTGATAATGAAACATATAATCCTTTCCACTTGAAGACAACGTGTCCAATGGCTACACTGAATCAGAAGCCACTACCACAAGCAGAGACAGTAAAATACCTTAGCTTAGACTGGTGCATTACTAGGAGAGCTCATATAAGATGAAACTACTGAATTATGAACTAAGCAAATATTAAAGTGCAATACGAAGTACCGACCAGTATAATAGAAAATACCAAGATACTGTGGTCTAATGGCTAGCGTCACTGCGTCAAACATAGAGACCCTGGGGTCGAATCGTGGCATGGGCTTGGATGTTTGTGCCATAATGCTCATGTTGACTGGCATTTGACAGCTTGAGAATCAATACGCTGACCACGCTTCTCCGTAGGACGCTCTCCTCAGCGTCGAAGTTTGACCTCCCATAACGACTGGGACTAAATGTCAGTTCCCTTCCGTCTGCTTCAAGTTTAAAGAAGAAGAAAAAAGAAAATTCATGCAGCACCGCCACCATGTGAAGAAGTATTGAAGAATAGACATTTAATATCGATTTTCCTTTTAAACCATGATCACTATTTGGTGGAGAAAATAACGTGGTATTCAAATTTTTTGGTGTTTTCCTGCTTCTCGTTTTCCAAGTGAATGTGGTTATGGACATTTCACAGGTAATATCCCTACGTGCCGAAGTGCCATCCCTGGAGATTAGAGACGGCATAGGGTCTGGACAAACTGACGCCAGTTCCCAAATCCACGCTAACTTTATATTAATAACTGAAGAAATATCAACTATCGCGCTACAGTATTTATTTGTTTTTGTTTTTATTGGCCCTATATTTTTATATATTTTAACGAGACATCGAGTTTCAGGTGAAGTATTATAAAATAGTCACATTGTGATTAAAAGAAACGCTCTGAGTCTACAAAACATCAAAATGGTCAATTTTCAAAGTACTGTATACATTTAAAAAATTAAAATAAATTATTTCCTTTTTATTAAGAGTAATTGAAAAAAATTAAAAATAGGTCGGTATTGTTGGTTCTTTGAGAGTGATTTGGATATAAGGAGACAGAAAATAAATCCAATCAAAATTTCATAAATAATTATAATGGCCTCGCCACTATTTTTTTTTTGGATAACAGGCTACATGAGGGTGATCCTGAAACAGGCAACTCCCCTTTCATAGCATAGGAAGGGAATTGAAAAAGGGGGGATGCGGAAGGTAGAGCAAGGTAGCCCAGGGTTAACTAGGGGCTCCGGGCTATGGTTTAAGGATCCTACCCGGTGTTTCACCTAAAGAGTTGCAGGGAAAACCCTAGAAAACCTGCATCAGGTAGGTCGGGCATTGGATACTATTCTCACGCCCTTCCGAATGACGGGAGACGAGTCTGCTGTGGGGTCGCAGCATTCCCCTCTCCGTGTCTCCACCAGCTTCAGGAGGCAGTTGGCCGACTGATCCAATGGGATTAGCGGACAATTCTTGCCATATGCCCAAGGTCTTTCACCCCGGTACATATACCTCCTAAAATAGGTGAAGGTGTCTCGGCATATGAGAACTTTGATAAAAAGTACCCAGAGAGAATGCGAGGCATTCCCGACATGATCAGGTGAACCCCGCAATCACTCTGGGCTGAAGCGCCTGCGAGAAAACTCCCGCAGCGCCCCATTCCTATTGCACTGTGATCTAAATAGTATGCGGAATTTATAGGTTTGAAAGACTTTTAAATGGCACACGAGAGAAAACTTTTAAACACCCGTTGAAGCACATTAGTAGTATTGTCAATCACTGAACATTATTAGATTTAATTTATTTTCAATGAAAACTTATAATACATTTTATAGTATAACATAATGTAATATAAATTGCTTCTTGATTTTCAAATCCTATTCAGAGTTTTAATCTCATGAATTTTACAAAATAGATTCTTAGAATGAATTTTATAGTTTTCGTAAAAAATGGAATCTATAATAGCAGAAACTGAAACATAACGCAATATGATTAGTAACGAAGCTGTATCTCTACAACTATTCTGTAATACAATTTAGTCAGATTCAACGCATCCTCAAAAGGTTTTCCTATTTGCCAACCAATCAGTTCTGAAGCAGCAAAGAAGAGACGTCTAACGCAAGAACTTGATGGTCGCTATTATTTTAAAGCCTGTGAAATGGGAGCTCATCCCAGCCCTAGACCGGGGATTCCGAAGAACCAGATCTGGTCGTGATTTATTAGTCGCGATATTCGTCAAGCACGGCACTTTAATTGGACGCGGCTTGGAAGAAGTTGAGCGTTTGACCGTGACAAATGCAATTAGATTAGGCTTCATTAGGACCTGGGACAATTAGTCATAGGTGCGAGACAAGGTAGTATCATTAGTGGGTGGATGTGAGAAGGCTCATCAGCGGACCCACAATAAGTCTCATTAATATTCCCCCGTCCCTAGGCTGTATTGGTGAAACACACCAAGGTCGCATCGAATATCAAAGAGTCGATCGGAAATACCTCCACCGATAATATAGAAAAAAGAGTAGGCTCCTTCTTTCTACCTCAGACGTTTATTGTTGATAAAATAATATGATATATACTAAGAACAAATAAATAATTAAATTAAATTTTATAATTAATATTGAAATCAATAGATGTATAATTAATGTATAAATACTAAAAGTGTTGAAAGTTTAAAATTGATTTTGCTTCATTTTAAAAAATCTCATTTGCTAATGGTTACCAAAACAAGATATCTAGTTTCATAGTAATCCTAAAAATTAAAATAGACCAGTATGTAAACTAACTCCTTGACTTTGATTTTACAAATCTTAAGAAATTTATAATACATTTTATTACAGTGTCCAATAAACAAATTTAAATGACGGTTTTGGAAACAGAAATTATTCATGCCAACAGTAAGTGCTGAATGACTAATTAGATTATATTCAATGTAACTGAATACAAAATTTCTGATTACCAATAAGTGAATTTTGGCTTAAAAGTCATTAAGTAATTTTTTACAATCATTTTTAGGCGTCTAACTATAGAGTTATTTCTCATTACATAAAGTTATAACACAAACAATTATTTTAGGGAAGTCTGTGACAGGAAACAACTCGTCTGTACCACAAAGTTAAATTGTATTGTATATATTTTAATCGTGTAAGTTTTTCGGTTTAAATATCCCTGCTTGTAGACCAAAATTCTTTTCAAATCATTGAAGCAAGGAGCCTGAGCGCTCAGTCCAATTCACAATAAAATGTATTCTGTTCGGTTATTAATTAAACCAAAAGTCCCTCTGAGTCTAGTACATTTATCTTCAATTTTATTTCTAAAATATTTACCTACATGTAGGTTAGATCCACTCTTTATGTATAATATATTTAGAATTATTAACAAAATTTAAATTGTTATATGATTGAAATATCATTCTAAAGTTGTAATTGTTAAACGAGTTAAATAATTTACATTGCATTTTCCCTAAAAGTAATAAAACAAAGAAGCCTTTTCTACTATTTTATTATTATTGATTGAGGGGGAATTATTTTTATAATTAAAACAATTCAATCTACATCTAACACAAATAATGGCCAAAAGAGAGAAATAGAAGAATTTAAATTTTAAAACGTTTCGTTCTTAACTTAGTGGAACTCTTCAGTTAATTAATTAAAAGTTTGTGTTTATAATGTAACATAGGGGACCATTCCTTTATTTTATTTATAATACTAACTATGCCCGCGAATTCGTTCGCGCTGTAATAGTTATTTTTATTTTGCCCTAAAAACGAGACAATAGGTATAGAATTTTGATACAGTTAAATTCATTGAATATATAGAAAGTATGCCATCATTTATTTATGATCGCTTCAGAGCAAACCTCATAACTCGCAGTCGGTTTTGAACAGGTCACACTATCATACGTTTCGGAGTCAATAAAAATGAGCAATTACTAAATATTAAAATTTACCTGACAGGACAAATAGAACCAATTTGCGTATACATCATATCGACGATCCAAAGAAGTTTATTATTTCTCAGGCAGTTAGTTCTCTACCAACAATAGGTTAATTACGGCGCGAATCCTACTGCAACAATAGTTGGAGAATATTCGCCCTCCATTTCTCTCCCTTATGCTGCCAAAATAACACAGTAAGCGTGATGAATGGTTAAATGACTTATAACTTGCGGTTGGTTTTCACGCAGCCTTTCCCGCGTCTAATCAAGTGATTTATAAATAATTACATTAATATAGTCTGAGCTCTGCAAGATATTGAAATGAAACATACACGAAAATATAAATTAAAAATCCTGTTTAGATGCCTGAAATTTTCATTGAAATCTGTTAAGCCGTTTCGGAGCATAAACAGATCAAGAGTATAGGCAACACGCATACCCATTGAAGATTTGAATGCAAACATAGAAAATATTGTTTGTTTTTTTCATTGATATCCGAAGAGCCGTTTCGGGACCTATTCGAGTCAAACAAACAGTCAGAGAGGCAGACAGACACTTCAGTTTTATTTATTACAACATATTTTTCTTACTTTAAAACTTATAATTTACAAAGTCTCCTATTATTTTACAACTATACTCTACTAGAATTTAACTGCCAAATTATTTTCTTTTTCATGTTCGACGGGAACCTACGCACGATCTTCTGCTGCCTCCTCCGTCGACTGAATATTGAAGATTGAATTTTATTTCTCCACTTTTTGTCCTTAAATTCTTAATTGTAAAGTTTTTGTATATTTCTTGTAATATTATATTTGACGTATCTTATTTCCTCGACCGAGGACTAATAGATTGAATAATAAATCTAAACAATGAATATAAAGGCGGCATATAAATTTATCACTATTTATTCAAAAACTCAGATGTAAAATTTAGCCATTTATGATATTTACTCCTTCACTTCCTCATCCGAAAAGATTCTTGAATGTACGTGTGAAGAATTACATGAATTACTTGTGAAGAATTTAGTGTCGCGGACCATCTCCAGCGCCTGATGGTTACGGCCGAAATGATGAAATTACTGGCCGTTCTTTTATTGATTGTAAATTTTATTTGTTGGTATAGATTAAATAAGATTAATTTAAATATATCATTAGTAATTTTGCTTCTAATATATTTATTAAAGAAACTGGGACTATGAGAATATTAAATTAGAACTAGTAGATCGTTGGATAATTCAGAAGGATTTTGTAAAAATACCGTATACTTTTTTGTACTTAACATTACGATTCTGTTTAGATAGATCTTGAATTGTGTTTTCCATAGTAAGTAAAATAATGATCTAACCCTATTACTAGTTTCAACAAATGACGACGAAGCATTTCCCGCGTTGACCTTTTGTTTGTAGTGTGTTGATCTGCGTCGACCTTCACTTGTGGAGCACCCTGTGGACTTGTGAGCCGAGAACTCTCTTTCATCTCGTCAGTGACACCGTCTGCAGCCCAGCATCCTCCGGACCCCAAACCTCCCCCGCCCGTTGGCCTCCACCTCACACTCTTTTTCCCTCACGCCTCGGCAACCTAATATGAAACACCCCGAGAAGTAATCTAATATATCGAAGGCGTGAAGTCCATTCCTGAATTCCTCCGCGCCATCAATATAGCTATCATGCCGCGACAGTGACGGATGGGCCGTTCCATCACCTGTAATTCGTTTTAACGTTTTATCTGTCCGCTCGACGACGCCGGCTCACACGCTCGCACGCAAACGCACGCCACTTGTACCGGGATGGAATTGGGTTTCAGCGCGTCTGTAATTCTGCAGCTGATAAATAATTTCCCCTTTCCCTCTTGGCGCAGTATTGTTTCTCCTTTTTTTGTCATCAAGACGGATGGGTTAACACGCGCGAGGCCGTGTCAGGCGAGGATTCATCGGCCCCTGGAGGAGAGGAGGTTGAAATGTCAGACGCCGACCGCGGAATATAGCCCATTGCGGGGAACTAATGACAGTTGTTTGTTATGCACACACACACACACTCTCTCTCACATCGCTTCCCTTTCGTCCCCTGCCGAAGCACCGAGTCTAATTTCTAATGATCATCTCGCACGCGCGGCGGTAACAATATTCCGTGATTGGATTTCTGTGGCCATTGTTCTCGCAGATGGCGAAATCGAAGGACAAACTAAGGTAAATATTTATAGGGTGACCAATTCGCTGTCACGATAAATCGTCATTACTTTAATTCAGAGTGCGCGAGTTCTCTAAATCATCGGTCTAGTTGAACATGGGTTCTGTTATTGTCCCGATTACTCGTCACCGAAGTATCATGCCTAATGTATTACGCTCTTCATAAAGCTCCTTTGTACTCAATGCAAACAAATTTAACGAACATGTATAAGAAGTCAGCATTAGCACTACGACGTATATTTAGTGTACGGAAGGCTGAATAACATTTTAAAGAGTTGATTCGGGACCTAACTTATGATCGCAAATCGTCTGAGACATGCCGAGACCAAACTATTCAAATGACGCAGTATTGACTAATAAATAATGAAGAAACGTAACAGACGAGAAGGCGGAATATTCAACGGTTACGTAATCAATGTTAACAGATCATCATTATTTATCCATTCATTCGTTTCCAACGTTGACTGTATACTGCAAAGGATGAGTCTGCCTGTCTGTGACGCAGAAAACCTTGTAAATTGCCTGTTAAAAGGGAGAAATGGAAACGTAAATAATAATATGAAATTTATTTAATGGATCTTTAGATGAAGAGTCATGTGACGATTAAGCACATTTCTTAAACGAGCCCACAGCTGCATGATGCCACTGAAGAACGAATGAAGACAAATGATTACACGGCCATATGGGTCTATCATGTCGTAATGCAAATGCCGAATGTCGACAATAAAGAATAGATATTTTTATATTTTTCAAAATCCAAAATTCGAAGCATTGCAGACGTCTAGTATTTGGAAATTAGGTAAACTGAGCGTTTCAGCTTGCAAATGGTACTCACAAGCCGCATTGTACGAGTCGTAAAAAAGAATTAATAACATAGCCAGGAAAGGACTCAACAATTAAGACATCCTACCAGATTTCTGCGGCCAGACTCAATCACATAATACTACAGCCATTTAATATCTAATGTCGTTAAAAATAAAAACTAATATTACCAAAATAACAGATTATAAAAAATCTTTCTTCTTACTTCCCTCAAAATGTAACAAATTAATTAGCTAGGCTTTAAAATTATTTAATTGTATTTATAATTTTTTTTTCTTTGCGCCTTGTATCCTATTAATAAAATTCAACCATACTGACAGGCATTAAAAAATATTATTTCATGTGCATTTTTGTACTTTCATCTGGTTGTTTATTTTAGTTTACTTCGGTACCAGAATATATTACAAATTTCTCCTTCTAGACACTCATTGACATGAAATCTTTTACTTATTACACATAAACGATTATTTAGTTTAGTAAAAGATCAATCGGGTGACCGAAACAATGTAAAAGTTTTAAAATGTGCAGGAAACAATGTAGCATTTCAATTTACAAATTCATATAAGAATTAACAAATAAAATATATCCTGAAAGAGAAAACAGTAGTGTAAACGACAAAAGATGATATTCAAAAATAAATATTTATATAACGGTTTCACTTTTCTTCATAAGTAATCAAATGGGAAGAGAAACTTTATTCTTCTATATAAATATTGTAAGGGAACTGATGAAAGTTCAAAAATGTACAGAAACATAGTTGAGAAAAATATATTTTTAAATATTTGTAGCACCTGTAGATTATTTTATCTTAATAATATTTTTAAACCAAAACTTTAATAGTTAAGTGTAAAATAATAATAGTTTAAATATAAACTTTCAGCTCAGTTCAATTACATTTTCTAGGGTTTATTATCTCTAATTATGACTAACCTCCAGGGATCTATTTATAGACTCAAAATCCGTTGTAATACGCTTATCAATCTTTTCCTTAAAGTTAACCAGCCGTAGAAATAGTTACAACAACGATGAAAAATGTGTTGTTTCCTCATAACTCTGCTCTAAAAAAATATTCTTTTTCAAAATCCCCCAAGAATTCCCAACACTATCTAAATCTACAAATACGGCTAAAAATTCTAACTTTTAACCACACTCATAACTCTATAACTATTGTTTCATTTCTCTTAATTCAATGATACTTCATCTGTCTGTTTTCTCACTGCTTACAGTTGGCTACAATGCGTTTTTAACACTTCACACCAGATTGCTCCAAATCCCAGGCAACTGGTGTGCAGCCAAAACTTTTCATACTTTTCTGCTGAGGTCGTCTCTAGAGCGGATTTCATCCCGCTATCATTTTAAAATTTCAAAGTTGAATCCCGGGGTAGAAATATTTTTTGATACCTGAAATGAATTAACAGTTTTTATCTTAGTTGTCAGTCACTCTGCCTTGTCTCCGTAACAATGTCTTTCAAAAAATAGTTCTTTGATCTTCATCTTACCTGAGATACAATAATTAGTAAGGTCTTAATCACTCAAGTGAGAATGGAATACTTATTATTACAGCATATATTCAAAAACAATTGTTGTTACTGAATAACTTGAATGTGACTTCACTCCTAAATTATTTGTTGAAGAAATAAAAACGTGTTACGACATTAAAAAGTAATACCATTTTATTCTGAAACTCGAGAAATCGATCAAATTTGGAACATTAAATAAACTATTTTGAGAATAACATCTTTTCTATTACCTCCAACACTTTCCTTTCTCTCATTTATCGTCTCTCTGCATTCTTTTCTCAGCGCTCATTAACCTTAGAGAACTTTTTTCTCTTACTAATGTACAGTTAGGCTTTAACGTTTTATGCGCTTGACTCCTGCGCCTCATTTATAGTCTAGTTCTAGAAGTGATTATCACTTAATCATCCGCAATCGTAATGGGTAAAATAATGGAACGAATGTTGCATCGTAGTATACCTTGCCCATTCATTCTGAACAGCTTACCTTCTTTATATATTTCATGTTAAAATAGGAGAGTGTATTTTGAAGCGTAACAATAAATGTGAAATACGCTCCTGAGATATCGTGATAAAAGGAGAAGAATGCTGAACGGCTCGCCTGGGAACCTGGAGTGATTTCTGGTCGGCGGTGAACGCCTCCTGGTCGTTATCTGGTCCGGCGGACGTAAGGAGCTGCTGAGAGATGGAGCTGCGACCTGCGACCGCCATTACTCCACCGCGTGGAGCTTATCTCGTCAAGCTGGTGGGCAAATACGGGCCCCACGAGGATGCGTTGGGGCCGCGAATGCTAATGAGGATGGTCATGCTGCTTTGGAGGCAAGTAACGTGCGAATGGGACCTTTGGTAACTCTAAAAATCCTTAAGCGCCGGTACACGGAGTCAACGACATACCTCGCAGCTACGCCCTCTACCTGGCACATGGAGAATCCAAGCCCGAATCCACAATTACCTCCAGAATTTACATATGCACTACGAAGATCCACGGCTATGCACTGAATCTTAATAACCATTAATCAAACTTAGAAAGACTGCTCAATACATCTGACGGTATTTTTCTGTAAGCATTTGGTAATTTTAAACAACGAGAAGTTTATGTTTGAAAATGTTAAGATTATCAAACAAAATCATTTTTCAGTTTTATTTTTTCCATACACATGCACTAGTAAGAAGCTTACATCACTTGTTTCTTCTATCTATAATTCTTTAAATCCACTTTTGTCCACAGACAGTAACTCTCACAGACTCTTTACATCAGAATTAATTTCAAAGCAAAATTACGTTTGCGTTATATAATTTTATGCCTGAGAAATTATGTTTTCCATTTTTCTGGCTGCAATATGTTTAACTAAGACGTGATACATCTATAACTAAAGTAAAATCGATATACTCGTCGTATAAACTAACTGAAAAAACAACACGCACACTGTAAGCGCATACACACGCACAAACCATTCAAATGTCACTTCTTGGATCTGAACGGCGAGGAATCTGACCTTTCGTAGTAGCTACGGGTAACACATGAAACAAACAAAAAACAGCAGAAGAAACAATACTGAAAGTGTTAAAGTTATGTAATAATCTATTTTCTAAGTAACACATTCAACTCTGTTTCAGGAACATTAATTTCAACTATCAGGGTGACGATCAAGAAATTCCTGTACCGAGTAAAACACGTCTTTCAATGGAATAATACCGCTTTTATAATTATAATTGATTTTAATATCTGGAGGAAGACTTTTATATAAAATTATCCCGATATGGTAAATACTCTTCTGGCAAACAGCAAGACGATGTTGTCAGATCTTAGAGATGAACAATTTCTAGTCACGTATTCATAAGGTTCGCCATTCGTTTTAAACAAATTCGTGCTCCTTTTAACAAACATTAAAATTTCATTAATGCATACGCTAGGTAATGTAAAAAATAATACTTTTAGTGAGATTCACGCCTGTTGTTACCATACCATTAACCTTAAATCGTATACTATTCTTCTCCTTTGAGGGCCTTGGCCTACCGGGTCGACCGCGGACTGTCATCTTACATGGCACATTCCGAATTTGGAGTGGTACTTGGTCCACGTATCGATTCCCCAGCAGTCTTCTACCTACTCACACTAATGATCGCATCTTTACGGAGAGACATCGAGCAAAAAGTAAATCTGATAATGGAAATTATGAGTAACTGGTGCGGTATGAACAAAATGTTAATAAGTTTAATAAAACTGGAATCATGGTAGTTTTAAAATCACTGAAAAGACATCATATGATAAAATTTAACAATAAAACCATTAAAACTGTTAATCAAAATCGTTATTTTGGTGTTTTCTTAGATTCAAAACTATTTTTCCTGCCACATATTGGCGAAAAAACACAGAAAGCTTTCTTCGTCATGAATGAGGTCCTAACTTTGGCAAAAAATGTATACGAAATACTCCCATCAAAATTCAACCTATGTTACAAATCAATATTCGAAGGAATATGCTTATATGGAATCCCTGCTCTAGAACATCGACTTCTTCATACTCACGCAAAAAGAACTTTATTAGTTGCGCAAAGACAAAAATTAATGCGCTGTTTTCGTGCATACAAAACTTCTCCGGTTGACTCTATACAGATCATCACTGCCATTCCTCCAAAAAACTTGACTGCGCGCCAGTGGGCAGCACTGTATCACTGAAAGCATAATAATCCAAACATAGTCTACCAAATTACTAACAAATCTGTAGAATCAAAATATACATGCAAAAATTGGCTGGTGAAGAATGGCAAACGAGATGGGACAAAATAGGAAAATACCTATGGTCAAAGAAATTAATACCCACGGTTGATTCACGATTACAACGCAACTTCATAACTCCAACCAAAGAAGTAATTAGATTTTTCTCTGGACACGGTCCGTTTAATTATAAATTAAAACAGTTAAATTTAGTAGAATCTTCTACATGTTCTTTCTGCAAACAGGAAGATGAAACACCTTATCACATTGTATGGGAATGTGATATTTGGCCTGACACCTATCAGGACTACCAAAACTAGAACCTTAAAATATTTTAGGATGTAAGGAAATTTATCAATCAATTATCATTGCCTTGAAACAATTTGAATTGCAAAAAGAAATAATCGAAAACATCAACCAGATCTTACTCATATTAACTGAGGATTTTTTAGGGTGGTGAAAATCCCCCATTATCCTGCATATAGATTCATTAATATGAACTAATTTAATGAATATGATGCCTACACTGGACGCACGGTAGTGACATGCGTTAGGGGGCGAGGATTGGCAACCCTCGTAATCTCTCTGGGTAACCAGCAGTAAGGGTTTTTTTTTCATTCAGAACAATTTCTTTCTGGAAGCTATATTTAGCTTATGCAGGGTCATTAGGATTAAAATGAGCCAAAAAATATCCGTGACCATGACAACAGAAACATCCAAGCCCATGCCAGGATTCGAACCCGGAAACTCAGTGTTCTGAGCCAGACACGTGACCACAGGAGGTTGGCAATATTATGCTATTACTAAAAGAAATTACTATTCCGCATTATCGTGCGAGTGTCACATCTAAAAGAATGGATTCCAATTACTACCACTAACAATGAATTTTTAATAATATACGAAAAATATTTAAGACTTCATCAAGTACATTATATCAAAATGTTATCATATAGCTCACCCGATTCTAACATGAGTAACTAGAGACTCTAAAACCGTCCGAATTATAATGATTATTCAGTATATTGCAAAATATTCCATCCTACTCGTTCTGGAAAAAACAACGAATTATTTTTAAATATCATATCCGGAATATTATTCTTAACATAAATCAAACGGCCCATTTTAAGAGTGTTAAATTGCAGTATCAGTCCCTGTGTTCAAGTTAAAACTATTATCAATCGTATTTATAATTGAATAGTATATTATAGTGAGTGGAAAATTTTGTTAGAGTCCAAATAATTTTCGCGGAATATGACTGGCTTAGGACTCAGATATGTCGCTGTTCTGCACGCGGCGGAGTGAGATTACAACGGAAAGTGTTATTTGATCAAAATAAAGGGTTTTCCCATAGGACACTCACTGTAAGAGTCAAGACGGAGAAGAGTATCTTAAAGGCGCTGACGTGAGGGCAGGGACGAAAGGAGACGTTCTAGTGTGAGATGTGAAAGACAGAAAGGTATCTCTTCAGCGGTCGAAGTGAAAGGTACCACCGGGAGCCGGAGGCAGAAGTCGGCACAATCCTCCCCACTGCCAATCAGAGACAGCACAAAGGGAACACCACACAGGGATGCAGCGATGCTACAACCAGTACACGGCCATCCATATGCGCTTATTTTCAGGAACTATATATCGGGAGAACAGTTTAGTGAATGAAGCCCTGGCCCCCCACCCCTCGTTTTTCTAAGTATAAGAGAGGTTTGATAGAAGGAATATATATATATGAAAACATAAATCAAGTGGTAAACAAAAGGAGTGAAATAGGTAATGTGGGGACACATTACAGCAATTGTATCCAATTATTAAATAGGTTTAATAAATATTAAGAGAAAATGTAAATTATATTAATATAATTATATATGTAAGATGTAAAATTATATACTGTATTGTAGGAAAGTAAAATAATTATATTGTATAAAATTGTTAATTATCATAATAGAAGGTTGACAAGCGTAGTAGTTGCGCTGACTAATGTAGTAGGTACCGTTAATAGTTAAGGTGACGACACGAGGTTCAGTGCGGAAGATAACAACAAGCACAATGGTTGTGTGATAATATATGTAAGGAAGAAGCTAAGAAGAAAAAATCCAGGTGAATAGATGTTTATAAGGAATAATGTAGTTGTTGCCAATTATAAAAATATATCTTTCATGTTGTAAATAATCGTGTATATATATTGTATTTGCAGTTGATAATGGCTATGGCCGAAACGTCCTGAAAATAAACAACATATTGAGACAACTCTTCCGTGGTTTTTATTCACAATATATTAATTATATATAGTTGTTTTTTACATTAAATATTAGTGAAGTAATTTTTATTTTCCTTGACAGCTGAAATATATAGATGGTATCTAGTAATTCTGATTCTTCCATTCTTGAAAGAGACATTGCCAAGTCAATAAATGGCTGGAAGCATGCGTCATGCCTCTTCTAGAGATAATTTATAAAAATATTTTACTAAATTTATTTTACTGTTTTTATAAGTGTTAAGATAGTAAATTTTGTTGTAGTGTGCTGTGAATTCACTGCGTATGTTGTGTGTTTTGTACTCAAATACTATTTTTAATTCAAATGATGAAACTATTTCAACGCCAATAAAATACCCACCAATACAAAAGACATGTACAATAAAAACGGTACTGGGGACTAAGAAAATAAATATGTAACACTAATCTAAGAACCTGAATGCAAAGTGTTCATCCATTGGACAGTTCACCCTAAACTTTTTGTTCCCTGTTAAGTTTTCTGCTCTCTAAAATTTTCTTTATTTTTCTTTATGACCCAAATGAAATCATCACAATAGTGGCATGCATATCTAACCTCAATTTTTTCTTATTATTTATCCCGTGTCATCTAAAAAAGTGTTTTATAAAAAAAAGGCAGGCTACGTGTGGGTTATCCTCTATGGTGGCTCTACCCTATAAAAGCATAGGAAGGGATGGGAAAGGAGAGATGTGGAAGGGTAAAACAAGGTGGCTAAGGGTTTAGGAACCCCGGGCTGTAGGTTAAGGATTCTACTCAGTTATTCACCTTGGAAAATCCAAGAAACAGCTGCATCAGGTAGATTAAACTGAACCTCTTTCAGCAATGCAGGGGAGTATTCATAGGTGCTTTCCATAAAAATAAGAAGGGAACACTCAAAGTGATACCGGTGTAACGTGTGTCGCTGAGCCTGATTCTGACATTCAACGTACCGGTTAACTTGTAATTCAGCCCTTAGAGTTGTATGAAAGGATGTAAACAAAATTCAGCATTGAATACTGAACGGGATGAGAAATTTTGGCCCAATTATATGCTGGTATTCTTTGAAACCCAGAAACAAACACTGTTGGGATTAGGCACGATTACCACGCCCAGGGGCGGGTGTGGAGTAGGTGTAAATTTTTCCAGTAGTAAGGGGTGATGTAAATGGTGTGAAAATCAATAACTTGAAATCAAAGTCCCAGAGTGTCACGTGGGAGGGGGGCGGGAGCTAGCTGAGGACGAAGAATTTGACGCAAATCATCCGAGATTCCTTAATACACCAGGCTATTATAAATAAATACCCGGACAACGCTGGAGACCCGCTAGTTTTTCTTATAATTAAAGAATGTAACGATGTAGTTAATAGTAAGTTCGAGCAGAGTGAAAACAGTCTACGGATAATTGAATAATCCAGTCTATTTTCCTCCATTCTGTTTACACTTAATTATAATATAGACATGAAAGTGGAAAAATTGTATTCTACTACCATACTCTAAGCAATAGTTTGTCATCAAATTTTATTTGTGGAACATTTAAGATGATACTAATACATAAAACGGGTGTAAACCATAGAATCTTATTGAAACATGATACAAAGTGCTACGAAAGACATCAATTGATAAAACTATCTAATTTCGTGTTTGTTCCTGTTTTGTAAATAAATTCTTGCCAACTGAAATTTAAAACGTTTAAACTATAAAACAGTCTAAAAAATATAAAAACAAGTAAACAAAACGGATTTATACGATGTTTGACTAATGTAGTGTTAACAGCGCATGAAGGTTTTTAACAGATGATTATAGACAACTAGTTTGAAAGCTCCTGTTTTTAAAAACAAATAAATATCTTTTTTAAAATTTTTGGACTGTTCTATGGTTTAAATGTTTTCAATTGCTAATTGTTGAATTTAGTCTTGTGTTAGTGAGTGTGGAATTATTATCAATTCTTGCTAACTTTGAAACTGTATTTCAGTAAGGTAATTATTCATTTAACCACCAAAATCAGCAGCAGCCAGCAGGAAAAAAAATTAAAGTTGGTCCCGCGGATGGACCGTAAGGATCTGTACATGAATGGTAACCATTCAGACTGTCATTTTAACTAAACGATTAATCAACGATGAAGCACAATAAATGACACATATTCAGATGATCCAAGAAATGGAATGTTGATTATCGTCAGAACATAGATGAAAGTTTTCTTTCGTGTATAATAATAAGAAAATAAATAAACGGAATCTATTGAATTCTTAATAGCTTTTTCGTGAAATATCAGTTTAGATCTTAAAAACACCGCAGCATGGCCATGTCATATGCTTAAAAATTTGAGAAGTTGTCTTTCTTGGAAGCAACACATGCGCCGCTGGAAGTCCATACGACTCAAGACTCAAGCTTATCTCGTTTCCGAACGGAGACAAGATCTTGTTTCGACCGTGTCTGTCCCAACAAGGTGGAGATAGCAGAGGCATGGAGAAGTTGCAGGCAGCTTGGGCCTCATTAATCTACGACACTTGACAAGCGCAGAGCTTTGCAGGTGGCGGAGGCTGCGCCCGATGAAATTGCAGACCTGTCTACAGATTTATATTCAAGTAAGGCCCACCAGACACTTCAACTATACTCAAGCTAGGAAATAACATTGTCATGTTAATTAAAACAATTAATAAGGAAAGGAAAGAGAGATAGAAAGTAGGTGACTTACCTGAGGTTCATAGATGGTAGACACCTTGTGAGGTTTGGAGTTCTTGAAATTTCGGAGGTACCGCCCCCTTCATCAGAAAGTTACGAAGACATTTCCAGAGATCGGCTAGCCGATCACTGCAAATGTCTTCCTAACTTTCTTGATGACCCCGATCTCAATTTGGTTCTAACCGGAACATATATAAAATTTTAATGACCTTTTATTAAATAAATTTACATTATATTTAAAATCATTTTCATTACCTTAAACCAACCGCCACAAGATATATTACAGATTCAGATCCAACTTTCCCCTCCGAAGAATACAGTGCCGAGAGCAACTTGGAACCGTAAACTGCACTATTAACCGCATCTGCCGCTCATATTAAGTAGAAGGGTTTGGCCCCTTGAGTCACATCTGCTGTGAACTTTCACTGCAAAACGTGGGATGCAATGTTAAAGGCTGTAGTGCGAAGAAACAAAGAAATAATTTATTATTTAATTAAATTAAAAGAAATAAACGAGACATAAGTCGTAATATAGTGGTCCATTTATATTCATTCCTACTCGTAAATTTATTTTAATTTCAAAGCTTATTTCTGAACTCGATTTAGAATGTATCAAAAATAATCCTTTCTTTAGTTGCAATTGTAGCATTATAAAATCAGACGCTGTTATTCGTCAACTTCAATTAAATGTTTAATATTGTGAAGCAAAACGCAATAAAAATTATCCATATATTAAGTGTGTGGATATCGCGTTATATCGTCGAAATATGAGAAAGATCAGTTAATGGAAAATTATCACCGTAAGCAGTTTTATTTTGGACCCAAATGTCTCCATAACCGTTTCGCCGAGTAAAATGTGCACGACGTTCCATTACAATTTTGTCACACAACAACATTGACAAACTACGGTCGCCTAACCACTACTCAACACTGCCTTCTCGCAACTGATTGGTTGATTGCGCATTTATTGCATAGCTATACGTCAGGAAAAAATTCAGCCTGTAAAATTTTTGGGCGCAGTTGTAGTATATTTGGGTTTTTAGGTCTGTAGATAAAATCTTGTACAACGAATTATTTGATTAAAGAATCCGTTGAATTAAAAAAAATTATGCAAGAAACAGTAGGGTATGAAGATAATAACAATGATAGATGAATGAATGAATGAAAATAGACTTAGGTTGTCCCATTCAGGGTAAAGGCCTCCTACAAGTAAGAGTAGCTTTTAGTAGTCTCACGCGGTGAGCTAATCCGTGAATAAGGAACATGGAATAGGCCTTAATGGCAAGAGACTAACAAACTTGAGGTTTGCAGACGACATAGTTCTATTAGCCAAAACTCCGAGAAAGTTATAATCAATGCTTCAAGAGTTAAACTCACACAGCAAGTTGGCAGGACTGTCAATGAATAAATCTAAAACACGAGTGATGACAAACGGAGTACAAACCCCAATATATCTTGAAAGAACAGGGCTACTGTATACATCACAATATATATATATATATATATATATCCTTTAACAACAAAATGGAAGAAGAAGTAAAAAGAAGAGTTTCATCAGCTTGGAAAACTTTCTGGTCCCTAAAGTTTATGTTGCTGGACAGAACCCTAAATAGGAGGCTCAAAATGGAGACACTAGATAACTGCGTTTTTCCTGTATTGTTTTATGGGTGTCAAAAATGGGCTCTCAGAGTAAAAGAGAGAAACACTCTACAAGTATGCCAGAGGAAAATGCAGATGAAGATCCTTGGCATTTCTCTGAAAGAGTATCAAACAACTTGATACATAGGATGTCAGCAACAATAGACGTTGCTCAACAGGCTACAAAGACCAAATGGAAATGGGGACGACACGTTGTGAGGATACAAGACGAAAGATGGACGTTACAAGCTACCACATGGGACCCCTACATAGGCAAGAGACCAAGACGCAAGTGGACGGACCTATTCAAAAAACAAGCAGGAGGACAATGGATCAGGATAGCCAGAGACAGAAATAAGTGGAAAGAACTACAACTAAGTGACAGTGTAGTGTAGTGAACTAATAAGACATCAACAATAACAATGATAAAGATAAAATTAAAAATGATTAAAAATGAATTGAAAGTACTCTAAAAATTGACAATTCTTAGCACATCTTTAAAATCTTGATCCTCTATAAGAACTATCCAATTTATAATTTTAACAATTATATTTAAATCTATTAATTGTTTCATTCAAACTTATTGGTCTATACGGTCTATACGGTCAAATTTTTAACTTCCTTTCTACAAAGTCATTAATTCAGATTATTTGCAAATCTAATTTTAGTTCCATATAACTGCTGACTTTAAGCTGTAACGTCTTACCCACTGTGTTACTGATGATGATATCATCTGAGATTATGAATATTATATATATATATGTGTGTGTGTGTGTGTGTTTGTGTTCTAAGTTCGGTAGTAAGCAGCGTACCTGGAGGGCCCATCATGCTTTGTTCGGGAGCCGGACTTTGCAAGATGTCAGTACCGTGCATTCTGCAGCTAAGCCATCCTTCACCTTGACGCGTTGGCTGCTATAAATTACGTCCCTGTAATGAAATTCCTGTAGCCCACCGCAACACTGGCCTCTGGTCAGTCTGCTCCCTGCAGAAACACACAACCGCAATTTGCTGCTCGCTCCAGCTCAATTATTCACTTCTTGTTGAACTGAGTTCCAAGAAAATGACCAACAACATTAATTCTTAATCAACACAAAACTAACTTAGTTCATTTTATGACTTCGACATCTTCAATATTTTTTCCAACATCTCCGTCAGTGTTTATATTCCCTACGTCGGATGATAGATTCGTGATGATTTATACCCATTCAATTTATAGCAAACATTTCTTTCGCTGTCTCATGAAACCAGAAATATTTTTAGTAAAATAACATATTTAACAACCAATAACAAAAACCTTTGTAGCTCAAAAATATTAGTTATCATATTTTTCCTATATATTTAAACCCTATTCAGACTGATGTACAACTGTAATATTTATTCTTGATGCTATAAAATTTTCCAGGTAAATGCGTGAATATTGCGTTAAGACAAACCTTTCAATGGCACAAAGGACTGAAGAATATATAAATATGTACAGAAACGTTGTGCATTTAGATATAATTCATATTTTTCATTACAAAAAATGTTTATTAATAGTTGCTAAGTGTAGCTTATATATATGATAATATGTGAAGTTGTTTATGTGATGTGTTAATGAAAACGTACTTTACATGGAATAAAATTAATGTAACTAAGCTAGAAACGTAACATTGAAGTCCCTATCTATTGAAATACTTTTGAAGGTAGGTTTGAAGTACCGCAACAATATCGAATAACCAACAAAAGTGTCACATCATAAAATCCGTAAATTAATGCTTATATTATTCATATTCGTGCAGTAAATTTGTTAAAAATAATAATATAGTTCAGTTACACGTAAAAATTCGGAGACCTGAAGTTTAAAAACTTATACTAAAATCTGAAAAGTTTCCAAGTCAAAAATGACTATTAGTACTGAATAATTTGTCATATAATTTTTGACTTTTACGTCTGATTTTCAGAAATCAACTATATTAACGACAATTAATTTTTTATAAGTTTTGACATCACAAAAATGTTTCTCTATATCTTAGTATTCATTTTTTCAGTCTGTTAATAATATATTACTAACCATTATGTGGCCATTATTTAATAAGAAAATTATGATTCTTCATTCTTCAATGAAAATATTCCAAGATAGCATACTCTGAGTCAATATACATTAATTCGGGAGGGTTTTAAAGGTAAAGAAGCACATTTTGAGTGTCGATTGAGTTCGAATATTTTTTCCATTAACTTTGTCTTCATTTATGGTTATCTAGCTGAATATCGTGTTCTAAAAGCCTGTGAACAAGTAATTTAAGAGAAAATCTTAGTCGGCACAGCAAAAGCACGGGAACTTTCAATCATACAAGGACATATTCATCTGTAACTTACACATCATTCAAAGAACAACTCCTACTCAGGCAACCATTATTATGGCAATTGTCCGAAGTGTAAGGGGAATTAATTTTTGATGAAATGGTGAGGACGTGGACTGGAGAGTTTCACGAAGGTATAGTCGACGAGCTGTAATCATGGATAATTTGGTGCAAGCTGTGGGAGAAAAAAATTCACCTGGACAGATGATTCTCCATATTTGTTTTGCCATCGTTTTTTCCACAAATTTCAAGGTCACTTCTCTGCAACACTGTAATATAACGCTTAGGATATGGAATTATTTTGACTCATAACAGCACTCGGCCACATGCCATCAAGATCTGAACACATCTGTTGGTTGGGGAGAATACTAATGCTTCCTCTACTTCCGGATTTAACGCAAAACGGTCTTCAGGTTTATTCATCTGAAGATATTCTTTGGTGGTAAACATATCAAAGAGTATGTGAATGTGAAACCGAAAGACTTGGCATTCGTCACAGGAGACTTCTTGCTTTGACGAAGGCATACAAAAACTAGTTTACCGTTACGACTAGAGCTTGAATTACTCCGTGACTATGTGGAGAAGTAGCGTGAGGTGTAAGGCAGTGATTGGTAATAAAATATCTGGAAAGTAATTTTCTGTTATTTTTAAACTTTAACTAAAATAGCACTTGTATATTCATAGTCAGACTGAGGAAGAAAACTTTAAAAACGTAAAATTGTGTACAGAAAAACATAATATTTTTTAAAATGCCACTGGCCTGTTAATAGTTGTTAAATATATTATATAAATGGAAGTAAATGAAAAAGTATATTTCAGTTCATCACGGTACGTTTAAGCGTTGAAGTGTGTGAAAATATAGAATTGTTGAGAATATTATTAATAATAATAATAGGCGAGGACTCAATGATCCCATACAATGAGAATTATATTATCAATAGAAAGTAACACTAAATATAAATATTACTGACGGGAAGACTGACGCAAGTAACGACGAACTATAAAAATCATTAAACACGAATGGTGTTTATAAAATCGCTCATATTTGGCATGTTGTGTCATATTTCCAATAGTTCTTTTTTTTCCACCGCGTCTACCCCCCTCCCCCTTCCCGCCCCTCCCCCAACGATCGATCCTGTGTCCTTCTCACAAAGAGACGCGGGATCGGGCCGGCAGATGTCTCTGCGGCCGCGAGCCATTCCACAGGGGAATTAGCATAGCCGTCCACATTTAATTGGCACATTGTTTGCACCCCGCTATTAGGTAATTGATTAATGCTTGCCTCCACGAGAATGCGCGGTACTTCCCCGCGACATAACTTCTGCCCTCAATGGTGTTATGACTGCCATAATTCTGCCGGTTGAACCGATTCATGCCCTAATTAGCGATACACTCAACAGTTTTACGAGGTCTGTAATACTTCATAAAATTAAAACTTCTTCACTGCTGCATACGCTCACAGGTGAAACGTGATGGAACTCTACAATGTAACATAATGAACTACTAGATTATAAATTAAATAGTTTCATTTTGAAATTAAAGTTATGAGAATGTGATTCCTATCTGATCAGCTCTAAAATTTATTGCATTACCTTTAAATATCATTTAGTTATAATATACAAAATCTCTCATCAGCCATCTTATAATGAAATGTACATTACGTCCACAGGCCTTCTCCGATTTACTAACAAATAATTAATAGTTTGTAAATGATTAGGGTGTATTATTTAAATTATTTTAATGAAATCACTTTAAGGGTAAAAAGTAATCATTTTAAAAGGTATCCTGCGCACTATTACAAATAAATTAATTAATTCAAGGGGATGATTTTTAAATCTCAGGGTTAATTATTCATTGGAGTGACCACGTGCAGAAGAGATTTAGTTCACTTGACAAACCTGTTTTGTTATTATTCGTGTCTTGATGTGGTTACTAGGCGACCGGAACTTCCTTCTTCCTTCTGGTTGAATGTTAGACCTTCCCTTTGCCAGCGGAAAGTGGGATGAACTCGTACTGCTTGTGATTGAGGAAAACATAGTTATTCCTCCTCCGTGTTCTTAACACCTCACTGAAGAGCAATAATTCACAACTAAAGTTCAACCTTTGTTGCACACTCCAGCTTATTCCTTCCTTTCAAGATCCGTTCGACTCTCTAGCTTTCTCCTCACTTCCACGTCATTATCAACTCTCCATCTTTACATCCTCGCCTTCTCAACATTTTGCACTTCACTTACTTCGCCTTCTCACCGTCTTACCTCATATTAATTTTTTTTTATTCTCGCCTCCCAGCTCAAATCCGTATATACATCCTCCAAGGGAAAACGCTATCCCACGTGACGTTTGTTCCACCAATCCTCATGATTCTCTTTTATTAACACACAAATTATTGTTCATATTAGAAAAATCTTTTCTCAATAATCACACTTAATTTAATTTATTTTCAAATATACCACTTCTAATTTTTTGTTTTATTATTCCTAACCGTCTCCTATATACCTATATATATATATATATATATATATATATGTAATTTTATTTTTACATTTGTTACTAACCTCATTTTGAAATGCCTCATTAATGTAAGAAAAAGTTGTATTCTAATATAATGTTGACTATAGTTATTGTATACGAATGTACATACTTCTAAATTCTTCTATTGTTTATTACACATGCACGGTATATACGTAATTGGACTAACATCTGTGTAGTACATACAAATAAATAAATATATTAATAAAGATTCCTTAGGTATTACGTAAAAAATAAAATTTAAAATAATTATCAAATTTGATACTTGATAAACGTAACATAAGGGTCCTATTTCAGAAAACTAGGAACTTATGCTAAGGGACACACAACATTATCACCTTTCGTAGTCATAAGATTTTTAGCGTAATTTTAAGTTCAGCTAAATGGCAATATAATAGTCGTATGCAACTGCGAACCCGTGCACGTTTTATTAGCACATTCAATATGTCCTAGGAATGTTTGCAAAATCGTTACTAAAATTTGTTTACGGCTTATAAATACGCTGGGCTTCCTTGTAGACCAAATTAATGGTTAACAATGCCATTTTAAACAATACGATCTCTATGGTCATTTACTGCGTACGACATATTCTTTAGTAATGATTAGGAGGCCATGATGAACTGTAGTCCGAAATATTCCAAATAACATGAATTATTTCAGAATACATTAGACCGTAATAATTATGTTACTGTAAAATTAAGCACCAATGGTCATATCAACCTTATATATTATTTGATGTAGTTTTGTCTGTAAGTGATAAAATTTAATTGCAATCAGGCAATATTGTTCTTATCATCATTAATATTGAGATGTGAGAAGTCGTAAAATTTTCAGATTCTGAAATGAACCAAGTCAAGCTTAGCAAACGTTTCCCAATGCTATATTTATGTTATTAACCATATTTGAAAAAGGTCAGTTTCCTCGCGTGTCTGCTATTCTGGCTAACTTTAGATATTAATGTTCATAAATTCTTCCGGACTGTTTAATACCCGAAAATGGCATGTGTAATGTGGTATTTCCGTGAGTGGGGTCCCAGGTAGGTGGCACATCGATGAGCCGTGACCAAGGAAGGAGAGGCGACAGTAATAAAACATAGCACGTGCAGTTTTACGGTGAGCTGCCGCCTCCGCCGTAAAGGCTTAATGACAACGTGAGCATGTGCGCTTCTTTTTACTGCGGCTGTTTCGCCGAAATGCCACGGGTAGCACCGTCGTCGTGAACCGTGTCGAATACCCGCTTTACGACGCTTTAACGAATAAAGGTCTCGGCGTGAGGAAAGCCACCTCTATAAGGCTGGGATGAAGACGTAATGCGTTCTCCGTTTTTATCGAATTATTATTGCCACTTAAAGAGGAAGGTAAAGTAATTACATGCGCAAAAGTAATTTCCTACGGTTATAATCCTCTCCGCGGAAAATAAAAAGTGGCATTTAATTTAGTCTCAGCAATCACGCTTGATACTTTTAATTTGAATAAGCTGAAATACGGTTCCATTAAAGATTATGATTGAAGTTCGACCGGCGAAAGACAGACACTCCTAACGCTTCCTTATGATCACTCTTAAAGCGCTAAATGTGAAAGAATTCTTAACTAAAATTTAACTATATCTCCCACTATTTTAAAAGACCATGAAATCCGAGTTGCACGACCCATTTGTTCTACCAAGTCAGTAACGCTGAAACATTTGCAAGCCAAGCCGATAAGCGACGGGTCACGTAATTGAGGTAATGTGGTGGTGACCAAGATCAACAGGTCTGTCACGGAGCAGTAGACAAGCAAGTTAGTTTGATAACGTATATGTAACGCAAATAAATTTGTAACTGAGCTGCACTTCTGAAACAAACGATTCTTTTTTCCAATCGTAAACTAGGTGTATGCAAAATTTAGTTTTATTTACAGATATCATATTTCAGCACGCACATGACTGTACACTAATTTAAGGTGTGTCCCGATGGTGAATAACTACTGCAAAGAAATCTAAATATATCGTCATTTACTGAGAATAAAAATATATACATGTTATAACGACCTATAAGGCATAAAAATTTTTATATAATCTTATATTAATAATGGTTTGTACACAACGTTTCGTTCCTTAATCTGGTGTGATTTAAACTGCCGCTTTGATTGCGCGACATGCACGTTTAAATATTCATCTTTTTCATTTGTTGATTCTAATTTAAATTACACAAGATGAAGTTACAAATTTAGGAACGCGACGTCGTGTACAAAGCAAAGTTAAATATAAGATTTTTTCTGGCATATAGGCCGTTGTAGCATTTATTTATTTCCAAATAGCCAGATATGGCAATTCATAATGTAAAAAAATGTTTCTCATCTTGACTTTTCTAAAAGTTCTTGAATTAAGACTATAAAGCGCAAGTGCATTGTGTGTCAACACAGAGTTCAAATGGTGGAATTCAGAGTGAAGCAGGAAGTGAAAGGTTGTTATTGGATAATCAAATTGCAGTTCAAAGCAGATTTAGACAAGAATATGTTGAAAATTCTTCAAAACGTCATTTCATTGTGAAATTGAATGACGCTCTGGAATATTTTCATCATATTCCTGTTTGCTTAAAACTGTGTTAAGGGAAAGGAGAAGCGGTAAAACAGCGATGTTCGCAGCTCAATGGATTTCTGCACAGTCCTAGGAAAGCAAAACGACAAGTCAGTTCAGATGTGGGTATTCCGAGTTCACAACAGCGTCCACAAAATTTTTCGGCTTACGCCATACAAAATCCAGTAAGCTGCGAAAATTGGTGAAATGTTAAATACAAACCATCCTAGTTTGCTAACGCAGCGTTATTTCACATTGTTGACGCAATGGATTGTCATCCAGGTCGCATTCTCGAATGAAGCAGCTTTTCACAGGTAAAATTAAAATATTACGTCTCGTACGTAATACGAACCTGATTAATGTGTGATGTGCTTTGACTTGTGATACAGTTGCTGAAAGCACACGGACGTGACATTTCTTTTTGCCTCCATTTTAATCCGTATGATCCTGAATATGCTAAATATAGCTTACCAGGGGAAAATTGCTCTGAAGGAAAAAAAAACCCTTACTCCTGGTTACTTGCCACTCCACGCACCCTAACGCATGTGTCCAGTGTAGGCATTATGTTCATAATATTGGTTCATATTAATTAATCTATATACAGGATAGTGGGAGATTTTCACCGCCCTAAAAAAACCTTCAGTTAATTTGAATAAAATCTGATTGTTGTCTGGTTTATATTTTTGATTATTTATTTTTGAAATTCAAAATGTATCAAGGCTAATGTAAATGATTAGTAAATTTCCTCACATCCTAAAATTTTTTAAGGTTCCAGTTTTTGGTAGCCCTGAAAGGTGTCATGCCAAAAATTACATTCCCATACAATGTGATAAGATGTTTCATCTTCCTGTTTGCAGAAAGAACATGTAGAAGGTTCTATTAAATTTAACTGTTTTAATTTATAATTGTATTGTCCGTGTCCAGAGAAAAATCTAACTACTTTTTTTGTTGGAGTTATGAAGCTGCGTTGTAATCGTGATTCAACCGTGTGTATTAATTTCTTTGACCAAAGGCATTTTTCAATTTTGTCCCATCTGGTTTTCCATTATTTCAACAGCAAATCTTTACATGTATCTTTGGATTCTACAGATTTGTTAGTAATTTGGTGGACTATGTTCCGATTATTACGCTTTAAGTGGTACAGTGCTGCCCCCTGGCGGGCAGTCAAGTCTATTGGAGGAATGGCAGTAATGATGTGTATAAAGTCAACCGGAGACGTTTTGTATGCACTAAACCAGCAAATTAATATTTTTCTTTGCGCGTCCTTTTTACAGTTACGTGACAACATCCCTAGAGCTTCTGCCGTAAATACCAAAAGAGTTACAACAAAGTTTTCTGGCTTAAAAATTTACAATAAACAAAAAGACACCCAAAAAGTCAGCAAATAAAAATAGATATATTTATATGCTGAATTTTTAACCGTCTTTTTATTTATCAGAATGTTCTAGTATGATGGTGCCGCTTCACATTACGCCAATAAAGTTCAAGACGAACATGATTTCCAAACAAGTTTATCGTAAAATCAGATGCAATTGGATCACGAGATTCTATCCCCTTAGATTTCTTTCTTCACGGATATGTAAAAGTATTATTATTCAAACTCCAGTGTAGAACCTGGCTGACCTCTGAAGGCGAATTATATACGCTTGTTTTTCTCTCAAACCTGTAGTTGTGTGGAACAAAATGTCTTGAAATTATTAGGCTCACCAGAGGTGAGTTTATTGAACATAAAGTCTATATCCAGTTACTTTGTCACTATTAGTTTAAGAGATATTCAAGTTTCTATATTTATTTTGTTCCTGTAAACTTTCATCAATTGTTTGTTGCAAATTTATAGCATCATTACATTGAAATTTAATTGAATTTCCATATTTATAACTAACGATGGTTTGAAATTACTATTACTGTAATTATTTTTTATTTTGAAACCAAATAAATGAAAAAAGTGTGTTTGTGTAGTGCGTACGGTCAGATGACGTATTGATCGACAAAGGATTATTTTTTGGCATATTCTATGGCTTCAATGTGGAAAATATCATGAACAATCACACTCTACTCTTGTGGCCAAACGTATTGTAAACAAATCTGTAAAACGTACAATATCACGCACAAAATATTTATTGTGACTTTATTATGTACCCACACAGTGGTCGCCATGTGTTGGCGCCGTCATTGACACACTTGTCCGCCATCCCTGAGTTTATCATTCTTCCCTGATAACTCTCAATTCTCTATAACTATTCCAACCGAAATTGGATTATATAACTCTACATTATATCGAAATTTATTTATTTTAATCATTATTTTAATGCTTTTTACATTAAATAGCTTCTGATTTTTACAGTTAATACGATAAGAATTATTGACTGACTCCATAGCAAGGCAGAAGGAATAATGCAAGAAAAATTCCTAAAATGGAAGAATGATTACGAAATGGTGCATCACAATCCTTACGAATTTTATCTTTTTCTCAATATATTTCCATTCTGTGCATATAAAATAATTTCTAAGAATATAAAATCGTTTCCCTGATTTCGTCACCATACATCACATTTGTGTTGCATCAATGACAAAAATATTTTTCAAGAGTGCAGTCTATATTCTTCCTTTAGTACCAATACCATATTCCCCAAGTTATTTAATTTCTGTACAGTAATTCCATTTGATATCTCCTGGCTCTATACTGTTCTTTTACAACCTGACAGAAAACAATTCAACACATATATCTTTCATAACATAATTTTTTACAATAGTCCTCTATTTACATGTAATTTTCTCTAGTTTCTTTAATATAGAATTTTTTATTCATATTTTGCAGCCTCAGTTCTTAACATTACCACCAATTTTACGTTCTTAGTCACTAGGTAATGTAGTATAGGTATTAAATCCGGTTCAAAAATTTTATTTTCGGTTCCGCTAACCCATTAATGATTTACTGTCCATCCTAGTGTTTGACAAAATTAATCTTACCAATTTTCTCTACATGCGAGTATTCCTCTGAGCACTGCTCGCCGCTTTCGTTATTCGGGTTGATGTAGAGAGTCGTTCCAAGCTGCGTAAGACGCGAGGGGATGCGAGAATGTCAGGCGAGAGAGCGTGGCAGTGCGTCACGCAACATAAACCCTGCGACATTCTACGCCTGTTGATATGTCAGCCTGATAGATGGAAATGCGTCCTCCATAGTTATAGCTCGAAATATAGTCTTTCATAGGAATAGGGAGGGCAACACCGTGAAAAAATAAGTTTCCTTTGCCATTGGAATTGTCTAGAGGCAGTTTGGTTGACCTATCCAATCAAACAATCTCCTAAAAGACTTATAATTGACATATAGAAATGCAACGATTTTACTGGTTCACTTTCATTAAGAAAAATGTTGAATGTCAAAGTACGTTAATATTAGGAAACTAAACACCTATCCCTGATATTTTCTCATTAATATATGCATTGTATAAAAAATACAAGTAAATATATGCTTATAAAAGTGACTTAAGCTTTACTGATATATGTATGAAAGTGTCGATCTAAATACGAAAATTTTCAAATATTTCATTATTAAAAAAACACATTGTAAATAATAAGTATAGAATCTAAAGGATCTTCTCTAGATGACACGTATTTTGAACGTCAAAATAAAAACGGTTTGAGAAAAAGTGCTTTATAAGAAACGCAATAATATCACTGTGTTTAACTTTTGGCACGAGATGGGACTGAAATTTGGAAATATTTGAACAGTATAGTTTTCAAAATATTTCTTAGTTTTTTAATATTAATGTAGCAAGCGGCAAATTGTGTTTTTTATTTACGTTCAAAATAGGTCAGGCACTAGGTGGCATTTAATTGACTGTTACAGACAATGAGTTTTAGATTAAATTATTAAACGAGTAAATCTTTCTCGACATAACTCAGTTAATTTTTATAAAACCACATTATAACTTGTGCTCAGTAATGTAGACGATTCTACAGAATAACAAGATGTTAATTGAAGACTTTGTCTAGACGGCAACTCCATCATACAATTGTGATTGATGAGTAGCATAGATACAGGCAGTACATTAAGCTTAAATAAATTAATTACCTGATTTTATTGCTTGTATGTAATCTGGAAGGTCATTTATAAACAGTAAAAAAAAGCAGAGATCCTAGAATTAGCCCTTGAGGGACTTCGCAAGTTAGTTATGTCCAATAAAGGGCGTAAATATAGCAGTCATTGTTCTCTGTGGAGACACTTTTTGCTTTCAACTGTTAAGATATGATTTTTTTAATAACATTCAAGGTTACACACACTAGAAATAGACTACGCTTCGAAATTTGTCAATAATCTCTGCTTACATTCAATATAAACGACGTTGAACCAAAGGGCGCCAAAGGCTGTTTATCGACTGCCCACAAGTCGTGGTGCAACGTAATTAAGCGTCACGACCTATTTATATGTTTCTCATTGTCGTTGTCGTTATAAATTAAGAACCGGCTAAACTTTGTACCATACGAAATAAAATAGTCGATATCTCTGTTTCAACGTATGTTAAAAACTCAATTAATATGTAGCGTTCATTTTCTATGGCCGTAATCAGTGGTATTTATTACTAAAAATTAAACTACAATATTAGAAATGACACTTTGAAGCGTAGTAAACATAGAACTGTACATAAAAACGAAGTTCAGTACAACACCCTTCCACATTTAATTTATTTCTTTAAATACGAGTGACCCTATACCTCCACAAAGACATACCAACACCACAAATATTTCGGTCTGACTACTCTTCTCCTCTTATTTCTTTTTAAATATTACAAATACTTCCACTTACAAACTCGCAACCTTTCATAGGGTTTATTACGATTTAAAATGAAATGGAGCATTTCCCCTCAGTCCTTAAACTCACAATAGTCTACTAAAATATTTTATTCAACCAAATAGATTGTTTTGGAGAGATATGAAAATATTTCTGCTACCTTTAATTTTCCTTCCAACATGTAGTCATCCACATGATAGAAACGTTTATTCTTATCCAAATATACTTCTCCTTTTATAAGTTAAATATAGAACTTAATTTAGACGCTTCCTTTTAAGACAAACGTGTTTTAAAACTAACATTAAAAGGTTATGGATATATTTTGCAAAACACAAAGGGTTCTATTGTAGCTAAACATTCATCTTCATAAAAACACCAGCTGGGAGTCCAGCGTTGCCCAGTACAGTATTTAATTCAACATTAATCTTTTAGCCAACATGACTTTTAATCGTCATTAAGCGCTCCTGTTTCTTTGAACATTTAACTTTCCACGCCTACCTATTCAGATGGAATGTTGAGTTCATCATTTAAGGCAGAATGGCTCACAAGTACTTTCTTTAATCTAGTCAAGAAATCTCTCAGTATATTAAATAAGCACTCTACCATAATAAAGGTGTCTTAAACATCAGGTGCATTGAGATAGAAAATATCACGGTACTTAATGGGGAGAAAAATTCTCCCCGTACACTAAGGGAGTGAAGAGTAAACGTGATAAAAAAACACTCCATATAGTTCAAGGAAGTAAAATTTTATCCCTTAATTTATTCCTTCACTATTACCACGCAATCACAAAATGTCCAATAAAAATGGGTTTCTGATGAATACGAAATTAGGTATCGAGTCATTTTATTTAAAACGTGTTGAATTGAGTGAAATTTAAAATACTGAGCCGCCAGAATATTTGAGACTTCAATAATGAATTATGATTCTGTAGTTGAAAAAAACTAACTAAATTCTCCAACCCGTCGAAAGAAAAATATTATAAATGAGTAATGTCAATACTTCTTTGAAATCATACCGTCATACATAGCACAGCACCAATAAATACTATTAAATCAAAATTATAATGTTTTCGTTTTAGCGGTTATTAAGTTAACAATACAGAAAACAAATTAGATTCTCAATAATTCCCAATTAAATTATTCCGTCAGACGTGGTAATTTTCAATAAATTATACTAAATTATAAAGATTAAAAAAATCTTACGTATCACCCTTGGTTATTTCATAAATTTTATATTTCAGGATATAAGTGGGCAAATATCTCTTTTAAATCTGCCGTGCTTCCGTGAATGAACTGTTGAAAGGTGGTTTTTACTAAAACAGAACCTACTTATTTAATAAATAATTTTTTATTGCTTATCTTCATCACACTTCCATGTGTTTTTATTTTTAAGAGTATTACTTCATCATTATATTCGTGCTAGGGGTTTCCCACCGGACTCCATCTCCCTATTGTTTTTTCTTGCGTTGTTAAATCGTGTAACAAGTAATGTTAAAATTTGTTCTGCCGCGTAAAGGCCTCTGCCATATATAACATATCTTACTAGTACCGTAACCGTACCGACGCATACAACAAATATTCTTTGCATAAATTAGTATAGCAAAACGCCCATTAGACTGGACCGTCACCGGCCAGAATCGTACCGTTCCAGGCCCGGTCCGTCAACTATCTGCTGGCGAGAATATTTTGCAGATATCGGTACGGTCTTTGCATGGCACCCGCCGTTACCAAAACGGTTTTTGCAGGCGGCACACAGGGTTGTTGCCCCGTTCTGAAACTAGTTCCTCGTTCGCTTGTTTGTATTTGATTGTATTACATGTTTTCGCGTTTTAAAAATTCAGGATGAAAAATAATTAGATTGTGTATGGAATCAGTTTTTAGTTTTGTTAGAGATTCGTGAATCGTGAAACGTCTCACATAAATTTTCTCGTTTTCCTCATCCTCGTCCAAAATAATGGAAATTATTGCCTAGTCTCGTAAAGTTAATTTTCTAATAGGTATATTTTACTAAATTTTCAACACTGTTTGTCCACATTCTATATATGGTTCACAATTTGTAGCTACCTCATAGAATCCCCTGCAAAATTTGACGATACAGCGACCGGAGCCGAATTGCCACTATACGTGTATGATACGGTTATCATACGCGTTGTATACGGGTATAGAACGGTGTTGATACATTGTAGTAGGCATGGTTGTGACCGGAGTGGTCGTTTTCGTTCCTGGCACGGTCCTAGTATGTTACGTTCTAGAGGACAGAGGCCTTAAATCTGTATACAGAATATACAAACATACAATCAAGCAAACTTAACTATTATTACAAAAGTTAGATGATATCGGGACATAAAAAGTGAATCTATAACTGAAGTATTAAATATATTGAAATTACTCATAGTATTCCGGTAAGAAAAATTATAGACGTAATATATTGTCGGTACCGCAGAAAAGCTGATTGTTGCATTATGAAGGGGCACGATAGTTTTTGTTACGGAATGTAAATTAGGTTCGCGATTTAGAAGATTAATCTAACATTTATATAGTAAACAGTTAGTAAAGGTCTGTAATTGTGTCTGAAATCAACTGTGGTCAACGCTGGGCCACGTTGCCTTAACGTTGCGCCGTGCTTAGCGACACAAATAGAATAGTAATACCTCCAAAGTCGTTATCACGCCCTAACAACCTCCCGGTATTAATATCACTTTCCCTTTGTGGCCAGGCCTATGTTAATTCAGTTATAAGGGGCTACCAAGTTTCCATCGCGCGCACCACACACGGGGAATTTAAATCGCCACATTAAGACGTGGCAGAGACGCGAGGAGGAAGTTGAACCAATTAAGGGCTGTTGTCAGAGGTCCGAACGAGGACCCTGATAAACGATCTCATATTTCAGACATTACGCTGCGCCTTAATGCCGCAAGAAATACGGTCTCTCCCCGGACCGGGCAATTTGCATACTAAGTCGACGCGCTTCTTGCCAGGACAGCAGATTCCTTCTGCGCCTCTTCCGTGCAAAACCCGGCGTGAAAAAAAGAGCCGTCACTCTGATATGAACACGTTTATTGACTGCGATTGTTTTTGCGGCGGCCTCAGCTGTTACGCTAATTACTTGTTTCACGGTCGTCCCCATGCAGCGATCACTCATCGCTCGTAGAGTGTCGTGCGCCACTTTAATATTGACAAAGGCCGGGGGAGGCGAAGCGTTAACAATAAATAAAGTAATTGCCAATACCGCTGTTAATATTTTATATGGCTGTTCTTAATTGTCAGCACTAATTACAGCACTCGCATATCATAATTGCCGACACTTTGATGTATAAGAAAACATTATAATGCAAGTTATAAATAAATTGATTGATTATCATTTCCGTGACACGCTGGCTTTTTCAGCGTTGAGTAATTACATTATGAAGCACGTCGACCAGAACCGATGTGTCCACAATCAAAGCGTAAGAGCTGAGACGAGTCTCGTTAAAAGCCGTCCCAGGACACTTTGAACTCAACCCTTCTGTGGCAGTCAGATTAATAAATTAGTACACCGTGTACGAAATCATTTATTTTACTGCAGACACGCAGTCATGAATGAAAACGATTAGTATCCGCAATTCAAATATTTAAGAGGTCATATAATATTTGAAAAAAACTAATAAAAAATCTTAAAGCATACCGTATTATTCATCTTCATCATTTACGAATAATATTTTCCTACTATTAATTAATAAAAATGTAAGAATTTAACATTAGAATTATGTGAATGAATATATATCAAATTTTTTATCGCATTCAATATATGGAAGTTCGTATTAATTTCTATCATTGCAATTCAAACCCCATGCTTAAAAAATTCATATTCTTCAAGCGTTGCTTATGTAAGTCCTCGAAACAGCTTTTCGCTCAACGTCATAATCATCTTCTCAGGTCCAAATATAAAATTTATAGTTTAAATCCTAAAACTGTATTATTCAATATGTATTTCCCGCATTAAGTCTAAAGTAGAACAATTAGTGAAACTAATTAAATTACTATTTTTTCAATAACTTTTCAGAGCGACTAATAAAAAAATCTTGTCTTTAAAGACTAAGCCTTAAATTTCTTCTTTAAACTCACACACTATACACTTATTCACTAGAGTGTTACCAATTTTATCTTCTGTCACATTCATAGCAGTAATGTGAAAATTTTTGATGTAGAAAACAATCATTATTCTAGAAAGATGAACGAAATGCTTCATGTAAAATCGAATATAAATTATATACATGTAAAAATAGATACGCATAATTCAAATTCAAGATACGACACTGCATTATTATGATTTAAAATTCCGTTCTTGATACTTTGAAGTATAAATCTTTTACTTTAAAAAAAGTCTGTTACAACAATATAAGTATTGGGATGTTTATTTTGCATTGTATTCCCTCGTTACGGCCCTGGTTATCTGTAAAAGTTTTAATTGTAAGTAACCATATCATACAAAGTTTAGTTATTTCTTTGAACTCAACTATGAGTATGTAATTACATTAATATTTCCTACAGAAAGAAATGAAGAGGTCCCGTAAATTGGGGACGCCACGATTCTTATTTTGAATTAAAATTCATCCATTTCTGACTTGGCCATTTATTTCACTTACAATATTAAGTCAGATTAACCTCAATAGTTTGTTCGTTACTTAACTGGGTCTTTGAATTTTCGTCATTAAATAAAGGGTGAATGAGTTTCGCGTATACTGCAATGACTTCGTTTCTACGGTTTGGTTGACATTGTCACAAATCTACTATAAAAGGTAGGATTGTTTGCGGCTCCTCTAAAAATATCCATTCGTTTACGGTGGAAATTAATGTACCACACTTTAACTCCACACGGAATGGAACTACCAGAAACAGTAATAAACATAAATATCTGCTGACAAGTACGGTAGTCTTGTACTTGTGTCAAAAATGGCAATCTCAAAGAGAACTTCCAGAAGTAAATTTGTCATTTTTGCCCCACTCCATCTTTTGATTTCGGTGGCGGGGCACGATCATCATCAATCAATCGTCTTTGGGAGGAGCCATTAACCCCACTCCGTCCATGTTTGGGTTAACACCACGTCAGAAGTCGCTCAATGTGTTTAGAAAACCCAGTCTGGCGCCCATTTGTCTACGTTTTATTCCCCCGTCTGTAGCCTTCTTCGACTTCTGTCAAATTGCCTTCCTTTAATTTTGTAATTCGTTGCATGTTTACCGTTACAGTGTGAGGTATTTACGAAATCATTTTTTTATTTGAAAGGGCATACATGGAAATTAAAAAAGTTAATACCTTACATACAGTTTGTTTTATTCCATTTCAACAACGGCCCGCCCTTATTGTAAAAACGTATACGTTAAGAAGTAAAAGTAAAAAAATAATTGATATACTGTTTCTTAGTTAAAAGTCCATGCATCCATTCCTCTTTAAGTCAGAAAAAGATTAGTCGTTGCTATTTGCGGAGGAAATTAATCACAGTAAAATTAAACTGAGCTTTATGAGAATATTCATATACTTTTACATTCGATGTGCATAATATGATTCAATTTTCATTAATACTTTACCAAATCCAGACAAAAACAAATTTATTGTTCTTAGTCCCACACATTTATTGACCTTATCAGTCGTTTACGCTGCCTTATATATCAACCTTATTAATCTAGTTTCAATCCATTTTTCTCAGGATGAATAACTCTCTGGCACAAAAAGATTCCAGTAGATTCTATTAGCAACTTGTTCAACACTGTAAGTTTTGTCATCTCTCATTGATATTTATTTGTGTATTATTTTCGATTCATTATCCTCTGAAAATATCGTAATTATTGACTGAATTTATTTTTATTTGTTTTCAGATTGTCAATACTACCTATTTCGTCCAAATTCCTATGTAGGTATCTCTAATGGCTTATTTTTTACCACAGTAAATATATTTTCATATCTGGCAAAGTATTATGTTATTTATTTTTATGTTGTAGTATTTGCTTGCAGAAATATACGAACGCATTTTAATGATGCTTCTAATTTTATAATTTCAAGATATAACTCTTCTCTTTCTGTTACTTAAATCTGAAACACAAACATGTCCGTACTTCTGTGCGCGACTCTCAGAGAAACAGATGATGATTCGTCGCCAATTATTGTCCGTTTATTTACTCACCATTATTGGGACTTCATTACGCCAGAGAGCGCCTCCCGCTATCCACGACGAAAGGGAGGCGGCCTTTTGATGTTCGTATCAAACGCGGATTATAAAGTCGCTAGCTTGGAACACACGCGCCGTTGCAAACGGAAACTTTTATACACTTTTAACTCATATTTTTAATCACGTGGATGACTTTAATTGGAAGTCCCTTCCACTTCATTTCCTACTTTTTTTTTGAAGTTGGGAAGTTTCGGAGGGAGACGGACAGTGGAAAAGGGAAACGTATAAAATATTTTTAATATAACCGAGGCTCTTTCAGTTCTCCGCCTCTATGGTGCCGCTCTCCCCCAACACCCTTTTCTCGTCCCTGTCCGTTTATGGTGTTCTCCTGTCTCTTGTTTTGATAAGGAGGGCTACATAACGTCCATCTTTCATGTCTTTTATGTATATTAATATTTCTCTGTGAGAGGACAAATTTTTTTTACTGCAGCCGGTTTTTTGAAACCGTTTTAGGATTACCTTCTTACTGATGTCGAGATGTAAAGTCGCCCTTTGAAGAGGACTGAGCCGATGGAATACCGCAACACAATAGATGCCTGGGGGCGAAGTGTAGGAGGGTGGAATGGAAATGCAAAGGCTTGCCTTTAAAACCTTCGCAAAAATCTCTATATCGCCAGCATCAACAGATTGAAAAGCACTTTGTATGGCGCACTGCGTAAACTTAGTATTTATTAATCTTTCGAGGAGACACACTCGTATTTTTCGCAACGTGACAGCTTATTGCGGTTCGGTTCAGATGGCGTGAAATGTGTTTCTGTTTCGTGTGCTCGTAAACACATTAACGGTATGAGTAATAGTTTAGAACTTGACGTTGGATCGATCGGTAGTTATTTGGCTGCAAGCGAACACTCACCCGATTGCTTTGTGTTTCTAAACTATAGTAGAAACTTCCTCAATAGTTACTCTGGAAACTGAAATCATTTCGGAAGTATGGATAATTTGTTAATTTAAGCAATGCCGTTTTAGCATACCTAATTAAACTGCCGTGCGATGAATTTCCATATTCATTCATTTTTATAAACTCAGAAAAATTAAGAGCGCAGTTCATCTTAAACAAAATACTTTATAATATACATTTATTTAATTGAATAATTTCCTGGTTCGTTGACCTTGGAATATTTAGTTAATATATAAGTGAATCCATAGATTTATGTTATAGCCTAATATAAGTAAACAATTTTATGGTCAGTACTAAATTTAATTCAAATGTGGTGATTCAAGTATTTATAATTATCATTGGTTTTGTATAAATAAAGCAAACTCTCAGGATTTTGGTGCTTACTATTTATATGGGAGATATGAAATCAAAATTCTTGTTTCTAAAAATATTTGGTGGCTATGCGATTTATAATGGAGTTTTCTCACGTAATTTTTGGGTTGGTGATGTCCTCTGACCGTTGGAATAAATATTCTGCCTTTTCTGACAAATGAATATATAATATATGATTTAATCATCTCCTTTGTCAGTATTTTTATAATTTAAATATTAAATATTATGACGTTTAGTCTCTCATTTGAAACTTAATTGTACGTGGAACTTCCATGTACAGCTCAATTTTTACCTGAAGAAGTCTCAAATGAGAGGCGTAACGTCGTAATATTTAAATTATAAATATACTGACAAAGACGCTTATTAAACCATTTATTATTCTGCCTTTTGATACACGCCGTTTGCTGGCGCTCAAGTTTTCTTCTCGTTCAATGTTAACATCCCACGTCTTTCATTGTAGTAAATACCTATGTGTTCCAATGAAACGTGTTACAGGCAGCTGGATTATTAAAACATCGCTTATTGGTCTGTCACCAAATTTTATAATTCCTCCATAAGACATGTCTCGTAGCGGCTCCTCAATTATTCAAAATCAACTAATGATACACAAATAATTTCACAAATACATTTGAAATATAATTTGTGTGAATGTTAATATTCTGACCCCTGAATTGAACTCGAATTAAGTAACGAAAAATGTATAATTATTAATAATATAGATATTGAATTCAACTGGTTTCATTTTGTCAAGGATGCAGGGCCACAATATCTTATGTTCATAATAATTAGTTGAGAAATGTTTGATTTAAAGGTTGGCAGTTTACATTTATTCTTTATTTATCTGTCGTGAGAATCGCATGAGGAAAGTTCTGTAGAGGGAACCTTTTTCCTATTCTATGGAAATTATTTATAGCGTTGCATTCCACCGGGTTGATGATGGAGCCGATGAACACATTGCAGTATTCTATGGTTCGAACATGAGAATGGGAGCTCTGCAATGGTGTTGGCGATTATGCTCACACGGAGGCAACAAAGCTGACGACCGGTCACTTTAGAGTGCGAAAATTTGTTTCTAAGCAGAACATGTATTGAAAAACACAGGAATTGTGTTACGACATAAAAATACTCTTCTTTGAAACAGAAAAGAATATCACAATGATCAAACATATATTGCTTTTAAAAAGCTAATTTTTAATATATTGATTAGGAAATAATCACAAAGTTAAAAAAATAATTGAAGTCTCGTCAATTATACAGTCATTAGCGACCAAACGTAAATTACATTAGCATAAATGAATAGAACATCGAATTGTGATAAGTAAGTTACATAAGATGAAAAGTTTAGTTAAGTTATATTTTTTCGTAGATATTGATATCTTTTAAAAATTGTTAAGTTCTCTTAATAGCTTCTTCCGAAGATGTGATATTCTTAGATCCATACAATCCGATAGTATCTCTCCTCTTCTTGTAATACTTGGGGCAGTGGAAGATGACGTGGTCCATGGTTATGTTCTTCATACACGAGCTACATTGTGGTGAAGATTCTCAAGAAAAAAATGAGAAAAATTGGTGTGTCTGGCTCTTACCCTGGAAATTACTATTTTCTCCTTCCATCTTAGATGCTCGGGGTAGATTAAATCTTGATAATTGTTGAGGTTTCGGTGGTAAGGTCATTTGTTACAAGATCTGCTAAAGTTCCAGTGAGCCAGGAATTTAGTGTTGTAAATCTTTCAAATGTAATCTACGGTGCACGTACGGTTGAAAATAAAATATTGAGGCTTGATTTTGCTGTGGGTTTAGTTAGACGGTCAGCTACCTCCCTTCCTAAACTTTTACTCTGGGCAAGGATGCAGCATACGGTGACTTGATGGTTGCTATTTTTAGAAATCCAAATATTGTCTTTGATATTTGTTCTGCCCGAAAATCAATCAACGGGACGTCTTCAACTCCCGGAACCAGGTTGATTCTTGAACCTCCAGACCGCATAACAAAAATCTCCAAGCATCTATGATCTATAGCCGCTTTCTAATTAAGTATCATTTTTAAAGTTTGCACAGTTAGGGAACCTGAACACTTACACAAGCGCTCGGGGCTTTGCCAGGAATCTAACCAAGTACCTCTGCGGTACTAGATCACAGAGGCACCCAAAACTCATTTCATATAACTACATAGTAAAGACAAACGTATTACATTTATATTTAATGTCTTCTGTAATACGAACAGTAAAATTTCATAGCAATAGCGTAGTATTACATATACTCCTAATTATAATAAAAGTAAATTTTGGGTTCTCAGAAACGTAAGATCACTTGGCGGATAACTGAATAATTTAGTATAGTCAGTCGGCTAGACAATGAGACTGACAGCAAACTTATTCTGGATGTATCATAATTGTAGTCAAACAAAATATAATTAAAATAAACTATTTTGTTTAGTTAAATGACGACTACCAATGTTGGTGGAAGAAAATAAAACCTATACTATTTTGGTCATAGGAAGGTTTTATCTGGATTTGCTATAATTTGCAGCAGATGGGTATGGCTCTTTTAGCCGAAAGCTACTGATAAATAAAAGTTGTGTGACTCTGACCTGGTTTAAATTACTGTGACATACTTGTAGTGTTATTATTGAAGCATATTGAAGTTCGTGAAATATAGTTTGCAAACAATCTCATCTTAACTACTCATGCCATCATTTTGCTTTCCTGTTTTCAATAATTTCTTTCTTATGCCTATTTTGTGTATCCTTATAGCCTGTGTGTAATTTATAACTTGCTCTAATTATGTTCCTTTTAGTATTAATGAATTTTAATGTTTAAGAATATAATTGTAATATTGACTTGCCCAAATTTCCTCATCTGAGAAGTAGTAGAATAAATGTATAAAATATAAATCTAATTCTATAAGAAAGGAATATTTTTGATAGATGATTTCAATTATACAATTATGAAGAACTCTGACGGTAAAACAAGTTCTTTTATCATCTATATGTGTGAATATCGACCTCAAGTCAACAGGAATGACTGTGTTACAGCGTCTAGAGGAGCCTACTTTCTACTCACCGCATCATAAGTCATTTTCTACGCATGGAGCCTGGAGTAATTTGAAGTCGCGAGGCGACTTCGCTTCCAAACAGCTAATTTCATTAAAGAATCCGTGTCTCGAACGAGATTAAGAGCACTGAAGAGAGACGAAGTTTTGCTTCCTGAGAGACGTCGTTGAAACTAGATTAAATCGTCAAGTCGCCGCTAGCAGATGAATTTTGAAGTAAAGGAGACCAGAATACAGTGCAAACGCTGTGCCTCTGGGTTTGGCTAATCTTTTTACTTGTAACCATTTTATCCTGCCATGTTGAAAGTAATATTAAGTAATAGGATTGTATACAATATAATCAACCATAAATTGGTTCTCTCTCCGTGATCCAATAATTTCAATAGAAACAAGGAAAACATAACACCCAACGAGAGAACTAGCAGTAATAGTACAAAAAGTGTATAGTATACAATTGTATCAAGTTTTTCCTACTATCTTTGACTGTCAGGATATATAATTTAAAATTTCTATCAAATGTGAAATCTTGGAGATTATAAAGGAAGTTTATATTAAGTAAAGTCACAAAATAGTGATTAGATTTATAAATAAATTGAAACGTGACGTCGGTAACGTATAAAAGCTTCGCATTTAACAATCTTATAAAATAACATTTTTCTTTCAACGTTTCTATTCTGAAACTCGAATAACAAATCACGATTGTACAGAGGTTGTATAAAATATTTTGAATGTTTTGAGAGGTTGCAGTAACCATCAAAACAAGATAATGTTGTTGTTGCAATCAGCCCTCAGATTGATGTGACTCAACACCGTATGTTAACTTATCCTGGTCCAGCCTTTCCATTTGTATATAGCTACCACATCCTCCCTAATCTACTTACCGTATTCCATCCTTTTCCCCCTCTTCTGTTCTTACTTCACACACTTCCCTCTAATGCTAATTTTACAAGATCCTCAAAACGTGGCCTGTTATTCTATCCCTTCTCTTGATCAAAGTCCTCCGAATTGTTCTGTCTTCCCCTATTCTCCTTAGTACTTCCCGGTTTGTTACCCTATCCGCCCGTATTTTTCAGAATTTTCCTGTAGCACCACATTTCGAAATCTTCTGTTCTTTTCCTTTTCGCAACTCCTTTCGTGCACGTTTCGCACCCATATAACGCCAAACCACATTTGAACATTTTTAGTAACGATTTTCCACCATTCTCCATTACAAACCCGTAAGTAAATTCCTCTTTTTTACGATAGAATTCCATGCCTGTACTCTTTATGTCTACTATACTTTTACTATCTGTACTTATTATTCTGCTCAAGTAGGACAATTCTTCAACTTCCTTCAAAATATCCCTTCCCAATCTAATACCCTTTGTTACTCCACTGATTCCCATACTACACTCCATCACCTTGGTTTCCCAGAACCATGTTTATTAGACTTTTTTCCTTGTTTTAATTGTTACTACCACCTCTCAAATATTCCACACTTTTGTTAACACCTTGTATTAGATAAGTGTATAAATACAAGTGTAAAGTATCTGATGAACCATTATGCGAGACTATAAGAAAATAGTGTCGATACAATGCCATGAGTATAAACTCTTTTTCAATTGAGTACGTTCAATTTTTTATGCATTCACCAGGGAAGTTACTTCAATTTTGTATAATTGCGAGGGGAGACTTCCAGAAGAACCCAACCTGACGTATAGGTGGCAGGTTGTTGTCTGAAAAATAATAGAGCTTGAAAGTACCAATCGCATGAAACTTAGGTTTGAAGACGCTACATTGTTTAGTGTTATATTGACAACGATCAACAGTGAACGCTCTCAGTGAATATGTAAACTTGGAAAAGATTGGTCATCTTTATGTGATACAATGGTTTCAATTTAAAGGTGCGAATTGCATCCATTATCAAAGTCGAGCTATATTCTACTCTGAGGAAATACCATCGATTTTTGGGTGGCAGGATTTAATCGTGATTCCATCGAAAATCGCAGTGGTCGACCAAATTAAGTTCCATCTGTTGACGACGGTATGTGGTCAATTTTTTGGACGCGTCAGGAATAATTTTCATTGATTATCTTCATAATAAAAAAATCAACCAACGGCGAGTAGTATGAAGCGTTTGTGATGAAATAAAAAAAACTACTGGATGTAGTGAAGAGGATGGCATCACAATGCTCCAGACCATACATATTTTATCATAACAGGAAATTTACAATGAGTTTAAGTTGGTCACGCACAGTATTCACTAGATTTAAGTCCCTAGAATTATTTTCTTTTTCCAAATTTGAAGATTTGGCTCGTTGATAGAAGATTTTCCAAAAGTAAAGTGGAAACTGTGGTTGACGGCTATTTTGAGGATTTCGTTGATTTCACTTTAAACCGGGGTTTAAAACTATTTTACGAGTGTATAGAGCTCAAATGAAACTACGTTGAGAACTAAAGTATTTTTGTTTTCCTTTTTATGCCGGATTTTTCTAGGGCTACCTTCAAATATTTACGATGCTTCTAGTCGCAAATTTATGTCCGCCTTCGCGCATTGGATGAAATATTCAATTTCATGGTTTTTCAATTCGCCCATATTTGTACAACAGTGTAAGAATTTAGCAGGGGAAACTACTGCACTATGAATATTCTTCTTCTATTTTTAAACCTTAAAATGTGTCAGAGAAAAATTATTTCGTGTTAGGCGAGTACTTTACATCTCTGCCGCCTTTTACAGGAAAACCCCAAGACCGGCGGTTAACAGCTCTCACAATAGGAAGCTAATTAAAGCGTTAGGAAACAACACTAGCATTCATTTGTTACTGACAACATTGCCACACAGGGTGCCGAAACCGCGAGCTATCCTCAGCTTCTACCTGAGACTATGTTGTTTTCCGTTCCCTAATACACACTGTTGCAGGCGCGCGTGACCTTTTCGTAGCACTAAAATTGCTTACATATACAATTTGGTTAAAAAGAATTGTTACTTCCACATGAATAGATATTTTTGCCATTCAAATCAGTCCATTTAAAAATTATTGAACTGTTGTATAATGACGAAGCCAAAAACAAATAAAACTATTTTGATCACCTAATTTTGTCTAATATACTGTCCAATTGTTATCCTTAATCCTTTTTATCTTACAAAAGAAATTTCTTTATGAAGCTAACATTTTTTAGAATGAAACCCCAACGAGTGCGTAACCACATGACCGCGGACAGTTTCGTGTTCTACGAATAAATTATAAATAATTAGACAAATTATTAAGTAAATATTAAGTTCTTTATGTTTAGTAATTACTAGAGAGTGTGTAATGAAACCGTCTCGAAATAATTCAAGTGAAACAGTACGTAATGTGAAATATTTCCCCTTGTGTTTGATCTAAAACATTTAATAGTGGTACTGAAATATCTCACATCATGCATTTCACAATCAATTTTCTCACACTTGTCCGACAAAGTTAAGGACAGTGAAGACTTTGATCACTGTCCCTGAAGTTTTAAGCTACATCCATTGATAAAAAAGAATAATGATTAAGAGATTACATCTGTCCATTTCTCAACCAAAGAATCTGGACAATTTTATGTATCGGATTACATAATCATTTTTTAACATATATTTATTATAAAAACATCGTTTCATCCACCGATTGTAACAGTCGCTGTAGGTAGTCCGCGACACCAAATTAGTCACAATGTAATTAGTCTATGTATTTTTAAAAAATCTTGAATAATACCACAAATATGGATAAAACGTTGTATTTTTAATAACTAAATGTTAATAAAATTTGTTTGATGACTTATATGCCCGTAATATCATTTATTTCTTTTAATTAATGTCACAAATTGATTTTTAAATAATCATTTGTTGTCACGCAGATCTAGAAATATATCAAGTCAACAAATAAAACAATTATTCCTTCTTTTGTTACACTCATAATTTTGAGCCAAATGACGTCTGGCGCAGTCAAGCATATAATGTGGTTCTGGTTTAGGATACTATAAGACTAGATTAGATTTGATGTTTCAATTTTTTTGTACTTCAGAAGTATAATGATCAACACTACCCTCCTGACAGCAGCATAGGATAACATTTTATAATAGTAAATCCTCGTAAAATATCATCAGTCCATTAGCGAATAAAAAAACTACATTTCTGCAGTACAGTCCATCATCTCAAATTCGTCTATTTATTCAGAACTTTCTGTTATAACTTTCAGATCATTGGATAACGACTATAATTCTGTAAAATAATTGGTATTGTCAACAAACGACTTCAGAAATTTATTCCCGTCGACATTTCCGTTTGCCATCATCATGATAGTGAGAAGAAATGTGCATCGTGCAGTTCATATATATATCAGATTCTTTGGAAATTAAAATTTAGCGAAAGTATTTTGCTCCCGAGTATGAAAATGTACCAGTCATCTTGGAACTTTGTCAAATGTTTCCAAAAAAGTGAGAACTAAAGTAGTAAATTTTATAAGATGATCTGATTACTTTCCTATTCAAACAATTAATGCTAATTGAAAACTACGTATGTTGCTGATAACGCTTCCACAAGCATGTAGTTTTATAAGGCAGTCTCTGACCATCAACATCAAGATTGTCACCATGGAGAAACGTTGCATCAATGGTGACTCACTGCAGTTTATATCTTAACGTGTTTGTGCGTCGCGTGTGGTTATCCCCTGAGCTCCTGCTTACAATGTTTGTGGAGTGCTGCGACATTTGCTTGCAGTTTCCCCCCTTGGGATATCATTACGCTGGTCTCATTAGTAGGGCCGCCTTGAGATCAGAGTCAATAGCAGTTGCGAATCCTTCGAACGCTGTTTCCTGCCTTACGATCTGCGTAAGGAGACACAGGTACTCAGTTATTTTCTTTAAGATATCCCGAAAGGCAAAACACGTTTATTTAATCCAAATATAATTCAAATATGAAATTAAACGTATGTTACTAGGACGATGAGTAAAAAGAACATTAAATACTAACATTACAATACAATAATCGAGAATATTTGATGTAGTAACTAAAATTGTGTTAATGATTCATTGGGTTTCAAAATACTGTTTGTTTACAAGTTATCAAAGTGCAGAGACGGATGAAACATGAAAAGATGCATACATTTACCAAGTTTCTACATTCTACAAATGTTCTGAGTCGCACGGCAGAGGTCCAAACTATTTAACCAGTTCCATACTTACGTTCATTGTTTCCGCCAGTACCCGTCACTGTCCTTCAGTTCTTGCTGCGTTGTTCGCATTATGAGTACACAAACTTTGTCCTTAACATTACCCTCTGCCACCTTCTACCCCAAGAAACCCACATGAAGAAAAGCGTGAGATATGGGGACCATGGCGACATATGAGCATCACTGAGACTAGCGATTTCGTAGTTCTCTGTTGAGAATGGCGAAGACAATTCTGATCCAGCTCCGTCGTATTCAAAGATGAAAGTCGAGAAGGCAGTAGTCAGTTGTAGCAATAACCACAGGTACACTGAACCTGTCACCGACTGCTGGTTGAAGAAAATGGGACCATTCACCTCACCTTTGTCTTGTATATGCAAGAGAAAAGACTTTTGTCGAATCGCTTTCCAACTTGTTGAGTGTTGGTATTTTCTCGTTTATCACTCGTCTTCGTACGTAGAGCTTCGCAATTCTGTAGTTTTGAGTTAAATTGAGTTAGTGATTATTTAACATATATTGGATTCAATATTATTAAAAAAAATTGGCAAATTTTGATAACAGAAAAAGTTGTAATGTGTTTTTGATGGCGCCAGATTCTCTAATTCTTGGAGTCTGAAACAATGAATAATCTGTTTTCTCAAAGTGCGGATCAATACCTGCGAAGTATGAACTAGATGGACCCAGAAAATTAACGTTTAGGAGAACACGTGATTACGATAACATATACACTTTTCTAACAGTCGTGGATCTGTGAAGATCTATATTCTTCTTAGTGTAGTCATGAAAAACTGCCATTATTCCTCCACCGGTGATAGGAACTGCAGAGACTAATTGAACCAATGCATCAGAGAGAGCGAAAGATGTCTGAAATGTGGACTGAATTTCTCAATCCTTGACGCGCTTTAGGAGGCGAGATGTTACTTATATACGTCCACGATTTAAGAGATCTGATTCTTTCTCTTGCTAGCCGTATTTTACATCAATTCAAATATCATTTTGTAATAATATCCTCAATTTAAAACATTTACGAATAAATATTTATTTTTTATGTGTTATTAAATAGCAGAACTCACTACAGAATTGGATGCAAAAGATTGGTATCATTCCATTACTTTTATGGATATCTAAAGACAAATTAAACTGAAATAATACTAGAGAAACTTCAGATAAAAACCTCATCAGAAATCAACAGAACTGAAAATTTACATTGATCCTGAACTGTGTTTAGAAAGATTATGTGACAGTTTAAATATTAGAAGGTACAATAAATAATTTTGGAGAATTTATAGCAATTTCAGTTGCATGCCGTAAGTGAAATTGAATTATGTGGGAGATATTTACTCAACTTACGACACTGGAGCTCTTAGAATATGCTTTCGAAATCTGAACTTATCCCCCGGAGTCAAAACGGCAAAGGCATATTAAAAGTGAAATCACTCGACTCCCATTTTCTGTTTCGCGAAAACGTTAAAAAAAACGAATACTATAGAATAGAATGCAGTAAAATGTACTTACGTTTCGTAGTTTGAGTATCGTCGCTGTTGGTCACATTATTTTTATATTCACCAATTATAAACCCTACCTAGCTGATGCATCTAGTGCTATTTCAAGCAATGAGTAATTTTTGTAAATAATTATACTTTCTGAAATTTGGACAATTATTATGAAGTATAAGCCAAATAAAACTCATATTTCTGATTTCAGTAGTCAAAAGTTGAAAATTTTTACTTATTTCCTTTCTCCTTTGGATGGCAGTATAATGGTTCTCATTTCATCATGTACATTAATTATCCTTTCAGACCAGACTCCATTGTTTACGACACTACATGTTCCAAAAAGAACACATTTTCATGAAAAAATAGTTTCATATTTTTTAATTTCATTACTTCGGTCACATGAATGCAGTTGAAACCATAGATTCCCATCCATACCACGCTTCTCTCATACTTATAGTTTTATTATTTTTCTATTAGTCATATTGGCAAACCAATATATGATGCGTTCCCTGATCTGTGTTTTAAAAATTTCCAGTATTTGCCTGTACCAAGCTGTTTATTTTTCTTAATGATCTTATTAATGCGAAGGTCGCGCTTTCAATTGTACATGACCGCTTTCCTGAGCCCCTCCATTTTAAACCCAGTGCATCTCTCGCAATCGCTGTTTATTTGTTGTTAATTGATTACCCGACTTGCTAATCACTAGAAAAAACTTTTTCTAATGGTATTTCTTAATCCCTCCCTCGTCAATAAAGTCATCGTTTAAGAACTACACCTCGAATTTCTCATTTGCGTAAAAGGAATAATAGCATATCAGCTCTATGCTTTAGTAGTTATGTAGGGCGCTGTACTCACGCTCGACAATGTCGCACGCCGTTACGTAATTACACGCTGATTCCTGACGTGTCTGCCATCTTTAATTCACACGCAAGGTTCACCAGAGGTCTCCATCAATGAGGTTTAAGGTCGACCAGGTGGCGCCGAACACTGCGGAGCGGTTGACGCGATCGCGTGAGTCATGATTCATGGTAGACAGAACTCAAAATGGAGGGTAGCAGCAAATGTGATCGCAATTACAGTAGTCACGCTAAAATAAGTATAAATAGGAGAAACTCGACTCATTGTACATTCTACGTGATGTAAAAACCACCATAAAAAACTTTCAGGTATTTTTCGCAAAACGATTAGTTAAAATTATAAAGCCAATACAAGTGTGCATATTACATTCATTAAACCAAACAATGTTTGAGAATTGACGAAACCAACATTGTCTTACAATTGTTTTAGAGACGTCCAAATAGATACGGAACAAGTTACTTCTATTTCTTGATACAAAATTAATTATAAAATATTCCAAAAAAGAATACCACCGCACCAGCTCGAAATATTAATGCAATTGGATGATTCATTGTAAATATCAGATAAATCGTACAGGGCAAATCATACACTTATACAATACGTGAAAACATATTCTAACTGTAAATCAACATTTCACTGTAATGAAATTCCACTGTAGGTCTTGAAAGAGATATTTTAAACATAATAATGAATCAACTACAGAACGGTACTCCTAAAGTGTAGTTTAATAATACGCTGCAAAATACTTGAAACATAGCTTAAAATGTGTTTATGTATTATTTTTTAATAAATTAAAACAATGAGATTATTTGTTTGACAAATTTTTATTTACAACTGATCATTACATTAGGTTTCCACCCTTCCTATATCTGAAATGTATCCATATTCCACGATGAAATTTGTGTGTCCAGTTTATTAAATTAAAAAATTACCATATGCCAATGAGTACCGCTTACAAATACTTAAACTCATTTTTTCTATTTACACATCTTCATTAATAATATCAGTATACCATCGTATATATTTCATGCGCAAATTTAAAAAAATGCATTTTAGAAACACGAACGGGTTAAATGATGACGGAGCACGGAACATAAAATTTCGTTCATACTCTTCCTATTTTACAATAAAGATAAATATCTTCATAAAAAAAACTTGATTAACCTATTCTCAGGTTCACAAGAATACTTGTTCGTCAAATTATAATAACATACGGGAGCTTTCGTCCCTTCCCGGGACACAATCATCTGTAAAAACCGTGGCGAGCTTCCAACGTTTACAACCTAAAAAATCTTTGCTACGTCATTCAACGACAATTAAATTTCTTTACTCCACACTGCACTTTATATAATTACAGCCAAAATTCGAAGGGTCTTAATTTCGCTCTGTTGCTTTTCTGATGTGGCATTTATGAATAGCAGACATGTTAACATTCTGCTTAAAATTAGTCTGAGCTTATGTTTCTATAGCATGATCGATCTTACTGATACTGAGGAAGTTCTATCAGGGGTTTATTTATTTAATTAATTACTGTATGGTCCAGTCTCAATAATAAATATATTAATGATTTTTTGAGGTATTTAGTTATAAGACTGGTCTGATGCAACCCTCCATGCAAACCTATCCTTAATACTTACTGAAAATCCTTTAATAGTAGGTCCATAGTTAAAATTACATTATAGTAGTAATTAATGTATGTCAATTTAAATAAGGCCAAAGACAGACAAAAAAATTAGTGAAACACAACAAACTATAATTTTAAATCAACTACATCTTTCAGTCCTGATCAGGTTGAACTAAATAACAATGCACAAAAATAATTACATTCCAAAGATATTACAGTAACGTCAAAGAATAGAGTAATTAAAGAACCAAACGACAAAATTTAAATAGCGAAGATAATAATTATACATTCGATAAATTATATTTCATGACTTAAGACATTACATATACTACTGAGCATTCGTATCCGTTTTGAGAGTATTAATGTTGTGTTTAATGTGAGGTATTTCTGAAAATAATCGGGGATTTGTAATTACTGTCTTTGTCTTAAATTTGGAAATTATCCCAATCAATAGTGTGGTTAGATTCTAAGATATGTTTTGAAATATCAGATAATTTGTCTTGTGAAAGCTTAATATTGGATCTGTGTTCCTTGATTAAGGTGCTGATAGCTCGTTTAGTTTGGTCTATGTATACACAAGGGCAGTCATTACAATTAAATTTATATACTATATTGTGAATAAACATTGACAAAAACAAAATTCACAATGTAGTTTATAAATTAAATTGTAATAACTGTCCTTCTGTATACATAGGGCAAACTAAACGAGCCATCAGCACGATATCAATGAACACAGATTCAATATTAAGCTTTCACAAGACAAATTATCTGTTATTTCAAGACATATTTTAGAATATAACCACATTATTGACTGGGATAATTTCTCAACTTTAGACAAAGTCAGTTATTACAAATCCCGATTAGTTTCAGAAACGCTTCGCATTAAATACATTAGCTTACTAAGATACCCCTACAAATATATGTTCCCTAAATCGTTCACAGTCACTAATAATCTTGTAGTTGATGCGACTATAAACAAGTAAAAAGAAAACACAACATTAATACTCTGTAAAACCGGACCCGGATTTGCTCAGTAGTATATATAATGTCTTAATTCATGAAATATAATGTATAAAATATATAATTATTTCCTTTGATTTTTTTAATTTTGTCTTTTGGCTCTTTAATTACTGCATTCTTTCGCCCTACAGTAATTTCTTTGGAATGTATTTTTTTTGTGCATTGTGTTTTAGTTCAACCTGAAGAGAGTCCAGTTCAGGACCGAAACATGCAGTTGATTTTAAATTATAGTTTATGTTTCGCTAATTTTTTGTCTGTTTTTGGCCTTATTTAAACTTTAAAATTATATTACACTTATCGATGTTATTTAATTATTTTCAAGTTATAATTTCCACTCAGCGGTTTGTGGGATTTTTATCTACCAAAAACCACCTTAATACATATAGAAACCACCATTGTCAAATCTTACATATAGGTTTTAGATAAATTATCCAGTGACGTCTTTTAGTTTTCATTGTTTTTCCATGACTTCATTCGCCACCAAAATGTTCTTTGTTTGTTTTTTATCACTTATATTATTTGCAATAGTTTGGTTCGTTCTAGTCTTCTTAGCAGATACTTACTGACCAGTATCTGAAGAACTTCTATTTTCATCTCAGTGTAGTCTTTGTACGTGCTTACCGGCAAATCTTTTAAATTATTCTTTTACAATTCTAGTTGCAAGGTTTTTTACGGATGTCAGCTTTTCTAATCTACCATGGGGCATGTTATACCAACTTCTGAATCTGTTCATATATATAAAAGATGTAGTATATTTCACTGACATATCCTGATATATCTTGTTCGCTTCCAAAGAAAAGTCTTGCGTAAACGTTTCTTGGCGCATCATAATTGTAATTTCATGGAATTTAATAAAGTGTGTGATTATAAGTTTTCAACCCTTCTGAGTGAGCAGACGAAGACAAGAGAGCAACTACCGTGCCATTGGCTGCCTGGAGAAATTAGCCCGAGGCACGCCACACAGCTTGTAAATAATTAAGAGACCATGGCAGGGTTGCGTGGCTAGCGTGCAATGAAAACTCTCACCCTTTTGCGCCGCGTGGGTGTACGTCATGGGAGGGGTCAAGGGTGACATCCGACCAATAGGGAGCTGCATGACCCCTCCAGTTCTCGCGCACACCTGCAACCCTGCGTCATTATGCCCTGAATAAGTAACGCTCTCTTCCCTGAATAAGATATAAAGTTCAAACAGGGTAGCTGACTCCACCCTCGCAGCGGAGAAAACTGCAGGAAAGGAGTCAAAAGAATCCTCTGGGCTTCCATTACAATAAGGGGTTGGGTTTAATTTCTCATGAACAATTCCTCATTTTTCATTACTTTATAGATACGTAATCGAAAGTTCTATAAATATTTTTAAATAAAATGAAGTAAAAAGGCATGGTAACACATTGCACCCCGTTTTTTTAAAAAAATGAGGGACTGTGTTCTTCTTCATATGGAGATATATATATATATATATATATATATATATATATCAATAAAAATACCTAGTAGACTCAAACACTTTTAAAAAATATACTTAAGTAACTCAATCCTCAATAAATTGTTTTTAATTGAAAAATATAAATGAGATGGGACGGAAGTGGGTCGGGAGGTCAAATGAATCATGTACGACGAATAACGGTAATAATGTTTTTGTACAAAAATTATTATAAATTCGAGGTAGAAAACTACATAGTTCAAGAACACTCAGTCTTCGTTACGTTATATTTTGCTTGAAATTATGCAGGGGAAACATGTCCACTCGGAGCTACGTGGGTCCTATTTTTTTTATTTCTTCCTCTACTTCGACTTTTTGCTTCAGTACTTTATAAAGTTATTAATTATTTCAGCGCCTCTGGTATCGGTGCCAATTTTTGTTTGCCTTTCCGTAAATAATGTGTAAGTTTTGAAGTCACCAGTAACGCCTTTGCTAACATTACTTATTTTAAAATAAAGCAGTGCAAAGGGAAAACTTAAATATCTCTATTCCTTTCAGTTGTTCCTTTGAGTACTAGGTTTCCTTGTAACATTTTAATTTTATTTTAGTTGTTCTGGCATGTTAATGAATATGGTGAGAAGAAGTAATAGAATACAGCATTAATGAACGCAGACCTTCCCGGTGAAGAATTCGGATAGAATCTTCACGGTTAACCAACCAGGTCAGGCGTATAAAACTACACAAAGTTTCAGGCTATATAACCTGATGTCGGCGGCAGAAAATGTCCGCAGAAACGTTGTATGTTTTTACAAGCTTGTAACCGTAAATATTTTACCATAATACAGCATATTTGGGGGCTGGCGTTCGAGTCTCAAGGGAAACAGAATTAATAATAAATACGACGAATAAGTTGAATATTTAATATATGGATTCTAATTTAATATATGTCATTTAATCAAATAAAAATATCATATAGCTGTAAATAATTTTATAATTACTGGAAACGGCTGAAACCTGAATCCATGTATCTGATCAGTGGAAAGTTGGTTATAATAGTTAATTAAGTGACGATTTTGTCTGAGACAATTCGTAACAACTTGATCTGATAGCTATTCATGGGTTTACCACAAAATTATTGTTCAGAATAGGTGTGTATTTATGACTAATTAATTATTTAATTAAGTTTCTACTCCAATCGTAAGTTATTCTGGTTAATTATTCAGGAAATTATATTTCGAATGAAAATATAAATAATAATGGCAGGAATAAATATATAAATAATAGAAATTTAATTTAACAATAATAAAACCAAAAACTAAATTAATTGAAAGGATAACGGTAGAGTATTTGTTTTTTGCATCGAAACTTTTTAAAATCAGGTCACCTTTGGGGTGAATCAAAGAAAAGTTTCTTTGACGAATACGACTGGCTATGTGGACTTTTGAAAATTTATATCAACGATATTGACAGAAGACTGCAGGTGTTTCCTTTAGTGGTGGCTGTGAAGGTCTTCTTCAGGTTTCTAATCATTGGTGGCGCCCGTTGAGACGATCCGCTTCTGGTTGACTGCGTCGGGATGATTTGGCTGCATGGGGCACGGCTTGAGCGCAAAAAATCGGCACCTCTACCAAAACTTTACATATCCACAGAACTCAAGAACTCAACTCTGCTCTGCCCTCAACTTCTTTCCATTTCGCACCGTATGGTCCCGAAATCATCTCCTTTTTTACTAGTAGCCAATCAGCGGCAATTTGAAATATCAACCATTCGTTGGACTTTACAAAATTGCAGCCAATGGGCTATTGTATCCGCTGGATGTTAACAAGTGTCTTCACGCGTGTTTTGCGTTCGTTACGCAGAAGCTGTTTCCGATTGGCTACGAGTAGCTTGAAAGAAGCAAATTTTTCCTGAATTAGGAACGGATCTGCCATCCGTTTAAAAGACGGACAACTGTCGTTCATAAAAGGGCACTGTGCTATTTCACGGAAAAAGGTCTGTTACTTTGTACGTGACCGTCCCAAAGATACTACGTAACAAAAAATAATTCACAGCCCTTCAATCTTTTCTTGCTCAATTTTAATATATTACACATAAGAGTGACGTTATAGACTATCGTATTAGGGAAGCAGGATCCCAAATTGCCACTATTAATGTATACAATACTATAACCGTAACGCATATTAATTCGTTTATAGCTAACCACTACATAAAAATTTGAAGTGCAATTAATAACCATTCCGGTTTATTAATTTGGAGTGTGCAGATTATTAGACAATATGCACTGTACGTTTTGTAATTGGTAACAATGGCACGATCGCGTTATCAGTTGTTACTGTTTTAAAAGTACAATACTTAAATATACGCTACGCAGTATCTTGTGAATGGTCGACTGGGGATTTCCAAGTTATTGCAATATAACTAAAGGTAGTAATGTATAAGTAATCACTCTAGAGAGTGATTTTAAATGTTTATAAGCTGAAGGCCATAGAATGGTGAACCCTCTCCTTTAAAGCGTAGGAACATATAGAAATTTAGAACGCGGACTATGGAAGCCAAAAGCTAAGTACTCGACAATGCGCCTAAATGTGATGCAGGGAGAACCAACGAAGAACATCAAGTAGGTCAGACTTTTGTCGGGGTACTCGTTCCACGTCAATCCGATGTCTGGAATAACTCTGCTGTGGGGGCGCATCATTCCCCTCTCCGTGCCTCAACAAGGAGGCAGCCAACATGGCATAACCTTAAATTGCTACACAATAATTCCGTTAATGATTCATCAACACAGTAATTTAAAAGACACAGGTTTTTTATTTGTTAAATATTTATTTTTTCAGACCTAATTATAAAATTCTACTAAGCCTCTACTTCCATTCCCGTGGTATCAAACATCTGATAGAGATGGTCATATATTCTCAATAGAGTGCTCGATTTAAAAGAAAACCTCAGTGGTAACATTTGTCGTTAATTCTGTAAGCGAACATTTTAGGTCGTTATGAAAGTTGTTTTATCGGACGTTAGGTTTGATATATAGTAATTATCACAAGTTTTAGTCAATAGTAAATTTGATTTAAACAGTTTGGCAGCAATTTTTTTGCAGATCTTGGAAAAACTGTCAGCTCATCAAACAATCTATCCTAAACTAGACTGTTGCGGTGATGTTTATAAGAGATTATTTATAAGCTATTTAAACCATTGATCCGTACAATCCTTTTTTATTGGCGTTAAGTTAATGTCTCTAAAGAAGCAGTCGATAACGTTCAGTAACATTCCTGGGGCTGATAAAAACTGACAGGAATCTATTAGCTGTTAATATCAGTGTGTATTCAGGAAATCCATTCTATAATTTTCAATGTTTTAAAACGAAGAACCATAGTAAATAAATATAAGGAGTAAACAATCCGAAAAGGTTTATTAATTAACAATGTAAAATACAACTAGAACTATATATCGCCACGTTTCGCCTCTAATTTTACACGTCATCAGGTGAAAAATAAAAATAAGTCGAGACCATAATGATTGAAAATTATAAATAAAATTTCTTTAAAATCTTGAATATTCTGATTATTTTATGACGTACACTTCAAAGATTTTCATTTATTTGGTGAAAAAATTATTGAACTCCATAATGCATGAGACCCTAGTTCACTCAGTACTTGCACGATGGACTCTTTTTATTTTGCCCTTAACACGAAACAACTGGTACATAGTTTTGAAAACGTTGAATTCTAGAGGCTAGTGTTACTGCCTCACAACCCAGGGATCCCGGGTTTGATTCCTGGTATGGGATTGTATGTTTGTGCCGTCAAGGTCGCGAAGACCGAGATTAAGGCTGCAGGGCAATCTATAAGCTGACCACGTGTAACCACAAATTGGGAATGTGACACGCCCCGGTAGGCCCAGACCCTCAATGGGCTGTAGAGCCAAAAAAGAAGAGAAGAAGAACTGCATCTCTTTTAGGTGATACACCGGGTAGAGCCTATAAACTATAGACCGGGGGCCTTAGTCAACCCTTAAATGCCTTTCTATTCCTTCCTTTTCAATTCCCCTTCCTATGATATTAAAGGGGAGTTGCCTGTTTCAGGATCATCCTCATCCTTATCTTTTTAGAATCGAGACTGAACTTCAGACAAACAGAAATGTCAATTATATTTATTTTATTTGCATTTAAAAATTACATTTATTAAATTATCAAATATTAAAATTTACCTGATGCAACAAATAAAATCAATTTACGTATACATCGTATCAACGATCCAAAGAAGTTTATTAGTTCTCAGAGAGTTGGCTCTCTACTAACGGTAGGTAAATTACGGCAGAATAGATGGATTGAGAATACTCGCACTCCCTCCCCTCTTCTCTCTCATACTGTCAAAATTATGCTTATAACACAGTACGTCGGATGAATAGCTTAGGAACGTCTAATAAGCCTTATAACTCGCAGTTTCTTTTCACGCCGGCTTTCGAGCGGAAATTCAATGGGTTTGTAAATATTTCTATTAATATCTTCTTAAATCTGCAAGATATCAAAAGCAGTCACTTCAATTTTATATATTGGTATTGATTAAATAACATAGAATGCATTTTAAAAGGCTTACTTTTGTGTGTGGTAGAAACGTTTCTCACTGTTTGATCATTTATTACAGATTAATATCAGAATTAGTAACCCATTTTCAATGACCTTCCTATTATATTAAATGGGATTTGCCTGTTTTACGAACACCTTCATGTAGTCTATTACCCAAAAAAACTTCAAACTTAACGTTAATAATGAAATATTTTTTAATATAACGTTACAAGCATGAATGAACAAACATTGATTACACTTTATGTTATACTTGAAAGTTATGGTATTAATTTATTGCTGATAAATATTCTTGAAAGTTATATACTTTGTGGTTTGAATCCAAACAACTAAGGTCAATTACAGACGTTCCATGAAACGTCAGTAACAAGGATTTTATAAGAGATGAAACATAACGAATATATCTAACGAATATACCAAAAAAGGTCTGATCAGAAAAATAAACTCTAAGAGCAATTATACACTACTGGTCCTACAAGTATGGCCGAAATGCTTTCGCTAAGACAAAAGGTCAAATAATCTAAAAGGGAAAGAGAACAATATGTTTAGTACATAACAGAAAACTAACTTAATACTCTGTATATAGATATAGATTGTAAGTCTATATTTGAACAAAAATTACATACTGCGTAATAAACCAACAAATTTAATCACGATGAATTTAACAACCCCAAGTTAGGCGCCAGAAATTGTGACATGCAATTATATAAGCAATTTTGTTTCTTAAACATTTAAATATTTTTATTTGAAAAGCTAAACCATTAAGTAATCGGCAACAGATATTGTGTAAGCTGCTTAAAGTTTTCTGTTGAAAGATTTTATTAAATCAATTTCCCAGTTATAATTATATGAAAGTGAAGCGGTCCCTAAGCTTAGGGTGAAACGTTTTGTTTAATGATAATTTTGTAATGACTTTACACTGTAGTTTATATAAATTTTTTATGCATCATAATTGAAAACTAATAGATGAATTAAAATAAAGACAGTAAATATTTTTATTGGAAAGTATTTAGAACAACTGACGACAGTAGTTTAATTATCCGAAATAACGATTCATTGAAAGCAATTGTCAAAATGCGTAATGCAACGAGCTTTTGTTGGGTCAGAGTAAAAAACTAATCGCTCCTGTTGCACTTTTACAATGCAGGATACGAACTCTGAGCTTCCAATGACATAGCAGGCCCCGTTCTCCATTACAATAATTGGCCCATTGCTGCCACCACAACTCTTCATTAGGCGATTGCTGTTTGCAATATCTGTACACAGCGGGATTAAAAACACTCCCTCCCGACCGCAGCGGTCTGTGCTTGTTTGATTCCAAAGTTTGGTGTCGGTTATATGGTAGAGGTAAAATATCGCTTTGTTTGGCCACGGCAAACTATAGGACCGCGATATTAATTAGACCACAAGAGGGCGATATCGAAGCTCAATATGTGTACAGATCCGGCAGGTAAGCCTTTTATGCATTAGTGAAAAATATAATATCGGTGATTGGAACATAGCTTAATAAATTCACAAAAAAAATGTGCCAAATTAAAAGGCTGACAGAAAACCCAAAAGTAGAGGTGGTTTATTGGTTTAAATAATAAACGCATACAGTGAAATAAGCGCGGGAGAAAATTTATAAATGAATTCAGCCCTTAATGAGCAAAATAAACATTACTTCTGGACTCCAACAATAATTGCAATATGTCTAAAAGTTCTATTACTGCCGTTCAATATTGAAGTTATATGACCTTTTTCACGAAATTAATTTAGAATCATCAAAGAATAAATAAATAACAGTACACAGATAATTTATTTATTTGGAGAGAAATATGAAACGGTCTTTTCATTCGTTTTAATTTACTTCAGACAGTCACGTTGGCAACACCCCTAGAATTTTTGACGACTTCGAATTCGTACAGTAAAAATGAAATTAATTTCTTTTTTTCCCATTTTTATACACTCCTGATTCTGATACGCGCAAAAAAGTAATTTTTAATTTCTACTTGTGATATCACCAAATAAATTTTCACTGTGACGTCAACACTTTGCTACAATCACCATTTACCTAAAGTGCACTCAACCCTCTTCCACTTGTTTGGGAAAACCATATAGCTGTAATTCTCTGAATTCCTCACCCCCTTTTTAGATCTCACCAATGAGGTAATTTTATCATGATGTAAAAAATTATGCAATTGAAAAAAACACAAAATAACCATCTTTATTAAAAATTCTGAATTATACAATTGACAAAATGTGTTAAATTATAAGGTTTATAAACTTACGTAGTTTTTTAAATAAAAGCTACTATCCACAAAATTTTGTTTTAAACAACTTCTCAATTTTATTAAAATGTAGGAAAACCATGTTATAATTTATAGACATAACTAAATCTCTTTATTAAGGTATATAATAATGTTGTTGCAGTTCTCAGTCATTAGACTGTTCTGATCCAACCCTACATGTAAACTATTCTGCTCAAGCCTTTCAATTCTACACAACTACCACATTCTCCCTAATACCCTTAGCGGTCACCATCGTTGGCCTCCCTCTTCTGTTTTTACCACACACATACACTCACACAATCCTTCTAATGCTAATTTTACCTGAACCTCATGTCTCAAAACGTGGTCTCTTATGTGGTGTTTGTTGGTTACACCATCAAAATATTGTTGTACAATCAAACGAAAAATAATAATAATAATATATTTAATTTGAATAGAAATATAACTCAAATTAAATTATAGTGGAAAACATAAATTTAAGATATCAATTTAATCATTAGCTCAGTCGGTAAAAGCAAAAATAATACTCTACGCAGCTTCTTAAATGGCTGCTCCCGGGAACGCGGATGACGAACGATATAGTTGAAAATTAAATTCGCGAATCAGACGAGAATTGTTTGTGTGGAACAACCGAGGTAAATTGCTGTTACCGGATGTTAACGCCTGATGACGTCGTTCTTCGTTTTTGTTCGTATGCCGTTGTTCCTTATGCTGGGTCCGTCTTCTTCATATTAAGAATTCTCTAGTGCCTCTCCTTCAGATCAAATGTTGTCTTTTTATTTTCTGTACTCCCACCAAATGAATCTCTTTTCTCGAAACGTGCAGAAACTAAATTTTATACATGTCGCCTTGTTCTGCCACTGCTTCGTCTCTCCCTAGCGTCTCTCTCCGGCAGCCTCTCTGCAACAACTGCCTCGTCTCTCCCTAGCGTCTCTCTCCGGCCATCAACAATGTTGCAGACGGTGACGTTTTCCCGCCTACTCGGCCCCACCAATCCATTCTCGTCTTCCGTCCTGTATACGTAAATAACAAAAACTAAATTATTTTTGCTTTACCCGACTGTATGGGTCATGAATCACCACACTTAATCTATTTCTTCTCTCGGTCAATGTTTTCCATATTGTTCCCTCTTCTCTTATTCTTCTTATTACTTTATTGTTAGTTGCTCTATCCACCCTTCTGATTTTCAGCATTCTTCTATAGCATTAGTTGTATGTAATGCTGTTAATTCTTTGCAATTATCAGTTGAAAATATTTTCAGACTTCCCAATTGTATGTATGCATGTATTTATTAAACTACAATGGGACATACGTCCGGTGGCAGTTACAACTACGAAAAAATACATTAAGTACTCAAAACTACTGACTATATAGATAACTTATACTGTAACAATTACTATTTCTATTATTTCACTTAATGAGTTCATTAAATTCCCTCAAAATTATAAAGTGGAAATTAATATTTTAAGATTAATTTCTGTCCCCGAATTTATATCAGTCTTTTAATCTCTTCCCGAAATGAACTAATACTATGAGGTTTTACATTGAATGGCAATGCAGGTAACTTATTTCAATTTTCTATGGTTCTATTTAAAAACGAAGATTTAGCTACGTCCGATTTATGCGGTGATCTCCCCTACCTATATATGTTGACTTCTTTAATTTCTGGCGTAGTTCTTATTATACTAAATAAGCGGATCTCCAATGGGAAATCGTTGACCCCTTTCTTTGCACAGATTGTGATGAGAGATTTGGAAGATTTTAAAGCATTAACATACTTCAGATACGATTATGATATTTTTTGGATCGTTCCAAAAACTAAATTAGATAATTTAATCCAAATTTACAATAGTTATCATCTAAATTTAAATTTTACTCATGAAATAGAGTACAATAACTCTATTACTTTTCTTGGTGTTCTCATAAGGATTTTAAACAAAAAATATTACCAATTGGTATCAAAAATCTACATATTCAGGAAGAGTTCTTAATTATATATCCAATCAATCAATTTCACAATAGAAAGCCATGGTTTATATTGTGGTAGATAAGGCAGTCAAGCTTTCGCATCACAAATACCACAGTGAAAATCTAAATAAAGTTACCAATTTCTGTTACTAAACTCATACCGAATAAATTTTATCAACAAACATGTAAGAATTAGATTGAATAAATTAAGGTATTCCTACAATATCTTATCTGTTATAAAGATTAATAACAGGAAAATTAATTTCATAATTTTACCTTATACAGCTAACATACAATATAAACAGAGTGACTTTTTTCATAATTACGGCACAGATGTGTTTAAAATCAATAGATAAGTTAAATTTAATGAAAATATTAAAGACAAAATTAAATTTTTGGAAAGTCAAAATGTTATCTACAAAATTGTTTGGCTTGTAATGCATTGTATATCGGACAAGCTAAAAGAGCTTTAAAAACTGGTATCAAAGAACATAAAAACTACGTCAAATTTCACATTTAAAGGTACACAGTTGTGTCTAAACACAAACATATTAATAATCACAATTCCGATTGGCAACATTTGGATATTTTTGACGGGGAAAATAAATAATTCTTGAGAATCATGAGTGAAATGTTGTTTATCAGGGGCAACCCTCATGCAAGCAATGTTAAAAATTACACGAATAATTGTAACAATATTTACGATAGTCTTTTGCTATAGTAGTTTACCATTTTAATATTCTTCCCCTTTGTTAAAATTAAGTGACGAAACACTCATTGTTACTACATCATTTCAGCCGTAACCGTCAGGGGCTGGAAATGGTCCGCGATACTTAAGTCTTCGCTTGTCATTCTTCACATTTACATTCAATAATTTTTCGGCTGAGGGTATCAAGGAGTAAATATGAATTGCTAAATTTGTAAGTTTTAAACCATGAGTTTTATATAAATTAATAATTGTAACATTGAATCCATATTTAATTTCTTGTTATATTATGTTTGTAGTACGCCTGAGGAAGTCTCAAAAAGGAAACGAAAGATCGTTTTTCATCATCTGCTATAACACAATGGTACCAACGATACAAAATCAAAAGCACCAATTCTCCATGCAACTATTCGTTCTATCGCTGGTTCGCTAACAAACTTAAACATAAAAGTACAATTTTCCTACTATTATATTAGCATACCAAAAATAGTTACTTAACTTTAAGGATTTATTAAACAATTATTTAGAAACGAATAGTAATTCTACAACCCTGAGGACCATTTTCTTGCTAGGTTTTAATAGTCTACTAATTAATTTTGTCGCATTGTATATTGAAGATATTATATCTTACGTTATTACGTAAATTAGAGTTGCAGAAATGAGGCAGACTAAATTAAATTAGTGCAATCGCTTTCGCTTTAATCGTATATTTTCCAGAAGTGGTAGTCGGGACAAGAGAAAGCAGCGTAATAATAAAGTGGAAAACACGGAGCGAGATTTAAAAGCTTTGCTTTTCCCACGGGACTAACAATTTGCAGGAATAGGTCACGGCTTCCCTATGGCCCCTCGCCTCGCGTCCCGTTATCACCCAACCTTGGTTGTAAACTGGGGCACGTTATCTGCAGGACATTACCATGCAAATATCCTTGATGCTAATTCAAGATGGCGTGAGTGATCACCCCCCACAGCACAGGGGTTGTCCCAGCAATTTGCATCTTCATGGCTTTTTGAACGGCAACGCGCGTCGTGTATCACGGACTTTCTGAGATTCTCCCGTGATGGCGGGGATCAGGGTTGTTCCGCGGTGACGGGTTAAACGTCGTAGTCACGGATATTTATCACGCGACACACTGCGCGGTGATATATGACAGTAGGAACACTCATGTCCCGGAGGGCACACAAACACTTTCTCCCACAGGATTACAAAATGAAAAAAGACTAGGGAGGTTACAAGGGATTTTAGATTTTATCGGCCATTGCAGCTTTCAGTAAAGATATTAGATCAAGTTATGGGGGCACGTACATTTACATGCAGGCTGCAGGGGAGCTGATTTATGACTGAGGCCTACTTAAAACTGAAATGCATTAATGCAAATTCAGAGCAATTATAGTATCGCGTCTTCAGAGAATTGTTGAATACGGTTTCAATTGATGGATAATGGCCTGATAGTACTGGAAATAATTTTTAATGCAAAAACATAGATAGGCCAAGCGTTACGTCACATTCCTTTGAATTGATTCAGACTGTAAATAAAAATTATATCTTAATTCAATTTCCCCACTTTATAAGTCACAATAAATAAAACTGTTTAATTCTTAAAACAATTTCTTGATACTACTGGCCATCATCGTATTTTGAAACATTTTATATAAATACCCGAAAATGTAATTTTAATCTGTTACAACAATTTTTCCGACAACGAAAAAATTATACATTTGGCATGATCAGAATGTATTAATTTCAACTCTCCTAGCATCTCCCCTCCCCCTCTCCCTCTCTCTCTTTGGTACCACAGCTCTTTGTCAGCCTTGGCCTCCAATCTGTTCGATCATGAACTCTTCTCTTCCATCCTCTTATTCCCATTTTTCTCAAGTCTGAAATTGCATCATCCATCCACCTATATCTTGGTCTTCTCTTTGCCCTTGTATGGTAATGCATTTCTTTCACTATTCTCTTTGTTATCCGTTCTTCTGCAATTCTCTCCACATGACCCATCCAGTCGATCCTCGACGCCTTCACAAATCTAACCACAACCCTTTCCTCCGCTTTATACTTTGTTCTCCATCTTTCCTCTATCTTAACTGGTCCGAATATCTTCCTTAATATACGTCGTTCAACCAATCTGAGGGTATTTACATCTGGATTCTTTAGAGTCCAAGTTTCTGATTCGTAAGTCACCACCGGTCGTACCATAGTGTTATATATTTCCAATTTTGTTATTCTTGTGATGAATCGATTAGTTAATAACTGTTTCTTTGCGTAAATACTCGATTAGCAGCCTGTACTGTTCCCCTAATCCCTCTAATAATGGAGTCGTCATTGTACAGCATTACCTTCAAATATTGGAAACCTGATACTCCTTCAAATACCATATTTCCAATTACTAACTCCTGAGGACTTCTTTTGCTCTCTGTCATAGACATTCTCATATAATAGTTTTTTCTCATTTAATGCAAGTCCTATTTTGAAGACTTCTCTCTCAATTCCACTATACATTTGCATTACATCATAAAGAGTTAATATTTGGACAAAAACGTAACCAAACTATATGCGAAGTAAGTTACCTCGCAACGTTTGTGCAACCATTATTGCTTTCGTCAGGTGATTCAAAAACACCGTACTTTAACGTTTTATAAATAACTGTATTATTTTATTTTAAATGATAACAAGGAGAATAAATAATAAGAAATTTCACAATTTTAGAACTATATTTAACACAAGAAAACAACAAATGAAATAAAATGAAAACTTATCTCCTTGCTCTTCTAAAGGGGATTATACATTTTGGAAAATAAATTTACTTTTAAATTAAAATTGAAAGCAAAATGATTCTGTCTCTCAGGGGATGGTGGACCTGGTCAAATACTAATTGATGGTGGCAATGGCTTCTGTGGCTTTCAGTAGTCTGCATTGGTGGATTTATGGCTGGTTTAGTACGTCACCGCCCCCGGAACTCATACGTAGATTTTTCTGGAACGTTCCGAACCATTGAAGACTTTGAAATGACAGCTTCTAGAATTGGCTGCTACCGCTGTCAGTTTGAACTCTGCGAATCCTCAGGTGTTTGCGTCCGATCAACCGCCACTCTCCAACTCCCCTTCAACCATTCCATCACTTTCCAACTAATTCACTTCTCAATCTTTTACCAACCCGATTCAAATTTTGGCAGATAGGAAAACTTCTTACAGTTTAGAGTTCCCAGTCAAGGAGTTCACACGTCTTCCAAAAAAGTCACAAAATAACAGGCACCAGAAGTAGCCGAATCTTCTGTGGGAACGTTGAAATGTGACAAAATATTGAGACCTAAGATTATTCCATCCGACACATTTATGACAGTTCTCCCTCAAAGACCTCCTTTTCAATGCATGTTTTGATGTTATGAGGCCCAGCAGGATACATCCGAATGTAAAGGACCCCGACTATTCGCAGCTCGTTAAAAGTTTAGTTAAAATTTATTTGATTAAAGTAAGCCCTTTAATAATTTAGAAAGAATGTGTACACTACAGTACAAACCAAGTGACGAACTCCAAAGTAAAGCTAAATTTTACATACGTTTCATAAATATTTAAACTGAAATTTGGGTACTAATTTGTATACTTTTAACGCAGACGTTTTATATCTTTAGTTAATACTTGTAAATAACACCATCCGAATTATATACAGAATTCGTCCCATGTAATTTTAATTAAAAAATTTATCGAAACTAAAGCCGTATATATGTTCTCCTTCCTTCCTTCCCTTCTCCTTGGCTCTACATGCCATTGAGGGCCTGGGCCTACCGTGTCGACTGCGGACTATCATCTTGCATGACACATTCCGAATTTGGAGTGACACGTGGTCAGCGTATCGATCCTCCAACAATCTTAATGCCGGTCTTTGCGACCAATATAAGTTTTACTTAACCTCATTAAATTTCGACATTAACAAAGTTTTACAACCTGAATCAATAAATTCATCTTTTTCCAATTTTGAACATGGATCGTTGAATACATCATTTTCTCTGTGTGTGATAGAGAGATTTTTAGAAATAAATACTGAGATGTAGATATCCAGTTAAATAATCAATAATTATTAATAAAGTTTTGTGAATAAAATCATGAAATCATGAGTGAACGTTAACTTCATGTCCCAAATAATGCGCAAATGGGAATGAAAAGTATAGTTTGGGGGATATTCTTAAATTTTTAATCAGAAATCATAGTGAAAATTGAAACGACTGTGAGTGTACTTTCACAATGCAAATACCAAAAAAAGCATTACGAAATACGATATTATACTGCATGAAAAATATGAAAGTGGAACGAGCAAAGAATGCTACAGAATAACTACATTTCTTCTAATATAAAAAAGTTCAGACAGGGTGAACGATTTAGCACTGTACTTACAACACTACATTATCGTTTCCACTCGAACCATTTCTTCATATCTGATTTTTGTGTGCTTTATGTTTCGATTATTTCTTTTTGTAATTCAAATTGTGTCAAGGTAAAGATAAATGATTAATAAATTTCCTCACATACTAACATTTTTGAAGGTTCTAGTTTTCGGTAGTCCTGAAAGGTGTCATTCCATACAATTTGATAACATGTTTCATCTTCCTGTTTGCAGAAAGAACATGTACAAGATTCTATTAAATTTAACTGTCGTTATTTATAATTATATGGTCCGTGTCCAGAGAAAAATATAACTACTTATTTGGTTGGAGTTATGAAGTTTCATTACAATCGTGGGTATTACTTTCTTTAACCTATGGCATTTTTCAATTTTTTCCCATCTGCTTTGCCATTCTTTTAACAGCCAATCTCTGCTTGAACCTTTGGATTCTACAGATTTTTTAGTAATATGGTAGACTATGTTTGGATAATTATTATTTACGTGAACCCGTGGAACGCCGGGAACTTCAGTTAGTATGTCTTTAGAGACTACAGTCTACAAGAGAATTCACCAGACAGGAATAATTTTATACAATAGACTTGTGTCAGAGTTTTTGTTGTTGTGGTATTCAGTCCTAAGACTAGTCTGATGCAATCCTCAATGCTGACTTATTTTTCGCAAGCCTTTACATTTCCTTATAACTAGCACAACCCAATTCCTCCACAATCTGCTTAGCGTATTCCATTCTTAGCCCCCCTTTATTGTTTGTACCCCACACACTTCCCTCTAATGCTAATTTATCAGAATGATAATAACTACATGATTTTTGGCAATGTGAATAAATTTCTCGGCTGCTTTAAATAAAAGTAAATACCACCTTTTATAAATTCAGTTGTAAACCTAAACCGTTTTAATCAGGTATTTCAAATAATAATGTTTTGAGGTACCAATTATAATTTAATAATGTAGAAAGCGAGTTGATTTGAAGGTAGTAAGTAGGATGAGAGAATATAGTAAGTAGTAGCAGATGCTGACTGAGAATCTGCGAAGACACATGAGGGCAGATGCGCAATAAAGGCCGTCGCGTCGCCTGGTCGTAGAGAGCTAATTGATACCAGGACACTGAGGACAGTAGATCGTGGGGAGGGGCACAGAGAGATGGGGGGACCTAGAGATTAATGGCGCGTTGGGCGAGATGAGCTAAGTGGACGGGTCTCTTCTTCGTCGGAATTGCGGCAATAAAGAGAGCCATTGCAACACTAATAGCGAAGACACGGAATGCTCGACTGCCAAGGTTCACCCCAGCATCGTGGGTGGTAAAACGTTTACCTCGTCAATACACAGCCATCCCTTCACTCTTCAGAGTATCGTGCGTGTAAGCAGAAACTCCAACAATAATTTTAAAGGGCTAAAAGTGGCAGTAATAAAGCAGGGTGAGAATCGAATCGCCCCATGTACCGAAATAATCGTAGTGAAGGTCAAAACTGTTAGCGAATGACCCGAATATGAGACTACAAATTTATCAGTTCTAAAATCGGGCAAGGAGTCTACAAGAGAATTCACCAAACAGGAATAATTTTATACAACAGACTTGGGTCAGAGTAGTTGTTGATGTGGTATTCAGTCCTAAGACTGGTCTGATGCAATGATAAAATGTTTTTTACTTTATAAATAAAAGATGCTCATCAATACAAATATCCTGAACCGTTGCATCATTGAAAGGAGTGTTTATCTTCAGGTAAAGGAAAGTGGACATCTAATACAAAATGGAGTAGGAGTTATACAGCTGCCTCGTATCACAGAGGTCCCGGGTTCGATTTATTCATTGTTCTGTAGTTGTTTCCAACCCTTACGGCTAACAAAAAATTATTTTTCCGAATCTACAATAAATAAAAGACGGACAATAGGTCAGCATATAAATTTATGATTATTTATTCAAAAAACTACGTTTCTTCAGTCAGGTTTAAAATTTAGCTGTTCATCATATTTACTCCTTGACTACACTCAGCCGAAAAGATTATTGAATGTGTGTTGCTGTTGTGGTAATCAGTCCTAAAGCTGGGTTGATGCAGTCTTTCATGCTAACCTATTTTGCGCAAGCCTTTTCATTTCCTATAACTATCACAACCCACATCCTCCATAATCTGCTCAGTGTATTCCATCCTGAGCCCCCTTTATTATTCGTATCCCACACTCTTCCCTCTAATGCTAATTTGTCAGAGTTAAGGAATGATACTAGCTACATGATTTTTGGCAACCAGAGTAAAAATATGTTCTTGAAAGACGCGTTTTACTCGGTTTTTTCGATAGTCATGTTAGGTAGTTGTCAACGGTGGCAAAATTTAGGATCACCAAAACCAGCTGAGCCAGGTAGCAAATAAAAATATCGAAAACGTCTATACTGTAAATCATTATGGGGGTTTTATTTAAATTATTTAATTAACCAACTTGAAGGGTATGATATAATAATTTTACTTATATAGAAAACTATTACTTTAAAAGCGGTCCTGCTAACTATTACAAATACATAAATTAATACAATGGGACGAATTTTAAATATCAAGGTTAATTAGTCATTGGGGTAACCACGTGCAGCAGAGATTTCGTTCACTTCACGAACCTGTTTTGTTTTCACTCATGTCTTGATGCAGGTTACTAGGCGATCGGAACTTCCTTCTTCCTTCGGGTTGAATTGTAGATTTTTCCTCTGCCTGCGGAAGTGGGATGAACCTGCTGCTGCCGGTGATTGAGGAAAACACAGTTTTTCCCTCTTCTTCCCTCTGGCCTTCATTGTTATCAATATCTTCTCACTAAAGAGCAATAATTCACAACTCACTTTCAACTCTTGTAGCACTCTCCATCTTACTCCTCCCTTTCAAAATCCGTTCGACTCTAGCTTTCTCCTCCTTCCACGTCCTGATCAACTCTCCATCTCTACCTCCTTGCCCTCTCGACGTCTATAACCATTCTCCTACTCTTCTACCCTGCCTTCTCAACGTCGTGCACTAAACTGAATATTTTTCGGCTCCTCACCTCTCAGCTAAACTCGTATATCCGTTCCAAAGGAAAGCGCTATCCTACGTGATATTTGTTTCGGCAATCCTCAAGAGTTCTTCGACCAGCGCGGGAAACTTTTCATGACACATATAACAGTGTCCTTCGTAAATTCTGAAGGGTGAATAGCCTTTAGCAAAACAAGCTTAGTATTATCTATCTGCAGACAGGCATGTCCCCCGTCCGCCAGCCAGGCGCCGGCAAAAACCATTCTTACTGGGATGTCGCCGGTTAGAATGTTCTTGCTGAAATTTCATATCCTTTGAAAATCCCAAAATTCAAATAAAATTGGGGAGGGGTCCTATTGCGCTACATACAGATTTCATCCGATTTTTACGCTTTTGAACCGCTGACGAAATAGGCGAGGTTAATTGACAAGTAAACAAGATCCTCAAAATCCGGCCATATTCGAGCATCGTGAATTTTGTAAACGGTGCGCGTAACTGGTGATACCAGGGAAAGAATCTTTTCTAAATTAAAAATAATAAATGATCAACTAAGAAGCATGTCTACTCGAAATCGTCTTAATGGGTTGGCCGTGTCTGCAACTAAACATAAATAGCTTCGATAAAAAATTTTCATTTATGCTTATTTAAATTAATTATGATTTAGATAAAATCAAGATATTATTATTTATTTACAGTTGGATGTCAATTTTAGGAATTTTACCCGGATTAGCGGGAAACAAAAGTACAATATTTGTTAAAAAAAATTAAAGCCATATCCACAATCTGTGTTTGCAAAGACCTACAGGCCGATCAAACCATAAATTTAATTTATTGTCAGCAGAAATGAAGATATTGCGCCGCGTTGAAGTGACGCCGTAGACATGGACGAGAGAACGAATCTTGTGGGGAATCTTGGACAGTTGAGTGCCCGAGGGCAGGTGGCAGCTGACCAACAACTCTGCTAGGGGTCAGATAACGGGCACAGAGCCAACAAACTCCAGTTCTTCCCAGAAGTGGCAATTGTTAGCGGGCTCTTGTTGTTTGCCGCTGTTAAGACTATATTTAGCTTCCGTTACCATCTGTCTTCCAAAGCAGGAACAACCCTGAGCCCGCCTTCCACTCAGAGCATCGCATGCTTTCATTCACGAAAATGCAAGTCAGAACGAACGTGGAAAGCATGTACCGTAATAATACTGTAATATTAAGTCCCAATTGAGTAAAGAACACTTTTTACCATCGCGCTCTAAATCAGGTAAACTAAACGGCCACTAATATCTGCAACCATCTGATTGAAACTACATTTAACGTCACGTTCTGATGGAGGACGTAATTACTTCCCAGTTATATAACATAATTGGACCAAACTGGGTCACAAATTTTGTACTATAAACGGTACTGCTGGTAACGGTTGTTTCTGAAATCAACTCATTCGTCATTATGTCAGTCCACATAACGTTGTTGTTGTGGTATTCAGTCCTAAGACTAACCCTCCATGCTAAACCAACTTACGCCTTTTCATTTCCACATAACTAGCAAATCCTACATCCTCCCTAATCTGCTTAACCTCCCTCTTCTGTTCTTACCCCACACATTTCCCTCTAATGCTAATTTTACAAGACCCTCGTGTCTTAAAACGTGGCCTATTAATTCATCACTTCTCTTGGTCAAAGTCCTCCACTTTCTCCTTTTCTGTTTATAACTTACTCTTTAGTGATCTGATTTTCAGCATTCTTCTATAGCACCACGTTTCAAGGACTTCTATAATTTTCCTTTTTGCAACTCCTATCGTTCACGTTTCGCACCCATATAACGCCACGCTCCATACGAACATTTTTAGCAACGATTTCTTAATATTCACACTTATATTACACGTAAGTAAATCCCTCTTTGTCGCGAAAGCCTTCATTGCCTGTGCTGTCCTACTCTCTATATCAGTTATTAAGCTTCTCAAGTAGCAGAATTCCTTAACTTCCGTCAAATTATCCCTTCCCAATCTAACACCCTTTGTTATTCCACTATTTCCCTAACTACTCCCCATTATCTTGGTTTTCCCACTATTAATCCTCATATTTAACTCTTCATCCAGGATCCCGTTCATGCCATTTATTATGGTTTCCAAGTCTTCTTCTGACTCCCCTAAAGTACAACATCATAGGCAAAGCGTAGGGTTTTATCTCTTCTTCTTGCATTATGATTCCTTTTCGATATTCCGTTTTAACTTTCTTCATTGCCTTTTCTGAAGTAGCATCGGCGACAGACTGCATCCTTGACTGACTTCTTTCTTGATTACGGCTTTCTTTTCTTGATCTTCTATTCTAATTACTGCTGTCTGTCTTCTGTAGTGGTTATGTATAAGCCTCCTTTCTCGATATTTTATTTAAGTGCTCTTCAATATCCAAATAACGTGTTCTAGTTCACATTATCAAACGCTTTTTCTAAATCTACAAATTCCATAAACGTATGGCGGTTTTTTCTTATCCTGTCTTCTAAAATTAGTCTAAAAGTCAATATTGCTTCTCGTGTCCCTACATTCTTCCTAAAACCATATTTATCTTCTTCTAACTCGCGTTCTATATTCTTCTATATACTATTCTCGACAAGGAGTTAGTAAAATAAAGAGTATGTTGTAACCTTCGGAGTTCTGAAAAGTGTTTTAATCATCATAACGTCTGCCCATGATGGTCATAAATAATCATTTATTTCCAGCAAATTTAGTGTAATTGATGAGTCTTGACCATTCATAATTTATAATAATTAATTCATAATTATTCATGTGCGTTTAGGGAGCAGATACACTTGGGGCGTTCATGAAACGAGCAATATTTGGAATACCCATTATGAGAATCCTAAAGGCAGTTTATGAAAAATGGTTTGGCTAAATGAAAATATTTCAAACTTGTATGTTGCGATGCTTCAGAAAAAGAAAGAGTTCAGTAGTGGAGAGACAGGCTGATGATATATGTCAGTTATCAGAGGGGAAACGGGGATCGTTATCATGTAGAGAGTGGAGCCAGTTATCAGAGGGGCAGTGAGAGTACGCATTATGCAGGCAGAGACGAGATATGTTCTCTGCAATCAGGTACTATATAGGCAGTGAGTTAATTAAGCGAAGACACTTAGAAGACTCACTACACACTTCTGATAGTCAACAATGAAAGATGAGAACGGCAAAACACAACTGCAGGACGAGACAGCATCACCGCTGCACGTAGATCTCATCCAACACAGAGGTATTCGTGAGTGTAATTTTATTCTGATATGGTGAAGAAAATATTATTAAATTTATTTATATTTTAATTTATTAAATTATGACTACCATGTTGTAAATAAAAACAGAAATCTTGCCAATCTTAAAAATTCCCTTGTATATTAATCAGACAATCAGGCAGCAAATAATTTATAATTACACTCGTCCAAAAATTATAACAGCGTGTCTCACTGATTTAAATGAATTTGCGATGAGAAGGAAGTTATTACGTTATGATTAAGGAACATAATGAAAGTATGACAGTATAGTAGGTAACAATGAAACTATAATGTTAAAAAACTACGTGCGGATTTTGGCGGTTCGAAATCTAATGCAATCGGCGTGAGAAAAGTTAAAGAAGATTACCGACACCGCAATAAAACCTTGACAAGTTGGCGCAGACTGGGTTTATTTAAATTATTTGACATTGGGCAAGTAGGCACAGTGTTTTTCCTAAAATATTGGTGGAGTGGTGTGAAAAGCTCCTTCCAGAGACGACAGATAATTTTTATTGGACAGGATCGGGCCCCGTAATCGACGGAAATAAAATAATGAAGTGGGGGCAAGGAATTAAAAACCGAGGAAAAATTGATTTTGGCAATTGGAGCATTAGTACGCTAAGCATTTGGAGTTCAGGTTAGGCTAAGCTGAAGAAAGGGTAATTATACTGTTTGTAACCTTTTACCGATTTCCTAGTACTGCTAATTCCGCGTAGGATTTGTGTATGTATACTGCTCAATGATAAGGCCCGTTAAGACGACCCCTAGAATGGATCTTGTGTTCCTAGTTTGTAAGATAAATAATGTATCTAAATATTTTAAATGTATATTGTTAATCGGCTTTGTAAATTAAAATTTATTCAATCACTGTATGTTTTAAATTGATAAATGATGAGTAAAGTGATTTTCACACTTATATAATATTTTATTTTAAATATATAAAACAAGCAATAGTCCCCTTGTATTCATTTCATAACATTTCAATCTATATTCGTTTATGAATTCTAAATTATATGCTTGTTGTCTTAAATTAAGGCTGTTACATTCCTACATTCGTAACTGAAAATTGAGTTTACAACCGTTAGTCTATCGAACGAGAAGACCACGTGTAGGGTCCCATTGTTGTGCCTTGAATCATCCCTTCTTCATCCTTCATTCCATCTCCCTGTTTCCAATATCTATCAATCACTCTGACAACGTGTTACGCTGCCGCAGAAAGACCACAGCGTAGATATGTGAAAATTGAAATCGTGTTGCAGAGGGTCATATAATTCACCCCTCCGTCACTCAATGCAGCCTCTTTCTGTTTATGGGGCGGTAAAGTTAAACCAATACAACAAGAAGGAAATGTATTTGATGTTAAAATTTATAAATAAAAGTTATTGAGGTTAGTTTCAGTGGAAATTTACGGATGGAAAACTACGGTATTTTAAATTACAAATTCTTTTCCCGCGTTCAAAGAAAGACACTAAACTTTTTCAAACACGTCCTATAAATAAAGGTCCAAAAATCATACAGTTGACGAAATTTCATATAATTGGGGTGTCCTTTGCCTCACTTTCAATTGTTGGCAACTAAAAATTCATGCTCCGGATTTATGTTCCACAGCGAATTCCAAAGTTGAATTGACGTTACATTGACGATATCGAGTATACATAGAAAACTGCTCTAGTTTTAAACCCTTGCTAATTTCTTTAATAAAGCAAAATAATTCATTACGAATTCACAGTTATTATTTTTATAGTGAACTATCTGTGGACCCGACGTTGCCAGGGTAATTATTCATACTATCCCGGTACATTATTTAATTCCTGATCAACACTTGACAAAACTGGCATCGAAAAAGTCACAATATGAACGTCAAATATACTTCCAATATCCCGACAGACACACTCCCGGTACAATAATAGGACTAAAAATGTTTTCAGTACTTTGACAGAATATATTTCCTCACCACTTAAAGAATGAATTTTTACTTAAATCGCATATTAAAGGTCATATGTAACATAACGATCCCCTTTACACCGGTTTCGATCCAAAGTATATAGTTTTCTTGTCATTTTCATTTGACTCATTTCCACCTCACCCCTCACATACTGCAAGGGGTTGAAATTATACACAAATGTTGTCGGGGAAATCGTTATAAAAGTAATTGACCTCAATAATTCTTTTGTGACTCAAATATGAGCTTTTATTACATATAAAAATTCCACCAATCCCACCCCTCCACCTAGGGGAGTCGTTCATAGGTAATTTTTACTTTTGACCGTCTGTTTTGTCGCCTCTCGCCTGAACCCGACGGTAGTTTATGAACTCGACTTGCGTTACACCGAAATTTTGACGCGTCGGTGGTGATATTTTCTTATCACTAACTGTAAAGAATGCGACGAAAAACACATCAAAACACACGAAACACTACGTTTTGCTGTTGCGAAGAAACGGTAATTATATACGAATTAATGTCAATATAAAATACTGTATGGCACACGTCCGTCCAGTCCAGGGGTTGAGCTAATGATCGCTTCATGACAAACCTTATAAGTCGCAGTTGGATTTTAACAGGTACCGCTTTCTCATCTTTAAAACAACAGATGGAATAAGAATACTCGCCCCCTCTCTCTCTCATGCTTCCGAAATTATGCTTATAACAGAGTAAGTGGGTTGGATGATATAGAAACGCATAATAGGACATTAACTCGCAGTTGAGTTTTACGCCGCCTTCGTGCGGCAATCAATGGATTTGTAAATATTTACATTAATATCTTATGAACTCTGCAAGATATCGAAATGAAACATACACAAAACTTTAAGTTTAAATCCTGACAATAACGAACACAACAAAAAAATTATCCAATTTGGTGCAGTCATTTAATAGTTTCCTATTGGTTTTTAGTTGTATTATACGGTATAAAAACGTTTAGGCGAATATATTATTTCAATTCAAGAAAACCTTAAATAGATGGCCGCAAAATTAGATATGATTCACGAAGGCGGAAATCGGATTTGAGCTCTGATTCTGCAAATTAAATTATTCTGCCCGGCTAAAATCAGCTGAACAACTATAGTTTGACAATTGACTGATGTATTTCATATTTTCTATTTTCATCTTCACCAGAATTGAATTTATTTTTCAAATCTGTCTGTCTCATGATGATATACGAAAGTACAATTAACCAACCATTTTCGGATACATTAAGTTGAGAAATATAGCATTTAGAGGCAATAATTACTTTACCTATTGAAAATGTTAAATAGTATCTCGTTCTAAAAATTTGTTTTAGGCTTCCATCCTTTCTTCCTCTTTGATTTTGGCTATCGGAAAGTTTTGTCAGCAATCTTTAAAACGAGAAATAGGTTCAGAGATGCTGAAAAATATAGTAGAATCCGTTTTTAAAATACTGGCGTTATTGACCAACAGAAGGCTATTACTGAAAATCGTTCTTTATGCTTTGAAAAGAAATATTAAAATAGTTCCGCTCCAAGTCAGGGATAAAATTTCACCGATGAAGATGAATAGTTTGATGATATACGTCGGTTGCAGACTTTGTCTTAGTGTTGACTTCTGATGTGAGATGACTGTACCCAGCTGGCGCTGAAATAGTTTTTACGGCCTTTCTACAAAGTGGCAGCGAGTTTTTGTCTTTTATCTTAATCTGCAGTAGGAAGAGTTTAGCGGCGAGCACAAGAAGATGGCGCAGCCAGGATGGAGGGGGAGAGAATGCTAATGGATGATTTTATTTAGCGTAGGCAAACTTTTACCTGAGCAATTACCAGGGGGATAAGCGCACCTGTGCTCCCTGTAAGAAGGACGCGGATGTGGCTGCGTGTTGGGTTAATGAATCACCGGCGCCACTGACGATGACGATGATTGCTGCGTTGCCATGGATACAGCGTGACGTCATCCATTTAACATCCCAGCTGCGCGCCGAGGGTTATGCCCATCGTGAGCAATGGCACGTGATAATTGCGGTATCGTCGCTTTTCAGACGCGGACGTTCTGCATTTGGCAAATTGGTTCGGGGCGTGGCACGCCGCGGCGAAATTCCTTTGAAGTTACGCCAGGAAACGGAAACGCCTCGTGGGGATCCTTATACATTACGATCTAGCAATAGCTTTTACTGAGAACTTTGCTTGGCGAGTTTCTATACCCCTACACTCAATTCAATAGCCTGCCTTTGATTTATTATAGCCCGTTACAGCATTATAGATGGGTTACAACATATCAAATCTCATGTTCCACCATTGCCCTACATAATTATTTAATGTTAAATTATACAAATGAACAAAAACAAAAAGACAACAAAACTATTTTCCCCATGTCGAGCTCAACAGACACTATGGTACTTGGCCTGTTCCTAACCATCCATACACTATAAAAATATTTCATATAGTTCAGGATTTAAATAAATATTTTTAAAAAGTTCGAATGTTAACATGTAAAGTTTGAATGTTTTTTATTGATAGCACTTGGCCATCAGGCTGCTTCTATGTAAATCGATATATGGAAGCTCTCCTTAACCTAGAGGTTGAACACTTGTTGCGTCGATCAGCTCATTGGGTTTATCAAAGAATTGGAATCAAAGTTTTAACACAAGGGACTTGATTAATAAAGACATTAATTTAACAATTAATAAAATTATGGAGTAGGAAATGACTCAAAATGCGTAGAATACGTTGTGCACGATTAGGGGAATTTACCAGCCCATTACGCTAAATTAAGGTATTGTTGGGTGCTGAATTCCTCGAGCAATAAATTTAGCACAGGATTAATTTGTACGACTTTTCAGAGAGTCAGATTTCACAGTGTAATAAGGCCATTGTTTAATTTACATTTCATATAAAATATTTGTGAATTTCTGGCATATTGACAATATTTTACATTATTATTTACAAATAATATTGTTGTTGTTTTGCTTACGTTTCCTCTGAAGCCGTGTTCTAACACAGCTGTGATATGCCGCCTTTGGTTGCGGGTGAATTCTGTGAAGACTTGTAGTCTCGCATCAGCTGGCATGGCGTCGTGGTGATTTAGGGTAGCGTCCACCCCTCTGCTTCGGTCCAGACAAGGTCCTCCTCATTGCAATCACTCACATTCACTTTGTATTTGGCAAAATCGGTAGAATAATTTTCCGATACACTGGTTTTATACAACGGGCTTTTTTCGGATTCCTTTAACGTTTTCTTGGCTCAGTAATTTGTCCTGCGACCAGGATTTCCTACCATCTTGGTGCACGTTCTGTCAAATACATCAAACCGGATGTCATAGAAATCCACACTTATCAACAATATATAATGTTGTCCCCTCTCTTACTGACTTGTCTCTAGAACTAAGTCTATAGCCATGTTAGCTGGTGACAAGGAGCTGACAGATTGAATACGCGTCTGAAGTTGGGAGAGATAGGTCAGGAGAGGAGGAGCATGAACAATTAAATAGCCAGTGAGGTGTTTGCAGAGGAAGCGGAAGTATAGCAGAGAATGAAATCAGCGTACGGCCGAAAGTTGTAAGGGGAAGTGATTTAAGAAACGAAAGAAGACGCCTTCGAGAAAGCAAACTGCTGAATAACGAATTACGATATCTTAGTTAAAACTTTGCTGAGACATGAATGACCCGCCGAGATGGAGTACTGGCTTTTCCTAGACGCCAAAGGTGTGAAATCACAGTTTCCGCCTCATAACACTCTGTGGCAGGAAGGAATCCCCACAGCCTGCTGCCTGCCTTCATCCAAGAGGAATTTCCTGAAAGGAAGAAATCGCTTTGTACCTGCACAAAAGCAGCCGAAAGAATATTAAAACAGGTTCCTCCCGAATTAAAGAAATATCTGCTTTCCATTGTTTCCCTATAGGCCGTTGCTAAATAAATATTTAACCCCCCTTATATCCTACATTTGTTGATAATGATAGATAGGGCAGGACCCAACAAGGAAATTGTGTTTTAATATATAAATAAATATAAAATTTTAAGACCCCAAGTAAATTGTGTTAAATTTTGTTAAAAATCAATCCCCCCCACACACACACTTACCCAAACACACCTCTTTCATTTACAATACTAACTGGAATAAAGTTATGACATAAGTTATTTTGTATTAAAATAGAAAATACTTATTTCGTAAAAAATTTCTTACCGATTATTTTTCATAATATTATCTCATATGTTTGTCAGTTGTATTAATTATTTCAGACATTATTTCCAATAAATTCTTTGTCAGTAAGAAAAGCTTTCATATACTGTATAACACAAAATTATCGTATAAGCGCCCATTGTATAATTAAATATAAATAAATTGATGTGCATAAATTACTAGCTGTTTTACGTATTTAACTACGATGTGATATAAAAATACCTCTTCAATTTTAGTTTTATGTGAATTCTATGCAATGTAATATTAATCTAATTTTGGTTGTTTTTATAAGACAAAGATTTTTAATTCACTAGTGTCCTAGCAGGCCAAGGCCCTTAACGGACTGCAGAACCAACGAAAGGTATCAGTACAACATTTAGGAAACTCTTTGCCAATTAGTCAAACAACCTTCCATGGTAACGAATATACGTTCAAGTGGTTGAAAATAATAATTAAAACACTAACGTTATGACTCCGAATCATAATATACTTCACTTATTTTGTAACGATAATTTCAGATTGTAATATGCATTTAAATGAGTTCAACCTTGAGGTAATTGTAAATCCTTCATGTCTGTTATAGTAATCGAGGATCAATAATACTTTCTGTAAATGTATAAACAACAATTTCTTTGTACACTGACCCCGCATGAAAACTAAACAGTGACTCATGTACGTGGTTTTTGAAGAAAACGTTTAAAATCCATATTGGGTGTCATTATACTAACATATAACTAAGTTAATCATACATTATTCTTAAATATATGATACTGACTACTCTAACGCAGAGAGCTTATCTGAACATTACATTTAATACGCTGAATTGTAATCCAAGGGATCCTAGACAGTTTGTAAAACAATACCTGGAAACTATGGAAACAAATACAGTCTTAAATTTACTATGACTTGTCAAATGAGCATAGAAACAATTCTACATATTAAAACTCACATTGTTCAATATATTGAACACCAACCTTCGTTTTTAGTTAACGTAGTTCTAACTCTTCACTTTCATGTATATACGTATATACACTACCATTAGAGACAAGTCAAGATAGATGTAACACTCGTTGTACACGGGCAGTGCTGATTTTATAGATAATATAAAACTGAAGGGATACAAGCGTGTGGCTTTTACGATAACAAAATTTAAGGAAACAAAAATATTTGATTGACCCAATTTCACGAAAAATTAACCAAATCTAGTGGGCGTCACCAAACAGCATCAAAAAAATTTAAAATTATAATTTAATTTACTCCGGCATATTTTGCAATCATGAGTACAACTTTCCCGTCAGGGTGTTAAAAAGTTTCAAAAACAGCGTTATTTATTTACCACGACAAATGATAGAGAGAAACGTAAGTGTTTCAAAGCCGAGGTTATAGTAATAAGTTTGTCTTACAGTTCTTATCGACCAAGCTCTTCACATTTTAGGCGTTTCAGCACGTCTTCTGTACTGCAATCGAGTGCGGAGATAAATATGGAGAACTTGTAGCTTGATGCTCACAGAAAGCGATGAGAACCCGTTTCCACAAGCAGTTGTTGAACGGATTTCCAAGCAGGACTCTGGACAGTTCGCTCAAAATGCAAATTAGCGCATCGAAGCTCCTCCACCAGATCAAGTTTTAATCACGAACAGAAATCAGCTGGCCACACGGGTTTCATAGACTCAAAATTTCGTTCTCACCAAAGACCTAGGAACATTTGTAAACGAGTGTTGATTGACATTCACATTTGATCAAAAATTTTGAACCATTAAGATCATTTATCCGTTGTTAATTTTCTCCCTTCTTCAACACAGAACCTTTATCCGGTTTAGCCCGGAATCTAGTTTTTGATAACGCGCGTGCTTCTGATCTCTTTTATATCTTCAATAAACCATCTCATCACCCCACGGCCATCTAATTCCACTGTGTCCATCTTGCGTTCCGTATGGTCCTCTCTGTTAATAATCTGATCGTAAAATCTCTTTCAGGTGATTAAATATTGTACAATCACTGTCTGTAAATAGACTTGGTGTTGTTACAACAATTCAAATATACCGTCGAATAGCCGATATGTATAAATAATATAGTTTAAATTAACGAATTATAAAATTTCAGAATAAATTATCAGTGTATTAAATAAATAATTCTGTTATAAGACTTTATTGATCTTATATTTGCATACCTGTATATTGCAAATTGAAATTTATGTCTACAGAACCTTATTTGTAATTTTAGAAATGAAATCTTATGAAAACGCAAGTTCACATCCACTTAATCGTTTTTACTTTATCTTATAATTATTTAACTACGAACCTTTCCTATTCTACGCTGGTATATAATTGAACATATACGAATTATAGCACCACGAACGCACACACACACACATGTATATATATATATATATATATATAATTTGTCTTTTATTGAACAAAACACGTTCTGCGTTTCTAATAAGTCACGTCATCTCATGTAGTATTTGAGAACCTCTGGAAAAATTTACACAATTTTATAATTGATTAAAATTTGGGAAGAAAGGTCCATTTCCACCGCCATTGTGTTAACTTGATAAAAATTAATGCATAATAACAACTGACGTCTTAATAAAAAATAAATAAAATAAGCATTATTGACCCGTATAACAGACAATACAATAAAAATTTTGAACAAGAATTTATAAATTAATAGATGTTTCAAACAACCCTTGTGGTACTCGTCAATATTTAAGACATCTGAAATAATATGTATAAAGATAGCCGTGGAACAAAAAATTTTAAGATTCCGTATTTCAAATTCGTCCACCTTTATGTATTAACGCTAGTCACGCAAAAGTGTACTTTACTCATTTTCCCAGCCATATATTAACATCACCTTCTACACGATTGATGGTGGCCTGTCCACCAGACTAAGGAATAAGATTAGTAATATTTCCAGCAGTGGGAGTCCACCCCTTTAGTCGGTAATAACCATTCGACAGAACGTGCCTATTTTAAAAGTGTGAAGGAACAACGAGCAGTGAGTCACACGCGTGAATGTTTCGGCCCCCTGCAAAGAAGTGGCGAAGTAACAGTTGATTCCCAAACAAACGTCGCGACGCCCACACTCCGGAGCAGCTGGTTCGGCGGCGTCGGCGTGGTTAATTGCTTTAGACGCTGCATTGTCCGGGGAGGCTCCCTGGGCTTTAATTTAGAGAGTAGCTCCGCAACCCCCGCCCCCTCACCACTTGAAGTAGATGAAAACGTTAAACAAACAGGCGAGGTGAGTCGAGCTGTCAACGGAACCGCGTGATTGCGGCTTGCCGACAGGAAGGGTTAATACCGGGCAGATGGCCCAGCCGAAGGGCTCAAACAAAGGTCTGCCTGCGATCCACACATCACTTGCAAATGGAGATCCTAACAACCGCGTGCGAAACGAAACGTCTGCTCCGTCGATGAATTTTTACCATTGCTACGAAACTCAAAAAATATCATTCTTTTACAAACGGAGGAAGTAAGATTGAAATTAACGTCACCAACAATAAATTCTCTATTCCTCTTGTGCATGGTCGTCCAAAGCAGGAATTAATATGACCCAACAAGCGAGCGCAGAAATATGAGCAGCAAATTAAATTTTGTATATTTCCGAATTCATTAATAAGAGAGATCGAATAGAGTTTATATATCAAAATAAGGTTAATAAACTGTTATGCTTTTATGAATATTGCAAGAACGCCTTTTCCATAATCTAAGAGAGCATATCTATAATTAGATGGATATGCTCGTTCAACTGTGTTTATACATCTGAGGAAAGTAATGCACACGAAGGTTGTAATGATAATATTTATTGGGTGGGGTGATGATGTTGACTTTAATTTATTATAATATAATGGGATCAATTAATGGTATTTTTTAATATGAAAATACAAGACAAGATTAACTTTAAAATTCTGAATTTAATATAAATAAAATATTTCAACAAGAGCATAGATGGTATTTACAAACTATCAAAGAAAACATTATTAAAAACATAAATTTTCACGGGAATTTAAAATCAGGGTACTCTGTGGGGTGAATTGAGAATCAATTTAGATTCTAATGGCAATAGGCCTGTCATATGCGAACTCTTTCTAATACAATACCACGATACGTTTGACGTTTCTGCGTCTGCATCCCGGTTTGCGTCGATGATGATGGCTGCATCGGCGCATGACCTATGTTCATCACCGTCCGGGATGAATCAAGCGGACGGTTGGGAAAATCTGGCGGAGACTCCCATATCTCCTCCCGGTTTAGTTTTAGGTCAGCATTCGCCGGCCTTTCCGCTTCTCTCAGTGGCTAACAATTTAACTTTTACATCAACTCCTTTAAGTCTCCAACATCTTCTGTTTTAGCAATGATTGCAGATTTTCCCGGCATATCTGACAGATATCACTTGATAACGATGACAGTGAACGTCATCGAAACGTCGTGGCCAATGCCTGCTCTCACCCAGTCGGAAGCCCAAGAGCTCCTAATACAATCTTCTGTCTTCTACATCTCAGAATCTCTTTCCACGTAACCTCGGTGTGAACTTAAGGACTTCCTATTAATTTACAAACCACCAATGAGCTTAATAACCACTATTGGCCTGTACTTTTACAATTACAGACAATAGGAAATTTCAACTGCTGAGTGTGCACATGCCATGTGCTTAGCGTTTCTCCGTGAAATTCCTAATTTTCTATGGAACTTTCGTTTTTAGCAAAAGTAGCTCTTTAATTTTTCACAGCGATCTATTTTTCGTGTATGGGCTCTCTCCCACATTCAAAATTTTGTCCTAAGGAATGCGAGGCCCACACACACACAGCTAGGAAACGCATATGCAGGACTTAAAATTTCACTTCGCGTATTTATACATTACAAGATCTGTTAAAGCTTGACTGTAACACCATATACCACCAAACATAAATTAAAATCGAGGCCGATTAACATCTAAGTTTTGTACAACACCAAAAATACTAGGTAACGATCCAGTTGATACATGTCACACTTCTAAGATTACTTTCTGAATACTATCGCTTAAACTTTCAACGTGATTAAACTGGCACTAAAACACAAATATTTAAGAATTATTATTACAGACTGCTAGGAATTATAGAAGGGAATTATTAGATAAAGCTTTGATAAAGAAATGTAATAGACTTGGAGATAATGGGGTAGACACTTTATCACATAGATTTAGTGTGTTATTCAAAGATCACACTAACAAATCAGCCTGGATAAATATGAACGATTTTCTTTTACCTCCAACTTCCTTTCCAAAACGGATCATTCATGCAATATTAGACAATGGAATCAGAACTGATATGCAAAATATTTTTATTTTTAAGTAGAGCAGTTCAGGGCTGGAATAGTCTACCTACTATTCAACATAGAGATTAATACAATAATAGTAATAGTAATATTGAATACTAGCTATGCCCTCGACATTGTTCACGCGGAACATGGAAAATAATTTTTGATATTCTAAAAATGAAACATCAGGTACAGAATTCTCATAAAGTTTATTCTTTGAATATATAAACAGTTCAGCATCCTTTATTTATGACCGCTTCATGGAAAACCTTATAACTCGCAGATGGTTTTGAATAGGTCTCGGTTTAACACGTTTCAGTGTCCCCCCTTCCTATGCTATTAAAGGGTTGTTGCCTGTTTCAGGATCACCATCATTTAGCCTGTTACTAAAAAAATCGATACAAACTTGCAGACAGACAGAAACTTCAATTATATTTACTGGGATGGATTATACATATTTTATTTTATATTAAAAATTATCTGACGCAACAAATAAAACCAATTTACGTATACATCGTATCGATTCAAATAAGTTTAGGGAGTTAGCTCTCTGCCAACGTTAGGTTAATTACGGCGCAAATCCTGCTGCAACAATAGATGGAATGAGAATGCTCGCCCTTCCCCCTCTCTCTCGTGATGCCAAAATCATGCTTATAATAACACAGTAAGTGAGTAAGTAAGTAAGATGAATGATAGTCTTCCGCGCGGTAATTCAATGGATTTACATATATATTTAAATTAACATCTTCTGAACATACACGAAAATTTAAGGTAATATTTCTGTATCAATCTCTGAAATTTTCGTTGATATCCGTTAAGCCGTTTCGGACCATATATCAAGAGTATAAGAAACCCGCATTCACTTTTTGGCGACTCCAATGCGCGTGTGCCAAAAAAACCTTCCTGTAAAATTAATATTTATATATTTTTAAATATTTTGGAGTATATCGAAATAAAATATGCACGAATATTTAAGTTAAATCTCCTGTTATTAAACCCTCACATTTTCATTGAAATCCGTTGAGCCGTTTCGGTGCGTATTCGAGACAAGCATACAGACAGGCACTTCAATTTCATTTATTGGTATAGATAATATTTTAGTAATAGCAGTATAGTGAAGTGCAATAGAAAAGGTGTAGAGAACAGTAGGACACCATTAATAGTTTTAATGTAAATAGTTTAATTAATGGAGCGGCATATTTATTTTTATCTTAATTTGTTTTCTTTTGTTACCATATTTTCTTTTCTGATTTTTCTTTATTTTCTTTTTTATATCTTTTGTATTTAAGTTTCTGTTTTTATTAAATTTGATTTTTTAAGCATGGTGTATGGCCATTGCAATAAAAGTAAATGATTCAAGCAATCGTATTATTTACTCATCAATTTATAATAGGTGGAATAAATCTGGGATAGTTTCCTGTTCCTTGATTTGAAACAGCACCTGGCGAGATGCCGTGAGTGTGCAGGATTCAGAAGTGCGTGTCGCACTTCCGGCGCCTCGAATATTTGAATGTCCGGGGCACGCGCCACCGGAGCCATTTGTCTTGTGCAGCGAAGAGGCGCGGACAGGCGTCCATTATGGAAGAGCTCACGGCACGTGGCCACACCTGCCGAAGTCCTGTGATTGCAGCAGCTGCCCGCAAGACCGACACTGCAAATTAATGGAGTACTTCCCGGCACTTTAAATTAGACCTTCCGACTGGAGGTGGTTCCGCGCGGAATCTCCTCCATTCCACCACACTCCCACTGAGCTTCAAAAGCCACCAGACGTGTCATTCAATCGTGGATCTGATCTCCATTGGCAATAAGCAGAGTATAACCAGGTTTTTAATCCAATCCTCATATAAATCTGCTTCCATCTTTGACAACTACAGTAACACGACCGTCTTGAGATCATCGTCGCCGTGAAGCTCACCATCAAGAAACGTCTTTTGCAGAAACATTGAGTACCTGTAACAATTTTCCTTAAAAATCACTATTTCTCCAAGTCAGTCACCTCGCGTGAGCACAACTTAAGATAATTTTAATAGTCCCGTCACACTTCCATGAATAACATCTCCTGAAACTAGAATAAACTCAGTGCTTAAAAATGAAATCATAAGGCGTTTCTTATCACATTGTTGATATATTTTACAGTTATGATAGCTATCATAATATAATTATCGATACATAATAATGACTAAAATTAATATGTTTCAGGTATATATATAATACAAGTGCAACGCAGAGGAAATTCCACGAAGAAGAAACCCTGATTGACCTCTGCTGATGCTTTCTGCAGCACTCCTTCAGTAAAAAAAAGATTGTCACCCACTTCGCGTCTTATCATGCCCATATTTAATGATTGTACCAACTTTCTCACCATTTTCTCTATACACGTAATTGATCTGCGATTACCTACAGCCGCTTTCACGACTTTTGCAACAGAAAACCGCGTATTGTGTGCTCGGTGGGATTTTCAATCGACTGAGACATTTTAAACACAAGCAACACCGAAATCGCTCAAACGTAGAACTGCAAGCAGATCTTAAGTGATACTTAAAAATGCACAGTTTTTAAATTTATTTCCACGCAGCAATTAAATCCATTAAGGTATATATGACTCTCTCAATAGAAAGCATGATTTTACGTTGTTCAAATGTAAAGAAAATCTTCAGTACATATAACTAAAACCTCAGCCATACAAAAGATTTCCTTAAACAAAATAAAAATATATTTTTGATTAATGCTGACAAAACCAAGCAACTTGTCTTCATTTATGAAAAAGATTATGATAAGAAAATTAATGGCTTACTAGATGATAAAAATTCGTATACATTAATTAGGACTAATCCTGGAATGAAAATTAATAAATTAGTTAATGAATTTCTAACTAATTTAGTAAAATTTATATTAATTGAAAAGAAGAAGAAAATTATTAAAAAATTATTACTACAACCACTAATCGATTATTTCTCAAACAATCCTTTCTCTCAAAAAATGAATTTTGCTTATAATATGATACATAGAGCTTTAAAATTAACAGATATAGCATTCATAAAGGAAATTAAAACATTTATATATGAGGTACTACTTAATAAATTTTACCCCAAAAAATTGGTAAATACTTTATGGTATTCTAAAATTAATAAGAAAAATAATGACAATAAAAATAAAACAGATAATAATACTACTTAAAAAGTGGTAAATAATGATCAACTAATTAAACATAATAATAATCTCAAGAATAAACATAACATCACTCATTATTTTAAACTAATAGATAGTAAAACACCCTAATTAAATAACATTGATGATAATGTAGTTGGACAAGAAAAAATAATAACAGACGATAAGACAAGGTATTGCTCCTTAACATATTAATACACCTAAAATAATAAAAAAAATTAAAAATAATAGTATTAATGAAATAAAATTTGGAATAAAGCCTGAAAACAAAATAAAAAATTATTTAACTAAACCGAAGATAAAATTCCGATAAAAGAACAAAATAATGTAATATATAAAATTAATAGTAGTGAGTGTAACAAAAATTATTTGAAATACAGGAACGAACCTAAATACTAGAAAATACAACCATGAAAATAATTCAAAGAGCAATACCAAAACAAATACAGCTTTGTCACTACACCATTTAAACCAAAACATAAAATAGATTATGATATTGTTTAAATTATACATAAAGAAAATAATATAATTAAATGAAAAATTTTTTGAATCCATTTACAGTTTTAAAAACAATAATGGTATGAATTCCAGAAAGTAAAGTGAAAAAATATCCAAACACTACGCCAAGAGTAAAGAAAAGTTTTATTTAAAATTTAAAAATGAGGAGATTTGTACATAGACTTATGAAATCTCGCTCTACATTTGAATATTAATATTACTATCGACACTTTGACATTTAAAGTTTGACGTGGCTAAATTTTAGGACTCATTGAAAAATTTTTTCAATGTAAATTTTTCGACGATTCATGGATGCATGTTGCCATTTGTGCTTCTGGAACTCCGAAGTTCAAAAAATGCTTACTAAATACATGAAAGTATGTATAATATTTTTAAACATTATATCATTGTAAAAAACCAAATGTTTTATATCATTATTTTAAATATTTTTCCCTATTTATATATTTTTAAATTGTAATGTTTCAAAAAATTGTAATTTATTTTATTGATGAATCCGAAAGCTTCTTCCGAATAAAGTTTGGAAATTAAAATTGAAATATATATTTTGGTTTATTGAAGTGACTGATATAAAATAAGGGATAAAATTATTATCATAATTAATTGATTATCAGTCTTTTAACAAAAATTTTAATAAATTCCTTGAAGAAATTTCAACAATTTAATTATTCATGTGTATACACAGTTCTAATATTCAAGTAGACTGATATTTTATTAATTTGTAGTTTTAATAGCCTTACATTTTTATCAGTTTCATTGGCTAGATCGAAACAATTTATTAGTAGCTTTTCGCCTTGAGTCTTACATACCTCTTATTCATTTTTTAAATAGCCTAAAATCGACGTTTATTACAGACGAAATTGCGCAAACTTTATGGTGATTAAAAGTGGCGGTCTATAAAACAATTTCCCTTTTTAAGTTTTGTCAAAGATTCTCCGTTACTGAGCAATTTGAGAAAATAAACGCGAGAAATAAAATTATAAAATACACATACTTTTGGAATTATTAGATCAATTTTTCAAAATGTCCTCTATTTACCTCTACCTGAAGTTCACAATGAACCATCATTGCATTTTCTGTGTCGAAAATTCCTGGCATACCGTGAATTGCTTTCTCTACTTTAATTGCATTCGTGTAGTTGTCTAATGTGGCAGTGAGATGGGAGGCGCGCTTTCTTTTAGCAAATTGCGCAGTCACGAAGCGTCTCTGACAAAAATACTAAACGTTATTAGTTTGGCGTACTTACTTCTATTACACACGTTATATTGTTATGTATATGATAGTTTGATACATTTCAATTAATTTTTATGGTACACAATATTTTGTAATATTTATAGCATATTATTATAATACAAAAACTCGCCTCGGAAAAATTTACTGCAACAGCCAATTTCAATTAAAATAAAATTTTAATTTAAAACTTCCCGCGTTTATATGGAAAACAATTGTTTAATAAATTTATATCCCACGGTTGTTGTGATTACAGTCCTGGTCTGATGCAACCATTCATGCTAAATTATCCTCAGCAAGCATTTTAATTTCTGCATAGCAGAAACATCCCAACATCGTCCCTAAACTGTTTAGTGTATTCCATCCTAGGCCTCCCTCTTCTGTTCTTACCCAACATACAGCCCTCTCATGCTAACTTTACAAGACCCTCATGTCTCAAAACGTGGCCTATTAATCTATTCCTTCCCTTGGTCAAAGTCCTCCAAATTTCTCTCTGCTCTTCTTAGAACTTCCTGGTTAGTTACCCTATCCACCCATATGAAGCTTCTATTATTTTCCTTTCTGTAACCCCTATCGTCCACGTTTCGCATACATATAACGCCACACTCCACTCAAACATTTTTAACAATGATTTCCCAGTCTTCACACTTATATTAGTCTTAAGTAAATTCCTATTTTTTGTGAAAGTCTTCCTTTTCTGTGTTATCGTACACTTTATGTCTACTAGACATCTACCATCCCAAGTAACTGAATTCCTTAACTTCCTTCAAAATAAACCTTCCCAATCTAACATAATTTTTATTCCACTATTTCCCATACTACATTCCATTATCTAGGTTTTCCCCCTATTAATCCTCATGTTGTACTCTTCCTCCAGGATCGCGTTCATGTCATTTATTATTTTTTGCAAGACCTTATATTTATTAATGATTTGCCTAATAATATAAATTATCCGACTTTATGCAGATGTCTGTGTAATTTACAGGGAAATAACGGGGGAACAAGACGCAGCTGCTCTCCAAACTCACTTAGATATGGGCTAAGGGAAATAAACTCAAAATCAACAATAGTAAAAGTAAAGCGATTAGTTTTATTAAAATTCGAGTTCAATATGCCTTGATATATAAAATAGATGGGGAAACAGTGATCGAGGAGACAAACTGTAAATACCTTGTATCAGGATCTTAGTTACGACGCTAATAAGTTTTTAATTCGTATGAATTTTAATTATTGTTTTTTTTATAGGTTATGAAGTAATTATTCTACTTTATTAATAGCTTTTAAAATGAAATCATCTTTGATGCAGTTGTTATTTCTTCAAGTATTATCTATTTTTAGTTCCTTTACGTACTTTGAATGTTTCTATTTTGAACAACAGCGATGTTAGTTTTATAATCAGGGAACGTGCAGATAAGTTGCGCACATAACGAAGACGGAAGTGCTACAGTGAAAGAGGTCGGCATGAAACGTAAATCAAGGGCTTGCGAAAATTTCCGAGAAATTGCGCGTCGTCGCCATATTTCAATAACCGCTGTGGCTATTGTTCCGCGTTATCTGCATCCTGGCTTGTACGGCGGTACACACGCAATGCTGCCACCTATGACCCGCGACCACTAAAAACATCAGCGGAAGTGCACGGAGTCACGTCGGTTGATAACCCGGCAGCTGCGACGTGATTTTCATGGGCAGCCGTAGCTCACGCTGTCGGAAACGACATTAAAACTTCATCAATTTTGTAAAAGAATATCAACGTGCTACGTCGTGTCCCCAATTTATGACACCTGTCAGTTTTAAGCGATGTTACTCTCTGAATCTAGTAAATGAAGAAATCAATTGAACCCTTAGATATTACAAAACGCTGATTAAATAATAATGGTATAGATGTAGTCAACTTTTTCCGTGTCAGACCTCCATACTTGGGCGGTATCAAATTAGTAAACAATGGAGACTCGACTGACAAAATGTAATGAAAATCGGTGAATTGAAAACTAACAGAACTTTCGAACCAGCAAGGAAAGATTTTGTGCTGTATCTAGGGCCAAGCATTCAGAGCATCAACAAAAATATTAAATAGATGTAAATATTAAATACTAGCTATGCCCGCGACTTCACGTGGAAAATAGACAAATAGCTCTTTTTATCTTGCCCCATAAAAAAATAACAGGTCCAGAATTTTGATAACGTTGAATTCATTAAATATATAAAACTTACGGTATCATTTATTTGTGATGGCTTCAGGGCTGACAGAAACTTCAATTATATTTACTCGGTTAAATTATATTTATTTTATTTGCCTTTAAAAATTATTAATAAGTAAATATTAAAATTTCCTGGCGCGACAAATAAAACCAATTTACGTATACATAGTATTGACGATCCAAACAAGTTAAATATTTCTGTGAGTTAGCTCTCTACCAACGTTAGGTTAGTTACGGCGCGAATCCTGCTACAACGATAGATGTAGTCAGAATGCTGGCCCTTCCCCTTTCTCTATCTATCATTCTGCCAAAATTACGCTTACAATAACACAGTAAGTCCGATGAATGGTATAGGAACGCCTAATTGGACTTATAACTCGCAGTTGGTCACGACTGATTTCGCGCAGCAATTCAATGGATTTATAAATATTCATATAAATATCTTCTGAACTCTGAAAGATATCTAAATGGAACATACACGAAATTTTAAGTTAAGATTCTTGTTTCAATACCTGAAATTTTCATTGAAACCCGATAATATCTTCTGCAATATATCGAAATGAAACATAAATCTTATTTTTTTAATCCCTTAAATATTCATTTATATCCATTGAATCGTTTCATAGTCTATTTCAGACAGACTGACACTTCAATATTATTTATTGGTATAGATAGAAATGAATCAATACGCAGATATGCTTGGTTTTGAATCTATTCACCTTGAGTGACATATCTCTTTAAAATATTTTTCAACACTAAGCTTTAAATAATTGATATTTGGATAAGAAAAAAAATAATATCATTTGACCGAGGGAGTCGCTTATATATATGGATACATTGAAAATCCCGAAACAAGGGATTAAAAATCTCATCCACGTGACCTGTAAATTACTTAGGCAAAATTATTTAGTTGGTGTTATTATATTTTATTTACTTTAGTTTATAACCATTTTTTGCAATCAAAATTATTACGTTAGATTCTCAATATGTTTATGTTAATATCCCATAATTTTTAATTTCGTTTAGGCAGTAGATCTATTTCGTAGAGTTTGAATTTTTTTTATATTTTCAAATCTACATATACCTTTTCCGTAAGTGATACATTTCTAATCATATGTTGTGGATGGTTAGAGAAATAATGTAGTACAGTATTAGCAATAATTGGTTTAAAATTTACTATTCTCTATAGTTAAAGTTATATATTTAAAAAGTTATGTCGGTAATTTCCATAGTATACTTAATTTTAGAATTAATTGAGTACAGTATTAGCAGTAATTGGTTTATATACTAAGTCGTATAAAATTTACTATTCTCTATAGTTTAATTCTATAATTGTTCTGATTGTACCTCGATTAATGAAAGTGAAAAATTTCGGCCGAAAATTGTCAGAATAAAATTGTTTATTAATTAATTTACATCACTACGTTTCGTTTCATTATTTGGAATCTCCTCAGGTGATAGAAAAATAATTTTAAAAAATCCGTAAATTGTATAATATAAGGTGGCACAAAGATTTATTTGTAAATTTGTACTGAAGCACGAACTATCTCCGAGGGTCTTTGATGAACAACAGTCGTTCAACAACGAGCGGAGATAGTTCGTGCTTCAGTACAAATTTACAAATAAATCTTTGTGCCACCTTATACAATTTTTGGATTATTTTTTATCACCTGAGGAGGTTCCAAATAATGGAACGAAACGTAGTGATTTACTTTAAAATTTAAAATAAACCATTTTAACTATTAACAATTTTTGGCCAAAAATTTTCACCTCTATAGTTAAAGTTACATATTTTAAAAGTTATGTCGGTAATTTCCATAGTAAACTTAATTTTAGAATTAATTGAGTTTAGTTCATTAAGTTATTTGTTAATCTTTTTTAATATGAATAAATCGTCAATGTATTTAACAATAAGTTTCGGTTGAAACTTTTAAAGCTGTCGTCAGGTTATGGCTAAAATTTTAATACTTAAAACGTCCTACCCTAAGCCACTATAATTAAAATAACCGTTTTCTAAAATTAATTTTAAACCCACCATATTGGTTGTTTTTGACTTGATACAAGTGCAAGGAGCAATTGAATCCCAGTTGCTGTTTATACGTTTCAAAGCAAGCGGAATCAAAGTATTTGTAAACAACGAAATTGTAACTGGTAAGAGTATCGTCAACTTTTGTTTGTATATCCATTAATATTTATTTTAGTTGTTTGTAATGCTTGGCATCAAAATTATTATAAATGTTAGAAATATTTAAGGAGATATTAAAAATTATGATTCTTTTGTAGGCCTTTATATTTTTGGTCATAAATAAATTTAATTTTTTATAATTTCATTATAAAAGGTATAATTCTTTCTTCCATATCAGGCATTGGGTTAGTTCTCATACATCCATAAAAAATTGTCATTTATGAAGGTATGCAATTTGTTAAAATAAGAATCCCTTTACAAAATCACCCCTTTTGTGTCTTATCAGCTTTGACTAATTATTTATCTTACATGAGTTTTATTAATATTTCTAATATGTAATTTATTATCAGTAAATCTCAAATTTATTTTATAAGTAATAAAAATCATATTTATATTGAAAACGTTGTTATGGATAATAATGTCAAAAATATTTTACGTAAAGAATAAAATTGAGGAACGATTCATGTCTGCTTTGGGAGTGTGGACAACGACACCTTGACGGCAAATTGTGAAGGGTCTCAGTAGTTTTTAATCATCTTTACGTGTATTTTACCAATTGTTGGGTAAACGTGGACCGAGTCAAACTTGTCTGTGTGTATAATAAACGTAAAATATGACTGAATATTTTAAAATGTGATTCCATGTTTCTCTTCCTCTGCCAACGCAATTAATTAAATGAAATATTATCTGGCGGTTCGTTTATTAAAAATATACATAACAAATATAATGCCAAATAACATTCAAGAATTTGTCTGACACCTAGATTATTTTGCCTTGGCCTTTTAGCTCAAAGAAAATATCTGAAGATTTGATTTATTCCATTTGCATCTGGATATTGGAATCCTCAGTCGTCGTAAAGGGGGAGAAGAAGAAAAAGACAGGATCCGCTCCTTAGCGACCCCCGACGCCGCGGATGACACAAATTGGGAAGTAATTAAGCGTGGTTAACCCGCGCCGCAAATCCGATCAGCCGGCTCGGCTGTGTCAATGGAGCTGGCTCCTCTAATTACAGCGACGTCAGCGGTGCTTGCGTCACCTTTCTTCACTAACAAATCCCGTTTGTGGGCTCATCTCGTTAGGCCTTGTGAAACTCTCTCCGATCGGTAATGAGGGTGGCTTCAGGGATTAGCAGGAGCTTCTTTCATCACCTGCATCTCCCCTTCCCAACAGCCAATACTGTCTTTTACGCAAATCACCGCTCGTTCACGAAACGAAGAAGGATTCGCCGAGGTGCATGGTTAATTTCATCAGATTTCGTCAGATGTGGAAAAAGAACAAAGAACACAAGAATTCGCTGCGGGTGCAGCTATTTAATGTTCCTTGATATGTAATCTCAGTGAAACAGATATTCCACATACTTATTGATAATTGCTACCGTTAGAAAAAATATAAATATAAATGACAACGCGCTACTAATCAAAATATTTATCCGCATTACAGATAACAGAAAGTGTAGCATTAAGCCCTACCCTAAGACAGAATAATAAAAAGCAACATCTTGCAATATATTAAAATTACGATAGCTACGTCTGAAGGTCTACACTAATTTTTTTTTTGGAAGCTCAGTGCTACACTTTTCTTCGGACAATAAAACAGCCCCTTTTTTACTCAATAAACAATAAGCCTTTTATTTCCATCTTTTAAATGAATGGCATATTCGTTCCTAATTCAAGAAAAATTTGCTTCGGTCAACTTAGAAGCTACTCGTAGGTAATTGGAAACAGCAAACTGCGTAACTGACGCAAAACTTATGTGAAGGCACTTGTTCACTTCCGGCGACTGAAATTTTGTAAGTACCAACCAATAGATGCTATTTATAATTATAGCTAACTGGCTACTGGAAAAGGGAGGAGGAGAATTCGGTGCCAAACGAGTTGAAATGGACAGAAGTTTTACCAGAGAGATTTATTAAAATTTCCGCTGGCGAGAGAGGAATTGTGCTATTAAGTTCTGAGAGGATGTTAAAATTTTGGTAGAAGTTTCCATTATTTTGACCGAAGGCGTCATTCATGCAGCCAGATCATCCCGACGCAAAGGCATTGACAAACTGATCGTCTTATCCTGTTCCTTCATATTTGACAACCCGAAATAGACCGTAAAGCCACCACCAGAGGAAACAGCTGCAGTCTTCTCAGGGTATCGTTGACATAATATTTCTAAAGTTCACATTACCAGTCCAGTTTGCCAAAGAAACTTTGCTTCTTTGGGTTACCCCATAGGTGACGTTTCTTAAAGACTTTTAATGTAAATTATTAATGCTCTACCATATTATATTTGTAATTCAATTTCATACCGTTCTCTTATTGTTTGCTTATCAAACCTTAATTTTTTGTGATTGAATTCAAAATCATTAATTAAATCCTTTCCTTTTCTATTTGAATTCTACATTTTTTTCCTTTGACCAATAATTTCAACGCCACAATTTTCATTCAACTGTGGAGATTAATACATAAAAATTAAATAATAGCATTTAAATTAAACCGCCTTTTTATTGAAACCCTAAAACTTATATAAATGGTTTGAAAATGTATGAGCGCAGCAAAATTTGTAAATGAGGAAATAAATTAAAATAAACGTATATTTCATTAATTAAATAGTTTTATAAAAAACTGACTAGATTTGGGATTATTTGCCAAGGTGTTAGTTTTCTTGGCTATTATATGAAAAGGGGGGGGACCCGCCCTGGAATTTCATCTCTGATATTTTAAGAAATAAATTTAAGAACATTCGTACCCTGTTTCTGTGCCCCGCAACTAACTCAAATCTCTCCACTAGAGAAGAAACAAAACGTCATTAATTTTTTTCGTTAATACGAATCCTTACTTAGGAAAGTAAACAACGGAAAATCGGAACTTATTCCTTTATCATTATCTTTTTATTGTTGTTCACGTACTTGAGTCTTTCACCTTTATAGGGGAAGAGACCATCATTAACATGTGATTAGCTATGGAGGTTTTTTTATATATACATTACTTGTTTATTATAGCATTAACTACAAGGTCATTAGCGACTGTACACAATTTGGGGAATATATCGTTGTAGGGGTATCTTAGTAAGGTTTCTCAAACAACACAAACATCCAAGCCTAATCATGCCAGGACTCGAACCCGGTACCTCTGGGGTGCGAGGCAGCCACGCTAGGCTATGGAGGTTCAATATTTTTTTAGACAATTAAACAGCTGCAAACATTATAGTAACTACAAATATTTTTTGGGAGTTAATTGGTGCAGACTATTTTATATTGAATCAAAGCGGGGAAAGTACTCCAAACAGATCTTCTCAGTCTCGCCTTCACTTTTCAACTGACTTGGGATCACTCTGTCATTATAACAGCAATATAATACAATAATTAGCCAATGATTAGTGCAGTGTGTATCTAAAAAATAAATTCAAAACAACAATAATGAAATACATTTAAATTAATTATTATAGCTATTCAATATTTGAGAGTATTTCATTCATATGTTTTATGTTACAATCTATCTAAAAGAGTGGAATTTTTAGTTATAATAAAATAGTAGAAAAATATGGGACAAGGTTATTCCAGTAGCTTATGAGTAAACTCTGAAAATGCTTAAAGATTGTAAAAAATCGGCTTACATCAATTCCAATAGATAATCTAGTGTACTATAAGAAATGCTGTGAACATTTGGAGCAATAATATTTAATAATAAATGATTTATATATATTGAACGATTACATTAGTTCTCTAATAAAGAAATAGAGTAAGTGAATGAATTATTACATTTAGAAACAATAAGAACAATGAAATTCAATTTCATGCAAAAACAAAGATAAAGAATGAAGACATCACAGAACGTAAAGAAAAGAAGTAACAAACGCATATGAAAGAAAATGAAAAATAACAAATACGCATACAACTACTATATACAATAGTTAATTTGAAAAAAAATTAAAATACACAAATAAATTAATTTTCCTTAAAAGAAAGGGTTAACAATCATTAAAAAATTATTAAAAACAATTTTTATTTTACAATTTTACTTTTTTGTAATTTACTTTTGTTTCTCGTAAATCACAAACACACAGTCACTGTTACTTTGTGACCAAAGAACATTGTTGTCCTCATAGTAGTGATAAGTTCATTTCACGTGATGTATGAAAAACGAAAGAGACATAGAAACACTTGAAGTTTATAATATTTAGTAAATATTTAGATCACTTTTCCCTTGTTAACACTAATAATTTAGGGAGAAATGTAGTTAAAACTAATTATTTACAGACAGATTAACAAATTCATTAGCTGAGTAGTTATTTTGATAAATATTCTAATTTTACTTTTTATCTTGGTCACCGTCGGTAGACTGTTACATTATTTGATCCCGGAATAATTATCACTAGGTTCATACAAAAAAAGTGTGACTTTTTCTATGTGCAACCTTTTCTTCTATATTCTACAGCGTATTAAACGCCAATGAAATGATCATCGAATGGTCGGTGAAAACAATTTTAAGTTATTTCTTCCGCCTGGAAGAAGGTCGTCGAAACGTCGCAGCTCAATCTCTGTTATAACCATTTCGTTAACTTTAAGTTGTTTTTCCCCACAATCTTAACCATTCATAAATATCCTCTATCTAAAAAACATATTTTTCGATCTTTTTTGGCCCCAAACCTTTTAGTATACATTAATCGGTTACAGAATGCGAGACCTGAGCATACTGTAATAAGTGGAAGCAATTATCCTCTTTAAACGAATATTTTATGGACAGTGATGTAGTTTGAATGACACCGCCGAATTGTTTAAAACGTCACATTTTTTCTCCAAAGAAGTTGTATATTACCTGACGATGGTAGATATTACTAGTATATTTTCAAAATTCAATTCAAGTCACTACTTTTAGGTGAAACATAATCGATTGCTAGGCAAGACGAATAGTATGGTTGAAATTTTATATTTGATTGAATCTGTGATCGTCGTTAATTAAAGAATGTTAATCTTCATTTTCATGAATTATGAAAGTTGTGATCCAAGAGCGCCCGCCTAATTGGTAAACGTCAATTTGGCCAAGGGGCGTCGGGCATGTTTCCTTGGTATTCTGTTCCCGAGCTGGAGATTGTGCTGAGGTAAACTTGGAGAGTGCTGGAGAAAGAGAGAAGGAGAAGCAGGGAGACGGAGAAGGGCCCTATCGATTACTAGCAGATTGTGGGGGCGTTCAGGGGCCAAAGAGTTGGGCAGGGGCAAAGGGGCGGGGCCGACAGGTCGCCAGCCAATCAGCGCGGCACACGCTGTTGTCATGACAACACTCAAGGTGAGAGCGCTTTCATCGCCTCTACCTTTCAGGAAGGATCGAAGGAATTTGTCGGGGAGAATTCGTGCCGTGGAACGGCTTCCTCCGTGTAGTTCCTGAATCCTCCACCCGTAAATCTAGTGAGGTTGTTCGCAGTTGAAACAAGCGCGGAAGAAACCCTATTTCACATCAACCACGCTCCTGTATTTGATGAATGTCCATTGTCTGACACGATATTCGGCTGGAAGAAATTTGATTACAACGTGAGTCTACTGTCATGCCACATTTAAATCACGATCTATTGACTGTTGAAGATTTATCCATACATACCAATAAGGTTTCTTTTTCCTTCAGAGCAATTTTCCCCTGGTAAGCTACATTTAGCATATACAGGGTCATAAATGGAGCCAAAAAACATTCTAGTTTGGTTTTTAATACTTGGCTTACTTAAGAATATGTTCGTATCACAACATACATAAAAGAATTACTGATTTTTTCATTTGCCCAAAATAATGTATACTGCTTGAGATTAATTATTCTGGTGCAAGTTTAGTGCATAAAAATATTTATTACATTCAGGAGACTTTCCTCTGAATTACGTTTTACGCATCGAAATGTTTTAGATATGATGATCGGGTGTATTACTAGGTTAAATACGTGTATGTCATTCGTTCATTTGATCTAATGTGATACGTAAAGCGATGTTATTATATTATCTTTCTCCAGAAAATGAAGATTTTAATACACTTCACACAATATATTGACGCCAAGGCGGCGGATGAAACGTTAAAGAGGAAACCCCCGAATAACATTAGGACATATAATACCAAACCGTGGTGGAATGAATCCTGTTCCTCTGCTCACAAAGTATACAAATGCAGGCTCAAAAAGTATCGGAAACACCCTACGGTGAACAACAACTTCATGAAGGCCAGAGCATGTTCTAGAAAACAGACAAATGTTGATAATGTAATAGAACGGCAACAATATTTCAGAATTCTTGAAATTATTTGTAATTTAAAGTGTTCTTTACTAGTTAAAATTTTAGATTGTATGTGTTGTCGCTAAATACCATAGCAGTTAATGTGACATTAAACTTTAAGTAAAATCAATACATAGAACTTGCTTAGAGTTTAAAATAAATTGATGAAGAGAAAAAGTCTTATGTAAAAACTGACTTCAAATATTCCTGAAATTGTAGGTCTATTAATAATAATGAATGGTTTTATTTTAGCGAACTCCCGTGGTCTAGCGGCTAACGTCGCTGCCTCACAACAAATATAGTCGGGTACGAATCTTGAAATGGATGTTTGTGTCGTCATGGTCACGAAGACTGGGATTAAGATTTCTGGAGAATCGATACGCTTACCACGTAGCACTCGAAATAAGAAATGTCAGTCCGTACTACACCAAGGCCCTGAATGTGGCTGCAGAGCCAAGAAAATTTTTTTATTTTAAAATCAGCACAAACATAACAGCTGAGCAAGAGGAGGAAAGCCTCCTAAAACCTGATTGGTGTTAAGCTAAATGCTCATTTCTTGGTGTATGTTTTAACTAATATCTTCATGCTGTTTTACATGATGTTATGAACAATGAAATTATCTTTCTATTAATAGAAAGTGATATGACTTCAGTTCACTGTAACCTTCAATCTTATTTTGAAGTTTATATTCGTGAAGTGTAAAGGAAAGCTCAACCATTATACTAGAAAGCCTCACCATCTCAGGACGAAGTCAGCTCCGGAACGATCTCTATCGGAGAGAAAGTGAACATCAACGTCGGGGCTGACTTGGGCAGCATAATAACTATGGATGACAGAATTATTGTAAACATAGTAAGACGGATCATACAAGAGGAATCTACTTGCGGCTAATATCATGATTTGCCTGGTCTGATGCAACCCTCCATAAAAATCTGGTGCGCAAGCCTTTTCAGTTGCGCTTAACTACAACATACCACATTCTTTCTAATATTCTTACTGTATTCCAACCTTGGCCTCCCTTTTCTGTTCTAACCCACATACTTCCCTCTAATTTTAATTTTACAAGACCCTCATGTCTCAAAACGTGGCTCATTAATCTATTCTCCCATTGATCAACGTCCTCCAAGTCGTTCTTTCTTCCACTATTCTGTTTAGAACTTTCTCCACCCATCTGATTTTCAACATTCTCCTATAGCACTACATTGCAAAGGCTTCTATTATTTTCCTTTCCGTAACTCCTATCGTCCACGTGTCGCACCTATATAACGCCACTTTCCATAACAAAATTTTTAGCAACGATTTCCTAATATTCACACTTACCACGCGTAAGTAAATTCCTCTTTTTCCGCGAAAGCTTTCCTTGCCTGTGCTATCGTAGTCTTTATGTCTACTATACTTCTACCACCCCTAGTTATTACGCTTCCCAAGTAGCAGGAATTCTTAACTGCCTTCAAAATATCCCGTCCCAATCTAACACCCATTTTCATTGCATATTTTCCAATACTACACTTCATTGCCTTGGTTTACACTCTATTAATCATAATATTGTAATAATGACCACGTCCATGCCATTTATTATGGTTTCCAAGTCTTCTTCTGAACACCCTAACACTACAATATCGCCGGTAAATCATAGGGTTTTTATTTCTTCTTGTTTCAGTATGATTCCTTTTCCATATTCCGTTTTAACTTTCTTCATCACCTGTTCTATATATAAGTTAGAGAGCATGGGCGACAGACTGCATCCTTGTCTAACTCCTTTCATAATTACTGCTTTCTTTTCTTGATCTTCAATTCGAATTACTGCTATCTTCTGTGAGGTTATGTATAATCCTTAATAATGTGTTTCAGTTCACATTATCAAGCGCTCTTTCTAAATCAACAAATGCCATGAATGTAGGTCGGTTTTTTCTTATACTGTCATCTAAATTGAGACGCAAAGTCTCTTGTCTCTACATTCTTCCTAAAACCAAACTGATCTTCTAACTCGCATTCTGTTTGACGTTCCATCAGTTACGTATAAATAAGAAGGCTTGCGTTGAATGAAATGGAGAGTTGCATCAGACCAGTCTAAGGACTTATTTCTACTAAAACAACCAAGTGCATTTTCTGACTTCCAAATAAGACTAAGAATTATTATATTAACCCAAAATCAATCATTTATTTAAATATTAAACGTTTGAATGATAGATGTAGTAAATTTAATTTTAGCTTCGGGTTGTAGTATGACACTGCAATTACAAAAATGTCAAGAAGAGGAATATTATCTCTGGAGGGAGATTGGGCGATTTCTGGATACCGCCCTCTTAGCGGGAGATGGGGGATATTTTGCTTACTGAATGCGAACTATTTTTTAGGAAGAGATATTTAGGGAGAAATATTTTGATTGGAGAACATTGAGCAGTAAGATTGGTTTATTATATGTTCCATAAATTGGCAAAAACTGTTTTTTCTTAAACTTGTGGTGTGAAAAAGTGTAATTTTGTTAAATATAATAAGGGCGCACAAGCTTTATTCATTTGTAATTATAGAAATTATTTGATTGCAAAAAACGACGCATTTTAATACCGAGGAAAGAGATTTAAAATATTTCGGACAACCGACATGAGGACGTCATCAAAGGTTGTTCCTAATAGTTAAGAATGGAACATTCTTACATAAATAGTAAGTCGTAATATTTGGTCGGGATGAATGATATTCAAGAGATGGAGGGAACTTGAAGCGGTCGTGAGTCGACTCAGAATGTCTCAGATGGTAGAGCGCCTACCTGGCAATCTGGAGGACCCGGAACCTAATCTCGATTAGGAAGAGATTTTTACATCCTGATCTTCTGTAATTTTACTTCAACTAAGACCGAATTGTATCAATATCTGTCAATTACTCTAAACCCAAGATTGAAATCGGACACAAAATAAAGCATGCTTGCCCACCTCTGTTGTTAAGTGCCTAGCGTCACTGAAGTCCCGGGTTCGATACTCTGGTAAGATAAGAAATAATTTTTATAGAATTGGAATGGGATAAATCTAATTCAGATTGTAATCGATTGTATTGACATGTCATTTTATGCATTGGAACTTCTAAGGCAGTTAATGATTTAATATTTGTGTTATAAAGTAAGGGCTAGTAAACTGTGGTACAGGATAACACTGAGTAGTCATATATTTTCCCTTAACATAGCCAGTATAGAAAACTGATTGACGTTCTTCAATCTGGTTGAGAGTTTATCTATATTATACATTACCGTAAGTTCGTCGTTTGGCGTATCTAAGTGTAACGCGCAGTTCCAATGTAATAGAGAAATCTCATAAATTGTTCTGAGTTTTCTGCAGGTTTTCTAGGGTTTTCCCTGCATCTCTTTAGGTGAAAGACCGGGTAGGATCCTTAAACCATAGCCCAGGGGCCCTAGTTAACCCTTGGCTACCTTGCTCTACGTTCCACATCCCCCCTTTTAATTCCCTTCCTATGCTATTAAAGGGGAGTTGCCTGTTCCAGGATCACCCTCATGTAACCTGTTAACCCAAAACGAAAAAAAATCTGTACTGCGTTGGTTTATACCTTGTGAACAGGATCCCAGGTTAATGATGGATATTCTAATAGTGACTTTAGTAGATCGAACAATTTGGAGTTACAATTAATCGAATAACTGTTCAATTTTTTGTGTGCATTTGTATATGTGATCGCCTAAGTCCTAAAGACTGAGTGAAGACTTCTGCCCCTATCTTTATACATAAAATGAAATCCCTATTTCCCTCGGTTACGCAATAACTTGAGAACGACTTTGCCGATTTCATTCATCTTTTTTTATAAGTTTTCTAATACTCTTTACAAGGTTCTTATGGAAAGAAAAATTAAGAAAATTGCGCAGAGAATTGGAAAATTTTAGAAAACTTAACTACGAGAATGCTGCCTTTTGCGATCCCTGTTTGAATCCATATTGTGAATAACTGGAGCCTGTAATCTTGATTTGTTATAGCTCCGAAACGGACCAAACGGTTTTCAATGAAAAATATAGGGGATTGAAACGAGGTAATTTTAAAACTTACAGTTATCGTTGTATGATTAATTTCGATACCTTGCAGAGTTCAGACGATATTAATGTAAATATTTATGAATCTATTGAATTGCAGCGCAAAAGGTGACGTAATAAAATTCATACCATTTACTGTGTTATTTATAAGCGGAATTTTGGCAGCCTTAGTGAGAAAAGAGGAGGGGGTGGTGGGGAAGGCGAGAATTTTTTTTTTTGGTTAACAGGCTACATGAGGGTGATCCTGAAACAGGCAACTCCCCTTTAATAGCATAGGAAGGGAATTGAAAAGGGATTGCGGAAGTAGAGCAAGTATACCAAGGGGTTAACTAGCTACCCGGGCTAAATGTTTAAGAACCTACCATTGAGTTTCTCACCTAAAGAGATGCAGAGAAAACCCTAGAAAACCTGCATCAGGTAGGTCGGGCATTGGGCACTATTCTTACGCCCTTCCGAATGACGGGAGACGAGTCTGCTGTGAGGTCGCAGCATTCCCTTCTCCGTGTCTCCACCAGTTTCAGGAGGCAGTTGGCCGACTGATCCAATAGGATTAGCGGACAACTCTTCCCATATGCCTAAGGTCTTTGACCCCAGTACATATACCTCCTCAAATAGGTGAAGGTGTCTCGGCATATGAGAACTTTGATAAAAAGTACCCAGAGAGAGTGCGAGGCATTCCCGACATGATCAGGTGAGCCCCGCAGTCACTCTGGGCTGTTGGGAAGGCGAGAAATATCACTCGACCTATTGTTCTAAACGTGTTCAAAACCAACTGCGACTTTACGGTTTTCCGCGAAGGGATCATAACCTCTCTTTCTCTCCCTTCTTTGTCAACCACTGGACTGGACGGGCAAGTTCACACAGTATTGATAGAGTGCGTCCATTCGTATTCAATTACCGTTTCTTTCGCAACAGCAAAACTTAGTGTGTTTTGATGTTAACTTAGAGGTTTATTATTTATTGTTTGTGATAAGAAAATGCCACCAGTGAGGCGTCAAAATTTCTTTTGGCGTACGTACGCAAATCGAGTTCATAATAATCGAGACAATGAGACTGAAGAAGAGCGTAGGCAGCGTTTAAAGGCAAACAGAAAGGGAATTCCTCAATCGAGATACACCACAGTTCCGGAAGAACCCATACCGTGGGGTTCAGGCGAGAGGCGACAAAAAGACGGTCAAACGTAACAATTACCTAAGAACGTTTGGCGTATAACTTCTGAACGTCTCCCCTAGGGAGGGGGGGTGGAATTAGTGGGATTTCTATATGTAATAAAGGCTCATATTTGAGTCGACCAAGAATTCTTGAGTTCAATTACTTTTATAGTGTTTTCCCCGACAGTATTTGTGTATAATTGCAACCCCTTGCAACATGGGAGGGGTGGGGTGGAAATTAGTCACATGAAAATATGGAAATTAGCAACTTTGGGGTTGAAACCGGTGTAAAGGGGGTCGCTGTGTTACCTTTAATATGCGTTTCAACCCTTAGTGAGGAAGAAATTCTATTCTGTCAGAATACAGAAAATATTTTTTATCCGGGGGTATTTTTGACTGTCGAAGTACTGAGGTACATATTGTGACGTTTCCGATGCTAGTTTAGTCATGTGTTGATCAAGATTTGCATAATGTACCGGGATCATATAAATAAGAATCCGGCTAGTTTAATATAAAGTCCTAGAGTGTTAAGTATTAGATATAGGAGAAAAGATGGAATGGAATTGAGTTCCGAGGAAGCACCAGAACTCAACAAGCAAAGGACGTGTCGCCCATCGAAACCCTCCTCCACGACGCACAAATTCTCTCCCCGCGGAGGAAAATTGAAAAAAGGGAGTTCTCTTCTGAATAGAAGTAAGCCAGCCAGCTGAAACTTGAAGTGAATGATAAGAAGTTGGCAACTGTAGTCGATAAAGTATTGGGAGCGCTAACTTTAGAATGAGGCGGGGCGCCCACCCTCATCACGCATTGACGGCGACACTTTCATTCCGAACTTTGACAAGAGGATGGATATGGAAACAGAAAGAGAGATGCGTTCTGCCGAGGGAGGGAGATAGGCATGGAGTAAATAACTTGAATTGTGCCATTCCACGTAACTCATTCTGACATATTTGATGCAACAGGATTGGCTGGGGCACTCAGTGAACTTTTTGTGGCTTCCGGAGGGATTTAAAGAGGCAGTAAATACATGTCATTTATACCCGAAGTGCTTTTCGGTTAACGTTGCAACTAAAGACAATTTTGTAAAACATTCTCGACGAGTAGTTTCGAATATGCAACTCCGTTCCCCGTTTCGCCGGATACGAGACAATACCTCCTAGCAATGAACTGGAGTCTCTATTCGATCCTCAGTAAGATCATAATTATTAATAAAATGTTTGAATTCTAGAAATATGTAAAACTTCTACATGTACGTAAATCACGTCTTATAACTAAAATATAATACGAACTGTTATTCAGCGTTAATATAGAAACAAATTTACAATATAAACTTAAATAAATTAACGACCAAGAGAGGAAAAGTTTTTCTTTTGTTAAATCGACGTTTTGTCACCATATTTGTGACTTCCACGGGTAATGTTAATGTGAAGCAAGATACATGTAACTTGTTACACATGTAGCATCTCTCTCATCAAAATTTAACAACTGGAATAAGTCATAAATATGGCGAATAAACATAGATTGAACTAATAAATGATTTGTCTGTATCTAGTAGTTAATTTATTTCACTTAATTATTGTTAAAAACAAACTTTAACTAGTTTGTTAAAATTAATTAGATTCCTGAAAAACTAAATGGTTTCTTCATCAAAAACTATATCCTGAATTCTTCCAAAATAATTTATTCCTCTTCTTGTCTTTAATCATAATGTGATACACCCGAAAAGGCGACAATAATGCCCTTGAGTTACTCTGCGCACAGTAACTTGCAATAAAAAAAACTCCTACACACATTCTAGAAAGTATTTATTAATTTAAAAAAGAAATTGGTATGTTACCTGGGATCCTGGATTATTAAAATAGTTTCTGATTAAATTCCTTCCATTACATATTCTGCAAAATTCAAACTAGGGTATTTATTATTTCAAATCCATTTCCCTAAACAATCTTAACTCACCAGGCTCTTTTCAAATAATAATAAAAATGATTTTTAGTATGCAACATTTGAGAAATAATAAACAACCATATATTGTTTACCTTAAGCATGTCACCGATAGTATATTATGTATTATTTTGAGTTCTTTCTGTTCACATATTTGATTTATATATATATATATATAATGTTCAAATTCCAGACTGCAGCGGCTAGAGTCGAAACGTCTTAATTGTGACTTTTAGGCGCGTCGAGAGATCATTGGAAAAAGTAATTTTCTGACCAGGTTTTAGTGACAAGAGTAGAATCGTCTGAAGTGTGATTTTAGTGTGCGTCGAGTGTTTATTGGTAAAAGTAATTTGCATAGAATAGGCAGAAATTAATGGCCATAAAATATGGGCGAGAGCTTCTTGTTCAACCCTGTCCATCGTTATATCCATTTCTCCTCGATTGAGGAAATAGAATACATCATACTTTACATCAAGCAACAAATAATTATAAGAATAAAATAGAAGTACAAAATGTACTTAAATACGTAACTAATATAAACAAGATACAGAATTAAATAAGGGAAACACTCTGACGCACAAGCATAAACAATAAAAATTTCACTTCTTGGAGCTGCACGAAGAGGAATCTGACATTCCATAGTTGCTACAGGAAATACGTAAAACAATCAAACAAAAGAGAAGAAGAAACTAAACAGATAGTTTTATACGTTACAAAAAAGGAAACTTTACAAAGAAACACATTCAACACTTTTGCAGGAACATTAGTCCAGCGATCAAGAAACTCCTGTATAGAGTAAAGTGCGCCATTTTTACTCTAATTCACAAAAAATTTACAGTTATTATTATTCTTAATCTCTGGAGGAAGGCTGTTGAATAAAATTATACCAGTATGGTAAATACTTTTCTGGTAAAGAGCAAGGCGATAATGTCTAACCCCAGAGATGAACGATTTCTAGTCATGTATTCCTGAAGTTCACCATTCGTTTGAAACAAATTCATGTTTAAAAAACAATATTGTTTGTCTCGGCGCAAGGACAGTTTTCACCACCCGGTTTCTGAAAAAGAAGCCAGTGGAACGAACGAAGAATATGCAGATCACTGATGCACTTTTGGTGGGAGTAAGTAGATGAGACAATAACTAGCTTTTATTTATATGGAGTGATACCCAGTTTTCAGTGTTTGTGGATGTAGGGACAGCTGTAGTGAATGAGCTCGTTGTAGAGGGCAGAAGTAGTTCCCCTGGAATTCAGTGGTTCTACATACTTGCCCTTCAGTTACGTTTCCCGTTTCGATCGCAGTGTTTATATTATCGTAAAAAAAATATCCGAATTTTCTGTAACCTCTGGAAGCCAGATAATTTTATAGAAAATGTCCCAAAAAATAATTTTTAGTAATTCAATTTTTTAACCAGCTGTAACAGCATATCCCGGGTGTGGCTTTTCCAATTTTAAGATAGATCATTAGTCATTATCAACTATACACATTTGCAGCTGTGATGAGAAGATTTTTTTAGAATATTTAGTTTTTCACAGCTTTTTAAACCTAGTTCTGTCATGGCCTTTGTTTTGTTGATTTACAACTTCCCCTGTTTACAACCACAGACCGCAAAGTCTCCTCGTGTCGAGACGCCGACTGCTTGATTCCCACTGCTTCCCATCTAAAACACCATCGACAAAACTAGAGTACAATCAGCACTTACGTACAAAGTTACAAAATAGTGTACATATATATGTGTGTGTATGTGTGTTATAGCCTAAGCCGAAGTTCGGCCACATTGCAAATTGTCCGGCCACTTCGCAGTTAGACCAACAGTTGTGCTCAATGTCCGATGTACTTCAAGTAACCAATCTATATACAACTTTGACCATGTTACGACTTCGTGTTTAAAGGCAGCGAAGACACCCCGAGACAGGATTGTTGGCGGTAGTTTTTGAGACAAGCCGCCCGTACATTGCTATTTTCTGTGAATTGTGTATTAGTTTGGCCAGCCATGGTGGTCTCAAACAAGGTACTGGAATTCGCGGTAGTGAGACACCATACGGATTTATGAATTATATTTGAGAGTTCACCAAAGGGGCAATATTCAAGGAGGTTGATCTCGGCGACATTCATTAAGTAAACCCAATCCCGCTCTGAGGATTTTCTTAAATTCATTGCTCGAGAATAAAATGTAGTTATTAGAGTAAACTTGATAATTTTTTATTTAAAATTACCGGGCACTCAACTAACAAGAACTAAACAGTTAATCGACGGCAGGGAGGTCCGGGGTTCCAGACCCTGGTACGGTCTACTTTTTTCCATTCTTGTCTTTCTTCTAAATTATCTTTACGCTCCTACTTGAGCTTCAATAGAATCATTTCTACTTCCTTTGAAATGAATTCAATGCACCTTTGATCAGTTTATGCTATGTCTATTCTTCACGAATTTCCTATAAATTATGTTGTAAATAACGTGATTAGTGAATTGTAGGTGGGCGCGGCTTAGGTTTAGGGGAATGGAGGGTAAAACGCTGACCCGGAAAAAAGTCCGGGGCTAGAGTCCTTGGTATGGTCAACATTTTTCCATCCATTCTTTCTTCTAAAGAACTAAACAGTTAATCGACGGCAGGGCACAGTTCGGAGTGTCGTAACATTCACACCGCAGTCCGATAGTATATACAATAAAGGGCGTGCTGAAAACTAAGGTCTCAGAAATTTTTATTTTGTTCTACATATCGGTTGATTCATAACATATCATGCGTTCGGTAGATTTTCTTGTAGCGTGAAACATGACGGTGTGTAACGTGACTATGTCGGTGTGTGAGAAACAGGGTGCTGTATTCGAGTGTTTAACCGCAGATAATGTGCCACCATTTGAAGATAATAGAAGACTGAAAGTGTACGGTGATGATTGTATCGTATCGACTTTCGTTATGTGGACGATTGGTTGTTGTCGTAATTAAGGAATCGGAGCGGTTGACAGAGTGCATTTGGAATTCATGCTTAAAGACAATAAACTCTGCAAGGTATTATTGCGAGACACAGAAAATTGAAAGCACGAATTCGACGACCGTCTCTTTCAACATGGTGTTATCAGACCACACACGAGAGTTGCGACATCTGCAACAATCCGACGCTTTTAGTTCACTGTCATTGACCATCCTCTATCAGTCCCGACCCATCCCCATCCGATTTTCATCGGTTTCCAAAACTTAAAGACTATCACCGAGGAATTCAGTTTGATAGTGATGAAGCGGAGCAAGCAAGGAAAGGTGAGGCTGTGGTTCCTCAACAAAATTAAACATTCGACAGTAACGGTATCAACAAGCTCGTCTCTCGTTGGAAAAATGTCCGTCGCCAGGCTATGTTGAGAAATAAAAATGTAGATTTGAAGAATAAAGATGTGAAATGTTTGTAAATAATTTTGGTTTTAAAATTATGGGAATTACATATGACGAAAGATATAAATGTAAGAAACACATTGATAATCTGGCAACAGAATGAAAAAGTTGGCTCAATATCTTAAAAATCCTCGGAGCTAATAACAGGGGGGGCCTGTGAAAAATTATTAACAGTCACAACATGTTAATCCAAGCCAAAATGAACTACGGTTCTCATATATGTTCATCGGCAAGCATGTGTACTTAAAATAAGCTCAATATTATTCAAAACAACGCAATGAGATTAATAACGAGAAGCCTTAGGCCCACCCCGATAAATAGACTTCTATTGGAAACTAAACTGCCTGCACTCGAGCAAGGAAGGAAAATCTATTTAATAAGATATGCCATCAAAGGTAGGTTGTCATTATAGGGAGAGATAAGAGAGATTCCTAAATTTCCAAAATTTATGCTGTGCAGTGCAGGATTGTGATATTTTTAACTTATGTGCTACATCACCCCAAGGAACAATTTTTACGTAGATAACTATAAAAATATAACAATACAAGAGCTACAGGGGTTATAATACTCTACGACCCGTAATGTGTAACATTTTTTATTTAGCTTGCATAACGTGTTATAGGGACGAATTATTAAAACTGTAGAAATATAAAATCGAATTGGCAAGAATCAATAACACGAAAGTATTTTGTCTTCCTACATATTTTGAATAAAGAAAGTAAATTTTAAGAAAGAAGCCATTTATTATGGATGCCGTCCGTTAATGTTAATTCTTTTAAGTAACCTTTGATTAATTCAAATAAACCGTAAATAGTAATATTTTATTAATTCGTCAAAAACGTTTAAAACTGTAGCCTTATAAGGCTGCATCTGTCAGCGCGCCTTGCCCTGAGCTGTGGTCACATAATACTTAGTTTGTGAGCGTGCAGGAAGAGAAACATACAACTGCGCATGCGCATTTCTCACTTCAGACAGTAATGTTGAGCTACAATGCAGGATAACACTAAGTGCGGATCACTCCGGCAGACGGGTAGTTTACAGTATCAGAAATGAAACCAGAAATTCACACTCATAAAATAGTATTATTATAAAAGCTCTTAAAATGATCAAACAAATAATTCTTTCTAACTTTAATTAATGTGCTGTAGCTCGTGGGAACATACGCACCAGCCGCCTCCTTTTGTCATCCAGCTTCGTTCTACAAGCAACTTAGGGATTTACTTGACAAAAACAACATAACCTTACCCAGACTTCCATATAACTCGTATTATTTGACCCCAACATGGAAAATAAAGCGGCTACCACACAAAATCTACAAGTGATGAAGGAAAGAAAATAAATAATCAAAAGTCTAACATTATCAGCAACAGAAAACAGAAATCCTGAACAAACTGGTGTGTTTATAAAATATTTAGTGAATGGTAATGAGATTATAAATATTGAAAAGTTATCCATGAAACAGGAAGTTGTGATTGACATAATTCGAGCATTACGCACTCCCACCCTTTTTAGGAGACGAAAAACCGATATGCAGGTTTTGTAATGTAAACCTGACGATTCCCAACATATTTATGTAATGTAATACTTATAAAACAAAAATTTAGAAGTTTCTGGGACATTTCATTCCTAATGATTTGGCAGCAAACAAAGCCACCATCATAAAAGTTCTAAAATTTGCTCGTGAAGTAGGCATTTTCAATTAAATTTAAAGTAGTGTTTCACACATGCTGAGGAGATCAAATTTATCTATTTAAAAATGAATTTATTTTGCCTTATTTTCAATTTTAAATGTAATTTAATAAGAAGTAACAGTTTTTGTATTCTGGCAACTTCCAAAAGGTTTTTTTAAGAATTGATGTTAATTACGATGTAAATAATGTAATTGTATGTTCGCTAATAACCCTTGGGTTGATGCGAAATAAAAAAACTGCTGGTTATACTTTAAATATTTAAGAATTTTAACATAAATAATAAGGAAACATTTTTCAGCACGCCCTCGTATATTTTTCGCGTCAGTCTTGTCAACGAATATATGTATAGTCTTAAAATGCTTTATGTACGTACGAATTTAAAAGAGAAATGAATGAATAATCTATTAGAGGTCATCGAGGTCACTGAAATCAAAATTATGTATGACTTATGAATATATATTCACACAATAAGTGTATTAAAAATTATTACTAGAATTCAATAATATTAGCTTTCAGCTAGATGAAAAATATAGAAGAATTTTCGGCTTTTATTGTGTCAATAGAAGTCAAGATTATTGAGTGACTAATGCCTTCTTATTAAAATGCTGAGCAGTCCAACAATTCAGGCCGAAGACCCGCTGGTAATGAACTTTTTCATCAGAAGCCACAAAGAAGGGCTTGTTTCCAATCGCGGACTCTGGCGCCCATTCAAAAAGTTCCCTCCCCAGATTGAAGGCCGGACAAAGAGCGGCCGGTCTCGGACATATCGCCAACATCACCGCGCCACTCCATTGTTTCCCACCCCCATCGTGAAGAAGAAGCGGACGCTGGGGGTGGAGAGGGTTTCCGCCCCCGTAAGCACCAATATGCCCCACGCCTCGCTGGAACCGCTGTCCTGTGTGCTAACTCGATTTTCTAGTCTCGCACGCTCTCATAATGGCCGGCTTAGTGGATTTAGCTACTGTGTGGCATGTCGCTTCTCCTTCCACCACTTAACACCCCACCCCTTCCATAGCCCTGCTTTAAATCACAGTACAGTCAGAGAACATGGCACTTTCATCTCTGTTTGCATTCCCGCAAACTCCTCCCTTGACTTTCATTTCGATACAAGACTGGTTCTCCTCTGCATTTTTTTGTTACCAAACGTTTCCTTCGTGAGTCTTTCTATTTACCTCCAACAATCACCCTAATTCTTTTATGTTACTCGGTTAGAACAGACCCAATTTAAGAAGTCCATTAAAGATTTGTACTATGGGTTTTAACTAGATTACTCTCCAATAATTCAGAAGTCGTATATCGTTCATTGATATTAATGAATCATTACTAAGCTCGGAACATTGCAGTATTCAGAATTCATTTCTGTTAGCAGATATTTATTAACACACCCACACTTGAAATTACCACTTACTGAGGATTTAAGGAATGGATTATTTACCAATAAAGTTTGCTACGCACTCAGCAGAATAAAATGACTTTTTTTCATATAAAAAACTTTTATCAAAATGATTATCAGTTATATACAATAATTGATCCAGTAAATACAATATTAAAATAATGAATACAAAATTAAAATAGCGGATATAATTAACATGTAGTCATGGAGGTAGGTTAATTTATTGATTAACCTATATTAGCATGGTTATGTTTTTTGTTATGTCTATCTGAGAGAAATACGACATGTGTGAGTGTTGGCAGGCAGTGAACTTATTATTAAATGATATATTAGGATATGGTCTACTGGCATGTTGGTAAGGTGAGTTAGGATGTGCCTGAATGCTCAGGGGGAAAGAATGACGACTATATTAACATGAACGAAATAAATGGAAAATAAATATATACAGGGTGTTCAGTTAACCTGAAGATATTAAAATATCTCGAGAACCACACATCGTTTCAAAAAAGTGTGAATGAAAAATGTTTGTCTCAAAGGACATCTAATGATATGAAACTCGGTCCCCCACCCCCAGGAAAGAGTTAAAAATCTTAAACGGGAACCCTAATTATTTTATTGCAAATTCTGATTTTTCAGAAAAAATTACTCCAATTTGGTCTACGATTCGAGTTATTTTGGTCACAGATGGCGTTGTAATCGAAAAAAATAAAAATGGGTAAAAATACGTTGAAAAATTTTGATACTCAAGAAATAGGCACCAGATCAAATGCTACTTAATGACACAATAACTGTCCATCCAACTCTACTCCCAGGGCTGGAGAAGCAAATTATGTCAAAAATTTCAATTTGAAACCAAACCTAGGTTTTCTAATGTCAAATATCATTGATTTGAATTCATTAGTCATGGAAATTATTTCATAGATTGCACTACCATCGAAAGAATACAGAGACGTTCATTTATTCGTTTACTGATAAGTAGTAGCTATGTTTGGCGTTACCCAGGAACAACAACGTGGACGTAATAGTTTTCTGTTTCCTTGGGGTGCTTGTTTTATGTGAGTCCCCTTGCCTCTCACAATTCATTTAGTTGGTTTTAGGTGCGTTCCTTTGTGTTTCATTGTTCAATTACTTTTATTGTATATAAACCCCAAAATTCATATATAATTAGTATTAATTTATTATTTGTTCTAACTTCACCATTTTGTAACAAAAAAATGAGAGAAAATCACTGCTTTCATTCAAACGTGGCTGGAAGTTTGCGTAGAGGAACAATATAATATTTAAATTCTTAAGAAGATCGATATATAATTCAAAAACAATTTATAATGAATTGTGGAAGATGACATGTCGTTTGCAAATTTTGGATTTTGAAGGGAATCGTAGGTTTCGATGCAGATGGCAGAAATCAGAAATAGTTACGAATAAGATTTCACACAGTGCAGTTGTTGGGGGAACGTGAAAGAAGAATGATGGAAGAAATTCATCAAGTTCAGTTCGAGATTTAAGAAAATTAGTTTAGTTGCTGAGGTGATGTGATGTGAAAGAGCGGTGGTAGTGGAGACTGGTAAATGGCCAGAAATAAAAGGAGGAGGCGCCGGCCATCCCGTTCCAGAAGCTTTGTCGCCGATTCGGCTACCATGACTATAAAGGTTCCTGAGTGTCGGCGATCATCTGCCTCGATGCGTCGCTGGTAACGCACTAATGAATCTATAACTCCATTAAAGCCCTCAAATAAATACCATGGTGGTTACCGCCAGCAATTAGTTTTGGAAATGTAAAACCTTAGGTATTAAAGCCAAGCATTCCATAAGAAAAAAATTGCTATTATTTTATCAATTGTATACTCAGTATATATATCCTTTTGAAAGAGGAGAAAGGTAAAATTTCATTTTTATGTTTTTTATATAAATTATCAAATTTTAATCAAACTTACTATGTATTCGTTCTGCTCTATTTATTAAAGTAGATTCAAATTTCTGCGTATTAAAGCATTACAAATATTTTTTTCAAAATTTACATAATTCAATACAAAAGCAGCATGTCCAATATAAATAAAATTACGAAATCAGTCAATTAAGTCAGAAGACTTTCAACTAAATCCAGTTAAATTAAGAAATAGCATTTGATGAAAATACAAAGTTTGAACCACATTATCGAATTTCGTCAGACACAGTATTAATAAAAACTAAGAAGGAAAAATAAATCGAATTTATGGAATACTATAAAATCTCGTCAAGCCCTTCTCGAATGCAAATTTTGATTCAAACTGTTTAAAAATTATATGAGCAGCATCCAAACAATAATGCTTTAGTTTTTAATAAAGACCACTTTGTAAGTTATCAGAAGTTATTTTATCCATTATCCATTTTATCCTGGTCCGGTTGACATTTTTCCATTCTTGTCTTTCTTCTAAAACTAACTATATGCTTTACTGGGCTTCAATTGTGCATTCCCACTAACTTCGATTAGACAATAATGTTTTAGATCTTAATAAAGACCACTTTGTAAGTTATCGGAAGATATTTTATCCATTTTTATTAATTCATCACAGGTCTTAGTAGTTTTGGTGTATTTGTCCATAACAACGGATCAAACAGTCACATTTAAAGTGCATCACTGTCACTTCTTCGCAACATATCCGAACGAAAGAACTACTTGAGGAGATCAGAATGTATTTTAGGGAAATAATGGATCGGAGATTCCTTCGCAACGTTTTAATGATATCGCGCATTTAGTTGATTGTTGACCTACTCCCAGGTCATCGACATAGAATTCACGATTCCCAGTTTTTTGTACCATATGTCTATAAATTGCACAAGTGAATAAATATCATCAATTTTCGTCCGAAAATGGCACGATTGTTTTTCAGTTCAGTGTGAAACACGCATTTGTGTCGTTTTCGTTGATATTATCGCCGTTTCATTCATTCGAGCCCATTGTAGGCAACCAGCTCATTCAGTATTCTGACAGTATTGTAAATTCAGACATAAGCACAATTTACTTTCAGGTATAACTGTATTAAACATCATCTGTTAACTGAGCTGGGATTCCCCGCGCCGCAATTAATCTACCGTGCTGAGCAATACTTTCCAGTGAGAGCTGAACGTGTTGCGGAGGTATCATGTAACACCATGCGGAAACAAACTGGAATCTGGTCCCCTTTAATCCTCTTTGGAAAGCAGGCACGCAGCAACATGTTGCTAGGTTACGAAAGCGCTGCGTGATAGCGATGAATTTAAACCTGGGCGAGCTATTCAGGAGGTTCCCTTCCGTCCCGGCTGACATTCGTTACGGTCTGTTTATTGCGGGATTAGCCACAATACCACAGCGGGGCGAACCGAGTATTAAGTGATTTGCATTACCACAGCAGCAAGGTGAAGTGGAGCCCTCGAACCCCGCGTTATATCAATATCATTTCGCATTTACTGTAGCATGGCTTTTCACTGCACAACATTTCGTTTAATTTAACTCGCATTTTAAGTACCATTTGAGAAGTCATAATCCACTTTTCCCTCTTTGGTGGCATCAATTCATTGAAGGTAAGCTATTTAGCATTACGTCATTCAAATTATTAAGCACTACAAAATTACATTAATATAATATTTTATTAAAAATATTATAATTAGGGGAATGAAACGTCAAATAAAATGCGAGTTAGGAAATGATCAATTTGGTTTTAGGAAGATTGTAGGTTCAATAGAAGAAGTAATGACTTTTCGACTAATTTTAGATGATAGGATAAGAAAAAACCGGCCTTCTTTCATGGCATTTGTAGACTTAGGAAAAGCGTTCGAAATGTGAACTAGAACACACTATTAAGGATTTTGAAGAGCACTGGAATAAAATATCGAGAAAGGAGGTTTACACATGACCTCTACAGAAGCCAGTCCGCAGTAATTAGAATAGAATATGAAGAAAGTAAAGCCGTAATCAAGAAAGGAGTAAGTCAAGGATACAGTCTATCACCTATACTATTTAACATATATATATAAGTCGATGAAGAAAGTTAGAACGGAATATGAAAAAGAAATCATACTCTAAGGAGAAGAAATAAAAACCCTAGGCTTTGCTGATGTTATTGAAGTATGGGGGAGCAGAAGAATACTCAGAAACCAAAATAAATATCATGAATGGGGTCCTAGAGAAAGCGTTCAATATGAGGATTAAACCAAGGTAATGGAGTGAACTATGGGAAACAGTGGAATAACAAAGGGTGTTGGGTTTTGAAGGGATATTTTGAAGGAAGTTAAGAAATTCTGCCTCTTGGGAAGCGTAACAACTAGGGATGGTAGATGTATAGTAGACAGAAAGAGTAGGATAGCACAGGAAAGGAAGGCTTTCGTGAGAATAGACTTGCGGGTAATATAAGTGTGAATATTAGGGTATCGTTGCTAAAATTGTAAATATGGAACGTGGTGTCATATGGGAGCGAAACTCGGACGATAGGAGTTGCAGAAAGGGAAAGAATAGAAGCCTTTGAAATGTGGTGCTATAGGAGAATGCTGAAAATCAGATGGGTAGATAGAATCACTAACGAGGAAGTTCTAAACAGAATAGGGGAAGAGCGAACAATATGGAGGACGTTGACCAAGAGAAGGGATAGATTAATAGGCCACGTTTTAAGACATGAGGGTCTTGTAAAATTATCATTAGAGGGAAGTGAATGGGATAATAACAGAACAGGGAGACCAATGATGGAATAACCTAAGCAGATTAGGGGGATGTGAGATGTGCTAGTTATGAGGAAATGAAAAGGCCTTCGCAAGATAGGTTAGCATGGAGGGTTGCATCAGATCTGTTTAGGGCTGAATACCACAACAACAACAATTTCTGTCTAAACTGTAATAGACGGTATCTTCCCACTTGAGGAGAGTTTCAAACACGAAAAATAGCAGTTAGCAACGCCTGCCCTATATCAGGCTCATTTCACTCCGTATAAATTCTGTTTCATTATAAACATTTTTTAAATTTATTTCTGGGAATACAATTTTATGGTGTTAATTGGGTCGACTATTCTCGGACTGGGTCTTACAAATTTCAATTCAGCCCATGATTCATTCAACAGCATTATTCGGCGTCTACGTGTAGCAGTTAGTTACAAAATCTGTGGCAATAATGGGTTATCTTCTCTACAAAGTACTACAAAAATTTGACTATTTTCTCTCTTCTGGATCTTGTCCTTGGACGTATGCCCAGTCTTCTTCTTCATCTTCAATTTCATTACAAGAAAATTTATAATAAACTATCTAATAATGAAATGACCGATATAAGTAAAAACTATTAAAAGTTCACGTACTGCATTCTGCATGGCGGGGATTATAAGATAATGGTAAATATGGATAAAGTTTTTACCTGAAGTAGATGGCGGAGCAAGCCATCGAAAATGAACGACGCTACCCGGTTGGAATTCCGAGAAAACTTTAACCAGCAGTTACACCGGGAAAACCTACGTCCCTTAACGGTAAATATATTTGCAAAATAGCTTAATTAGTAAACCTTTAATGATGGAAATATATAAAAATTTCGGAGGTTCGGCGAAGCAACCTGATCTACTAAACTCAGGACAAAACCGTGGGCGATACCCTTCATAGACGTCAAGGATTGGAAACCTGACAGCGTACCACATTTGTTAGTGAGCCGTCACCTCTGCGCCGTCTCTGTAGGACGCCTTCTTCGTCGTCAACGGTTATCCTTCTTCAGATATGTCCGGGACCAATCGTCGGTTCCCATCCGTCCTCGTCAACTTTCAAGAGCAGAATCATAATTCACAGCCTCACTACTGCGTGAAGAAACGTCGAAATGATGTTTGATAATCGATTTTCTTTAGACGAAGAAACCCCATTGTTTGAGGCAACCACATGGTATTTAAACATTCCGTTCCTTCGTGGGTCTCGATTCCCACGGGACCATGTTTACGGAAATTCCCTGGAAATTAGGGCCAGCACCAAACACCGACATGCTGACGCCAATTCCAGATTTCCAATCCTTGCTAACTTAACATTAAGAGGTAATAAAATAGCAACTACCGCGCTACAATTCCTAATATTATTTAATTAAAAAATTCAATTTAAAATTTATGGTAAAATTACTTGATGTTTTGTAAAATATAGAATATTAGAATTTAAAAAGATTTTTCCAGTAAAACATCTAAAAAGTTAAAGAAAGCTTAGTCAAACGAAGTTGGCAAGTTGCACTAAAAATCAATAAATTTTAGAGTGCTTGGTATCATTTTTATTGTAATGGGGAGTAGAATATACATACATACATACATACATACATATATATATAATAAATATTTTTTAAATAAATGGTCAAATACAATAAATAGAAATATAAACGGTCCATATCCAATGGCAAGTAACCCGCTCACTACATGTTATTCTTCCACATTGGAAGTGCGACACAGCCCTTTATAATTACGCTGACAAGATTTACTAAGTAAGATTAAAGTCATGTTCAAACTGCGCACCATCGTTGATATTTTACATATTTTTGTGGTGGTTCCTAACAAGGGAAAGCTAAACCAGATAAAATGAGTATTAAATTTGTTTTTCATATTGCAATTACAAATTAATTAATTTTTTTAAAAAGAACGAACCATCATTTTTTGAAGAGTTTTGTCAGAGTTTCTGAAGAAAACCGTGTTCTTACAGCAACCAAAAATAATAACATTTCACAATAAATGCAATGAAGGGTTGCTCTTAAAGTTTTCTTACACAAAGGAATCTTGAATTTCCTTCTGGAAAATGATTAGTCTCTTCCTTCGTACAATGTTTTACTGGTAGCATAACTTTAGCCCCTGTTTCATTCGCTTTTCTATGTTACTATACGTACCAAAACAAAGCTAACATCTAAACATGTTCCATATGGAGAAGCCTACGAGACTTTTTTCCTCGCATTCCTAAATCGTTCCCGCATATAGCAAAAAAAGAATGTGGACTAGATGGTAAAGTTGTTTTGTCCAGATTTCCATGAAATGCCTTATTTTGTATTTCCGGAGGGTTGGCAACTTTGTTACTAATGCAATCCATTATTTTGAAATATTTGTTTATTTTGTCCAGATTTCCATGAAATGCCGTATTTTGTATTTCCCGCGGGTTGGCAACATTGTTACTAATGAAATCCACTATTTTGTATTTTTGGTGGTTTTACGATTGTGGAAAATTTGTATCTAATTTCAAATCGCCTTTCTACTCCCCTTCGGTGAACTTATAAATGATTGACTGGATCGTTCCCCACAGTGCTTCTACCGCCCTCAAGAATTTTGAAATATTAAGCTGAAAGAATTCACAGCACCCAAATATTTATGTATGTAGTTCATACGTAAGACTTGTAGTCTTGTAGAAAGTGAATTATTTTTAATAATTTTACATTCACTATCCTACCAAAAATAGCCAAACCTTGAATTTTAACAGTTTACTGCATTGGTTTGCAGGTAAGGGCTTGTAAAGTTACAAGTAAAAACATTTAGCCATACTTCATTTGATGATAAATTTAACTGTAAAAAGTACATTAATAAACTTGAAAATCAGTATTTATAATAATAATATAAAAGGACTGTGATCCAAACAATACAAAATTAATTTACTCTTACAGTGACTTAGTTCACTTTTGTGGGACGATTCGTCACGGAAAATATAAATATCATTGTTGGAAAAAGAGCATTGTTTTATTTTTATATAAGAGTCTTCAATAACATCACACGTGAATTTTCAAAATTTAAGATATTCCTACTCTTTCATGATAGTGTAAAGATGAGGGGCGGATATTATTTAATGAATTTAATAATTGAGTTTAAATATACATATTTATTAATTATAATCTCAGGGTATTAATGGTTTGGGTGATCACGTGTAGCAGATCTGTTCGTTGACGAACCTGAGTTGTTTCATAGGCGTCTCGCTGTAATTTCCGTGTTGTGGAACTTATAACGGCCGGTAGACAATCGTACGAAGTCGTGCTGGCAAAGTAAGGAAACTACGCTTTTTCCTCTTTCTTCCCTGCTTCCTGGACTGATCAAAGCATGGTCTCCGCTGCCACCTCACCAATCTGCTCTCGCCGTAACTTCTATGCTGCCAATCTCCTTTCGCCACCACCTTCAAAAATCTCCTCCACCACTCTCCTTCAATATCCTCTCACCATCACTTTGCAAAATCTGTCCAATCTCTCCCAAAATTGTCTCCGCCAGCCTCTTTAAAGCCTTGTCCCCACTTATCCGACACCTATCACTAAGGTGGCAGGGATGGATATCCTCCAATCATATCCCTTGTTTCATTTGGGGAACACACGCCACCCGGTCACCAAATTCCCAGGCAGATTAAGACATTCTGAAACGGCGACGGGATGTCCGAGCTTTATGGTCCAGGTGTCAGTCGCAGTCCCTTTGTTGTTTTTCCGAGCCGCCGAGACGACAAGCGACTTTGTCATTCCGGAATATTTGGTATTTAAGTTCCCGTAAATTATAATAAAAATTTGGACGCGGGTTCTACTGCGCTACAATAGTACATACAATCATTGCTGTTTTCTCTGATAAGTAATTGCCACTCATTTACATGAAATCTAGATGTTTAAATTGAAAACCTATTAATTTTATAGTATTTGGCTATTAGATGCCATATTTACGATTTAAAGCCTCAGTGTCCCCTCATGTGAACAGAATTAGATATATATGAAAATATACCCGCAATAAGTCCATATTATGTAATATAATTTAAAATGTATTAATAAATATTAATTATAGAGCATTTGTAAAATTCATGAAGCTCAGATTATTGATATCTTAATGGAAGTCATTGGAATTATGAGCTAATAATAAATATTAGAGTAAATTACTTAGATTACGATTTTTATTGGCGGTTATCTTACATATTAAAACAAGATATTACATGAAATTTGTTAGTATGCAAACAAATATCATTACTATTATACACACACACTCCCTCCTTTTTCATGTTTAGGAATGTGTACTGGTTGGAAGTCTTTATTTCTTTAATGAATTATAGTCTTCTTCACGATATAATTGGAACAGAAAAAGTGCCAGGTGGAACGTAGCTGGAGAGTAGGAGGAAGCTACCAACGAATTACGTACGGTGATGTCTACATCTCTCACTGCTTTTGAATTAACGTTCCTCTAAGCAAAGATACACCAGAGGCGCAGACATTGGGTATATGGCGAGATTGTCCCTATTTCCCATCCTTCAGACAACCAGCTTCTTCCATTCCAGATCGAGGTATGGTGGCGGGAATGCAGCGTCTTCACAGTCAACTCTATTGCGATGACCTTAAGGACGCGGGACCAGCACTAAGAGCCCGACTTACTTATTTTAGTCTAGTATTTCATTAATTAGTAGAGTTTTCGGGGGCCTTGTTAACCTCACCCTTTCTTTAACTTCCTGTGCTATAATAGTGGAGATGCCAAACAGTCTATCTTACGTAGTCTATCAATTAAAGAAAATCAACAAATGAAACGATTTAACCAATTTGAAAAATTATTGATCACTCCATATTTAGTCACAACATATTCCTCCATGATTCACACTAACCCGTTTTTAAGGTTAATATGCGGCACAGTTATTTTCCTAAAACCGAAAAGTACATTCTCATAAATTGTGACTTGTGATTGAAGTGGATTTCTATCTGTATTTTCGGTCTTATTTACAAATTTAATTAATCTTAATGTTCCACTTACTTATTTAATTCTCTAACTCCTTACATTTCTGATAGAAATATCCGACGCATTAAAAGTAAAGTAATCATTTATGTACTTTTAAACTCGATTTTTGAGGGAAAAACAATATCATTCACCATGATTTGAGAATACCGCGGAAGTCGGGGAAATTAAATTAGGTTTGAGAAATCTAGTAAACTATATATTTCCGTTTCAACTTTGAAATTTTACGATTATCAAAATGTGGCTGCTTAATTTGGTCTCATTCAATAACTTGTACTCGTCGATTTGGGAAAAAACTAGTGAAATAGCAGGCAACTGTTACTAATCTATATGTGTATCGCAGCCAATTTAATCACAAGTAAATATTAATGAATTTTAAAACTTTAGAGCGTGATTAAAACAGCTCAACATGTTTTAGATTTCTATAAATGGTTCTTTGCCCTTAATATGGTTCCAATGAAAGAAACGACAAGTAGTTCTGTTTTCATTGCGTTTTAAAATTTTAATTAAAATTTATTTCTGACTAAATTACCTGTGTTACTCATTTATTTCACTGAAGTCAGATAAACTTTACTATTAAGATTTAGTGATATAATTCTCATGTTTATAAATATAGGCTTGTATAGCAGCATTATGATATAACAAAAATTTCTGTGGCAAAAGAAAAGATTTTCTAAGGGAACAAGTCACTATTCAACCATCGGTAACTATGATGGAAGAGAGAGATAGATGTAAATAAAAATGGGGAAGCTGATATAAAATGGAAGGGACGTGATATGGAAAATTTTTGTCTCTGCAGTCACAGACAATGGGATACGAAGAATAATATGAAGATTAAATCCAAAATTGATGGAGCTATGGGTTGCTATTAGCCACGTCCGACCCCATCGCGGTCTCCCACAAGTCGTCGGAGCTTTATGTTGGCAATAAATCGCTTACGCCATGCTGGAGTAAGGAAGTGCGGGAACGAGTTTGTATTCGAAGCACGCGCCTCGTCCCAGAAGCAACTTTTTATTGGGATAAATTGCGTCTCTGCGCTTCCACGAATGTGACAGGAAGGGGCACTCCGTCAGAAAATCAAGTCGCACAGACCACTCTCTCTAATCAATAAAACCAGTGTATGATCACGAGTAAGCCTTCAGAATTGCTTCATTTATTACGCCACCAATATCTGATGTTTCTTCACTACTTTAGCACCAGCTATCAGTTAGAATTTTATCCCATTCATATAGAGCCTTGTGGGTTATAAAAACTTTTCGTATGATAATTGGCAGCTTAAGTAAAACTTTCATTAAATTGACCGATTTGTTTCCGTATAATTTCAACCCTATTCGTCATGGGATCAGAGCTATTCAGGGATTATGGAAGTCGATTTCAATTATAACATTCAATATACATATAACTTAAGTTGTACTTCAGTCCCAGAGTGGGAGTGGGAGGGAAGATAAAGTAATTACACTAATTATTTTTCCCTCTTAACGTACCGAATAATTAAATACACTTTTTAATTTAAGTTAATGTGTTTATTTCACTCATCACCCCGATGACATTTAATTAAAATTTCGTCAGCTTAGATAGGGTAGGCGGGGGTGAAAATATAAGCGTTAAAAATGTGACCCCTTTTTCTGGTTTAATCACGTGTAAAGGTGAAACATAACAGAATGCAAAATATGGTGGAACAAAATTAAAGGTAAGTGGTGTGAGAGAAGTTGAAGAAAGTTACAGACATTAATAGAATCTAGACAAGTGGGTACCAGCCTGGGTTTTCTGAACTTACTGAGATTCCGGGAAACCTGGAGACTAGCCAGACGGGATGGTTTCCCCAAAACATCGGTGGAGTGGGATGAATGTCTCCTCCCAAAGATGGAAGATATACTGTTGATTGGTAACAAAATAATGTAGTGGGGACAAGATATTTAAAACCAAGGAAACTTTATTTTTCGAACATTCAAGATTTAAGAATTTAGTATTAAGTATTGAACATTTGCAGTAGACATATAGAGTAAACAGTGGAAATTAAAGAGTAAAAACTTGGAAAGAAAAAGAATGGAGTTTGCAATTGGCTGTGAACATTTAAATAATGGGTGGAGTGCTTGATCTTGTCTGTGGGTGCAAGAAAGAACTAAATGAGCAAAGTGCTCATGGTTCATTCAACAAGGAAGTTAAAGGGACCGGCACAACATGTAAAGACGAGCGTTGATTTCCAGCGGCGATTTCTACGCCAAGCTGAGAAAAGGTAATTTATGAGTGTGCAATCTTTTGCCGATTTCGTCCAATTCCGCGTAGAGTTGGATATTTATTTCTGTTTCTGCTAGAAGACCCGTAAAGACGTCCCCAGAATAGATCTCATATCTCTAGTTTGTAAGATATTCAATGATTGTAAATAATTGTACTAAGTTTTTAGTGTTAATAAAAATGGCCGGACTTGAAAATTAAAATGGATCCAATTATTATATTATAAAAAATATTTATATTTTATTTATATATATATATATAATTTATATCAAGTAAGACACCTTATATTCATTTCACACGCCTTATCCAAGAAAATGGTCGAACTGTATTGGACACAAAGCTAATGTTAAATAGCTTGGGTTGAGAAAATAAATAATTGTCGTCATCCAAGTCACAGTCATGTCATATTACTCTAATATTTTAGAAACCGAGTTGAATCACATTCCCAATACCAACCTTAAGTAACGGTATCAATGCAGTAACATAATTTTCAGAAAAATGCAACTAACCTTGTTGAATCACATAAAAATAAAAGTTGATTATTCATATTAAATCGATTAACGTTTTATATTAAAATCACAAATTAAATAATTACCGAACGATTTTACAGACAGTTTTTATTTTTTATTTAAACTCCATTTCGGCGCATATTCGCACCTTCTTCAGGTTTATAATATGTGAAATACATATTTCAATTTGAAAATACTTATATATAGCACATATATATAAAGGAATAAACTAACAACGCCTAAATACCAGACGGGCCATTATTTAGTCTTGTGCAAACTGTTGACTAGATAAGTTCTTAGTGCTGCTGCCTCGGACCTCACTTTGGTAGAAAGAAATTAACGATTTCAACAATTTTATAGTTTTTAATCATTGTATTTTAACAACAATTTGGTGAGTTATAAGTTTATTCCTTTATATATATGTATGTGCTATATATAAGTATTTTAAAATTGAAATATGTATTTCACAAATTATAAACCTGAAGATGGTGCAAATATGCGTCGAAACGGAGTTTAAATAAAAAATAAAAACTGTCTGTAAAAATCGGTCGGAACTTATTTAATTTGATTATTCATACTTAATATAATTCTAATTCTTGAAATCTAGACAGTGTATAGTAAAAATATTAGCAATGAAGCTCGGGTTTATCGGGCTATTAAATAATAAATCAAACAACTATATCTGGAAAGAAATATCCATCAATTGGCGGAAAAGACGGATGGATTCTAAAAGCAGCAGAACGATAGATCTATCTTCAAGGTGGTCTGTGGTAATATAATTTAGGTTACAGGAAGATGATAAACTTAATGGAATCTCCCCTTTAATAGTATCGGAAAGGATTCGAAAGTAAGGGGAAGGAATCCAAGGATTAACTAAGACCCTCGAGATATAGGTTAAGAATCCTACCCAGTATTCAGCTCAAAGGGATGCAGGGCAAACCCTAGAAAACCTTCATTTTGGTTTGGCTCTATGTACTTGTACCGCGTCATTCTGAGTTTGTTTTGGGGACGCATCATTTCCCACTCCATGCCTCTATCTGCATAGGAGGCAGCTGACCGTCTGATCCAATAGGATCAGCAGAAAGCGTCATGCAATAGATAAATGAAGCGCTCTTCATATGGACCTATTGAAGGAAGGCTGTCGAGATTGATCAAAATTCATAAATGATAGTTTAAGTTTAACATATACAGGATTTGGTGAATAATTTTTCTACGTAAGGATTTCTCGTTGTTTCCCTTAATTGCCGAGAACATTATTTCAACTTTAAATGAAAAAAGAAATTGTAATACATAACAATCAATTTGTACAATAATTTAAATTGTAAACAAAATCAGTAATACATAAAAACAGATTTAATCATATTTGATTATAATAAATACAAAAATGGCCAATACAAAATTACACATCGTTTGGTATCCGTTCACAGAACGCACACAGTATTTTTGTCTCATAATATCTGCATTAATCCCAGTAACTTTAGGGAGGTATATGATTAATGAGTAATAAAGAACAAAATTACCAGTTCTTTCTCTGAATAATGAACTTAACAGGGAAATGACGTAATTATATTAATAAATAAAATCATCTCAGCAACAGATGCAGGCGGAATTATCTCACAGTAAAGAGATACGAAAAGTGCAAATTTAATATATAACAGTATTACAGACTTATTTCAACATGGAATACTCGGATAAAGATAAAGTCTCTCTAATAAAATTAGGATAATATATCGGGAATATTCTAATTGATAGTATTTGCAATCGATAATTATGATAATTCGTATCAGTATATATATATATATATATATATATATATGCATTCGAAAAATACAATAAAAGAATTTGCATAAAAACCTCTGTTGTTTGTACAAAGAGCAGTGGACTATTCCGAATATTAATTATTAACAAATTTCCTGGTAACATTAGAGAATTAAGAAGCAATTTCTTTGCATTCAAAAGTGAGTTAATAATTTTTTTACCCAGTCACTCTTTCCCCTATGTGGAAAAATTTTCTTTACGGTTTCTTTCTCATATAATGATTAATTTCCTATTCAAAATTCTATTATTCGTACTTTTGGGCGTCAGCAATTTATTCGAATATGTATTAATTGAAACACTATCTCTATGACTTTATTTCAACACGAGTACACAATCTCATTCGTCCCGAATCCACAACTCAAGAATGTCAGAAAAGTTACGGAGAAGCGTTAAGTAGTCTGCTTACTTTCTCCAACTATTTATAATTTAAACTTCCTCACTTACTTGATATCCACTGCGACGCTACATTATTTCCTTGGCGACCAGATATAAAACCCACATGAATCAATTATGCTCCATCGAATTCTTGAAGTACATATTATAATAGTTCTGTATTCATCGTGATTATAATCAAACATTCTAACACAACGTGTACTTATTTCATTAATAAACATTATTATTTTCGTTAATACAATTTCATTAGCTCTCTTTCAATGACACTATACTAAGCTTCCTAAAGTTCATAACCATTTCTTATTATTGTACTTAATTTATAACGAATGTTACTTTCATTAATCTTTCATTACTGTAATGTTTTATAATGAAAATTATATTGATTTTGTAATGTTAAATTAAATTATAATTAATTGATAAAAAGATCTATGATTTTGTATTGTCTTATTATGTCTCGTTACGTAAATTAGTTATGGGTACTAAACAATGTTAAATGTATGAATATTTCCACATCCTTGAAGGGTTTTTTTCCTCATGAGAAAAATGAATGTTGTATTTTCTGTCCCATTCCCGCTTTGGAACCTCATCAAGTGTACAAATATAAGTTTGGTATTGATATACAAGTATAAAATAACAAATTTGGTATTGATGAATATAATTTATTTCCTGTAATTTTATGATCTTCCAATAAATGATAAAGTGAACAACGTAACTCTTAACTGTAGGTGATTATTAGAATACTAACTCATTAACTTATTCAACAATGCTCATCCTATACGTAATAATGTATTTATTTTCATTTAGTCTGACTCAAGGCGATGATAATTGGTGTGAGCTGCGTTAATACTTCATAAACTAAAACTCTAATCAATGAAACTGGAAGGCATATTAATTAACTTACTCAACAATGCTCATCCTATACGTAATAATGTATTTATTTTCATTTAGTTTGACTCAAGGCGATGATAATTGGTGTGAGTTGCGTTAATACTTCAGAAACTAAAACTCTAATCAATGAAACTGGAAGGCATATTACTTGCAAATTATGTTCGTTCGTACGATTACCGGACAGAAAGTCCAACTGTAATTCAATAAGTTTTTCAATTGTGAACAATTTTTCCTCCCCCATATCTGTATTGAACGGCTCAATGCAACATTAGGATTTGAACTTAGTTGTAACGAGCTGGATATTTTTACTGAGCCACCTCAGCATGTTCTGAGTACAAGCAGTCGGCAAATATTGTCCTTTCGGTCTTTGATCTCTCAATTTGCGCAGCAGTATATTTATTCTCAATTATAATAGTCTACAGTTTGGGTCCATCAGATGAATTGGCTTATTTTTTCCCCGAGTCTCCGGGTTTCGAGGACTGATTTGCAACGAGCTGTGTCCCTTCCCGCTTACACTTTTCCCGGGACTGCTCAATACAATATTCATGTGAGACTTGTCTCCTGCATAGCATTATCATAAATGTAAAGGAGATAGGTGCGAACGATGCCGCTATACATAAATCCATTGCATAAATACATTTGGACTATTGTCAAGGAATATGCGAGTTTGTTCATCCACTCAGAACGAACTTTGCATACCGCAGCGGGGGCGACAGAGGGGGATTAAAGTTATCCATCAGCTGTCAGAATATTGAACAGTTTCAGGAATTCTCGCAACACACTACTGATTGGCAGTCTTCTTATATCTTATTTCCTCCATCTCTTACTCTGCCTCCTCCTCTCTGTTTCGTCGTTCTCCGTCATCCTCTCCCTCTTCCTACTCACAATGCGCGCTGCAGTTCAATTTAGTCTCGTGTTCCCTCTTTGTCCTTTTTTACTTATTCCTTGTTTCGTCTCGGAAACACACACTCTCGTATACAGGATCGAAGGCTTTTAACCTCTGCTCTTGATAGTCATTTGTCTGGACGTGAGCTGCCATCTTCCCCCCCTGCCGCCATTTCATTTCGTTAGCTGTGTTTACGAGGACGTCAGACGACATGTGGTGGAGTGCGTAAGTCGAAAACACTGTTAGTGAAAACACTTTCCTTCGAAATACTCCCAAGGACAAAACAGTTTATACCTGGACTCATTACAAAACGTTAGCACACGCAAATTCTGATTTCACTCATTTATGAATGACTGAGTAGATGCATCCCAATAATTTTGAAAATGAAAAAGTAAATACAGAGTACATTAAATACTAGATTAGGCTCGAAAAATACCGAATTAGGAATCTTAAACTTGCGCATTATGTTAAGTCATATAACGCGTGTAATTTCCTTGTTTATTATTACTAATGTAATTAAGATTCTGAAAGTTTAATAATGAGTCTTTTCTAATTTTTCGTACATTTTCTGTAAGAAAATTTGAAGAAATTACCCGAGGAAGACCCAAATATTGTGAAGAAACGTCAGTTTAATTAAATAAAAACTTTGTCTATAATTGGTAGATTTATTGCATTTAATTATCTTGTTTTATAAATAAACACTCCTCACCGAAACACTTATTTATTTCAAACTATTTAATGAAAACTTTACATATTGACATCAATCGTAAGTTATTGGTGTAATTTCTTGATTTCCTTTTCATGGACTTCAATTACGGCAACTCTTATTCCACTTTTAGTTTTTGGAGAATGAGTCTTTTATGTTTTTACATTAACAAGCAGTACTCAAAATATTTACCTCCGGTTGTGACAACACACTTGTCTACAACAATGATTTACCAACAATATATTTCACTCAAAAAAAGGGGAAAAAATTATCAGCATAAGTATTGTGCACACGGGCATGTGACTTCCTGCTTGTCTAACGATGCAGTGAAGTTGTCACTGGGCAGAGATTTAAATTGTTACTGCTTCATAAATCACCAAGTTTCAAACTCAAAAATTTAAATGTTTTTAATGCTACTTTAGTTTGGAAGTTAATTTTTGCATTTACCACATCCTGATATTTGACTAGAGAAAAAAAATTATAACGGTCGCATCAACTGCCTGATCATTAGCGACCACAGTGACAACTATTTACATATTATTATACAATTATATACATATTACTTACAATTATGAATTTACCTAATGAAATACTGATAACGTATTTTTTTCTGCTCGTTACCACTTACTAATTATTTATCTTCTTTATATTTGACAACTGATGTTTGATCCTGTGCTGAAACTGCTTTATTCGTTTTCCAGCTTTCTGAGGATGCATTTTCTTTTGTATCCATACATACAAAATGCGTAAAGCTTAATTTTTATGATACAGTTTTAAAATGCAGTTTAATGTAAGGCTGTGCCATAAATGAAGTTAGCAACATTCGAATATGAAACGTAATTTACATAGTTATTTATTTACGCTAAGACAATTAGAACAAAACAACATGAAAGCTCATTGAAGACTAATCTAAATTAATCATTATAATCTAAATCAACAATAATAATTCTACAGTATTAACTAAATACATAGCAATCGAGTTGAACTGTATTCCAGTATTAAAATAGTAGGAACCACTGTATGTTTATACATGTAAAACTCCTGAAAATAAATTATGATCACTTGTAAATGAGGACATTGATATTTAAAGATCAACCAAACAAACATAAACGTTTATAATTGCCGAATAGCGTCGAATTGAAAACATTATATGCATTTTAAATAACTATTCCCATTATAAAAAATACGGAAAACGTGTTTTTACTTTTTTCTTTTTTTGAACCATATAATTTGGTTGTTCGACGGCTGAATTCACACAAAAATTTGTACATAGAATTAAACACCAGCAAACATCGGTCAAAAATATATAGTACACTTATTGAGTAAGACTGATGTTCAATGTTCAATGACCACAATTGTCGTAGACAATATTTGCATTCTGAACTTATGAAGTTCTCAATTGTCACTTTATTGCATAATTACCCTCATGCACTAAAACAGTAAGAAAATCCTTTCTATGGAAAATTATTACTTGTAGTACTTTGGATGTTAAAAATTTTGGCACCTACTTGACACGGGAATGGTAAACTTCGCGTTAGTTCGTTCGCTCGCTATTCTTCAAACACGCAAATAATTCTAACAGTTGCCAATGTTACAAAAAATATTTTTGTTAACATTAATTACAATTATGTATCCTAAATCACGCGTAACCCGCTCTGAAATACATATCATGTTAAATTTTCCATTACGATTCCATTATTTGAGACCGCAGATCATTATAATTTGATGTCAAACGAGAACGACTATAATTTTCTTAGTCTTACTTTGATGGTTAACAAGTTGAGGAACATAATGTAACGGTCTGAAATCGACTAAAGCTCCTAAATTTATATAACTGATCAACTTGCTTCTTCTTATTAAAATATTTATTGAATTCAAATCGCAATTTGACCACAAAATTCGCATCCAGAACCATGATGATTACATTGTAAGGATGCAGCACAAATGTCGTCCCTCCCCCATCCTCCTCTAAGCATCGGTTCTCGTCTCGAGCTTCAGGTGAATCTGACTTGGAGAACTGCGACGTAACTTTCGTCAATTGCAAACTAAGTGGCCTTCCGTCTCCCCTTGCGCGGTCTGGGCTAAGAGCTTTCCTCTGCTCAGCAGCTAAACACCATCAAATTCTGTTTACCGCAAATTGACAGATGCGCGGGGGGAAGGAATTGACTTATTCCGCTGTAAATTGAAGAAATGATCAAATGGCGTTCTGCTTTGAGCTGCTGCGTCAATCAGCAGTTGTCTCCCCACAGCCAATCAGCCTCCCGGAGATGGTCTCTCCTCATTTCCCCTAGGAGATCCTGCCCGGTAATGACGTGTGTCCGCCGCTTCCTGCTCAACAGAGACGAGTCTTTAAAATAGTTCCTAGATGCACCTGACAAGAAAAAACGTCAAAGAAAAATATTTCTTTAAATTCTGCTGCTGGTTTTACTACCGTATTTGGTTAGTAACTAAAACGTGTCTTGTGTAAGTAAACACTCTTACCGGAATAATCGGTGTCAATTTGATGGAAAATTAAATAAATACCTTGAAGATTTGGTTTTTTATTGCGTAAGAATTTAATTTTAAACTATGTAGTTGAAAACAATACCAGCGAAATTGCCTTTAACCTTCAAACAGGTCTTCCTATTGTTGCATTCTTGTTTAAATTTACTTCATAAAAATAAGGAATGGTTTTAATTGTTGACTGTGAACTGGGAGGGATCATTAAATAAATGGATAGGGTGGTCTAACAAATGTTAGGCACAGAAAGAGTTTTCTCGTTATGCAGACCGTCTTCGTCGTCAAGCTTCTTGGACATTCTAAACGTAATGACTGTATTAACCTTAGTGATGAATAAAAATAAAGAATTTTGAATCCAAATTTTTCGCTACTTAACACTCGAACGACTTGGTGGGGTGATTTTGACCGCCATAAATATAATTCCCTTTGAAAATTTTTTATTTGTTGACGATATGTGCTACAAAATTTTTGTAATTTAGCAAATCTGTCTCATAAGTAATATTTTATAAATATATCTGTAAATCACATAAAACCCCTACGCTTTGCCGGCGATATTGTAGTATTAGGGGAGTCAGAAGATTTGGAAGCCATAATAAATGTCATGAACGTGGTCATGGGGAAAGAGTTCAATATGAGGATTAATAGAGGTAAAACCAAGGTAATTAAGTGTAGTACGGAAAACAGAGGAATAACAAAGGGTTTTATATTGGGAAGATATATTTTGACGGAAGTTAAGTCATTCTGATACTTGGGGAGTTAATAACTAGGGATGGTATAAGTATAGTAGACATAAAGAGTAAGGTAGCACAGCCAGGAATGCTTTCCTTAAAAAGAGGAATTTCCTTACGAGTAATATAAGTGGCGTTATATGGGTGTGAAACGAGGACGACAGGAGTTGAGGAAAGGAAAAGAATGGAAGCCTTTGAAATGTTGTTCTATAGAAGAATGCTGAGCATCAGATGGGTGGATAGGGTAAATGACCAAGAAGTTCTAAGCAGAACAATATGGAGAACGTTGACCAAGTGAACGGATAGCTTAATAGACCGTGGTTTAAGACATGGGTCTCTTGTAAAATTAGCATAAGAGGGAAGTGCGTGGGGAAAGAACGAAAGACTGAGGAAATACGATATGCATATTAGGGAGGATGTTGGATGTGCTAGTTACGCTGAAATGAAAAGGCTTGCGCAAGATATGTTAGTATGGAGGGTTGCATCAAACCATTCTTAGTACTGAATACCACTAAAAACAACAACATATATTTTTAAGCAAGAGAGTAATTTTTTTTAATTTACTTATTTTAAGATGAGTGAACCTTGCGGTCATTAGCGAATGAGAGGAGAGTATTTCAGACTAGAATGTCTAGGCAAAGTCAATTTAACCCCGTGTTCCTTCTTCTTTCCCATCGTCTTATTCCCTAAGTATTGACTAAACGTTTCTTGGCATAACAATTAGTAAACCTCTCACAGATATTTCCTGGTTCTAGACTAACAATTCCGGTCCAATTTTATCGCAGGTATTTCTTCTCAAATTGACTGAGTTGGGGATGCCTCGTACTATCTGTTTTCTTCAAGGTTCTCACTACCGAGGCATCTTCATCTATTTTAGGAGGTGAACGTACAGGGGTCGAAAACCTGGGGCATATGGCAAGAGTTGTCCGCTGATCCCATTGGATCAGTCGGCCAACTGCCTCCTAAAACTGGTGGAGACATGGAGAAGGGAATGCTGCGACCGCACAGGAAACTCGTCTCCCGTCATTCGGAAGGGCGTGAGAATAGTACCCATTGCTTGACATACCTGATGCAGGTTTTCTAGGGTAGGATCCTTAAACCATAACCCGGGGGCCCTAGTTAGCTCTTGGCTACCTTGCTCTACCTTCCGCATCCCCTCTTTTCAATTCTCTTCCTATTAAAGAGGAGTTGCCTGTTTCAAAATCACCCTCATGTAGCTTGTTAACCCCCCAAAAAAATGTATGTACATAATGTTTCGGATAGTTCTTTCACAACTAATAAGAACTAATAAGAAAAGCAATGCTCTAGATTGAATACAATTAGACATTATGGCATTCGTCCAAGGTACATTTAAAGAAACCGTTGAGCTGTGTATAATTACGGGTAGTCTAAATATTTATTTACCAATTTATATAAATAGTGATATTATAGATTCTGGTAATAAATTCCATATTAGTTTGGTATAACTGTTGTAAAACAAAAGAATGCTTTTTATTTGATATATAGGTTCAGTAATTATCCTTATATTATTAATTGTGAAAGAACTTCCTTAAACATTATACACATACATTTTCGTTCTACACTACTATTTAATTACTAAATAGTTTTCTGACTTAAAAATTTACAATAAATAAGCAGACGGCCAAAACGTCAGCACATAAATTTATCACTATTTTTTCCCAAGCGGCGTTTCGTCTCCATTTTGAGACCTCCTCAGGCGTAAATTTATATGCTTACTTTTTTATTTAATATTTAGTTACATTACAGTAAGTCACTGAGAGCCAATGAGTTAATATTAAATATAAATTATACATCAATAGAAGTATGTACATTATACGAAGATAATTCATTAAAGGTGATGTTTTCTTGTCTGCGATTTATTGTGATACCGATTCTTCAATCGTATAACTATTTATCAATCATAAAAAACGTGTACAGTCCCTCATTGAAAGACCTTTAAATGGTCTAATTAATCTTTTCCGGCACCCATCTGCTGTTTTCGCTAGTTTATTGCAACATGTTCTTAGAAAATAACTTCTCCTTAACAGCATGGATAATGTATCCGGTTCGCACCAGCTACAAATGAAACTTAATTCTAACCGTCAACTACACGCAAGGAGAGTTTCTGGTCGAAAGCCTAGCGAGATGTGAAATATGAAGCTATTACATTTCTTTGCACGAGTCTAAATTTTAAAAAAGCACACTTTGAAACAAAGGTATTTTCACTCCTGACTTCAATAATTATTGAGATCGCGAAACGACATAATTGATAAAATAACCTTCCCCCATGCATGACTAGACTTACATTGATATAAGACAATCATATTTTGGATTTAAATTTATTTCGAGACTTGACTGACCATGGATTTTACCTGTGTAGTATAAATCCAGTTTTGCAGTTGTTCGAACATAATTGGCGACCTGGTAGATGCTTACTGACTCACTCACGATTTCCGAATGAGGTATAAATCGGTTGAATACCAAGAGTTCTTTTATAGTTAGACTGATTTGGTCTTAACCACAAGGCAAAATCATAACAGTATATAAGCTAATTTGTCATCTTACCATGTATAATTTAATCTTGCATTACATTTTAAGAGATATAAATCACAAGAATTAATTTCCTTAATAACTATATATTGCCTATTCTAATTTAAGGTTCCATCTATAATTATTTTGAAATATAGATAAATACGAATAGAATGGCTTTAGAATAAAATTTATTGGTTGATAAATATTGAATAAATGCATACAGAAAAATTTAGTACATGTGATTAATTTTAAAATAATAAACCAGCAGTGAACGACTTATAGTTAACAATTAACAAATTCCTTACGGAAAGGTACTGGCCAATAATTCAGAGCATATGTAATATCAAAGATCGACTTCAGTGTCTACAATGACATTTAAATCAATACACACATAAAATCACTACGTTTCATCTCAAAATTGAGAATTCATCAGATGAAAATAATAACAGTCGACAAATGACGAGTCATTTTGTTTTTCGTTTTTTTAAAAACGTATTCTTCTTTAAAGTTCAATTTTTCTATTTAAAAATGTGAAGAAAATTTTATATATAAAATATGTCAATCTATATTAATTTAATGAAAGATGTAATTAGATTTTCTAATTGTCAATTTGGCTTGAAAATATTTGTTGAAATTGATTAAATATTCTATTTCTGAAGTCAATTTGCTACTAATACTCCATGATTTTCTTGTTAAATAATTATTGAATATTACCAGATTGTGTGATAGATGTAAACACTTGGTTGTTTCCGGTAGGATGCATTTCTGGAAGATGAGGAAAATACTTTCCGAGAAGTCCGAAGTCTGTGAAGTTTCTATGCATTAAAAATGTATTAAAATTTTATTTTTATTAAAAGTTTTATACTAATTTTTAGGCGCTGAAGCGTGTAGCATTCCTTTTTTTCACTGAACAATCTTTCTCCCTCCCTCTCTCTCTCTTCTTCTTCTTCCTATTCTTTATCTCTCTGTTCCTCTCCATCTCTCAACCTCTCACGCCCCGTCTTCATCACCATTCCTTCCCTCTCTCTCCTTCTCCTTCTCCCTATCCATCTCCATCTCTCCATTTCTCTCCCTCTTTCTCCAAATCTCTCTTCATCTCTTTATCTCTCTCCATCCATCCCCCTTGTCTCCTTTTCCATCCCTCTCTCTATCTTCTACCCTCTCTCTCCCTCTCTCCATCCATCTCCCCTTGTCTCCTTTTTCATCCTTCTCTCTCCCTTCTTCATCTCCTACCCTCTCTCCCCTTCTAGCAATCTCTCTCTCTCTCCATCCCCCCACTATCTGAGGGTCATCGTGAGCCATCCACAGAAACCTATCGCTACGCAGAAGTATAATTTCGGTGTCCGCCTTATTGTTATTCATCCCAATTACTAAATTCAACATTCTAAATCCATATCTCATAGTTTTTGTGGTGAGAAGAATATGATACTTAATCGAAGCGTATGATAATGCGTTGAGGAAGAAAAAAATAATTATAGTGAACAATTCGAATTAATTTATTTATATGGAGAACGTAGGTTTTCCCAGAGTAACTGCTGGATAAAGTTTTCTCGGGACACCAGCCGGGGGACGACGTTTACTTGCCACAACGTTTCAACGGCTGTCACCCTCGTCTTCTTCAGGTGAAATATTTTTGTCTATCCATCAACATGATATCCAGCTGCATGATAAACAAATTATTCCATCTTGAATTGAAAAACTTACAGAAATAGATAAGCTGTGGCTAGGTACTTTTGAAAGGAAATTTCTTCGAAAAATATATGGACCTGTAAAAGTAGGATAGATCTGGAGACCAAGTTATAATCATGAGCTGTCTCAAATGCATAAATCGCCATATATTATACAGTTAATAAAGGTTTCCAGATTGAGATGGGTGGGCCATGTTAAGAGAATGTGTTATGAGACTGGGTATAAGAGCTGGTGGACTAAAGCAAATGACAGAGACCAATGGACGAAAACCCTGAAGTAATCCGAGGCCCGTTCTGGGCTGTACAGCTACTGATGATGATGAATGGCAAAAAAATGAAAATATTTTTAAAAGTACATAAATATATACATTTGTGTATGTCTTACGCATTACACCGTTCCAATGTAATTTTCAATATCGTTGTAAATAACGAAACCCATGCTAAGGTTCAAATACTTGTATTAAAGTTTTCTACGCTAAGGTTATTGGTAATATTACATTTTATACTACAAATTCTAAACACAGAAGCTTTACAGAGGAAATTATGATTTGTAAATCGTTTCTTTTCTCAGAATCCCATGGCAATTGTATTAGTTATTAAATTAAACCTATTTCACCCCAGAGAAAAATATCGTATTGACACCGGAGGAACTATATTAATTTATTCGTAGTGCGTATTCCACTTACAGAAGTGAGTTAGTGGGTGTACGAGGACGTCACTGACTTGGAATTCGCCCACTGATTCCCAAATTGGTGGGCGTGTCGGTCCGTACTTAGGGTACTAAAATAGAACGACTGGGGCCGGAGTTCAGGGTGTCAGAGGCCGTTAACTTGCTGTAATTGCTGCCACAAACACTGCACTTGATGAACTTTCACCTCGGAATCTTTCGGAGTGAGCCAGTCAGCTGTTCTCGTTCAATCTCCGAAATAGGAGCTTAGTCAATTTAATTGCCATCAAGTGCTTCGTAAGACTTTATTTTAAGAGACAGACTTTATTTTAAGAGACAAAGAAAATTAGCTTTATTAGACGCAATAAAATAAACGCGTAGGACGTGAGTCATGTGCGTCTGACGGAAGTGTAGCTAAGGCGACCCTTAGCACTTGGGTTGAATAACAAGTTACAAGAAACTATTTCCACCTTACAAACAGCCATAGTTATGGAAATGGGACTTCGCCAAATTAAAATAAAATTCGTGAAATATTTTTTTCGTATATTACGAGTCTAATTTGAATAGAACCTAGACCAAGATACGAGAAGAAAATGATAAATATTTATTATAAAATTAAAATTTCACCTTTTGAGGAAAATTCCATTAGATTTTCCGAATCTTTACACAAATTTACAGTTCATGCTAGCTTGTGAGGCGGTTATCTAGGCTGATTGCAGTGGTTCAAACACCATATTAGCTTCCCACTACTCTGAGATTCACATATCTGAATGAAACATACGATTGTTATTAATTCAAGGAAAGGAATATTGACTTTCTATCACCTCAGAAAGTCTACAAATGTCAGTAAGTTGTTTCGAAGCATGATAAGAGGAGCCATTACAAGTCATTCACCATCACTATATTTATTACAGGTGCTTATTAAACAAAATGTTATACATAATAAACATAATAATAAATACAACAATAAAACAAATTTATGTTATCTATGCGGGATTTTTAAGAACACTTCAGAACCTCAAAACTTTAAAATACTATAAACTTTACAATTTCATTATATAGCAAAACAGTGAATACGTAACTTTTGTCTACCTTCCACATACTTTATTTTCAATTCCTTCCTATGCTACTAAATGGGAGTTGCCTATTTCGGGACTACCCTCATGTAGCCCTGTTACCCAAAAAAAACCTTCGGAAACGTGTAGAACTCGACTTTTTATAGTATTTTACTATAAACATGATAATACGCTGAGACGTGCAAAGACGAAGTTTGTGAGGTGCCTGTCAAACCTACGCGATTAGTGAAGACCCTATTTACTCTTCATTACACACCAAGTGGACTTCTGTATAAAGACTCCCATTTATTTTATTTAAAAATATTTAATATATTCATTTTACACCCTATTACAAGAAAATGACACCAAATAATCTATAATCTACTGAATTAGAGTCCAAAATATCAATTATATTTGGTGCAAATTAAAAGTAACATTATTTATAGTCGCGAATCATTATTAAAAATTGTTTCGTATAATTCTTTTGTAATAGTGTATAATACTTATACATTAAACATTATAAAATAAAATGTATAATAACATAAATGAAAGTTTGATATGTAGAAGGCCACTTGGCATGTAATGAAACGTGAATTGGACCTATCCTAATCCCCTAGGCCTGACAAGCGCTTCACAGAACCCAATATCTCTGGGTTATTCTGAGAAAATGAATGTAGATAATCCATAATATCTCATTTTTCTTCAGGCTGCCAATTTCTAGACATGGTTAAATGTTAAGAGCAAAAGTTTCCTTTATAATGAGATATTCCTGATTATCCTTAAATTAAAATAATCTTAATATCTGAAATTAAATATAATTGTTAACATGACGTCACTATTAAATTATTATTAATAATTATTTACGTTTGATAAAACTTATAAATTTGATGACTGTACGAGGGAAATTCCAGAAGAACGGTCTCCTATATTTTTAGAAACAAAAATAACCATTCATTTTTATAATAGTTACATTATTTATAAGGCTGAGGAATCCTTTATCGTCATTGCAGTCGATGTATTTTTGTTGACCCTGTGAAAGTTTTACAATGCCCATCTCATACCAGTTATCCACCACGTCCTTCAGGATGAGTTCAACCTCATTTTTCACCTCATCGTCGGAGCATAACCACCATCCAGACAAATGATCCTTCAACTTAGGAAACAGGTGGTAGTTGCTCAGTGCCAAGTAGGGTGGATCATGATGTTCCAACCAACGTTTTGCCGGGGATTAACGGTTTGACATGGGACTTTTGGGCGGTCGTTGACGTGGAGAATTCTTACGCCCTTGCTTAACATTTGTCTTCTCCGGTTCTAAATTGCCCCACTGAGATTTTTCAGATTTTCACATAACTTTGCAGTCTTTGTTGTTGTTTTAGTAGGCAGGAGGTAAGTGGTTCATTGGATATATCTATGGATATAATAAATATATAACACCAAAATTTATCACAATGTTATTTAATATTTAGTAATTAATCACACAACGTTTGATAAGATTACAACAAACAAGCTTGCCATTAAAAATATTTTTAAAATAAATGTTATTTGCGTACTCTTGGCCTCCTATGCGGGCAAGAGTACGCATAGTGGCGGTTAAGAGCACGCACAAACATTGGTCACTAATAAATGGCCCACTGCCTTCGTAAGCGGAGCATTACAGTCCTAGCAAATACGTCACTGGATGCAGTTATTGTAAAACTATTCTCAATATCCTCGATGTATTCATCATCATCAGTAGATATTTCAGAGATACTTGTTCTGGGTTTTGGGTCAAATTTTAAACATTTTTTGACCTTCAGATTATCCTTTTATTGATGTGTATCGTTTAATGGCTTTATTTGAAATCCTTTTTGTCTTTCCCTCTGCTTTTCTCTTTTCCATTTGTTCTTTTTCTTCTAATCCATTATTAAACGGTGAAGAGATTATTTCTGACTTCTTTGAAAGTCTTTTCCTTTTATCTTCCTTTTTCTTGAGGTTAGGAAGCGGTAAAAAGGAATGAATTTCGGAAACAGGTTTCTTGTAATTTAAGCTTTCCACGTTTAGAATGGCTAGGTTTCCTTGTTGTAAAACTATGACAACTGGTGCTTACCTTGTGTCGTTAAGAATCAGCGAAAGTTTCATTTGACGGTTTCTTATATTGAGCCGGAATATAATTTGTTGGTCCTTAAATTCATCTGAAATCTGCTCTGTTCGGTTTTGAAGATGAGATGGAACCTTATTTTGAGATTGGTAAAACTAGAAGAGGTATAATTGTTGTAAAATACGAAAGGAACATAATTTCATCATTTGTAAGGTGAAAATAAGTATTAACAAAAGAACTGTGGAATAAAACGAGATAAAATGGCCATTCAAGAACAGATGTAGTTTGTGAGGCAAAGGTTAGACCTATGCAGTACTGCGTACTCTTGGCCTCCCACGTAGGTTTCTTTTTTTGCAAAATCATCACTTGATGCCTACACCGAGCAGACACTAAACCGGAACTGGCCAAAAAAGTAACTAAATAAATGTTTTTTGAAATGATATGCCCACAAAATTATAATTCATTGTCATATGCCTCGAAATTCATAGATGTTAAACTCTAATTATTACATACAGAAGTAACAAAATTATATTTTACCTCCTGAAATCCAGAAAATAGATCTCATGACCTGAAGGACATGGCAACGAACTGGTGTAACACCAATTAATATGCCTCGAAATTCTTAGATTTTAAACTGTAATTATTACATACAGAAGTAACAAAATTATATTTTACCTCCTTAAATCCGAAAAAAGCAGAAAATAGACCCCATGACCTGAAGGACATGCCAACGAACTGGTGTAACGCCAATTACAAAAATGCATCGACTGCAAAGATAGTGTAGAAAAATATAGCATTCACCAACCTTTAAAATGAGGTAACAATAATAGAAATTACACGGTTGTTTGTGTATCTAAAAATATAGAAGGCATTACTTTTGGGAACGTCCTAGTATATTCCTAGTAATAGATTCTATGATATAGTTTGGTTAGTAGTTTGTCTGATGTCGGATATCACAAACATAAATAGTGATTGTCTATAATGAAGTTTTAATTGAAATTTTCTTGTTTTCCCATCAGTCACGGTTTTATCCTACTTTCCACCTTCTTTATAACACTATACTTGTCCCATGCAGGTTTTGAGAAGTGACACTTTTAGTACTATTTTTTTACTTTATTTAAAATGAACTTATCAAATTGAATGATGAGTAAGTCCCGGGCGTAGTGTTTGGCCATCCCTGTCTGCCGTGGCGCCGGTTTGATTGTTTGATTGCCCTTAGCGTCACCACGTTGCCCCTACAGAATGCCTCCAGTCACGAAGAATGCATTCTCTAAACGGAATAAATTAATGAGAAATTTGTCAGATATATAAAACAAACAATTTATTAATTAGCCATCAATTTCAGCTATTTCAAATATTTTTTTACTCCTTGGAATCTCCTACTTATATTTTCCCACGGATCATCCACCAACTTTACCAGATATAGGTGTCACTGAACTGCTCTGCTCATTTATATATGCTGTGGTGGTATTCAGCCCTAAGACTGGCCTGATGCAACCCTATATGTAACCTATCTTGCTCAAGCCTTATCTTTCCACATCCTCCATAATCTGCTTAGCGTTTTCCGTCCTTAGCCTCCCTCTTCTGTTCTTACCCCATACACTTCCTTCTAATGCTAATTTTACAAGTCTTTCATGTCTTAAAACGTGGCCTATTAATGTATCCTTTCTCTTGGTCAACGTCCATATTGTTCGCTCTTCCCCTATTCTGCTTATAACTTCTTCGTTAGTGATTCTATCCGCCTATTTGATTTTCAACATTCTCCTATTCTTTTCCTTTATGAAACTCCTACCGTCCACGTTTCAAACCCATACAACGACACTCCATATGAACATTTTTAGTAATGATAACCAAATAATCACACATATTACACGTAAGTAAATTCCACAATTTTTTAAGATAAGAAAATGCATTGCAGCTTTTTAATTCCCTGATTATCCTACTTTATGAAACCTGGTCATCTTGGCTTACGTCTGTCACAACTCTAACTAAACTTCCTTGTGTTGCAGTAGTGTGCCAAAAACCATGCAAATGCGACTAAATATTAGCTCAACTGAAAAGTGCAAGGGTGCCACTGGGCATATTTTTCTCTCGGGAGAATGTGGTTTCTCAGGTTTTTTCAAGGTTCTCATATGCCGAGGCACCTTCATCTATTTTCGGAGGTTTATGTTCTGGAGTCGAAGACCTTGGCCGTAAGGTAAAAGTTGTTCCCTGATCCCATTGTATCAGTCGCCCAACTGCCTCCTAAAACTAACGAGACACGGAGAAGGAAATGCTGCGACCCCACAGCTAACTCATCTCCCGTCATTCGGAAGGGCGTGAAAATAGTACTCAATAGCCCGACCTACCTGAAGCAGGTTTTATAGGGCTTTCCCTGCATCTCTTTTAGGTGAAACACCGGGTAGGATCCTTAAAACATAGCCTGGGAACACTTGTCAACCCTTTCTCACCCTCCTCCCTTTTCAATTCCCTTCCTGTGCTATTAAAATAGAGTTGCCTGTTTCAGGATCACCCTCATCTAGCAAGTTAACCCAAATAGAAAATATAATGGTGGGGATCTCTTGTTCTTTATCTTAATATGTATACTCGGTTCAAGTTCTTGTAAGAATACTTGCACCCTTCAAATCAGTTAATTGACTCTGTGTATTTTCCGGCTTTCAATATATAATTTTATTCATCCTCTGACATCCTTGTGAATATTATGGCAGAGAAATTGGCATAGAAGTAACTACTATATTCTCACTATTTTTTCAATAAGTATGAAAATAAATAATCTGAAAATTATTATAATTTGTTGCAATCAGCACGGTACATTCGTCAATAGAAGAGAAATAGTCAGAACTGACAAATATTTTTCGTTAAAGCTGTGGCTCACACTGTCCATAAATGGTGAAGTAATTAATTTGTCAACTAACGTATAAATGTAATTTAAAACAAAACCATCACATTACGTTGACACTAAAACACTTTATTTTACTTTCGTATCAGTATAACTAAAGTTTGATGCATGTTTGCCGTTGAATGCTGTACTGTCTACAGAAGCCCTCCTAAGTAGACTGTGTCTCTCACCCTTGCTATGTTTTACCTTGCAAGTCACATGCGGGGTCATTATACAATTTAAGAGCGGTCCAAGATTACGTCACTCGAGAAGCTGGGCGTCTCCCATGGCGAGTACTTGGTAATATTAACTGTTTGTCTTCCCACATCAAGCTCGATGAAAGATAAACGACCCAAAACGCCCACCAGCACGTACGCAGTAGGACCACTCTTTGAGGTCTCAAGACGGTTTTTTTAAACAAATGGATACAATTTAGTCAACGAGTGGAAGAGGAAATGTAGTCTTAAAAACGATGTACGAAATTAATTCACATGTGAGAGGGAGACCAAGGGCGGAAAAAAATCATATACACTACAATTACATATCATAACATGCAATTTATCGCTTACAAATCTAAAATAAAATTTTTCCATATTAAAACTGTGTAATAATATAAGACTGACGTTATTTATGCACACGTCAAGCGGGCTGTAAATACTTCTTAAAATATTTTAAGACGGTTAAAATATTGTAAACCTGTACTTTCTTTATAGCTTAGTAGCTGGAATAACCATTCTTCAAGCGGATATGACAAAATTGAGCACGGTCCTTAACTTTTGACACAAAGATTTGTCTAAAGAATATATTATTTATAGAATAAGGTTTCCGATTATTTTGATTTTTTAAACACGTTTCTGATAACCCATTTCTCCTATGAATCTATACCCACTAACAATATCTAACGCGTAAAAAGTTAACAGGGTAGTTTGACTCGAAGTTTCAACTTCTCCAAATGGTGGACGTTATTTTAAAACAGCCTTGAAGTTATTTACAGCTTCAGAGGAAAAATGTTCAGCAGTATTTGTGCAAATAAATCAAAATCCTAGTCCAAAAAGTTAAAATCAGGTTTAGCAACAAGCGACACTTTGTCTCCTGTTGGTAGATAACTGATTAATATTCCTGAGAACCTTATTACGCATAAGTAATGAAGTGTGATCTAAATAAAATTCAGCGCTGCAGAGAAGAATTCGGACGACTGCTTTTAGATCACTCCATTTAAAAGTTTTTTTGTGATTTAAAGACGAAAATAGACTTATAGCAAATTTATTTTTATATTAATTATTTCTAAACTCCTCATTCAAATCAGACGTTTAATTTAATTAATTTACTTGTTCTTTGAGATTTTAGCTATATTCTTCAAAAATATTTTTATCTTAAAAAGTAATATTTGTGGGCTTAAACTTAATATATTAACGTCCAATATTTATAGTTAAAATAATTAGTATAATGTATAAAAACTTCTTCTTCTTCCAATGGCTCAACAGCCCTCTAGAGGGCCTAGGCCTACCGAGGCGGCTGCGGACTGTCATCTGGCGTGACACATTCCGAATTTGGGGTGATACGTGGTCAGTGTATCCATTCCCCATCACCCTTAATCCAGGTCCTCGTGACCAAGACGACACAAACATCTAATCCCACACCAGGATTCTAACCCGGGACCCCTGAGTTGTGAGGCTGCAAATATATAACAACTAATGAGACAAATTCAATTATTAACATTACACTGTTGAAATAATAAATCCAAACTAAAAATTGAAAAGTGACGGTAAGTTTTATAAAAACTTATATTTTATATTCCTTGCTAACACACGTGATTAATCAATTAGTCTATCGGATTTCCTGATAAAACATTACTCATTCATAATTCAGGAATAAATTTTTAGCTATGAAAATAATCTTTGTCATTCAGTAATATCGCATTTAGGAAGGAACTCATAACAGTGTGCATAATATTATCCACATATTCCAGGGTTTCTATAAAATTTATTATATAATATAAATGAAATTATGAAATAAGTCAGTTCTGAATTCTATATGTAGGTAAATATCAATTAACTCCTTTATAGAGCTTATATATCTTTTCTTTTTATTTATAAAGGTCGCATCGACAGCCTAGTCATAAGCGACCACAGTGACAATTTTTTACATATTATTTTACAATTATTTATTTACATATTATTTACAATTAAACCGTATATTTTTTCACATTAATTTATTTCACAAAGATCTACAGAAGCTTTTGGCTATGGACATAGTCATCGGCTGTTAGGACAAAGGTTTACATAAGAAATTGAATTTATCAGATAATTACATTGTCAAACTTTGACAATGTAATTAACCGATTATGGCCACAGCTGAGAGCTTTTGTAGATATTTGTGAAATTTATCCATGTGAACAAATATTAGGTTAATTAAGGTATTATCAAAACTGGTTCACTGAAAACAAGTTATTACCAAAAATAAATATTAATATGTTACAAATAATCAATAACATAACAATATTAACCATTTGCAAAGTTTATAATGAATAAATATACATTTAACTATCGACGTCGACGTTTTGAAATCAGTAAGTTACTTAATTAACTGTCACAATTATGTCAAATTCTACCTATTGTATGAAACGTATTCCGCTATTTATAGAATCTGAAGAAGTTATGTAGGTTCTCAATTTAGTATTTAGAGAAACATGAGATAAAAATAAATATTTATTTGTAAAAGATAAAATGATTCATGTCAAACGATTGTTCCACTTTTATTATTTAGTAGACATTAAAGTCTAATTCTAATGCAACAGTTTAATAAATCTTAAGTATAATTATATTATATATAAATCAACGGTTCCATATTAAAATAATTTAATGGAGCTCTAAACAGATTTTAAGTGAACATAAGTTGTAATTCAAACATATTATTTTTAGAATATTATTTCCAATATTTACAAAGTAAATATTTATTAGCAACACGTAAATACTAATATTTACCAAACAATAAAGCAATTCAACGAAACGAAAACGTAATCAGTTTTCCCGTATCTCAATTATTTTTCCATTTAAACGCCATTGATTAATTTTCTTGTTTTTACATATTTTCATTTATTAGACGTTATTTTTCAAACGCTACTTTTTAGATGATAGGATAAACATTTAATCGTGATATTTCCATGAGAATATTGGCAGCTGTTCAACTGCACAAAGCAGCTGTCGGCATTGAGGACAAATCAAAAGTACACCAATCAAAAACTACTCTGCGCGCTAACAAAACTTCCCTTCCCGCCTGAAAGTGAATTACGTAAATGCAGAAACCGAATTTTCCAGGCAGTCAGTCCACTGCGCCATCATTAATCAGTATTAGGGAAATACTGGTCGTTTGCAGCCACCGATTAGCAAACATCGGACGCCGTGGATTTACAAAAGAGAATCTGACCTGGCGGATTCACAAAAGGGCCAGGGGTCTGCTCTACGCCGTTCCGAAACATTCATTAATTACGTGACCAGTGCCAAACTGCCATTGCGAAACTCCTGCCCTCCAACGGCGCGGAAAATTTCATCAACGGACACGGTCTGCTATAGAAACGTATGAAGCCTGTCTGGGTGGAACATGACACTGTAAACAGAGCTTATTGGAAGAGAACAATCCGTTCCAGACTTGCTCAACACTGTGAAATCAAATGCAACAAAAGATAACGTAATCAGAAAAAAACTCACTTAGTTCCAAAATGTATAAATCATGCCTTTAATGTGTTATCATTGTTAACAAAAATATATTAAAGAAATCTGAACGATTACTGAAGGTAGAAACGTGAAATTTAATATATATTCTCAAGGTCATGTATGAAACCCACTAATAAAAATTTATCAACCTACAGAACAAAAGTCATTGTACAGATGCCAGACTATAAGTATATTGTAACTATAAGAATTAATGGTTATCTTTGAAGACTAGTTTTAATTCCAAGCACACTGATACTGTATATAAACTCTTAAAAACAGAAATTATAAACCTAAAACCACATAAGAAGCGAAATGGGGAAAGGAAAAAAAAGGAACATTTGAAACAAAAAAGTGAATAAATGGCTGTTTCGTGAAAAGCCTCTGAAAGACCTTACGTAAACCCTATTCGGAGTCCTAAAAGACACGTTTTTAAGACGAAACATATAGTGGATGTTGGGGCGGAACGGGACACTTACTGTTTAACAATTTTTGTAAATATATGGAAAAGAAATATCAATTCATAAATATATAAATCATTAATTTATTCTATTATTTACTTAATCTAATATGCATATAACTCAAAACAACGCATTTAGATTTTTGATGAATTTTTAAAAAGTAACTTAAAAATCTCCCGTTCTGTCCTGAGGGGTGGGTATAGAATATTTTGAAATTACAATGAATACAATAAATTTAAATTTAATCTAAGACAAATATTCTTTCTTATACATAATTTTCGTTTCACAATGAGTATTTTTTTTGCAACTGAACAGTCTTTTTCCTTTTTCTCCGTTCCTCTTCTTTCTTTTTCTATTATTTTTGGGTGCAACATCCTGTAAATTATGCTTATAAGATGTCAATTCATCCATTTCATCTTGAGAGTAACATCAAATTTTTCCTTATACAATAGTAACACGTTCCACCTCGCACACAAGTTTTAGTTTAAGGTTTCTCACCGATACTTAATACAACCAGATTTAAACCTAACACGTAACTTATATACAGATAAATACATCTGCTTTACCATTATATACCATTGAAAAGTTAAAAGCGAGCAGTTTTGTATTTATCATCTGTCGAAACGCTGCAAAAATTGTAAATTGGCAGTTGTCAGATGCCAAAACAAGAGTGCATTCACAAGGCACAGTAATAACTTTGTTAATTCTGCTTCCGGGTCTTCTTCCTTGTCCAGTTAAACTGTTCCATCCGTATTTATTAAACTCCAACACTAATTTTTTTAAATTGCGAAAACTTTCATCCGAATATTGTACAGTTATTTTTCCAAGGTATATAGCTAATACGCTAATTTGTGGGACGCCAGAGGAGTTGGGGAAGGTTTCGGAGAAATGATTGTTAATTTTGAAAGAGTACGAGCAGTTAGTAAGATAATTTGAAAGGATTCTGTAGAGTGTGTTGTTAAGTTCATTTATTATTTTGGATGAGAGGGATGGTTGATGGACTTTGTCGAAGGTTTTCTCTGCGTCAATAAATACACCAATGCAGGAATTTCGATTTTAGAATGCATTGTTGATAAAGGTGGTGGCAGAATGTAGTTGGTGAAAGCACGAATGTTTAGGCTCCAGCACTACCCATCCGAAAAAATAGGGTATCCCGTCCTACACCGCTATCTCGTTCCGGACCGTGCTTTCAGTACTCCGAATAGGATTTATGAAAATACTTTCAGTGACATTTCACGAAACCAACTGTTCTGGACATTTTTTGCTTTAAATGTTCTTTTTAAGTTATAAAGAGTATCTATCTACTACCAACTTGATGTCTAGTTGAAATATCTATCTGAATGAAAGTCTAGCATGTAAAAGGAAATGTAGGGATTCTCACAGGATTTCATTGAACAAACAAAACGTATCCTAAAAACAAAAATTTCAATTCAAGTGTCTATTTCCAATTATAGTAATTATTAATTTTACGTATTATATTTGGTAGCTTTGTCTGATGTTTAAGGTCTTCTTTTTAGTAAATTTTTCAGTCGCCTGAGCTTGTCTTTCAGAATTCTCTTAATAACATAAGTACCTGACGCAACAAGGATTACTGAAGCGTTATGTGTTATTCATTATATCGCCTAATTTTTCCTGTTTACTAGCAACTTCCTAATGTAGAATTACGGTTTTCATTTTTTTTCTCCGTTACTCATCCGCATTAAGAAATTATTTTTACGTTAGTTTTCTTATATGAAACACGAGTATTCGGCTAGTGTTCTTCATAAATTTTTAAAACAGCAATAATTGTTTTTACAAATTGAAAATGGAACTGAACAGTTAAACGTTCGTTTACTGACAAATAAACTCCAGCATCTGAAAGCTTAAATTCGGCGTATCTCATAGGAAAAGTTCTCTACATGTAAAGATGCTCGGCTTTTAGGTTGACTAAACACAGTGTGGTATTATAAAGCAAAATCAAGCCGCATTTTTACATCTAGATCCAGAATGGTTTGCGCTGAATTGCTACTACTGACCCCTGTTGTAAATTTTAAAATGAAAGTTAATTTAAGTACTCTGGAAACGTTGTTTTCGTCAGATCGTTTTAGTTTACGTAACATAAAGTATGAAATGAGATATAATGAGACAAAAATTATAAAAATTTAGAACAATTAGATCGTGATAATGGAAGTATTTTGTGAGGACTCGTAGTCTAAATCAATTGCTTACAGACCGATTAACAAATACGAACTAGACAATAGTTTAATTTTACATTTATATCTAAAATTTTTATATCTTTTAAATCCCTGATTGTCAGTTTTTATTTTGGGTTAACAGGCTACATGAGGGTGATCCTGGAACAGGCAACTCCCCTTTAATAGCATAGGAAGGCAATTGAAAGGGGGGGATGAAGGTAGAGCAAGGTAGCCAAGGGTTGACTAGGGCCCCCGGTCTGTGGTTTAAGGATCATACTCGGTGTTTCACCTAAAGAGATGCAGGGAAAACCCTACAAAACCTGATCAGGTAGGTCGGGCATTGGGTACTATTCTCAGGCCCTTCAGAATGATGGGAGACGAGTTTTCTGTGGGTCGCAGCATTCCCTTCTCCGTGCCCCACCAGTTGTAGGAGGCAGTTGACCGACTGATCCAATGGGATCAGCAGACAACTCTTGCCATATGCCCAAGGTCTTCGACCCCAGTACATAAACCTCCCAAAATAAGTGAAGGTGACTCGGAATGTGAGAACTTTTATAGAAACCCCAGAGAGGGTACGAGGCATTCCCAACATAATCAGGTGAGCCCCGCAGTCACTCTGGCACAATCTATTTCTAGTTATTTACTCTTGGATCTCGCTGGGAGCAAAAAAGGTTTTTATCGTCGTTTTGAACAAATTTCTAAATTTCTAAAATAATCTGAACTCAGTAAACTTAATATTTTATCCGTTTATAAGTTTATGCACAATTCTTTCCGCCTATCATTCTAACGTTAGTTTAAGTTTCTTTAAAATTTCGAAGCTTAGACGACAATTATCCGAAATTGGAATACTTTCTAAATTATTTTGGAGTTATAATAATCCAGGTGTAATATCTTGGCAATGATTGTGTCCACTTGCTGAAAAATACTATTTAGATAGTTACAGGCTGGGTACAATGTACATAGCACTAAAGTAGATAATTTTATTTCATAATTGCTCTACAAAAATAATTATAATGTATACTCGGCTTAGTTGAATAATATTAGTGTACGTAGTTGTTGAGTTTTGGGGACACACTGTTGGTGCCCCTGTGTGTGTCGTGCATTAGCAACCGATGCGCGCTGCCCAGACATCAAAAGGCTAAGAGGCGGCTGTTTGCGTAATGTCCCCGGGGCGAATAATATTAATGATGTTTGCTGGACCCACCTGTGTTCCCACACTTGCTCCCATCTGCAGATTGTGCTGTTACGACTATTAAGGTACGGTTTCTCTTCCTGCCGGACGGAGGAGGGACAGCTCTTGTTCAAATTAGCAATACAAACTGAGATCATTTGTCAAGCTGTCTCTTGGATAACAACCGATATTCGTCATTGAAGACGCTACTTACTATTAATTTGCACAAAAATGGAAGCCGTAAAATTTTATTTATCAATGAGCATAGGAGTATTATACACTTGTAATTACCAATGGCGCGTTTTCTTCAATTCTAAATTACAATCAATTTATAGAGTATAAATATGAAAATATATCGTCTAAAATAATTACTATACAACAAATTCTTTTTTTTAACTACGCTGATAGAATTTACCACAAAATATTATATATTTGAAGGCAAAAGTGTCTGACGTACAAAACGTAATTAGTCATTTACCTCCTTATCCTTTTATTAACCCTTACAGGACAAAAGTACTTTTTGTCAAAAATTAGAAAAAATACATAACGTATAGCTTATATGTACATGTATTGTAGTTAGAATTAGTTTATTTTTATTTTCTTTGGGAGAGGAAAATGTAGATGGTACATTGTAGTGTACACCTACTTACAAAATTATTAAAGAGTCCATTTAGTTCATTTTTGAAATATATTTTAACTAAATTTTTCCGCGGTCAGAATAATCGAGGGTTCCTTGACTCTGGCAGGTATCCGGCCGGGTCTTATAAAATCAAAACATCTGTTGAGGGATTAAGAAGCCGTTGGCCAGCAATATCATAAATTTGTCGGATAAAATAAGCTTCGCTCCCAACATTTTGGCACGTACGTGAATTTAGAGACTTTTTAGGCAGACATGTGTATCCTGGATTTACAAACTAGAAAATATGAGAGTATGTCCTATTGGGTACAGTCGTGGATATTAGTCGGGAGAGAGCAAAAAGGACATTTCGCGGTTGGTAAAAGATTAAAAGGGCGTTAGGTGTGTAGTTGTCGTGAAGATGGACAAATGAGTAGTTGAAGTTGTTGAGATGTCACAGAGATGGAGGGATGAATAGTTTGTTATTGAGGAGTCGTGGAGAAGGTTGGGGGTTAATTGTTGAAGTTAGCTGCGGAAAGATGAAGAGTAAAGTTGTGAAAGATTTTTAGAGTGTTTGTTGAGCGGTCAAGCTGAGTTAGTTGGAGGAATGATCGAGTAGTATGATGTATTTACCAACGGTAGCAGCCAAGTTCAATTCCAGAAGCTGCCTTTTCCAGGGTTCTAAAGGTTCAGGCCCGATTTACCCACGAGTTCCAGTGTCGGAATTCAACCTACCATAAATCCATCAATGGTGTCTACTGAAAGCCACATTATTAATTGCCACTTTCAAGTAGAATTCATAACATAAAGACTAAGGCCCACCATCTCCTGAGAGACAGAATCAATTTGCTTTCATTTTTAATTCATTTTCTAAAATGTATTATATATATATATATATAAAGAGCAGGGAGATAAGTTTTTATTTTATTTGTTTTTTCTTGTTTAAAATATATTTTTAAATAAACTTTCTTATTATTTTTTCTATATGCTCATTTAAAAAAATCCAAATCCCAATAAAAGTAACACGATATATCCGTATCAGAATTGGTTTGGACTGCTGTAGATGCGGTCTTTTAAAATTCCACTTTCTCTTATCAGTCATTATAAGGCATAGGGATTTCTAAAAATATTGTGGATATATTTAAGGTTGAGGACACAAATTAGTGACAAAGACACGTCCAGAGTGGTTGGTGGTCGATTATGAAGCCACCATTTCAATAAATTAAGTCTAACAACTTCAGATAAGGAAACGTGGGTACTTAGAAAGCCTATATCTATTTATGAATCTCTAATCTGTTTCTTAGGGTCAGTTTTCAATACAAAAAGTATATTTTTTGAATTTTTGGAAGGTGGTTCATTTCTTGACTACTATTTTTAAAAGAGTTAAATAATCTTTCAGATTTGAGAAGAAACAATAGAGTTGGATCTGTAATATAACACTTAACTAATCTGTATTGAGAGTATCTTCTGATGCTAGAACATTGATATAAAACATGTTAGATACGTAGGTCACTATCAAATTTACTTTTTTCAGCTGTTGACGTCCTTTTCCGGAGCCGCTTCCGTGGACTCGAGGGTAGTCGGCTGTTTATACCGTGGACCGAGTACTTATGTAATAATGAAGTTTAATTCTCCTGATGTCATGCTGTCTTCCCAACACCGCAGCTGCTTAATTCAGGAGACCGTGCCTATGACGTCGTCAGGGTCTCAATTAAGTTCACTTTCCACATCTCCCCAGACCCCGGACCAGCGCCAGAGTAATTCCGAGACGAGCTTCGGCAATGCAAACTTAAGAAAATTGTTTGAAAAATATGCAATCTAGTGTTCGATATTGCTATATATAAAAACGTGGATGCCACTTAGTGCGAATGACATTTTTTCATGTAATTCGGTTCTATAATAATTGTGAAATTCATATTGCCTTATTTCAATATAAAACTCTCAAGTTAATAAATTTCTTATAGGTGTCATTTAATAAATTAAAGATATAACGTGCAACCGCCAAAATCACTAGAGTAACTTCCGCAAATACGAGTAATTCCCAATATTATAACATATTACAGCCAACGATGGATAATATTTTTTGAATGAAAGTTTACGTATCCACTCGCGTTGAGTGATGTCTTGATATTGTCGGTCAGTCAGCATATTAAAAACAAAAACCCAAGACTGAATTGGTAGAAGATGGAAACCGGAAGAAAAGTTATAAAAAGAGTAACTACCGTCTTCTACTTTATCTGAAACTCGCCGCTGGTTCTCAGATCTCGTACCGGTCCCAAAGGATTTCTTCAAACTTGCGTGTTAAAAAGTAAACACCTTGATCATTTAATCTTCTTAGCCGCTATCACTATCAGGAGCATTCAGCTCTCGATCATCCAATTCGCGATCAGTCAACAGTTGTAAGTAGTTTCAAAATCCTTCTTTTAGTTACCACACACTCTCGATCTATCATCATAACCATAAAGACCATTGCCAATTTTCTATTGCCTCAAAATCAATTTTCGCCTCTTTTGAGTAACTTTCCCCCACTGCATTACTTAATTTCCTTTGGTGGTGGGGACAAAATTCTCTAAAATCAAAAGTATTTACCTTGAGAAATAGAGGGGGGACCATTCACATCACTTTCCACCGATGTTTTCAGCCAAATACCAGGCTTCGTCACAGCCAGATGTCACGGAGACTCAACGTTTTAATAAATCCCGGGCTGTCACCAAATTGTCTATGTTTTGTTACCTGTTTCCAATGTTCTTCAATTTCCCTCAAGACGACTGCCTTTGAATTACGTATTTAGTTGTGTTCTACCATTACAAGCAACAGGCAAACAACATTATGCTCTGACGAGGCTACCTTCCAACGCGACGAGCTGTTCAACAGTCAAAGACAACACTTCTTTGGCTGATACAAATTCCCGTGTAATACACACGCATAATTCCCAAGAAACTTTTCTGTTAACGCGTAATCTGGTATTGTTGGAGATGTTTCAGTTGGACCATTCTTCTTGACATTCTAATCTTTATCTGATGGTAGCAGTGAGGTGGGAGGCGTGCTTCTATTTCCTAATTTCCCTTTCTCAAACAGCGCAGTAACAAAAATCCGAAAAGGAAAAATGTTTCTATTTACCCCCGAACCGAATGCAAAATATTCATGCTCCTACGTTTTAAGCTTTATTTGTTCAAACGTTCTAAAAGTTATTTGTAATCAGTTTTATGCAATCTACATCTGTTTCATTTTTACCATTGGTTTACGTCGTAAATTGGTTCCAAGAATTTGATTCTTCGTCGTTCTAACAGTAGGCAATAAACATGAAATTGTCTTAGGAAGTCGTTTATATATTCTACTAATTAAAGCGTCGTTTGGATAGTAACGGAACATCATGGCTCAAATGTTTACTTAACTTAATGTGTCCTTCGAAGATCAAGATCTACAGAGTTAAAACAGCCTCATTGTTAGTATTTATTTTATTTAAATATTGAACTATACAACGTTTCTTCTCTCTACAGAGTTAAAACAGCCTCATTGTTAGTATTTATTTTATTTAAATATTGAACTATACAACGTTTCTTCTCTCATTTGAGACTTCATTCAGGTACAAAATTTTAGCTGTTCATGGAAGAAGTCTCAAATGAGAGACGAAACGTAGTATAGTTCAATATTTAAATAAAATGAATACTGACAAAGAGGCTCTTTTACCCCACTTAATGTATATTTAATTGCAAGATTGACAAATATTTTTTACTGAGGGATTCGTTAAGGTACTTTTATCGAATGCAGTTTTATAATAGTTTAATTGACGTATTGTATAACTTTCATGACAGTTGGAATTTAACTATCGTTTGGAGTTGTGAATTACCAGTAATGTTAAATAATTTATCTGAAAATTAAATATACTATAAATGCGTTAATTAGCCTCTTTGTCAGTTTTTATAATATAAATATTAGATATTGCAACGTTTTGTCTCTCATTTTTACCTGAAAAAGTCTCAAATGAAAGACGAAACGTAATATTTAATATTTAAACTATAAAAAAAGCAGAAGAAGAGACTGATTAAATCATTTACCAGTAATGCTATTACTGACTTGTAGACGGCCGGGTTGAAACAGTTCAACTTGAATTTTGGATTTGTTGTGTTCCATTACTGAGGATCACTGGATATTAGCGGTGATGCAGATAGTTGCTGTAAATTTTTTTTCTAATTCGACGGTTTGAGTCTATTTTATGTTATTAAATCTTATTCGTTTCGTTTTATTTGATAAAACATCTTTAATATAAAGCAGTAGCGCTGATCAACGGTATCGTGTCATAATCTCCGGTCACGAGAATTTATAATAACCAACAACTCCTTCCACACTTCATCAACTTTACATAGGTTACAACACATAGTATTTCCTTTCAGTAACCGTGTGTTTTGTAGTCTTTGACGGCTGTGATTTGCAGCTTGCAAGGGTCGCTCAAAAGCTACCTCGCTATTTTTCACAGCGAATGGTCAGCCAGTCCAATTTTCCGGTCCGCCAGACTGTAACAACAGCACCTTAGCAGTGTTCCCTTTTAATAAAGTGTCGATGCTCATATTTTACGAGACGCCGGCAGCAGAACGGCGGCGGGTCTGTGCCTAATAGCCATGAATAATTCTCCCAGACATCGATTGCTCGCTGACCGCACAGTTATCGAACAAGGAACACCGTTGGTATTTGACGTGAGATTGCGATATGCTACAAAAATGCTCGTAACTTATTCAGCACAGTAGATTTGAAATAATTAAAATTTAGCAGCATCGGTTGGGTTAAGTGGTAGTTCAAAACATCCTCTGTTTCTATCCATTTTATTTTCTTACATCTTAAGACTTCATTTTACTTTGGTTTTATTTTCAAAGAAATTACATTCCTGATATTATTTTTAATATTGTTTGAAAAAAAATTATAGTCAAGTAATAAAAACTAATCCTTCTTACTTCCGGCGTTAATTAGTATTTTTGCAAAATGAATTTTTTTCCTTAGTAACTTTCGTTGGTAGTTGTGAAAAACATGAAGCTGAATAGAGTGAGAACGTGGTTCAATATTTATTTACCGTCTATAATATTGCGAGCTCATCTGTATTTGGAACAATTTGATTTCACTGCAATATTGCTTTCTTGCGTGCGGTCAATTTTAAAGTGTATTATATATTCCTGTATTATCTATCCCTGAAATTTAGCATTTCCTTAATTAATAATTTTTGGTGAGTGATGGGTTACTTCTCTGAATAAATCCTAGATTCGTAAGCCTTATTTCACATTGAAAAGAGTCTTAGTTGTCATGCACAAAGAGGATTTGATTTTCAAATGTGGAAAAAAACATTTCTTAGCCTTCTTTGACATCGCGAATATCCCAAACCGAATACAACTTGTGTTCTTTTTTTAATCAAGGAAAGGAGAGTTTTGAGTCTTTTCAAAAGATCTTCCTTCAGGAACTACTACAATATCCAATTCTTTCTGGTATGTCTCTAACGACCTAAGAGAACTATATTTCAACGATATCACAGCCGAAAAGGTAGCACTCAGGAAATAAAAATATAAAACAATATACACTCTAGAGAACGTATATTTTCCCGACGATGATGCTGAATGAAGAGTTCTCGGGATTCCAGTCGGGTGATGTGGTTTGTAGTCCACAACGGTTCCATGGCTGAAGACGATGGCGGTGTCAGCCATGGAAACGTTGTCTGGAGAAGACTTATAAAATTATGTTTGATAATCTGTTTGCTATTACAATAAATTAAAAAATGGTTAGGCTACATTTAGTTTGAATGAGATGGTGAATATAATGGTTCAAAACAATAAAATACGTAATTTGGTACAAAATCAAACGCAGGTGGCTTGAGATAAGTTGAAGAAGGTTACAGACAGGGTAATAAAACCTAGACAAGTTGACACCGCCCTGGGTTTTCGAAACTCATTGAAATTCCGGGAAACCTGGATGTGGCGTGGCGAGACATGGCGTTTTCCCCGAAACATCGGTGGAGTGTAAACAGCTCCTTCCCAATACGGAAGATAATCATTTTTTGATTGGAGTGGGTCGGAAATCAAAAGATCGACTGTGGTTGCTAAAACTGACGAAAATTGATTCTTGAACATTAAGCAGTGATCATTAAAACATTAAGAAGTTGAAATGTTAGTGATTGGAGATTGAAATTGGCTATGACTATTTGGATAATAGTGATTGATAAAAAGTGGTAACCAAGTGCAAGACGGAGAGACTGTTTCGATCTATGAATTGATCTTGAATTGGTGGTTGGTTCAGGCCGGAATGCTTGCTCTTGTCTGAGGCGGCATTTAGTAAGAGTAAATAAGGAAAAAATTCACTGACGAACAAGGAAGTTAAAGTATTCGGGTGGGACCGGTACGTCATCTATTATCGTTTGGCGAGTTCCAAGCTAAACTGAAAACGGAATACGCTATCCTTGCCAATTTCCTCACACTACCGATTCCAAATAGAATTTGTGTTCGTTTTTATGTCATAATCTATTATTTAAAACCAAACTTCCCCTTATAATGATTTCAAAATGAACATTTGTTGATAACTAAAATCTGGCTTCTTAAATTAATCGGTATAAATCCACATTGAGTGCAATGAAAAACAGTGACTCGATTAAAAGGTTCTGAATATATTAATTCATTTTTTATTAATTAATACATAAGTACTACATCATTATTTCTCTAAACCAGAATAAAAACTACAATCAAGACCAGTAGGGTGATAAAATTGTATTAGTTCCTTTCAGAATATTCATAATTACGTTATTCTTACTCCAACTAATCTAACAGCGGTAGCTTTTCCTCGAAAATATAACTATTAATGCACAAACTTTTTCAGCTCGATGTGATCCGTACAACCGCCCTTCAAATATTTACTGCAGCTCCTAAAGCACCACGTGCATTGACGAGATAGCAGAGTCAGGCTAAGTGACTGGGCGCTGTCCGTCATGTGGTCAGAATAATTGGCAATTTTGAAAAGCGCGCAGCGGAGGACTAAGCGAAACAATTTGTCCCCCCAGTTTAGTTACGGGCACACAATTCGTTTGGGTTGTCACCCCGCTTAGCTCACTGATCAATCACACCGTGGAAAACGGGGCAGTTACATGCCAAATGTAGCTGTTGACTGATTATACCAGAAAATAGCAATTTTCATTGTTAAAGCTGTCCTCAAAATAAAAAAGAGAGAAAATAATTTTCTAGTCAGCCTAATGTAGCATACAATTTCGATGTGGATAAAAGCGAAGAAATTAATCATATTAATCTTTATATATATTATATATTTATCTTTATATATAATATGTATCCTTATTATATGCTTAACATATGCTGATACAACACAATCTATTTAAATAATGTAAAATGAATACGTTTAATGTTAAGATCATACAGATTGACTGCAATATAGTTATTTTATGTTACTGTTAATAAATAATTAATAGTAGTATTAATCTGTAAGCAAAATTTGGCTTTCCTTTTCATTTTATAACTTGTATAAAGCGTTAGATTTATCCTAAAGCAAATGTTGTAAAGGATTTTTTAGTCGAGTGAAGTGTGTTAAATTTAAATTAGATATTAAAATATCTGCTGTTACTTGTGTATAAGATAGTAATTGTAGACACTAACAAAATGAACTTGTGATTTATGTTATATTTTAATTTAAATATGAATATATATTTTTAAGCAGAGTTGTCGTTAATAAATTCATTCATTCAGCCACACTGTTAAGTATGAATATAGTTTCATATTACTTACTTTCTCGATAATCTAGGACTTATATAGCTTGGAACAATTTGGAAATCCAAACCGTTACCAAGCAAAGTTCCTGGTATTCACTATACTTATGTTTTCAGTATTTATGAATATTGATTGCAAATATCAGTTTTATTTCAATCTTATAGAAAATCATTATACAAAAACAAGCTCTTTAAAACGGATTGAGGCACCTAAACCTTCTTATTTCGACATAGTTTGTTACTGTATGCTCACTGGGAAAATACGAAGATCTACAAAGAAATAAAATCTTATCGAATTTGTCGAGGAAAATAAAAGAAAACACAATTTAGATTTGAAATAAACATCTACGATTTAAAGTTTCTTCTGTACGGTAATAGAAATAGTCTTCATAAAATACTTTATAATATATTTCAATAATTAATTAGAGATAATTCATAACTGTTAAATTTGATATAAGTTTACCCAATTATCATGTATAATTCAAACCATAATTTACGAAATTGTTTCATTCATATGTTTTGTTTAATGTATTATGTTATTATCCATTTCTTAATACTTCCCAATAATCTGAGGAGGAAATGAATACGCAATTTTCGTATACTGCTGAAATGAGGCAAATTTATACGTGATTGGTAAATTGGCAGTTATGCATTTTTTAAGTCGTATAAAAATTTGCTGATAATACAGATTCACTTTTGAAAAAATATATATTTTAATAAATTTACTGAACTAGGATTGCGAAACATTTAAGTTAATAACATTGTGGATAGATATAAAGTAGTTACTGAATGTAATACTGAAAGATTTACAATATTTAAAACTGTTCCCATTGTTTATTTCTATCTAATTACCTATGGGATTTATTGATTTGATCAGTGTCCAAATTTCTCCCCTTGATAAAATCTTCTTAAGCCCCAGTACATTGAATAAAAGAACTATTCTTTTATTCACTAAAACTGTCTGTTTCATTTACTTTCTACGTAAACTGCTACGTATATTTGATACTTACGCCAAATGACCGTTATGTAAAAACTTTCATCAGTAGAACTATTTATTTCAGGGATCACATGTTTATGTATTTATTTAATTCTAATTTAAGATGTAACAAATTATAAAAAATCCAATAGCCCTTTTTATTTTTGGAGGTTACTCATATTTGCCTACTAATAAATTGCTGAACCTTAATTGTACAACCTCAGGATCGAATTATTTCACATCCTGGTTAATTATAGCATGTTTGCACTAACTTTATTAATATTATTATTGTAACATTAAACTTTAATTTTTTATGTTTATGTAAATTTACTGGCAGTTAAAGGATTAAAATTTATTATAGATCAAATAGCCATAATAAGAAAAGATTAACAACGAAACATTACGCTTCTTCTATTCATCCGTTGATATAATCGGCGCGAAAATTAAAGCATCTTAATACAATGAAATAAAGTACTAATATTTGTTTGGGTTCAATGAACTTTCGCACCTGATCAGTAGATGGAACTAGACGCTGTTCTGTTTAGTATTTTTTTCTACTTTTGCTACTTTAAAACATCCAACCTATCAATAGACATTTACATTAATCCTCCTAAAATTTAAATTATTATATTACTGTGTTATATGTTACAGCAAATAAGAGTACAGTTCAAGGGATTATTATCAAAATGTCGGAGACAGTCAAACCCCTAAGAGAGCACAAAAAATTCCTATATTTTTCGCAACAATGAAAATTATGTTTGAATACTTTTCTTTTAGTAATAAAATAACTATGCAAACTGTCCTTCACATATTGTGCAACAGTTATGATTATTTCAACACATAGATTACCTTGGAAATAAGAAAAAGCATATAATAATGTAATTTACACAATTAAATCGTCTGTTAATAAAAATATTATTATTATTATTTCTTTTAGTTTTATATATATATATATATATATTTGTGTCAGTGTAAAATATATTTATCTCCCGTGAAAGAGCGTATGTTACAATCAAAGAAAAATGGCAAATTGTCTTTATCATTTTAAATTAAAAAATTCATTTATTGAATTATATCTGACAGGAGATATTGATTCTTGCCATTTTCTACTGTGAATAATACGTAATTTTAAATAAGGTCGACAAACACTTTTTTCAAATAATAATTTTATATTTGAAGCTGGGTTATAATAACAAAAATGCTTCTTGCTTAACGATAACACACCGACCACAAATAATAAATGTCCGAAAACACCTAACATGTATTTTTTAAGAAAAAATAAATAAAGTAAGAAAAAGTTAGTATTTTCAATTGAGTATGAACTATTAATTTCAAGAATTCCTGAGTAAAGTGGACAAGTCGAATTCCTGACTGCCTGCGAGCTCGCCACATTGTAAAAAATCCCTAACAATCTATAAGCGACTTGTGAAATAACAATATATATATATATATATATATATATGTAAAAACGTTATTTCACATTATATAAATTATATACATTATATAAATTTCAACTATGTTTTATAAATTCAGCTTTTTCGTTAATTTTTCTTTATCAGTATTAAAGAAAAGCTACTTATAAAATAAGATAGAGGGTGCAACGAAGTCTTTTATTGCTGTAATGACATTATGAGAATCAAACGAGCCATGTCAGGGATCTCTGAATGGGATGGCGCGCTCTCACAACTTTATAGAGTATGAAATATTAAGTGCAGTTCTCTCTTTCTCCTGGGAACCATTGTAAGCAAGCATCTCGCCAATGAGCACTTGACTTTCGCGTTCCATTAATCTCGCGCCTGTTGGTATTCATGCCGGGCCTGTCCAGCGCTCTTTCCATTTGTCATCTTGACGCAAGTCATGTGCTACCAGCAGCCACGAACCGGGTGATTTACTGGACTCCTGCTAGAGATGTCACCGATTGATTCGTCCCTTCTCATCCTGCTCTCCAATTCTTGGCCTGGTAGACAAAACTCAGAACCAAACCAATGCAACCATCGCTAGAATCCCGATATTGACAGCTGTTGTCTTAACTCATGGAAAAATGAAAGGCATTTATTTCATTGTCCATCACTCGGGGAAAAAACTTGAATAAATTACTCATCTCTTATATTGGGATATATATAAGTGAATTAAGTCATTTTTATCTGTTTTGTAAGACGACACGACAAACATAATATAAATTACGTGAAAAATTAACAAGCAGCAACATATTTTTATTTATTTGAAGGACCTACATACGCATTGGACAATTTAATAGAAAATAAAAGATAAAAAAAAGTATATTCTCAAACAATGAAACAACTTTCAAGAGGAAGAACTATACGCACTTAGTTAATACATAAATATATTTTGAATAATAAACCTTCCCCCACCCCTCACATAAATATGTGTATTGGGTAAAACACAAGTTAAAATCATTCAGTCATACATAAAAGACAAATACAAAGAAAAGAAGTCCTAGGAGAAGAAATACTCGGCGAAATCATAGAACCACCAACATAGTAAAATGAATACAATAAAAATTAATTCAGACCTTAATCACTAAACTTCTAAGGAGGAGTAGATGTAAACTCCGACAATAATCTGTTGATTTTGAAAAAAGGTAGAAGATGAAGAAACTCAAGAAAGGAATAAAAATATAAAGATGGGAATTAGAAAAACTGAAACAACAGGAGGTCGTTCAGAGTTTCAAAGAAGAAATCAAGACTAAATTAATAGAGGAAGGCGAAAGAAACAATATAGAAGAGAAACGGCCACTGTTGACGGAAGAAATAGTTAAAGGATCCGACGGAAAAATAGGAAGAAAAGCTCAGATCAATCGGAAAACATGATGGATAACAAAAGAAATAAGAAAAATGATTGATGAAAGGCGAAAATATAAAAACGCGAGAGATAAAAATGGTTAAGAGCAGTATAGACACTTGAAGAATGAATTAGATAGGAAGTGCAAAGCTGCAAAAGAGGCTTGGATCCAAGAGAAATGCAAAGCGGTTGAAATTTTCATGGTGAAAGAGAAAATAGACGCAGCTTATAGGAAAATCAAAGAAACATTAGGGGAGGGAGAAAATATTACCGTGAACATCAGAAGAGCGGATTGGAAGCCGATTCTGGATAAAGAAGAAAAGGCAAAAAATGGAAGGAATAACTAGATCAATCAGTAATAGAAGAAGAGGAGGTGGATGAAGAAGAGTTGGGGGCAAAATTTTAAGGTCGGAGTTTGATAGGGCGCTGACAGACCTGAGCAATTATAAAGCACCAGGAATTGATAACATTCCAGTGGAGTTGATCAGATCATCGGGCGAAGAAGCAATATTATGGCGGTTCAGTATAGTTTTCGAAATATACAAAACAGGAAGTATATCAGAAAATTTTAGTAAAAACATAACTATACCCATAACGAAGAAGACTGGGGCTGATAGATGCGAACAGCACAGGACAATTAGTTTATTATCACATTCCTGAAAAATATAACAACAATAGCATATAAAAGGATGAAACGACAAATATAATGCAAGTTAGGAAAGGATCAGTATGGTTTTAGGAAGAATTGAAAGACAAGAGAAGCAATATTGATTTTGCGACTAATTTTAGAAGACAGAATAAGAAAAAGTCGGTCTACGTTCACGGCATTTGTATATTTAGAAGAAAGCGTTTGATAATGTGAATGGGAACACACTACTAAGGATTTTGAAGAGCACAGGATTAAAATTTAGAGAAAGAAGACTTATCCATAACCATATTAAATTAGGAAGTGATATTTTGAAGGAAGTTAAAGAATTCTGCTTCTGGGGAGGCATAATATCTAGGGATGGTAGAAGTATAGTAGACATAAAGAGTAGGATAGCACAGGCAAGGAAGGCTTCCACAAAAAAAGAAATTTACTTACGGATAATATAAGCGTGAATATTATGAAATTATGGCTAAAAATGTTTGTATGGATTGTGGCGTTATATGGGTGCGAAACGTGGACGATAGGAGTTAAGTAAGGAGAAGAATAGAAGCCTTTGAAATATGATGCTATATGAGAATGCTGAAAATTAGATGGGTGGATAGATTCAATAACGAGAAAGTTCTAAGAAGAATGGGGGACGTTGACCAAGAGAGGGGATACATTAATAGCCCGCGTTTTGAGACATTGGTTCTTGTAAAATTATCATTAGAGGGAAGTGTGTGGGGTAAGAATAGAAGAAGGTTGCAAATGATGGAAGTCGCTAAGCAGTTAAGGTAGGATGTGATAGTTATGCGGAAATGAAAAGGCTTGTGAAGATAGGTTAGCATGGCTAGTCGTATCAGACCAGTCTTAGGACTGAATACCACAACAAAAACAATGGTTAAGAAATATAAATGTTTAATTTAATCATGTCTAATAGAAAAATAAATATCTCTCATCAGTTACTTCGAGTGCAAAGAAAGTGAACTTGATCAAGAAAGAGATCATCGGTGCTATTTGTCCAAGTTCCGCACGAATGAAGCCGTGGGCCCATCAACACTATATGTATATATAATAAGTAAACGAATTTATGTTTATATATATGTATCATAAGTAAACGAATTTATGTTTTTATATATAATAAGTAAAAGAATTTATGTTTACATATATGTATCACAACTAAACGAATTTATGTTTAACGAATTTATGTTTTTTGCAATAATACAATGTTATTTATATAATTTTATAGTTAAATATGTTAACTAAATTAATTTATTAATATGCTACTCCATTTTATTAATAAATATCTTATCCTTACGCAAAAGCATTAAGTTTTAACGAATATGGGATTGTCGTTCACACACACAACGTAACTTTTATCAGCGCCATCAAGCGAAAGAGCCTTGCGTAATCAAAGCTTTCAATAGCGCCTGAACTGAAAAGGAGAGGGGAACGGTTTTTAAGAGAGGGATACAATTTTATATCGGCGCTTTTCTTGATGATCACACGACGTTGCAGAGATAATTAAATCTGTGCTTCACCTTCATTCTGGTTTATTCCTTTTTTATTCCGTGGCGCGAGGGGGAAATAGAGAAGTTATGATACTGGGACACGTGCTGTAAACTCGATTTCAGATCCCTTGCTCCTGTCCCTCGCCATAGTCTCCCCTTCTCCTCAACAGTTGCAACGTGCTGTCCGCTCGAATAAGCAGATACTTGCATAAAGCGATTCCTCTCCAAGAAATCGTCCAAATTCCCTTACAAATCACGTGCGTGTGTGTGTATATGTGTGTGTGTGATAGAGAGAGATAGCGACGAGGGGAAATAAGACAGCACATGCGTCCCGCGAGGATGGATCTTCAGGGGTTGAGATTGAGAAGTGGTGTCCCCTACTCTGAAAGAAGCATCAAACAATTTGGGAAAATGCGTCATCTCAATCGTGTTGGAAAATAATATTCTGAAAGAAGAAATTTTTGTGAACTGTAATTTAATGTTAACTTAAAAATTGAAATATAAGAATAATGAATTAATTTTACCGTATTTTCCTCTAAATTAGGTCAGTCGGTGAAAGGCGACCGATGACTTAAGACAACTCTGTAATTGCAGCGTGATGAATGCACACAGCTTGTATTTTCTCTGTAACGATATGATCCTTTCAAACACTAAGAATTTTGTAGCGACACAAAGGTATTCATTATTTAATATTTCTCTAATAATACTTTTGAGCCGTGAATTTCTTAACACACGAGGTTTTGGAGTTTAAATTTCTATATCAGAGTTAATGCGCTGAAATAGGCAATATTTTGGCAAACAGAAGTGACGTCACAAGCGTTCACGTGAATGATCTTATTGTAGCCTGTTACGACCAATGTTTTTCTACTGTAATATTTTAAGGGTGATAGTGATTTTAATTTATATTAGTAGAGCAAGTAGAATAAATAATAAGGAAGTTTAAAATTTGTAAAATTTTTAACAAACAAACAACAAAGAGACTTATCTTACTGCTCTTGAAATAATGTGCATTTTAGTAAATCAATTTACAGTTAAAATTCAATAATGATAAGACAATCTGATTCTTTTTCAAAGGGGATGGTGGGCTCAAACATTTTGTATATAATATTTCAAACACGATTTGTTGGTGGCGATGACCTCAGTCACATTTTCAGGAATTTATGGTTTATTTGTACTTTCGCCACGACGTAGATAGATTTGGCCGGAACCTTTGAAATCACTGAAGTCGCCACTCCTCCCCTTTCTTCAGGAACTGGATACCTCGTCTTTGCTACCATCCAGGTGTTTCACTTTAATCTCTTTTTCCCCAATGACCCTTTCTCAATCCTTCGACAACTGCCCCTACCTTCTTAACAAAAACTTGATAACAACTCCGTGACAACTCTGAACAAAGCATTTCTAAGAACTAACTCCTCAATCTCTACGACAACTACTTGATAACAACTTGTACGCTCAAGAACCACTCTACAATTAACTCTCCGTTTCTTCACAGCCAACTACAACAGCTAACTCCCTAAATCTTCTTACACCCCCTCAAAACCTCTTATTTTCCCACCCCGATTCGAATTTTTGCCAATAGGAATCTGTATTACATTTTTAAGTACCCATGCCATTCCACTTTCTGTGGAAAAAATACCAGACGTGCCAAAATGTAGAGACCGACGCTTATCACCCGACACAAATATTTATTATTTAAGGCTGTATCTGTGGCTTCGTAATTCGTCAAAGGTCGCTTCAATAGATGTTTAGAGATCAGGTCTGCGCATCCCAAATTTCAACAAACCCACGAGATCCACCTATCGTAAAATTTGGTTTCACAATTTTTAATTTACTACACTACATGCATAACTTTAACTATTTTCAGTAAATACTACTTGCCTCTTTCTCTCTTTTCTGCGCCTCCCTTTTCATTCCTTGCCATACTAACAAAAGAGCGTGTTTGACTTCAGATAGCCTGTTTCTAGAAAAGGACATTTACTCCACATTCATAAAAAGTTCTCAATAGGTAGTGAAGAATAAACGAGTAAGATCCTGAATAAAATTATTACTGCGCATCTTCATTTTCTCACTATTCTCTATATATTTGAATGATTTTGAATAATAACCAAACGTCGCTTTTGAATAAATAGTGATAAATTTATATTCTGACTTATTGGCCGTCTTTTTATTTATTATATGTCATACGTCATTGTGACGACAAGATAGAGTCATAGTAATGCCGCTAGTGGCCAAATAGCTATAAAATGGGAATGAAGGAGAAGTGTGTCACGGGTTGTACTGTATTTTTTGCTAAGATATAAGTATAATTAGTCCCTTACATTTATATATAAGAAAGTAATTTTCTTTTAATTATGCAAATAATAATTCATTTTTTCTATTAATATGTAGTTGCGTACAATATTACGATGTTACTATTTTGAATAAAGGGCGTTAGTTTAGGCAAAATTAGGAAAAGAAAAATATATTAGTATGAACAAATTAATAATGTCGTTGAAGTTCACTCAAGTTAGATTAATATGTCCAATGTTGTCAGAAAGATATGGCAGATCACAATAGATTATTATGATAGATTACAGTGAATGATTTTGAAGAAATAATGTACACACGAAACAAATGACTGCGATAATAGCGTGCATACATAAATAAAGATATACATCTTATTTTATTTCAGTTTAGACATTTTCATTATTAAAAAGCAAAAAATAGTTTATTTTTTAATGTCTTCATGAAGTTTTCCATTGCACGAAATTTTCAGGCCATAAAATTTAACTTATTTTTTGGGTTTCCATCCAATCTACGGCACGAAATTGAGTTAATTAAATTTTAGTTTTGCTTAATTTAATAGGCATTTACATAAGTAGTAAATATAAACTTTGATTGTTAACTTTGATATTAATATTTCAACATTATTACCATTACTGTCGTCTTAGAAAATAAAAAATGCGGTCTAAAATCATGATTTTTACTAATGGGTGTAAAAATGTGCAAGTTATAAAACTAAATTTAAGTAGATCATACATACAACGTAAGTGAATAAAATTAAAAGATTATTTGCGTCTTGTGCTAAAAGAGTCTAAAAGGGAAATATATCATTTTTATTTGGAGATAACGGTTCAATCATCTATACACAGAAAGTTACGCCAGTCTTATTTAAACGGACTGTAGTTTCACATCCAATTTTGTATATGAAGTTGATACTGAATTTTCATGTTCTTTACAACCTAACATTATACAACTTCATTAAAGATTACTAAGTGAACGACGGCAGAATAAATGTTTCCTATAGAAATAAGATTCTCATAATTTATTATGAAAGTAACGATTTTTCTTCCGCCTTGTAGATGTTGTCCTTAACGTCATTCCTTTTGTCAAGGAAAGGGAGTCTTCTCAGCGTGTCTCAGAATCTTCTCCATGGATCATTTGAAAAACATTACCTTCTCTTTGTTGAAACAAGTCACAAGTATTCCTATCGGCTGGAAAGATGCGGCTGTCAGATTTTTCCCCTGCGGCAGCCCATCGGAGACATTATCGCGGGGGCTGTATTCAAAGAACTAGAGGAGACCATTAACATTTACCCGTTTCCTCCACCCCCTCCCCTCCCCCTCTCCCTCGCCACGGTCTTCCGCAAATCTCCTTTCACAGAAATCTCCAGCAAATCCATTAACACGAGAAACAAATGACGATTGCGATGCGGCGTATCGTGTCAACGGGTAATTTAGCCCTGTCACAGTCGTTAAGGAAAGAATTTATGTCTTTTTACTTCTGTTTTTATCTTTCTTCCTCCCTTTCGGTCCCCTGCGTTTCGAAGGACGGAGCGGGTTTCGTTCCATTTATTGCCTCCATAATCTGTTTTATTCGTAGTGTTGATTGCAAAAGGAAGGGGTGAAGCCATACGTTGCTTGTTAAAGCAAGGGTGTAAAGTAGTCTGGTAGGAGTTTTTATGCGAGGTTTTAGAAGTGCGCAACAGAAGGGACGTAAAAATTAAGTTCTCCGGAGGTTTTTCCAAGTAAATTTTTAATCCCCCTTCTTCCATGTTGAAACTTGGAAACGGGGAAGGAGCATCAATTGCAAATATTGATTTGTCGTATTAAAGAAATGTTGTGGCGCTATACAAGTAACCCCTGCCGGTTTGTAAATGGTTATATAATTAGTGATTCAAGTAATATAGCACTAAGTTATCAACGTTTTGTTTGGTGAGCATAGATCTTCCCTCAGGATTGCGGAAGGAAGTTGAATACTTGTGAAGTTTATGGTGCATATTTATGTGAAACTTACACTTTTAATTTCTTACCTGCTTCGCAGAATACGATGATGACCCCCATATACCTCTATTTTGTGGTCTCTATTACGTTCCCAAGGCTCATGATTCATAATTAAAGGAGGATTTTATATATTTAAAAATAATACAAATTCCTTTCGTTTCGTAACATGCAAATAATGACTACTACAGAAATTGAAATAAAAAGATTTAAAGAAGAAATTTTATTAGAAAAAATAAAAACTATTACCTGCATATTTTATAGTTTGCCCTCATGAACCGTAGTACTTCCAAAACTTCCAGTTACTCGGGCTAACATAATAACCCGTGTTGGTTGTGTTGCAAGCTCGCGTCTCGTCTCGTCCAAACCTTAACGCTTTCCAGGTGTCTGTAACGTTGGTCTAAACACTTAATGTGGATCATCTAGGTCTCGAAACCAGATCCAATTTTTCTTCGGGGAGCTACACCAAAAAGTGTCGCCAGAAGAACGTTCTCTCGGGTGCTATATGTGTGCTACCCTCATTGTTTAATTTTGGGTCTTGTTAACGCAACCCTCCATCGTCTACTTTGATCGGGTTGGGCCACTGTTCCAAGGAAAGCGTGAGTCCATCGCCCTAGTGCGTCCACTGATATTTGCTCTATCTTTGGCCTTGGTAATAGTTCCAAGATTTTAACAAAATAGAACGTGCTGCATAGTTTGGGATTTCTCCAACATCGGCGAGTACCGTTGCCTGCCTGTTTCCAGCTGCCTTGCTCGGACGTAGACTAAATATTTTAATTAAAAGCAATATAATTTATAAATAACCTCCCTTAATTGCAGAATAAGCGGCTAAATACATATGCACTCAAGGGGTCGTCACCCTCACATTTCAAGTTCTCCTTGCCAAGATTGCTGATGCAAACTCTCTAGTCTAAAACTAAATAATTTTCACATTATTTTCCTCACGAAAACTAAAACTAATATTAGTTCTTGATAACAAATCAGTTTTGTTTTCCAAAATAAACTTTCAACTTATCGTTACCTAACCACTTTATCCCTTCCCCGTTTCTGAACAAGTCTTTCGTCTTCTCAATACCTGACAACTGCTTTCACTTGCAATATAGACCATTAATATGATAAGAAACGGAGTAGTGTCGCTCATTTTATACTATTCAATGGTTATCAGTAATTTATTTTAATTTGTGAAAAAAAGCGCAGCTGGTGTGATCTGTCGTTGCCTTTTCGACAACAGAAGAAACAGGAATAATTTTCTAAGCTGAATAATCACTTCCACTGACATGAAAAGCAAACGTGAGCCAATATTCTGCACTACATTAATTTAAGTTAGCCGATAAAATAGTTTACGTTATTACTTTCGCCTACACGCTGTGTAATTATGTTAAATAAAATGTTGAAAAATAATGCTCCCGTACGGTATGTAGAATTTCATAAAACTAACACCTTCAATTATTTCAGGAAACAATTACAACCTTGAAATCCAACCCTTATTTCTGTTTTTAGATATATTTAACTAACTAATATTTTATTAACTCAGTCTCGGGTTTCATGTATACGAACTCATGAGTGTGTGTGCATTAACAGCAGTTAACAATATACTCCAATATTTTTGGTGTAGTCGTCGGCGTCTTTGCCTTACATCTTACAGGTTCTGGGTTCGAATCCGAGGTAGGGCATGAATATATGAGTGTATATTTCATATGCAACAAACCCACTGCTGGGCTTCCGCTACTATGTCCGAATGGTAGAGTATTGTTATCCGTCCATCGCTTTACTCATCAAAATCAGCGGAAAGAAACGAGAAACCGCAGTCGGCAATAATTTCTCTAGTACAGGAACTTTCTTCAAAACAGTCAAAAGACTGATGATTAAAAGATAGATACATAAACTACAAAAATATTTCCTAGATTTTTCTAATATAAAGTAAATGTCAGCAAATTTGTTTAAATCGCAACTATCTATATTGTATAAATATTTTCCTATTTTCCCTTTCATGTTTTATTTAGCAAGCAATGGGATAAAAACTTTAATCTAAAAGTAACTGATCCTGAAATATGAAATATAGTCAAATCGTACAAAGATATTGCTAAAAGTCCCTACAATTGCAAACAATTATTATAACAGCTGACGAATAATATTCCATTTCTACTTCCACAAACATAAAGAATAATAGAATTTTCCATCATAGTAAGACAATTAAAGATTTTTATTTTCAGTACTTTTCTCTGGGAGGAATTTCAGAAATATATATTTTTCAGAATTTTATATCCACATAAAGACATGTAATGAACGTGGAATATGCTGGACTTCCACTATTTATTCGTAAAATCTCTGAGAGAAGAACAAATTTACGTTTTAATTACAAGATAAACACATAATAAACACACAATCTTCAATAATAAATTATTTATCATGAATTTTAAATTAAATATTCCGAAAAAGCACTTTCTGGAAAAGTATTGTTTACTCTTTAGTTTTAATATTATAAACAGAAAATATTATTTTCTGTTAAAAGACATGCATCTTATGAGAACTTCATGGTGACGCAAGTTTCCCTACAATAAATGAAGCTTGAATTAAAATGTTCTTCATTACAAATTATCCCGAAGAAAAACATTGCCATGAGTCATTAAAGTAGCAGATTGTTCTTTTTTTATAAAGCACTAGCACTTATATCTGGCTCAAAAGAATTGATTGCAGTGTAGGAAACTTTGTGTTATTCGCCCCTTCCATTGGCAATGAGTCGAGACATCATCATCCCGTCCATTTCCGGTTCCTGGCGCCATATTTATCAACAATGTCTCCCGCGTTGCTAATGGTCATGTGTGACGGCACAACTTATCCCATTATTAACGTTCGAGTAAGTATTTCAGCCCACAATTTAGTTAATTTTTTATACTATTCACGATAAATTTTGTCGTTAAAACATTCACAGATTGTCTTTTATAATTTATTTAACTTCTTATCCCTAGGATTGTACAGTTTTTCTCATAAAAATTATAGTAAAAAGCTTGGTTTAATTAACATGAAATGCGCTAGCCGGCACAGGTCACCAACTGCCAGAAACTAGCTCTTCTGTTTCCTATGATTTCATTTGTCTATGTTAGCTAATTGAATCTTCCGCTTCAGTCTTCTATTTTGTGATTGGACTATTGGAGCTTCCACGATTGATGGAATGATAGTGTTGCAACGACCAAACTCTTTCTTTCGTAGGAAATCATAAATCAGTTGAGTCGTTGTTTGGACCGTGGGTATTCACAAGACACTGTGAAGAGTAGAGACTCTGACGTACCAGGGTGCTCCAGTCATGATCACGTAACTATTTTGAGTCACCTGTATGCGTCTGATGCGACTTTCTGCAGCAGTGCCCCACAGTCCACAAGACTAGTATCAAATAACGGAGATTTTTCCTGCATAGGGGGCTTTCACTGACGGATTCTTTGTTTAACCTTCCAACGAGATATTTGATATGAACTGCCCATGTTAGGTGATGATCGAAGTGAGGGCCCATTTATACAACTAAATTATCAGCTGGCATGTCCTGCTTATCGAGTTATAAATTCTGGCTGTAAATTTGTAGTCTTAGAGTGACTGGAACTACAGTTTATTTTCGAGGATTGACTTTTATTCTTCATTTATAGTTCCAAATTTTTATATCGTGTAGGCTATCTTGTAGTTCGTTGTGTTCTGCTGCTAAAGTATCATCCACTCGCCAGGTCATCGGCATAAAGTGCTACTGTCAGATAGTGGAACGTCGTGCGAATATATCAGGTAAAGCCGATCACACTACCCTGAGATAGACCTGATTGAACTGGTTTGGAAGTGGAGACATAATTATTGTATTAAACAGAGAGAGTTATCCCACTTAAGCAATGTAATGAATAATTTCTTGTATGGGGTTGGGAATTGAATTTAATTATAATGTATTAATGGGGATTTATTATTAAAAAAGACTAATTTTACTTAAAAATTCGGAATTTAATATAAATAAAATATTTCAGGAAGAGCACAAATGGTACTTAGAAATTTTCAAATACAACATATTAAAATCAATTAATTTGCATGAGACTTTTGAATCACGGTTCTCAGTGGGGTGAATTGAGAAGAAATTTGGATTTATAATGACAATAGGCCTGGAAAATGCGAACACGTTCTAATTCAAAACAACGATACCCGAGAAGTATCTGCATCTGCATCCCGGTCTCCATCGATGAATGATGATGGTGCTGGCTGCATCAGGGGATGACCTCTGTTCATCATCGTCCGGGCTGAATCTCGTGGAAAAATCTGGAGGAGACTCCCTCATTTCCTTCCGGCGGCTAACAGTTTAGTTTCAGGTCAGCATTAGCCGGCCTCTCTCCTCTCAGCGGCTAACAATTTAACTTTTTCATCAACTGTCTTCCGTCTCCCAACAACTTCTGTTCAACTACTCTCTCCTTTGAATCTCAACATCTTCCGTCTTCCAACATATTCTGCTCTTCTTCTCCAAAAACCTTATACGCGAAAGCTCAGTGGGAAGCTACATAATCCAAACCACCAATCTACTGTTATCCTCAAAATACTTATATTGGCTTGCTTTTGACAATTGCAGCCAATAGGAAAAATATCCACCTGCTGGGCCTAAATTCGTAATTACTCTGCTTTTAACCAGATGTGATTAAACAATGTGCTCTTGAGTTTCATATGGTGCGACGTATTCAGTCATTGCAACCGCGTCATGAAGGTGTGAAAAACGACTTGCGGAGTTTTGTGAGTTCCTCCTTTCCGAAAGTGACAATTTTGTTTCAGACCTACTTTTTAGTGACGAGGCTACTTGCCATTTGAATGAGAGAATATGGGGTAAAGAGCAAATACATTAAATTGATAATCACATTAAGTTAATTTTTTTGTAAAAACACGGGGAAAGGTGTATGGTGTATAACACGGTTACGGGAATAACATGTGTCAGTATGCTTGAAAACTCGATTTACTCTCAGTTGGAGATTTGATCTTCTGAGAGATTAGAAAATACTCCATTTATGAGCATTCACTTCAAACAACAATATTCGAACTTCGTTATCGAATAACTGTTGTGTAAGTAGTAACTCATGACATTCTCAGTAGATTCTGGAACAAATTTGACATGTTTAATTTATTAATTTTATATGAATAACAGCATGCAAAGATCTCTAGCGGACCAGGAATCGAAACCAGGAAATTACACTATTCCCAAGAAATATTGAAAATATGGTTGAGTTGTAATTTTGTTTAATTTGTTCAATTGCGCTTTCGATGACAGTTACTTGTCTTAACATATTCTAAATGTTTATCAATTAAATATTTTCTGAACACAATCTATGCAAATTAATATTCAGACCTTTCTTTAATGTTTGTCTAGGTCTTAATATTCCTTCAATAAAGGAAAAAAATAACCTTAACTTGTGCAAATTCTCATTTTGATGTTCGGATGTGTAATGTACTATTTTTCTAGCGTGGAACAAATTAGCATTGTTTTTTAAGGGGATGAATTTTTATTTCGTCCTCGCTGAGTCTTGATTCCGTACATTCTCGTACGTTCCCCAGGAAGAATGTAGCTTATCTCCTTCCTCCCTCCAGAATCGCGGTGACAGTCGCGCCTCCCGGGGGGTCGAAGGGGGAGGGGGAGGCGAGGGAGGCGATAACTTTGCCGCCAAGTGTCGCTTCGTATCGACGTAGGTGTGACGCTTCTCCTCCGGGGGCCACAGGTCCCAGGGCACAGACACGGACAGGAGGTCTACACATCTCCTTCAATCATACGACTGGCAAACTCTACACACATTTTACCTTGTAACAATAATTATAGATGATTTGTAGATTTTATTTCTCGTTTATCATTTAAAGCAAGATAGGATAATTTAGGAATCAAGAAAAGATTGAAAATTTGTTATGTGGTTTTAACTATATATATATAAATTCATAAAGACAATGTTATTCTAAATTAATACAGTTTAAAGGTCACTAAGTCCAAACATACTTTTTAGAAATTTGAATTTTTATAATTAGTTTTCTATCAAAATGTTTTAATAACGTATTGTAATGTTTTATGATGAATTAAAAAAGGTGACATTTAAATAATTTAATTAGATAGTGTTTCATTTTTAAAGCCCAATCGACCAAGCATATAGAAAATACCTAATTATCAGTATATATATATATGTTTGAATTAATTAAATAAACCATTAGTTGTACAAGTGTTCAAATTCCCTGTATAGGAGCTTTCATTCCTTCCTCTATTTCCTAAAACATACTTCTTTTGTGTATATATATACAAAAGAAGTATGTATAATTCGTCTTCAGAAATAGAGGAAGGAATGAAGACATACTTCTTTTGTATGTATATATATAAAGTATTTATGTTCGTCTTCAGAAATAGAGGAAGGAATGAAAGCTTCTATACAGAGAAATTGAACACTTGTACAACTAATGGTTTATTTAATTCATTTAAACGTTCTGCTGCGCTGAATTATACTTGAGCAGATATAAATCTAAAATGGCAAAATTGCGAAAAATAACACAGTTCATCTCATAAATCGTGTTTGTAAACTATCTAGCACGCCACCAGAATATTAAAAATTATTTAAAACCGCTTTACTGAACTAGGCAATACAACTCAGAAGTATTTGAAAGACATTTTACGCGCCGTTGTCAACGAATCTTCACGGGTAAATATTTTGAAATATTAAGTTGTGCGTAAGTTGCATATCTGTTCAGTGTCGGTGATAATGATTTGTGTCGGCAGATTTTAACACAATAATATGTTAACTTCTAGACTTTATTGTAAAATTCACTTTGAAACAACCGCCATCTTTCCACAATTTATTTTACGGTTGTAATGTATGCCATCATAATAATACTTAAGTATTCATATGTAGTAAAATACTGTACAGTTTCTCTTGGAATTCAACAAGATGTAATATGTGTCGATTTGAAGTTTCCGACCTAAACATGAAGATGACAGCACTCTTCAAACAAAAACAAGTGCGCGTGCTTACGCATCTTACCAAAATTTCAGTCAATTTTGACGTCTGTCGATGTGTTTGTTTTCTTTGTTGAAAATGGAAGATATTTCCTGAAGGAAATACGCCTACTAAAACCAAAGACTAGTTGGACTCTGTACTGGGGTCTACGACAGATTGTCAAGAAATAGCAACAACAGTAATATCGCTCAAGTTCACCAAATGGAGCTATAAAACGAATTAAAGTCAGAGAGAAAGCAGAGGCTATGAATATTTCCAAAAACGTGTGTCACATAGTAAATGAATATTTATGTATGAGAAAGCTGTCAGCGTTTGTTTCACGTTAGATCAAAAAGTAACCAAATTTAGAACTTTTCAACCGTAGTTAAGCACCGATTAACTACTGGGCATGAAACGTAGGTGCACCATTGTACCACCACAATAAATCAGCTAAACAGTGGATATCAAAAGGTAAATCAGCAGCAAAAAAAATAAAAAGAATACAATTTTCCGGCTGGGAAAGTGATGTAGTCTGCTTTTTGGGATTTTAATGGAGTTAACATCCTCGTTTAACTTCAAAACGGAGAAACAATTATAGGAGCATAAATAAGCATTATTACTTGACTATCTGAATTTGTTGAAAGACTGTATTCATGTGTAGAAAAAAATTGTCATGCGAAGACAATGCGCCGCTTGCTTTGGCGAAAATTCACGAATTACGGTTTGAACTGATTGGCCACCATCTTATTCACTCACCAGATGAAAACAACTTTTTCTTTGTTCAGACTACGTGAAGGTGTTCCAGGAATTGGCAACTCCAATTTTGGGAAAACCTTACAAAACCTGCATTAGGTAGGTCGGACTATTGAGTTCTGTTCTCACGCACTTCCGAATGACGGGAGACGAGTTTCCTGTGACGTCGCAGCATACCCTTCTCCGTGTCTCCAACAGTTTTACGAGGCAGTTTGCCGACTGGTCCAATGCGATCATCGGACAACTTTTACCGTATGCCCAAGGTCCTCGACCCTAGCACATACACCTCCCAAACTAGATGAAGGTGCCTTAGAATGTGAGAACTTTGAAAAAACCAGAGAGAATACGTGGCATTCCCTGAATAGGTGGGCCCTGCAGTCAGTCTGAGGAGAAATACCTGCGAGAGAAAACTCCTATAGGCCTCCATATCTTATATATATATGGGAGAGAGAGAGTTCTACCAATATAAAGAGAGTTTGGGGACAGAAATGCACAGTTACATGCTGATAAAGAAAAATTACAACTCCAAATTTTGGAAATGTTCCCCGTGTATCTTCTAAGAGCTAATGATTAACTAAGATGTTAACAAGCTATTAAAAAGGAGCTATTGAGTTGAGGAAGAAACGTGAGTTTAAACAAGTATTTACTCTCTAGTAAGTAGTAATAAAATCTTAATAGGTGTAGAAAAGTAACATCAAGGTCAGCTCTTACCAATATTACTTGAGAATACATATTAAAAATTCTATAAACCGAAGGTGATATTCTTTTGTAATTAATGGTAGCATAACTGTATATACGACATATTTTAAAATTGTGATGGAATTTTATAAAACAGGAATTCGCAGTGAAGTGAAAGAATGGACCAGTCGTTAAGTCGTTAAGAGTTACGGTCTACATAATTTATGGTAATGTCTCGTGCCATTATGAGCTTGGTGCCACAGTTCGTAATTTCACGGAACATTTGAAACTAAGTAGAAAGAAAAAGTGATTTTGATGCTGAATTGGACGTCTGAGGGCAGCAGCGAGCTGCGTAAATGAATTATATTTCCAGAAACGCGGGGGGCTACAGTAGCTTGGTAAAGAGCCGTGTGCGGGATGGGAATTCAATCTGTCTTTACTTCATCTTCAATTCACCCTTGAAGAAACTTTTGCTTCAGATTTCAATTCATGAACGTTTATTTCGTGAATTTTTCTTGTAGGTAAAGCTGGAAATCTACTTTAATCGCACATTTATCGATGATAAGGAAATTCAAATACTAGGCATGAGATATATTCACACCATTTTAAATTGAAATAAAAATCTAATATCCAAGTTCTGACCTACTTATGTCGTTAACAAAACCTGCTTACAACAATCGGTCACACATTCATTAAATATTTTACTTACTTCACATTAACTTAGTAAGAACCCGCCATAACTTAAATTTTAGCAGTCCCCTACTAATATAATACGCCAATTATGTAATATGCAATTTCCTACTAAATTATATGTCCTATTGCCTTACATTGAAAAAAAGGTTTATTATATGCTAAGGATTATTAATAATTAAATAGACATGTTGTCGTAGAAGAAAAACTATTCGTATGAGGTGTTTGGTACTTTCATGACTTTAGGTTAGCATCTCTGAGATTAGCTGAGAGCATCTGACGGATAGAAATTGTGTAATTTATAACCTCAAAATTGCATTTAACGATGGCGTCTGCGCTTGAAGTTTGCTCATTAGTTGGACAGAGTTTCTCTGATCCGGTTTTTATTTTTCTCGAATGATTTTCCAGACTTGTACGAACAGCAGAAATGTTTATAACTGTCGTTCGTATAACTCTCACCGTACTGTGTACAGCAGTTTAAAAGTGACTGACACACAACGACTCCTTTGCTTGAAACATCATTCACAACATAAATCGTGTAGACCGACTTATTGCTTTTGAACATATTGTAAAAAAGGTTACAGCAAGTGTTGACATAGTTCGTATTATTATCAGTAATAAGCTCAACGACAGCAAAACAAGTGCAAGGTGGGTCCGCCAAGATGGCCCTTGGTATATGGAAAACTAGTTTATCTTTCGATCGTGTGTATTATTAATATTCGTGAGACCTATACCAAGAAATGGTAAAACTCTCATTTCTAAAAAAAACTGTTTATCTAGATCGATTTTTTCTTTAATTATTTAATGTCCCTCGAATAAAATATACAACAGAGCATAAGACTAGAATAAATTTATAGGATATAAATTAACTTCCTTCTATACTAGAAAAACTACGCCCTGGTCATATGTAGGAATTTGTATAACCTCGGGTGTTACCAAATTTTCACTTCTTCTTCTACACTCCTCCAATTATAATTTTCTTTCTGCCAAAATGTACTCCCAACATATCTGGCCAATCGTTGTCACTAATATTTGCACCTAGGTCTGCGAGTTCAATACCTGGTGGCTTTTACATAACGATGTCAAGTCTGGGGTGTAAAATCTCTCCTTCAAACAGCCCTGGAATGTATGCTCCGACGACTGGAACTGATCTATAATATACGAGTGTATTATACTAGAAAAAGTATAATTAAATCTATTATTTACTATTCAATTTCTCCCGATAATTTGAATCCCATGCATGCAAAATATTAACTAAATTAGTATATAAGACAATGGAACGTGAAATAGAATGCGAGTTAGGAGACGATCAATTTGGTTTTAGGAAGAATGTAGGGACAAGAGAAGCAATATTAACTTTGCGACTAATTTTAGAAGACAGGATAAGAAAAATCCGGCCTACGTTTATGGCATTTGTAGATTTAGAAAAAGCGTTTGATAATGTGAACCGGAACACACCAATTAGGATATTGAAGAGCACTGGAATAAAATATCGTGAAAGGTGGCTTACACATAACCTCTAAAGAAAACAGGCAGCAGTAATTAGAATAGAAGATCAAGAAAAGAAACCCGTAATCAAGAAAGGAGTAAGACAAGGATGCAGTCTGTCGCCCATGCTGTTTAACTTATATATAGAACAAGCGATGAAGAATGGTAAAACGGAATATGGAAAAGGAATCATACTGCAAGGACGCTTTTCCGGCAATATTGTAGTATAAGGGGAGTCAGAAAAAGACTTGGAAACCATAATAAATGGCATGAACGTAGTCCTTGAGAAAGAGTTCAATATGAGGATTAATAGAGGGAAACCCAAGGTAATTGAGTGTAGTATGGGAAGGGATATTTTGACGGAAGTTAAAGAACTCTGCTACTTGGGAAGCGTAATAACTAGGGGTGGTAGAAGTATAGTCGACATAAAAAGTAGGATAGCACAGGCAAGGAAGGCTTTCGCGAGAAGAGGGATTTACTGACGGGTAATATAAGTGTGAATATTAGGAAATCGTCATGACAATAAAAACGTATCGTATGTTATAAATGTAATTTTAAGTGAAATATTTAGCATTAATAAGATAAACTGAATATTATTTAGTGAGTAGGTCCTAAGAATTTTAGTAACGTTCTACTTGTATATGTCATGTTTAATTAAATAAGATATATTACCAGACAGACAAGATGCTGGAATAAAAAGCGGAACTAAAACTGAAAATTGGCAAAATCAAAGTAATAGTTTTAGATTCCCATTTTAGAAGCGTTATTGGAAAAAATGCATTCATATACAGGCGGAATAGTTTAAAAATAAAATGTATAGTACTGTATCATCCGGAAAATTTTAAATAAATGGGGTGATGAAGAAAATGAGTACGAGAAGGAAAAGTATATTATCCAGCTGCATGAAATCTGTAATCAAAGTGTAGAGACCGGTAACGGCAAACACATTGAGGTAAAAGTAATTATCTCGTAATTTTTTTAGACTACGTGAACGGATGGTACTCAAGTGTTCGCCTTCATATTATTGCTTCAGTTACATAAGCGGAAATGTCTTGAAGGTTGTTCATAAAGTATTTTTATCTTTTCTTCTACTTAATTATTAACTTAGATATTGTTATCTTTATTACCCTTATTTATTTGCACACTTGTTATAGTTCATATCAGAAAAAATTATCATTCATTGCCACATGCATTTAATAATAAGTGGATACTAAAATGAAAATGAATCTTATTCTTCATTCGTTACACGTGGCATAGAGGATTTATTAAAGAGAAACCGAAAATAAACAATAACGCCAAATTTCTGTGCGGAATATTACCAACAAATAAAATTGAAGTGTCTGTCTGACTGTCTGTCCGTATGTTTGTCTCAAAGTCTCCGAAACGACTGAACGGATTTCAATAAAAATTTGATGGTTTGAAGAAAGGAGAATTAATTTAAATATTCGTGCATATTTAATTTCAATATATTGCAGACTATATTATTTTAATATGAATACAAATGAAAATATTAATTCTACGGGAAGATTTTTATAATTGCCGCGCGAAAGCCGGCCTGTAAACCAACTGCGAGTTATAAGTTCTATTACGCTTTCCTATACTTTCACCCCACATATATCTATTGTTGCAGTGACGATGACGCCGAGCACATTTTATTTCTGTGCAAAAGATGGGAGGCAGAAAGAGAGACAATAGAAAGAGCAGTGGGGCAATTTACAAAACAAAACATAGTTTCAAATATGTTGAAAAGTCAGGAAAACTGGACCAAAAGTGCAGAACATATTAAAAATATTCTGAGGATAAATAGGGGTGAAGGAGACGCTCTACAATAAGAATACAAAAGGAAGGCAAGAATCGACACCGCCCCGAAGTAATGCTTACGCGGTTCTGGGGCGGAATTATTAAGTCGACTCGAAAGGGTTTTGGTTTTAGTGGGTGCAAGCCCCACACTACTGACAGATGTGGACCTCTTTCAGTGTGCGTTGGGCATTTTCCAACTTCTCTCGTTAAAAAAACTATCTATTGTTGCAACAGGCTGAGAAAAAAGGAACTTCTTTGGATCGTCGATACGATGTATACATAAATTGGTTCTTTTTCTCGCATCAGGTAAATTTTAAAATTTAGTAATTGCTTATATGAAAATAAAAATGTAACTATCGAGTTTGGTGTCGGAATCGGTGTAAATCGATTCGCTGTGTTACAATACGACCTTTAATATGGGGTGTAAGTAAATATTTAATCATTAAGTAGGGGAAAATTTTTATTCTGTTAGAATACTGAAAATATCTTTATTCCTGCTATTGTACAAGGGGGTATTTTGGACTCTCTCAAGAACTGGTAGTATATTTGAGGTTCAAATTTTGACATTTTCGATGGTGGTTTAGTTATGTGTTGACCAAGAATTAAATAATGTACCGGAATAATATAAATAAATACCCGGGCAACGCCGGGTCCCCAGTTAGTAATATATAGATCTATATATACTATAGCAATAAGCCAGGGAATGCCGGTGGTTACTTTCTCTGGCAAATTTATTTCGGGACTCACCTTCGACTATGTCTCGTACTCTCTCCGGTTTTTCGAGGTTCTTATGTAATGATGCACCTTCATCTACTTCGGGAGGTGTACGTACTGGGATCGAAGACCTTGGAGTTATTAGTTGATCCCATTGGATCAGTCGGCCAACTGCCTCCTAAAAGTGTAGAAGACAAGGAGAAGGGAATGCTGCGACTTCACTGGAAACTCATCTCCCGTCATTCGGAAGATCGTGAGAATAGCACTCAAAAGCCCAACTTTCCTGATTCAAGTTTTCCAGTTTTATTTTCTGCATCCCTCTTAGGTGAAACAGCTGGTAGACCCAAGAATCTACAACTTTCCAGTCGGGCTCTCTACCACTGAGCTAATCCGACTCGACGTCCCGAGGACCTATTCAACATCCCTCCACTGCTGTAAACATAATCTATGCTCACCTACAATTTACTAATAACATTCTTCACAACCTAATTCAGTGATAAATTTACACAATGTCCATTCTTCATTTAGAGGTGGATAGATTTTGAAACCTTTTTTTCGGGACGTCTACTCGGACAAGTTCAGAAGTAGAGTACTCGCCCCGAAAGCGGGAGGTCCTGGCCGCGAGTCCCGGGTCTGGTAACATTTTTCCATTCTTATTTTCTAAACTTAGCATTATGCTCTTTATCTGAGCTTCAATTGAAGCATCTCATCTTCATTTCACCTAACATATAATTTGAAATAGGAAGTATATTGGAGTATATTAGTACAATTGTAAAAAGTATAAATAAAATGAACAGTTATTTTCTGTGGAGTACAACTCACAGTGATCGGTCCATTTTATCCCTAATATTCATTACTAATATTTAACATGAATTTAAAATTAAACGTGTTTCAAAACGCGTAAATGCAAAATTATTTACCATTAGTTGGTCTAATGTCAATAAATAGAGTATAAATAATAAAGTGTCAATATAGCTACTTTTAACTAATTTAATTTTTCTATTTCACCATATTCTTCTTGTTCCAGTTTTTCAATCTTGTCCCTTATTCTTTCTTGACGTTGTACTTCAGCGAATCTAGCATTTTCTCTATTAGCTACTAATCAAGCTTCCTTATCTAATGTGTCAATGTATGACTTTTTTAGTCTTCTCAGTTCTCTTCTCTTAAGGAAACGGTCAGTCTCTTGCCTTAATCGATCCAGAGAATTGTAATCGACGGCGGGATCGGACCAAATTGAGGATGATGTTCCCTATTTATGTTTTCCATCTTCCAAGGTTACACTATTTTATTAAACATTTTAGCGTGGGTTTAAATGATTTTAGCAATGTTTTTTGATGACATTTCTGCTGGAAGGTTGAAAGGCTAACTAAAATTTTGAAGAGAATACATTTGGATGAAAAAGTCAACCTAACTAATTTAAGAATAGTTATTTAGGTTTGGAAGTGTTACATCGGCTTATGCATATCTGATCTATCTAGTTTCAATATTTTTACCGAGTGAACCTTTGGTCATGACGCAGTGACACAAACATTTTTATATGAAAGTCGTATAAATTAATGTATAATAAATATTTTACAGTTCTAGTGAACGAAATAAACCCAAGTACTATAACGTATTGTCGCTGTGAAACTCAAATAGTTTCGTTCGTAGCTTTGTGTTATGCAGAGCGTAGCGTTTTGCCCTTTTCCACTTCGGTAACGTACCGAGGGAAATAAATCAATGGATTCTATTTTTGAACATCATTAATACATCTTGTTTAAAATATTGCCACCATATATTTCGGCTCGAACAGCTGTCTCGAAAAAAGTACTCAATGAAATAAAACTGGGATTTATAGCCCGAGCGGCGTCCAGCTACCCCCTCCAAGTGCGGCGACCTCTCGACCTCCTCCATTTTCCCCCGGGCCGGGCTAACCCCTTACCCCTTGCGGGGGTGGACTTTTTCCCTCCTTCGTGCACGTCGACAGCCATTGGTGCAGAGGTCATGCCCCCGCGTCCTGCGCACCGCGACGTCTTACCCCTGGCGCAGGTCGAGGCGTCGGAACAACAATCTTCTAATTCTTGCAATTACATTACCAGTATCCGCGAATCAACGAGAACATTTTTTTAACTACTCTCTTCTACAATTTGCAATTCTCAACTGTTCCCTCAGCTCCTTTTCTTCTGTTACATCGGCTTATCGTTCACAAGCGAACAAAGATTTCGATGCATTTGAGGCAGCTGAATTTCATGGCTTTTAATAGAAAATGAGGTGATGAATTTTATTCCTCTCTACTATATTTTACTATTTTGCCAACTACGTGCTGCGATGAGACTGTACTTCGACACTACCATATTATGTATAATATTAATGATAGTCTAATTTGTCGAAATGAATTATGATTTATTTTTGTATACTTTTATTTTAAAAAATTCTTAAACTTTATAAATAGCGGAACGAGGTAACTCTTGGATTTAAAACAACATTGGAGTTGCTATCTCGTAGTATATTGTCGATGAGGACTAGAATGTAAGTTCACACAATGGCTGTTACATGGTCAGTAAGGTAACGAACCCAACAACGAAACACGTTCCGCAAACTTTTATGCTCAAAGTTATTACAGTATTAACAATCAGAAGTACTATGTAGTCAATACGTTCCATGAGCTAATTTTATGACAATATAAACTGTAACTGGGAATCCATTCAAAGATGTTATCCTGAATTGTGAGGTTAATGTCGTTTTAGGTCACTCGGCCATTTCTCCGATTGGATGGTTCATATTGGAAGTAGAACTAGCCAATCAAATGCATATTAAATAAGCTCTTCAAAATACAAAGGTGTATGCAAATTTCTACAACCTCGGATTATGACCATCAATGATCTTCGCCGTGGCGTGGTCAGTTCAGTTATTTTTCCAAGGGGTTGTTAGAGTCGATTACGTGAAATTAGTCGTGGTCCTTATTAAATATTTTTAGTGACGAGAAACGAACACAGGATAAACTATGGTACTAACTAAGTTAATCTGTTCCGTATAAGACTAGCAGCCTAAGGTCCAAATGATCTAATTAATCCTAGGAAAACTTTTTTAACAACCTCAACCAGGCATACAGCCTGTGGTTCAGCAGCCCTTTTTAGCTAAGTCCAATTAAAGAGTTTTGTTTGGGTTTGAGTACATTTCACACTCGCTGTACATTAGAAATTCTTCTTTTGCAAGTAATTTTGAGATTACCCTCTTATCCTTCAAATCAGAAGATAGTGGAAATGCAAATTAGAGATCATGTTGCTTGCTAACTGTTACAAAAAAAATCTACAATGTTACTGTCATAAATGTTATCCTGCTGATTTGTAAACTTTTGAATGATTTTAAATAAAGAAGGAATTATTTGCTAAACATAAATTATTCTCTTTTATATTTATTTCCGGAACATCTGGCTACTCCTTACAGGAACCTTCTGTATCATACGGAAATCTTTTTCAGCAATTTTGGAATTTTGAGAGTAGAAAATAATATGGTCTACATTCTGGTTGTGACTTTATTGAGTGCCACTTTTATCTGAATAATTTATGGTTGAAATCAAGAAATTATAAAAAACCAAACTAGTAGACAAGTTTACTGATATATAGATTAATTTTGGAGCAGTGGCTGTAATCCATGTCGTTCAGGAAGCGCTTATCAAATTCAACATCTGATTAAAGGTACGTAGTTTGAAAAAACATTCTGTGGTATTTTTTAAGTATCCTAATTTTTCTGTTTATTACCTACTTTGTAACCGAGGTTTTAATAACACCTCCTTTTATGCGCGAAGTATTTATTCGTGTTATCTTACGAATAAAAAAATATATATTAGGAAAATTCAGCAAGATGTAGTTCATATTCCACAGTTTAAAGTGTACTGTTGAGATTTTTAATAGCGAAAAAGATATTATTTTAAGATCCTAAATCCATATATTAATAGCTGGCATCTGTATGGAATAACTTGAGATTACAATTTTGTTTCTCCAATGACTAATTCTCGTTAACTTTTAGTTAAGGTATTTGCAATGTAGCCTGGTCCGCTTTTGGAAATTTTATTACTACTTGCAAATTTTAATCGAATACTGGCACTTTAATATTCTCATGAATTTAATGCATAATTTTAGTTAACAGTGAATTCATATTAGAATTCTTTTTAAAATGTGATATTTAGGTTAGGAATAATTTAATTGATAATTTTTATCAACAAGATTGAAATATTCAGAATAAATTAAAATATATTTAGGCTGAATTTTTTCTGTAAAATTATTAAACAGTTATTAATCATTAATAAATAAAATTGAATAAACATGTTTTTATTTTATAAATAATTTTCATTACACAAAAATTGTTTGTATTTATTGGCTCTAAATCACATTTATAAAATTTCTTTTTAAACAATTCATCAGTATTGTATATTTCTTTTCGTCTGTTTCATATATTTATTCTGTATGACTATTGTACGCAGCGTAAATCTGTACCTTAATTTTATAGAAGAATGTTAGGAGTACCAAGTGTATATTGACGTGAAGTGCTGCGTGGTTGCCGTATCGTAACACATGAAGGGGTAAACGTTACCTTCTTTATTAATTTTTCAGCTGCACGTGTTCCTTTGACATTTAAAGGTTGGAATGTCGATTTTCAGCCGGCTTTGGAATGTTTTGCGAAGTGTAACTGAATGTAATATGGAACAAAAATTTTAGGGCTAAATTTTTAAAATATTTTAAGTTTGAGGAATACACAGTTGTTTGATATGAATTTAAATATGTATCTATGCGTATGTATGTTTAATTTGCTAAAGAACTTGTGTTGACGTCCTACGTTAAAGGGGAAGGACCACTGTTTCGCTATGTACCTCTAAAAACGGAATGGGTCGATAGTATGTAATGTGATATTAGAGATCCATAGTCACCAATAATAGCCTTTTGGGAAACATGGCGAAAACGATAAATAAAAGAAAATTTTCGTGCATGATTCATGTCAGTTAATACATTTGGCTCTTCTGTATTTCATATAATCAGTCTTTATCGTGTTTTTAGAAAATCTATCATAAGAACTCGCTTCAAAATTTTACCCGTTACAATAAGAAAATAATTCAAAAAGTGAAAAGGCGTGACTGATATCATACCAATAGTTTTTCAAATAGTTGCTTTACATTCTCGGTCGTAAAATCAACCAACGTCAGAGAATAGTATTAAGACATTTATAAATATTGGTCCTCAAATCTTTCTTCAATTGACTGACAAATATTCTGAAATGTTAAACAAAAATTTTCATGAATAGCGCTTTGTAGTTTAAAATTAGTAATCAGTTATTACCTCATTTAGTGGCCCACGATAATATAAAATATAGCTGCATGACTAAATTTAACTTGATTTGTTTTATAAATGACTTAAATTTGCTAGTTTACATTTGTTTCAGAATTAACTTTTTCATAAACTTCAAACACATCTATACTTGTACTTACTTTGTGGCCTTGAAGATCACGAAGTCCAAATTAAAATGAGTTAAAGAAGCTCCGCTTTAAAAGTTAAGAAACGTAAAGGAACAAACTTCTGTCGGAAAAAAACTCATCATGTTTTGCCATGAACCATAGGCAATCCCTCGCTATCATGAGAACGTAAATTTTTGCAATTCTCACAACTAAATGTTGCTTTGATTCACGGACTCCTTGTCTAGTGATCAGTGACTTGCAGATTCCTAAGATCGGAAATGAGAGATAACTTATATGACAATACCAGACTTATGAAGAACATACATCTGGTATGGATTCCAGCTCAATCAGATGTAGAAGGAAATGAGGTAATCCAAGCGTTGGCTGCTGATGCATTCTCTCAACATACCCGGGGAGAAAGACGTAACGCAACAAATATCCAACCTACAGGAAACAAATGTCATTATTAAAGGTAAAATAAAAACAACGGCCGAATCCATCTAGAAATAATTAATTAGTTAGAACAGCAGTAACTGATGGACGCCGCCAGAAGACCCCAAATAATTATCTGCAGCCTAAGAAGCATGCAAACAATCCTGACTCCTTTTCTTTTGCAGGTCACCGCAACCAAGCAGTGCAATCTGCGCTAACCATTCCACATATCCAATTTTATTGCCGTCAGAGAGACGACCATGGATAATTTCTCAACCATGGACAACTCGGACGTTAAGGCTATCATGAGGCTTTCAATCTTTTCCACTCAAGCCAAGCTAAATGATTTGTTATGAACCCTTTAGGATCAAAGCTTAGTTCACTGTAAAAGGAATCCCTCCATCAGTCGCACTATTTTTGTAAACCTATCATGAAGAAATAACATATGACAATACTGTATAACCGTATAAACTTAAAATTGGACGAAATTTTGACTGTAAAAATATTTATATGTAATTACATGGGATGAATATTAAGACATTACGGGCCTTATCTATAATGTTTTGGAGATAGACATACATAAAATCAAACGCACTGTTCATACCATATGTGATATGGGCTGTAGTAATCGTCATTATCTTTTCCTTCATGTATGCAAGACGCAACATGTTAGTATGACATTTTTTGCTCTTCATAAATAAAATTACTGTTTTTAACTATGTTAAGTGTTCCATAACAACGCACAGACCTGGTCTTGAGTGTGATTCGGTAGGCGCCTGAGAGAAACTACTAAACCCATATTAACCCAATTCGGCGCCAGACAATGAAGTCTGGGTATGCAGGGTCTGGAGACTTTTCTCTCAGGTGTGTATGGTCCATTATATGTCTAATTAAACATGCACTTTACAAACGATCGCTTTCCAAAAATTTACGAACATATTGAGCTGATCCGTAATTACGTACAATCTTCAATATATATCCTATTTCTTTACAACAATAGCACCTATAGTAAACTAAAATCACAGAAAAGGGGAAAATATTTAATATTTGCGCCGATAGCGTAAAAACCATCTGAAAATATTCGTGCTAGTTCCTAAATATATTACGTTATGGTAAGTAAATAAAACAGTATGTCGTAAATATAGAGATTTTAGACTGTGATGAACAGAAAAAATTAATCAGAAAATGGCCATAACGTAGTAACAGTATATATTGATACATATACATATATATTTATTTATGAATAGCTTATAACAAATTTAAATATTTTCAAAAGAACTTCGATATCATATATTTTTAACATTAACAATAATGATTCGAGATAAAATATAATGTATTTTACATTGCTTATTTTATGTGAGCGTTTCTTCAAATTTTTCCTACGAATATAAATATTCAATTCTTAATACAAAGCAACACCACTTTTAAATACCGATTTTAATCATTTTCTACTAACAGAGGATTCCGCTTGTCTGGCAGAATATGGATAAATTTCAGAGCTTTATCTCGCAATGGATTTGAAGATGATAGAAATAAAATATCGCGAAAGAAGTTATTTATAACCTTTACAGATTGCAGTCAGCAGTAATTTGAATTTAGGGGCAAGAAAAGAAATCAGAAATCAATAAAGGAGTAAGATAAGGATTCAGCATGTAGCCCGTGCTGTTTAACTTATATATAGAACAGTCGATGAAGAAAGTTAAAAATTTGAATGAAAAGGAAATCAAAATGCAAGGAAAAGCAATAAAAAACCCAAGGCTTCCTGATAATATTAGGGGAGTCAAAAGAAGACTTGGAAACCATAACAAATGGTATGAACGTGATCCTGCAGGAAAAGTGCAACATGGGGATTAAAAGAGAGAAAACCAAGGTGATAGAGTGTAGTATGGGAAAGTAAGAGTAGGATAGCACAGGCATGAAAGACTTTTGCAAAAAAAGAGGAATTTTCTTACGGCTAATGTAAGTAAGAATATTAGAAAACCATTACTAAAAATGTTCGTATAGAATGTGACGTTATATAGGTGCGAAACATGGACGGTAGGAGAATGTAGAAAATTTGATGGGTGGATAGAGTAAGTAACCAGGAACTTCTAAGCATAATAGGGGAAGAGAGAATAATTTGGAGAACTTTGACCAAGAGACGTGATATATTAAGACATGAGGGCCTTTCTAAATTAGCATTAGAGGGATGTTTGTGGGGTAAGAACAGAGAGGAAGGCCAAGGTTGGAATAAGCTAATCAGATTAGGCAGGATGTGCGATGTGGTAGCAGTGTTTTTAAACGTGTCATTATTTGCGAATCAAATGACATTGCACCTTCCTTTCATCCTATAATGTCAAAACAAATACATAATGTTCTAAAAAGTACACATTATAATGTTATTTGAATATAGTTAATATGTATGTACAAAGTAAATTATAATTGAGTCTAAGGTTTGCTCAGTGAATGGAAAAGATCGAACTTGACTCGGATAACTCAGATGGAAAAGAGAATCACAAAGGAGGTAATAGTCTCGATTGCCAGTCTGACCCAAATATTTCCATACTGATACTTTAATTTAGTTTCATAGCTGGACTTTGTTTGAAACTATTTCTTAAGTTCTTGAATTTTAAAAAATCTTTTAAATTTGAGCAGTAATTAATTTTTAATCTCACGTATAAGTATTGTTAATGGATTGCAAAGCTGAATCCATGAGTAAAACTTTACGTCCTTCGTTTCTGAATATCGGATATTCCAACACACTTTTCAGACGATCCCTAAGGGAAGTTTTACACAGCCATCACGAACCATTATTAATTCTCTACTTATGTCATTAATCAGATAATTTATACCATGACCTTATAATTAGTTGATGTGTCATGCGCAAACATATGTGAATTATATGGATGTAAAATTAAAGACAGTCAATAAATTTCATATATCTGCCTCTTGTTTTAAAGTGACGCAATTTTTTTGTAATTAATCCTCCCCCAGAAAAATATCTCCAATTCAGAAATCTGAGCGTTACAATTACTTAGTGAATAAATACGAGAGTTGTCTGTAGTTTCGGAACTGAGCCGGAGATTAGTACGCCGGTGGCAACTTTTCAAGAGCGCAACTTTATCTGGAGCTGGGTTGTACTGGCGTCATTAGCACTATAAAAAATTCACCAGAGCTCGACCACAGCAGGCAACACACTTATTAGCGTTCGTCGGGGAAAGCGCATCGCTAATAGCAGCCAGTTAATTATTTACTCCCTGGCATCCGGGGAGAGATTTTTGTGAGGCAACCCTCTCTCGCTTCCGTCTCTTTTTCTTCTCCCCTCCCTCGCCGTCGTTACCGTGGCGGTCTCACGCTCCACCTCGTTCCAGAATCGGCATCAATATTTCAGCAGGACGCGCTCTCCTCGGGGACGCGTCTAAAAAGCAACAGGCCGTAAAGAGCGGAGCAGCAAGTGAAGGGTTACAGCGGCGTCCTCTAATGGCATCGGCCCGTCGATCTTATCTGCACAGTACGTGGGTTTCACTGCGGCGCGGCGTTAAAAAGAACGGGGCTGACGGACACTTCGTTAATCACCGTCCGCGAATGTTCCGCTGGGCTGCGCAGTTGACTTTCGATAACAATCCGCTCATCAAGTCCTACAGCTTGATAAGGAGCTGGATTAATCAACATCAACCACATTTCCAGCGCGTAGTCTCCTTAACTTAACTTTCACTAGCATTTAACCATTGAAATTGCAATACAGTTCTGATCACGATTGATTTGACAAATTGAAGGGATTTATCCTTGTCGTTCAGTAAATATCAGACTGTAGCTGCTATTCCGAAAAAGATACAGTATGAGGAGGCCACAACATTTTCGATATGAGCGAACGACTATACGTTTTTAATGGAGTCATCGCTTTATACTATATTGCAGACTGAAAATACTGCATGATAACGAGCTTGGTTAACCCTTTCGCTGCAAAGTTCGGGACGTAGAACGTTACTACGTGCACTAGTTTTTTTAGTGGGAGGAGAAAAAAATTAGGGTTATCCTGAAACGGGCAACTGTCCTTTAAGAGCAGACGAAGGGAATTGAAAAGGAGGGGGGTGCGGAAGGAAGGTAGAGCAAGGTAGCATTTTTGTTTTCTAATCTATGAAATAAAAAGAACCCAAAATAATGTTTCAATGAGTTCCTATTCGTTCAAGTAGGGACTATGAAAAATGATAATTAATCAAATTTAAATGAACACGATCATGTTATTTTTCTTTGGGGGAAGGGGACAGACTACATAAAGGTGTTCCAGGAACTGGCAACTCTCATTTAATAGCATAGGAAGAGAATTAGAGAGGGAGGATGCGGAGAAGACAGTAGCTAAGGTTTTGTTTGTTTTTCTTTTATTGGGTAGGAGGCTACATGGGGGTGATTGTGAAATACGTAAGTGGCCTTTAATATTATAAGAAGGGATTTGAAAACGGGGATGTGGACGGTAGACCAAGGTAGCCTAGGGGTTGACTGGGGACTCCAGGTTATAGTTCAAGGATGCCTAAAAGAGATGCAGGAAAAACCTTCCAAAACCTGCATCAGGTAGGTCGGGCTATTGGGTACTATTCTAACGTCCTTCTGAATGACTGCAGAAGATTTTTTCTGTGGGATCGCACCATTTTCTTCTCGGTGTCTCCACCAGTTTTACGGGGCAGTTGGGCGACTGATCCAATTGGCTCACCGGACAATACTAAGATATTAATACAAAAAATTATAAAGCCATTGAAAACCAACTGCGAGTTATAAATCCTATTAGGCGTTCTTATGCCATTTATCGATTGAACTTACTGTCGTATTATAAGCGTAATTTTGGTAGCATTACATAGAGAGGGGTGAGCTTTCTCACTCCATCTATTGTTGCAGCCGGGTTCGCGCCGTAATTAACCTAACGTTGGCAGAGAGCTAACTCCCTGAGAAAAAATAAACGTCTTTGGATCGTGGGTACGATGTATACGTAAATTATTTTTATTTTTCGCGTCAGGTAAGTTTAAATATTTAGTAACTGCATTATTTTAAAATAAAAAATATATAATTTACCCCAATAAATATAATTGAAGTTTCTGTCTGCCTGAAAGTTTGTATTAAATTGGGAAAGCGGAACCTGTTCAAAACGAACTGTAAATTATAAGGTTTGCACTGAAGCGATCAAAAATATTTTTTATATATTCCATGAATTCAACCTGTTGTTTCGTTTTTTGGGCAAAATGAAAAGAGCTATTTGTCGAAGTTCCGCGCGAACGAAGTCGCGGGCATAGCTAGTAATCAATCTACCTTTTCGGAGTTTGTTGCAATCTCGAGATCTAGATCTCCAAATCTTTGTCGTCACGTCGTGAGTTAGTTCCAATTAAAGTCACTCAAGGCCATGGACCCATAGTTGTTGACGTGCCCCCGCCCATATATGTTTACAGTAACGATAACTCCTCGAGAGCGCACCGACTAGATAAGGGGGGAAATTCTGTGAAGTGGCATGTTGGGGTAACCAGCCGGAAGTGAGAGCAGTGCTCGAGGCCTGCATATGGCCACGTCACGTAACACCCTCTGCTGCAATTTCCACTTTGCACTTAGCCCAGCACCCCTTGTGCCCCGACTGTCACCACTTAATCCAGATTAGCGGTTAAACAACGCACTCCACTTTAATGAGATACTTTCGTGGGGGGGTTGCCCATTGTAATTATTGTACTAACAGCGGTGTAAAACAAAGGACATCTCGTAGATTAAGCGGTGAAAGAAATGACCCGAAAAGGAAATGGCGGACGACAAAGGCGTTAAGTAACCATATAAAAGTTAATATCCCGTTAGAACCTATTATATTCATGGCTTCCGCCGGATCAATAACTGGCTTGAACAACTTAAGAAAACATGAAACGTGAATTTACAAATGAACAAAATGTATCAACCAAACAAGTAATTTTGCTTCTGCAAACACTGGGGCAGAAAGTATACGAATCGACGTGTGGTATACGAGAAATCATTTGAAATGAATATTGTAACGGTCAAACACATCTTCGCTGACTTTGGCGGTGCGGAGTCAAATGAAATGAGACAGTATTTGAGCCAGCGGCAATAAAACCCAGACATCACGGTGCGCGCAGGGGTTTTGGTGAGATTTGGTGGGTACGGGTGGTGTTGTTCCCCAAAATCCTTGAAGGAGAGGGGAAAGCTGTGACTCCAAGAGACGAGTAACCATAAATGTTATTGTTTAATATCCATCCCTGCCATCTTGGTGATATGAACTATAAAAGTGGGTCGTAGGCTTGCAGATAGATTTTTGAGGCAGATTTCGAGAGAGATTGCTGTACAGTTAATTAGAATTTAGGCAAGGGAGATTTCGAGGCGGTTGATTGGAGTTAGGCGAGGGAGTTTGTGGAGACGAGAGCGGTGGATTGGATGAGATTAGAGGCAGGAAGAATAACAGCTTAGGCTCTGATTTAGATCGAGGACGACCAAAATTTGTAGGAAGTTACAAAGAGGAAGACGCTGGAAGGTCCATCATGTCCACTTTTTGCTGATTTCTATACTGCCAGATCGGAGTAGCTTTTGTGTGAAATATTCTGATCCATAAGAAGGCCCATAACATACGATCCTGAGTTTAGACATAGAGACTTCTTAGTTTTGAGGTATTTATTATATCATTTTTATGTTAAGATATATGTAGTGTTAATTAAGAAAGAATTGTTGGCTTATAAGTTGAAAATAACAAAATTGTAATATTGATTTAAATTTATTTAGGTTAAAGTAAATGGTTTTCTTTTTAATTATAAAAGCTTATTATAAATATTGCACTAAAATAATATCTCACCCATTCACTTCAATATGCTTCTTTTTCTGGAGTGTATCGAAATACAGTAGGCTGTCGATTATCCGCACTCGGTTTAGCTGTTTTGCGAGTCAATCGTTTTCTTTTGTTAACTGGCCACATGAGGGTGATCCTGAAACAAGTAACTCCCCTTTAGTATCTTAGGAAGGAAATTGAAATGTGAAATGGGAGCATACGGAAGGTAGAGCAATGTAGCGAAGGGTTGATTACGGCCGTCGGGATATAGTTTAAGGATCCTACCCGGTGTTTCAAGATAAAAGATGCAGGGAAACGCCTAGAAAACCTGCATCAGGTAGGTCGGGCTATTCGGTACCATTCTCATGCTCTTCCGAATGACGGGAGTTGTGTTTGCTGTGTGGTCGCAGCATTCCTTTCTCCGTGTCTCCACCAGTTTTAGGAGGCAGTAGGTCGACTGCACCAATGAGATTAGTGGACAACTCTTACCGTATGCCCAAAATCTTCGACCCCAGTACATACACCTCCCAAAATAGGTGAAGGTGCCTAGGTTTGTGAGAGCTTTGAAAAAACCTGGGAGAGTACGAGGTATTCCCGACGGTGCCAGGTGAGCCCCACAGTCAATCTGGAGAAGAAATGCCTGCGAAATCTCATTAATGTGTTCGTAAATAAACGAAGGAACTAACAACGACGCGGCGAGACCTAACTCAGCCTTTTGTCAATCAGTAATGGTGGGAGGTAGGAGAATTCTGTTGAAAGAAAAGTACTGTTCATGAGGTATAACGTGGCAAATCCTATTCTCAGTAGAGAAAGTAGAAGGAAAGGTGAGTATTGCTTTTTTTCAGGAGGAAGTTCTCCTTCTTACGAACGAGAGTAAATCAACGTCTTTTAACCAGGGGTGAAATAATAAAAAATGTCTTACCGGAGCGCAGAAAAAAAGATTCATAGTTATAATTTCCTTTTATATTCAAATTAATCTTAAATGTATAAATAATCAAAATAATATAGATATAACAGTAAATCCCAATCCACAAATTCAATTAGTAATTGTCATAGTTTTTTCTCGTTCCGTTGCATCCCTTCAATGAATTTATGTTTATGAAAAATAATTATTTTCCTTTATTGCTGATAATTTTGTTCCGTCTCCAAATCTTTTACCGGGACGTTGTTCCGATGTGTTCCGGCACATTTGCATCAGGAGTGCGTACGGCGGCGGCGAAGACGGTGACGACGTAAGTATGTGCTTATTTCTGATACCAATAGGTTTATTGGCTCGATGAAGATACAGGGTCATCTCAACGATATGATGAATGAGCAAATTTTCAAAAATGTGACACACTCCCTTATAGCTTAATCACGTGTTGAGAAAGGAATTACTGTCGAATTAAAAACTGTAGCAGACTAAAATAAATAAATACTCGGACATCGCCTGCAAGTCATGTGACCGTCTAAAAGATTTTATTATAATTGACTGTCGAAATGTAATATAGAAAGTTTCAAAAGTTTACAAATGAAATTCGCCAACCATAGATGTACTTGTCATGGACGACGACTTTATTCTCAGAGACCAGGTCATCCAAATATATTTACAGTCTTGACTTCTAAGTGCAACGTGAACGAGCAACTGAGGTCGACTTGCTACGATGTCGAGTAGTTCGGCCCTTCGACACGAGACGCAGCGGCGCTCGAGACCGGGGAAGAGCCTGACGCCTGCGCCGAGACTCGACGCCCTTATTGGCCGTGAAAGTGTCTGTTAATGCGGTTAGCAAGTATGCTCGGAGTTTCCCTCTCCAAAAGGCGAAGCTGAGACGTAATTTATCCTCCCCACCCAGAAGACTCTTTCTACCCCAAGACATTTCGTCTGTTTGATCCCGCTTGAGGGATGGAAATTCTGGCGACTTTGGTCATTGGCACATCCGAAAGGCGCCGAATTTCACAATTAAGCCAGAATAATAGTATACCTCCGCTTTCAGCTTCTTAAAATAATTTCCCCCTTTGCTGTATTATCCCATACAAGAAAAGTTCAAAGTTTAATTGGTACCACGAACCAACGTCGTCATTTCAATTCTGAATTTTTTAACTGATCATCCAATTACATAAAAACGAACCTTGGGATACAATTAAGCTGACAAAGATGCCTTATTATCTGGTTATGTTCATCATTTTGAAAAATCTAAATTATGTAAATAATATTTTTCACGGCATAAATGTGTACTAAATGATTTATTAGAATGTATAGATGACAATTTTTTGAGAAAATACCAATGCGGCGTTTCTTCTACAGTTGACAAAACTTAGCAAGTACAACTTTAACTTAAAGCCTTATGTAGACAAGGAATAAATTGACATTTACAGGTAGCCAAAAGTATAAAATACAAAGTACGGGGTCATATATTGCACAATTGGATTGCAGGAGTTTGGACTCAGTTTCGAGTCTCACCCGACGCAACCATTTTTGTCCGTATAGTTTATCTAATTTTTTTATTCCTTTTTATTTAGATATGTCGCATCGACTTCCTGGTCATTAGCGACCACAGTAACAATTATTTACATATTATTTTACAATTATTTATTTACATGTAATTTACAATTATGAATTTCCAAAATAAGATACTGGTAATGTTCATTTTTCTGTTCGTTAACTACTAATTAATTATTTGTCCCCATTACATATGATTTTTAAATTTTAAAAAATCACACAAAATACGATACATTTAGCTTAACTCAAAAATCTTACTGTCCTTACAAAACGTAATAATGTCTTTTTAATATTTATGAGAGTCCAAGATGACTTTGTAAGTTTTGCCCCGCAGGTATTTTAGTCTGTGTTGGTGGTATTGGGGTATTTATTGATAACATAGTCTATATTTAAGACAGTATTACACAGATCTCATGACGGTGCGATGGATCTATCCAGTAGATAAGTGTCCAGTAATGGCAACCTGTTCCTTTCTTCCACAATAAGTGTTGTAACTTAGATCATAGAAGTCTCTGACGTTTTCGTGAATATTTTAAGGTTTTCTATATATTTTACCATTTATTTATCATCTTGTTACAGGCATGTTTCAACATATCGTTCAAGGTATGAGATCTTATAAGAGCAGAGTTGCAGTCGTCTAACGTATTCCTTTGTGTGCTTTATTTGTTTACTGGGTTTTGAGAGATGCTTATGCTTCCTGAGACCAACGCCAGTACCACAGTTTTCCTGAGGTCGTTAAGTTCATATATGGTATTGATCTTTTCCATGTTTATTTTCCTTTATTTACTTTGCTTACCTTTCATTTCTAGTATTTTCTGTCCGTAGTTAAATAAACGTCTATAACTTCTATGTGTGTGCGTTACTGTATCTCAGGATCCTTCATAAACATGACAACATTCTACTTAAAGCATTTGTATCACATTGTATATTTACTGTGAACTTCCTAAGTCTAATATTAATAATTTCAGAGATGATTATAGCATAATACATTGTTCTTCCGTTTTACAGAGACAAAAAAATTCTCATATATATAAGTGCTTTAATATATGGGGAATTTATAAAATTAACAATTCCTTGTCGTGTTTCATAAGAAAGGTAAAGAACCGACGTAACCAACAGACGCCCATTTCGAAGAATATACTGTATACACATTGGCCAAACTTTCAGTAAATATAACATTGTAATAATATTAACAACTGTTTTGACTGGACCAATGTCAGAACACTTGACGTCTAATCAAGCTACAATGTCATCTCAGAAATTATGAGACTTACTAAGTTCACTTTAAAAGTACAAAATTATAGACATGCTTTACGTAAAATATACTACCCCCTACTTCGTTCTTAACATCTTCGGCTTCCTTTAAATGTCATATTCCCGCTCCTCTACATTGTAATTTAAAATTGTACTTGAAAAGGTCTTCCAATTGGCAAAAAGAAACGTATTTGTTGAGAGTATAGTCTACAATATTTTACTGGCTAACCCCAATTTTCTTGAATTTATATAATAATATAAACATCAAAAGACAGTCGAATTATATCATCAGCGCTATCATAAATTTAATTTTGACAATATTGTTAATATATTACTACTTAATTCTTATCCTTTGCATTTCATTTATAAATATTTCAAAATTAGATTAAAATTAAATTCAAAATGAACACTTTACCTGAAAAATTACCGAGTAGCAAATTTCTGTTTATAGTTATTCCAATTTTTGTAAAAATACAGTACAAAATTTTTCTTTAGTGCCATCTTTAATCTTAAAATAATTTGAACTTCGTTAAAAATATGAAATAAAGAGTCAATGATTCAGAAAAATATATATGTTTATATGTTATATACTGTTTAGTCTATATGTGATTCTTGTATTGGCCAAACCAAACGCTCATTATTAAACACAAAAATAATTTGAAATTCGAAGCACAAATTTAATTAGTATTTTTCATGAAAATATATTTAAGAAAACAAAAAATTAACTAAGAAATTGAAAAATGTTAGATATAGAATATAAACTTTATTCCAGATTGACGAGTAAGATTCTTAAATTCACATCGAATAATTGGGACATTAATGTAAAAAATTTATGCCAATAATTAAATAAAATTAAACTCTCTATTATTATAAACTTTCGGGTTCATTCATCGCATTGAATTTTTCTCATTATTATGTTGTATCTTAGCTATACGGTAAAGAACTATTGGCTGTAATTGACATTTCGATCACTATGCTATATCGTTCTCGGTATATAAATTTTACCATCAATTTGATATATTGACTTCGTAAGTAATGTTTGACTAATTACCTTTTAATTCTTTATATATTTATATAGGAATTAATGTATATTATTTTTTCTTTTGCACTTATAGATTTATAATTAAATATACACCTGATCATTTTCCAAATTGAAGAAACGCAATGTAGTGTTATAAATTTACATTGAGAGTTTACTTTTAATTTTTTTTCTGACGAATAGGCTGATTAAATTATTTATTTTCAAAACATTTAGATACTATAACTATATTAATTTTAGCGTCACCTAGTTGTGTACATAATCTAATTTCATTATTCTTCAATCTTGACTTATTTATTTAATACATTTAACGATTTCATTATTTACCATATTTTGGTGCCGTGTCATCTAATCTAATGGATCTACTTTATTTAGGTGTGTATAGTCACTTGCGTGTATAAGCCGTACCTAAAATATGTGAAAGTATTTGCGTGGAATATTTTTTATGAGTTTCATTGTAGACTGCGAAGTGTGGCGATGTTATACATTCCAAAAGTTAAGCTTTCACAGACGTTTACAAGTTTTAGGAAATTTCTAGAGCACTTGTTGACAATAATTTTTTATGTACTTCTGCGTATCATCTAACAGCGGAATTGAGAGTGATAAAATGTAAAGCACTGATCTTAGACTATTTCAGCGACGTTCGAATGCAATACGTTGTAAGGTTTGTAGATACTAATGTCTTATATTAGTGAAATGCTATGAACTGAACGGTGTTTACTGTATTTAATTTAAAAAGTTCGTGTACAAGCAGAACCTCATTTTTCCCTACATATTTTTATAAAAAAAATATGCGGCCTCCCTACACCTAAATACGGTATTTTTATTCATGTCTAAACTTTATTTATCTTGATTCGTTAAAGGACACAAAGATTCTACCAATTTTTTTTTCTATCACAAATGTTGTTTATAAAATTAATTGTTCTAATGAAGCTCTTGTTACACCACCCAAACAAAAGTACATTGACATTTCAGCAAGTTAACACAACATCTATTTTAGGGGGTCAAAGACCTTAGGCATAAGACAAGAGTAGTCCGCTGATCACATTGGATCAGTCGGCCAACTGCCTTCTAAAACTTGTGAAGACACGGAGAAGAGAATGCTGCGACCCCACATCAGCCGCGTCTCCCGTCATTCGGAAGGGCGTGAGAATAGTACCTGATCTAGTATCTGATCTAGGGTTTTCCTTGCATCCCTTTAAGTGAAACACCGGATACGGTCCTCAAACTATAGCCCGGGGACCCTAGTCAACCCTTGGCTACCTTCCACATCCCCCCTTTTCAATTCCCTTCCTATGCTATTAAAGGGGAGTTGCCTGTTTCAGGATCATTCTCATGTAGCCCGTTAACCAAAACAGAAAATATTCTAAGACTCGCATATTTCACCACCTGTGAAACTGCGGATGTGATTATCCCTATGTTCGGTTACCAGTCTCGATTGGCGTAACGAAATAAATAGGGATATTGCCCAAGCTAAATCGCCGGTTCGAGCGTGTGGATTGACAGTAAAGTTCAAAGTTATGAAAGAAACAAATATATTTACTCTTGCAATTTCTGATATAATTTAAGTTACCTGTAGGGCGCCACCACTTCATTGAGTGTAATTACATTCACACTAACAAAAATTAAATAAAATTTTACCAATAAAAAATGAAGTGGAAGGAATTATAAATAAAAAGAAATTACACAAATGTAAAAAAAAGAGATCACAAATATAATTGAATCTTTCAGTAAGGTCTCTGACCGCAACTAATATATCACCAAACAGAAAGCTTTCATTCATCAATATTCTGTTCCAATAACATCCGCAACAAGTCGATCACAAACGTAAGACAAGAATTTTTAATCTTGCATTGATTGTCCTCTGGATCATCCAGGAGCCACGATCCTCTCCTCCGTTAGAGCCGTTTCCTACGAAAATTTGAAGTCGTCACCCGGAGCCAGCAGCCAATATCGTGCAGGATACATGAAAGGAAAAATATTCAAGTGCCAATTAATATTCGACCCTGAAAGTTTAGAAAACAACGAGCTGTAGCCCTTTTAACACAATTTACATTATGTCGTTTGTGTTACACTCCAATCAAATAAATCTCACTTCCCTCCACTGTCTCGCTACGTCCAACAATGAATGTCCCCCTTATCAAAGCTGAACCCGCTCTTCATTTTTTCTCTAAGTATAAAATAAACTCCTGCAATTAATATTCTTTGATATAAAAAACAAAAATCTTAATATTCTTTCAACTAATTTTATCGAATAAATAAATTTTAAATATCGTAAAACAATATTTTTGTGATAATGAACAAATATGATTGACATTAGTTTTATTAGTTTTATTTTATTTTTTTAACACGAATTATTTCGCGCACAAAACATAACAGAACACAGCTCATCCCCAAGAATTTGGGGGGGGGGGCGTTAACAGGCTACATGAGGCTGATCCTGAAACAGGCAACTCCCCTTTAATAGCATAGGAAGGGAATTGAAAAGGGGGGATGCGGACGGTAGAGCAAGGTAGCCAAGGGTTAACTAGGGCCCCCGGCTATGGTTTAAGGATCCTACCTGGTGTTTCACCTAAAGAGATGCAGGGAAAACCCTATAAAACCTGCATCAAGTAGGTCGGGCATTGGGTACTATTCTCACGTCCTTCCGAATGACGGGAGACTAGTTTGATGTGGGGTCGCAGCATTCCCTTCTCCATGTCTCCACCAGTTTCAGGAGGCAGTTGGCCGACTGATCCAATGGGATCAGCGGACAACTCTTGCCATATGCCCAAGGTCTTCGACCCCAGTACATATATAAAGGTGAAGGTGTCTCGGCGTGTGAGAACTTTGATTAAAAGAAAAAACAGAGAGAGTGCGAGGCATTCCCGGCATAATCAGATGAGCCCCGCAGTCACTCTGAGGTGAAGCGCCTATAGTTATCATCACCAACAATTAACTTACGTAACGTAAGACGTCGATCAATATATGAAGTGGCTGCGAGAAACATTACAATAAACAAAATGTACATACGAGAGTAACGGATTATTACAATATATCTCCACTTAAAATTTTTAAAGGTTGTCTAGGGATAACTTCCGAGTATTTTTGTAAAGGGACCGTCCCCGACGGCTCGTTACGGAGTAATAATGTAACTATGATTTATCCTGTTTATTACCGTAATCACACTTGTTTCTGTGCAAATCCCTTCATAGCAGTGAAGAGTATTATAATATCCAGTAACCAAAAAGTATAGCACAGAGTAATACCACAACACTGAAGTTCAGTTTGGCCGCGAATGGATTGGTCGCGGTGGTCGTCGGGCGTCACACCAGTGGACTTCTGGGGCGTGTGAAGAGCCTCGTTAGGACCAGGTTCCGAGGATTGTCGCTGCCGCAGAAGTACGACAAAAATTCTTGAACGTTTGAACGGTCGATTGTGCGTCGCTGTACACTGCCGTGATCATGCCAGTCGATATTTTGAGCCATAAAGGGAACAGATCTGTATGTTACTGAACACTGACAGAACATGTTGAACACACTGGCATATCAGGGTACGTGTTTCGTCTGAGGGTTTTTGCACTACTCTGTGGTGTGTCATCTATGATTTTGATATTACATCACTGCTGTGAAGAGAAACAAGACTGATTGTGGTAACAAACAGAATAAATTATGACATTATTACTTAGTAACGTCCCACCAGATACCTTGCGTTTCTTAAACAAAAGAGGCCGCCATTTTTGAACCGGACACAATATAAATAAAACAAAATTAGTTCTGAATTGCCAAAACATGAGGCAATGCACAAAGGAAATATTATCTTTTCTGAAATGTTGCCGCAACTACCTCTGGACCACTTGGCTTGGATTGACCCCTTTATCAAGATACAGAGTGTCTAGTATTAAGTGGGGGAAAAAACGAAAGTATACCTGTGAACACCTGAAATACTTTATTTTAGAAAATAAATTTTACTGTGAAAGAATAGCTATCCAAGTTCATATGAAAATTCTGTGTGTGCCTCACCTATACAGTTCCTCCCACATTCGTCATGAAATATCTTTCTAGCACTTCAGTTATTCACTGTTTACGTTAGAGGAGATGGGCCAAATATAGCTACCATTTTAATTCGCTGATATAATTTGAAAATTTCGTTGTCTAGCTCCATAGAATACACTTATAATTGATATACTGACAGGTTTCTGTAGACATTTATATGGTTAGTTTAGGATAAAAGAAACATTTTCCTGTAACGGGGTCCAAATATGGACTACATGAAACAATTTCGAATTTACTGAAAAAAATTCAAATAAGCATAATAAATACTCTTTTTACGTTAGTAAAATTAAGGCACAAATGTATCACTTAACAAAGTCTTATTTGCAGGAATCACAAATGTGTTCATCTTTTTCTGCATTGGCACATTCAGTGTGTGCCCAATTACAACAGGTGAGACACTGCACCCACAATTCTCCCTTATCTTCTGAGAATCATCCGTCGCAGAAAAGACAGCAACGGTCATCAGAACCTGGATTAAGCTTTCCCACAGGCATGTCTAGGTTACCGTCATCAGAAGAAACTGTTACCATTGCTTCTTCTGATCCAGAGGTGTCATTCTTCCTGCTCTTTTTTGTCGTTCTTTTCTTCACTGGCTTGAGCTCCACCTCCGCTTAGAATTCTTCTTTCTTTTTCAATGAAACATGGTCACAGAGACTGGGTAAAGATTGATGGAGAGTCGATACGCGTGCCACGTATCACTCCATATTCGGAATGTGTCATGTAAGATGGCAGTCTGCAGTCGTCCTGGTAGGCAAAGGCCCGAATCCCGTCTAGAATGCAATAGAAAGAAGAAAGAATAGACTTGCGCTAACGCCCTTCCTTTTTTCTTGTGACAGGAATTGGAGACATATCTTGTGGTGAAACCAATATCCTTTCAAAATCTAGGCTTGTATAGGTATTCGTCCGAGTTTCGTACCAGCAGCTTCTTGAGGACTGAGATTTGTCTTTTTTTGACAATTTCTGAAGCATTTCTCTTGGAACTGGAACTGAAAAGTTTCCATTTTCGTTTCCCTTACAGCTAGGATTGCATTTTGCATATCTTCTTTCCATTGTTTCATTTTTCCAAGGATTAGAACATGGTATCTGAAAAACAATAATACCACTTGCTTGCTGACTCATCTGACTCCTCAGTTTCTATGCCATGTTCTAAATATAAGCTAGTATTTGGACCACTGCTAGCCCATATTGGACACAAACAATACGGAGTTTAAGGTTTAAGTTTTTCTCAGAAGATAATAAGCATAGATATATTGGTAACCCTAATTGTAATAAATTTAAACAACTCCTGTACCATCTGAAAGATGTACGACCAAAATTGTACACGTTTTCGTAAAACGCCACACAGTTGTATGAAACACATCGAGTTCAGGACTCGCAAATACGCGTTGATTTTGTGGGGCTTCGTAAAAGCGTTTCAGTAATTCTTTCGGATTCGGCTGCTGTCCGACCTGGGCTAAGTTCTTACACAAGTACCCCGTGTCCTAATACTGATTCACCCGCTGTACGATGTGACGTTACGGTGGTTCAAATTTCGTGCGAAAATGTATTTTAACGACAATAAACAATTGTGTGTTGCCGTATTCTAAAACACAATACGCTTTCACCTGCGTGGATGGCGCCATTTTGACTAACAAAGCCTCCAGAGGATATTTCATAACTGGGGATAAACTTTTATAATTGTAGATTCATAATTGATTAGTTTCAGCTAAATAAAACAATTACAAAATGTGAATATACTATTCTTTTTGTCCCATTAAATATGAAACACCCTGTATTGAGGTCATTAATAGAAGTTCTCATCAAGTTTTGCATTGGCTAAATAATTTTTCAGTAAAACAGGTTAAAGGCCGTATTACACCTATCACTCTGTTAATATAATATGGACAGTCAGTACTTAACCTAGTAACGATCGAGTGAGTCGGCCGACAGTGAATACAAGTGCTTTCTACTATACCGAGTGAGAACACCTTCAACCTACTAGACGGTTCTTACCTGCTTCCAAACCGGTTCCACTCAATACGCGCACTCTACTCAGTCTAGCCAACTTTGGTGTGCAAGATTTGAAAAATTAAAGTTTAAGATCGACACAAACAACCAGAGAAGGAATCAGGTAGAGAATTGAATTGAGTTTATGAATTTCATGTAAAATGTCGGAATGAGTTATTCTTGAAAAGTCAAGCATAAAACTGCTTCAAATCTAATCTTATAAAGATCTATTTTCACTAAAATAGTGTTTCCCTTAACTGGGTTTCAACTTATACCATTACATCTCTTCTCAATAGCAACGGCCTTGTCTACAATAGTTTATTATTATTTAATGTTCGATTTCCTCTGTTAAGGCAGGTAAGATAATGTTAAAATGCTGTTTAAAATGTCATTTTTCGTTTCACTTCACCGTGAAACCGTGTTTTAAGCCAAACCAATGTGCATCCTAACTGATCTGACATGTAAATCACCAGTCGCCACAACATCGCTCGGCCGTGTACTCGGTGGCCAGATGTAGATGTAATACGGCCTGGATACAGAAACAAATGAGGACGAAAATGTTGCAATGAGAGCAACGGGAATAAAAGTATGAAACATAGGTGTATTAAAGTAAGTTAGGAACTGCCTCTTGTAGTATAGTGGTTAACGTCGCTGCCTCACACAACAGGGTTCCCGGGTTCGAATGGGCAAGGATGTTGTGTGTTTTCAGTTTTCATTCTGCGAAACTCAAACAAGTGATTTCCCCACATTGTATTACATCACAATTGACCATTAGCAGTAAATGCAACTATAAATAAATATTTAAAAAACACAAATGGGTGGAAATCGTTCAGTACATAGGCTCAAGTAGTTAGCCTCTGGTGGATTTGGTCCAGTTCCATAACTTGGTTTACTGCAAGTGAATGATTAAGAAAGATTTTATGCCGTTTTATATGACTGTAGCCAGTCCCCGGAATAGCCATGGGTAAATGCACAAGGTGAGGAAAAGGAAGTGGTGTTTCAACTTTTGTGATTGTACTGCAATACTGAAAATTAAGGAATTGTAAAGGTTGTGAAGATAGATTTAGAAGAAAATTACTTCCTTCAGTTTCATTTTTGAGGTGTGATTCTAGGATAAGAGTATGGATGTATTTTCTTTCCATTAATGAAATAAACTTTCAATTACAAACTCCAAAGGTGTCCCTGCACAGCCTCTGAAACTTTGTCAGCTTAGTTCTGCTTTACCCTGTATGTAATTCATATCTACATGAAAGAATAATGATTGTGGCTGACCTTAAATTGATAGTAGATGTCACCAAGCTAGGTTGTAATGATTATCTCAAATGAACAAGGGTTAAGACCCATTCATTAGTACAGAAGTGGAGAGGACCGCATGTCATGCTATGTACATGGTATGTAGGACGAGAAAAGCTGACCTGTCATAAAATTACACTGCAAATAAATATTCGAATTGGTACTAGTTCAATTCTGGTGCATTCAGTACAGGAAGCAAAAGAAGTTTTCAATTACAAGATTAAGTATCTCAGATTTAAAACTGCATTTATATTCCACTGAAATTTTTAAATAATTGTTTTTGTGACTCCTACAATGTTTTCAAAATTCTTCTGTTAATTGTTATATCAGATAGTTGCAGAATTATATTGATTACACAAATTGAATATGAAAAATATATTTTAAATACAATTAGGTTGAAATTAATTTTTTTTACATTTTTAATGGTAACTTTCCTGTAGCTACTGCAAATATAGTGTCATACATATATTTCACATCAACCAATGTGAGCTTTTATTAATGTCACACCATAACAATAATCTGAATCATAATCAAAACAATTATGATAACTAAGAGATTATTCTACATATTACAAGGTAGTATTTTGTTTTTGTGGTACATTGAGGGTCAGGTATAAACTTTTGATGATTTACATTAATTTACTCAATTTAATAAAATTTCTATATTACATGCAATGAATTATCTTAAAACTGTTTCCTATTATGAGATGATTCTGAAATAAAAAAACAAACAGATATATATCCAACAATTACAATTCAATTCTTACATATGAAAAACTGTATCACTTCTAGAGGTGAGATGTATACTCAACAAATATTCATTAATATATTAAAACTGGAAGAAACAGAAAAAAGAAAATATATATTCAGGATTATATTGTCAGTACAAAACACTTCAAACTTGCTGAACTACCTATATTAGCTATTATTAGTAAAACTGCCAGGAACAACAGAATTAGAAATTGTTTCAAGTTGAGTAAACTTGTTTATGAAAACATGAATGTGCAATATCCCACACAACAAAATTCTGACCTTTTATTATAATAAGAAAAATTCATTTTATTTATCTTACAATGAATTGGTTTCTAGGATAACACACACTTGTCCTAATTCAGTAAATTAGTAGTCAATATTATAAAAATATATTTAAATTCCTATTAATCTGCTAAATTTTAGAACAATTGGACACAAGTGCAGTAATAAACAGCACTTCTTGTTTAAATAAATAAATTTCTTTTTTTCAACCACACAATAATATAATTTTTTAATGTATAGCGAGTGCCATTTAGCTAATGAAATTAAATAATGAAAAAATATGTACATCAGCAAGGAATATGTACAATATGGCAAGATGGGAAATTTCCTTTCATTAATACAAGCCAATGAATTCAGTTTGTTCTATACCACAATTATTAAATTTACACCATGATTTACAGAAATATTTTTGTACATTACAAGAAATATTTGTACATATATAAAAAGCTATGGATTATTTGTATCTGTATGTTGCATGACGTTTCATTATATGTAAAAAAAACTGTTCACTTTCTATACCATAATTAAAAAAAAGCACAATGACAAGTAAATAAATCACAGAAGCTTACGGTTTTGTACACTTACAGAATAAGAAAATATCACTTTAGTTTAACAAATACAAAATAATTTACAAATAAGGTTTTCATCATATAGCAAAATGTTTAGTTTCAAACTAAACTTTTCCTGTACATATATGTCTATATTTAAAATTATGTAACCACAAAAAACTATCGAGGCACATTTACAATGATGATAATTTTGGATTGGGAAGAAAACTTGGTCGTTTTGCAGGAGGCATCTTCACTGTGGGCATAGACATTAACCCCAATCCAGAATTTGAATGGGAAGGTCTGCCTTTCTTTGGAGAAGACAGTTTCTTCATTAAAGATGCACGTGGGCTAGATTGAGAGATTTTTGTCCTTTTTGAACTAGAAAACAGGAAAAATATAAATTATTAAATCAGGTATTACATAACGTGCATAAAAATCTATTTGTCACACACAACAATCAAGTTGTCAATGTTACAATAATCTGGTATGTATTCCCACTGGATTAAACGATCACCATTTCCTGGTAATTAAGCCTTAAATTAATTATTGGTTTTATGTTTGCAGCCTACTTTAACCACTCCAAGTTTCAAAGCAACAGATGTGGAAATTATGAATGAGCCTGATAACTCCACTTACAACCATAAAATGTTATATTCCAGCATGTTTCACTGTTGTTTTGCGTTTCTAAAATAACTTGTATCTCAGATTGTCATTTGGAGCTCTGTTCTATCACTATGTAAATATCTACAAAAATCAATGTTTTTCTGTGATAACTTTAACTTCAAATAGTTTACAAAATATTTGTGACGATCACAAAAAGGTGTGATTTCTGCAGAAGGAAAGCACTGTCGAGAAACGAGTAAGATTAGTCTTCAGTCTCGGCAAAGATGTTCACATCTCACCGAAGAGTTTTGGCAGAGATATCAATTCTTATTGTGCAGATTTGTGTTTGCTTTTAATAAATTATTGAAAGTGTCTTCTTTTCTCAACTTTTTAGCAACACTGCATTTTTCACCTCCTTATCACCTCCCAGCTCCTTTCCCCATCTACATTATAAAATACCACCCAACGTGATGTGTCTTCACCAATCATAATTAATTTTCGACGGCTACAGGATACACACTTTTGGAGGAAGAGGCTGACCTTGGTAAATTTTCATGGGTCATCATCCCTTAGTGGCCAAACATCTTTAATCCCTACAGCTAACTTGCAGGCATAGATCTTCACAATTGAATGGCACCTCTCTAATAGGAAATGTTCTTTTCTGGGGAAATTCAAACAGAAGCTGTGTTGGTCACTAGAATAAATTGAGACAGTTAACTAGACAAAGATTTAAAATGTTATGATGACAGCAAGTTTAATTCAAATGTAATATTACTCAGGGTTACCATTTCCATCATAAGTCAACCTGCAATTGTGTAATAATCAGCATCACTGTGGCACAGAAACCCCAGGTTTGAATCCTGGTATGGGCAAGGATGATGCTGAACACAAAAACTGGGATTAACATTGAAGAAACTCACTATGTTAGCCAGACGTCACATGATAAAATCCAGAATGTGTCATTTAATGGATCTTGTAGTTGTCCCAGTAAGTCTATGCTCGCAATGGGCAGTAACGCCAAGGAGAAAGAAAGGGAGAAACAAACAATGATTTCCCACAGTATGGCGAAGTCTGTAAAGTTGCAAATTATCCTGATTATCAAGTATCTTACTATCTAAAGATTCATAATATTTGACTATTTGAAACATAAGTCTATCAACCCTATTCATTTTACGATACAATATCATTCCTGTTCTTATCCCCTCGGCCTATTAATTTCTACCTCCACTATTCACTTTCTCTAAAATTGATTCCTATTCCAATTTGTTCACAAATAGCTCGGAGCCAAACATACAAATATCATAACAAAGTTATTACTGAATTTCAGTTGTATTGGTAATTGTAAAATTTTACCATTCTACAATACTTACGGAGAAGATTTTCCTCCCTGACGATAGCGTTTAGTTCCTCGCTTGTATGATTTACGTTTGCCCCCTTTACCTCTACCTCTTCCTCTTCCTCGACCTCTTCCTCTACTTGAACTAAAGTATGGAGAAGTTCCTTCACTGCATCCAGCAGTCATCCATCCTGATTCAGATCGAGATTCTTCTTCCAATTTTTCTTGTTCTTCTACAAGCTCACTAAGCAGTACTATTGAAACCAAGAAAAGTCAAATTAGTTTGTTGTTATAGTGACACTTAAACTTATGGATATGACACATAGTAGATTGTAAGGGAAGAGAGACAGGTTCTACAGAATCAACAGTACAGTCTGCCCAGGCTTCTATATTGGCCAGACAAAGCGATCCCTCCCTAAATGGATTGTCAACAACTGCAGTACAATCCAACTTTTAAAAACCCAATTCCCCATATCTGCGCATGGTGCCCACAGTCACAATATGAATAATTTCAAGCAGAAGCAAATGCTCCATCCGTCTAATGCTAATTTTACTAGACCCTCATCTTAAAATTTGAAAATCAAAATTGAAATATATTTGGTTTCATGAAGTGACTGATATAAATTAGGGGAAAATTATCATCATAATATCAGTATTATTTTTTAGGTTACAGAGGGATTAGTGTTGGGCATAGGTTAGGATAGGTTTTTGGAAAGGGATTTGAAAAATGATGAAGTGATATGGAAACAAGAATGCTGGTGGAAGTTTGAAGTGGGCCAAATGCTAGTCAATTCCTGATATTGGTCTGCATGCAGTTGTTAATACCCATATTCCTTGACTTCAATGATCATTGTGAAAAAGTTTATTTCCATGTCATAACCACAGCAATTAAAAACAGACCACAAGAATTGTGCTTGTTAACAAACCTAGTTTTTGAGCAGCATACTGCTGGGTAACTTCCAACAGTGCCTTTCCATATTTTTCAAAGTTTGCTTTTGTTACATGAGATATCATGAGCATTTCTTCTTCTGTTTCAGGCATGTTTTGAGACATTGCTCTGATTGCCTAAAGAAAAAAATTGGCATGTTGAAATGAGACATACATATGCAAAAAAAAACAATTATGTAAACAAAACAGTTTGGCAACACTCCTATGCATTCACAAAAGAGTTACAAGCTTTACAATAGCTGTCAAAAAATTGACCAAAGTTTTCAGTCTTCCAGAATAATAATTTTATACTAAAGTATAACATTTTATACCATAAAAATGTATTTTAAACCAACCTGCACATTCATTATTGAAGCAGTGCTGACACAAAGAGAATCTGCAAGAGCCCGACACACATCCATCAGATCACCATAACACTTCTCTTGTAACAGCTTCAATTCTTTAGATATAGCTGACCTTCCAGCACTATCATCAGATAAAGTAGACGACTCCTTATTAGCAGCAGCTTTCATAGGCAGCATTACCTAATAATTTGAAACCAATGGGAAAGACTTAATAAACACATCATATGACCAAAAACTAATTCTATTGCATGAATCCTATAAAGTGATACAGATATAATATTAGATTACTTAGTTCTCATAAGTAATTCTAAATTATTACATTTGTCACTTCCAATTGTAAACCATTTAACATTCAAAACTGGCCTGTTATAATCAAGCCTCTGACTGACTATCTGTTGTAATTTAATTTAGTGGTCTTGCAGTTGCAAATAGAAATTCATGTCGGGCAGGTGAAAGCAATTTACATAATCCAGGCCACCTACATAAAGGAAACTGTGTAGGTAGAGACAATGAATGGGTCAAAAGAGAAAGATCCTCAGAAAATGAACATATTCCAGGTTAAGGAGGAGCCATTTAAATAACAGTTGATCCTGGGGAGAGGAATAGTGTAGTTCGGCTAATTAATTTTTTTTCATTTTATAGATAATACATTTTTAAAGTATCATATATTTATTTATTTGAAATATATAGACCCCTACCACACTCTTTCTTAGGAACCTATCAACAGAAAAATATGCACACTATTCCAAGAGGAGTTAAGACATATCAATACTTCCTTACCCAGAAAGGACTGGAAGATTGGCAACAAAAGGCAAATTTGTTTGCTGAACCTAAATAAAATGAAAACTGACAGAGTTCTTGAAGAAATTAAGCCTGTAAATCCCAAGGAAGTCACAGATTAAACAAAATAGAACTTAAATTGAAGAACGTGTCAGGATTTGATCAAATAACCAGACAAATTTTAAAACCATAGAATGGTATCATCATGCTAAGACCTATTCAATGCAGCTTTTCAATTGATGTATGTACCTCCAGCAGGAAAGTAGCTGAAATAATAACACTACCAAAACCTGGAAAGACAATGCATGATGTAAAATCATACAGACAGATATCACTCTTGCCAGCTATTTCAAAACTGATCATCCAAGAAAATAAATTAAATATAGACTATCAATTAGGCTTCAGAGAAATACAGTCAATGATTGACAAAGGTCACAGAATTAATGGTGTGATAGAAATATTATTAGAATATAAATTAATTGGTCAATTGTATTATTTGAAATTACACAAGCATCCAACAAAGTGTGGCATCAAGGATTTATCTCCAAATTGAAAAACATGCTGCCAAGAGCTCATGTTTCGAAACTCCTGAAAAAATTTGAAATCAAAAAAGGATACTCTGACTTCAAGATTTTTTAATTCGAACATTGTCAATTAGAATTAATGACCATAAAGCTAATTTAAGTTACCTTTGTATAAACACTATTACAAAACATTGTTTAGAACAAAATCACTCATTAAATGTTGATAATGCATTTACTTGGACTAGGAAACAAATTTCAAGAAAAGATTAATTTCTGAAATGTATATTTAAAGCAATAAATTTACTGTTAATATGAAACATGATACTTCACAATTAAATAAATTATATGAAGGATTATTAAAGTGTCTTTGTTAACAAAATCTTTTAACCACTCTTTGATTGTAGGATCTTTGTTTTTATCTTACAAATACAGTATTGACAAGGATCACTAGTGTTGGTCGAAACATCTATAGTAAAAGTTTGAAATTCTTCAAACTGTTTTGTAGTCATGTTACACAGGTCATTCATTCTTAAATTAATTAAGAAATTAAAAGATATGCAGGTAAGTGTAAAGAAAGACTATTCCAGCATGAAATGTGAAAGTTCTTCAGCTCATGGACAAAATAAATACCTGTACAGAAGCCTGAAGTGAAGGTATATAAAGGTTACAAAAAGAGTATAGGGTGTGAGTGTCAAGTAAACAAATAAAAATTTAGCTAATAAGTAACTTTATATAATAACTAACCAATAAAAACTAATAGTTTGTCTTCATAGTCCAGTTTTAATTAATGAGGTGGTTTTTAGTGGTTAAAAAACTAAACACATGGGAAGGAAAAAAAGACTGTGACGGGATGAGGATTGAAGCAGAAATTCCTGCTTGCTACTTCCTTAAAGAACTGGAAAATATTTCTTAAAAAATGGAAAACAAAAACCCATATTTATCAAGAATTTGAATTTTAAAACAGTGGCTGCACTTTCTAGTAAAATGACAAAACAATGAATAAAAGACTTCAAATAACATACACTTTCCAGTGGAATGAGAATTGACTAATTGAAGGTTTTCCCAGCGTATTTGTTGAATGAAGTATTCTCGGGTTTCCACCCGGGTCAAACAGCAATCGAAGCGTGACTTTTGACAGCCAAGAATACTTTATACAATCTTTTCTTAAATTAAAGACTTTTCAATAATATTTTAATTCAAAAACAGAAAAGTTGCTAATATTGTAATTTTGAATTATAATTTAAAATAGTTTATAAATTAATAAATTCAATTTTTTTAATGTAATTTGACCTTAATTATATCAATATCACCATTCTAAAGATGTGAATTTCACTGCCTATAAAAGAGGTCATAAATAAGATATAATCTGTTTTCAGCAGAAGTTTGAGCACTTCAACAAAAAGAATCCCATTAATTCAGTCAATTCTATAGTTTGCTACCAATCACGATGAAAAATCTGTATCAACTTGAATATGATTTATAAGATGATGATAAATCTGCTTTACCTTAATCTTTCCTGAAAGAAAATCTTGGTATCTTCTACCCAATTTGAGGTAAGCAACGGCTATATCATCGCGTGTAATAAACATTTCTTCTGTTAGAATTTCTTCCAGAGTTAATTTGCGGAAAAGTCTTTCCACATTGCCTCTCGTCCAGCTTTTTCCTCGACCATATAATGGCAGATTATTATGACCTTGAAATGTTGAAGTTTGAACAGTAAAAAGAGTAAAATTAGTTATTGTTCTTCTGTCACTATATATTGAAACTTGAAAATTCATTTATTTTCATTGCAATGTTTTAAGTGTTAAGAGTTTAAATTAAGACCAAAATAGACATTAAAAAAAATAATCCAATAAATTTAACATGTTTCAGTATGAATATGGACCCTCATCAGGTAAACAATAAGGATTTAAAAAATTATAGATATAAATAAATGGTTATAATTTAAGTCTAGTATAAAGCATTTACTTTAAGAAAGGCTTGACGAAAAAATCTGAAAAATCATACACATTAACTGGTTACAATGTGAGGATTTAAAATATATTGTGTACATGGTGGGGTCCTCTGAATTAAATAATTGTGCCTATTATCCATTTACACACATCTATTCTTCACTGAGGTCCTAAAATTAGGCTGTAAAGGAGTATTATTACTGAATTGTACAGGAACTTGTGCTCTGGTTCAATCAACAAGTAGAGAAAGGTCACGTCTGAACAGGAGTTGACAGCATCACTAAACGAAGGCTTTGGGTTAAAATCCTAGTTTGACTGAAATTTTCCAGTTTCGCATTTAGTGCTCAGCTTAAATTGAAATCCATTTTGGCCAAACTAGAATTAAATCAACATTTTTATTTTTTAGATTTGTTTTATAGGGGCTTGCGCTCATGTACAGGTGTGTAAACTTTACTCTCAAGAGATGTTTGTGATAGTTTCCCTTAATATATAAGAAAAAACTAAATTTCCTACACAAAACGTGATGCTAAAATTAAAATTGTTAAAATATGAATTAAGTTGAGAAGTAGGTTTTCGTATTAATAGTGTCAGACAAAACTTTACTTAATTCAGTTTGTTCAAATCCTTACCGGCTTCCTTTATCTTCTTAATATCAGATCCCTTAAAAATATCCACAAAATGAAGGAGAGTAAAACTACCTCTCCATTGACGAGATGAATTAATTTCAGTGAGTTGTTTTACACATTTAACAATTTCAAAGCAATCCTCTGTGACGTCAATAAGAGAAAAGTGGCTCTAAAAGAAACAAAAAATAATATTGTATATAAATCTTTAAATAATAACTGCAAAATACAAACTAAGGTTTTCATATAATTTAGAAGTGTTGTAACAGTTATATTAAATAGCAATATTTTAATACTCTATTTTCCATTACTCTGAAATTATTTTACTAAATTATATACTTTGAAATAACAGTTTTATTGATTACTAACTGGGCACCCAAAGTTAACCGGGTATTTATTCATATTAGCCCGGTGCATTATTGCGTCAGCACATGATTAAATCTGCATCTTCCCTCAGCACTTTTTCACATAACTGGATCAAAATTGCTCATCACTTTTAATATTGTACACAGAAATTTGTATAGGCCCCTCCCCCTTTACACCCCTCTTAGGGGTTGAAGTTTTATATAAGTAAAATTTAGAATGTAGAAGTTACATTCAACGACTCACATAACCCCGGTTTTGATAGCAATTACAGTACTTTCCTTATTTTTTTATGTGACCCCCTCCTTCCTCACTCCTATGTACACTAGTTACATAATGAAAGAGGGTTGAAAGTATACACAAATAGTGTCAGGGGAAACACTGTCAAAGTTATTGGCTCCAAAAAAATTTTGTTTTGTGGTATTCAGTCCTAAGACTGGTCTGATGCAACCCTCCATGCTAACCTATCTTGTGAAAGCCTTTTCATTTCCACATAACTAGAACATTCCACATCCTCCCTAATCTACTTAGCATATTCCATCATCTTCCTCCCTCTTCTGTTCTTACCCCACACACTCTAATGCTAATTTTACAAGATCCTCGTGTCTTAAAACATGGCCTATTAATCCATCCTTTCTCTTGGTCAACGTCCTCCATATTGTCCACTCTTCCCCTATTCTGTTTAGAACTTCCTCATTAGTGATTCTTTCCACCCATCTGATTTTCAGCATTCTCCTATACCACAACATTTCAAAGGCTTACATTTTTTTTCCTTTCTGCAACTCCTACTGTCCATGTTTCGCACCCATATAACGCCATGAACATTTTTAGCAACGGTTTCCTAATATTCACACCTATTTACCCGTAAGTAAATTCCTCCTTTCACGATAGCCTTCCTTGCTTGTGCTATCCTACTCTTTATGTTTACTATACTTCTAACATCCCTAGATATTACACTTCCCAAATAGCATAATTCCTTAACTTCCGTCAAAATATATCTTCCCAAACTAACATCCTTTGTTATTCCACTGTTTCCCATACTACACTCCATTACCTTGGTTTTCCCTCTATTAACCCTCACATTGAACTCTTTCTCCAAGACCATGTTCATGCCATTTAGTATGGTTTCCAAGTCGTCTTCTGACTCTATTACTAAAATATCATCAGCAAAGCGTAGGGTTTTTATTTCTTCTCCTTGCAGTATGATTCATTTTCCATATTCCATTTTTACTTTCTTCATCACCCATACAAAAAAAAATATTTATTAGACTCTAATTGGTTTTTTTTTCAAATTTATCATTTCCCCCCCCCCCCTCCCCTGCCTCTAGAGGTGGTAGCCATGCCTTACCACCACAGTGCTCCACCCCTCACACTAGGGACAGTAGTCGTAACCACTTTGTTTGGTTTTACATCATGAAGAACATAGAATCTGAATTTTATCAAAGTTATCCCCTTCCATCCTCCTCTTAGGGGATGAATTGTCACTTAAATTGCATTTCACTGTCAGAATGTAAATCAGCGCCTCACATTACACATGGTAGAGGATCGACTGCAATTTCATTCGCATACAAGACTAGCATAGCACCAATTTTGATACAAAACTTTTTTTTTCACACAATGCTCCCTCCACCCCCATCCAAAGGAATACTCCCCTTTGACACATAGTGGGGTTGCAAACAGATTCAGTGAAAATACTAACAAATTAATTCACCCAGAAAATATATATATTAGAAGGAAATAACAGCTGTTAATGGATATTTAAAACTTTCAGCCCTATCCACCCCTGCCAAAGTGGTGGTAGCTGTGTCTTACCCCAGCAGTGTTGAATTGCGGGTATCCCAGAACTCAAGTGCCAAATCTGGTCATAACTGATCCACTTGTTTACATTTGTACATACATACAAACACAGACATACAGGTAATTTTATTATGGAGATTTCAATTGATTCTTGTTAAAATTGAACTTCAAACTAAATGTACTGCTGGTGATCTAATTATTTGTCTGTTAATGCAGCATATATAAGAACAATGTAAAATATTTAGTTAACAATAACTTTGCCTTTTAATTTCAGAGTAGGTTTTACATAACACATTTCAACTTAGAGTAAAAAACAATTATGCATACCTGTTGCCTGCAATTGTCACATGTAGTAGATTGATCAGTTAAACAATGTTTTCGATCAAAATTTTCCCCAAAATAATTCAGCTGTAGAGAACGTCTGCAGTCTGTACAGTTTTCACAGAATGCTACAATGCGGTATAAATTGTCAATATGAGTTTTCTTTGCCGCAAAATTATCCCGGTCCACTGAACATAAAAAGAAATACCTTAATTATGAAAAATTAAAATAAATAGGAAACGTGATTTAATATAGTAGACAACAATCAATGTTTTTCTATTATGTTGGATAAATAATTTAATCATTTTTGAGAGTCTACAAGAAATGACAGTCTGTAACACTCGATAAAATTAAATTTGAAAATAAAATCTGTTCACCATATAAATATATTTATAAATAGCCTACTTTCTATCATTTTGAATATCCTGTTCTTGTCTTGAAAAGAGTAATATAAAATACAATCTGAAACTTCACCATCTCGGCCAGCTCGTCCAGATTCTTGATAATATCCTTCTATAGACTTAGGAAGTGAATAATGGATAACAAATCTTACATCAGGTTTATCTATACCCATTCCAAATGCAATGGTGGCACATATAATCTGAAACAGGAGTAAAGTATTCAGATATAGGGACAGGGCAATCATATGAATACAGCATCTGCTGGTGGAACAGTGTTATAATAGAACATCATATGCTGTATGAATAGTACACAATATCACGAATACATATTACAAATTGTAGCATGCAAAAATAATGCTTTAAAATATTAAAAATTGACCATTTCTAAGTATTGGTGGCGTATAGATAGCGGGTCAGTTGGGACAGGTATTAAGGGGAGAAGGAAAGTGGGATGGGTGGAATGTGAATGAATGAGAAACAGATAATTGTGATATAAGGGGAGAACGTGGGTGATGGTGGAAAGGTGAGACATTGTGGATGTCACTATATGGATGATACAAAGTTTAATGATGGTAATGTGGGCTAATACACAGATACCGTAGCTTAGAAAACAGCCCTATTCTTGTCCTGACAGCAGAGAGGTAGCCTGAAAAGAAAGGCGGATGAAGCAGAAAACCGGGTTAGGATAATCCCACCGTGTAATTTCTTTTTTCATTATGCTGCCAGTTCCAATTGCAATAAATGTAATCAACAAAGTTTTCCCCGCTGTTTGCCTACAATACAACTCTGATCTGTTTGGGGAGAGATTGCCAGTCACCGCAATACAGTGTCTTCCTAACTTTTTGATGAAGAGGGGCGTGCCTCCGAAAATTTAAGAACTAACATCTATGAACCTCTTTTTCCTTTCCTTATTAATTGTTTGAATCAACATGACAATGCCATTTCCTATATGAAACTGTTTGATTAATGAAACATATAATTATGATTCAATGTGTGGATAATATGTAATTGTCCATTAAAAATAATTTTAAATTACACAGAAATTAATAACAATCCCAGATTTATAAAGACGATGAATTTTCATTTCCAGTTTTGCAGAATTGCTATAATTTGTTAAGACATGACAAGTAATTCTACTGTTTTGATGGTACTTATTTTGGCTTGCACATTTTACTGAACTATCGCATATTTCTGAAAGCAGCAGAACTAAAACTGCATATTTTACAATGTTACATCATTATCACTGATTTACTTCTCTATTGGGTAACAAATAGTCTCTCATTATTTTATATTATGTGAATTTATAAAACTACAAGTTATTATGAGCAAGGTTTATCAATCAATCGTGCTGAATCACAATCTTTCTAATGTCTTAATAGCCACCAATTAGAAAAACAATTCACTAATAAATGTACAATCCAACACAAAAAAAATACATTGGTTGACCTTTCTTACATTTTGTAATAGCCATAAATAAGCAATGTTTCTATGAAACTAACATTCATCCAAATGCATGTTCCACAGCATGGATTCCAGAAATTTCATATGGAATTTTTGGAATTCATCAGGTATAGAAAACTACAAACAAAATTTGTTGTTGTTGTGGTAATCAATCCTAAGACTGATCTGATGCAACCCTCCATGCTAACCTATCCTGCACAAGTCTTTTCACTTCTACATAGCTACCACAGCCTCCCTAATCTGCTTAGCATATTCCATCCATGGCCTCCCTCTTCTGTTCTTACCTCACACACTTCCCTCTGATGTTAATTATACAAGACTATCATGTATTAAAACATGGCCTTTTCTTGGTCAAAGTCCTTCAAATTGTTCTCCCTTCCCTATTATCCTTAGAACATCCTGGTTAGTAACCCTATCCATCCATCTGATTTTTCAGCATTCAGCCTATAGCACCACATTCTTTTCCTGAGTACAACTCCTACTGTCTAAAATTTACAATACCAATTTTATAAATCTGAATATATAATATAAAATGTTTAGATTTGAATTAAATTCTAATGCATTACAATAATGCAGACATTGTTTCAGCAGGAACACAGTTTGTGTTTGCACAGCTCATCAAAATGTCAAGTTGATGTGACTAGAATCAATGATGACTACCAGAATTAGTTGGCCAAAACAGTTTGCATTATGGAATTAAAAACTGCATGCTTTGCCAACATGACCGATTCCCTGGATTAGAAGTCTTGGAAAGATTTATAAAAACTGCATTTCAAGAAAATGACATGAAGAAGCAATTGAAAACAAACAAATGGCTCCACAACAATTGGCATACTCTGGAGACAAAGAAATCCACAATTCAATTTATCCAAGAAATTGTGACCAAAATTGCAAATCACCCCATCATTACATAGTGATGCATCAAAGTAACAACCTGAAAGAAACCAAAGAATGTGGACAGCTGGCTATACAGATGGATTTGCTGAAAATTATTTATTTATTATGAAGGATATAGTACAAGGCTTCCACTGGGAGAATAGTCATGCAGCACTCATTCAATCTCTTTGGCATCCATTACAATGCATCAGCTTCTGCATCATCAGTGACTTCGTATAGCATGATACAGTAGTTCATTTTTCTCCTCGAAGCTGACTGGCCATCTGAAAATCTGCTATTTCAGCAATAACTCCGCTGTCCAAAACAAAAATTTAATGAAATTGTGTTAGCACCACAATGACTTTGGCATCAGTACAGAATAGAGCTTCTTTGCCATGTAAAGTCACCATAATATGGTATTGGAGTCACAACAAAACAATAGCTGTAAGGGCAAGCCTTCAACGCCCAACTTTGTGTATAGATTAATAGCATTCATCCTTGTGGTTACATAGTCTGTATTTATCACAATAACTGGTGGAAGCTGTGAAACTTAATTGAAAGAATGAGATGCCTTGGTCAGTTTCATGAAACCACATGGTCTACTTTATTCTTTCCATGGCCTATAAGAAAAGACACATGTTGGATTCCAGAGCAATAAAGCATTTCGCCAGCTTAAAGAGCCAATTCAATAGGATGGAAAACAGATTCCCATCAGATGTACTAAAAAACATTGAATAAAACTTAAAATTATTTCACTAACATTTTAAAATGGTTAACAATAGTATACTATATAATTTATTTATTTATTAAAACTGTAAAACATGTAGCATGCAGAAAGGCTAGTGTACCTTTAAGGCTATTTAAAAACTTGAAATGGAATTTTACCATTTTACTTTTTTAAGTTTCTTGTAGAAAAAAAGGATGTTGGATTTAGGGTCAGTAAAATCAGAAACTCATAAACAATAATACTGATGTAATATGACAACGACTGGATGGTTGGCTCACAGACTAAAAATTAAGGATCCAGCAACTTCTGCTTTATATGGTTAAAGTATGACCCAAATCTTCCACAGCAAATTTTATAATGCACTTTCAGGCCAAGAAGCATAAGGGCTAACAATTTCTAAGCAATGTGAATGGTTCAGCTGCTTTTAGTACCAAAAGTTGTGCTAGTACAAAATAAATTAAGGGCAACAGATACCATATTTGAAGCTCCAGAACACATCTAACTTAGCCAAATAGTTTCCATCACGCAATTAGTATATTAATTTGATGATAGCTCTGGAACCAGTGGAACCATTGAGCCAATATTTTGCACAGTAGCCTAACAGACAAGTGTGCACCAGTGCACAAATTTTGAACAAACTCTGAGATGGTCAAGTGTGGACACATGGATGCCCCAATTACCAAACAGAAGAAGATATAAATCTTTAAAATACAAACCTTAACTTTATTACTAATCCAGTCAGCTTGAACTTTCCCTCGTTGCTTGTCAGTTAATCCCGCATGATAGGCACCTGCTTTTAAACCAGATGCTGCAAGATCTTTAGCAACTGTGTCACATTCTAATCGAGAAAGGCAATAAACTATCCCCGATTCACGGAGATACTTGCTTGTTACTAAAGATATAATATCTTTAGTAATACTTTTTCCCTTTTTGGGCAACACAGTGTACCTCAAATTTGGTCGATTAAAGCTTGCCAAAAACCTGAGAAATTTATACAATATCAAGACATTTTTATTATTTTAATACATTTAAAGATAAACCTCAGTCTTATTGGGGTTTAGATTCTCAGTAGAATTTGTACATGATAATTGAAACACAGAACACACTCCTTTAGCTCAAATTCATTGATTCAATTTCAAGATAACAACATGAAAGAGGTGAACTGTAATCCAGTGTGTATGTGTGTGTGTGTGTGTGTATATATATATATATATGGATAGAAAGAAAGGTAGAAATATTTGGAAGAAAGGCAATATATAATTTATCCTTAATGGATGCTCCTAATTCTTCCATCCCTCTTCTCTATCCATCCTAACTTGACAACCTAATATATAGACTGAAAATGTTTGGTTGGTCGTACTCGATGTGGTGGCAGAGTCGGTAAGACACACGCCATGGCTCAAGTGGCGGTTACACTGCTGATTTCGTGTACCCAGGTTCGAGTCCTGGCCACATCAAATTTTTTCAGTCTTTCTTCCTTCTTCCATTCCCTTCTACGCTTAACATATGTATTTCCTTGTGCATGATTCCATGCCGTACATATGATTCAAAGAGCGAATTTCCTCTCTTTCTCCCAAATATTTCTATCTTTCTTCCTATCCAATTATCAAATGCATGACTTTGTCACTTATCCAATATATAATTTATATATATATATATATATATATGAGATAGGAAAAGACATTGTCATGTTTAAAACAATTAATGGGGAAAGGACAGAGAGATAGAAAGAAGATGACTTACCTGAGGTTCATAGATGGTAGACACCTTGTGAGTTTTGGAGAACTTGAATTTTCGGAGGCACCGCCCCCTTCATCAGAAGGTTAGGAAGACATTTCCAGTGATCGGCTAGTGAGTCGTCGGCTAGCCGATCACTGGAAATGTCTTCCTAACCTTCTGATGAAGGGGGCGGTGCCTCCGAAAATTCAAGTTCTCCAAAACTCACAAGGTGTCTACCATCTATGAACCTCAGGTAAGTCATCTTCTTTCTATCTCTCTGTCCTTTCCCCATTAATTATATATATAAATTAAGCTTATAAAAAGAGAACATTCAAATTAATATTAATATAAAAATGATATATTCCAAAGAATAGAAAGCTATCCTAAAAAAATGTGGAGAGGAACAATAAAACTTAAATATATTCAGAAGTATCCTCATTAAATGGTGTCACATCACATAAAATTCCATTTGCCATGGACTCTACGGATTAATAAGGATTTGAAGTAAAAAGAGATAAAAATTATTATTAAGTAAATAAGCTAACTCCATAAACTGGAAATTAATCAATTAGAGCACTAACATTAATTACCATTTAGGGTTCTTCATGCCCAACTGATGCAAAATATCAATACGTACTCGTGGTGTGGCTGTTGCAGTTAGAGCAATTGTTCGAACAGTTGGAAACTTTTGCCGTAATACCGACAGCTTTTTGTAATCTGGTCTGTAAGAAAGATTCCACGTAGAGAAGAAAAACTTGTGATATTTAATACATTCTAAACTTTACAGGAAGTATAATGTGTACCTGAAATCATGTCCCCATTGAGAAACGCAATGAGCTTCATCAATTACAAATCTAGCAAGTTTTCCTCGCCTATACAAATTATCAAGAGCCTCTTGAAGCTTCCCACTGGCACAGATTTTTTCAGGTGTAACATAGAGCATTTTCACTCCTACACACAAATGAAATTAATTATTATTTTACTAAAAAGAAATGTAACAAAAATAGGGCTGATAAGTGTGCTTCCTCGGGGCAGAGTGCTGTAACAAATACAAAGATAATGTGCAGTAGAGGTTGTACAATCTTGCTGAGGTTGGGCCTGCCTGTCTTCCAGTATTGTTTAAGTCAGCAGTTGGGGAGAGGCAGCAGTCTATGAATATATAAGAGAGACAGAAAATAATAGTCCAGAAATAACATCAAAATTTATACATTTAATACTATTAAATATATCAAATACAAATCTATCAAATATAGCGCAGTAAAACTTGGGATAACAGGAAGTCACGACCAACGGTAGAAATGGCGTTATAAAAGCATATCATAGTGTTTTTAGAAATAATTATATTCAGTGCATCAATAAGTGTTAAGTGAAATAAATTAATGAAATATAAGTTGCAGTATCAAAGCAGAGAACATAGGAATTTAAAAATTTATGTTAAAATCCTCCGTACAAAGTCAAAGCCACTTGGTGCCATTTTCATCCGACAAGACCCTGAAATATAAATGTCATGCATAATAAACTACCTATTACAATTGTAATGTTTAATGAAATATAAAGAGAAGGGCACTATTTTAAATAAAATTGTCTTCAAATAGTAAGATAAAATATCAAATGTTCAAATTTTGTTAGTAAACACATTTTGAATATTAGTGATGGCAACTGTAAATACAAATAAAGTTTCTGTAGCTAACAAAAAAATTAAAAGCTGATCAAAAATCAAATAATTTGAAAATACATCAAACAAAAGGACTTTGGAGGCTATTGTAAAAAATTAAAAATTTGTTATAGTTAGAACATAATGCTTGTTCATGTATTCGAAGACAGAAAGAAGGGTAGCAAGTTCACCCAGGAGAGGTGATTAAATTATATGTAAAAAATGTAAAAGTTGTTACTGTAGCTCATTGAAGAGTAATAGCAATTTATTTACATCAAGATGAAACTTGACGACTGAGGTAGTCAGTAGTTAATTAAAATAATTTACCTCAAATTTTTCAAACAGACACACAAATTATTAAAAAATATATATAGACAGGAACTACAAAAATTTAAGGCAGAATATAATGTGGATATAATAAACAAATCTACAAATGCTGGGGAAACAGTCTGGGATATTACAAATAAGCTTTCTAAATACAGGAAAGAAAGATGTTACATAAAATATCAAACCTAGAACAAAATTGTAAATTATGCACACACAATTAGCAATGTGTTTAATAATGTTTCCTTAAATGATGATAACAACCAGGCTCAAGGAAATGATATCTCCAACACAGAATCACTAAAACTTTATTCCTACCACTGTTCAATGTGAAATAATTAGAAATTATAATTCTGAACCTACAAAATGCAAATATTAGTGGTAGGGATGAATCATCACCAAATTTATTTAGGAATTGTTGTAGATCCATCATACTTTACCTTACTGATGGAATCAACCATAGCATAGAAAAGAGGTTTTTTTTCCATATTTTATGAAACTCTCCATAGCCTTATTCACAAAAGAGGTAGCACACTAGATTCTGCCAACTACAGATCCATTTCCCTGCTGCCAGAACTAATCAAAGTCTTTCAGAAAGTCCTACAAAAGGAATAACCGATTTCCTACCCAAATTATGAAGCGCAAAATGTTAATAAATTTGGTTTTAGAAAGGCATATCTACTATGACTGCAACTGCTGAGATTTCTGAAACAATATTACTTAAATAGATAATAAACTTAAAGATGCAGGATCATTCTTCAATTTAAAAATATGGATTTTGGAGCAATGAAGAACATTGAGAGCAGTTCACAAAATCATTCCATTTTATCTAAGCACATAATAATGAATAACAACTAAATTGATTGGAACCATGTCAAAAATTTTGGATGCAGAAAAAAATTATTTCTCAAGAATAATGAGCAAAATGTTCCACATTAAGAAAAACATTCATTGTATACACATAAAAAGTGATACCAATAACTTAAATTGTATTTATGATTCTTGACTGTTATAGTCTATTGTTGGTTTGAATTTGTAACAGTACTTCACTCCTAGGCTGGATTTGCAGAATTTGCTTGCCACGGAGTGAAGTTCCATGTACAGCTAAATTATGTAACTAAAACCATGTATTTTATTGGAAGAATTATTCAGAACACATTACCCAATGTAATGAAATTGGAATTTTTTTAGTGCCTGACGAAGTCTCGAATGAAAGACGGGACGTCATAATATTTAAATTATAAAAATACTGACAAAGAGGCTGATTAAATCATTTTAAACATTATTATTATTCATCTAGGGCATGTAGAACAGTCTTCAACGAATAAATACACTCAATATTTTTGTAACAAAGAAAAACAAACCTCATCACACTCGCTATAAAAGTCATACTTGTACACTACTTTAAACCAGTGGTTCCCAAACTTTATTGGCTTCCAACACCCTTAATATACAACAATTTTTCCAAAAAGCACCAAGTTAAACGATGGTCTATTGAACACATTTGAAGTCCACTGCTAATGTGGTTAGATTAGTATACAAATATGATGATAAATTAAAGAAGTTTTACATTCACAAACAATTGATTGAAGAGAAATAATTAAAACAATGGGAAGGATAAACTTGTTGCTCACTACACAATTTCTTAAATTTCAGATTCAAAGTAGATAAAGTTGATTTCATCCTGTATTCCAGAATACATTTGTTTTATTACCAATAACCCATCTTTGCATAGATGGGAAGTAGCAATCAGAATTACCAATCTGCCACATTTTTTCATCAATGAATTGTCACTCAAACTCTTCTTTTAAATATGTAAATTTAGATGATGAAGGTTTGGCTCAAAGAGCTGTTGAATCCATGCCAAGTTTTCTATATTATCTGCATGAAAGTATTTTTTGAACCATTTGATAAGTTGTGATATATGATCTTCAAAAAGATTCTATATTGAGCACAACTCAACTTCATTGAAGGTTATAAACTGGTGCAACAAAGGAAAATAATCATTGAAATCACCTTTTTCTTTCCATGAGGATACATTAAAAAAGGGCAGAGCTTGTATTTTGTCAGAGTCTTTCGTTTTGATTTAATTTACATTTTAGTATCACAATAGATTGAGAACATTTGTCAATGGATTTTTAATTATTCTGTTCAACCGTTTACTGAGTTGAACGTGTTTAATATTGTAAAATATTTGCAGCACTTCTGAAGCACAGCTGTGATGCCCCCGAGGCATGGTGACGCATAGTTTGGGAATCACTGCTTTAAACTATAAAATATACTTATTAAATAAAGGCTCTTTTAACAATAATTCCATTGCCGCTCTTTGAAATACTTAAATAGGCTTTTACACACATCAATACTTATTTTTACAAGCTTATCTTCCTTACATAATAAAATTCAACACTTAATGAGAGTTTAAATGTTAGATTGCCAATTCCATCTTGTGTAAGAAATTAATCAAACATGAGTAGATTTAGTTCCAACTAACCTGGCTCTCTCTTCATTAATTCCATATAAATTAGATTCACTTCATTTATACTTAATTCCCCTGATAAATGGGCAGCAGGAATCTGCAAAAAGTGCAATTTAATATAATGATTTAATCTGGACTTTTATTGGCAATGTTGTGGTTCAGCTGATAGGAACAATACTCAATTATACTATTATCCTTTTTAGAGAAGAGACAAGTAGAAAGATGAAATGAAAGTGCAAAAAGAGATAGAAGATGAGAAAAGGAAAAGATAGTTCCAACATTGTGAACAGGAAAACCTCTGTTAATCTTCAGGAAAGGAGGGATAAGAATCAGAGCTGGAAAACTTGATATCAAACTCTCATTATAATGAAACTGATTGTTTGTGCATGTATGTTCTGCATACAAATCTGAATGCATGGAGCAATTTCAACCAAATTTTGTATATGTACTTTTTGTTTTAATTAGCCTAGCTTGTAATTATATAAGGACAGGAAAGAGAGATAGAAAATTGGTAGCTTATCTGAAGTGTACAGATGGCAGGAACCATGTTGAGTGTGGGGTTTTCAAAATTTTCAAAGGCACTACCATCTTTTTCAGAAGATTGTGAAAAGCATTGAGAGTGACAGCCAGCAGTCAACTAAGCTGACAAAATAATTTCTGCGTAGCTAGCTTTTGCTGTTAAACGATAGACCCCACCAGGCCACCAATTTTCTCTCTCAATGAAGTCAGGGAAGAGGCAATAAATTGATGGGGACTGGGGAGACGCACACATGAAAACCCCATTTCAACTCACATATAAATACATACACATATTAACACACACACTTTAATGTATGCAAACACATCCACAAACAAGTAACCTGGGCTCTTTCACTCCCCAAATAGCCAATTCTACTCCAGACCGACCAACAAACAGAACACAGTCTTTCTCTAACTACTACCTACTTTCCTAGAGTTTGAGGTTGTGGCCTACAGGAGTGGATGAGGGTGTTGTGGAGGTTAGAAGGGTTCTGGAAGGTTTATGACCATTGGGCAGCTAAGGGTATTGTGGTAAGGATGCTTTTAGCATTCCTCCTCTTGCATTTGTAAGTGTATCTTTAAATTTATTACTTGAATATTTTTTCAGTCTCTCTTGAGTTATCTTTCCATAGTTGCAACCTATCCTTGAGAGAGAGAGTTGTTGGCTTTGTTGGGTGTCAATTGTTGCCACCTAACAGCTTGCATGCTGTAACTTTAATCATCACTGAGCAGCTGACTGCCCACTGTTCAAACACACTGTCTGTAGATGGATACTAAGGTTCTTGAAAATTCATATTTTCATACATACCTGTCAGCTATTTCCTACTATCAATAAATCAAATCAACGGGAGAAGTGGAGAAACTAGAAAACAAATAATAGAACAAGTACAAGAGGAGGGAAGTAAAAATGAATATATATGTAATTAACTTATTTGGATAAGGAAGAGGGAATAGAGAGCAGCTGGCTTACCTTGTATCAATAGTAGAATTTGCCAGGTTCAGAATCAGTATTAAGACTAAGTTTCAAGGACCTCAGTACCCTTCTTCAGGACAGTATGATTGAACAATGCGGCACTTAGTGACTCAGTCAATGTATACATATATAAGCAATTATGGGAAATGTAACATTATCAAAATCATTAATGAATGTGAGACAGAGAGACTTCTGTAGGCTACCTTAAATTAAGGGTCTCTGCCACCCTACTGGACAAGAAGGAACATTGTAGGAGGCTCAAGCCTACTTCTTCATCAGTACCTTCACATAACCTAAAGATATTTAGGTTTGAGCAGTTCAGCAGAAACCCTGAGTTAATTAGACATCAAAGATAAACAAACCTACAAAAATTCTGAAGAAACTTTCTCCAAATTCTGTACTTTGTAGGGCCTCTTTCTTTTATCTTCATTTAGTCACATCAACTACTATGGTTATTAGTGACTTCAGTAGGTGACTCATTATCTCTAATTTCACAGTGTGAAAAAACACACATCCAAGCCCACATGAATATTCTAATCCAGGACCTCTGTGATGTGAGACAGCAATATTAACACTACACCTCAGGAGGTCAGCAGGGACCTATCTTTTAATGCTTTATAAACAATGGTCTCCCTCATCTCGCCCCTTCATCACCCTCTGACTATATCATATGAAGCAGTTTTTATACTTGTGATTAAAGTGAATTGTTAAATATGACTTACATCCAAAGAGTTTAGTTTCTGCACTTGGTCCAAAATAAGTGACTTAAGAGGAGAAATTATGATCGTAACACCAGGATCAACAAGAGCAGGTAGTTGGTAACAAAGAGATTTGCCACCTCCTGTTGGCATAAGCACAAAACAGTCATGGCCAGCAAGTGCAGCATTTATTGCTTGAAGCTGGTTAGGGCGAAACTGGTGCAAACCAAACTTCTGTCGAAAAAGCTGTAACAAAAGCATGTTTAATAACAAATTAATGAGTGAATGTATAATATATCAATTAGACAAAAAACAATTCTTAGATTGTAGGGTATACAATATTAATATTAGGCTACCACCAGTGGTGGCTGGTGCACATGAGATCATGTGCTACAGAACATGAATTAATTTAGGAATAAATATTTGTTTCATAATTTTATGAAACTTTACATTAGTAATATTTTAAGAGTGTGAATTTCTGGTTTGACTTCTAATACTTTAAACTGCCACCTGCCAGTGCAAACCCTCCCACTAAAACAAAAGTCTTGTGTTATCCTGCACTAAGCACACTCCCTCCTGGCTCATCCAAGAATTAATTGTATGATATACAAAGAAAACAGCGCCAGGCAGTGCATGTGCACTGACACAGAGGATGTCTCATCAGGATACTGTTTTAAATTAGTTTGATGAATTGAGAAGAAGTTTACTGTTTATGGCATTTATGTCATCATTTCTAAGACTTTTACAACTCTGAGAAAATTACCATACAATATTGTAGACTAAAGTAGAAAGTAGCATATTATAGGTTGTGGAGTATTACTAACTTGGTAGCTGTTACAGAATTATTAATATCTTACATAATTATCCTTGTAAAAATTGTTCATATAACTTTAAAATCTCATGAACTGCCACTGGCTACATTTTAATAGTTCTCTCTTTCAATGATCAAATGAAAGCTTTCATTAAATTTACTTAGTTACCTAGGGCTGCCACACTGTAAGATGACAGTTTAAGAGCAATAACAGCATTTAGCATAAGCATAAGAACTTTTTAGAGCATAACAGTATGGGAAATATTACGTAATTAATTTAATTTCAGATCATAAATCTTCAACAAAATAAAATTGACTGTGAGCAGCCCAATGTGTTGCTTTGCAACTGCAGTGAGTGACACACAAGAGAAAAACGTTTTTGTATATTTTTTAAGTACAAGGAAGTAGAAATTCTTTCACCCAAAACTCAAGCAAGAGCATATATAGACATTTTAGAAGAAAGACAAGAATGGAAAAAATGTCGAACAGACCAGTGACACGTACCCCAGACCATCCCTTTTCCGGAAAAATTTAAATTCATTGTTTCTGTGAAAAATGAGCTCAAATTTGATTGTGTGCAAATATGTTTCACATATAATTCAAAACACGTCAAGCAATTTAAATTAAATTGTGCACACACATTCTTTGTGACTCTGGGGTAAGACATGCCTACCATCCATAGGGATAAAGGGGACGGAAATTTTTAAAATTCGAAATCAGCAGATGTTTCAGTCAAATGAAGACTTTTTTGGGACAATTACTTTAACAGTGTTTCTCGTGACACTATTGTGTCCATCCTACACTAATGACATATAGAACAGGATACGTTATGTCCTTACGTAGCCTGCTAACATGTGCGCGGCGGCGGTAACAATGATATTCGTGAGAAACAAGAAGTATCATAACTAAAGTAAAATGTTTGTTACATTTAAGCATTAATATTTTGGGCACCACTGAGCATCCAGTTAATTTTAAATAAAGTAAAACATTATAAATAAACCACCACTTACCATCAGCATAGTTTCAGTATGCGGAAAGTCCATGTGACTAAATTCAGGAGTAGCACCATCATTTTTTACATTGCCATTAAACTGAACGTCTTCAGAAAGAGATGAAACACACTTTGAAGGGTTATAATCACTAATAGCTGCATTACAGCTGGACTCTTTGCCCTTTGAATGAGCAGCTCTTTCTGTACAGAATGTAATTTATTTTGAATTACTACAAAGATATTACTCACAGTTGCATATGGAGAAAGTTATAAAAGAAGGACTGTAATAATAAGCAAGAATTTTATTTTAAAGAATAAATTGGGATATTATTTTATTTACACAATTATTTTTATATTATATAATTATATTTACAAAGTAATATTGACTTCAATTTTTACTGATGAAAAATGAGATACAATTGATACAAAGGTTAAATTCTGGGCTAATCATATGGTTAGAGTTTAATATAATTTACAGTTGTGTTTAGTTTATTCGGTCACTGGTAAAAAGGCACGTACTTTCTGTAAACTTCAACAGACTGCAGTCAAAAAAGGTGCCCAAATTATATAACCATTGCTTTGCTTTTCATCACCTTTCTACCCTGATAATAGTTTAACTAAGCATATGCTTATATTTTCTCCAAATTTACTAGATGTAATTGACACTCAAATCCATCTTCCACCAACTCATCTCTTCCTGCCAATGGATCTATTATGTACTCTTTTACTCTGGCTGTGCTCACTTCATCACTTCTACTTTACAACTGACCCCTTTTTGTCCACGAAATACCCTCCATCAATTGTTCAAGTTTCCTCCCCACGTCTATCTCAAGGAGGTTCACACTGATAATTTCGCATGTGCCTTAGCAAAAAGGTCAATGTTGTAGCCAAACAAAATCTGAGTTTAATTCTGTTTTATAGGTTTATGTGCTAACTGCCACACACATTATTTTTAATTTGTATCAAAAGACTTCATCTGATATTACCAACAGATATCACACTTTTATAGAATGAATTCGTTCAGTAAAGAATGAATATTTTGAGGGTCAACTTATTGTCAGAAAAATTATGTTTTAACTAGTATTGTTTCTGCAGACTAGTTCAAACTATTTGACAAGCAGATGATTACCTGATTGACAGTCTGTCGTTGCCTTTAATGTACCAAACATATCTGTTGATTTGTTGGTCAATCATCAGTTAATGAAACAGGTTGGCTCATTACTTGTTCTAAGTAAGTGATATAGATTGTTGAATAATGAAAATCTGTCAGATCAAGAATTACATGCACTGTTGTAACGCGTATAAAATTTCAGATTATGTTCTGTTTTATTCAGATAAATTAAGTTAACAATATGAAGAATTTTTAAAATTCTGTAGAGAACAGTCCTGAGGTATTCGCAAGGCAGGCACCATTCAGTGGAAAAACCAGACAAGACAAACAAAACAATACCTTATAGCCTGACGGGTGCAGTCTTTGTCTCAAAGGTATTTGCGTCTCACCAAAAAAACCCAGTTCCCCCAGGATTGCTAGGGTGGCCCCTCCCAAAATTTGAATTTTTGGAGAGGAAGGGTAGGAACGCCAACCCCATTGGAGGACCTGGGAAAAATAGACAGAGCAGGGAGACTAACCACGTTTGAGGAGAGGTGAGTTTTGAGGTAGAAAGGACCTCATAAAGGATTCAAAAAGGAGAGTCGGAGGTGAGAGGACGGCACGACTGGCTGGCTTCGATTCAGAGCTAAGAGGAGAAGCGGCCTGCCTGCAAGGACAACAAGGAAACTACACCAAAATTCGAGGCTTGCTGACTGCCTCTATGCTGACCCGGAAGCTGCTTTTGTGTAAAACCCAGGACTGCCGGTCAACAAAGAAACTTGGAAAGATGCATGTACAATAAGGAACCAAGGCAATAATCTCGCTCTGCTATGTGTATAAACACATGATACAGCCCTGAGGGAAAGTAGATTGTATTTACTAAGTCTCTTGCAATATAATTTATAATTAAGGCTCAGCTAGGAAAATTAAATTCATTAAATTTAAATATTGTAATCTTGATTTTTAGTTTTGTTAAGAATAAAAACCATCTAAACATAACTAATATTTAATATATTTATAAATAATAAAAAAAAATGTCACATAATTTGGCGCCCAACGTGGGGCAGAAAAACTCGCATAGCAGAGCAGAGATAACATTCTTTCTTCTTTCTCTATTATATGTTCTGTGATAATAAATGTGCATGCTCGGGAGTGTTGTAAAACTTGTGGAACGATCGCGACGTGTATCCTAATTAACACTTTAATATTTTATTTTTCAGTTTTAAATTTTATTTTTTCTTGCTGTTCAATTTGTTAACGCATATAAGCAGATTTTTTTCTATACGATTTATGTACCTTCGATCTGGCAGGCGGATCGTTATGAATTCTGATAATTTAAACATAAGTGGGCAGATACGGGAGGAAAACCCAACTCCAAGCCTGAATAACGAGTTCGCAATCTTAGGACACACACAATCCAGCACTGATTTCACATATCACAGTACAATGTCCACTCAGAACTTAGCTGTAGAATCTACTAATGTTGTAATAATGCAATTATTGAAGAATATTAATGAGAAATTGGAGCAAACAAACAAAAATTTTGACGATAAATTAGATAGAAAGTTTGAAATGTTCTACCAAGAATTTTCAGATTTCCGCACTGACATAGACCAAAAATTTGGTGTGAAAATAGAGGAAGTGAAAAGTCAAGTTAATGAAGTTCACGAAATTGCAGAAACTAACTGTCGTGCCATAAGCGAAACGAAATAGAAAAGCAACTTATTGAGATACGCAAAGATCGCGAAATTGAATTACGAGAAATAGACCGAAGTTTAACTGGGAAACATAGCGAGATCCGGCAAGAAGTAACAAAAATTTGGAGTGATTGTAATACGCGGACGAAGGCGATCGAGGCCCAAGTCGAGCAAGCGAACCAATCCATTCGGGAATCCGTAAATTTGCAAATCAGAGAGGTTCATGAACAAATTCGAAGTGTGGAAAGTGTAGCGCATTTTCCGGCATGCGGAAGCGTAGTAAATGTTGAAATAAACATTGCGGAATTCAAAGATCAGAACCCAAAATAATTTTTGAAAAGCGTAGAATTATAATTTAAAACCAAAAGAATTCCCTCGGAAATGCGGAAGCTTGGAGTAAATTGTATTTACGTGAGTATAAGGCACCCGCAGACGAACAGAGTTGAACGCTACATGAAGCAGCTCGGGGTGCTATTTCGGCTATTTTGCCAAAAATCATCACCGTGGTTGGGTCGATGAAGTGCCAAATGTAGCAGAAACTCTAAACAACTTCAGTATGGCCACTGGTGCCATACCGGCCGAACTCCAGAAAGAACGGGTGGCACTCCCACTGGAAAAAGCCATTAAATATCCTCCTAACGACGGCTATTTTGACTTACCAACACTCTGAACGCATGAAAAGGAACGCTGATATTAGAGCCAAGCGGAAAAAAGTGCGAGACTATAAGTTCGAGATTGGCGATTGGGTTCTCCTCCGGAATGTCATAGTTTCAAACGGCGATCGAAATATTTTCGGAAAATGGAATCAATTATTCGAGGGTCCATACGAAGTAATTCAAAATGTGTACAATAATTCTTATATAATTCGAAATATCGAGGGGGCAACACACGTGTTTTCAACGTATATCACAAGCGTAACTAACATTATTGAGAGATAAACACAGAACAAGAGAAAGTGCGCGATGGAAGGAGACATTGATACTAAAGACTTTTAGATTGTTCACATGTGAATTTACATAGTTATAACCATCAAAACAGTGATGTGAATGAAGAAACAAAAGAAAAGGGAACAACATTTAAATAAGAACGTGTGCACCTCTTTTTACAGCCAAACGGACTTCAAAAGAATACGATGGGTAATTTTGTAAATATAAAATGCTACAGTGTGCAAAAAAAATCCTAACCTCTTGTTCGTTTTCATAATTGTAATAAGTATTATATTTGTTCCATGTGTATTCCAATTTCATGTATTTCCAGGCTGTTGTTATTTTATCTTAATGTAATTTCAGGGCTTAATAAATTTGTAAGTTTGAGAATAATTTTGATCACAACAATAGCATATATATATATATATATATATATAAATTTAAATACTTTTATCTTGCTTTTTAGTTTTGTTAAGAATAAAAACTGTTAAAATTTCAAAGTAGATATTTATTGGCGCCCACCCATCTAAGCATAACTAATATTTAATATATTTATAAATAATAAAAACCACGTCACACTGTAATAAGTGAATTCATCCTTCAGGCTTTCAAGTTGATATTGTAGTGAAGTGCAGCAAATGAAAGGTCCTTGTGTCTTTGAAGGTTTGATGACCTGGCAGCTGTCCACAGCCAGAAGCATACTGGTTAAACTTTGAGTTACTTTGACAACCCTCCAGAAGTAGGAGTAATTTTGCAAAGTGGTTGAGGCAGAGTTGGCGAAGGGGCAGGTTGATGTAAGCAGCTAGACTGGGAGGACAGTGTGGTTTTTCTTTAAGGAGAGAGGAGAACAGAGTGATTTGTGAGAAGACTTGAGACAGAGAACATTGCAGTTTTTGGAAAGACTGAGAATCGTTATGTGGAGATGTGTGGTGGCCAGAGAGACTGCCAGGTTGTTGTTGAGATTTGGAGAGCCCAATCATGTGTGTCTAAACAGCAGAGAAACCAGTCTGTGTAGAGCTGTGTACATGTACCGGAAGGAAGGGATCCTGTCAGACAATAATCATCAACAGCCACACTGAGGTCAACACAAAATAAGCCCTCTCCTTCCCCTTATACTTCATGTGGCTACAATGACCGGACATGCCACCGAGCACTTTAATGTATTAATATAAATTTCAGAAACTTTGTAAATATTTTAGATTAGTTTCAAATAGTATAGTATGTATGTGAGTACAAGCGTATACAGGCTACATTAAATGATTGAAGAATTGAGGGACTGAATTTGGCATTATTTGTACTAAATTAAATTGTTAAAAATTTGTCCTTTATTTGATAATTCAATAAACCCATCCCTAATTCATCATTTAAAGCAAAAACTCCTGAGCATGGCACGCTGGGTTCAAGAACTCATGTGTCTTGGCTCAACACTTACCACATACCTCAGTGATCAAGCAGTTCACAAGTGTTGTTTTTGTTATATATACTAATTCTGTGTATGCTGTGGTGCCTGGACCAACATTTGAGTAAGCAGTTCTGAAGGAGTGGGTAAGTGTTACAGCACATAAGAAGAATTAGATAGATCTCCTAATCATTAAAGCAGGTATGAGTTGCTGGCATATAAGAATCAGATGATGAATGGGAAAGAGAGATGAGGGTTGATTGAATGCACATCAGTTTGTTTGAGTATGATGATAAAGCTCTTTACAAATATTGCAAATGAATCTTAAACTCTCTCTCAGATCTGATACAAAAGCATGCCAGTGTTTTTACTTTAAATCTGTGGTATATGCCATTATTTTCCTGTTGCCAGTAATAATTGTAGTAAATTTAGGAGGCCATTCTTTGTACTGATGTAAGAACTACAAGAAGAGAACCTACAAGTACATATTCTGTAACACTTGTTAATGAAGTGTTTCATCTTCAAACTAATTGTATGACTACCTAAAATACACCAAGGAAATTTTCATACAAACCTTTCCTGAAAGGATCACGGTGTTGTATATCATCATATTGAGTGTCAAATTGCTCAATGGGATCATCATGAAGTGTTGCATCAGACTCAACATTTGAGATCATATTGGAAAAAGATTTGAGTACCTTCTTTTCCTGATCACCATCTTGAATCCAAAAAGTTACAACAAATATGCTGACATCAAATTAGAACAGTAACATATGCATTTTAACCTACTATATTAATTTTGCTGCATATAAAAAGCACTTACCTGTATATGATGAGGTTCCCAAAACATAGTTAAAACTGTTGTCCCAACTTTCTGTAACTTCTTGCTTCACAATAATACTTTCTATAGGTTTTGTACCCGATATTGCTTCATTTTCTTTTTCCAGCATATAATCAGAATTATCAATTTTAATTACAGTATTTACTTTCGGAACAGCTGTATTTGAACTACTAGATCCAGTTTGAAAATCTGATTTTGATGTAGCTTTAGGTAAAATATTTCTGAAGCTACTATTTGATTTTGAAACTAATTCCAATGATTTGGAAGCACTATTTCCTCGTAAAGACAATACTTCTGAAGATCTTAAATCATTACTCTGAGGCACAGATCGGTTATAAGACACCTTATCACAAGCACCCACAGGAACTCTATTTTCTGAAGAATTTGCATTAGCAAGAACTGGTGTTTTAAATTTAAATAGATTTGAAGAAGGAGATTTATTTTTAGGTACAATAGCAATTGCTGGCACAAAAGTGATAGTTACTGGACTTTGTGTACCAGTAACACTTGTCAATGGACCAGAAGTTGTAGTCGTAAAAACTGGAGATGATCCAGGATTTGCAATTGTTCCATTAGCAGAAACAGTGGTTGATGACTGTTTGGATAAGATTCTAGGTCTAAATTTCATAAGTTTGCTTGTGTCAGACTCACTCACAATAGAGTTTGGTGATGAATCCACTGTTGACACTTTAGAAGATCCACTACTGACCGCTTGAAAATGTTTACTTGCTTCAGAGAGTAACGAGGACCAATTAGTAGGATCAGTTTTATCAAAATTGTCATCAGAACCAGCTGTGAAACTATTATTTCCATATAATGTCTTATTAGTATTATCTTGAGAATTTGGAGATTTCTTATGTAAATCGGTTCTTAACTTAAGCTTTTTCTTTGTGTTCTCTTGAGAACCAGCTATTGTACCATCTAAACTAAAAGTTCTTGTAACAGTGAATTTTGGGTTCACTGAAGAATTCGATTCAAGTTTTTCTGGTGTATTCTTCTTACTATTAGAATTCATTTTATTGGTATTAACTACAACTTCAGAGTTAGATGAATTATACCTCTTAATATACTCTTCTGTGGATAAAATAGATTTTCTTCTAGTTAACACTTCTATTAATTTGATTTTTGCTTTGACTCTTTGTAACAAACTTTTAAGTCTGAGGAAAACTTCATTGTTAAAACCAGGCAATTTAGAAAGTGTATTTAATGGCACATTCTCAAATGCAGAGAATACTTTTTCAAGAATCTGAACCTGAATGTCAGCAAGAGCACTTTTATTTTCCTTTAAAGTTGTTGATGAAGTCTGAAAACAAAACGATTCCACTCAGAAGTCACATTTTGAAGCAAGTTTTTATGGATATATGTTTTGCAAGCAGTTAATAAACTAAAATTAGTAGAAAGTTAAGGTTCAGTGTTCATTGCTGTTCAAAAACAACTAAATAATAATTCTAACTCTCTCATTGAGAGGATACCCATGGAACATTTGTAAATAATTGAACAGATTAAGAGGCACAGACTATCAACAATAGCATAATCAAATTATGTAAGGACTCTTATTATCAATTTTGATAGCTACTGTCAATAGAGTAACAATGAAAAACTATCTACAAGGTGACTTTAAAATATTATTATTTCTGACATGTGCACTCCAAATAAGTTATTTTTCAAATTCAAAAGTAGCAACACCTGCCACAAACCTATAGGGTCATTCCATGTAAACTGGTCCAGGATAAAGGAAATTGACTGTCGCACCATCTCTGGAATAATTAATATTTTGTTGGCGCTTTCCCTCATGTTTTGGCAGTTTAAACTTAATTGTTTCATTTATTGTGTTTGGTTAAAAATTGACTGCCACTTTTGTTGTAGTGTGAATGCAGTTTTTCATGTTTCCAGGTATCTACAAATTTCTAAATTATCTAGCACTGTGTTGATGTATCCTTTTTAAATAAACTGCATTATGTTCATTACATTCAGGCCTACAAATTAAATATCTATTTATTAATCTAAAATTATTTTTTCATGTACTCTATGTAACACGAAGTTGTCGATTCCAAATAAAGAAAATTCCATTTTCATAGGCAAATTTATTCTAGAAGAAACGGTTTGCAAACCTCAATAAATTCCATTCTTCAACATGTAATGGCATACTTACATTGTATAGTTTATCAATGGTAACTGATATTCCCTTTACAAATTACGCTCCTCAAAAATAGGATTTTTCAATTTTGAGACACAATATCACTGTTGGGCATAAGATAAAAATCTGGAAGTTGTTCACATAATACGTCTCTATAGTAGAAAACTACAGTAAAAATTTCAACTTTGAGATTTAACTCAAACATAGTATAAATAATTGTTAAATATAGCAAGAAAAGCTCTTTTTCCATGTGTAGGTAGGATAAGTGGGTATATCAACATAAAACTTCAAATATTTAGAAATGTTAAACTAAGAAAACTGTTTTGATAAAAATATAATATTATACAACAATAACAAAAAATGAAACCAAATAAGTTTTGAACTGCCAAAACATTAAGGAATGAATGCACCAACAAAATATGATTTTTTTCTGAGATGGTGCAACAACCAGTGCTGGACCAATTGGCATGGATTGACCCTATAGTTAAAATCCACTTAAATATTTACCTAAAAACATAGTTAAATGAAACTTTTTATGTTTTTATAAATCCATCAAATATTACTGAAATAATGTTCAATATCTGCCTAAACTAATGATAAACAGACAATAAATATATTTTACAAAGTTTATAAAATACATGTTACAAAGAAAGATAATATACTTGGAAGTATTTAACTGGCAAAAAAAGTGTTAATAATAGCAGCAGACATAAAGGGACACAATAATTATTCTTTAATAATTTGTATGTGATTCTAGAATAATTTCATAACATGGTACAATTCAAGTAAAAAGAACGGAAATGCACATGATATATTAGGCACTGAAGTGTTAACTCCTTTTCAGGATATTCAACTAACCTCATTTGAAACTTTTGTTAGTGATTTGTGTGATTCTACATTCTTTATCCAACTCACTAAATCTTCATCCAATCCCAAACTCTTTTCATACTCTACAGCAGGGCCTGTAAAAGAACACTTTATAACAGAATATTTACATTTTAATGTATTTGTCATTAATAAAACATTATTTGCATCACACCTTGATGGTAAATTAATTATGTGAACTTTTTGCCATCGTCATCAGGTAGACTGACAGTAGATAGTCTACCTAACAACGAAGGCGGAGCTTGCTGTCTAAACGTGTAAATTAACTTTGACCCAGGTTAAAACCCCGAGCATTGTATTTGAAACAAATTCAACAGGAAAGACTTTTTGGTTCACAAACACTGTACGACATAGACCAATAAACTCAAGAATTTAGCAAATACTCACCGTCATCAGCTAATAATAAGTTAAGACGGTTGAAGTCATATTTGGAGGTTCCAGAAGGCCTTGGCCTATAGGGTTCAGACATCACGGTTTCTTTGACCTGAATAAAAATAATACAGGCAATATAAGTAACAATGTGGATTATAATTGGATGATATTTTGAAATGTTAAGACAGTGTGTCAGAATAGGAGGTTCAGAGGTAAAACTTTAACAGGCCATTTCAATTAAAAAGTGGAATGTATCAGCACATATAAAATTGTAATACGAATTCAGAAAATTATAAAATGCTACCAATATGTTTGAAACAACATTCTTTAAAGGAATCATTTCCAAATTGGTTTTAAACAAATATGATTATCGTAATGTAGCTCATACTAACTTTTAAGGTTATATTTAAATAAGGATCATGACACCAAATAACACAAATCGTCTATATTGTTACAATGCGCAACTAATGCTGCTATCTTTTATTACTGATGGAAAACAGTACAAAGGTCAATACACTTGCAGTATACACAAGTAATACCTTACTAATACTTACATTTCAAATTATATGCCTTGTGATGTTTGTAATTCACACTAAGACAAACCATGTATATCTATCCATTTCTAATCTGTAAAGAATTATAAGATGTGGTGTTGAGAATATGTAAGCTTCAGAATTTGTATATTGACCTCCAGACTTTAATGCAAATTAGCTATGTTGTTGTGCTGAAGTCTAATTCAAAAATGGAAACATGATGTTTAGTTCCATTGTCCCAAAGAAGAAGCCTTCAAGGATTTGAAAGGTTATTGCTTTCCATCCTGGAGCGATCAATTGTCAATTTAAGGTAAGCCAGCCATTCTCTATCCCTCTTTCTAATACTTAGCGAAATTAATTTTTTATATATAAGTAGACACTCCTATAAAAAGTTTTGAAATATGGATGAAATTGTGGAAAATAACAGGCATCAGTATAATAAACGAAGAGGTAAAAAGAAGTATAAATGAGATCCATACAGAGAAGAGTTCAGAAAAACCACACTGGAATTGGATCTATTCTGGAAAGTAACTACTCGCTAGAAAATATTAAATGACAAATAAATGAAAAGATTTTTAAAAATAGGATACAACATATCCACCTTTGAAGGAAAAATTTGTATGCATATTAAAAGAGATAGCTTTAAGACACAGTTAAATGTAGACATTTTTTATCAGAAAAAGTCCTTGGTTATGTCAAATTACAATACGTAATATTAAATGTATCATAAAAATTTATATCAATAAATAAATAAAGGTATCAGTACTAAATATAATAACTAACTCACTTTCCCTGGTGTTCCAAATATGTTTGCAGTGCCAGCCAAACTAAAAGAACTTTCTATTCGAGGTCCTGACATTTCTGTAACAGAAGATAGGGCACAAAATCTGTAGTATGTGGATAATATAAATTGGATTAAATAAAAGGTAGTGTGTTAAGTTATGCTAGTATTCTGAAAAAAATCATTACAATAATTTATGTAAGTAAAATTCAAGGTGTGTCTGGAAATTGAATATAATTTTGGAAAAAAAATCATAAAACTTTTTTCTAAATTTTTACATGTGAGAACATTTTTTAAACTATTTTTCAATATAGCACCCACATTGATCAGATATTTGTCAGTGTAAAACAAACTTTTGTAGAAAGATGCTGCCAAAGAAGACAGCCAATGTTGAACAGAGTTCTTTTTTTTCTTTTCTTTTTTTTTTTGCATCATTGTTTTCTCCAAAATCACACTTCAAGTTCAAGATGAAGCATTGTTGATGATCCTTCAAAATATTTAAGACTATTTGTGATCTCATTGACCAAGAAGTGTGTTCTGTAATGTGGATTTTGAACACAAAGAATGGTTAAGGCAGCTGAAATTCATTGTCACCTCGTAGAAATTTATGGCCAAAATGTAATGGAATGGTGTGGAAGTGGGTTAGACAATTCAGTGATAGAGGACTTAAATTCATGTGTGGGTGGAATCAGATTTATCGGCCTAATACATGGGACGATTTTGGGTGGTATCAACTTTTTCAACCTGATGCATGGGGTGATTGTGGGTAATATCAACTTTTTGGGCCTAATACATGGGGCGATTGTGGGTGGAATCCACTTTTTTGGCCTAATACAAGGGAAGGTTGTGGGTAGTGAGCTTTTTTGAATTAATTCTAGGGATAGTTGTGTAATGTCACAAATCAGTAGAGAGACAAACGATAGGGAGGAGCTTCTGGTGGGGCGGGTGGGAGTGGGGAAGTATGACGGTACCAAAGTGGTTGTTAGCCTAATTAACATTAAACACAATTATAAATCAAAAAATGCTTTAATTTCTTACCTTTCAGTTTTTTAGTAGCTTTTGCATACTGCTTACGAGGTGTCTTTGGTCTTGAATTTGGTTTAAAATCTTCATCTTTATCATCAACAGCACAAGCATCATCCTCATCACTTAAAATGACCATTGAATATTTTTTCTTATAGCCTAGGGCAATTGGTTCATTATCATCACTGTCACAAGCTGAAGAAATTCGTGCAGAACGGCGAACGGATTCATTTGAGCTAGAATGCATTGTCTGGTCCGGGCTTTCCTGACTATTTGATGTATCTGTAAAAATAATAAATTTTAAAATATTAAATCAAAATAGGTAATATGATTATGTCAAATGTCATAAAATAACATAACTTGCAAAGAAAATTGTCTAATATTTACGTGATTTAACTTCAATGTTATAATATTTGATAAACTTAATTTTAAATAGTTCCACTAAACTTGCAAGTATTTTTAAAGTAACTGAAATGTGACCATATAAAAGTTTTGGGTAAATTATCTGCTATCAGATATTAAATATATTTATTAATATATTGTAAATTGACAGTAGAGGCATTATCAGGTTGCGAAGTATAACATGTCAAATTTTAGAGGGCCTGAGCTCCTTTCTCTAGACAGAGGGACCAAACATTGTGCCAGAAATATACATACATATACTGAAGTATAGCTCACTATTTAGGACAGTTATGCAAAATTTCAGATGTGTTAGCCTCCTCCTTCAGTAGAAAATAAATCACAGCCCATACACTGACTGTTTCAATAGATAAGTTATCCAAAATCAATTTCTTTGTGACAACTCATTCTGATTCTATATGATCAAGTGAGCATACACTACTTTCTTCACTTTCCAGCAGAGAAGATAACTTATCGTTTATGGTATATTATATTCAAATTAGAAATCCATTAATTTTTTCATACTTGTTATAATCTACAAGGTAAAATTAAATCCTTTTTGACAAACATTTTAAAATCCTATGAAAGGTAAATATTTGAAATTTGCAGTTCAGTTTCAATTATGGGCATAAAAATTTGTTTGGAAGGTTAGAAATTACGTCAAATAATACAAAGAACATAACTGAAGTGTGTGGTGATTGAAGAATGAAAATTGTGATAGGCATTTAATTAAAATTTATGGAAAAATTTTTAATTTTAATCCAAAAGCTATTAAACACGAGATAATAAATAAAAGTTACAATAAAAATGACTGACATATAGCTCGTTATACGTATATTTTCATATCATTATCCGAAAATACTGATATTTTTATATACGTACGTGAACTACTTATTAGTAGTTTTGTTTTCGTAGCCTCTGACGTCAGATGCGCTTTTTGACACGATTCTAGATGTTCTGAGGACTTCTCGCAATTAGCTCACAAGTCAAGTCATATCCATCACAGAAAATTAATAATTTCCAACTCACTAAAATCAACTATATTAAGGAATATAACAATTTGCGGTCGTCTATTGTACGGGACACAGCCTCGTATTGGATTCTCAAATGGTTACGTCACAGTAAGCAACGTGACGTCACCAACTCCCGGCATTCATTAATAATGGTATCTGAGTTTGTAATTTGCGATAGTGGGAGGTAATGAAAGTTACTTGTATGTAATACTGAGAATACTAAAAGTTGTGCTTAAATATGAAAGGGATCTAGCTCTCATAATGTTAGTACATAAACTAGAATGAAATTTACAGAATATACAATAAACATTTGAACAAGATAATTGGTTAACCACATCAGGAATAAATTAACTATTACTTACTCAAAACGAGTTTTTAGCAGGGCCAGCTTACCTTTTTTGGAATTTTTTTTCTTAGGGACTTCAAAGTCATCAAGTGACTCCCATTCGTCGGATGAATCATTTTTATTCGATGTACTCGTGAAGTCATCCAAGGCAAAACTATTTTTATTCTTATCGCTGGAAACATAATGTATTACTGAAAATAGTATACGGAAGAGTAATAATGAGACATAAAAGAAAACATTACTTACGCCAAGGATTGTTTAATTATTTCGATATCCTGGTTCTCTGCATCTTGCTTTAAATCATTTCTGCTCCCACTCTGAACATCCGCTGTATTCTTAAAGAAATATGAAGAAATAAGATTGTTTTGTAACCTATTACTGCTTAGTTTACAGTTTGAGTTATTTACATTTCTGTGATTCAGAGATCCATTCATTATTGTAATTGACACATATCAAGTCATAGCGTTAGTCTCGGTATTTGTCAAACAAATCGCCGCGCTTTAACTTGAATAACGTTAGTCGGTTGTCACCACTGAACCAAACACCCTAAGGAAGATATTGAACTTTTTAGGAAATGTTTATATATATAACTTTGTTATAATTGTATAATGATGAAAATTCCTTGGTTTTAAATCAGTCACAAAATTTAATGAAACCAAAATTATATTTCAATATTGATTATAAATTTTATTGAAATTTTGAAGAGCTTTCGGCATGTGCCATTTGGTTAATTAAAATTTTGTCAATAACATATAATTTCTAATTTTTCGTGGAATGAACATGATTCTATATTGTGTTGGCTCACACAGGGCATTTTTTGAATTTCACGGGTCACAAAGCTTATAAATTTAATGCCCCTGTGTTTAAACAACACAATCCGAAACATACGTCCACGTGTCGACGAAATATCACACTGAAATTTTATTTAAAATGAGTCCAAAACACTAAACTTTTGACACGTCAAAAATTTATTACATATTTAGTAAAATAATAATTACAAATAAACATGAAATAGCCAATAAGTAGGAATAATTTATATTAGAGAAATGTTTCTCGGGTTTCCAACCGGGTAATCTCCGCACACAGCGACGTCTCGGTGGATATCAACTCCATCATCCTCCAGGCTGGAAGATTTTACATAAAAAGTTAAGTCCACAATTTTTTCAGGTAAAGACCTAGACCTTCAAATTTATTCTGAAGTTAGGTACAAGCAAGAAAAAATTTTTCAACAAATTATAAAATAAAATTTACAATATTGCTTTAAACTATAAATTTTTTAAGTATAAAATTAAATTAAATAATACATTTAAATTAAATATTAGAGCTCCAAAGGAGAAAGTTAACTTTCTGGATTCGTCCAGCAACTATTGTCGTTTACAGCCGAAATATTATATTTAGTAGCATTAGTATTGTAGACCATTAATATTTACCAATGCTATTATACGACGAATAAAATTAAATCACTAACAGGCTATCGTAAAATATTGTAATGTTAAACACAACTGCATGTGGCATTTGGAGGTACGTGATCAAAAACAAGCGACGTGAGGGAAGTTGAAGTTTACAGACAGGGGTAATGAAACCCTCACAAGTTGGTGCGACTGGGGTTTTTGTGAAGCATCGTGTTGTGAGAGAAGATGGTGGTTTCCCAAAAAACGTTGGTAGGGTGGGGTAAATGGCTCCTCTCAGAAAGGGCAGATAATTTTTACTGAACAGGATCGGGCCCCGCCACTGACGGAAACGAAATAATAAGATGCGGACGAGGCATTAAAACCCCAAGATTTTAGGACATTATGACAGGACTTTAAGAAAGATTATGATTGGGTCTTTAAGAGTGGAAATAATACTGAAAATTTATGTTTGAACAGTTAGAAATTGGAGATTGTCCTTGCCACGGACATTTGAACAACAGGAGGAGGGCGTGCTCGGGTGCGGGGCGTCAAAGTGCTAACAATGAAAAGTGGCCGAATCTAGCGGGAAGTTCCAGGCCCAAGCGGAAAATAAAGGGTAACTACTCTGTTTGTAACCTTATACCGATTTTCTTATCTGCCAATTCCGAATAGGATTTTTGTTTGTGTTCTGTTCCATGAGACGGACCCTTTAGACTACTCTTAGTATAGGACTCATATATTTAGTTTATGTGGTATTTAGTGTGTATAAATATTGTAAATATGGTGTTAATATGTTTTTTAAAATACCCTTTTGTAACTGGTGATAAAATTATAGTATTTAGTAAATTGATAAAAATAGAATAAATGGAATTGTCATTTTTATACGATATTTATTTAATTATAAAATAGTTTATATCCCCAACATTCATTTCTGTATGTTCACATTATTTATATCAGTTTTGACATTTGATTCAGTTTACAACAGATACGCTCATTTCACTCATCAGTCTTTTGAAATAATTTCTTTCTTCAACATTTTGTCAGTAGAATGTTATTGCAGATAAATGTTCTGGGACACAACTGCGTGTTTTTGAACATCACGCTTATTTACAATACGTGACGCGGGTATCAGCCGTCCGGGCCATATCTAGGCATTATAATCCAAAAGACTCCAAAATGTACAGAAATTTTTAAGAACTTTTCGGAATTCGTAAATTTGGTAATGTCTGTTGTACAAGGTTCAAATTTTTAGTTTAGATTAAAAATTATTATCCTTTATAGTGATATTTTGCCGCTCTCAAAATCTGCAACCCGGAGCGGATTGCCCCCACTACCCCCGGAATTTTTTGTTTTTTAATCCCCGGTTTTATGGTTCTCCAAGTTTGGCCAGTATAAAGTGCATTGAAGTATAAACAGTTAATTTTGTCTTTGATATTTTTTGAGTTTTGAATGTTAATTTTCTCGTGTATGTTTCTTACCAAATTAAAAATTATTTATTGATATACTACCAACAATTCTCAATTAATTTATATGGTATATTTTCAATACAAAACTTATTTTTCTGACATTATCCATTTTAACCTGTTACTTGATTTTATGCAATTTAATTTTGACATGTTTATTAATAAAATATATAGAGTAAGAATTTAGTAAACAAATATACGAAGAATTTATGAATGCCAAATTCATTAAAATATTAAAGTCAAAGGATTATTGATAACTTTCGGAATCTGTAATACTGTTTAGGATCAAAGTGCAAATAACTTCCAACATTGTGTTACCCCAACTGTTCTCTTTTCTAAATAGAACTTAAAATATTCATAAAATTTGTCTTATTATTTAGGTTATATTGTAATGGAGTACCGTACAATAGATTTATTGTAAATTTGTCTTTATAAAGAAAAAAGTTTTCTTTTTAATTAATAATTGATAAATTTTCAAAATATCAAATTTTGAGAAGATTTCAATATCTTTTGGCCCCTTATAAAGACGAGTATGGTACATTATACCGAAAACTCATTGGAAAAAAAGGGTTGATATTATTAAATATTAATTATTAGCGATTTGAAAACAACTGGGACTGGTTTTAAACCTATCGGTATCTAATTAAAACGTGACAAAGTTTAAATAGATTTAATGGTAAGTTGTGCCTGTTTAGTGAAACAACAGGGACATGCCATTTTGAAAATTACTTTCTGACATACATAGGTAATTTATGAATCCCAATTCTGAATAAATATTGGAAAATTAAAAAGCTATTACTTTATACATTGAATAGCTTGAATTTCAATTACAGATAAGAAACGCTGTTAAATTCTACCTCAAACATGTTTACTAATTGCCAAATTTTAATAACTAATTACTTTTCTTTTATGTATTAATGATCTCATTTGCGTAGTTGAACTTGATTATTTAATAGTACATATCTGCTAACTTTATGAATTAACTGCATGATCAACGCATCCGCGAATGTATTCAGATTGGCAAGGTATGTTATTTTATAGTACTTTTGTATTTATCTTGGAGAATGAGAATAGGATGGTGTTATACGGTTCAGGGCTAGGCGAATTAAACACATTTCGGCCGAAGGAGTCATGGAGTGAGGTTCCATGCACAGCTAAATTGTTATACCTGAAGAATGCTCAATTGAGAGACGAAACGTAGTATATTTCAATATGTAAATTAAAATAGAAACTGACAATGTCTGTTTTATCTCGTTTATTGTAAAACATATTTCTTAATTTGTAAAAAGTATATGTATGCTATATTTCAGCATTTTTAGCAAATATTCATGATTTCCAAAGTACGAAAGAAAAAACGTAGTGACACGAAATTAGGTTACGTCTACGCGTTCCTTTACCTATTTTTAAGTTTAAATAAAAAACTCCAAAAATTTTTGGAAAAATTAATTAGAGATTTCGTATAAATGAATTATATTGTTTGATTCTCTTAAAATGAATCGTGGATTTATTTATGTATAAAAATCAACACTTCTGTCTGTAGATCTAAATGTCTTAAAATCTTAACATAACTACACGCTGTAAGGAAATTCTATTACTTCTGTTATTAGATTTATATTTGGTATGAAAACAACCGATTCATGTAAATCAATATTTGGCAAAAATAAAATACTAACCATCTATTCTCTATGCATTTTAAAACTATTTATGATGGTAAAGAAATAGGACACCAGACTGAAGGAGCATGAGAGATATATGCGATTACATCATTTTAATCTGTCTGCGGTTGTGGAATATGTCATGGTTACGAACCACAAAATTGACCTACAGAATACAGAAATACTAGCTAAGGAAAAATGGTACTGGATCCGGGAAAGTCCGAGAAGGCATTGAAATATTTAAGTGGCCTAACAATTTCAACAAGGAAAACGGTTACCGACTATCACGCAGCTGGCAAACATGCCTGAGGAAACAAACAGATTACACGAAGGTAACGGAAAACATTGAGTGAACTATAACGTCCCAACGATATATAAGCCACACTGTGTGCACAGAGCAACAGGGGACACAACGATGTCAGGAGGATATCCTGATGGGAAATGAGTGAGAGCCAGTTGGAGGTTTTCCTCTATCCCTCCCCCCTTGGTCCATGTTCAAGGTAACTAATTTAAGACTCCTGCAGGCTGAGACGAGCTTGAGTAGTTTGAGAGGTGTGTGTACGAGGGTCGAAGACCTTTGACATACGGTAAGAGTTGTCCGCTGATCCCATTGGACCAGTCGGCCAACTGCCTCTCAATACTGATCTAGGCATGGAGGCGGGTTTGTTGTGTTCCCATAGCAATCCAGTCTCCCGTCATCAGAAGGGCACTGGAGTAGTATCCACTAGCTCAACCTACCTGTTGCAGGTTTTCTAGGGGTTTTCCCTGCATCACCTTTAGGTGAAACACCGGGTAGGATCCTTACACTATAGCCTGGGGGCCTTAGTCAACCCTGGGCTACCTTGCTTTACCTTCCACACCCCCCCTTTTCAAGTCCCTTCCTATGCTATTAAAGGAGATTGCCTGCTTCAGGATCACCCTCATGTAGAAAAAAAAAACAGAGCAACAGGCTTCGCCTAGCCTTGAAAATGCTTGGTGCCTCTGAGCAAAGTGTCGGCAAGAACGCCAAACAACAACGTGGCCCAACAGCCCAAAAATCACCATATAATTCTGATATAACTAATCCTTATAATAGAGTCTACTAGTGAAAATGCAAATTATTTTAGAGTGCATAATAATTTTAAAAAAATTGAGCATAACTCATTTTTGAAGGGAATGTTATTTTATTATAAACTGCCAATGTATAAAAAAGAACTTTGAAAGAGTATTAGCAAATAAAGTAGTATATAAGTTAAAGGAATTGTGATACAATCATAAAACTATACTGATTAATTAAAATTCTTTCTATTTTTGTGTATAGAAACCTGACATTTTACCATATTGCATTTATGTAATTGTATGGAAATAAAGTTTTTCTTATTCTTATACTCATGAGTTCAGTATAAAGCTAAACTGAAAATGCTGAAGTTATTAAAGACGAAGAAAGAAATATGTCATCTCCATCTGCCAAGTTCAGACACATTGTATGCGTGGAAGGTTTAATTATATAAAGCACAAAATAACTGAGAATTATATCTAAATGCCACTAGGTTGAAGTTCAACATCTAGACATTGGTATCACGGGTAGGATTGACTAATAATAGTAATTATACACAGGAAATGATCGAGCTTCATGTAGTTGGGGAGTGTTTGAGTGAACAAGTTTTACTAAATGGCCATTATTATTGTTGAATCGCAAGCTTTCGGTGTTGCTGTGATGAACAATGACATTTTCATTGCTGGTTGTCACATGTTTAGCCTTTATCGATATGTGCCAGGGTTAATTATAAAATTATATTATTATACTTTTATTAATTATAAAATAAAATTCAAGAAGCAGATTTTTTAGAAACAAATCAGTAATTTTAGGATCCTGGCAAAATAGCAAGGGAATTGGGAAGGAGTATTTGTTAATTGAATCTCACAATACTGCTCTCTTCAACCACTCTTGCTCACTGTTAACATTATTTTGACCAATTATTATTGTCTATATTTTCTTCTTCCACATCCATATGGTACAAAAGCCTACAGTCTCAGTAAATATTGGTTCACAATTAACAGATTGCAAGGTAATTGTGAGTTTGTAGTTGGCAGCCACCACTATTTTGATGCTGTGTCAACAGCTCATGCTGGTGAGGTCTTTGTTTGCATTTTTGAGATGTTGAGTTATAAACAGAATGGATATGATAGTACAGTACACACTGCCACTCTTGTTAGTTGTTTGTGGAGTGTTAGTTGTGTTGTATGAGATTTGGTGGTAGCATGGAACTTTAAAGTAATGAGCAGTATGATAATATGCATTTTATGTACAGTAGAGAAAATGACAATGCACCCTTTTACGAAGAACAGTGCCTGATGGCAACCTGAGAATCAAAAGTTTACAAGGGTTATTCAACACCTCCAAGACATGGAAACTTTGCATAAATTGCAGGAGCACATAGGCTTTTGTGAATTACAATTGGGCTTGAAGATATGGTGTTGGAAACAGCAAAACACTCTCCAAGAATCTCGACAAGGAGACTTGCCACACATATTCCTGGAGTGGCTACAATAGTGTTCGCAGAGTTATACACCACAATGCAATGTATCTGTACCATCTCCAATGAGTTCAGTGAGGTGGACTTGGTCCTAGAGTAATGTTCTGTTAGTGGATGCAACATTTTATTTAGAGATAAAGCACGGTTCACTCATGATGGTGTCTTTAATGATCACAATTCTCAGGTTTGGAGCAATCTAGGGTCTATCCTACATGCTGTTCAAGAATCTCCACATCAGCAATGTTTTTCATAGAATGTGTGGTTAGGAGTACTAGAGTATTGTCTTAGTAGGCTGTACATATTACAAAACAAACTCAATGGATAGAATTACCTTTGGTTTCTTCTGTATCATCTTCCAGGATTGCTGACTAAGTTCAGAGAATCATACATGCACGATGCAGCACTGGCACAGTTTGCTTCTATGGTGAGATGACATCTAACATGCTGACATGGCCAAAGATTGATTGAGAGAGGAAGACTTATATGACAGCCTCCAAGAAAAACACGGATTTCTGTTTTTTTTTTTCAAAAGATTTCAAACTCATTTTGGTGATGGGTACAGGCCTTTATCTGGACAAAAGGACAACAGTTTGAATGCCTACTTTAACTGTGAGTACAGTCAGTGGTAGCTGGTAACCACAGAGTCTCAATTATCTCACATACTGTTCATTTTCAGACCTATGTTTTCTGAGACTATTTTGCTTTCAGAATCATGTACTTTTAACTTTATGTGTTTATGCCATTAATTATGGTGTACCCTACATATCTAAATTAATTTTTATCAATTGTTATTGTGAAATATTTAATATTTGAGCGCCATTTAAGAAACTTTGAATATTGTTGTCATTACATAATAATCCTGCGTTTGATTGCCTATCTCCAATCAGGTAACTCTCAAAATCATGTATAGGGTAATGCTGGCCAGATATAGGGAAATAAAATATTCAGGGCAACAAAAACTGCCTTAGCTCACTAAGGCAGTTTTTGTTGCCTCACTATTGCAGCCAAGATTGTGGTATCATCCATTACATGTGGAGACTACTCAATAGAGACAATGGGTATCTGATATACTGTATACTGAGGGAAAAAATTGTATATATGCCTTGAGAACAAAGTATTACTTTACAAAGTGATAATAAATTCAATTTAGGCATATATCATCCAACTTATCACTTGTGTTTTCTATGTAAAACCCTCAGATGCTTGCCACTGTACCAATGTATGTTAGTAATTACAAATGAATTTTCAACTTTGCCAACTTTTCAAGAGGAACTTACCTACAGAAGTGTCCTTCACTTTATGAGACTGCATGCACTTTCGAAAATGAGTGTCTGCCCTACAGCTTGATCTTTCCTACTAAATACTACAAAAGAAGAAATGGCAAAATGACCTAAAAGAACATTAACTCCATCATTCGGGATAAAATCTTTGGTTGGATTTCTCTCACGTTATATGTTGTTGTAACATCAGCTCATAGAACATGTTCACTATGTAGTAGTTGTTATTGATAATACTCTAAAAAAAGTTTAAAAGGACTACAATTTGATTCTTGACATTTTATTATGATAAATGCACTGCTGTGATAAAATCATTCTTGTGTGGTGTGCCTTTTACACCCACATTAATATGAAAAACAATTTTCCACATATTTTTATTATTTTATTTAGTATATATAGTTTACAATTATTAGGAAGTGCTAGGCTGCTTGCTAGACCAATGACAGAGCAAGAATGAACGTGATTGGTTAATTTAACATCCAATTGAGATGATTCAATAGACAGACAAGAAGTGGAAATTCCAGTACCACTACAGGATTGGCTATTTGAAAAAAAGAGATTGTCAGGTCAGTCCATGGGATTTGAAAACATCTCTTGCAATAAACAACATGTGCCTTCCCTAAGAAATCGGAGAAGATTTTTGGGAATCATATCATTAAATAAGAAGAGTCTACAGCATTTTTCTGAGTATGAAGACCATGACTTGGAGGTTTCTGATCACCTTCCAATAGCTGATTGTTGTTGTCACAACATTGATGAGAAGAAGCAGCCAGTCTGACCAAAACCAAGGATGTACTATCATCCCAAGCACCTGGATCTTCAAGTCGGTGATGTCACGTTTCTCGTCCCTGGCTATAATTTGAGTGCTAGTAAAATTTTCGTTGCCAAGTTTAGTTTATATCACACTTAATTCCTAGAAGAATCTATTTCTCTCCGGTGAGTTTAGCAAACAGCCAGCTCAAAATTTTAATGATCTTTGTAACTTTATTTTGCCAACTCGAAATGTTTAAATTTAATTTAATAAAATTGGTCCTTTTTTTAAAGTAAAATTTCATTCATTTATATTAATTATCCCAGACCACCACAGTTACAGCATATAATCTACTTACTCTAATATATATATTGTAGCAGATCCGTCGTACCTCCGTATTCGAAGATTTCTTAATTCCTTTTAGCGCGCCAGGCATTTTTCATAAAAAACACCAATATCGATTTTAATAGTTTTAATTTCAATCAGAGCATAATAAAAAATATATCTGCAGGGCGTGGTCATTCTCTTGTCGTCCCGCCGACACAACCTGCTGCTTCCATCACCCCATGACGACTCGCCAGACCACATTGTTGGCCCGGGTTGCGTCAGTTCCTCAACAATTGTTAACTCGCAAGCTGGCCTGCATTGTTCATCGTAACTTTTCATGTTACAATATACACACATGACTGGGTAGTCTAATACCTGTTCTTTGATGCTTTTTAGTATTTTAGAGGACAGACCATAGAAATCAACAGAATTTGAGATCTTCATTTGGCTTATTATGCCTAGGATCTATTTCTTAGTGATAGGCACCTTTAGGAAAACCAAATAACCTTTCTGAGGAAATGAAAAGAATTGCTTGAACATCAGAAACTGAGAAGGGGGAACCAAAAATTGATATAGGAAAACAGACTGAAAGGAATATTATAGTATTACACTACAGGATAAATATGGGATAAATTAATTAAAACTAATTAAAAATTAATTAAAACTAAATTTAGAATCAACATTTATTTGTAATTATTATCAATTTCATAAAACTGAGATAGATGAATACAAGACCAATGCATTAAATCATCAAGTTATTGAATGATCATTGAGCTTAGGATGAGATTCTCTTTCCAGGGGCATATTCTGGGTTCCACAGAAGTGGACAATAGCAAATATTTTATTAAAATATAAAATTTTGCAACAATAACACAACCACAAATTTAATAAGCAAACTACATGAGTATGTCAATTTTGTAACGATAAACAAATCTTTGCAACCAGCTGAAATATCTTTTAGAATTCATAGACACAACATGACAGCAGATTTCTAGAAAATTTATAACACAAATTAGTAAATGAGTTTATATTTTTACATTATAAATTTGTCTACTCAATTCTTTGACTATGATAAATTTTTGTCAAAGCACAACTTTAGAGTTTTAGCTGACTGTTCATATAACTTCGACACAGTTCTCCAAAATTTCACAGAGATTTTTCTATCGTTGATCTTTAAATGTTCAATGAGAGTTTCAAAATTACTAATATAATGAAGGCCAGATTATTTCGACTTGTATGTTGCGTTTCAGGTTCGGGTTTCCCGAAACTCAGTCCATTACTGTCGTTCTCGCCAGACACACTCAGCTGTAGTACATACGACGAAATACCATTTCTTCCATTACTTCTTCAGGTGATGTCGGCACGGCCTCGCGTTAACAAAGGCGAGCAAGTTCACACTATATTTGTTTTTTTTCGGGAATAATGTTCCGCTCCACACACGAGTCTGTCTGAACATTCATATAAAATTACGTCAAAGTTTATGAATTTTTCTTTCTTATATCTTTCTTTATAAAACACTCAATATTTATATTTAATAACGCCTGTGTTAAGGGGTATCGAAAGTTTATTACAACCACAACGGCAGTCCCCGCTGAAGGCTATGTAAGCGAGTGGCACCATCCCCCCCCCACTCCAGAATTAAATTATTGCCCTTGGAATAGGACGATTTTATTATTCCTTCCTCGGATTCTTTCTGTGTGCAATTTGCCATTAAGAGTTCTCACATGATGGTGCATTCTAATTTTAAAGTAAAATTGTCCAATTGCCTTGATGAGTGATGTAAAATGAGTTTCGTCTTCTGAAAAGTGATTGGTCTTATTGAAAAAATTCTTCCCAATGCACTGTTTTATCAAAAGGACCATAAAAGCCGCCGAGTCTGCTATGAGTGGTTTTCTTTTTGCATTTAAATATTTTTTTCACAAATTTTACAAATATTAATCACATCCACATCTGGTAAAATTAATCCTCCACGTTCTTTTATTGCCTTTCTCATTAGTGACACCTTTTTTCGCAATATCTTTCAAACAGGCCTCACATTTCACCATCAAGTTTAATTTTCTTACAACGAATCCTGTAATTAAAGAAAAAATATCACCTTAAAAAAGTACTTCGTAGTGGATTATTTCATTGTAATATAATACAGACAATTCTGATTTTATAATCAATTTATACTATGCACCATTTTTCTACCTGATATGTATTCGACAATATCTTGTGTCACGTTCGATATATTTGTATCCTCGATAGATATATATTCTGCAACATCTTCCACAGCCAGTCGAAACTTTTTTGAGATAAAATCCTATATTTCTGTTTCTGACTCTTGGTGTCCTGCAGTTAAAATAAATCAATGAGTAAATAAAAAATTAATAAGTAATAATAATTGTGAAGTTACGTAAAAATTTACCAGATTCACTCATGTCTTCATCCAACATTCTGTTTCTTGAAACAGTCGAATTTATTTCATTTATGGGACATGACTGCTGCGATCCTAATCCCAGAATATTGATCTTGTCAAGAGGTATTGAATTTGAGCTGGAGGCTGAAGACTCGTGTAATTGTTTATGTACGAGGATAGCCCTCATACTAAATGTGAATTCTTTGCATCTCGGATTATTGTTCCGACCTCTTCTAGCACGTATATAGGAGAAAAGACGCTCAAGGTGGTCTTGGGAAATTTTATAAGTTGGAAAGTATTTCAGAATTTCCTTTTCTTCAACATATGTCTGATACATTGCGAGAGTACTTTCCATATCCAGCAAAAAGTCTTTTTTTTTTGTAAGGATTGACACACCTTCTTTATTCTTCAGACCAGTCAAATACTTCTTGGTTTCAGCAAAAACACATTTTACTTGTTCTATATTGAGGAGATTAAGAGCTTGTTTGTAACCTCGCACACGCAAGTTTCTCGAATTATCTTCACAAAAAAATTGTGCCTTCACAGCCCTCAAAGCCCTTAATATTTTTAGAGAGGCAATATTATGCATCCGCCACTGAATAGCTGGGCAGCTAACTTGACCATTTTCTGATTGTGATATGATACATGAGATTTCGCTAACTTGTTTCCCAATTTCAATCCTTCTTCACTCTGAAACTGATGTAGTTGCTCGAAGTACAGCCACTTGATTTCACAACTTGGATCCATCCCAATCTACTCGCTTTCTTATTGCCATGTCATCAAACATTAAAGCAAACGTCAACGGTCTCTGTTTAGCCTTTTCCTTCAGTACCTCCAGAACTTCAGCACTGAACCCTGCAGATACGTTTACCGTAGAATACTACCGACCTATTGTTCGACGATGAGGTAGACATGTATCAAACTGGTCGCGTACAAAATCGTATGCCTTGGCTGATAAGAAATTCAAGGTTATTACGAATGACCTGAGTCTTCCATCGTACATTTGTACCAACTTTGGATTTACGTTTTTGAGCAGTTGTCTCCTATATAGAAAAAACGATGTTTTAGACATATTTGAGAGCATTTCGCCATATTCATCTGCAAGCATACTTTTCTGTTTCAACTGTGAAATGATTGATTTTAAAACACAATTCTTTTTCTTGTATCTTCCCGTTTTTCTTTGCAAATTTTTAATGTCTTTCACTTTCTTTTTCAACTCAGCACTGGTAGATAGTAAAGCTTTACGTGTGATATCCAAGGATGAATTGACTTGTTTCATTTTCGCGGACTTTACTTCTAATTGCTTTTGAAGTTCATTTAACTTTGATTGAGACTCCCCATCGGTTTTTTGAGTCTCTTTTTACTTGGAGAACGTTCGTTTCTTTGGCGTGGCTCATGCCGTTTGATTGGTCTTATTTACTATGGAAATTTATTAAAATGAAAGTAAAATAAGCACTTAAGTCAGAAAAAGTTACAGTATACAAACATGTACATATGCTCCACAGCTTAAATAATTATAATGAATATTAAATATAATTGTTAGTAATGATTATCAAATAAAACCAATATGAACACACCTGGTTAATTTTAGTTTGACAATGTTCAGGATAAGCATAAAAAACTGACGGCAAGGCTCCTGTTATGAATTTAGTGTAAAAGTGTTTGGAACATAAAAAACTTCTTTTAGAAGGTTTCCATTTCACTCTTCTCACTGCTAGAATCCATTTTTTTTTCATTTTCATCTGATGGAAATCTGTCAACAATGAGTAAGTTATAACTTTCTATAATTCTACTAAGTGTGTTAATCTGTCAACAACGAGTAAGTTATGTTTCTATAATTCTACTCAGTGTGTTACAGAGATGAATAATTATTTACATGTGAAGAATTATGGGAGGAATGACTGTCTTGTCACGTTCCTTTATGCTGCATCCAAATGCTGCACGGCAAGGCATGTTTCAATAGCTTCACTTATTTGCACACATTCCATAAACCAAAACTGTTCAGTAAATCAATATAAAAAACGATGCGAAACAATAATGAAGAACGAGAACTAAAAACGATACACGATGATTTAATTAAAAACTGTGCGATTTCTAGAAATGCAGAACACAAACTGTTTACATACTCGAAATATCAGCAGTGTTATCAGTACTTTTATGGTCTTCGGGTCTCAATTAGGGGTATTGAAGCGGAGATCGACAGGTGCCACATTGTTCTGTGATTACAACAAAACAGACGACTTTCTCGCAGATCATGTTGACACACACAGAAATTACAGCTATTGAGTCATTTAGCATATATTTAGTTTTTATAACACAACGTTAAATTTGTTTCGATTAAGTGTATTTATTTTAAGGTAAGGTTACTTTAGATATTGATTTGTGAGACCATTTGACGATTCGTCGTAATAAGGATCGTATTGCACTTCTGAAGTACAAGAAAGTCACTAGTGCCTTCATTGTATGCAAAGAAAAAGTGTTTCCTCCTTATCTTTCAGTTCTTTGATCATTTTGTCGGGAGAAAGTATTACAAAGGTAATGTACTCCACATGTCCTTTTGAAAGTAGGGGTAAAGAAAATCTCTCTAACAAGTCACCGGAGAACTCCGCGAGTCGCGTAACGAAGTTATGACGTCTGCATGAGAGACAGTAACAAGACATTCTCTATCCGATTGCACCAAGATAATTGTAATTGACTTAATCATATATAGCTGCATTTTCGCGAGATATGAAATAAAGCAAGAGTATTATGGTGTCTTAAAATTAATTTTTTTATATTTAAAGTTTCGTAGTGAACTTTCCCATTTTTACAGGAAAGATAAGATGTAAATACTAGAACATTTTACAGAATAGTTAGTAGTATTCATTTCTTTTACAAGCCGATAAGAATTCAAATTTATTATTGGCAAGGTGAATTCAAAAAGTAAACAGAATTTTGTAATTTGTCATTGTAATTTACGCCGATTCGCGCAATTTTTGTGTTATTGAATTTCTAACAAAAATAGCGGTGGATTGATGTTGCTCAGGGAGCGTTAAATGAAGTCAATAACGACGCAGAACTGCAGAAATGTGACATAGCAGGTGATGAAACATAATTTTATAGACATGACGTCGAAAATAAGGCTCAATCGACGCAGTGGAAGCATTCTGGATAATCAAATATGAAAAAAAGTAACTCGACAAGTGAGACCGATAGTTAAGGGTATGATCATTGTGTTCTTCTATTTTTACGGCATGGTGCATCATGTGTTCTTTCCATAAGATCAATTGATCAACAAGGAATACTACACACAAGTTCTAAACCGTTTGCGTCAAGCAATACGATAAAAACCTCCCGAATTTGTGGCGAAACAATTCATGGCTTCTGAGCCACGATAATCCACTTAGGTAGTACGTTTTTGGACAAAAAATACTCTATTGATGTCCCAGCTTCCATATTTACTAAAAATGGTCCTGTGTGATTTGTTTACTGAGTAAAAATAAAAATAAATTTAAAAAGCTTAGATGAAATTAGAAGGACATCGCTGAAAAATCCAACCGCTATCCCATAGAAAGAGTTCCGGAAGTGTTTCGGGGATTGAAAGAAGAGCTAACAGAAGTGTACATCATCTAATGGTATATATTGAAGAGGAAATATTTTTTGCAAAGAACGATATTTCTAGTTAATTGTTGAACATACCTTAAAGTTTCGGAACACTTTCTATGGGATAGCGTTTAGCTTTTTCAGCGATGTTCTGTCGTTACTAAAATCCTATTTTTATAATAGGAAACAACAAGTTTTGATAGAAAACAAAAGTGGTAGGATTGACTTGTCCGATGTTCAGAATATAACCTGTGGAGTACCGCATGGTTCAATTTTAGGTCCCAGGAATACATGACCAGAAATCGATGAGGCATAAATTCGAAAAAAACATCGCCTTGCTATTTTTTCATCATTCTGGGATAGTTTTATATAATAGGATTCCTCCAGCGGTAAGGAACTAAAATAACTACAAGAGTTTTGTGAACCAGTGTAAGAATATTTTACCGAAAGGCGCGTTTTACTCTGTACTGAAGTTTTCTTATCGTTCCTCCTTAGAATTAAAATATACTGTACTGGAAAAGTGTTCACACTATTTATTTCATATCTTGCTTACTTTCCAAATTGTTTTATGCTATTTTCTTTGCGTGTTTCAAGTAATGCATGGAGTTTCTATGGAAAGGAAGATTCATCATTGTTCAGTTCCTTGAAGTGACTTTTCCGTCGTTTGTGTTTGTGATGTTCCCTAGTGAGCTTGTGTTAGGTAAATTTTATGTATTTGTAATTTCATATTTAGTTATTTGTCATATTTAACTGATTAAATAATTAATTTATCTAGTGCGTGTTTAATTTATATGCAAACTGTATCACATTACAACCCTAATAACGTTAAAGTACTATTTCTATTACCTCGTTTATGGTTGATAATCAGCCCGATCAGCGTAGTCTGAGGAAACTATTTTCATATGATTGAAATACACGAAAACTACATAATTCATAATTATTAAGAAAAGCAAAATGTAATTATTGTAAATTTAATAAGACAATAAAGTTAAGCAACACCAGGTGTTTATATCACTATGTTGGGTCTTCTCTTTTTCCTGTTTTGTTCCTGTAGGCCTACAAGGGCTATCCCAAAGTCTATGGTGTCATTTAAATTTACATTTAATAATATTGTTTCTGGTAAACACTTTAGGAGTTTATGAATGGTACACCAGTATGGGCGTCATATTAAAATCGCCGCTAGCATTATAACAAAACAAATGCGTTTACCTATCTTTCATAGACTGACAAGTGACTTGTAATGGTTGTCCTTTTTGGAACTTTTCTCCAAAATAGGACAGTCTCATCACAGTTTAATATTTGTTGGGTGATGAAGACTTGTCTCCACTGAACTCGCTTCTCCGCCGAGTCTCGCAGTAACTCAATATGCCAGCGCGTCTTTTAAACTATTCGAGCCAGCCTCTGCTGACCTTAAAAGCACTTTAGCATTTTTCCCAAACAGTAGTGTGGAAAAGCCGATTGGAAACCACCTTGACCTTTGACCTATTATGCCACTTGACCTTGAAGACTTATGACGTCACTTATTGACGTCATTCGACCTTGTTTACCACACTATCGGAATTGTGTATACACACTTGTCTAATGTTTAGTGGTCTATTCTCACATAGTGTTGAGAAATTATGAGGGTGTAATTAACTTCGCTTTCACTCCCCTCCCCACCAATACATGAGTATAAAAACACCTCGTACAACCATATTATCATCATTCGTTTGAGTGTGTGTAATTGATTAAAAAAAGTTGTGTGTTTTGGATTTTCAGAGCTATTACGACCAACATGGAGAACTTAATCCATGCGATTTAGCTATTTTATATAGGAATAATGATTTAGTAACTAAAATATACAGCGTTCAAATAAAACTTGATAGCAATCCATTTGAGAACGCTAATTCGTACAATAAAGCGAACAATTATGTGTATAAGAATATACTACATGGTTTAGAGTGGGATAGGGGTACAATATCAGCGAACGATTTGAAAGCTTTATTTCAGAAGTTGAATATCAGCTTTAATTGCCCAATATATGTGCAGTGTAAGGAGAAACAAAAATTGGTTTCTGACTACATTACAAAAGATCATGATATCATAGATCTGACGGATCTTGGTTGTCCGAGACTGAGAGTATTGCGGGGTGTGAATCCACAAAATGCAGTAGATACAGTGCGAGTGTTAACATCATTTATAACAAGTAGAATAAATGATGAGATGGAAGTAGTAGTCTGCAACAAAGGTAATTATTTTGTACTTGATTGTTATATATATATATATATATATATATATATAGCGAATGTTATATTTCATGTGCTTTTGTTTCTTTTCAGAATTTGTTTTTAATGTGTAAACATCAATCAAACTGAAGTGTGTGTGTGTGCTGGTCCAAAACCTCAAGAATTTAGTATAATAGACATTTAAATAATGAATTTGTGAGTGAGTGATGTTCAGAAAATATTAAATAAACATATTTTCTTTCAAGTTTTCTTGTTTTCTTTAATTTACCCTCACCCTCCTTGACAATCTGGTTAGGGAAGGAATAACAATGTAACACGATTTCACACACAAAAAAGTTATATATATGAAATTTATTTATTTAAAATTATTTCAGAATATTGTTTTTATCAATTCAACTGTTGTGAGAATTATTATATCCTAACCATTTTACAAATACTTTATCCCCATATATATTGTAATATTTTTTTTGTGTATAAAACATTTATTAATTTAAAGTACAAATATGATCAATTTTAATATTTTTCATTTATTAATTTAAAGTGAAGACACGGGCTTAATCTCAGGGGATTTTGGGTCTCTCAAGAGATGGAGTATGCAGTAGCTGAAAATAGAAAGAAAAATCATTGAATATTAATTTATCCAGAGCAATGAGCAAGTTTCACTATTTTTTTTATCGCTTACCCACAATTACTGGGCCAACAAACATCCACCTCTCGAATGTTTGTGCGTCTCTCTGGTGTCTTGCAGGATTTGATCACGTCTGCTCACGTCCGTCCACTCGTCTGCCTTCTGGGGTCGAGCCACGTCCTAACTCTCCTTGTTTCACTTCTGCTCGGTCCACGTCCGTTCTCTGCTCCACTCGCCTGCCTTCTGCCCTCTGGATACCTGCTCTCTGGTTCACTCGCCTGCCTTCTGCCCTCTGGATATCTGCTCTCTGGTTCACTCGCCTGCCTTCTGCCCTCTGGACCACGTCTTCTCCTCTCTTCCACTCGCCTGTCTTCTGGGGTCTGGTCCACTCGCCTGCCTTCTGCCCTCTGGTCCACTCGCCTGCCTTCTGGATATCTGTTCGGACGAAGTCTGTCCTCTCTTCCACTCGTTTCACTTCTGCTCAGCTCGGACCGCGTCCTCTCCTCTCCTCCACTCGCCTGCCTTCTGGGGCTGCTCGGACTACGTCCGTCCTTTCATCCACTCGACGGCCTTCTGGGGCAAGCCACCCATCGGCTTCCCTTTTAAATCTTCCGACGGGAATTCCCCTATCTCACAAAATTTCGGGGTTCCCCGCCCTCATTCGGCGGGGTTTTCCCGCGGGGGTTCACCATCGTCATTTTTTATACACGCTCGGCGGGCCTCCCCCGCGGGGAACCACCATCTTTCGGCCGACTAGCCATTGTTGTTGGCCGAACTGCGCCTCATAACGCCACAACCTTACAAAATCCGCCTTTTTATCACAATATATATATATATATATTGTTTTTATCAATCCAACCGTTGTGAGAATTATTATATCCCAATCATTTTACAAATATTTTATCCCCTTTCCTTCGGAGTACGCGTTCCACGAGATAGACATCTGAATGCTTAGTTTTTTGTAATTCCTCCGTGTAGAAAGCACCAGCCAGCAATTGTTGTTGGTAATCCTTCAATATATAAGTTATGGGGTTTGTCAGTTGAACTTTGTGAATAGTGAAGAGTTCTGTAGTCCAATTCAGTGTATAACCCTTTTCGAATTCGTGTTTTTGCTTACTGATGCGGACAACGTCTCCAACTTTAAATTTATTCTTTCCTCCAATCAGGGTGGGATATGTTAGAAAAACGACGACAAAATTTACGTCTCGGGGCTCTTTTTAAAGCGTACACAGGCCAACAATCCTGGGAAGATATTGCATCAAAGTTTTTAGAAGTAAATTATTTCAGTAGAGGGGTACTTTTTTTTATCTTTTTTGTTAATTTATATTAGTGTAATTATTATTTGTAAGATATTTTATTTTTAAGTTTATTTTGTTTTTGTAACTGCCACCGAGTGCTACTCAATTGCAGTATTAATAAATTCAAATTCAACCATTTTGAGTGTGTTGTACACCGATGTGAGCAAATGATTATCATGTACATCACGCGGTTTCATTTTAATGGTACGGTGATAGGAGCGATTGTAGTCTCGAACAATGTTTTGTAACATATGTATCCACAAATGTGAACCTTGTTTTGTAAATATTGTCCACATACGCTCACATAAAGTTCGGTTAAAACGTTCTACAACGCTTGATTTCATATTGCTGTACGTAGGGTAATGATTGATGTTGTGTGATGTCGTCCATTTTTGAAATCTGCGTTATAGAATTCAGTACCTCTATCTGTCTGGATGTTTTTAGGATGACGTTTGCTCTTATCGTATAATTGGCATACTACTGTAGCAACTTCCTTACCCCGCTTAGTCTTTAACGGTTGAACACATGCATATTTGGAGTAAACGTCAATAATAGTTAGCTGTACTTAAAACCGTTATTTTCTTTCGAATAGGGAATCAGTTCCACCAAATCCATTTGATGTAGATCATCTAGTCCCTTGGTTATAACCTTACAAAGTGCGTAGCGTTTCCGAGCCGGACGATGTAATTCACTAGCACACTGCCTCTAACGAGCTTCTCGCAGTTCTTCGATGATGGATGTAATTTTGTTTTCGTGAGCAGTATGACCAGCCGATTTTGATGCAATCAACAGCTGCAGTAATAAAAAATAAGTCCATTAGGATCATCCCAGTGTACATAGTCAATAGATCGTTTTTTTTGTTAATGATGAAACTTCCACGTAATACCATGACCTGTAAGTGTTGGGGGGAAGAGTTTTTTAATAATCTCGGTATATTTATAGCCTCTGTTGGACTTCAACTGATGTGTCGGAAGATGTTGTAATCTGTGTGCGTTTGTAGATTCCAATATTTGCTTATACTCTCTAAGATCTGTTGCTTTGTAATATTTAGGTTTGTTTGTAAAGAGTAAATTATAAAGTCCATCTGTTCCTTCATAGGTTTCATTATTTATGGTTATTAAGTTGTTAACATCGAAGAATATTTCCGTATCTCCAATCAACCATCGATTTCCTTCCTTCCGTACACCGTATACTTTATCCAAAATTTTGTTTTTATGTGTTTTTCAAAGAATTTTATAAAAGATGCTCCTCGCTCTTCGTCTTCTTCATCCTCATCCTCTTCTCTTTTGATAGGAGATGGTGCTGGTGCTGTTGCTTATTGGAATGTGTGGTTGTTTCTAACGCTATTCAGTGTGGTTTGTAGTGGTTCCGAAATTGGTTTAAATGTTTTTTGAATATGAGTTTCTTGTTGCAACTCATCTGATTTCAGGGTATTATATTTATGTTTTATATTCTTGATGGCTTGCGCAATGTGTCTATTATCACGAATGTCTTTTGTTATGCGCGTCCGGGTGTCCGTAGAACGAGCTTTCGAACGGGTGTACGAACGAACCACTTTTTGCTTACATTCAAAATGATAGTGTAGTGTATCGTTCAAAGGAGTTTTATATTCTATTCGCGTGCAGACTGCACAAAGTATTCATCGAATCCATTGCGATATCGTCCATTATTTAATTCACTATCTTTATCGATAACAACGAAACCGTAACGAGTTTTCCAACAATGAGCGCAAAGAAACTCATATCCGTATTAACTTGATCATCGTACACATGTTTAATATTTCCAACATCTTGTCGAAACAAGATAATGAAATTCGCATTATCACGCAGTAAATGTTTAGGTAGATGAGTGTAGGTCTGACATAAATAAAATACATCTACACCGAAATGTCTAGCAGTACTAAAGTGTATTTTCATAAGATTCTGTTTATCACACGCCACATCATCGAAAATGATTATGGAATTTGGATTAGCCTTTTCCGAATGCACAACATCGTTTTCGGAATAGCTGTGATAGGAGATGTCTGAAATTGAATTCAATATATTTTCCAAGAGAACATATTTACTTTGCTGCAGCGATGTCGAATAGACATAGTCATTGGCGAAACGCAGACTAATCATAAGGTTCGTCTTTCCACAATTCGATGGCCCACATACGAAACATCGTAGAGAATTTGGTAGGAGAGCATTGTGACGCATTGCATTTCGCCCCCCACCACCATCTTCTTGTACAACGTGTACAGGTAGGGAGGTGCTCTCTCTGCTTCACCGTTTTCATCGTAGCACTGTTAACATACAGAGCAATACACATCAATATATACGCATACCGAAAAATGTAAGCATCCACAAAATGTTAATCGCTCGAGAGAGCAACACCACCAACAGCAGTGAGAAGAAGATCAGTAGAGGCAGTGGTTTTCTGAAAAAAAGTTATAAACAAAACAATCGACCACCTACCTTTCGAAGCACATATTCCAGGCTATCAGTATTGTGGTCTGGGTACTCACCTCAAAAAACGATTGAAGCGAGGTGATCCAGGCATCAATCCTCTGGATCGTTCGTGTATAGCATATCAACAAAAAGGTACAAGTGAACGACAGGAAGCCGATCGTGTATTAGCTTCCAAGGCTTGGTCTAGAGTCAAGTCGCAGGACGAAGAATAGCTGCGCTAGCCGTAGCAGGGATCATGAATGCCAAGTCAAAACTTGGAGCTGGAGTCCAAAGAGAGAAAACAAAAAGAAGGAGCTTAAAAAAAAAGATAAATTTATCTTCAATCATTCAGAGTGCGCGAAAGCAATTTCATGTCTAGCAGCAGATACCGACGTCAAGCAAGCGGCTGCTGTTGCGCTCAAAGCAGCACGTCTCGTTACAGGGAAAACCGACAGTATGGGAAACAAAAAAAGAATAATCCCAGTACCACAAAAGGGGGGAGGAATTCTTCCGCTCATTCCAGTGTTCGCGGGTCTCTCGGCTTTAGGAGGTTTGGCCGGCGGTGTGTCAGGTATAATCAACGCAGTAAACAAAGCCAAAAGTGCAACCCAACAATTGTCCGAGATGCAGCGTCACAACAATGTTATGGAGGCGGTAGCTCTACGTGGTGGAAACGGGATATATTTAGCTCCTTACAAAAAAGGTTTAGGTCTGTACCTCAGACCATGGTAAAACTACCATACAAACCACTCACCAACATAGAATTACACCACTATGCGTTGCGGTTGCACATCCCCCATTTTCTTGGTGTTTACATGCGAAACACATTGCCTAAGCATGCGCGTAAGAACGAGAGTTGTATTGTAAACTTGAACAGTCTTCCTGTTCGGGTTCACACATTGACAGGACGAGGATCTGAATTGAGCACGGATCTATCTGAGGAGCTTATATTAGACGACGTTTCGTACGAAGTGGCTTTGAAAAGTTTATACACATCCAACTCAATTTCCAACATAACAAACGAAAATAATCTGCTGTTAATTAGATACAGAGAACCACATGAAAACATTAATGTCAACATCACCATACCAGAAGGTGCATACGAATTTGAAGACATCGTGTCGGCGTTGAATAGTAAGTTTACGCAGATAGGGGGGACACCCAAAGAAACGGAAGAACTGCAGAAAAAAAGAGAAGAAACGTACAAAAGATAATTTTTATATTGGGATTGATAAAGTTACATCGCGAACGAAACTATTTAGTGCGTACACAATCGACTTTACCGTCGACGGATCTCTAGCATCTATCCTAGGTTTAGAACGAGCCATATTAAAGCCAGGCGTAGTACATTTCTCCCCCACACCATTCTGCATCACGAACATTAACGTCGTACGGGTGGAATGCAATATTGCTCAAGGTGCATTTCTAAACGGAAAACGTACACATTCTATATACGATTTTTTCCCCAAAGTTCCCCCTGGATATAAAATAATAGATCAACCCCTGCCTATGATTTATTATCCCATCACCTTGCAAAGTGTAAACAACATGAGTGTGAGTCTTCGAGATCAGAGTGGGGGTAAGATTAGCCTTCATAAAGAAAATCTTTCAGTTACTCTTCACATACGAGCGGTTGAATAATAATAATAATAATGGGCATCATCTACGTGCGAAAAAGTGTAGATCAACATCAATATCCTCTCCGTCAGCCTCTTTAAAACCTTGTCCCCACTTATCCGACTCCTATCACTAAGGTGGCAGGGATGGATATTCTCCAATCATATCTCTTGTTTCATTTGGGGAACACACGCCACCCGGTCACCATATTCTCAGGCAGATTATGACATACCGAAACCGGCCGACGAGGTGTCCGAGCTTTATGGCCCAAGTGTCAGCCGCAGTCCCTTTGTTTTGATTCCGAGCCGCCAAGTCGGTGCGCGGAAAAACCCCTTCTTCCTGGCCAGCGACTTGCTCATGCCGAAATATTTGTTATTTAAATTTCCGTAAATAATAAAAAAAATTGGACGCGGGTTCTACTGCGCTACAATAGTGAGGATAGGACGATTGGAGTTCACTATGACTTTTCGCAGGCTTTATAGCTGCTACAATCGACCACGCAAAAAGAGTCGTCATCTTCACACATTACATTTATAACAGCTCTCTTATTTCTAATGACTTTTGGTAATTCCAACCAATGACCCGCATGTATCCCAACATACGAATTTATATTTATACGTAGTTCCAACATTGACTTAAGCGACCACCCCGAATCTCTCGCTCTGGGAATCTACTCAATTTTCTTAGGATATCTTGTATAACGTATCCATCATACCACAACCGCAAATCTGTTGCTGAAGTAATGATCTTATTTTTTGAAGAGATATGCATTTTCGTTGTTTCACCTGTACTCGGTAACAAATATTCACATATCAATGAAGTGTTCACCTTAAGCGCACTATGTTTTAGAGCTAATTGCACATACTTTCGGAAACGCGTATAACACTTTTCCAAAAACAATTTAGGATCTTTCACATCGGTATTGTTTTGAATAGATGTCGTGTACATTCGAGACTTAAAACACGACTCCAGTAATGTCCAAACACATTTTTCCACACTTATATTTATAACAGAGTTACAATCATGAATATTTCTCATGAGTTCCGCCCATTAAAACTTCTCGCTATATTAGCCTCCTTGATCACTTCTTCGCCACTGTTGAATTTTTTGTGGATGGCCATTTTCATCAATTTTGTTTCCACCTTTATACTTTTTAATAATTATTTTCTTCAATACGATTGTGTTTTTGGTCTTCTAAGGAAGGTTGGAGGTTTGAAAATTTTCTATGGTCTCTAGATAAAATTAATACCATACTTACTATTTATAAATTACGTGGGATAAGAACATTTTTAAACTGAAAAATGCAAAATAAACGCACTTTATCGTAAACTGAATAATCTATACATAATTATTTACATATCTTGTAGAAATAAAAAAACGTTCTCGAAGGGTGAGGCTCACAAACCGTGAGTAAAATATGACAAGGCGCTGTTTCCCCTGATACCCGTACGATCAGTCGGCCAACTGCCTCCTAAAACTAGTTGAGACACGGAGAAGAGAATGCTGCGACCTCACAGCAAACTCATCTCGCGTCATTCGGAAGGGCGTGAGAATAGTACCCAAATGACTGGCCTATTTGATACAGGCTTTCTAGGGTTTTCCCTGCATCTCTTTAGGTGGAACACCGTATAGGATCCTTAAGCAATAGTTCGGGGAGCCTAGTCAACCCTTTGATACTTCGATATACATTCCACATCCCCCTTTTTAATTTCATCCCTATGCTATTAAAGAGGAGTTGCCTGTTTCAGGATCACCCTAATGAAGCCTGTTACTCAACCCCCCCTAAAAGTCCTGTACGCAACAGTTTCTCTTCCTGTCTGGTTTTTAAAGTTATTACATGCTGTGACACATCTTGCTATTTTGGGAGGCGTATGTGCTGCGGTCGCAGCCTTGGGCATACGGAAGAGTTGCCCAGGTATCAAATTGGATCAGTCGACCTCTCAAAACTTGCGACTTCACAACAAACGCCTCTCCCTTCATTCTGAAGGGCGTGAGAATAGTATCCAAATCCCCGACCTACATGATGCAGGTTTTCTAGGGTTTGCCTTGCATCACTTGCAGGCGAATGATGATGACCTGAAATATAGTCCGGCGGGAGGAGCCTTAGTCAAAACTTCGGCGGCGCTGCGGGAGTTTTCTCGCAGGCGCTTCAGCCCAGAGTGATTGTGGGGCTCACCTGATCATGTCGGGAATGCCTCGCACTCTCTCTGGGTACTTTTTATCAAAGTTCTCATATGCCGAGACACCTTCACCTATTTTATGAGGTATATGTACTGGGGTCAAAGACCTTGGGCATATGGCAAGAGTTGTCCGCTAATCCCATTGGATCAGTCGGCCAACTGCCTCCTGAAACTGGTGGAGACATGGAGAAGGGAATGCTGCGACCCCACAGCAGACTCGTCTCCCGTCATTCGGAAGGGCGTGAGAATAGTACCCAATGCCCGACCTACCTGATGCAGGTTTTATAGGGTTTTCCCTGCATCTCTTTAGGTGAAACACCGGGTAGGATCCTTAAACCATAGCCCGGGGGCCCTAGTTAATCCTTGGCTACCTTGCTCTACCTTCCGCATCCCCCCTTTTCAATTCCCTTCCTATGCTATTAAAGGGGAGTTGCCTGTTTCAGGATCACCCTCATGTAGCCTGTTAACCAAAAAAAAAATAGTCAACGCTTGGCTGCCTTGTTCTCCCTTCCACACCCCCGTTTTTCAATCCCTTCTATGGTATTGTTGATAGTTTCTGGATAACCTCATGTAGCCTGTTACCCCCCCCCCCCAAGGGAAAAAAAGACACTGGATTGACAACGTCGGAGACAACCGACGAAATCTGAGAAATCTTTTTTCAATAAATCTGCCGCGAAATCTGAAGGCCGTTTACACATTACGATCCATTTCTGTGCAGATTTTCGTATGCGACATTTGTCCTCTACCAGCGGATTGGTTAACTATCTGCGCTCCAATCCGGCGATTGGTCGACCGATCAGATCTGCCGATTTTATCTCCTCTTGTGTGGTCACCCATTGTATGGCTATTTTTGAGAGGCGAAATTGAGTGTCCCGATTTTTAGTTATATACACCGAAACTTCTTACTGTTATAAATTGTTCCTTGTTGTTGTGGTATTGTCTTATGACTCGTTTGATGCAAGCATCCATGCTAAACTATCTTTCGCAAGCCTTTTCATTTCCTCATAACTAGCACATCACACATCCTACGTAATCTTCTCAGCGTATTTCATCTTTAGCCTCCCTCTTCTATTCTTACTCCATACACTTCCATCTAATGCTGATTTTACAAGACCCTCATGCCCCAAAACGCTGCATATTAATACATCCCTTCTAGTGGTTCTACCCATCCATCTAATTTACAGAATTCTCCTGTAGCACCACATTTAAAATGCTTCTATTTTCCTTTCTGCAACTCCTACCTTTCATGTCTCGCACCCATATAACGCCACGCTCCATACGAACGTTTTTAGCAACGATTTCGTAATATTCACACTTATATTACGCGTGAGTAAAGTCCTCTTTTTCGCGAAAGTCTTCCTTGTCTGTGCTATCGTACTCTTTATGTCTACTATACTTCTACCATCCCTAGTTATTACGCTGCCCAAGTAGCAGAATTTCTTAACTTCCGTCAAAATATCCCTTCCCAATCTTACACGCTTTGTTCTTTCACTGTTTCCCATACTACACTCCATTCCCTTGGTTTTCCCTCTATTAATCCTCATATAGAACTCTTTCTCTAGGACGCCGTTCATGTCATTTATTATGGTTACCAAATCTTCTTCTGACACCCCAAATGCTACAATATTATCGGCAAAGAGTAGGGTTTTATTTCTTGTCCTTGCAGTATGATTCCTTTTCCATATTCTGTTTTAACTTTCTTCATCGCCTGTTCTATATATAAGTTAAACAGCATGGGCGACAGACTGCATCCTTGTCTTACTCCTTTCTTGATTACGTCTTTCTTTTCTTGATCTTATATTCTAATTAATGCTGCCTTTCTTCTGTAGAGGCTATGTATAAGCCTTCTTTCTCGATATTTTATTCCAGTGGTCTTCAAAATCCTTAATAGTGTGTTCCAGATCACATTATCAAACGCTTTTTTTCTAAATCTACAAATGCCATGTACGTATACCTGTTTTTCTTATTATTTTTTCTAAAATAAGTCGTCAAGTCAATATTGCTTGCCTTGACCCTACATTCTTCCTAAAACCAAATTGATCTTCTCCTAACTCGAATTCTATTTGACGCTCCATCCTCCTATATTCTATTTCCTTTAATAGATGCATGGGATACTAAACTAATTGTCCTGTGCTGTTCTCATCTATCAGCCCTAGTCGTCTTCGGTATGGGTATAATTATGTTTTTACTAAAATCTTATGGTGTTCTTCCTGTTTCGTAGATTTCGCAAACTATCCTCAACAGCCGTGATATTGCTTCTTCGCCCGAAGATCTTATTGTTACTTATAATAATTATTTGGTAATATATTTTATCTAATATCGTATATTTCCTCATTCGAGGACTTATGAATTAAGTAATCAAATCATAATTGATTGTCTTAAGGTACTGGGAATTTTAATGAAACAGGTTTTATACTATAATTTATATTAAATACATTTCTGTGGTAATATAAGTAAATACACGGGCAACGCCGGGGTTCTGTGCTAGGATATGTCTTTTCTTTTAGACAATTTTTATGAACCTGTTGGTATTAATGGCTGTTTTATGCGGCAAGTGGGTGTCTAAGCCGTGTTCCGGTCAAAGAGTTGCAATTTCCGCGCCTGTCTTGGCAGTCGGCGACGCGAGGAAGAGGAACGACGCACAGCGCCGCGTGACCGGGAGGGGCGTCGGCTATGGTGGGAGGAAGATGCGTATTGTGGACATGGAAGGCGCCCAATCAACTCCCGCGGCTACCGTTTACTTAACCAAGACGACGTCGCAACTCCGGTTCTGTCTCTCTCGCGATGCCTGGCCAAAGACACGGGGCTTTCCGCGTTCTGGGTGCGCTCGTGGTCATCGTAGTCTTCTCCTACGAACCACGTGGCGGCGCTGCTTTGTACCTGGGACCACAACTTGGTAAGTGACATTTAACAAGTGATTGCTATTGTTGGTTACATGTACGCTAACTCACTTCACTCAAAACATTTTCTATCATTGGAAATAAAAATCAAAGCTTCTTAATGAAATCGGATTAATGTTAATTATTCTTTTATAACGCCACATTATATTCGAACAAATCTAACAGTCAAATTTATTTATAAAGCGTTTGCTGTAAGTACATTTTTACGATATCTGTGACAATTTTCTAGACAACAAGTTTTAAGTTGAAGTATACTTAAAGAACAATAATCCATTTCCATTTAACTGCTTTTACATAGCCAACAGAATTCCATTCTTAAAATAGTGACATAACTATTTTCAGTGCAGTGTCATTAGCGCGTAAGGAAATTACTCCGGTGTTATTCTTTCAAATGAACGTTAAATTTATTTGGTTGAGAAAGTATGAGAAGACCTCGTTATATTAGTGTGTGCGAAGAGTATGGCGTCTTGATTGAAAATGTGACGATAATTATAAAAATAAATAAACAACTATACTGCAGTCAAAATTTATTATTGAATAGATAATAATCATAAAAAAATCTAGACGAGATAAAATGCATTATTTGTGTAATAAAATTTGTTTTCTTAATCAAATTGTTTCAAGTTAATTTCTTTCTTGGGCTCCAAATGCTTTACTATTAGAATAATAACATTTATCCGCTGTATGTTTCCATATTATTTTCTGTTGTACTTTTAAATTAGCTGATTTCTCTTCTCCATAGTTACTAAATACTGCGAAATTATTTTTTTGTATTAAGTGTTGCATTAAGTATCTGAATTTTTTCCCCGCATAAAGTCAAAATATAAATCAGGAACAAATTATTTAAAGTATTACATAAATTTATTTGACGATACTTTCAAATTTTTCTTTATAAATTAAATAGTATGTTAACATAAAAATATATATGCCCAAATTATTAAAATTATTTATCAATAATTTTTAGTCTTTAATATTAATTACCGATAAATCAATAAAATTATTTAACGGTGGATGCCTCAAATTTTTAATCCGTGCTTAATTTTGAACTATTCACATAAACACTGTCAAACGATTATATCTGAACTTGTGAATGTTTTTGAGAAACATTATTTAAAATGTAGTCACAGATAAAAGTTGATATGTAGAAATACAGTCGATCATATTTTACTTAAAAATAAATTAAATGTTTAAGTTTCAGTATAATATTTAAAAATATATTTTCGTTACTTATTCGAGAACGATCCAAAAGATATAATTTTTCTTCAACAAATATAAACTCAATAAAACTGATTTTAAATTTTGTACTAATGTATTGGCTTATCGTTTGTTTTTAATGTCTCAATAATATTCATAACTTAATAAATATGTACGTATTAATTAATTTTTTATCAAAGAATGCTTGTGGCCAATAGTTGTAACAAAATTTTTATTTTATTTTATTATTATGTCATCATTATTGGCTGAAAACTCCTGTCTAAATTTGTTTAATAAGGTAATTTAGGATATTTCTAAAACTAATTAATACCCACCGATATCCAATACATAAGGAAATAATTTTTTTTACTATTTCAAAATGAAAGTATCAGTGTTTAGTTTACCGTTCCGGTACTTCATTACGTATGGGCTCAACTGCTGAGATTCGTGGTCGTAATAAAGTGTGAATCCAGCGGTTCTATTAGACCCCAAGCCCATGGCTTTAAGAGAAGCGAGTCTGAAACCACAATGGAATTGCGATAAGGACCGAACGTCAATCAGAGCAACATCGACAGAGGGATCCCATATTTGCGTACTGAAGGCAGTACAGTAGTTTGTTTCGTAAAATCAATATAAATTACATATATATATTTATAAAATTAATTATTTATTCAAGGTAATATCTGTAACTTGATAAAATGCGAAAAAAATATGTTTAAGCATTTTAAAATTTTCTGTACACAAAATTCAGATAATTTTATAGTTTGAAAACAGGTAAGAACAAATTAAACTCACTCACAAATTTGAGTAGGGGAAGTCTTGGCACATATTGTTTAGCAAAATTTTGTAAAATTATGGAAAAAGAAAAATGACGTCTTAAAAGTATAAAACCTTAGTTTATTCTACTACGTAATTAATATAATATCAATATAACTTAAAACAACAAATTTAGATTTTTTATGAATTTTTAAAAAGTAACTTACAAACGGGAGAGGATGTTTTTTAATTACAATTAAGGCAACAAAATTTAATTTCATTTTGCACTTTTCTGTTTATATTGCGTATGGTTGTTCGCTTAATCCATTTTTCCCTTCGCAAAACGATTTTTTTGCAACTGCACTGTCTTTGCTAACATTTTCCCCATTTTCCGTTCCTTTTGTTTCTTAATTAATTACTTTTGGGTACCGCATCCTGCAACTATTGAGTCTGCAGATTACATTTTGCCTTACAAGTAGTATTCCGTTCCCCTCCGCACGCTAATCTCAGGTTAAGGTTTTTTACCTACGCTTAATACAAGTATATTTAATCTTTATACGTAACTTACATGCAGCTAACCACCTAGTTTACGAATATATACCATCAAAGAGTTAAAAGTGAAGAGAGTTTTTAGATTACATTCTGTTGAAATGATGCAAAACTTATAAAGTCATAGATGTAAGACGCAAAAACAAGAGTTCATTCACAAAGTGGAGTCAAAACTTTGTCAAGTCAGCTGACAGAACTTCTATTTTGACCAGTTACAATGTTCCACTCTTATTTACTAAACTCTAGGACTATCTAGTAAAAAAAACAGGATATCCCGTTCTTTCCCGCTATCCCGTTCCGCCCCTATTTACCTATATTCATAAAATGATTTACACTAGGTTAATAACAAATTTATAGTTACAATAGGGCTAACAACATAGTTCTAAGGAAAAAATATTAAAAACTATAAAATAATATTTTTAATTTATATCAAATATATACTTTTGGGTGCTTTAATTTCAAGAAAACAATTGATTCGCAAGGGATTGTGGGTTCAGATTTTGTAGTTAGGGTTTGAGCAATAAACAATTTTTTATATCCTATGTTTTACTTTACTCTCATTAGACGTTGAGTCTACAACTTTGGGGCCTTCATCAGGTAAAGATAAGCTGAATCTTTTTTCTTTAAGTTAGCTACAGACAAAATGTTTCAACCAGTTATAAATAAAATTGACAATAATTAGTTAACATATAATAGTTCAGTTTTAATTAAATTATTAAAATATATATGAATAATATGGACTTACATTTTGAATGGATGCAAATACAAAGTGAATTAATCACTAGAGGTCGACTTTAATTTTACAATTGGCTGTGAAAAATATTTTTTTGGCAGTAGTTAAATACAGAAGTTTTATTCTTTTACGTGAAAAACTTACTAAATTGTGGATGAAACGCCGTATGAATAAAATAAAAATCGTTATTTATCTGCGAATTTGTCGGTATTTTAATTCCATTGAGAAACTGGCTTTAAACGATATATACTTATTATATCTTATCGATTGGCGAATTATTTCGTAAGGGACAATGACGTTTAACTCAGTGTAGGATGTGACGTGATTTTTAAGTTCAGAAAAAAATCGATTTCTTAACTTAATATTTCGCAACAACGGCACAGTACCACAAAAAATTGGAACTATAATACTGCCGTCCAAAGGAAAAAGGCAGTAAGTCTAAATAAGGAATAAAGTTTTTTGAGCTTCTAAATTTACACACACACACACGAATGTGATTTTGTAAATGTAAGGTATTGATATAGAATTGATGGAGGAATATTGCACCCGACGGGAATCCGACTCGGATATCTCAGTTGGTAAAGAGCAATCCATAAAAAGGGGAGGTCCTTTGTTCGATTTACAGACCTGTCACGTTTTTTCCTCTCTGATCCCTTAGTAAATAGTATTAATGTCTTACAAATAGTTTAATACAATGTGTAAGTAAGTATAACTACATTAAAATTAAAAAGTTTTCAGATAATTTATAGGATTATGTAAATGAAAATTGTCCAAGTACGTAATTGTTAATTTCAAACGCTACTTAAATATTATAAGTTTTTGTTGGAAAAATAATATACAAAAATGTATTGGCGTGAAGTACGCTACAATTTTCTATGTGAAACTATTTGATTCCGTGAATTAGTTATCACAAAACATAATTGCTTTTAATTAATGTATATAAGATTGAAAGATTAAAGCGTCCATTTGGTATATATATATAAACTTTCTTCGTAGTTTTAAAGTATTTTTACAATTTTCACATCATTGTTAACAGTTCAATGAAAGGGTTAATAAAGAAAAATATCATTGTTTCGAATGGGATATAATTTTCAAATTTTGATGAGTTTCAAAATGTTAAGTGTAATTTTGAAAGTAAGGTCTTCGACATCCAATATATTGCAGAAGCATTTACAGTAAAGTTCTTTTTTTAAAGATAAGATATCCTTTATCTGAATTTAGACATAAATGGATTTATTACACTCAATTCCGCAGTATGCAGATTTAGACGTAGGAAGCAATTAATTTATTTGAGGAAAATGTTTTAAAAACTGTATTAATACTTTTGACCTCCACATGCAGTTAAAAATAATTAAATTTAATTCGTAATTATGTTACTAAATGATTTAATTGTTCTTTGTTGGTCGCATTAAATCTTAGGGACTTAACAATGCCTATTACTGTTTAAGTACCTCGGCCGAATGAAATTGCTTTTACGAATATCATTTCTTCTTGTTGGGTGAAAACATTGAAATACGATAAACTCCGGAGAAGGTTAATCTTGTCTATAAGGCACAAAAGTGCTTTTTCCATTCTTCACTTGTTAGCCAGAGGTTTTAGTCGCATATATTTTTCAAAAACTTTATGAATGTCTACTTCCGATGTTGTTCTAACAAGGAGGAAATTTAAAAAAACTTCTCTTTAATAATCAAATATTTAAAGACAACTTTAATTGATTAAAACATATCACTTGCATCTGTTGATTCGTTGAATTTTAATAATAATAATAATACGCACTAGTTCAAATCAACTTTATTAATGTTGTTACCAATAACGTTATCATATTTAATATTATATAATAACTTATATCATTTTTAATTTTAACCCACATATAGCCTTCCTGTCGCTATTATTATACCCTGATTTATAAAATTGCTTTATTCTTTGCCAACGTATATGAAATTTTAAAGTAAGAAATTGTCTTTTTTATTCCTAGATCGCTTTAATAAATAAGCTTTATCGCTTGTTCAAGAAATATTTGAAATCTTTAAATTGTATTCTATGTACTTTAGTATTTCAGGAAAAAATATTAATAAAATTTGTACGAGTTGTGTTGTTATACGTTTCCGCGTTGCATTTTTTGAATTTGTAACTGTGTATTGCATATGAAATACGTGCGTCGTGGGGAACTACCGGAGACCCATATTCTATAAGCAAAAAAGGTTTTGCATGAGAGCGGTAAAAGTGCCACTGAAATGATATAACACACGTTTTCATATTTTGTAAGGTTTAACGATCATAATAAACTGGTGTCTCTCCTACACATCTCAGGAATACGCAAACTACAATTTTTCGTAAGCAGTTCTCACGAAATCTTGACAGCAAATCAATTTTCAACGTAAAAGAGCACTATTCAAAGAGGTTGTCCGGCACGTGACCTATTGGTTTGATAGCTGATCCCTTCTGGCTTCAACTTAAGACTGATCTGTACTAGCGGGTTGCGTTGCGTTGTGGAAGGGCGCTCACTTTTTGTGAAGACGACTCTATATGTCAAAACGTAAGATTTCTTTCCGAAATGTAACTGACTACTCCGTTTAGCTGTCCATCAAAAAAGAGGTGCTGTAAATGAACCAAGTCTCATTTTTTAGATTTATTAAATCCATTAATCATCTACTGAGGAAGTAGGACAAGTCAGAGCATCATTACATGCATCGTATTTTACGGTAACATTGAGTTTGATTTAAACATTACGGAATTACTTTACAAATATATTCTCATGGAACGCCTATGTAATTTTATTATTTTTAAGCTTGATAGGAAGGACGCAGAGTTTTCTGTTTTGTAAGACATAAATAAATGAGGAAAGCAATTTTATGATAACTTTACAGCTTTGATGTGAAACTATTGTAAGCGTGCATCATTATAATGTGGTCGCATAAATATAAAAACGTTCCACAATTACAAAACTATTTCAATGTGGGTTTCCTTTTTTAAAAAAATGCTTGTATTATTTGTTATCAAAGGAGTATTTTTAAAAGTATCTAAATCACTCTCCACCAACCAGTGTTTTGAAATATAAAAAGATAAATTTCTCTAACCGAATTGAAGGGTAAGCCTAAAATATTTATACATATTCATTTCCATCGCCACAATAATATGCATTTTCAAACGTAATCAATCTACTAAAATTGTCACGAAATTTTTCACTTATTCTTCTCGAAACATATTTCAATAAAAACAATATACGGTATATAAAATGCTATAACGTAAAGTCTGTAGACAATATTTAGAGTAATACTGTAGCTTTCAAGAGAAAACGTGGCCTTCTTTAGTTTGAAATATAAACCGTAGGCGTGTAATAAATCTTTGGCCAAAATTCTGAGCGGGATCCTTACTTAAGTCGTTACATAGAAATACTCTCACGGTTTCCATATTTTACTATTAATGCCACAAAATATTATAAATGTATTTCGAGACAATATCTTTTTTATTTGTTGTACTTGAAGGCTCGTATAGAAGTTAGTATTTAAATTTACACAACAGAAACCAATACGCAAAAGCGTTAAATACATATTAAATAAATGTAAAAACCGGCCAATGAGTCTGAATATAATTTTATAACTATTTAATTAATATGAAAACGACGTTTCACATCCCTTTCGAGTGTCAAGGGGTGAAGGAAATGAATTGCTAAATTTTATGCATTTCATGCATAAAAACGTCGTATTTATATTAATGAAATAGTAATCAAATTATATGCTTATTTATTGACCGTCTTTTTATTTATTGTAAACTTTACGTCAGAAAACTATGATTAAATACTTATTCATCCTTATTTTAAATTGTAATGCATGGAAAACAACACTTATTTAGGTCAGTATTATTTGAATTAATATCTTGTTTCATTATCTGGATAAAAATTAAATTATAAATGAATCTAGAATCGATTTTGTTATTAAAATAACGCATATAATGCAAAATTAAGACTTAACTATTTAAAATTATTAAAAAAATCGTTTATGTATATTGTTCTAGAAAAAAATTATTTCAATCACTAAGAAATAAATCAAATTATAAAATTACAGTTATTTAAATGAAAAATTTAATTTATTTCAATCTTGTGCATATTAATTGCTCAAATGTTTAGGTAATATTGCAATAATAATGGTAATAAAAATACGTTAAAGTTTCATATGTATTATATTTTGAAAATATTTTATAATTTATATTTTGGACAAAAATATGTAAAAAACACGTTAGGCCTAATATAAATTTTATTATTTAGTAAACCAGCCACATTAGTGTTGATTCATGTTATTATCATTACAATTGTAAACCGGTTTCTCTATGTTCCACGTTCAGGATTGGAAAAGACATTTTTACGTCTTGTATACCAACGAAAAACTTGTTCCTGTTATTATTATTTGTTTTTACGAATCACCTTTATATTTCTACTCGGAATTGAAGAATTACGTCGTGGAGCAAGCCATAGTAAGCTTTTATATGATCAGTGACAGAGAAATTCCCTACTGAAGATACTCAGTTGTCATCAACAAGAATAGGCGACAGCAAGGCGTGTGTTAAGTCCACAGTTTTGCGGATTAAGCCCAATTCATTGACATCGGGGAAAAAACATTGGCCAAGCTGGACATTTGATTGGAGCTGGGTGTCAAGTGATTCGCCATCCACCTCATGGTGGGAGGCATGAGAAGTTGACCTGGAGAGGTGAAGAGGGAGAAGTGAGGCAGTCGGGAAATGGAAATTGATGATCGGTAATGGAACTTGGAAGTAAGAAAGTGATTTGGGAAATAATCGGAGGAGGAGGAGAATCAGTAGATAACGAATGTTGGATACGGAAAGAAGTTATTCAGGAATGAACTTTGAAGCAGGAAGGTGGTGAGGATTGCGAAAAGTGTGTTTTGAATCTTGAGACAAACTGAGAGAAGTCAGCGGAAGGTGAAATCGCGGTCACATCATCTGTTGGAGTCGAGGAAGAAAACCATTGCGCGACAGCCAATTATCAACGGTGTGTCAGGATCTTGCGGACATTGTCGATAACGGAGGAAGAATAGACGCCGTAGTTATAGATTTCTCCAAGGCTTTCGATGTAGTGTCGCACAATATTTTGTTAGCTAAACTTAAGGAATCGGGAATAGATAATCGTTTAATTGAATGGATTTGGAAATTTTTGAATAATCGCGTACTTAGAGTCCGGTTAAATGAAGAACTATCCGATCCTATAGAAATTACATCTGGTGTACCACAGGGAAGTGTAATCGGGCCAATAATGTTCTTGGCTTTTGTAAATGACCCGTCAACGGGAATAGATTCTAAAATTAAATATTTCGCGGACGACTGCATAATTTACAAAACTATAGAGAGTATAGATGATGAAATCGCTCTTCAAGCAGATTTAGATAAAATATATCAATGGACAGAAATTAATAAGATGGAAATAAATCCATCTAAGAGTAAAACAATTATTTTTACTAAAAAGAAAATGGTCATACCCGGGGAATATAAAATAGGAAACTAAAAAGTGCCGCTTGTAGAAACGTGTAAATATCTAGGTGTAACTTTTAATAAGAAATTAAACTGGGGTGAACACGTAAACTTAGTAGCGCGGAAGGGATGGAGGTCGTTACACTTCATAAACAGGACATTAAAGAAAAGTACAAGACAGGCCAAGGTTGCTGCTTACACTTCTCTAGTTAGACCTATGATAGAATACGGGGCAGCAAGTTACATCAATGCCCGGGATAAAATTCAGAATTGGGCTGAGGTTTTGTGTGGGGGCGAAACTAAATGGGAACCACTCGGTGATAGGAGGAAAAGGACTAGACTTAGGGTACTTTACAAAGCTTACACGGACGAACCGGCCTGGTCAGAAATAAGGGAGCGGCTGACTATACCAAATTTCTTCTCTAAAAATGACCATAATTACAATATAATGGAAAGGGACCAGAAAACAGATGTGGGCAAATATTCCTTCGTTATCAGAGTGATAAGGGACTGGAATGCTTTGCCTGCAAGGGTACTGGAGGCTTTCCCTAAGAATATAAATATTTTCAAAAAGTTACAAACCGTGAAAAGTTAGGAACTTATTTTGGAAAAAAAGGGAAGGGAAATATTTTATAATTGTAATTTTAATTTTTCTTTTTCTGTAATTTATCTTTGTACTAAATTTACTAAATATGTTCTAATTTTATTATACTTCCACCGGGCAAATGCCTACCTGTAGTGATGTGAAATACAAAATGACTTGATGTACACAAATTATGTGTTACAATTTACCTGATGTGTCTATCCTTCATTGTACGAGTATCATATTAGTTTTTTTCTGATGCAATAGAAGAGTTTAATTATTGTATCATATTATCCAGGGTAATGGCTTTTCATAATGGTTTGAAGAGGACGAAAAACAGAGATTATATTGGGTCGTAACAGGTAAAGCAATTTTCTCAAATCCTTGTACAATACTGTTACATACCGTTTTCAGAGGGCGAGGAGATGTGGCACGAGGTGATCTTGCTGAGTCGAAGGACTCCGACGGCGTCTCCGCAGCTGCAGGTGCAGATCTGGCCACTGACCCACCCTGCTCAACCGCCATCCAGCCGCATGATGCGGTACCTGCCCTACCATCCCATGGTGCGCTTCCGAGGACCAACTTTGGAGTCCAGGCCGCTGATGCACTACTACTATGAGCCAGATGGTAAACATATTATTTACACACTCGTCAACACTGTACGCTACTTCTGAGCACAATACCTTTTCAAACAGAGTCCAACACATTGAAACTCTTGAAACAGTTTAACACGCCACTTACTGCAACATATCCATTCCATTAATTAGGTTTTTTCCGTCATAACATATTAAATTTCACTTTTTTAACTTCATATATAGCGTTGTTACGTCTTGATAATTTTTCATCCATTTATATTGTGCAGGCATACATCTATTTCCATCAGCAGTATATATAATAGCCCTGAGTAATGCTCTTCGTGTAACGCTCGGAAACTATGGAAACGCTCGACATTAGCTTTGTCAAAGAAACCAGTTGCAGAGAGTTCACTTCAAACCAGTTCTTGCTTGTTATATTACTTAATGTTTATTTTTTAGTTTAAGGTGATCGAAATTCTTGGAGGTCGTTACTTAATCCTTCTCATGCATATAATACTTCTCTTGCATATAGTTAACTATAATAACATACATACTTATAATCATTATTAAGGTGATTAATACTTCCATAACCGTAAAATATTGAAGAAGATACATGGCTACCACATAAAGTACTTTTTGGCCATAGAAATAAATATTAATCGTTGCTTCTATCAAACCTAGCAGATTTAATTCAATAGATTTTAAACCTATTTGAAATTGAGGATCCGGTAGAAAGAAGAAGACGCATAGTTAAGGCAGCCGAAATTGCACAAACACGCTGCGAGTTATAAGGTGTTCTAATGTTTCCCTTAGGTGTTCCTAAACGATTCTCCGATAGATTTCTGTGGAATGAAATACTGTAGCGGGCTAATGTAAATAAATTCCCGGGCATCGCCGGACAACCAGCTAGTAATATTATAACCAATGGAAAGTTTTAAGGCAATACAGAATTCGAAACGCCGAGACGTAGTGAAAGAGTGAGATAGTCTTAATGATTTATCTGTCATGGTCCATACGGACAATATCTAAGAAGAACAAATAGCAAAGCAGACAATCGATGTGCCTGTGGAGAGATAGGAACACCGGAACACGTCGTACTGGAATGCACCAATTATGAGGTAGACAAGACAATAATAGGAACCTTAAGAAAAGAAAGACTATGGGAAATAATAAGAAACCCACCACTCACCGCGGTTCTAGAAAATTTGACAAATCATATATCGGCTATAGAACTGAAAAAATACAATACTCTAAAAACACAGACCCTTAAATACAGTGCTTTAAAGCAAAGAATATGAATAATAAAAATTTATGCATAAATTACTACATTATTAGACTAAATTTACTCATCATCGGACTGGACTCTCAAATCCTAGAACTGGATGAGTATAAAGACCAAAATATAGACATAACAAGATGAAATAGAATATAAATTATAGCAATAGTAGGATTAATCAAATAATTATCTTAAATTCCATAACTCTGCTAATACAAATTATGCAAAACCCATATTATCAGAACTAAAATTAACATTTGCTAACAGTGGAAATGATAATGAAGTCATAAGTAATTAGAGGATAAAACTCAGCATAATTTTGAACCTACAACTACGCGCTCAACGCTTCATGGAGATCCGGAAACGGGTTGTAACCGGAAAACCAGAGTTGTTCGACAGGCAAGAAGGATGAAATATATTTAGGGCGGTTTTGGCTCCCAACCTTCGTAAGAAGGATGAGGAGACAAGGAAATTAAGAACGCTTTCTTTCAGTCTCTCCACGAAAATAATATAATAAGAAATAATAATAAAAGAATTAGTAAAATAGGTGACTCTTGCACAATGTGAATATAAATCACTAAAATATCTTAGATGTTAATACCAATTTTAAATATACGTATATATTTTGTATTATTGTAATCATACATACATTTTTTCAACGTATCAACAAAAGAAAAACATTGTAATAACGACCTGTTACTGAATCTAAAAAATAAGTCAACTAAGTTATTATCAATAAAAAAGTTTTAATCATAGGAATAATAACGCACAGGCACGTTGAACGTCACTATGGAGCATCGTAACGCCGGTTGCCATTATTGACTCTAAGGACCCCTATAAAGTATCGATACTTTCGACCATAGATACTAAAAAGTATCGGAAAAAACTATCCAAAGTTCTGGGGAGATCGTTTTTATAGTTACAATTTTGAGTTATTCGTTATTGTTGCTGATTGTTGTTTCTTTTTCCTTTATTTAGTGCGTGTTGCTTTGTTTTATCGTCACCCAGTCGTCTCTTGTAAGTCAATGTGTGTTGTGTACGGTGAGGACGAGCTCCAAGCTAAACGAAAGGCAAATACCAATACCTCAGTAAAACGTAAGTTCATGTTATTATTCATTACATGTGATACTTAATCAAAATCTTAAATACAATAAATATGGGGAACAATTTTCTGACAACATTTTTTAAATGCGATTACTTAGTGAACCTGAATGGCACCTCCGAAAAGATAATTGTGGTCATTTTTAAGAAGGTGGAGTGTAATCATGTGACATCTGTTTCAAATATATAAATATATATGAAAACACACCATCCTAATGTTTAAAGGTATGTGGTGTGTGTTTGCGCCAACATCTGAAGCGAAAACAGTTGTCCCAATTATAATGTTTATTGTGTTATATACATATATTAGTCTTAGTAGCGGGATAGGTTACCAAGACAACGACAGAACAATAATGAACGCTATTGGATAATTTTAACATCCAATTGAGTAGATAGTAATAGCCAGATGAGAAACGGCAGTCCTGTACCATTACTACCATTGGCTGAAATAGTTTGAGGACAAGATTGACAGGGTAGCTTCTGGAGATCTAAAAACAAACCGACAAGGCTGGCTATCTGCCTGAGTTTGACACTTGTGAATAAGAGGTGTACATCAAGAGCATCTTGCACGTGTTCACTCCGCAAACACCCAAAAAGGTAACCATTGCGACAATATTTATGAAGGGACAGAATATGGAAAGGGTATGTGTCAAATCTACGGAGTCTGAGCAAGTGACGTTCGGAGGAAATTCAATTTAATAAATCCTAATAGCCACCATTTTTACGCATGAAGATTCCGGAACACTTTCGCAGCGTGCACAGCTGACCTGCATCGTCGCGTAAGGGTTTGACTGACAGGGTCACCAAGAAAAAAACAAGACATTACTCCCACTTTGCTGGCGAGGACGCCTCCGACTTCCCCCCAGACAGACGAAAGCGGAGTAAAGTTAATAAAATACGAAACTGCGGAGATGAAGGATTTTCGCGACGTTCAAACAGTTATACATTTTCGGACAGTCATACATTTTTGGACATTCATACTGTTTTGGATATATATTCATTTCGTCATACTTTTTCGATAAATATATATTCTTACACTTATTTGATTGTTATCGTATCGAATATGCAGCATTAATATTTTACATACAAGTGCTACAAGACTTTTAGTCTTGAGATTGGAACCATCCTTGCTGAAGATTCAGCAAATATTTTGAAGTTTCCCTTCATCTACAAATACGGATTGCGGGCGACCGAGATTACAACGAGTTACTGTTTCCGATGACCGCAGCTAACCGATCTGCAAGCGATAATACGTTATAATAATTCACGTTTCTCGCCTCTGGTTATCTTGAGTATTAGTCAAAATTCGATGTCACCTTTTGTTTTCTGCCCACTTGATCGTCAGAGAAAAATGATTGCTCTCCGTTGAGTTGAGCAGTAACCAGTCCATGATGAATTTTTATTTTTATGATGAATTATTTATTTTTTAAACATTTTTTGTAATCAAAAACTGTTAAATTTAATTGAATTAAATTGTTTTTATTTATATATAAAATTAAATTCTTATTTTATAATTATTTATTGATATTAATGATAATTACATTATTCTCCCGCACCACAAGTAATAAAGAAATCACGAGATTTACGACTTCTTTTTTATGTTTATCTAAGGAACTATTTCAAACCACTGGAGTGTAAGGAGAAACAGATAATAAATTAAGAACAGAATACTTGCAGATACTAGATTAACAATGACATTCAGTTATCAGAAAAGTATCTTCCCACGTTTCCTCAAATGCCATAAACTTGTAATAAATGCGCTTCTACTTGTTAAAAAGAACCAAATATAATAATTAAAATATGTACAGGGAAAATATATTATAATGCATAAAATACCTATTAGTTATCAGCCTATCTTAAATAATTCTATCCTTTTGGAGATGCCCAATTTAAATTTGCAGTACTTAAAATAATGAAATGATATTTTTCAAAACATCATTAATTTGTAATTGTCGGTTAGTTATCTCTGCTCTTACTGAACGAATTGAGGAGTAAATTCCAGATGGTTTTATTAGTAATAACATTTTATAAAAAATATATTATAACCAGATAATTTTTCACAATACGATACTTATTCAAAATTCAGGTATAGATTATCTTAAACAGATATTATTAGGTATCGATACCATTATTTGATACTACACTCGGATAAATATGGTACTTTTCTTCCGATAATTACTTAACCTTTTTGACTTGAATGCTATTAACTTCTACAGTCGTTAAATGCCTGCCACAAAATCTAAACTATATTTTATATATTAGGCAACCCTTCCTTTTGCCCTTAGAGGGGAAAATAATCTGCGAGAGCTGAGAGCAGCTCCTACACACGACTCACTTATCCTAGCAACTGTGATGACACACGGCTGGTTTACTAGCTAACAACCTCACACACTGGCCAGAAAATAGCCCAGCTCACAATTTTACTCTCAGTTAATTTATAAGTTAGTTAGTGAGCATGATTACACTGGGAGAGTTTACTAGAAGATAGCAGGCTAATAGCTAGTAAACTCGTTCAATGTAATCGTCCCCTTTTAGAGGCGAAGTCCTTCCATCGAGTGCTGCGTGGGGTTGTCCGATGACAGCGTAGTCAAGTTAAAGGGATTGGCAGACATCAGGGACACAAAAGTGGCAGTGATGGACGCATGAGAAAGTCCGCGTTGTTCTTTCTTTTTTGGGGTTCCAGTGGGAATTATTAAGTTGGATAAATCGCATCTATTAATAATCACAACAAATAAATCGTACTTAATTCCATTTGTTGCGATCAGTGGGACATCACTGTTTTTACATTGTCGGCTGGATGAGAACTGAGCCGAAGAGAAGCCAAGAACTGGCTGACCTGACTGCAGCAACTCTAAATGTGGAAATACTAGACTAAAGGACTCGATCTTTTTACATCGGAAAAGTGGACTCAATCAGTTTTCAATTTATTGGAATGATGTTGTTGTGGCATTCAGTCCTAAGACTGGTCTGATGCAACCCTCCATGCTAACCTATCTTGCGCAAACCTTTTCATTTCCGCATAACTACCACATCCCACATCATCCCTAACCTGGTTAGCGAATTCCATCCATGGCGTCCCTTTTCTGTTTTTACCCCACACACTTCCCTCTATTGCTAATTTTACAAGACCCCTGTGTCTAAAAACATGGCCTATTAATCTATCCCTTTTCTTAGCCAACGTTATCCATATTGTTCGCTCGTCCCCTATTCTGTTTATAACTTCCTCGTTAGTGATTCTTTCCACCCATCTGATTTTCAGCATTCGCCTATAGCACCACATTTCAAAGGATTCTATTCTATTATTTTCCGCAACTCCTATCGTCCACGTTTCGCACTCATATAACGCCACACTCCATACGAACATTGTTGACAACGATTTCCAAATATTCACACTTATATTATCCGTAAATAAATTCCTCTTTTTCGCGAAAGCCTTCCTTGCCTGTGCTATCCTACTCCTCATGTCTACTATACTTCTAACATCCCTAGTTATTACGCTTCCCAAGTAGCAGAATTCCTTAGCTTCTGTCAAAATATCCCTTCCCAATATAATACCCTTTGTTACTCCACTGTTTCCCAAACAACACCCCCATTACCTTGGTTTTGCCTCTATTAATCCTCATATTGAACTCTTTCTCCAGGACTACGTTCATGCCATTTATTATGTTTTCCAAGTCTTCTTCTGACTCCCCTAATACTACAATATCGTCGGCAAAGTGTAAGGTTTTTATTTCTTCTTTGAATGATATTTAATATAATTAACTCTTTTCATAAAAAGAATCATGCAATTACGCTATACATTTTTCATTGGAATTTAGTTCGAATATAACTGATGAAATTTACCTGACCCTAAGCATTGAAAGGTTAGAAACTTTTCAGGTTTATGACGACCCCTTCATGTCATCAGCAAATATCTTGTTGACTCATCGCAGTTATACGACTTACGTTTCCCCTACTTTGTTGATCCCAAACGCATTTACCACATAACTATTACCAATCTATTAATTCTCGACTCATTTTCATGATCACTATTTTCAAGTAACCACGATTTGCTATTTGCAGTCAGTCCATTCCAGCTATATATATCATGCTGAGATCTGATTGAGAATCATTTAAAGCCTGCAATCAGTTCAAAACGTGGTGGTTTTCTCAGTACCAATGTATTCTTGCAACAAAAAAACACAATGTCACACAGCGCTCATACAACAGCAAACATTTTTTGGATATTTGTTTGCATTGTCTCCCACAACCTACACGTTCATCCTATCTAGCGGCGTCGAGTGACAGTCATGTATTTGGATCCCTCAAGGAGGCTCCAGGTGGCAAGGAATGCCGCACTGAAGATAAAGTGAAAGACGCGGTGCACGAGCGAGTTAATCGGCCAGTCCAAAGAATTTTTTCTCTTGTAATCGAGTATTAGTGCAAGCTGGCACAACTGCATTGAACGCAATGGGGACTGTGTTGAAAATTAATGAAGTTCTTCAAATTCTAATATAAACATTTTATTCAATAAAATATATTAAGGTTGCTTTTTAATTGTCACGTCGTATTATCCGTGCTCATGGAAAATAATACATAATTATTTTTGATTATGCGAAATATCGTCAAACACAATTTGAGGTTTAACTTTAATCTCAATATGAAAATTCGTAACTTATTGAATTGATTTAAGAAGGATTTTAGCGGACTCAAAAAGCGCTGTTTTTACATGTGCTCTTATGGGCCTACGAGCGAGTGGGGATGGTCGTCACGCTCCTAGCGCTTCTATTGCCTCTCTATCTATTTAAGATACTCTTTGGGTTCATTACTATACGCCTCAATCAAAACAAGCGAGCAAGAAGGTCTAACACCCGATTGTTTGCGGGTAGTTCTTTGCACCTAAGTTATGCATTACCAAGACAATTCTTTTGGTGAGTCCTCTGCGATCGTCCGAAACAAGTGAACATTATAGTGAATATTACTGTCAACTGCTGGACAAAACAAAAGATGCATATTGAAGCAAAACACGGTGCTTCTCAATCAGAAGCGTCTTCCTCCTTCACGACAATGCAAGGCCTCACACGGCAACTCGACCAAATTGTAGGAAATTTACTGGGATCACCTAGAACACCCACCATACAGCCCAGATTTGTCACCGTGTGACAATCATCTTTTTGGACCGTTGAAGAAAGATATAGGAGGTCAAATGTTCAATAGCGATGATTTGTGCTCAATTGGTTTAAGACTAAACCTTCAGCTTTTTATGATGACAATCAGGAAACTTCCAGAACGCTGTGAAAAATGTGTTTCAGTACAAGGAAATTCTGTATAAAAATATAAAAAATGTTTTAAAATTCTATTGTTCTCTGTTGGTTCCGAGTTATAGAGTTTTAATCCCATTCTACCTCACCCCCTACTACTTAAGCTGTATTTTTAAATGTCAGAACTAATATTAAAAGCTTCCATGACATTTTACATTATTTTTAAGTAACGTCTCGCCATCTCCACGCTTAAGGGTGCTCCCCGCAAATGTCGAATGGGTTTGAAATCATAAACAAGCAACATCGGGAGAAACACTGTCAAACTAAGTGTTTCAGAAAAATATTTATTAGACTCAAATATCGAATTGTTTTGATTTTATGAAAGTTTCAACCCACTACATCCCGTCCTTTTGTATTAGTAGTCATGTCTTACCCCTGCATTGTTTGTTTTCCTATTTACAAGGAACGCATGTACAAAATTAAGCCGTAATTGCTCATCTCGTTCGAGATAATAATCCTTAACCAATACTACTGCTAACTGGCTGGATGTTTTATAATAAAAAAAAGATTGATTCAGTTTCATATGCTGCCATTAAAGCGACGTATTATTACACACCTGAATATAAATTTTGGAATTATTATTTTATATTGAAATGCCTACACTATAATGAAGATAATATAAAAAATGCAATGTATGGAAAATTTATGAGTGAACAATTTTTTCCTGTCTGAATGATGAAACAGTTATTATTATTTATATTTACAAAGTTTGTTAAATACATAAATTATATAAAATCATTACAGTATTTATTAGAGTACTTTGATAAAATTTGATTTTAAAAATATCCTTAACGAATAGTTTATCGCAAAGATATAGATTATTATATTAGGTGTAGAATAATTAATCAATAATATTCTTCTACGCATTTTTCAAGTAAGAAGCAATGAATCGTTTAAGATAAATGGAATTAACTCAGATTTTTTAAATTTGTTAAATTATAACTTATTTATATGGATATCATTATGTTTCCCAAAACTCCTCAAAACTGAATGTAGAAAAGAAGGAAATACTTAAATTTTCAATTTATTATTTTAAACTGGTATTTTCTGACTAATTACAGAAATTTATTTGCAATTTAAAATACCAACGCTTTTTCAGTATAATTTTGTTTCAATTAGGATTGTGGTGATTCATGACCCTTACAGTCGGGTAAAGCAAAAATAATTTAGTTTTTGTTATTTACGTATACAGGACGGAAGACGACAATGGCTTGGTGGGGCTGAGTAGGCGGGAAAACGTCACCGTCTGCGACATTGTTGGCTGCAACATTGTTGATGGCCTGGAGTAGATTAGATTGGGCAGTTGTTGCAGAGAGGCTGCCGGAGAGAGACGCTAGGGAGAGACGAGGTAGTTGGTGCAGGGATGCTGCCTGAGAGAGACGCTAGGGAGAGACGAAGCAGTGGCAGAACAAGGCGACATGTATAAAATTTAGTTTCCGCACATTTAAGAAAAGAGATTCATTTGGTGAGAGTACAGAAAATAAAAAGACAACATTTGATCTGAAGGAGAGGCACTAGAGAATCTTAATATGAAGAAGACGTGACCCAGCAAAGGAACAACCGGCATACGAACAAAAACGAAGAACGACGTCATCAGGCGTTAGCATCCGGTAACGGCATTTTACCCGGCTTTTCCACACAAACCATTCTCGTCTGATTCGCGAATTTAATTTTCAACTATATCGTTCGTCACCCGCGTTCCCGGGAGCAGCCATTTAAGAAGCTGCGTAGAGTATTATTTTTGCTTTTACCGACTGAGCTAATGATTAAATTGATATCGTAAATTTATATGTTTTCCACTATAACTTAATTTGAGTTATATTTCTATTCAAATTAAATACATTATTATTATTATTGTTTGTTTCATTGTACAACAATATTTTGAAGGTGTAACCAACGAACACCACAGGATGTAAATTATTACGACTAAGAATGAGTCAAAAATGTACTGAAACGTCATAAGTATTTTACACTGATATTTAAAAAGTAATGTCGGTGATTTTTCAGATATTACCTGTGATTTAAATAATAAAATTTAATGACACGAAAAAATAGTTTTAACGTATTTGAAGAATCTGATGAAGCTACAACTTAATACAGTTGCTGAACGATGTGCCAGAAATTGAAACTAACATGTTAATAAACTTGATTTTTCTTTTTCTATTTACAGATCGTTCAAAGAAAAATCCCAGTTCGTCTGATCTCTGGCAACTGCTAAGTCATTTGGCTCTTCAAAGAACAGGTCGTTACGGACAGAGCTTACGTTTCGGTTTCAGCAAACGGCGGTAGGCCCTCCAACTTCACTTTTAAACCTTGTAATTTTTTTGTGTCGTAAGTAGGTAACAAAGTACTAATTTTTTAAAATTATATATTGTAATTTTTGAGATTAAGTTCACTAAAAAATCCTAATTACTTAACAAATTACTATACAAGTTCACTGTATATTTTATAAGGCAATTCAAAAATAAAACATTATTCAAAAAATGTTAAATGACTATTTAAATACATATTCCTTTTCAGTATTTTGTTGTGGAGAATATAATAGTATTAAATAATTTGAAATGCGACATAATTTATCATATATATCATATATTAGAATACATGCAAACAATAGAAAGTGATAAATAACTAATTCTCATAAGTAAGCCTAATATGAAGATACGCTATTAATAGTATTATTATAGGAGTTCATTAATTTTTTTCGGAAGTATCATTTATTGTTGACTATAATAAATTAAAAATACGTGAAGTGAAAGTCTCAAGGACTGCGGCGCATTTTGTGTGTGTGTGGGGGCAGCATTTACACCCTTTCTTTCGTCCAATAGCATAAAGGAGCTTTCACGAACAATAATAGCTAGCCGTTCCTAATTTGAGAATGAAGCAAGGCGTGAAAAATTTGGGACAGCCACTGAATGGAACTAATGAAAAAAAAGTGCGATGTCATTTATTTACATCCTGCAACTGAACATTTTCCTATTGGCTGTAATTGTGCAAATCCCAGTCAATTTGTGCCATCTGAAATTGCGATTTATTGGCTTCTGGAAATGTGGTGGAGAATTTTGGAAACCTGCCGAGGTTACATGGAAAGTGACTTTGACTCGGAATGAAACAAAAATTGTAAGCCGCTGGCAAGAGATTATGAAAATTGAGGGCCGCTGTTGAGAGCTGGGATGTGTTCTTGAGTCCTCAGGACATACAGATTTATTAGTAGGTGTCTCCATATTTTGGCTCAAGGCGCCATTCATACAGCCAGATCATCCTCGATGCAGCCAACCTGAAGCAGACCAAAACAAAACGCCGCCAGAGAATGTAGCTGAAGTCTACGACGGTATCGTTGACTTTGATTTTACATTCACATTGTCAGACCTATTTGCTATAAAAAACGTTGCTTCTTTTGGTTCAGCCCACAGGTGACCTAATTTCAATTTGTTTCATGTAAATTATTAATTTATTATTGCTGTATCGTTTCATTAGTACATGAATTTATCATTGCTCTACCTTTTATATGTATTTTTTGGCTTTATTTTGGAATTTATTAATTTTGTTTTGTTTTTATATAATAAATGTCTACTTGATTTTTAATTAATTTATCAGTATTATATGTTTTTTACTTAAAATTATAATATCCCCTATATTAAATAATAGCTTAAGTAATTAATCATAGTAATAAATAAACATCCCTACTATTTTTATTACAATTGACTTCCAACAACGTGGGGCTATAAATTATACATTAAATAATTTATAAATAAACCCCTCTCCCCCAATATAATAGTTACATGACATATTAACAATAAATTTGCAATATATTAAAACCTGCATTTTTCCTTAACTCAGACATAATTTCATTCTTAACATTTTTCTTACTTGTTATTGAAATTAATTTTATAAATGCACAACCTATCATTTTTAATGTTATTATTATTGTCTGACAATTCAAGAAAATTTTAATAAAAATCAAAACACCAGCCATTTTAGTCAGAATGTAATTTTATAAAATAAGAAATTAGAAGATATTAGTAAAACCTTTACAACGTTTTTTTAATTTTATATTTCAACCTGCCTACGTTCCGAAGAAGGGAACAATGTGTCTAGCTATTTTTATTAACATACATGTTATTTTATTAAATTATTGAAATTAATTTCTGACATTTTGCCGGCGAATTAATTTATTTCAATGACGTCAGTTAAATATAACATTTAAAATTTTAATATTTTGAATTAAACATACTTGTGTTTGAAGTTTTGTTCTTATACACAATTATTTATTCATTTTACTTCTCAATTTTTTTCACTTTGTCTTATTATGGAACAAAAAATATAGTAATATATACTCTAATTATGCATATTTATTTATTGATTAAGAAACGTACTTTATTTATGGTATAAATAGCTTGTTAATATGAGTATTTTTTGAATTTATTAAGATAACAGCAGAAATGTATTCCACTAAGAATATTTTTCAAAATTTTGGGAGAAAAGAATTTACGTTATTAATTTAATAACTGACAATCCAGTTTTATGAAAGGAAAAGAATAACAAGCATCCATCCGTTTGACCGACATGAGAAATATGGAATGTGACATAAATTTTGTGAGAGATACAAATATTGTGACTACATGAAGGTATCCTTATTTCTCGAATCTTTAGAAGGAACAACGTGACAAGTTCATAAATAATTTCACAGATTTCATGTCACGAGGGGCAGGAAGATTGTTCACTTATTGCATTAGCGCTCTAAAACAGGTATGTCAGTAATAGGAAATCACTCTAGGCGGACGGGAAACAAGTTTATAACAGAATCTAAGTAGATTTCATTTCATGCAAGTACGGGAACAACAATAAGGGCGTCTCGTCGTTCGTTCAAATATTTAATAGGGGGAAGATGGGATCGATAACGTTAAAAGGAGCAGTATAGAATATTCACAGTACACTTTTTCTGTAGAAATAATAAAGACTGCCCACAGAAATTATTGTAGTAGTGTAGAATACAATATTTCATTTAATTTTATGGCAATGAATAAAAAGGAAAATATGGATTAGTAATGTAAAATGAGTAAAGATTTGTATTTCATTTAATTGACAATGTTTTGTTTAAACTTTCCATTGTCAGAAAAATATTGAATGTCTACATTACTTTTGTTCTTCCAATGACAAAAAGGATCTAGTTTTTTAAGTCAAGGTCGATGTAATTTACACACAAATCTCAATTTTACTGAACAGGTATTGTTATGGAGTTGGAAGACCTTATCTTCCCAATGCTAAAATAATAATTTTTAGGTACGTGCCCCTCGGAAACAGCACTGATATTTTCGCAGCTTATTTTAAACCTTATCGTCTGCGTGTGTGAGCAGAATAAATGATTTATTATAATTATAATTTTAATTATTAATTTATTTATCACGATCTGTTTTATGGAAAAGTAAGAAGTAGTTTTGTCCGTAACAAATAATTGAAACAATGAATTCTACTTACACGTCAGGCTAAAACTGTCACTTGTGGATCTATAACTGTTTCCGAGAAAACTGTACACTTTTTATTGGATCTTCAGACTCCCTTAATTGAGGTAATTTTTGGAAGTGTTAATAGAGTATTATATGGTGTAAATAAGGAGAACAAAGAGGGGAAACAAAAAAAAACTTCAAGTATTTCCTAGTTAGGAGCAAAAAAATTAATGTTTATTATAGGTTACATTATTTTGGTGCCGACCTCCTGTGGTGTAGTGGCTAGCGTTGCTGCCTCACAACTCAGGGGTCCCGCGTTCGAATCGGGATTAAGGCTGCTGGGGAATTGATACACTGACCACGTATCACCCCAAATTCGGAATGTGTCACGCCAGTTGACAGTCCGCAGCCGCCTCGGTAGGCCTAGGCCCTCAAGAGGGCTGTTGGAAGAAGAAGACATTATTTTGGTAGTTAAATTTATTGAAGAAACCTTTCTGGGATTTCCACGCGTGTCAAACAATTATTAATAAGCGGCGTTTCAACGATCAAAAGTTTATTTATAATTGTTTGACCCGGGTGGGAACCCTAGAAAGATTTTTTCAGCAGTTACACCGGTTAAATTAATTATTTGCCAGAATTAACATAATATATTTAGAATAAGGACAAAGGAGTGTATTCAGCTTGAGTAATTTCCATAATAGCGCATATATCGTTAGACAACTTGAAATTAGATGGAAATATTAGTGAGGAGAAAATCTAAAAACACATGAACTATGTGACAATCTCTTTCTGAGAACTAGCGATAGCTGGACGGAACTAAAGGAGCACCAGCCTGAAAACCTCATGAAAAATAGAGCTTTTTGTCTACAAAATCCGTTAACCACGGCGGAATTTTCCAAAAGATTTAATTTGGCAATTAATAAATGTTTATTAATATTACGGACTTAATTTATTGTTTGTTATTAATATAAAATATTTGTTTTTCAAAACCAACTTAAATGTATAGATTATACATTAAAATTGATATGATTTCGCTCAATTTAAATTGAGACATATTAATACATCGTAACTATTTTAATAGTATAACAATTTTACATTGTAATAAATAAAATTGTATAGTATACATGGTACTAATTAATTTTTTTATCGATTTTATAGCTCAAAATAATAATCCTTATTAATATACAGAGGTTGGACAAAGTAGGTACGGATTGTTGCAGGTTGGCACTAGTATATACGTGTAAATCTGCGACGCGGCTTCAGTGCACAGTTGATGTGCCACGTTTTGAGGTTATCTTGCAGTATATTATATGTTTTGTTCTACGACGGTTAACACCAGTTGAAATGCGTGATCTGTTGGATTTCGAAAGAGGACTAATGGTTGGTGCGCGGCTAGCGGGAGAATGTGACGAAAACGGATCAACTATTTAACGTTTCATGAGCGACAGTATTCACAGTAATGACAGCATTCACAAAACATGGTAAAACATCATCATCGAAGAGGAATAGTGGGCGAAAGCCCATAGAGACAGACGAACATTGTGGCCAGACAACATAAAACTTCCGTGCAAAAGTGGCTGCAGAACTCAACACTCACTTGAGCATTATTGTTTTGACAAAAACAGTGCGGCAGGAGCTTCACAAAGCTACCATTCATGGAAGGGCTGCAATTTCGAAATCCTTCAAATGGAAGCCAACGCAACGCTGCGAAAGAAGCGGTGCCACGATCATAAAATCTGGACACTGAATGACTGGAAGAATGTGGTATCGTTTACATTGTTTCCTACAAACGGCCGGGTTTATGTATGGAGAACACCAAAAAAAGTCTACGATCCGTCCTGCCTACTTCCAGTCAAGCACGAGGGAGGTTCCGTTATGATTTCGGCGATGAATATCTCGACGTCCTCGACAAAGACAACTATGACTAGTATATTGCTGCCAGGCACTGCCATATTCCAAGACGATAATGCGCCCATACACACAACGAAAAAGGTTAAGGTGTGGTCTGAAGAACATCAAAATGTCACCAAACATATTCTCTGACCAGCACAATTGCCAGACCTCAATGTCATTGAACTGTTATGGGGAGTTTTAGAGCAGAGAGTGGGGAGTAGATTTCCACCTCCAAGATCGTTGCGGCAATTGACTGATGTTTTGCTACAAGAGTGGGAGGACATTGCGTTGGAAACTATTCAGACACTCTACAAAACGAATTGCAGATGTTCTCAAAGCAAATAGTGATCCAACTCCTTATTAACAATAAATATTGTGTTAATACAGGTGTTCGTCTTATTTTGTCCAACCCACATATATATATATATATATATATGGTCCCGGGTTCGAATCCTGGCATGGGCTTGGATGTTTGTGTCGTCATGGTCGAGAAGACCGGGATAAAGACTGTAGGAGGATCGATACGCTGACCACGTGTCACTCCAAATTCGGAATGTCATGCAAGATGACAGTCCACAGTCGACTCGGTAGGCCCAGGCCCTCAATGCGCTGTAGAGTCATGGAGAACGAAAAAATAACAAAAACATATATATACTTATATATTAGAGCTGAGATTCAAGACTTTAATACTTGTTAAATTAGGGTTTTAAATACATTAACTTCAGTCTCTACATTTAATGAATTCTACGAAATATATATTAATTATAATATGTAGTCTTTAAAATAAAAAAGTTGTAACGACATGCATTGAAGTTCAAAGAGTAGCGGAGCATAGAACTTCAGTGGATGACGCGCGGAGTGACAGTTCTTTGCCGCAACAATGAATCTAAGTTTTTTGGTGTAGTCTCGGTTTAAATACGTGTAACTTTGTACAAACATGATATATAGTTAGATAAAACGTTGTAGATGTTATATTATATTATTGCGGGTTATAAATCACATAGCAATAAGTTATTAATGTCATATAAAACTCATTACTTTCTGATTAAAATATTTTTAATATCAAAATTTTATTTTAATTTAATGAGAATAATTTTGGAAAATAATGAAGCCTTCAAATTCAATAACTTGCAAAATTAATTACCTTCTCATTCTTTTACAAGGTGAAGATTCGAAGTTTTTTTTTCAGTTCAAGCTCTTATTTAATTGAGTTTCTATTGTTCGAGCCTTAGAGTATTGGAAGAAATAACTGTCTTGACACCTTCATTATCGAAATTTCGTGACGATTTTCTTTTCCAATAAATCAGTCTTAACTCAAACCTGCGTAACTTCACTTGAAATGAGTTTTAATACATTTCTGCAGTTTAATGATGATAAGATCTGATAAATTCATGGAAAATTGTTACCAAAATGTGGAGATCATAAATCACTTTAATCCTATCCTCGATTTTTCGTGCTATTTGAAGACTTCACCGCTACTGTTTTCAACAGGAATTAACTCGTTACTACAGTTTCACTCAAAAACACAAGGAAACTTTTTCATGTGACATGAAATGTCAATCAATAATATTATTTTCTAATTATCAGATTACTGCAAAAGTGCTTGAAGACAAAAGCCGGATCATTCTTTTTAACCTGACACAGCGGTTTCCGGACATATATTCGGACCCCTTAATGTTGTGAATAAACATATGAGATGTGTATAAATGGAAAAAGAAAACTTACTATTGCCCTCAATTCTTGCGTTACCGTTGCGAGTGTATTCCGTCTCTTCACACACAAATTAAGGAAACCTCTGTTGCTCTATACATATTAAATCTATTCGTCTGTCAATCTCGGTATATCATCGACGAGTTGTGAGAGTTAACTGAAAGACAAAGTGTTCCTCTTGTCTGCGACACCAGTGATTACGGTGAGCAGAAAAATACTTTTCCTGTGAGCCGGAGGAATTTAAGTGCCCTAACAAACATTTACAAGTATCATAGTTTTATTAAAACATTTAAAATCTTTTAAAAGTATATATATACTTTTTAAAAGTATATTTATTTTGAAACACGTGGCATTAATTTAAAACTAAATGAACCAATTGTTGCATAAACGTTCCAGTTCCACTCATATTTCAAATGGACTAATTGACTGTAATCTTTCATTTGTCAGTGAGAAAATTAGGCCATTCATGTTAATGTCTTTAAAAAAATTAAAAAATATATTTCAAGATTTTGGGTAAAGTTCGCTCAGTGCTCGCCAGAGCGCCCTTTTGGTCTCGACAGTCGACTATTGATTTTGCGCCATGTTTCACTGATGCTGGGCGCTGGACCACAATAAACACACTTCTCAACAGGTACAAGATGCGATACTGGATCACAGGGCCTATGATCGGATAAATAAGTAACGTGAATAGATCGCCAGTAATCATTTTCACGTGGCGACGTCATGGAACGAAGAATCCACCAACTTTTAATATTCTCCCTTCTGTTCAACGCAGCTTATGGTAAGTTGTATTACGTTTAATATTTTATGATAACTAACATCTAGAATTGTGCTCCTAATCGTAAATGTGATATTCGATATCCATTAATTCATAAATGTACCTTAATTTATGCCTTATTATTATTTTACATGTGCACTAAACATTTTGGAAATAAGTAATGTTTTCTTCAACACGCATTTTAGTCAGAATTACTTCAGACCTACCTCTGTGAGTTTAGCTGGACGTATTACGAAACCTAAAAGGGAATGGAATGATTATTCTCTAGAGAGCCTGAAGAGTAATTTACTTAATTGCTCTATGTATGAGTTGTACTTAAGGTGCTGTTATTTGGTTTATTTATACTCTCATTCATCAGTTGGTTTTGTACTCAACTTACGAAATTTAAATGAATTTTGTAATCATTTCGTACGAGACACGAAACTTTTCCATAATTTACAAGTATCCTACTATCATTCATTGGTTCAAATATTCTTTAAAATGCATGCTATTGTATAAGATAGTATATATATATAATTATTATGCAATACGATATACTTGTTTAAATAAAATATTGTTTATGACACTTTTCCCTTTATGTTCATTCTATTTGTTGGTATAATAGAAAATGAATAGTTGTTTAGTATTCTCCGGCCCGCACTTCCACCGAAGACCTGGTCTGGAATCTACCACAATAATTAAAAAAATTCGAACGTACCGTGATCAAAAATTTTCGAATCTCAAAAGATGCGTCCTGTATCATTAACGCAATATTATAAAAGTGATAAAAATACTAAAGATTATCTTATTTTGACGTATTCTAAACGTGTGTTAAAATTAAAATAATACTTTAAAAATATAACCTCATCTTATCTCGCTAATACGTTAAAAATAAGAAACTAGTGCATCATGGTTGAATTTTAAATAAGAAAATTGATTTAAAATACCTCAATGTCAATTAATCCAATATCATATTCTATTTTATGATATCCGTTATAAATTGCACTCAAAAATTACTATTCAAATTTATAATGGCATCTTCTTTGAACCCAAAATTATGAAGTAACAACAAATATTTAAATACTGATTAGATTTATGAGCACAGTGACACAATATAAAAGCTGTAAATTGATGTAAGTTGTTAACATTCAGTTATTAACGAATTAATGTACAGTTTTTACTATATAATAATCTAAAACCGAGAAAATAACCTGTATTGTAAGTAGCTTTTACTTCCTAACGGTCTTTTAAAACACTTAGGATTATTTAACACTGAAACCGAACCACAAAATTGATTCATTTTTAGTATATTACCAAGTAATTTACGTTATATTGATTGAAATTAATCACGTAGGCATCTAGTTCATAAAGATGGCCATCTGCCATAGAAATATATTATTAATAAATTAATATAATAACAAAAATTAACGACTTGAATACTATATTTTTTAATATAAAAGTACTAACATTGTAGTAATATTGTATTTTAACTGTATGCTTAATAAATGATCGGATAGCTTAGTGTTTGTGTAATCATTGATTTAAATCACAAAATTGTCCCAACTTTATAAGCAGTGTAATAATTGTAGGTATTTGGTAGAAAAATATATCACACTTTTTATAATAATTAAATGAAAATTCATCTTGTTTGCTTCGATTTACAATAATCTATATTGGTCTTTTATAGTGAAAGGTAAATAACTGGCCATAAACGCAAATTTTAGGTAAACCTTAATATCGAGCCTGATCTTTAAATTGAAAATTAAATTGCTTGTTAATTTTCATTCTCTAAATAATTCAAAATGATAAAAAAATTTAACAAAGAAAATTGAGATTTAACACTTATACTTTAAAAAAATTATATTTCTTCTTCATTGATTCTACTACTTTCATACGTATTTGTTGCATCAACTTCTAAGTTAATTTCAATTCACTGAACTATTATTTTGTGTAGTTTATGCATATTGTAAAATATTAATATATTTACCACTTGAAGTGTTATTAGGATAATTGATGAACATGCTCAAAGTACCGGAGGCCCATTGCATGTTGCTTTCAGGAATGAGCAATCAGTTGTTTTATTTTCCTTTTTAAAGGCGTGCTGATTAATTTTTTACGATTGTACAGAAATGTGGAATAGTATTTAATTAGTAACTTATTGCTGTATTTTACCATTTCTCAAGATAAACGAATTTTTCCTTTACCTGATCTTACGGTTAAATTTTTAACAATTTTGAAAGGCGTTATTAAATAAGGTCGCAAGATTGAAGATATGAATTAAAAACTTTTTTAAGAGAACTAACAGAAAAAAATAACAATAATACAATACAAACCAATAAATGTCGCCTTCAATTATAGAAGTATTCTTCTAAATCTTACCTCTAAAATAAATTACTTTCATGACTTATTCAATTATACGAAAGAAACATTTACGCACGAGTTTTACTTTCTAAATAGTGAATTATCAATTTTTCTTACAAAAATGTTCTGTGCACCACACTCAACATCTTGTTACGTGTTCACACTTTTCGTGTAACTTACTGATTGACATACATACGACAAATACCTCATATTAGTAAAAGCAAAATAAGTTCTCTGCCAGTATATTGCAATTGGAACAAAATTATTTTTTCCGTCTTCCCAAAACCGTGTATTCGTTTCAAATATTCTGTGTTTTGTAGTATGGACTGTGAAATATGCTCAAAAACACTAACCTCCTCAGTTCATTAAATTAACATTTTTCCTGCTATCAGTCTCCAAGATTTTTTTTTCAAATCGGTTACTGTATACTAATAAATAAAAGGATTACAAATATAACTTTATTAAATTTTGTATTATAATCTAATCAGTTATTAGTTTAAAACATCAATACTGAATTTATATATTATCAAGAAGCTTTCAGTTGTAAAAAAGTATATTTCTTTTAAAAACAAAACACAAGTGTACAAAATACTATATATTTAATATGTCAACATTTAAAACTTTTTAACGTAATGACCGCCATTTTAATAGATTTACATATAATCTTTCTATCAGGTCTTAACGTGGATCGTATATTTTCTCTCCAAGGATCGGTTCCAATAATTTTGCGTGTCCTACGCAAGATCAAGTAGGACTAAACTACTACGTATCTATGGTCCAGGTGAAGTGGATTCTTCTGTCTCTCACGTTAGATAATTGTTAAAATTATCTTAAATTCACAAATTCAAGGGTTTTCTCTGCGTCTTTTTTAGATGGAACACCGGGTAGGATCCTTAAACTATAGCTCTGGGGCGCCCTAGTCAACCCTTAGCTACATCCTCCTCTTTTCAATTCCCTTCCTATGCTATTAAAGGGGAATTGCCAGTTTCAGAACCACCCCCATATAACCTGTTATCCCCCCTAAAATAATTTATGTTTATTCTGCGTTAATAAAATATTGATACGTGTACGAACTAATGCGTACGTCAATATGACATTATAAACTTCTAAATTCCATCAGTAACAATATTTAACTAATGGTCGTTTTGATAAATCTTTTTAATTTTTCAGATATTATATAACTAGAATTTTGTGAAATTGTAAATGTTTCGGTTTGATAAAATATCGAGTCTTCTTAAAGGAATGTAAAGCTAGTTTGACTGATTATGAAATAGATTATGTTATAGACTTTCTCCTGTACGAAAGGGTGCACTTCATATGAATTTAGACTCCACGTATTTTTTTTAGTAAAGCTCAGAGACAAAATTGAAGATGTATGTAATGTTTTTGGTGGCCGTTTTTATTTTTAAAAGGAAATTTTGTTTGTATTTGACAAATTAATATGGGATGTTTGTTTTGAAAATGTTTTTATTTAATTTTGTTTCTCTGTATAGATTAATATGGCATATTAAGCAACGATGTTAATAAATTTTATTCATTAATGAATTTATGAAGAGATTTAAAACATAATATTATCCTATTACAATATATTATAAATTTGTTTGTACATCATTTCGGTCGAAAGTACCTTGACTTAACTTACTAATTTTATATAAAAATTTAGGATAGTGTTTTAAATTATAACTAAGATTCATTAAAAACCGGTTGTATTATAATACAACAATCTTTTTTTTTGGGTTAACAGGCTACATGAGGGTGATCCTGAAACAGGCAACTCCCCTTTAATAGCATAGGAAGGGAATTGAAAAGGGGGGATGCGGAAGGTAGAGCAAGGTAGCCAAGGGTTAACTAGGGCCCCCGGGCTATGGTTTAAGGATCCTACCCGGTGTTTCACCTAAAGAGATGCAGGGAAAACCCTAGAAAACCTGCATCAAGTAGGTCGGGCATTGGGTACTATTCTCACGCTCTTCCGAATGACGGGAGACGAGTCTGCTGTGGGGACGCAGCATTCCCTTCTCCATGTCTCCACCAGGAGGCAGTTGTCCGACTGATCCAATGGGATCAGCGGACAGCTCTTGCCATATGCCCAAGGTCTTTGACCCCGGTACATATACCACATGAGGGTGATCCTGAAATGAATCTATACTAAGGTATCGTTATTTCTTTTAACTGCGGGTTATTTATAACATGTGAAAATATGCTGAAATTCAGCGATTAAAGCTAAATATGAGTTAATGCGTCATGCTTGTATTTAATAGTATTTATTAGTCTAATTTGGTAATGAAAACTTGTTAATTCTTTTAAAATACATATCTTATTCCTTAATAAATCCATACCTGCTCTCATGTTGCCCATAATTTTTTGCTAGACTTTTACTTTCTGTATAGTTTGTATAATATTAATGCTAATGCTGTTTAAAATGCACTTTTTAAACACCACTTAGTTTCTAAACTTAGAGTTAACTATATGTAGTATAAATAAATAAAGTGAACACAAAGTAACGTATCTATGAAACTCCGGATGAAATTATTGAAGAAATATTGTCCACATTTCGTCATGATCTGTCACTTGGGTCATGAAGTGGCGGCGGGCCGGACGGGGAGAGGTTTGTTATTCGGCGTTTTATGTTAAGGTACGGCATCCTCTTACGAAGCTAATCCGGACGCTAAACGGCTCTACGATGACCTCCTCAGCAACTACAACAGACTCATCAGACCCGTCATCAACAACACTGAGACTCTCACGGTGTGGCTGGGACTCAAACTATCGCAGCTCATCGAGGTGGTGAGTAGTCATAGCTTTTCTTACCATCACTTCATGTTTCTCAGGGATGATATCAACGATTAATCGGTGTTTTGCTGACCTAGTTCATAAATGACGTCGCAGAGAGATGATTACAGTGGTGATCGTTTAACATGATATCACTACGCATTGAGCTTGTAAATGATATAAGGGTTTTTATTTACGTTATTTAAAGAAATAACTTGCGCTCAAGAAATAATGTAATAATTTTATTTATAAAAAACAAATACTTAAATGAGTCCTGCGCGCTATTACAAACAAATAAATTAATTGAAGGGGTCGTTTTTTAAATATCAAGTTATTTACTAATGTGCTAACCACGTTCATCAGAGATTTCGTTCTCTTGTTGAACCTGCTTTATGTTCATTCGAGTCTTGATGCAGATTACTAGGTGACCGGAACTTCCTTCTTCCTTCGGGTTGAATTGTAGATTTTTCCTCAGCCAGCGGAAAGTGTGATGAACCTGGTACTGCTGGTGATTCAGCTCACTTTCAACTCTTGTTCCACTCTCCAGCTTTCTCCTCCCTTCCAACCTGTCTTATTAACGTCTAGTACCATTCTGAATATTTTTCGGCTTTTCTCCTCCCAGCTAAACTCGTATATACATTCTCCAGGGGAAACGCTATCCCACGTGATGTTTGTTCCGCCAATCCTAGTGAGATCTTCGTCCAGAGCGGGAAATTTTCCATGACATAGGGAACTGCGTCCTTCAGAAATTTTTGAGGGTGATTGATCCTTCAGTAAAAAGGCTTAACACTACAAATCCGCAGGCAGGTATGTCTCCCGCCCGGCAGCCTGGCGCCGGGAAATGCCACTTCTACCTGTCTGTCGCCAGTTAGAATGTTCTTGCTGAATTTTTAAATGCTTTAAATTTCTAAAAGTTTGAACACAATTCGATACGGGTCCTACTGCGCTACAAGCTATACAACCTTCAAGTTTGTTTTACTATATTTACGGCAGTAAATATGAAAATAAGTTACGAGATTGTTTTAAGATGTAATATATATATATATATATATATATATATATCAATAAGTTGACAACAAAGGCTCCTGTTAATAAAATCTCGCTACGGCATTCTCAAATGCATATAAATTTCTGATTATACGTTATATAAGTAAACGTCAGGATGCCATTAACACTCCTAGTAAAGATGGAAAAATATACATTAGATCACAACCGTTCACACACTTTTAATTGGTCGCCACAAACAATGTCATTGAAGTGATGTACTACATTCATTACTTTACTTTCGATATATTTTATACTGAAATTTATTTTATGATTTTCAAACAAAACATTCGACGACTTTTGCGTATTTTAAATAAATAAACTAGATATGTGCATGGGTAATAATTTATATTACACAGGAAAATGGAAAATATTCAACATTAAATTCTTTGTCAGTACGTAATGTATCGGAGACCTTTAGTTTCTTAGGATGGGTACAGCCCCACATATGCCGATTAAACTGGCGGTATCTTAATTGAGACAATAATTGTCCTGAAAATATTCCCAGCACCTTAAAGGAGTTAAAAATAATACAGACATCCAAAGAGAGTTCAAAATTCACGCGGTACATTAAAAAAGTCCCTATATCTGATTTGTGCTAAAAAAATCCTTGTACCTCAGGGGAACCCAACAGAAACCCGATACATTAACGGAGACAAAATTATTCAATATATTATGGAAAGGAAGAATAATCCCAATAAAAAAGGGAGTCACGTAGATTCATGGTACCATAATGGGGTGAAAAATGTTTCTGTCTGCTTGTGTTAAATTATGGTCCCAAAATGTAATTGAAAAAACTTATAGCCCTCTTCGAAAACGTTTTGAATTTCGATAACATTTTAAGCAACTTTTACGCAACCCATTGAAACTTTTCACAATTTTTCAAGTAATGGGCCTGAAAGAGGTCTTAAATCTTCTAAATATCGACAGAAAATTTCTCTGAGGTGAGAACTACAACGAATCAAAATTCCAGATGAACAAAGATGCATCCATTTTTATATATATAGTTAATACAAACAGATTAAGTTACCAAAAGTAAGGGACAATGCCTTCCCAAATGAAACTGTACAGCGAGGTGGCCACTTTATCTTTTGTTATTCTTTTCTAGCATTGATTTAGTTGCGTCGCAACGTTTTGAAATAACTTTACGCTAAAGTTTTCACATTATTTAAGCACATATTAAAACATATTCATATCGCTTCAGTGAGTCTTTATACATTTGGTGAGGAGAGAACATTATGGAAGACACTATCTAAAAGAAGTGATAGACTAATAGGTCACATTTTTAGGAATGATTGATGCGTTACTTTAGAATTAGAGGGTAGTTTGTAAGTTAGGACTAGGAGAGGAAGGCCAAGACTGGAATATTTTGGTCAAACTAGGCTGAAATACTTACTGGACTGACTACCACAATAACGACAGCTAAAACAATCTAAATGTTGCTCCCATATTGATGAAAGCCCTACGTTTTTCCGATGATATTGTAGTATTAGGGCAGTCAGAAGAAGACTTCGAAACCATAATAAATGGCATGAACGGGGTCCTGGAGAAAGAGTTAAATAGGAGTATTAATAGAGGGAAACCGAAGGTAATGGAGTGTAGTTTGGGAAACAATAGAATAACAAAGGCTGTTAGATTGGGAAGGGATATTTTGACTGAAGTTAACGAATTCTTTTACTTAGGCAGCATAATAACTAGGGATGGTATAGTAGACAAAGAGTGGGATAGCACAGGCAAGGAAGGGTTTCCCGAAAAAGAGGGGTTTACTTACGGGCAAGTGTGAATAATAGGAAATCGGTGCTGAAAATATTCGTATGGCGCGTGGTGTTATATTGGCACGAAACGTGGACGGTAGTAATTGCAGAAAAGAATGGAAACTTTCCAAGTGTGTTGCTATATGAGAATGCTGAAAATCAGATTGGTAGATAGAGTAAGTAACCAGGAATTTCTAAAAAAAAAATAGGTGAAGGGAGAACAATTTGTAGGACACACAAACATACATACAACAACATATCAAGGCATACACACGTCCACGTTCTAATACATAAATACTAAATGGACGGTAGGAGTTGCAGAAAGAAAAGAATAGAACACTTTGAAATGTGGTGCTTTGGGAAAATGCAGAAAATCAAATGGGTGGATGGTATCACTAACAAGGAAGTTCTAAGCAGAATACGGGAAGAGCGAACAATATGAAGGACGTTGACCAAGAGAAGGGATAGACTAATAGGCCATGTTTTAAGATATAATGTAAAATTATCATTAGATGGGCGTGTGTGGGGTAAGAACAGAAGAGGGAGGCCAAGGATGGAATAAGCTAAACAGATTAGGGAGGAAATGAAAGGGCTTGCGCAAGATAGGTTAGCATGGAGGGTTGCATCAAACCAGTCTTAGGACTGAATACCACAACAACATTGTTTTAAATACCTTAATCTAAACATATGAAACGTGTTGTTTACTATAACAGATCTACAAAATACCTCATTTATTTCTATCTGATTTCATCGTTCATTAACAGTAAAATGAAAGGACGTTACATACTTTTCCGTTAATTATATCCATTATACTATAGATATTAGTAAAAATTTCGCTGTATATAACAATTCACAGGCGGAGAAAACACTCTCTTTCTTTTAAAGCTCAGACAGTTCTTTAAAAATAATAACACAAAAAGTATTTGCAGAATAAAAATTAATTTATCACCAAATTGAAAATGAGCCAGGAGTGGCGAATGCTGCCTACATTTAGCTAAGATCAGGAGAGTGAATTGGGTAACCAGAGATTAGCGTTCTTTTTCACTGAATCACCAAGCACTCCGATAAGAAAGATAACTAGGTTAACGACAGAATCGCTCAACCCTATATCGCAGGTTTTGGAAGTTTTTTAAATAAAAATTCTTTAACACAAAAATGAATACATCAGCCATTATTCTGAGCTAGTGTGAAATAAAATTCTGATTGAAGCGATGGTTGTACCATAATATTTACATCATAATAAATAAATCTACCATTTGTCAAAATAATCTTATGAAGTAACTAAAAAATGGTAGTATGGATTTCGATTTTTGTACATCTAGAAGAATTTAGATGTGTGTAAAAATTGTGAGTTAATTCAATTTTCTAGAATTTTTGGTAATTCTCGTTTAAATATTTTTTAAATTTACTTTGAACCTTTATAACTTGCCAAATCCATTGGATACCTTAAGAAATTGTATATTAAGGATGAAACGTTCTGTAATTGTGTCTACTTTTACTACATTTTTTTGCTGAATTGTGGCCGTTTTAATTATTATAGAATTGAAATATTTCAGATAATTAATATTATCAAAATAAATATTGGGCTTAAGCAATTTATTTAATTTTCTTAATATTTGTGTTTTATTTTCTAGGCAAAAGAATCAATTTATTACTATTAATTTCATACGTATATTTTTCGTTTTAACTGGAAATTGATTTTGAAAGCTTTTTCCCTCTTCACAGAACTTGAAGAATCAAGTCATGACGACCAACGTGTGGGTAGAACAGGTGAGCTGTGATATTTGAAATTTCTTCATTTTTCCATATTTGTGGTATGAACACGACGTAGTGGATCTGTTTTAGGTACACGTCACATGAATCATACATAAGTTTGATTTTATCAGCGAACTGAAGAAGCTAGTGTTGAATTTTAACAAAAAGAATAATATCGATAGTAGCGAAAGAATAATTTTTAATTGGTGAACTGTGAAAGAACAGTCAACAAATAAATAAAGTGATTTTGTGGGTTGTGGTATATTTTTTGTAATACACAACTTTTTATTTCAGAAATGGATCGATTACAAACTTCGCTGGGATCCCGAAGAATATGGAGGTGTTGAAATGCTCTACGTCCCCTCAGAACATATTTGGCTCCCAGATATTGTACTATACAACAAGTAAGTTCTTAATTTTTATGAGATATTCTAAGAAACGGACACCTTAGAGCCTTGAGTTATTTTTGACTAGATGTGTGCCCAGCGTTGTCCGTTTATTAAATTTATACTAGCCCAGTACAGTATTTGATTCTACAGTAATCTCTCAATCAGCACGTATGAAACCAACATTCATAACGACACATTTTTTTAACTCTCACAATTTCACGCATCCTACCCTATGTAAAGTGACGGAATTTTAATTTAATCATAACCGGTTTGATGACTGAAATAAGTACAGAAATTTAAATCTATTAAGTCTAAAAACTGGTACATTTAATTCTCCGGTACGTTAAAAGAAGTGAAAATATTCTGAGTGATTGCCTTTTCTCCCCTTTCTTACCCCACCACACATTCTGGCGCTGAAGTACAACTTCAGTTGCATGTTGAATGTCAGTATTGAACTCAGCGACTTCAGAAACCCCGGAATAGACACCTATCTAGGTTTAATTCATGAGATTGCCATGTCACACCCTACCCTCAAGTACAAACTAAGTTGCACGTTGAATGTCTTAATTAAACTTCCGTAAAACCAATCTTAAATCTTTTCGCGTTAGTTATATGTAACGTCCTATCATCCTATCATACCGAATGCAATTGAAATTATACGCACAAAAAACATCAGAAAAACACTATCAAACGAATAGAACCAGAAAACTCATTATTCGAATCAAACATCGAGCATTCTTTTATGTTTTAAAAGAATCAGTCCCTTTGACCTCTACTCGTAAAGGTGGATGGTGTCTTACCACCACACAGTGTTTGTTTTCGAGTCGCAAGTAACGTGCGTACAGAATTTGGTTCAAAACCCTTGGATTTAATAACAAGATTCAAGTAAAATAAAGAAAAAATTCCTCAGCGTCAACCTTTTAAATTGTAACTTAAGTTTGAAAGATTTTCGAAGGAATGCTTTTCACAATGTCTTGTGTTCTTAAAGTCGTATCAATCACTAAATATCGCTTTATAACAGATTACAAGTTATAAATAAATAAATCAAAAAGAAATTACTCCACCCGTTTAAGATTGTATGTGGAACTGGGCTGAAATGTAGCTTAATTTATAATAAAGAATAGCCGGAAATACCTAGTTATGTTTCCTTATATTTTCACAGCCGTGTAAAATAGCCATGGAAAATTATGCAACGTCATTCTGCTTATGTAAATTTTAAGAGTACCTGAAGACGATGGCAAAGATAGCCTTCGAAACGTCGTATCTTATAAATGACATAACCCGGGTGAAATTCAGTCTATCCACCGGGAAAGCCTACATTCTCTAATAAATTTTAAGAGTATTCCGTTAAGAGTGCATAGGCACTATAGAAATAATTTAGAAAAATAATTAATAAACAATTCAGTAATAACACCATTTTATTATTAGTTTTGATTTGAAGTTTAAAGACTGTAAATTATTGTTTTCCTTTATCTAAGATAAAAGTAAGAAAATTTACAACTAAAATTTTGTTTAGTAAAAAGGCTGTTCGTCTTCAAGGGCAAATGTCGGGATGTAGAACAGGATTAAATTTAGTACTACAGTTATGTGGTCATATATTTTGCTCCTGAATAAAAAATCGTAGACTTGACCAATCGTTTTACTTATTTTCTTTAACATCTTTACCTGGCATCAATTCAATCAACTCGTTCTACCCGTCTGCAACCCTTTGCAGCCATACAAATTTTCTCTTCTCTCTTTCTATTTTTATGTCCTTTCTTTAATCCTACTTTCTTTTTTACTTAAAGATAATGACACATCTTTATGAATATTTATTAATGTCCTTACCGTTATTTGTACCTAAATCCATAACACTTAAATTGTTAACAGCGCAGATGGCAACTATGAAGTGACTCTAATGACTAAGGCTACTCTGAAGTATACTGGAGAAGTATTCTGGAAACCACCTGCTATATACAAGTCTTCGTGTGAAATTAATGTGGAGTATTTTCCGTTTGACGAACAGAGTTGTACAATGAAATTTGGTTCTTGGACCTACAATGGGTTTCAGGTATGTCCAGTCTCACCTATGTTGGTTCTTGAAAAGCAATCTATTTTTTTTACTAGAATAATGATCATGATTTTTTAAAAGACGACAAATTAGTTTGTTCATCTCGCTATTTTACAATATTTGCGTCTTAACCAGTAAACCACTGGGTTGGGCTTTACTGGTGAATAAGTGCGATCTCTTATAGTCTAAATATGATACCTGCGTTTATCAAATAAAATTTCTCGTCAATTTATTTTCACACCTTTTACAGTTACAAAATATTTATATGTCTTACTGTTCCATAACCATAACGTATTTCTGAAAGCACGAAAATTGCATATTAAAAATCGAAAATAAGGCTGATATTGGAGACCAAGAAACAAATGAAATGCCATACATTTAAAGCACTTGTCAATTTTATTAGGTTTAGTTGAGTAATAATAACCAGAAGTGAGGTGGAAACTATATAGAAGAACCTAAGATCATTTTTATTCTAGTTTAACCAAATTTTAGACACAAGTACGAGGCAGTTTTGGAAAGTAAGTGTACTGTTATCATAATGAACTATGTTTTTTTTATTTTGAGATTTGGAATAATTGAGTGGTAAAGGTGGATCTCTTGACAGAGAGAACATCGCAGGAACACGGTAGTCCGAAACTTGTTGTAGTGTCCAGTTGCCTGATATACGTCGTTAAGAAATACCGTTCTGTGATCCGCTGCCTACTCGCGAAAGGAATAACATTTCCGAAAAAAATTTCTCAAATCAAAACGGTTTACGGCAAAGAACAAGTATGTTTAAGAATGATAATTTTCCACTTCTTTTTATCAGTCACGCAATAAAACCTTTTTCATTTTAGATTTCCAAATTTTATTCGGAGCTTTCGGCAATTGCCATAATCATCTATAAAATACAAATTTTGAAACATTAAAATTTTTAAATTTTTTAAAAATATGAAACATTGTTTAGTTGATTTTATTGTACATACCTTCCTATAATTTGAAGCAAAATTTCTAAATTTCTTCATGGAATAGTATGCGATTCCAGGCTGTTCTAGAAGTTCTTGCTCATGTGCTGACCGTGCAAAACCGGCAACACACTTCCATGAATTGTTGAAAATTTACATTGAAAAACTTTCAATGATTATTTTAAAATTTAGCCACGTCCAAATAGATTTCATTGTAAGCTGATTACAGAAATTCAATGGTTTAGTTTTAAGTATCAAAAAATTGTGTCACAATTTGTACTGTACTTCTTATTATTCAAAGAAATTTCCAGTCATTCAAAAATTCACCTTTTGCCATGTATAGTATTATTCAATTCAAATACTCCATATCTATTTTAAATTACTGTTTCATTGTTGGCCATATAAATCTTCCTCCTCTTCTTTGGTCACTTTTTGTAGGCCATGTTCATCTTTCTAAGCCAGTCCCTCAAGTTCATAAATTTCATCTTCTCTAAATAACAATTTCTTTAAATCTTGCGATCATTCAAAAATTGTTTGTATGCAAACTACTTTTATTTGACACATACACTGTGGTTACTAATATTTAACATTTTATATGGATTCATCCAAAAATTAACAATACATGTAATTGAGAATCTGACATTGGCTTTAAATAAATTAAATAATTTACTTTTAGAAATCAAAACTAATTTATATTTCAGGATTTTTAAATGTGCACTAAAATACTCATAATCTGATTGAGCTGTACTTTACAAAAAGTAATATTAATTTAAAGAAATTCTTATATTTTAATATATCATTAATAAGTAGGCATGCAATTATAATTTAAATCTACAGTGTAGCTGTGAAAAGACATTTAAAAAGTTATATTGAATGATAATTATTTTGAATATTCCTCTATTTGAAACTAAATACTTTCTAATTGTAATTAATTAATGATTGGTTACAATCTGTTAAGAAAAAAAAAGTTAAAGTAAGCAGGAGAAAAATTATAATCATACATTGATAATACCACAGGACTGTCAAAAACACAATTACCATTATCTGCTCTGTCCAAAGCAAAATTTTGACAAGTGATTGACACAGGCTCATCTATTATCTGTTTATATCTATCTTTGCAAAAAAATGTTTCAAAATCAGTAGAATAGGAGGCTATTAACATAAAAATATAAATATGCATAATCACAAAGTATTAAATAATCTTTCACGGCTACCAAGATATGGAATTTACAACCTATCTTAAAAATTGTTATACAGAGAGTTTTATCAGTACTGTAAGACATGCTGGAAGAAAGGTCATAAAATTAAGTTGTAAATTAATGTGTAATATGGTCGGTATTAAATAAGATAGTAGAAAATATGACAATTATTTATTTAAAAAATTAAAACATTCTTTATATATATTTCTGCATATGTTGTTGCTTTCATCAGATGTAAACTATAAGTAAAATTAATAAGAAATTCTGAAAAGGATGTGGTATAATGAAGTTTATTTCACTTATTTATTAGCCTCTTGTTTGGTCATGTAATTGTAATATTTAACAAACTGTTATTTTAATGTTTGGTGTTGGTGGAATCATTGATGTTTGTTAGGAATGTTATAATAAAAAGTACAGCATGTTCATAAATAACTATAGAATTTCAAATGGATATAAAAAGAACTATATTAAATTGAATCTATGAAGTATTTTAATGTAATAATCAAGTTGCAGTGATTGTTAACACATCAAAGAAAATATATTTTGATGATACAATTATCTTTCATAAATTGTGGAGGGAAAGTTATATTTGAAGGATAGAAGAAGTTGTACTTGGTGCCACATAATTTGTATTAAAGACTGTTGTTGGTAGTGTTAGGCAAAATTTTTAATTTGTATGGGTATAGGAGAGAAGAATTTATAGAAGAATCTTCTATCTTAGAAAGTATAACTTTCCAGTCTTTAAATTTTTAAGAATTCATGTACTCTATATTATATTATTTACTATTAATTTATCAGAATACTTGACTTGTCCTATTCTTGTACCTCAAGATAATTGGATTAAATAAAATACAATGAAAACTTGAAAGTTCAAAGGAAGGTTTCAGTTGAGACCATTTAGAAATATAGACAGGAAGTCTGGTGATAATGTCACATTGTTAAGTGCAAGTGAAAAAAGAATGCATAATAAGTTTTTTAAATTGTAGAATAAAAATTTAATTCCAATCAAATAAATGACTTCTGACAAAAACTGATTTTGTGACTCTTGCGCAGTATTCAAAAGATACTGATTTTGTATTGATTTTACTGCATAGCATAAAGAAATTAGGAAGATATGTAAAGAAATGGATTACAAGTTAGTCACTATTATAAATTATTGGACTTTTGAAATTCTCGTTCTTGATAATATTCTCCTGAAACTCTTGATGACTTGCACATAGTCATTGATTTCTTAATGTATGTTTCTAACTACTTGGAAATGGTATGAACTACCATCAGGTATACTTTCCCTTTTAGTAGTATTAATATTATTTGTATGGCTCAACAAAATCAACATGTAATATGAACCAAGCATTTATTGTTTCTCATGAATCTTTATTTGTAGGTTTTAGTGCCTGATTAATATATTTATTCTATCTTCCATAAGTCATACTCCTAGTTCACCAATAAGGACCTCAAAAACTTTATTTCCTTGCATTTAATTTCACATTTGTCCTTTTTAATTATTAATCCTACAAATTTGTCAAACACTTTTCTTAGATTGTACTCATGTTCCTCTTCATTTCTTCCAAATATCATGATGTCATCTAAGTATGCTTTGATTCCTGATATTGAAGCCAGTAAAATATCCATAATTTGGAAAATTCTAGGACAAACCAAAACTACAAATGATAATTTCCTGACTTTGAAGAGTCCTTCTTGTGTAATATTGTTAAGTATTTTTGCAGTTTCATCAGCTACACTAATGAAATATACCACATTGACATTCTTCACTATCAACAGATGTGAGAATAGTGGTTGCTGTCCAAACTGTTCTTGGACCACTAGACTGTACAATACAAAACAGATCCATTCCTGTTCTATATCATGACCGTTACATCATATCTGATGACTCCACATTGTCTGGTACTTTAGCAAGGAGAAGGATTCATTGTTGAATTACAATCTCACCTGAATCCTTATCTTGCCACCCTATCAGTGCAAATGCTTTGGGGAAACTCCTGATAGAATTCAGTTATGAACTCGCAAAGACTGAGGAGAAGACAGGTTCCCCGGAAAAGCCGCTCTTGGACCTGTGTCTTCTCTCATATCAAAGCAACTGGGTGGACACCATTGTGGAGAAGATTTTGCTTTTCTAAAACATTGGAGTTGCATTCTCCTCTTTTGGCATAATATATTGGTGACAAACGTTAATTGCAAATTACTCAGTTTTGAGTAAGCAGTTGATAATTCTTTATGAAGGGTACATTACATCTCCCAATGACCCACCACTCACTTTTTATTTTCTTCCTTCACTTTGTTTGTCTTGAAGTAAAATCCCAACTTTTCTTGATAACTACTCCAAAACTAATATCCAAAGGTTTTCATGTCCTGTATTTGGCACTTGATTCTGTATTTGGATTTCATTGGAAGAGCCTTAGTTTGCCATGTTGGAGTATTTTAAGGTTTCAAATAACACATAATTTTTTAAATATTATTGCTACCATATTCAATGTACAACTAATCCTTGTCATCAGTTTGTAGTACTCTTAAAGGAAACCCTTTATTAATGAGTGTAGTTATTAAGGCTAATAACAAAAGTTGCGGACATGTTATTTTACAGTTCACACTATACTGACCACATAAATTTATATAATATATATAATAACACTAAATCTTTATAATTCATACCAAATACAACTGTATAATTAAATTAAGCTGTTTTACATATCAATGGGCATATGAACTGATATCCAATATAGGATAACACAATTACATAATCTTAGGAAAATTCAATATGCTATAATTAATTTTACTCCTTCTCAGGAACTCCAAGAGGTCAAAATTGGGCAGTATTTTAAAATGCAATTACTCTTACTAAGACTACTAGAAATAACTTATTTAATTAGGTTATAGATTTATAGTCTGATAGTTATTATCATGATAATTCTGAATGGAATACTCAAATTTTTCATTTTAGGATATTTCAACTTCACTAATAATCCAGGAATGTCTAACAAGATAGCAGTTAAAACAATTTTGTACAATATTAAAAATATCTGCTTTTACAAGATACCTTCATCAAATCATTTTTACAAACATCTCTTGTAAATAAATGTGTTAATTTGAGTTATAAATTTCATCAGAATTGTACTTTGAAAAGTTTTATATCATTATAATAATGTGCAAGGAATTTATGTTTGTAATTAGTTAATACTTAACTGAATTCATATGTTTGACATCATATGTTGTTAAAGATATGCTTTGATTATAAGTTCCATTCTTTATTTTAGGTTGATTTGAAACATATGCAACAAGTTACAGGAAGTAACTTGGTTAGTGTTGGTATTGACCTTACAGAATTCTACCTCTCTGTTGAGTGGGATATATTGGATGTTCCAGCTCGTCGAAATGAAGAATATTATCCTTGCTGTAGAGAACCTTATTCAGGTGACTAACAATTTACTTTGTCAATACTTTTTCTATTCCAAAGTAAATACTAAATTATGAACAATACTATTTTATGTACGAGTTTATTGACCTACAATATATCCTGAACTGAAAACAATATATTTCCTAGCAACAACATTTTCAGAATTGCTTTTACACTACCAAATTTTCTCAACCGACAATATCGGGGAAGTTGTCCACTATGTATCATGTAGGTGCATGAGTAGCTAAATCTTCTCAATTATAGGCCTACTAGGCTAGCAGAAACATTGCATGGTTCTTATTTTATCATTAATTTTTGTCTATATTTTGACTGTATCTTTTTGAAATGTGTACACTCGAAACACAGAAGTTTATATTTTAAGTTTCTATTAATTAATGATTACATAGGATTCTGAAGTAGGGAAATTATTAGTTTATTCAGTTTTGTAAGCAAATATTTTTCCTAAATGTAAATATCAGGTAATTTTGTCTATGTATTTTAATTTACATTGATCAAATAATAATACTTCCGCAGAACTCTTGTTAGTGATCTCATCGATGTTAACTAGAATGATGTTTACCTTATATTCAACATTTAATCAACTTTATATAATGTAATATAACTGAAGATAGCAATTTACTTGCTCAGTAATTAATTAATTATATAGACTGGATATTTTCCACTAATGAAAAGTAAATATGAAGGTAAAAGCAATCTTCATTGACATTTATTACACTTTTTTGCTAAAAGTAATGCTAATTAATTATAGGACCTGTAATGGAGCAGGGTTGTTCGTTTTATGTATATATTACTTCATCATTTTTAAATCAAGTCTTGGCATGGGATATTATGTGTTTCAGATATAACGTTCAATTTGACCATGAGACGGAAGACTCTATTCTATACTGTGAACTTGATAATCCCCTGCGTCGGCATCACTTTCTTGACAGTTCTCGTTTTCTACCTACCTTCCGACTCTGGAGAGAAAGTCACGCTTTGCATTTCAATTCTACTGTCACTGACTGTGTTCTTTTTACTACTGGCCGAAATTATTCCGCCTACGTCCTTGGCGGTTCCGTTATTAGGGAAGTATCTACTCTTCACGATGATACTGGTAACGCTATCCATATCCGTCACGGTGTTCGTCCTCAACGTACATTTCCGGTAAGTTAAAATTATTATTCGTTATACAAGAACTTTAATAATATTATAAGTATATATTGTTAAAAAAAGTGTTGAATATTTCAAGAGGTGGTAGTAATCATCAAAAGAAGAAAAAAAAGTTGAATAATCATGATTCCGGAAAAGCATACTTCCTGAGATCTGCAGACATGTTTATAGTGGCTGAAGACGTTTGGTTGAAATTATCTCATAAGGATACAGGTTCTTTAGCACCCTACAAGGTGAACCGTGGAACCTCAGATGGAGGAGCATGTGCTAGATTTATTGGACGAAAGACCTGGCGATTGGCAGCAGCAAAAAGCTTAGGTCATCCTCTTGTCTGAGTGGTACTACGTGAACAATTGCTGTTTCCATACCATCTCCAGCGCGTCAAGGCACTAAGGCCAGAAGACCATCATAGCAGATTACAATTCTTTCAGTGGCTCTTGCAGAAGTGTGCTGCAGATCCACTATTTTCGTCAAAGATTTTATTTACCAACTAGTCATGAGTGGGCTGATGAAAAGCGATTGCGCTTGCATGGGATCAACATCACTTCTCCATCAACGTATAGTCAGTCGTTCTTGGTCATAAATTAATAGGGTCATACGTACTACCACAAATATTAAATGGGGCTCATTATCATAAATTTCCTGTTAACATATTTCCTATTTTGTCAGAAAAGACTACAGAAGTGGATAATGCACGCCCTATAGCAAGTGTCATGATTGGGCGTTAAGTTGAACTTGTCCTACGAACATAACTCAGAAAGTATGCATTTCCGGATCCATGATACCAGACTTTTTTCTTGTTTTGATGATTACTGTACAAATAAGTGTAAGTCTTAAATTGAAACAAGATGATTATAACAATAAGTTGTCAAAAACTTCTGTTTAAAGTTTACATATGTTTTCGGAAATAAATCATGATTTTATAAGGATTCTGTGGTTTTATTATTGATCATAATAATTGTGAATACCAGGACCAATCTCCATCTATTCATAAAATTATATAAAACGACGTTTATTAAAAAAATTAATTCAAAATAACCACGAAGTTTCAGTACATTTTTGTACCTTCATTACGTTGGGACCCTGTCTTCCTAAGTTAACTATTTATAAGTAAAAGCTAGGATTTTATTAAAATACGATTTTTAATATAAAGAAATCAAAATGAAAAAATGTTAAAAAATATCTTGTTTGTAAGAAGATTACATATAATGATATTATTTATGAAATAATAATACAATTACTTGAATAAATTAATAATATTAAGGGAAAGTCTTAAGATAGTTATGCCTAGTTAGTTTCTTTAATGTAAAATGTCCTGAATATAAATTATTACAATGATTATCATTGCTGAAAATTGAAAAAGTTTTCATTAAATTGTTTTATATCCGGAAATATACGTTAATTTTTAAATGGGAACTTTCGACACTTTATTGACAAAATCATGTGTCAAATTTAAAAAAAATAGTTGACTCATTATATCCACATTTGGATGTTGGATACAACGAAATATTTTAATTTGGACAAATGATTATGACAACTGTTGAAAGAAGCTCCCTCTTAAAAATAGACGAGTTAATGAGGACTTTCTTGCTTTCATTATTGGTAATCATTGAATTGATTACTTATTGAAGGTAAATTATTACTGGTAGACCACGGAATTCATTATAAGTATCCAATGTGCAGATAAACAGTTTAACTCTTTTAATATCATTTTAACTTAATAATTGTTTTTACATGTCGTCAAATATTGTTCTTGTAATAATAAGAATAATTGTTTTCAATCGACCTGAAAATATTATTAATTGATCTAGTAGTTTACTCTAAAAATACATATTCGTATGTATCCACGTTGTATCAATTACTCAGTCAGTGGAGAGTTATAGAAAACTAATATTTCATTGCAGCGACTATTAAGCCATGTGTAGCGACATGCATTGAAGTTCAAAGAGTAGCGGAGCAAGGAACTTCAGTGGATGGCGCGCGGAGTTACAGTTCTTTGCCGCAACAATGAATCTAAGTTTCTTGGTGTAGTCTCGGATTTTAAATACGTGTAACTTTGTACAAACATGATATATAGTTAAATAAAACGTTGTAGATGTTATATTATATTATTGCGCGTTATAAATCACATAGCAATACATGTTTGAACTAAGTTTGGACTCGCAACAAGGTTATCTCAAGACAAATGAGGGAAAGCAGCTTTACTGGAGCCAGGGGAAAGGAGACTGTGGTAATTGTTGCTTGAACAGGATTACAAGCTGCCACGAAAGAATTACTAAACTCCAGTAGATCCCTGACAGGATTACAGAGGGTTAAGCCTCGGGTTCACAATGACCACCGCACACAGGTTGATGGGTGGTTAAGTTGTACGGGAACTGTAATGAAATTGTGGCTTAGACCACAAGTTTCCTTTCTGCGAAGCGAGACGAGAATGGGGCCTACCGAGATAACCAATTTAACATTACATCCACTGTTCAAAATATATTTCATGACAGTAACGAACTACAGCGGATGTACAGACTAGCTTATGGTAAGATATAGACATAAGACAATAAGATCAGAATTTTAATAAACCTGGAAGATAAGAATATAAGAAGGAATAAAATTCATCATTTAGTTTTTCAAATATTTGAGAGTAAATTAGGAATTTTTTTTATGGAATACTGTCATTAATAGGAAAAGTATTATCACAACCTATCTATTCTTATCCGCAGATACGAAATAGTATATTACGAAAATCACCAGAAACTAAATGCTTAAGTTCCGAGGAGGTTAAAAGGAAGTTGACAAATAATTTTACTGGAGATGAAGTAATACATGATGATGGAATGAACAAAATACATAAACTCATTAGTGCGCGATTTGCAGCATGTAATTTAATAATATATTTGTTAATAGAAAGTTTTGGTTATTCTTCATTCTCTGTCGAAAAGTTTTGTTACTGTCGTTTTTAGTAGTTTTGGTTTGTCATCTTAAACAAATAGTATCATTTCTGTTATGTCTCTGAATCCCATGCGATTATTTTATCAAGGATGAGCATTAATAACTTAAGTAAGAAGAGAGGGAGAGTACGAATACGCAATGTGTAATAGTTATAACGTCGTTTATTTCTAAAAAAACTATAAATATTTTTGTATAACTATTTTACAAAATTAATATTGCTATTTACGTGAAGCCTTTGGTAAAGTTTTTGGGAAATGAGCCGACTCTTTTTTTTTTCATGATGTGCCTGGCTTTGGACAAATATACGTTCACAAGGAACGGTTGTTGAGGGAATACAGTTTTTTTTAACATTAAGAAAAATGATAAGAATTTATTTTTCTCTCATCCCATCACACTAGAGGATTCGCGTTTCTTTATATGGCAGCGGGTTGGCGATTTGAGAACATAAAATATTATTCAAGAGAAAGAAAAAAATCGATGTACACATGGAAAGGACCAAAACAACGCTGGGAATAATATATTAACTATGCATGTAAAAAAGTAGTAAGAATAAAAAAGTCAAAATTAAGTTTCTGTCATGATTATTTTAGCAGTAATTAAGACTTTATCATACTGTCAGTTATAAAAGGGGCTAAGTCTATCACAAAGTTTATTAGAGCGTTATTGATTTTTAGTGCTTGAAGAGTGCCGCTCATAACTTTTTCGATTCAGAACCTTAATCGAATCTTATTTCAACCCGACGGCTCAAGTAGCTTATTCCGGCGGTCAGTTCACTCTAGACTCGACGGCTCAAGCAATTTGCTCACGACTCTACGAGTGAGTCGTTTCAGACAACGGTTCTTTCATAAGAATGGACTCTTTGAATCGATTCTCAGTTCTTTTTCCCACCTCTATGTCCAAGTTTCTCAGTGTAACGTCTCACAATCTTTATTTCGATATTTTTGATTTGTAACATATCAATTACTTTCATTTCCCAAAATATTGTATTGAATTTTTTTCCTCCATTTCATTCGTACATACATACATATCCTCTCAGGTTTTATTACGACGGCGCAATGACCACCACTATTCGTTGCCATTAATTGGTATTGAATTTATGTAATAAAATAGGAGACGAGAATAGAACACGGGGATAATTATAAGTACGCAGCGTCACTAACGACAAATTTACAAAAACTTTAATACTTTATCAAATACTAGTAAATATCATATTTTATGAATAAGGATAATCATCTTAAAGTTCGAAAGCTTAGAGAAATTCAATTCATGAAGTGAAACTGAAAAAAGTAGAGAGTCGAATTATTGCTGTTTTTCTTCATCAGTTCATTTTCTGTAAGATTTCCAACTGACCTTAAGATTAATAATTGTTTCATATGATAATATTTTTATTGATATCTAAATATTTTATCAAATATTTTACTTTAACAGATTGTTCACTGAAAGGAGTGGACAAGAAACATCTTTAACCGTTATCATTGAAGTCTTCGGCACTGTTTGATTTTATTTTGTTGTATTTATTCATGATATTATGATTACTTAATCATTCAGTGACTTTTACTGACATATATTTGGCGATTTTGAATATTATACTGACACATTGCGTTTTACTGACAGCTTCGTGGCTCTGTGTTATGAGCGCCAGCCTAGTTAGACTTCCCCGCATCACACTGATCCAACCTACAACCGACAATTCAAACAAGTTTGCACTATATCGAATTGAGAACTTTTCTAGCAGGTCCGTAATAAGACCAAACGCCTCGCGGTCCCTCCAAGATTTATTCGTTTAGGATGGAAAATTAATGTTTGCTTCTTCAGCACACACGAGCAAAGACGCAACGTGTCTGATTCCCTGCACAAGGCCATAATTTGATTGAGATTATCATACAAAAATTCTCCTGCAATAAAATTATTATTTTTACACACTTCAATCAGCCTATCGTCTGAAAAAATTATTAATGTATATTTAATTTAGACAGTAACACAACTTTGTGTTTCATAAATTTCGAACCTCATCGTGCGTACATCTAAAAGAATAAATAAACTTACATTATATACAATACAATTATGTGATATTCAATGAAATATTACTTACGGAATTAAGAGATTACAGGAGATGAAAATTTAGACTTTCTCTTCGCACATACAAATCGGCCTATATGACATTTACAACTAACAGCTGTAAAGCGTATTATTAATGTTCAAATGCCATAGGAAAAAAGTAATACATTGAATTAACTGTAAAGTTTATAATAATAGAGAATCGTAAATTTTACTTAAACTATTGGTGCATTTTTTTATAGTGATAGCCAAAAAATTAGATCTGATGTGAATTGTCTCACTCATCAGTATAAAATAAAGTTCGTATTCTACATATAATTGTTTTATGTTTTTAAGGACAATTTTATGATTGTTTAAATATATTTGGAAACTGAATTAAAAACTATTTTTGTGACCTTTAATAGGCGTTATTTAATAAGCGCTTGATTTGGCCAACTTAACAAGAATTGCAGTCTTAACAGTTTATCTGGTAAATAACATTATATTTGTCGGAACTATTAATTTTATCTTTAAAATTTTTGACGAAGTTTAATTATAGAAAAAATTAAAGATATGACAAATAGGATAATTTTTAAGTAAGACAAAAGTTTTTATTTTATTTTTTAAAAAAAGGGTAACTATAAATTTGCTACTTCATAATTAACAGGTAAATTATTAATTTCATATTTAATTCTAGCGAATTACTAAAGGAAATGCGTGGGATAAGAATTGAGTTGAATGATATTAACAGTTTTGTCAAGTTTAAATTTTACTACTTTACCTACCAGCTATAAACAATAGATTTTTATAGTAAAATTGACTTGATATTATAAATAATTATAAATCCCAAGCAAGTGCGCTTTTAATGCCAAATGGTAAATATCTACCTGTTAGGAACTGTGACTAAAACAGCATAAAAATTGAGAGGATAATATTTATAAATATAGGATTGTAATTTTTAAAGGCTGCGGACTGTCATATTGCATGACACATTCCGAATTCTCCATCAGTATTCTTCCCGGTCTTTGCAACTATTACGCCACCAACATCCAAGCCCATTCCAGGATTCGAACCCGGGACACCTGGGTTGTGAGGCATCGATGATAGCCACTAAACCACAGGAAGTCGGCAAAATAATCATCAAAATACCTTCATTATTTAAAATATAAAGATGAAATACATAAGACTTTCAATTCTCTCATTACAATTTCAGCGAAAGAGAAGAAAGAGAATTTACTATGTGGAACCACTGATTTGACCGATAATAAATCACGTAAAAGAGAAAAAAATAGAATTTAAAGTTAAAACTATTTAAGTGAGGAATTCAGATACAGGAACCTTTGTCAATTTTGATTGTTGAGTGAGATAATTCACATCAGATCTAATAATTCGGGTATGAACGTAAGAAATGACACCAATAATTTAAATAAAATTGACGGTTCATTCATTGTAGTAATTTTTTCACTATATGGATATCAATTTTTGGTTGTAACTGTCATTTATTTCGTAGTAAAGCGTCATTAACTACCTTTAAATTGCATTACATATAAATTTTTAATTTCTTTTGTATATTTTTGATTTAAAATTTATAGCACACATATCTATTTATTTAATTTAATTTATATATATGTAACTTAACCACGTTGTGTGAGTACCGGCTAAAATGCGTTGCTACCACAATTATTTAATTATTATAAATTTTATCTACCGAATATGTTTGTGATTAATGTGCGTCTGATACAAGCAATTGTCAGAATCAGCCAAACAATTCTAGAAAGAAGTTTTGGTCTGAAAACTTTAATTTTGCTTTATTTAATTTAATGAAACACGAGGTGAGCCATTAATTGCACGTGATGAGGTTCCAAATTGAAGGAACGAACCGTAGTGTTATTACAGTGTATTAGTTTTGTTTCTGACGAATAGTTTGAATGGCGTATTCATTTTTCGAACTGTCAGATATTGTAACTATTAATTCATCTTTTTCGGTAAAGGACCAAACGCTGGTGTCTTAATCATATCTCCCTTATTGTCTTGAATTCAAGTTGATTTAACATCATTAGATCTCTGGGATCACACATCCTGTTTGTACAATAATAATCAGTTTGATAAATAGTTTGTTTTTGCCTCAAATGAAAGCAAATAGTAAAATTATAGTTAACGTAGTTTTTTATTAATCCTTCCCTGATATTACTATCAGATTTCAGAAGCCTGTCATAGAGACAAAAAATAACGGAAATATAACGGGCGAGCTGCTTCTCCTGTCAGAATCCAATTGACACGCTTGTCAATCGGTTTTAACCCGAAACACCGCTCAGGCGTAAAACTGAGATAGGAGAATGCTCACTCACCTCATTATTGAATTTATAACTCCAATTGGCGTATAAACTATTTTTTCAAAGGTAATTGGTTCGTCGAGTGTTCGATTACAAAGAATGGATTGCGTTCAATTAAATATGGCACCTACTTTACAATATAATTGACATTTGTGTAAAATGTTTGTACGTTTTTTACACATGTCGTTTCAGTAGACTACGAGTACTTACGAACATAATATATTGGATTCGTTGACGGAAAGCAAATTTATTGTCTCCTTGGGTAGGTACGCATAAGGTATTCCTGGAAGATTAGAGCCATATTAGGGGATGATAAACTAAAGGTAATAATACAACAGAATGTTGAGGAAGTAAGCGATAGAAGTAATGAGGATTATGTTTACCCTGAACTACGTGCATACACAGTTATATTTTTAAGTCTGTTAGGATCTTGTGAGAGCGCTAGAAGTTAGAACTTGAAAAAATAAACTGAGTATATTCGGAGGCATATCGAAATTTAATTTATCCAGCGTGTTTAAGAAAGTTTACATAATGAAACTAAATGAAATATAACCTTGCCAACAGTTATGTTGATTGGATAACACATCGAACATAGTGAAATTTACAGAAAACTTCGTATTTCTGAAGTAATTAAAAAAAATCACTCAACATTAAATAAAATCGAATGATCCTGTGTTAGACTGCTATTATCGTCTGAATAATTCTTCTGGTATTTTTGTGTATTGTTTTCGCTTTATTTAATTAAATTTAATACAATCATTATATGCGTATAAGTAAATTTAATGGTAACAAATTCCGCCCTGTATTATTCCGCTCTTTCCCTCTCCACATTCTTACAGTTCCCATCAAGGATTGCGGTGCCACGTAAATTATCCAAAGCCTCAGCCTGACCGCAACCTCGCCAATGATGCCTAAATTGCTCTAGACGATTCCGCACTAACGAGCGTTGAAATTAAAGGGAATTATTTGACGATTTATTACTGTAGACAAATAGTCCTCAAAGTGCTGAAACCGTGTTTAATGTACAATCGGCGCTAAAAGTATACTCAGGGCATTAGCGTTTAAACCAATTTGTAATTATTTCAACATTTGTACGAGACGCATGATGTTTTATCGCAAAGCTCCCTTAAAGAGGAAAGGATATAAATGGCTGTTGTAGCATAACATTTATATTCTAATTTCAAAAATATATTACGCTTTATTCTGTAGTTTTGTTTTGATGCTACGCTTAATTGAAATATTCATTTTATTTTTAACATGGCACAACGATTTAAGAAATACTTTAAAATAGATAATCCACACGCATGAATTGATTAAGCGATAATGGGTGAAAATACTTTTTTAAGCTATTAGATTGAATACTTATTATAAAACCGTTTAATAATGTTTAAAATAAGTTAATAATATCATCTAAATGATATTAACTGTTCATTTCCATATTTCAGGCGATAATTTTCTCATGAAGCTTCATTTAAGTTATACGAACAAATTAATACTCAAAGTCAGGTTTCTGTAATTTATACCTACATGTGTTCAATGCCCATGTAACAAGCGAAGTCAGTTACCAAAAAACAGTGTCCAGGCATACCATTAAATAAAATTGTAGTATCAGTCTGTGATTTAAAACGAAGTGCCAAAATTTAAGTGAAAACTGCTATTTATATAATGCCTAATCCTAAATGACTGTTTTAGAACTTTGTCTATCTGTCTGAAAGTTTGTCTGCAATAGGTTCCGAAACGGCTCAACGAATTTCAACGAAACGTTTAGGGATCAAAACAAGAATTTTAACTCACATTTTTGTATATGTTCCATTTCAATAACTTGCAGGGCTTAGAATATATAAATATTTGTCTATTTTTTCCTTATAAAGCGAAACAAGGTATGAAATTTTGACAAAGTTGAATGTATTGAATATAACAATCACTCGTAATTCGTTTACGAAAAATTTTGATATGTTCTCGTCTATACCGAATTACATTTCATCTGTTTCAAATGACTTTTCTTAAACTAATAAATATGTACATTTTTATTTTTTCCGTATTAATAAACGAGACCGAAATAGAGAAAAATAGAGCGTCTAGTTATATGGGTGTGAAACGTGGATGGTAGGAGTTGTAGAAAGGAAAATAATCGAAGGCTTTGAAATGTGGTGTTATTGGAGAATGCTGAAAATCAGATGGGTGGATAGGTTGACGAGGAAGTTCTAAGCAGAATAGGGGACCAGAGAACAATATGGATGACGCTGAACAAGAGAAGGGATAGATTAATAGGCCACGTTTTGAGACATAAGTATTGTAAAATTAGCATTAGAGGGAAGAGTTTGGGGAAAGAACATAAGAGGGGGACTAAGGATGGAATACGCAAAGGATATATAAGGGACGATGTGGGATGTGGTAGTTATGTAGAAATGAAAAGTCTTGCGCGGAAAAAGTTATCATGGAGGGTTGTATCAGACCAGTCTGAGGATTGAATACCACAACAACAACACTGAAAAATTATATTTCAAGAAATGGAAATAAAACGTGTGGTATTCTTAGGAAAACTCAGAGTCCTTACTATATATAATTGTAATACGTAAGTAATTTATTCATTATAAATTTCAATCTTGTGACCGTGATTGCTTCTATCCATTGAAAACCAGCTTTTCAGTCTTTCAACATAATAATAATAAGCAACGATAATTTTTTCAATATTTTCAGATGTTCCAATTTATTTACACGTGATGTATGATGGAAATAAAATATAAATTTATTAAAGAATACTCTGATAGGTATTTTAGAACGAAACATGCGTATGGACATGTATACTAATTCCCAAGTTCTTTTTTTTTACAATTGCAACACTTCGGAAGTCTCTTGATAAGAGCTACCATTTTTATTTCATATCATAGTGAAACTAACCGAGCATTTATTTCAGTTCACCATCGACTCACCGCATGTCCCCGTGGGTGAAGCGTGTCTTTCTTCACTTCATGCCCAGACTTCTCATGATGCGTCGACCGCCGTATTCGTCAAGGGACTGTTTCGACGAGAACTTCACAGACAATGGATACACAAATGACATGGATTTTAGGTAAAATTCTTAATTTAACACTTTACATGTAGCTGAGCACAATAATACATTTTATTACGAAAGTGACACATACATGGCAGAGGTTAAAACGTGTCGGACGTATTAGTTAATTTGAAATTAATGCTTGTTCATGACGGGGGGAATGACTTTAATTAATATATTTGTGTGAAAATTATAGCATATGTATTGTGGTTTACATTGCAGCTGTTATTTAAGGAATTATGGGAAAGGGAACAAGTACAGGGATCTGTACAGGATAGGTCAAATAGAATCCTTAGAAAGGGTGCAAAGAAGGGCCGCAAAATTCGTACCAATAGGACCTGGGCATGGGAACGAAAAGGTAAAGCGACTAGGGTGGGATACGCTACAGACAAGAAGAGAAAGAGCTTGGCTACACATTTTCTACAGAGCCTTTGCAGGTCAAAAACCTTGCACGGAATCCGAGATAGAATGAAAGAATCGACTCGGAACGGGAGGAGTGATCACTTGTTTAAATTACAAGTAAGGAACCAAAAAAACAGACGTTGGAAAATACTCATTCCTAAATAGGACAATTAATGACTGGAACAATCTGCCTGCAGGAGTGTTTGGGGAACTTCCTTTAACAGAAAGAAAATTTCGACTCAATCTAAGTTTAGTGTAGTGTAGTGCAGTGTAGTGAAGCGATCAGTGTTGCGAAATCTCTAAAAATATACTACAATGAAATATATTTCCAGTTTTTTTGTTTCTTTTTTTTCAGGCAAAAACAATATTATTTTTTTAAAAATTCATCTTCTAATAATATGATTCCACCCTTATTTATTTATATTGAATATAATTATACATTCAATTATAGGTTAAATATGGTCCTTACGACCAAATTATTAATTATTGTTTAAGTTCTATGTATCTGCCACAGGGCATCTGCCCATTTGTAGATTTAATAAATACATACATGCATATTTAGCTCAGCACATATTTGAACTCCACTTCTCCTGATATTGATTTTCACATTTTCTCAATACTTTTATACCGTAGTCGTCTTCTTGACTTCTTAGGTACCCTTACAATTCTATTGTACGATTACTTCAATTATTTCTTCCACCGAGCCTGGTACTCATATTAATCTTTATAAAATTATTGTTTCAGATACGTTGAGAGCATCTAGCATGCAAAGAGGAGATCAAATTTGTATCTTTCCTCTAAGGATTATTCAGTTGCTTGTATTCTTTTCAGATACCTACCAGATATTCATAATTTTCACTAATAAACATTAACTTTTTTTTGCACAACTCAGCTTAAAACGTGTTGGTGATACCAAGAGCGATACAGGAATTATTACATTTAGGATTTCTTAAACTGCAGTTGTTTGAGAGTTGCTACTAGGCTGTTAGAACCGAGAACAAAATATTGTGAGTACATTTCCTGCATGATTGAAAATAAGGAACAAGGTCCGGTTGGTGCTTTGGTATTTATTTTTAAAGGTAAAAAGGCTCATAAGTCAGAAGAATTATTAAATTCATTTACATCAGTTCATTACACGACGTTTTGTCTCTTAGTTTGGGACCTAGTGTTGTTGTGGTGTTCAGTCTTAAGACTGGTCTGATGCAACCGTCCATGATAACCATTTCCGCACAAGACTTTTCATTTCTACGTAACTACCCTAATATGCTTAGCGTATTCCCTCTAATGTTAATTTTACAGGACTCTCATGTCTAAAAACGTGGCCTATTAATCTATCTCTTTGTAGCGCAGTAGAACCCGCGTCCAATTTTTTTATTATTTACGGAAACTTAAATAACAAATATTTCGGCCTGAGAAAGCCGCTGGCCAGGAAGATGGGGTTTTTCCACGCGCTGTCTTGGCGGCTCGGAATCTAAACAAAGAGAATTCTGCAGCTTTATTCAAATCGATCAGTTACGTGTGTGTGTGGCTGAAACGTTTTATTTAAGGAGATTATCGACGGTTGTGGCGCGCCATCAACAATACCTTCCTGTCGGTAAGCCTCAAAAGAAGCCGACAACAGAGGAGTAACTTCATGTTACAATACTTTATACCGAAATTTTTAAAACATATACAGTTCTTAGGACATTGTGTACTTAGAGAGCGGGTTAGACGGTTGAGTGAGACAGGCGATAGGAGGGACACGGAGCGGATGAGCTCCCGTGAAGGTTGTACTTAGAGAGTGGCGAAGGACATGGTTGAGTGAAGATGTGTTTTTAGAGAGCGGGTTGGACGAGAAAGGAGGGTGTGCATCCCTGTGTTATGAGCAGAGAAAATTGTGAATTAAGTAACTTTTGAGATTTGTGAGGTGGCAGCGGAGAGGTGGACCATGCTTTGATCAGTCCAGGAAGCAGGGAAGAAGGGTCTTAACAACTCAGGTTCGTTAACGAACAGAAAATCTGCCACACGTGGTCACCCAAACCATTAATACCCTGAGATCTTTAATACAATTCCATTTTAATTAATTATTTTTGTACATAATATATACACGCACTACCCATATTAAAATTATTGTGTTTACAATTAATAAATGTATATATTTAAACCCAATTATTAATTTAATTAATTAATATTCCCCCTCCATCATTTTCACCTTCTCTTGGGAAATGTCCTCCATATTGTTTTCTCTTCCCCTATTCTTTAGGACCTTAACTGGCGTTTAAAGATACAAGAAACTTAAACAGAAAAAGTTTTGGCGTGCAGTTCACCACTGTCATTTCGGCCTCTACGGTCGAGAGACACGCCCTCCAAAAAATTTTCTGTTTATATTTCTTGTTTCGTTAAAACACCAGATTAGGTTCCAAACTAAGAGACAAAACGTCGTGTAAGGAAGTGATCTCAATAAATTTAATAATTCTTCTGTCTAAAGGTCATTTTACACATTTATTATATCAGAACAATCTGATAATATTACTAATTTTTTACCATCAACAGTTTATTACCACTGAGTGTGTTATAATTCTGTTCATCGGACATTAAGATATTTCGTTAAAGAAATTAGATTTATATTTCTTTGAGCGTATAATTAATTACATCATCAATTGTCGCGCAGCCACTAGTTAAGTCTTTCATGATCCGGTGATTCACCAAGAGAAATGCAGGAAAACCCCTAGAAAACGTACATCAGGCAGGTCGGGCTATCGGGTACAGGGCACAATTCTCAAGCCCTTCCGAATGACGGGAGATGAATTTGCAGTGGGGTAGCGGAATGTTTGAAGAATGACTGCGAGAAAGAGTGAATATAGATTTGAAACTAATTTTGAGGTAGACAACACGAAGAGTTGGTGAAATAATTAAGAAATAGTGTATGGAGTGTTGGGAAATTTCCGTTGAATAATTATTAAAGTAGATTTCAGACAGTCCTAGTGGACATAAAATAATGGAGAATATTTAGGCACCGTACTGGAGAGATATTTTGTGGAGAAGGAAACTGATGCGTAGCTGTTGGTATTAAGGCTCAACGTCAGTTACACGACACACGAGCTCTCTCAGAAAAAACACCGGTTGTTCCACTATGAATGAATGACATGTTGCACGATAGAAAACCACAAGAGTGTGTGCGAACATTTTAAATGTTATATACAAATTATTTTAGAAACGCTACTGTGCTATAGGGAGCATAGTAATCCTGTCGATTTCTGTTAGTTTCATGCTGCGTTATGTTTCTTTCTATAGTCTCATGCAGAGGTTTTATATGTTAATATAAGTGTCATAATTTAAATCAATTACAACTTTATTTACGAGTAAAAACTATTTCTTTATTACAACAACTACTTTATAATTTACTAGGGGAATAAACAGAAATGAGACTCACATTAAATAAAAATATATGATATTGTTATAGTGCCAGTTTTTGGTCAAAAATCAATAAAAACTGTAAAAGTATTGAAATAATACCGTCATATGCATACACTGTAGCTTTTTTGAGTTCCAAGTTCATTATGTAGGCCTACACTGATATCCCAAAGTATTTGCAGTTCTGTAGACATGTTAGTAACAATACATAAGCACCTGTCGCGCAGCGAATGCTCTGGTTGCAGAGACAGCATTAGTGACCCTTACCCTCCGGAGCTGAAGGGAAGTCCTGGCTTCGAGTCCGTCGCGGCTGCCTACAAATCCGCCCTCAACCAGGATGAAGACAACCGCCAGCATCAACCTCATTCTTCAGGTAATAAAGTAACGTCAATATAGGGTGACGAACGAAAATACAAATTTTATTATTTTATTACAAAAATTCTCATTCGTGTTTGTACGAGTGACAAAAAGGAACTGAGAAGTTTCATTGGACACCTGATGAAAACAGAATGCTTATCGAATAGTTGTGCTGAATTAGTCAATGTTTATCCATCTACTTTGAATATCAGAACTGTGTGCACCGAACATCTTCACATTTTAAAAATACAAAATAGCAGAAGTTGAATTGATTAAATAAGAATGAATATTTTTTGGAGAACGTAATTCCACTATTTAATAATTTAAATGTGTACCATTCGTGGAAAACATGTATAATCAAAGTTTTTATATTTAATTATTTGAGAAATTATAATTTGAAGTAAAAATAAATATAATGGCAAATGATATTAAAATAAAAGTAGACATTTTTAACAAGAATAAAATTAATTAATGAAACTCGTAAAATCCCCAAAACAAACCAAATTAACATGAAAACGGTAGAGAATTTATAAGTTTAAACTCATTAATATCCGGTCATCTGTGGTGTGAAACAAAATAGATCAAAGTTTATTTGGAAATTGGACTGGTAATGAAGACTCTTGAAATGTAAGTCAACGATACCGACTATCCGCATCTATTTCTTTGTATCTTTGTACCGACTGTGACGATTATAATCATTCAGAGAGGCGACGGTTAAGACGTTCTGCTTATGGGTGACTGCGGCGGGATGATCAGACTACATGGGGCAAAATAGGTGAGACTTACTAAACCTTTAACATTTCATCGGCCTCGACTCAGAACTTACGAGGTCAACTCTGCTCTCGTTAGTGGCCCGCACATGAATGAATGTCTCTGCATCAAACTTCTTTCCATTTCGGCTCGTATGGCTATGGATTCTCCTCCTCCCTTTTCTAATAGCCAATAAGCTGCAGTTTTAAATTGCATCTATTGGTTGGAATTTATAAAATTACAGCCAATAGTAAAATTTTAGCCACTAGATGTGAAAACATGTCTTCGCACATAGTTTACGTTCGTTACGCAGTAGCTGTTTCCAATTAACTATGCTAGCTTCCAACTTTCCAGAAGTAAAATTTTCTTGGATTTACACAAACTTGCGATTCAGGTAGAAGATTGACATCCATTTTCCGTAAAAGGGTCTGTTCCATTGTGCAGCTAAGAGACCTCAACGTTGACCGTCACAAAAGAAATATTTCACTCTCACAAAAAATAATTCGCAGCCCTTCAGACTTTATTGCGTAATAATAATATATTAAAAGCCATTATTTATCGTCAGATGACTTTTACCGTATATTAACGCTTTATCAATAGTATTATCACTGAAATAACAAAGTGAAACTTATAAAACTAAAATATTGTACTGTCATTTAAACTTCATAAAGTATTTCTTCTAATATTAAATGTAATATTTTATGAAATTATAATAATAACTTTTCGTCCATGCCCCTTTAATTTTTTAAATGTATAAATGATAAAATTATTTTAACTAATACTTATTTACATATTCCGTTGTTTTAGCTATATATAATGATTTTGGCTGGCACGAAATGTTCACTGATAACATGACCCAGTAGTTCAACAGTTGCATAAATTAAACCTGACTGCTCAAGGGAGCTGATGACTGATTGCTTTATTGGATTTAGCAAGTGACATCAGCCAATTGTCCACGGAAATCCCAGAGATTATTCGATAAACACCATTCTCCGTGTATCAGCAAGTTAAACATCCTGTCAAATGAAATCATTACTCGGAGCTGGGCCAGCACTACTATTGAATTAAACGGAAAAAAGTAAAAAAAATGTTACAATTGCTATTGATATCGGATATCATATTGAAGCATAATAGTAAAGTTAATAGTAATTAGGTACGAATGTACTTTCATAGTTATACCGTTGAGGAAGTATTCGAAAATCAGTTTTGTGACTTCCTGTCTTTTCAGTAATTACTGCTAAAGTAGAAAATATCGTCTTAAATTGTATATTTAAATTATTCTAAGACTTGTTGCACCCAACAGAGTTCTGATCTGATATGATACTTATAGGCATTTCAAGATACTTATTAAATCGATTGTGTGTTTCAAATGTTCTACTACTTCACATTCACATTACAAATTTTAATTCTTCTTACAGAATAATTAATAGAGAAATTTCTACATCGAACTTCCAGAACTTACTACTCAAGTGAATTGTCCACGTGCGCTTATTGTCTGTGCGTACAAATTGTTGACTATTAAATATAATTGCCAACCATAAAGAAAGTTTTATTTGTTAAAATAGATTAATACAGCTATCCATAGGCAATACCTCAAATATTTGGTGAGTTTCCTCAATTATCGTCCTGTGGGACCATCAATTTTTAAAACATGACGAAAAAGAAAAACAGATAGGTGCAAATTTAATTTATGAATAGGATGATCGTCAACTAGAATAATTTACCAGTCGGAGTTTTTGTAATATAGAATGAATCTTAAAAGACGCCGAAATTGAAGTTTTTTTTAACCCAACCGTATAATAACCCAATTAAAAATGAAGTGTAAAACCTGATGATTATTCTAGGCAATGCTCTTGGTTTCTTTCAGGATACAAATATAACTAATAAAGCTCGATTATTATTAGTGAAAGTTAGATGGTAATACGTGACAAATTATGGATGAAACGTAGTCATACATGTTCTAACTGTATTAATTAAATTGATAACTAATTAACCTGTACTGACTACCAGCCCATTATTTATTATAGGCAGGCAAATATCAGTACCAATATGAAAAATAAATAAATAATTTTAGCCTTTTGAGTTTTATCGTTATATAAAATAGCCCTGAGTCGATCTTCGTGAAACGATCGGAACACTCCGTGTACACTCGGCTTTAGCTTCGTTAAAGAAACTACGGTAAAGAGGGTAATTTGAGTTCAAAGTTGTTAGTGTTGCTTATACTTTCATAAATATAATTCTATAAATTAACCTATTTTATGAACAGACACTTAATATCATCATCGAAATAAATATCAAGTAAAACGTTTCTTTCAATTAAACCTAGTAGTTTTAATTCAGTAGATTATTAACTCATTTTACTGAAATCGAAACTTAACATTTCAAACCAAAGTACGAACAAATGGTAGGATTAAGATAATAAATACGATAGATTTTCTTAAATTATTTAATGTTCTCCCATATTTTAAGTGCACAGTGGAATTTAAACAACGTTTACCTATAACAAACTTATAAAACCAAAGCTAAGTTGATTTAATCATTATAATGTAATATAATTTTTGCCAATTTTCGATTAACTTGGCTATGCGTTTACTTTACATTTTATGGATTATTAATTGTATGCTTTTGAAATCATAATATAATTGAAAAGTTGTTTTAAATTAAATTTTTAGGTTATAGGTTTATTTTTCGCGTTGAATGCGCATCATGTAAAAGGCTTGAAATTGTTACGGAGTTTGTGGTGACATCGCCGTGAGAATCTCCGTAATTACGAGTAGGAATTGAAAAGAAAATTATGGCTATTGGAATTATGATGAGTACCTACAAATACATGCACATAGTTCAATTACATGTATCGCCCTCTGTTAATAAGACTTTCTAAAAACGTTCTGAGAATCCAGGGCCTGACAACGCGCTCTATATCGCTTAGATCACATTAAATTACATTAGTCTCGAATAATATAATGTATGCGGTTAATACAAATAAATACCCGGTCATGGCCGGGAACCCAGCTAGTAATAATTCCTACATAAAAATAGTTTTTGTGCCACATAAAATCACTGAAGAATGGCTGAAGCGTCTCATCAGCAGCGATGATCATCAACTTAGTCCAATTGTTCTTCAAACACACCTCAACGGACAAACATAACTGGACTTCTCACAGAACACTCCGTCTCTTTTGCTTTTGACAATATGATATGTAATGAGACTGCTGAATGATGGAGCGTCTGAACGTCTGAGGCCATTTTTAACATATTTTTGACCTTGATGCGATACAGACCAGCTACTGTGTGCCCAGATGATTTTCTGTCGTTGAACACACACATTGTCCATTTCCGGACACATTGATATGACCTTTTTGTCTGTTCATACACACACAACACACACACACAAACACACACACACACACACACACACATATATATATATATATATATAATGCTTTTTTAAGTTGAGTTCATCAATCGCTGACTTAATTTGAAATATGACAGCTCTTCTGGAACTGAAGAAAGGAATAAAATAATCCATAATATAATAATTTCCTGAACAAACCGTATTTTCCAGCATTTCTATAAAATGAAGGTAATATCTTTTGACTTAAGGCTGTTAATAGTTACTCGCATTGTTAATAATTCAAACCTCTATTGTCAATAAGAAGAAATCGTTGAGTATTTAGATACAAGCTCTATCCACATTGATCGGTACATATTTTCGTGCTTCATTTTTGCCGTTGTTTTGGTCGTAAAACAAGCTGGTGCTTATGCGGAGAGGCGGTCTGGTGCCTCGGCCAGGCTGCAAAGAAACCACAAACGGGGAGTAAGCTATATTTATTGCACATTCCAAACAAAGAGTGGGGATAAGAAGCCGATAAGAAAACTTAAAATTTATGCCGGCACGTTTGGAGCCAAATTTCCTCCCCTCGTGCGGTTAAAGGATCGCGCTGCAAGAATGTTTTTGTTTCGCTCGAGAGTAATGAGGCAATTACATTAACATTCAGACCGCATCACTGCTAGTGTGAGATTTTATCTGCAGAGAAAATACACAACATGGAAACCCTAATACGTTTCAACACGAAAAAAATATATAGGGTGCCATTTTCAAATTACATATATGGTATTAGAGCAAGCGTGTCTGGTTTATAAATATGCAAAAAACTTGTTGTACTACACGTATACTTTTATTACTCTTATACAAATTTAAAACAGAATCGTTGATACATCTGTATTCATAGAAGTGGGATCGGTATATTCCATTCAAAACAGTCCATTTCAAAACATAGACTTTTATAAGTATTTGTTTGAAGTACAAATGAATAAAATAATTGAAATTTCAGGGTTACATTGAGACTACTAGCAGCTTCTATAATATTCAACACATCGGCTGATCCAAATGACTGCTCGTTATACAAGTTACATCTGTTGTAAATTAATAAAAGTTATTTTTTCCTTTTTAGAAAAATTTATTTATTATAATTAAAGAATAACGACATTTCGCTGTATATTTTTCAGGTCTTATGTCAGACCATGGCTTGAACTAAACTGTAATGTGTTGCCTCGGACCTCTCTTGAAATTGTTGTGTTTCAATTAAATATATTAAGTGTTATCTTTGTTAGGATATTGCAATAATTTAAAAGAAAAATCTGAAGAAGTTGGGAATATGCACCGAAACGTTATTCTTTAATTTTAATAAATAGATTTCTCTGAAAAAAGTCAAGAATTACTTTTATTATGTCTAGGTAGGTTGATGATACCAACCCTACTCATCATCGGTGAAGAGAACTAACCTCAGAAATCCCATAATGGTACTGACCTGTTGCAATAACCAGCGGTAAAACCTTTACCGTGGAACGAAATTCTCTGGTGATAATCCCAGCACGTGTTGAAGGTAATAGGGATAATAGCTCTCGCGACGCAGGATGTACAAAACTTTGGCTTGCACCGTGTTAACGATCCACTTGCCTGGAGCTTGTGCCTGTGGAACACGTTCCTCCAGATCTGGTGCACGTACATGCAGCGGCCGCCCTGCTTGTTTGTCTATCTGAAAAGACCCATGCTCACATGAGTACCCAAACACAGTCCAAATGTCGAGGAACTTGTCTCGGTACGTTCACGCTGCCTCTCGGCCGTTTCAGTCTGCTTTGCCGTTTAGGTACACCATTTCGGAGTGTTTCTTTTTAATTTATTTATTGAAATAGCAATCAGAATAATAGATTCTATAAGCTATTTTTGATGTCTTCGAAGTGTCCTGATGGGGTCCTCAGCAATTATTAGACCCCTGTTACCCCAACTTTGAGGTCAATTGGCCAGCATCGTTTTAGTCTTCTGTAGTTTCCTTATTGCAGCAGTGGTTGTATAAGAGGGTTGCTATGATTTTCCAGTTTCTTGTGATGTTTATTGGCTCTCTCTTGCATAACATCCTGGGTGAAACGTACGCCTAGGTCCTGATGTAGTACTTGATTGCTCACATACCATGGAGCATCAACCATGGCTCTGAGGATTTTTGATTGTGCCCTCTGCATTATGGCAGTGTTAGATTTATTAGCACGTTCCCACAACTTGATTCCGAATGTCCACATAGGCTTAATAATAGCTTTGTATAGTTATTTTGTTATGTAACAAAAGTTTAGATCTACCGAGTAGCCAGGATAGTTCTCGAAGACGCAAGTCCATTTCTTTTCTTTTGTATATGAATTTTCAGGTTAATTTTGAGTCTAGATGGATTCCGAGATATTTTACATTCGTTGATACCGGGAGATGTTTATTGTTTATAGTTACTGGTGTACATTTTTGTTTTCGTGAAGTGAACGTAACCTGTAAGGATTTTGTCTCGTTAATTTTGACTTTCCATTTACATGTCCATTCCTGAAGTAAATTAAGATGGTCTTGTAAAAGTGCACTTGCTCTTACTGGATCTTCATTAATAGCCATAATAATGTCGTCAGAAAATGTCCCTGTAATTGTACTAGAGGTTGAGGGAAGATCATAAGTATATATTAAATACAAGATGGGTGCTAGGACACTTACCGAAGATTCTGCTTACATAGCTCTCTAACTCGATCAAACAATCTGAAACACGCTGCAAGTGGTCTGAGTGAATGATGTACGTCAGTGCTACGATACAGTGCCAACGATACTTTTACGGAAACATGCTGATATGACCTTTTTGCGCTGTTATTAGTAAAGATTCACTCCCTGCAGATTGTTGGAATAATTAAAATTTATCTTCTATAGAGTACAAAGAAATGAATTAAAACGTGACGATATGCATGCGAAATGAACAAAAGCAGTTTGCTTCGTTTTATTATTACATTTTACTTGTTCCATTAGAGACTCAGCTGATTTTTTGAGAGGAAACTCGTAATTTTATATAAACAATAAATATATTATTTCTCTTGATGTATTCTGGAGGCCTATAGTAAGAAATGTGATGAAGACTCTTACCAGTAACCTACGAGGGAAAACCAAATTAAATCTTAAATTTTTTCAAAAAATTTATTTATTGCGCAAACTTGTATCCTTTTTCAACAAGGTCTTCTCCACGCTAAATAAATGTCTGCCGGACAAAGTTTCCGATGTGGCTAAATTACAGTCTGTGAGACGATGCAACCAATCGTGCACTGCCAGGTGCACCTTGTCATTGGAATGAAATTTCTTCCCATAAAGTGCTTCCTTTATGTGCCCAAACATATGAAAATCTCTTGGGGCAAGATTGAGGGAATGGGGTGCGTGAGGTAGACATTGCGATTTTCGCAACCGTCGCACGAGCTGTATTGCGCCGTGCATTGTCATGTTGCAGAAGGATACCTGACTATTGTACGAGGGGAAGTAAAAAAGAAAAGGGACATGAGAAAAGGAGCTTTTATTCCAATGATAAAAATATAGAATTTTTACAAATATTGACGATTTCGTCCACTGTGATTCTTCACTATAGCCTCAACGACTATCACAGTGTCCTCAGTGGTTGACGTTGATGGTCTGCCCGATCTTTCTTCGCCACATAAAAATGTTCTTCCCTGTTTGAAGCGCTCTATCCATTCGTTGATCTTGCTTCACGATTATCAGTTGTCACAATATTGTGCTGGCATTCGACGAATTATGTCCGTTGGTTTATCACCTTCCGAAAAAAAATGAATCACTGTCCTCATTTCCTCCTTGGTGCATATCGACAAGGAATTTGCCATTTTAACGGTCTGATACACGTTGTATAGAAGTGTTGGCGACTACACTGATTCATCACTGGATACGAGCAGTGTTACCTGGCTCTGAAAAGAGAAATTAAAATATTTCCTTTACTTTTCGACTTCCTCTCGTATAATGTGCTGAGCTATGACTAATGCATACAGCCGTCACAATGTCATCCGTGTCACTCGATGACTTCATATGATTTTGAGGTCTCGGGAGTCACGATGTTATGTGCCTGGCCCAGGAGCGGAGCATCAACTACAGTCGTCACACCATTTGCGAAGTTTCTACACCATTCATAGACTTGCTGCTGTGACAAACAGGCATCCCCATACAGGAGCTTCGTTCTACTATAAATGTCTATAAGTGCCGATGATCCCAATATTTGGCATCTATAAGTTATTCCAGGTCTTAGTCCCATTCTGATTATGGTTACTTTATGTTTCGTGGCCAGAAGTTTTGTTCTCAACAGCGAGTAATATATATTTGTGATTCTTCTAATCTTTATGTTTGTTTCATGATTATGTTGCTTGAATAGTAGTTTCTTGTCAGTATGCGCCCCAAGATATTTGCGTGAATTTTGCCATTGGATTTAATTTTCCCGTATGTAAAGTTTCGGAAGACCATCTTCGGGATTTCTTCTTCTTGCTTGACACGTATGACCATTTATTTTCATTTTATTGGCATCACACCATTCGACCATTTTGTTTATTTGTTCTTGTACCCTTACTACCGCTAGTCTTGAATTTTCCATTCTAGAGAAAAAATTGCCGTATCTTCTGCAAATTGTAGTGTTGACACGTGTTTGGTTCTTGGAATATCATTAATATAAATATTGAATAGGGTGGGTGAAAGTACTGAACCTTGGGGAAATTCTTTGGTTAGTATTTTTCTCGTCGTGTCGATATTTTATATTGAATTATGTTTTCTATAAGGCCTTTATAACAAACATTGTCATATGCCTTCTCAATATCTAGAAAGATGATGGGAGCCAAATTGTGGGTGTTTATAGGTACTTTGGCCCTTTTTACGAAGTTCATCAAATGGAATATAGTCTCATGTTTAGGTCTAAATCCATGTTGCTCCAGTCTTATAATGTTTTTCATTGTAAGTTCTTGTTGAGGTTTCCTAGCTATCACTCTTTCATAGACTTTTCCCACGGTTGCTAGAAGGCTGATTGGTCTGAAGCTGCTTACTAGTGTTCAGTCGTTACCTGGTTTTGGAATTGCTTGGACTGTGGCATGTAGGGAAATGATTAAGTTGAAGGAATGAAATGTAGATCTTTTCTTTCAGCATATTATCCGGCAAGAATTTTAGTTGGATGTTTGATACCTTATAGAATCCTGGTGATTTCTTTGATTTTAGTTTCGATATAATGCTCTTTATTTCACTCATGTTAGTTTGATATTTACTGTCGATGGGATGCCTGTCTTCTGTCTACCATATTGTAATCCAGTTGTCATTTGCATGTATAACATCAGAAAAAACTTCGCACACCTTTCAGCTTTAACAAGGTTATAGTAATTTCTGTAGAGATGATAGGCTATTGACTTGAGAACTATTGTTGGGTATAGGTACTTTCAAGATGTTCCCAATCAGATAGATCAGGATCTGGACGGTGATTATCAATTCTTTCAATTAGTATTTGACACATCTGATAAAGTAAATCTGTTTTAGTTATTTAACTTTCTGACTTTCTCAATATCCCTTTCTTGGGTCAATTTCGCAACACACCTTGGGTCTTTTATAACTCTTCAATATGGTATTTTAGATAACGATTCATAATATAAAATTGGATGCACCAATGCCCTTTTAGGCGAATTACGGTTCATAGAGGCCTAGAAATAAACGAAGTGCGTAGAGTCGTTGTTTAAACTGCTATGGTGGACCGTCCCAACGAGGGTCGAGACAAGAGGGCCTAATGGCGTCTCTATTGAAACTAACGATCCATAGCCAACGTTAAGTGCGGCAACTTACCCCTCCGAGTCCTCCACTCACCACAATTAGCAGGCTTTCCGGAGAAAACGCGATTGCAACACTTCCTACGACCAACACTTGGGAACGTAGATATTACAGTTGCTTAGCAGACATACGACAGGTTACCTCTTCAATTGTACAAATGATAGAGTCAAATATGGTAAATTGAAATGGAAAAATATACGGTTATTCATATTTTTAGTATAAATAATAAGTATTTTGTATAATCCCAGCGTCACCAAAGAATGAAAAATTAAACTAAGCTGTCAGTCCCTGCGAATTTTCTACTCCAGCCGGTTTTGGCGTGGCATGTTGGACAGATACCCGCTAGATGGCAGTAATTAGCTTTATAGAAATATTTGTATTTATGTCTTCTGAACTATGGAAGATATAGAATTGGTACATACACGTCAATTTAAGTTAAAATTCCTGTTTTCATTAATAATATTTTCAATAAAATCCGTTGATCCGTTTCGGAGCCTATTCCAGTAAAACCTTCAGACAGACAAAAATGATAAAAAAAGTAATTTCTTATTGGGCATCTTATAATTAGCAGTTTTCACTTAAATTTTGAAATCACAGGTAGAAACTTCTATTTTATTTATTGGTATAGTTATAGTTTACAATATTGTTGGCGGTGTCAAGATTATTAAAAAGATGCTCCCACTATTAGACTAAGATAAAGAATATTTTCCTTTCGCACCTTCTTTATTCGATATCACTAAGAAATAATATACGTTAATTTTGTATATCGAACACAGCAGTAAAGACCCGTGGCAACGTTTATATGCAACGGCCTAAAAAGCGCCACCTTCTATGCATTATGCATCGACTATCAAATGTTGAAAATGAAAATGGAAAAGGAATCACTGCAAAAGGAAGAAATAAAAAGCCTGACAGGGCAGTCAGAAGAAGAATTGGAAAACGATAAATGGCATGAACGTGGTCCTGGAGAAAGAGTACAACATGAGGATTAATGGAGGGAAAAACCAAGGTGATGGAATGTAGTATGGGAAATAGAGGAGTAACAAAGGGTGTTAGATTAGGAATTCTGCTACTTGAGCAGCATAATAACTACGGATGGTAGATAAATAGTTGACATAAAGAGTAGAATAGCACAAGCAAGAAAGGCTTTTACAAAAACAGAGGAATTTATTTACAGCCAATTTAAGTATGAATATTATGAAATATTATTATTAAAAACGTATGGAGTGTGGCGTTATAAGGGTGCGAAACGTGGACGATAGGAGTTCAGACAGATAAAGAATAGAAGCTTTCGAAATGTGGTGCTATAGGAGAATACTGAAAATCATATGGGTGGATAGGGTGACAAAACAAAAAGTTCTAAACAGAATCGGGGAAGAGAAAACATTTTGTAGAACTTTGACCAAGGAAAGGGATAGATTAATTGGCCTCGTTTTGAGACAGGAGGATGTTGTGAAATTAGCATTAGAGAGATGTGTATGGTGTAAGAACATAAGAGAGAGGCTAGATGGAATACTCTAAGCAGATTAGGGAGGATGTGGTAGCTATGAACGTCTTACTCAGAATAGGTTAGCATAGAGGGTTTCATCAGACCAGCCTTAGGACTGATTACCACAACAACACATCAAATGTATTCTTAGATCTTCTTACTTGGTTTATATTTAATTTATTTAATTGTTATTCAAATTTGTTAATTTAATTTTACAAAATTCACATTGGTACACATACATAATCTCTGTTAGCGTTATAATGTATAATTACAGTAATAAGTATAAGATATTTATTATATAATATAGTTGAATGTATTTCATTTCCAGTATGCTATATTAATATAAAATATAATTTTTTTTCATTAATTGTTTTCACAGTTAATTCCTTCCATATTTCCAAACAGATACCAAAATGATCAAATATTTGATTTCTTGCTTTCTTAACGTATGTCATGATTCCATCCTTCAATAAATTAAGAACTCACTCTAAATTATCGGCTTCGTCGTCTTAGAGTTTTTCTTTTCTCTTCCTGTCTATTTTTCAAACATCATTTTAAATATCTGTATTCGTTGCAGTTTCACTGATTGTGAAACAAATTCGTTACATACTCAGGAGAACTTCGGTCAAGTCTGCTTTGGTGACTATTTGTACTCGCATTTCTTTCTGGGCAACGAAGGCATTAATTAATAAAATTACTAGCTGCGGTACGCGCTTTTGTATTTTAAATAATTCTGGAAAACTCTTAAATTTCTACTCGGTTCTATTATCCCTCCAGGCTTCACACGAAACCGAATTTTTGCAAGAATCCGATTTCACACGTATGAACGGTCACATGACAAATGTTCTTTTTTGTCGTTTACTTTCTCATATTCTTTTGTTTGATAATAATGTTTAATGTGAGATATTCATCATGTATCAATTTCTATTAATTATTATTTTTGTAAATTAAATTATTTTTATCGGGGTGTTTGCATTTTAACGTATGTATTATATTATTCTGAAACTTATAGTTTCAGGCATTTTTTTGTAGAAGAAATACTCTTCAAACTTACGGGATAGCCTTTGGTATCATTGAGCTTTAATCTCATTCAGTTCCTCCAAACTACGAAACATCTGTTACAATGTGAAGAATTCAACATTGTTTATACACCAATCTTTTATTTAAATTACAAGGAGCTGCCTGTGCATTTTTATAACAACTTAAGAAAATCACTCACAAAACATACATAATCAAAGATGTGTGGTGGACGGATGGACTCTTGGCTATAAAAATTATTTATTTGGTAACATTTAACGTATTCATCAGATTAATTTTAGGTTAGGAGTCAACTTAATGAAAGTATTAAATTTGTTTAATTTTTATAATAAGTATATTCATTCAAATTTACAACAAATCTGTTACTTAACATTTCATCCAAAAATTAATAAAAGAAAACTATATACACTTTTTACAATATTTATACATTGACTAGTGTATATAGTGTATACTGACCGTAGTGGTTGGAAATTTTACACCAAATTAAATATTGAAATAAATAAAATAACAAAACTGCATTAAATTATGCAAAAAAGAAATATTTTATCTACCCTCACAGGAATCGGCAACTAATTGCCAAGGTAGAGGTGGATTGCTGGCTTCCACCTTGAATCTCCTGATAGCAAAGTACTACTGACCAGGAGAGTGTTTGCAGGCTCTGGACTTTGATTGTCCACACTCCAGGGAGAACTCCTCGCTTCTCTGATTCTCTACACACGAACTGTCCTTTCGTCTCTTTTTCGTCACCAAACTATTTCACAATCCCATCGGGACCACCAATCACTGTTTCTAATTTGGAAGTAACATACCCACTATTGCCCATAAATTTTATAAATCCTCGCCAATTTGACGGGGAGAAATAATATATTAGGGGGCACGTCCTCCCAGGTCTACGAAAATCTTCACAGCTCTTTTTCATCGCGGATTTCGCACTTATAGTGCTAAAAGCCCAACTCTCGCTCAGGTCAGATATTATTCCACCATTCTCACGTTTTCTTGCCCTTTCAAAACAAAATACGTATTTTTCCATGCGACCAGCCGGGTACTAAAAGGTATCTAACTATGCTGAAATATACACTAACTATAAATTAATATCTACTTAATATCTAATATCTTAATGTCTATCACATGTCGTTTACAACAGATCTCTATTCATTATCTATATTTTCTATAACTCGTATCGTGTTATATAAATATAAAATGTAACACACAGTAACATTCATGGCGCCAGAATAGCTATAAAATTTGCATATTTTAATAAAACAATAACAAGGCGCAGATGCACCCTTAAAATTAAGTTACAAATTCTGCGCATTTCTTTCTGTCGTACGAGATGATATAGGAAATGTTCGAATTTCAAATACAAAATTGTTTGCTTGACGTATCCTTGATTTGTACTTTATCTTAACATCCATTCGACGTTTCACTCATTTGATGCACTGTAGGAAAAATTACGCCTTTATATTACGCTGTCAAAAGACAAATATTCTGTTATTTTTTTCCGTTAAAGCTGTTTGATAAGTGATGAAAAGAAATGCGTCTTTTGCGTGTTTCAGTAACCGACTCGGATAATACGTTGCCACGTACACTATCACCTGACGTGCTATCTGCCCTGGAAGGAGTCAGATTCATTGCACAGCACATCAAGGATGCTGACAAGGACAATGAGGTAACTTAAGAGATATTTTAGTGTGAAAATAATTTATGAATGGATGTATATTATGATCAGTATCAAAATTTAATTCAAAAAGAAATTTTCGAACGCTTTTCTATATGGGGATTTTTGTTTCTAGGTTATTGAAGACTGGAAATACGTTTCCATGGTCCTGGACCGCTTCTTTTTGTGGATATTTACCCTTGCCTGCATCGGTGGAACATGCGGGATAATTTTCCAGGCGCCATCTTTGTATGACAAACGAATACCTATCGACCAACAGCTGTCGGCCATAAAATTACGCCCCAATTACATTCCCATAGAGCTCATGAGCCACACGCCGCCTTTATATCAATAGAATTTCGAAATGCATAACGCAAGGTTACTACTTTATTTGTTGTATTTATAAACCAATCGAATAAGAAAGGGGCTTTTAGAAACTGAAATGTTTAAAGTACAGAATTTTAATTTAGTTATCAATCGTAGTACCAATAAACGGAATATAATTTTACTGAACCAATATTTATTTCTTAGAAACGTGTGTTTAAGACTAATAAAAACACGATATTATTCTTTTTGCACTTCCTATGTCGCCTATCGTTTATTACTTTACATTTTTTAAACTAATAATTAATGGTATGAATATCTTTAATTTATGAGAGAAGAAATGGAATCTTGTTTACGATCAACCACCGTTCGGAATACGTTTTCAACTTAAGTGAAATAAAAACGTCAACGTGATTAATCGAAACAAAAATATGATTTTCTCCAAAAATTATTCTGCGTTTATTTTGCAGACGCATAACTGCTTATTTAGCTAGAACAGGGCTTGTTTGCTATTTTGAGATAACATATCTAAGTTCCTTTTGAGTGAGATGAGAAATTTCGTACGAATTATTAAAATGCGCCGCTTATGAAGGTATTGAATTTCACTGCAGGTGGTCAACTTCCGACGCATTGGTAATTCCTATATGAATTCTTTCCATAAACCATTGCTCAATTTGTTATACGTTATTTATACTATTTAATATGAACATAATTTATCTATGTTATAAAGTTATTATATCTATGAATATAAATGTATACTTTAAAAGAATTAATGAAAATCTTTGTCCAATGGAATAGTGTAGGAGTATGAAACCTACAGTATTACACTTAACCCTGTCAGGACATGTAGTGTACGTTTAGTTATGCTGTCCTGGAACGTTTTAGCTACAATATCTAAGGAGGTTAAATTAATTATACGCCGCAAATTCATTTATATAAAATTAATTATTCAACTGACTCTACAAAACTGAAATTTGTGAATCAGTAAAATAAACAAGTTACGTTATTAATAAAATTAAAATAACTTAAATTAAGGCCTGAAAATTGGTTTATATTGTAATGAAATTTCAAATCCTGGTGTCCGTAATAATAAAAAATAAAATCATATTGTTTTACAATAAAACGTGTAAAATTGATGTGCAGTGAAGACATCAGAAAATGGGAAATTACAACTTTAATTGGCTATCCACTAATGATTAATGTTGGCTCATGACCAATTCTTAATTGCCAAATGTTCCAAAAGACGCAGAATTCAGGCTGTCATAACGAATTGAACTTTGTTTCTGTGAACGACAGACTGACGATTTTTTTTGTTCCGTGTGTGAGAAGATCAGTCATTATTAATGAAAAAGTAATATTTTAAAATTGAAAATTATGTATATTATAATTAAAGTTGACCTAAATTAATTTAAAATATGACAATTTTATAATGTAAAGACAAGAGGGTATAGTGTAGAGAAGGCATTGTTGATAATTAGTATTTTTACATTCTCTTATATACGATTACTTTCAATTTATAGAGACTAAATAATCAGGAATAATATAATTAAATATTGTAACCTCAAAATATGACTACGGAGTACTGTAATACAGGATAAAACTTTTGTTTCATTGCTAAACAAATTTACTGAAAAATAAATCCATTGTTAATAATGGACTACTACTGTTCTGTAATATCCAAGTCTTCCGAGAACAATATTTTAAATTTAAAACTCAGAAGAGTGGTCCACTGCATAATGTATAATTAAAGGAAAGTAATAAAAGTTTTGAAATTTAACTGTTCTTTTTTTCTTTAAATGACTGGACAAATCCAAAGTTTAATTTCAGTATATTTGTGTTATCTGTTTAAAACTATTCAGAAACTACAAAATTATCGCCATTATTTCACAGCAGCGTTATTAATATATTACCGTAATGGTAACTTAAATTAATTATAGCCTATGACATCACCAATATATAATTTTCTGTTGAAAAAAAGTCATTCGCTTAACGTTAATCAATTAAATAAACATATGTGGGATATATTTTCCCCAGTCATACTTGAGAAATTATTAAAGGATAATAATAATAGGGAAGATTGATTAGTATAATCTCTCGTCTGGTCTGAATATATTAGAGGCCTTTTATTTTTTCACATAACGGAATAATAGTCGAAAAAATTTTCCAAACCAAAATTGTGTTATTGATGCCTTTACGAATGGGTACTCATTTTTTTTTGTACGAGGAGTGCACATTTTCTGGTTACATAGTAGTAAAAAAACAGAACATCGGTAATTCGTAGACAATTTTATCTCTCTAATAAAACTATATGGATTTAAATGCTATTTCCACGTTATATATTAATATATTTTGAAACAAATTTAACACCAAAATGATAAATTCCTTGTGACGTCACATTTTGAGTCACCGCGTTTGTCAGATAGAATTAGTTATTATGCGTCTTTGGTAAGGAAACGTCTCTGATCGCGGACGCAAGATATTTTGTGAACATATTTTTTATCAATTGAATAGTTTTTAGTGTTAATATATTGTATTTGAAAGGTGAGTAAATTGTTATATTATTGTCGAGAAGTACGAACCAGTTTGGCATATATTTCTTCTGTGGAAAACTAAAGAATTTTGTTTATTTATTTATTTCCTCATCGTGGTTTTATGAAAGGAGTCTAGGGAAACAAAATGTTATCTTTTCGTGGCGCCAGGGATGAGAGTAAGTCGAAAGACTTTATATATTAATAAAAGTTATGAAGAAATAAAAAATTATTTAAAATTAACTAATATTTAATATTGGAAATTAGATTAAATTAATCGATTGTATTTCCTAAGGTTGTTAAACGACTTATGTAACATTCATGTATTTATTGGATTCAAAAGAAACGTGCTGTTTCATTTAATTTCTTTTGGACATGTGTCGGGAATGTTATTTGTTTCGATTTTTAACTAAAGATACACGTTTGATCGTATATGAAATTCTATATTGGAGTCGCGTTGGTCGTGACTCGTGAAGTAATCCCTGTGCAAACAACTACATCCCTCAGTTTCTATTTTGAGCTGAGTCTTCCGTCCGCACATCCATTATCAGCATGCAGTAAATCAAACAATGAAAGTGGTACGTAGATTTAGTGATGAGAAACAGAGCTTCTGTAAGTGTTCGGGCACAACTGTAATGTACTGGCAAGACATTACTAGTAATCCGACGGTATTTTTCTATGTACTTGAAGTAATAGAAAACATGGTTGTTTAAAAATACAAGTGTAATATTATTGTGTGAACATAATCAAATTATTATACTTTATAAAACATTTATACATGCACATCACATCCTGAAGTGTTGATTATTAAATAATGTTACTGATATAGTTAAATTAAATCCCCGCTTAGTAGATCAAATTGTTTTCGTTTACACAATGAGAATAGTCTCAAGATGATTTCTGGAGAAACATTTAGAAAACTACCAATATTCTTTGAGTTGTTTTTCGGCTTCGAAAATCGTCTACTGCCTTGAACACAGGAAGACATCCATATGGATGCAATTATAAGAAGGAAGAAAATGAATCCCTTTGATATATACGACAATTAAAAAGGATGAGAACACACTAAAATAAAATAAAATACGTAAATACAAACGTAAATAAAATAGTGAATGGGTGGGTTAACATCAATAGAAATGTTTTATTACGGTCATGAGGCTATTTCTATCTAAATATTTATTCTACAAAATTATGTATAGTCGTTTATGAATGGAATAGTTATCATGTATTTGCCATTTCTGTCCATGCAACAGAAACTTATTGCATCTGGGACCGGTCACACGTCAAGTTTTGCCTGAAACTGTTGGTTTGTAAACACAATTATGATAATTCAGCAGCACTAACATGAATTCAGCAAAGCAGTAAATCACAAAAGTAGTGTTCTGTCGGAGAACGTTACGTCATTGTAACTGCGAAACGCGAGCAAAATATGACATTCATATATCATAGCTATTAAATAAATTTACAGACAATTTTTGATCATTAATTCTACATCTTTTGTACACAATAACGATGTCTACTTTCATAGCAAATTCTATATAGTGTAGTGGGATATATATTTATTTGTCATTGCTACAAAATTTCATAAATATAATGTGAATATTATAATTCCGTGCCTGATGTGATAATATACAGCGTTTCTACAATAATACAGTGTAAGTTCAAATTTCCGTTTACGAGAAAAGTATAATTATTTTGAGACTAAATGTCGAAATTTTGGGTTACTTCAACAATTTTTCATGTATAATTATGCACTTATTTTTGGAGAATGGGCAGTTGAAGATGATTTTATGAGCAAGAACTGGCCAATCGAGATTCATCTGTGAAAGGCTCAAGCTTATTTTTCGTTTAAAAATTAATATTCTCTTCATTTTTTTTATTTATCGACTGTGTTTATTTTATTTTGTTGTTAGTATCTGAAGTAGATATGATTTTAATATATTAAACCAATACCTGTCTCCTTTTACGCATGAACCCATTCCCTCAGATTAATGGATCTGCTTATAAGAACCTACATATATATTGTGTTTAACTACAAAACCATCCCTTTCCTAAGATAAATGTTCCATCTACTGATTGGTTTAGGTCATATCCGCTATTACGAACTATTAAGGGTGCCGCTGTTCTGCGTTAGCGTTATTTAATTTTCTGGAAGGAAATATTGGAGTTGAATTCTGGCGATGCAGTGTTTAATGGGGACGGGATCAATTTTACGGGAGGAGCAGAACACAGACGAATCCAATTTAGCTGACGCCTGGCAAATTGCGTTGAGGCGAGATACCAAAAGAGCGCAAGATTGACAAAAAATTATACCTCCGAGAATGAAATCAATTTAAGAAGAATTTAATATACGTCGATTAAAATTTAAAAAGTTTTTAGAAATCCAATTGTCCTGCCAAAAATAACGCTGGAATTTTAACAGTTACTATTCGGTAATTACTCTTGGCTCAGGTGCAGAAGATATCAACATTAGGTTTACTTGTACAGTTATCTCTAAATGCCTTTTAGATAGTGGTGTACATTAATAATGTTTGAAATATAAAATTTTCTCCATCACTTTTCAGCAGTAAGGACTTTTGAAAAAATTAGATTTTGGATAAAAATTTCATGCTATAACAAATAAAACTTGTTTATGTTTATCATGCAATGTTTTTTGTGAAACCGGCGGTAATTATTCAAAGGAATATAAAAATTTTGGTCTTATTTTTAATAACGCGTGGGACAAATGAAAGATTTTAAAAATAATTAGGACTTAGCTGAAACAATGTCAATTTTAGAATGTTTTTATAATTGTTTTTAATAAATCTTGAAGAATAGCTCAGACCAATAGGAAAGCATGGATAAGACAAAAAATAATAAAAATGTTGATGAAAGGCGTAATTATAAAAACGCGAGAGACGAAAGTGCTAAAGAGCTGTACAGACGCTTGAAGAATGAAATAGATAGGAAGTGCAAATCAGCCAAAGAGGCTTGTCTACAAGAGAAATGCAAAGCAGTGGAATATTTCATTGTGAAAAGGAAAATAGACGCAGCTTATAAGAAAATCAAATAATCATTTGGCGAGAGGAAAAATATTAGAAAGAACATCAGGAGAGCGGATGGGAAGCCAATTATGGATAAATAATAAAAAGCAGAAGGGCGGAACGAATAACTAGAAGAGCTGTATCATGGTGGAAGTCTAGATCAGTCAATAATAGAAGAAGAAGAGGTGGATGACGATAAGTTGGGGACAAAATTTTAAGGTCAGAGTTAGATAGGGCGCTGAAAGACCTGAGTTATGGTAAAGTGCCAGGAATTGATAACATTCGAGCAGAGTTGATAACAGCATCGGGAGAAGAAGCAGTATCGTGGCTGTTCAGGATAGTTTGCGAAATATACGAAACCGGTAGAATACCAGAAGGTTTAGTAAAAACATCATTATACCCATCCCGAAGAAGGCTGGGGCTGATAGATGCGAACAGCACAGAACAATTAGTTTAGTATCTCATGCATGCAAAATATTAACGAATAATAATATATAGTAGAATGGAACGTCAAATAGAATGCGAGTTAGGAGAACATCAGTTTGATTTTAGGAAGAATATAGGGACAAGAGAAGCTATATTGATTTTGCGATTAATTTTTGAAGACAGGATACAGAAACACCGGCCTAAGATCATGGTATTTGAAGATTTATAAAAAGCGTTTGATAATGTGAACTGAAACACGCTATTAAGGATTTTGAAGACAACTAGAATAAAATATTGAGAAATAATACATAACCTCTACAGAAGACAGGCAGAAGTAATTGGAATAGAAGACGAAGAAAAGAAAGCATAAATCAAGAAAGGAGTATGACAAGGATGCAGTATGTCGCCCATTCTGTTTAACTTATATATAGAACAGGCGATGAAGAAAGTGAAAACGGAATTTGGAAAAGGAATCATACTGCAAGGAGAAGAAATAAAAACCTTATGCTTTGCCGACGATATTGTAGTATTAGGAAAATCAGAAGAACACTTGGAAAGCATAATAAATTGCATGAACGTAGTCCTGGAGAAAGAGTTCATTATGAGGATTGATACAGGAAAAACCAAGGTAAAGGAGTGTAGTATGGGAAACATTGGAATAACAAAGGGTGTTAGATTGGCAAGGGATATTTTGACGGAAGTGAAGGAATTCTGCTACTTGGGACGCATAATGACTAGTGATAGTGGAAGTATAGAAGACATGAAGAGTAGGATAGCACAGGAAAGGAAGTCTTTCGCGAAAAAAGGGATTTACTTATAGGTAATATAAGTGTGAATATTAGGAAATTGTTGCTAAAAATGTCCGTATCTATCGTGGCATTATATGGTTGCGAAACGTGGACGATAGGAGTTGGGGAAAGGAAAAGAATAGAAGACTTTGAAATGTGGTGCTATAGGCGAATGCTGAAAATCAGATGGGCAAATTTCCGCGTGCTCGAAAATCTCCGACTATAAAAGTGGAAGTGCTCTTAGTTAAGAATATGTAAATATGTGTCAAAAACCTATTCGCGAGCAAATCTGTGACGTTATCCTGGAAAGAGAAATAATATTCATGGAATTCATCCATAGTTAACGGGGAGAAATATTGTTGGCTATTTTGTTTGCCCTACTAAATGAATTACTGTCTGATTAATTCGTTTTCCACGCTAAGAAAAATAAATTTTTGGGAAACGCCGGGCGCCCAATTTTTAGTATTTGCTTCCAAAATTAAATTGTAATGATTTTGAATATGAAAATATCAAAGTGCTATAAACAGTGACTGAATCATTTTGGAATTTATCTGACAAATAATAAATGACGAGATAAAAAAAATACACTATATTTACCTGTATACCATATTCGAGCAATATTCGCAGTATTGTACAATATTATATAGCAACGTTAATTTATGTCTTGTCTGTAAATTTAATTTAGTAGCTTTTAAATCGGTTTCGTTTTCATTAATTTTTTTTCATGAAAGATTCCAGATTTGTCACAATTAAATTTACTTTTTAAATGTTTCTTACTATTCAATACATTAAAATAATGATTTTGTTTGTGATGAATTTCAATCATTAGATACATTGAGGACGAAAGTTTAATACATGCTAATAACGACGTCCTTTCAAAGAGCCACACAATTTCAACGATGCAATTTTTAGGTAGAAGTTTATGAAGCGTTCATAAAACTCTGATAGCTATTCTGATGATGAGGACGGGGTGTAAAGTCCTCGTGAACGTGTCTATATATTTTTCCAATAACTCAGGAAGTGATTTAAGATACGTAGGAAGCAGTTTGCTGAAAACACGATAGCAAAGTAAGAAAAGGTAAAACGGAGACACATAGTCTTGAAAAGCAGGAACCCGACAAAACCGTTTCCATTTTACCATAGATTTGGACTCCAATGGTTTCATAATATTGGACAGAGCCAAAATAATTAACGTTATATGTTCTCAAAATTAATGTTGGAGTTTAATAGGCAGATACGCATACTTTGTAGATTTCCTGATGATTTATTCATAAATTTTACATACTGACAACCTGTTACTTGTTTGCGAAGATTATTGGAACAAGAAAATCCATAAGAACAACTCTAATCAGGATAATGTATTTAATGTAAAGAATAAAGTATCTTATGAGATAAAATGAAGCCATTAAATTATGAAACAAGTATGAAACATAAAATACTAATAACAGAAGAACCACAAAAAATTACTTAACTAGCTGGGACCTGGCGTTGACCGGGTATTTATTTATATTATAGTGGTACATTATTTAATTCTTGGTCAACACATAACTAAACCGACATCGAAAAAGTCATAATATGAACCACAAATAGACTTCCAGTATCTCGAGAGAGTCCAAAATATCCCCGGTACAAAAGCAGGAATAAATATATTTTCAGTATTCTAACAATAAAAATTTTTCCCCACTTGATGGTTAAATTTGTACTTAAATCTCATATTAAAGTCCATAATGAAACATAGTGACTCGCATTACAACGGTTTCGACACCAAACTCGATAGTTTCTTTTTTATTTTCATATTGGAAATTACTAAATTTTAAACTTCACCTGACGCGAGAAATAAAATAAAATTATGTATACATCATATCGACGATCCAAGAAGTTAATTTTTTCTCAGCCTGCTGCAACAATAGATATTAAGTGGGATGAATGATATATGAACGAGTAATAGGACTTATAACTCGCAGTTGGTTTACACGTCGCGGCAATTCCAATAAATCTTCCCGTAGAAACCTATTTGACAAACATACGGACAGACAGTCAGACAAATAGACACTTCAATTTTATTTATTGGTACAGACAAGTTGATGACGATTGTTAAGTATAACTTTGTCCGTACTGTTATTCTCTAACCAATTACATTACTTTAAAACTTTCTATATAGATTTTTTTGTTTGTTTCGTATATTGTCTAGAGCTATTACCAATAGCCGGACTCCTCGTCGTGCAGCTCCATTATTTATGCGCGTGTTTGTGCTCTAGTGTGCGTGTAGTGTTTTTAATGATTTTAGACTATATCCTCTCTATTTTTGTTACTTATTTAAAGATTATTTGTAGTTAATTATGCACTTTATTTTGTTCTTATAATTATTTGTTATTTGTAAGGTGTGGTGTATCCTACTTTCTCAACCGAGGACTAATGGAAACATAATAAATATATCCGCAATGCAATAGATAAGTTGATTCTTAAAAAGTTTTTAGATATTTTTTTCAAAATTTAAGACCAGAGACTCTGGCTAGTGCTGAATATTTAATGGTTTCTTAGGGAGAAACGTAATTACAGATGGATTTACTGCTGGACTATTCCTTTGAGGTCCAGCCAACAACTCTCCGTATTACAACGTTTGAAATTTCCGGCGAAACACTAGTAGCACTAATGATATCCGAGGATCATAGTTACCTGAGGATGGAGAGCATCACAAAGGTGAATGTTTTCCTTCAAGGGATTTCGTTGTTCAGATTTATGATTGCAGTAGGAATTTAGGTTACAGTGATCAACAACTGTAAACCTTATATGGCTGTACTAGCAGGAGGTATTACTGATGGGTTATTTCTCAACCTCGCTAAGGTTTAGAGAAATGAAAAGGAGGAGCGTGTTTATAGTTTAATAATTTCACCTAACTTCCGGAAGGGATCAGATTGAGTCGGAGTAGGAAGATCTATAGACGAATTTTCTTCAGCGTTCGAAATTAGGCTCCTGGTTACATTCCAAAACTAAATCGTAATTAAAAATCACTTGAATTTTTAAAGAAGTTTAATAGAATGAAGCATACTGGATAGGAATGGCCCACGAGCCTTTACAAATACACCTCTATGGAGTAGATTCAAGACTGATCTCTCTTGTTTACTGCTCAGAATGACGCCCATCACACTGCGTCCCAGTGCCCTCACTTGATGCCAAAGATTGTCTCGTGGTATAGTAATGGACCTCATAAGACCGGTTGTATCTAGAGATTTTCGAGACAATGCTTGAAATCTAAGATGGGTTTAAAATGTTAACGTTTCTAATACGTTGGAGGGTATGTAGCTTCGCTTGAATGCGTTTTCTCACGACGCTGTATCCTATTCAACCTGCTTGCTATAATTTAACAAACAGAATTAGTCAGAGATATTTCCAGGAAATTAGCTAAATTATATAAAAACATATGAGAAAATGGCATCCGGAAGCTTCCTACAGTGCTTGACGGACGGATTTATGCTTACCGATGGCCTCGGAGCATAGAACGCAAGGGTTGAAATTTGAACGAGGGGGAAAACGTTTACCTCAGGATGGTTGACACGTGTCCTTGAGGTTCTGGATTTCTTTTTGAGCACGCGTAGGCACCACGTCAGACGTTGGTTACGCCTTACTCCGGCTAATTTCTTTGTTTGCATCGTGTGAAAAAGTGTTGGAGGTTTTACAATCTTGGAAGAGCCGTGAGCACTTCTCTCTTCACGATTAATCTGTGAGGTGAGTCAGCCAAACCAAAGATGCATAGTGATTGAAGCGGTGAGACAGCTTGAGACGAATGAAAATAAACTATATCACTATAGATTACGTCTGCCTGTACAATAAATATGCATAGAAACGGTGAGGAAATAAGAGGACGAAACAGACTACGTTAAAATCTGAGCAGGCAACTTCGTCAACCAATTAGATGACAAAAACAAGTCAGACTAATAAATGATACAATTTTGCCATATAATAGATATATTTTTGAAAATTTTGTATTTAAGGAATTTTGACTTTACAGACTACAACTCTCATAAAGGTGATTCATTCAAACTATAGATGAATATAAACACTTGTACAAAAACCGTAAAATTAAATGTAATTATTTGTTTAATTTTTTTATTATATTATAAGTAGAAATACCGACACATTAGTTTATTTAATACATTAACCTTATACAAGATTAATCTCTGAGACTACTCGACAAGCCATTGTAACGTGGTGTTTATTTTATTTTTTAAATTTATAAACATTAAAGAATTTAGAGTTGTATTTAAATGGGTGGGTGCCAATAAATCTCAACTTTGAAATTTAAACAGTATTGTTAACAAAAGTAAAACATTCAACAATATTACAATATTTAAATTTAATGAATTTTATTTGCCTAGCTGTGTCTTAACCAAAGAAATAACATAGCAAGAAGCAAGTATATTTAATCTACTTTACTCATGGCAGTATGACGTGTTTATACGCATAGCAGAGCGTGAAATTATTGCCACTTATTTCTTACTTTGTATTTATCCACCCAAGTTTCCAGTTGACCAGCAATCCTGGACTCAACTGAAAGGCAGCTTCTGGGTTGGTTGTGAAGCACTCTACTTTAGTTTCATTGTGCCACTTGGAGTCAGGTCGTCTCTCCTCTCTTGACTCTTTGAAGCCAGCCAGCCCGACTTTTCGTTTCGCTAGCTCCTCTCTGACGTCTCACCCCCGACTATTCGTTTCGAATGTCTTTTCCTGGTCCTTCCCATCTCGAACTCACTTCTCCTAAAAACTTCATTGGTCACCCCGCTTTTTCTATCTTCGCAGGTCCTCCAATGAAGTTGGCGTCCCTACCCTTCCTCTCCAAAAATTAAAAATTTGGGAGGGACCACCCCTAGTCATCTTTTGGATCAACCACCTTGCTGGCCTTGGCTGACCAGGGGTTTTCGCCGAGTCGCAAAATCCTTCCAAAGGACTGAGACCCCTCAGGTTATGCTTAATATTGAAAAATTAATGTAGTGAAAAAATGAAAACATACAACTAAAATTTAAACAAGTCGCAGTATTTTGGCGGAATATCAGGAATCTGCTTTCATAGAAAATAATAAATGAGAGAATGAGAATATGGCAATAAATGACTGTCCACTTATATTTAATAAGGTAAACCTATTCAGTTAATTAATTTCATAGTCTAAAACAATTTAGATATATGAACCATTATTAAATATTTCAATAATTATAGTTTATACTCAATTGAAACTGACGTTAATTGATGGTAATATATATAGCAACCATTTAGAGAGAAATTATATGTACAACTCTAGATGGACATTGACAGTCATCCAGAAATACTTATTCATAAAAGCGATAAAGCATTTCTCGTAGGACGCAATTTTGACGAATTCGTAGAGATGATGTATCGGGAGGATGCCTCCGGTGGAAGCGCGACAATGGAGCGAGGGGGAGCTGTTGTAGAGGAAGTCATTAGGGACGGAAGCAAAAGAGTAGGAGGTGGCGCCGTCGCAGAATTTCAATCGCTGTCACCAGGATCCAGACCCGCATCACCCTCTCACTAAATTACCCTTTCTTTTCCTTTCCTTCTTAAAAAATGTAAAAGAGAAATGGACAGGCTGCACTGTGTATAAAAGCTATTTGCTTTCTTCGCGTCAATTTTATTTTAATTGAACTTAAACTCGTGAAAAGTCACCAGTGAAGTTAATAAAGCAGGAAGACACTCGAAAGTGAAATACAAAAACATTTAATTTATCTGTTTGGAATAAATAAAACAATTTTAAGTTTCTAACATTTTTTTAAGAATGAATATTATTTTTCTTTGAATCCAATAAAATATCACTCTGTTATTTAATTATCAAACCGTTGCATTCCTAGGAGAAAAGATTTAAAGGCTGATGTTAGTAACCTAGGAGGAATTTCAGAGGAAGGGAAATAAAAAATTTGTAAGATGTTCCACTTGTTGCTTAGTAAACTTACAGATAACAAACTCATATAACGAACTTGGCTTTGAATTTTATCATTGGACGATACATAAAAAAGGCAATTTGTTGTCAAAGTCATGTGTGGCTCTTACAGTATCATTAATTTAGAACTGAAGTTTCTATAAAACTAATATCGTACTTTACGAACCAACTCGATTGGTTGCATTAATGAAAATATATCTGACAGTTTTATAACAATTTTAATAAAACCACTCTACGTATTCAAGGTGACGAATTGAATTTAAATAAACAATTTCTAATTTTTCCACGTTAAAATAACTTTAGGGTCACAAAGAATCAGTCACATGCCAAATTTATAAATAGAAATAAAATATGATAAATACTTAGAAACCGATTAGCAACACAAATTTCCATTTTGATTTCAAAGATTGATTTCAATATATTTAAAAAATTAACATATTCGATTTGGCTCCGAATCCTCCTTCAAGTAGAAACACACAATAATAAGAAAGATAACATAACTAAATGATTCCTGTTTAATTTAAATTCAATAACGGCAATATGAGCAACAAAAGAAATATATTCAGTGCGGTCACAAAAATTTTTGAAGAAAAGAATAATTGTTTTCAAATAGTAACTAGCGGTGATTTAGAAATATGGACGGAAATGTATTGAGAGGTATAAGGTTCGTGTTATGGTATTCAGTCCTAAGACTAGTCTGATAAAATCCTCTAGGCTACCTTATCTTATGCAAGGTTTTTTATTTCCTCATAATTACCACACCCTCCCTAATTTGCTTAGTGTATTTCATCCTCGGCCACACACTTCCCTATAATGCTAATTTTACAATGCCCTCATGTATCAAAACGCGGAATATTAATCTAATTTTCAGAATTCTCCTAGAACACCACATTTAAAACGCTTCTATTTTTTTCCCTTTCTGCAACTCCTACCGTCCACGTTTCGCACATATATTGCCACACTCCATACGAACATTATTAACAACGATTTCCTAATATTCACATTATATTACCCGTAAGTAAATTCCTCTTTTTTATTAAAGCCATTCTTGCGTGTGCTATCCTACTTTTTATGTCTACTATACTTCTACCGTGATGGATATTAACCAATGTAATTTATTCCCTGGGGGAATCGCTTGCCCCTCACTCCCAAGATTTTTGGGGAAAATCCACGCTAATTCACAGCCTCGGTCGCCGCATTCCAGCGGCCGCTGCCATCAAAATGTCTGAACCCCTGTTTGACAAATAACGTCTCTTTTCTTTTGACTCCTGACCACCGAAGTCCGATCAGATGTGTTTGACCGTTACAAAACTATATTACTTTCATTCGTGCTTTGATATTTACTTATTACTTATGTTTTCATATTTTGAGTACATATTTTGTTACTAATGAATTTAAATTATTTAAGTAAGTATAAAGACGTATGCCTTGCCCTGTATAATTATATACTTCTATAATAAATATGTTTTAAAATTATTTTGTATTGTTGGTCGTTGGTGGAATTAATTAACACCAATATTAATTCAGGAAAATAAAAATTAGAACAGTAATAAACTGGGAACAGATTGTCCACCTGGTTACCAATTTCACATTGTATGTTGGGCAAGGCTTCCCCTCAACGCTTACAGTAGTTGCAATAAGCGACTTACGCAAAGAGTATTCAAACTTCAAAATTTTGCCTATCGTGAATAACTCTTTTTTATTATAAAATATATTAACTTATGTGGTTGATCTACATGAAAAATTCTACCCGGGTTGGTTCCTGACAAGAGTATTGGATGTTGTGTGTGTTTATATACGCTTACAATTAACAAGAAAACGAATTTTCCTACCGTAGTCGCAAATTAGCGTAATTAAAAAATATTAAAAGCTTACTTTTTATTAGGTATTTTACATATAAGATCTCATAACGATGAACGTGTATAATTAAGACAATTAGAATTTCTACTCTTAAAAAACAGCGCATCGGAAGCAGTTAATTAGGGGTCTATGGACTAACGAACAAAATATCTTATTATTGTATTTTCAAAAATTCAAAATACTCGCATTTAAAATTGTCTTTAACACTACTCAATTTTTTCTTCACTAAACTGGCTAAATTAGTATTCATATAAAGTTTAATGGAATGTTTTTAAATATATACCAGACATTAAACCTAATTTAAGCTACAGTGGATTTTATGGCAACTAAAACTTTTATTTTTAAATTCTTCCAGAATGAAATTATTTGTTTTCATTTTTGCCGGTAATAGCAGGTATTTCTTTTAACAGATACATTTGTACTTTAGAATTTTTTAAATAGGATTCGTGGTGAACGATTTGGATAGATATAAACTGCAGAAAATTATTCACTCCAAATACATTTACCTATATAAATACAGGCCATGTTTGCTGCCCGCTTCAGGCTTTATATACCGGACTTGTTGAAGCAGTACGAATGGTAAGGTTTCTCATTAGGTGTCCCTATATCATTTATCCGATTGCTTAGCGTTGATCATCGCAAGTTTTCTGTCGACCGATTAAAGATTTAGGTTCCTTCCCCCTTTCCGGCCAAAAACGATCCCACGCCAATCATGGGCTCTGCGACTTCATGTTTGTCCGTTATGTGTTCCTACACAAGTCTTTTGAATGCAATGATATTTATATGTATGGTAGTTTTTCCGACTTTTGTTGAAGATTTAGGTTTCTTGCTTCTCCCCCTTTAGGTCAAAATATTTCCTACCCTAAAGACTTTTAGAACTTGCAAGAGAATAGATTATACCCACAAGATAGTCAAATTACCGTTTAGCGTGAAATAATACCTCGGTTAAAACAACATTTTATGTAAATAATGATACTTTAAATTATTTAATAATAATACAAAATGTTTTATAAGTCGCAAAGAGAATGATTGTGGACTTCAACTCTGGCGTCAAGGCGGTTTTCTCTGTAGCCAAAAGTCGTTTATCCGATGCGACATTCGCGAAAAAAATTAAAAAGTATCATTACTTAAAAAAAATATAATCTTCCGCTTAACTTCTTTATAATAATAAGTAATTAATTTAATTAAACTTTTTATAAATATGCAAATGTTTTATAATTCGTAGTGAAAATTAAATAAATACCTGGGCCGCACACACGCAATTTTATTTTCGTAGAAATGTATATTTATGTATACATGTTATTTTACGGTAGTCAGACAAAGAGATGGTATAATCTCTTTATGAAGATAATTGACTTATAGTGTTTTTGTGAATGTGTACGTCGCATGCAAATATAAACACGAGGAGCAATTTAGACCAAATTTGGTACGTGTGCCACGCGACCCAGAAGCAAGCAAGGATTGTATGAGTAAGACAGTACTACCACCCCTGGAGGCGTGGGTGAAGATGACGAAAATTTAAATCGTATACGTAAACGGCAGATATTTTCATGGAAACAGAATTTTTTTCACGGTTAGTTAGGCTGATCGTTGCTGCCTCGGTATTGAACATTTTTCAGACTTTTTTAAGTTAATGTTCTTATTTAAGGCACAATTATATTTCTTGGCTGGATTGAGATGCTGAGTTACCGCGGTGGTTCAGGTGGAAATCAGCTCTCATAAAGTAGGGTGCGTGAAAAGGTACAGTGTCAAAACATGTGACGCTCCCGGTGATGATTTAATCACGTGTTGACAATGAGATTACTGTCAAATTGAACACTTTAACAGGATAAAATAAATGAATTTATGGGCATCCATAGTAACATATACACGTTTATAAACTTCCACATCAATGTAACGTTAAAACACGCCCGATTGGGAAGTAAGTACCACAGTTCTGAAACTAGCAGATCCCAGCTCTTTGTCGAGGTGCTGCTTGGGGAGTTATAGACTAGGCGGTGGTATTGACTACCTCCGCTCTGAAACAAGGAGAGTTAACGCTTGGGAGAGATAATTTCTCGGTTGTCGTGCTGCGATCTGAGCCCTTTCACAAAGCGGAACAGTCACTAAATCACAAATAACGCTAAGGTATGGCTGCACAGACGCATTGGATTTCACATAAAGCGGTTCCTATAACAGCCAAAAACGTCATAAATTTAATGGTTATTATTATTAAATTGGTAGGAATTAATTATATATCGAACGTTCAAACTTAATTAATGTGATTGGTAATGGGAAGCAGAATACTTCGTACTGAATTAACTTGCACGTATCGGAAGTAAGATAGCAAAAGTTTAACCCTGCAGTTACGAAAACAGTTGATAAAGATGGACGTTTTTCTGGGTGAATTGTTTGTAAAATTCTACAGTTGGTTACTTGAGTGTTTAATTGTTAGAAAAATTTTAATTCACTAATAATATACAATAAAACAACTGTTTTGTTATAGAACCCATTAGTATGGAAGTTAAATTAAACAAATATCCGAGTATTCATCAGATATATACCTGAAATGAAGCTAGGGAAGCAAGTGAATTATCGAAGTGAGAAACTGTATGTAATGTAGAAAACTCTATATATTTTGTACCAAGAAGAATTATTTTTATTCACCATCTTCTTTGAGTAAACACATGGAGCAAAATGTGTGTTGCGTGTTGCATTGATGTAGGAGCAATGTATTTCTGGGAGGAGTGTATCTTTTCTCATACTGAAGTGGAATTATGTGCCATGGACAGATAATTTCAGTGACGTACTGAGCTAACAATTTTGTTTTTAAAATACCGTCAGCATTTTAGAAATCCTGGAACAAATAAAAGAATGGACGTCGTTTCAGTTGAAAGTGTTCTGTCCAAACTAGTTCAGAAAGACTAAATAATTTTTTTTACCCTTTTCAGACTAAATTCTTAAAACAATTTCCAATAAGGAGAAAACAACTTTACGATACTTATTTATGCGTTATTAAGGTTATTACCCTAATTATCACCATCAAGTTCCATTTTCAAAAGCACTACAATTATAAAACATAATACAAATTTACAATATTTTTTAAAAAAAGGCTCCCCGAGGGTCCAACAAAAATGTACCACTTTTTCAGTCGTGGTAAAAAGATATTACTATAAGGAAAGAAAGAGTTTTATTGTTGTCAATTACAAGCATTGAATTTCCACGTGTTCGCCTGAGATTGTAGGTCCTCAAGAAGCCGTAAACAAGAAAAGTAGGGATCCTTTGCAGCTTTTCAAATTTACAGAATCTGACCTTGACTCTTCAATCGATACGTGGAAAGGAATACATCAAAGGGTTGTATAGATGCAAGAAAAGTCAGGAAAGTTTGGTAGTGCGGGGCTAGGTTTGCTTGAGTCTGATCAAGTAAGAATCGGAAGGTTGACGTTTATACCAATCAAAACACAGGCACTTAATTTTGGATATATCTATAATTACAGTCAATATTATACACTGTAGGAAGTAGGAAATTAAAGGAAGGCATTTAGAATAGAAATATAACACGGAAGCAAGCTGTACGTGATAGACTTCCTTTGAACTCGTGGACTGAGATGCTTTTAAAGATGGTGGACGTCATTGGCCTAATATGTAGGATTGCTGATATGTCAGTATTCGTCAGCATTTCTACGCTACTACCAGGTTTGTTCACCTGTATTGCAAGCGTCTTAACGAACGCATCCATCCTCCAAGACAAAGGCCCTTGTTGTTGCGACGAAAACCAGAATTCGTTACAGTATGTCACGTTATACTAATGGTTTGTTTCGTTATTTATAAACCGTGAAAATAAGTTTTGAAATGTATGACGTGTATGTGTAAAATATTGATATTAATAACAGGTGTAGATTCCATTAGCTCATCTTCAGGTAAGAACTCTATGTTAAATTTAGAGAACACAAGTTTTATATGTAGAATGATATCGTGTTTTACTTTAAGAGCAATAAAGTTTAATTGTATAACTTGTGTCTATGTTATACACTCTCTGACCTCATAAAACTAGATCGTAAATAATCAGTTGGCTGATTTTTATCTTCACACTAGCTTCTAATTTTGAGTGACGTAACGTCGGGTATAAACAATTAGCTTACCATCTTCAATTATCATTATTCGAATTTTAATGGCTCCTAATAAATAAATAATTATGATAAAATGTATATTATTACTTAAAAGGACGTTTAAAATCATATAATAATATTTTTAATTCATTCCCGAATACGGCTCATCTAGCATTCAAATTATTTTATTGCCAGAATGTTATTGTAAAATATTTAGATTAATATACCATTGAGAAGCACCAACGCGCGGTCATCATTTCAAAAATATAATGCTTTAGTATAATTATCTGAAGAAAAGTAGATTTAGTTAATGCTATACAGTAACGATTAATTGTCTGGTGACATTTCCTTCCATTTATCGAAAACTTTAATAAGGACTATATATTTTTATATTATGGTAATATTAACTTTTTTCATACTATATATTTCTTTCTTAAAACATTTTGTTATGCTTATATCTCATTTCAATTACAACAGCCAGGCCTGATAGTATGTCTTTAAAAATTTAAATTAAAATACTTTTATACAATTTCACAAAATTTATTTTGTGAACTCTTAATTAAATATATTTTTTAAAAATACATTGATAATAATACGAGACTTAATGTCCAATGTACACCTGACGAAATCCTAAATAATAGTCAAACATTATGAAGTCATATTTTAATGAATTATTATTTAATTATTACTATTTTTATGACTACATTTCAAAATTAAAATATGTCACATAATTTTAATGATTAAATATTTTAATTGTAAATGTTATGACAAAAAAATGTGAAGAAATTTAAACTTGAACTACAGTGGTTTCGACCATCAATTGTGGTCTTTGCCAATATTTGTAACTAACAAAGATGATACAAAACGAATAGCCAAAATATAAAATTAACAAAGACAATTTAATAATACATCACATAATTTATTAAATTGTGAAGTATTATGTTTTATATTAACAGTAAATATATTGTTTTTGGCCTACAACATTTAAGAAATTAGCTTTTCTTGAAATTCGTTTCATTGTCAAAAACAATAATTAAATAATGTTTTTATTATAGAGTGTTTATACAAAGAAAATTTTTAATTAACTTTATATTCTTTAATTATAATTGACAAAGTTCACTTAGTCTGACAAATGTATCAAAAAGAACAATTATTACATGAAATTTTATACACAACATTAAAACTCCAAAAGTATTGAGATTTGTAGATTACAAAAATATTGTATTTCTTAAATAACATTTAAAAACTGGTAGATAAATGATCAAAAACGGGTAGAACAATATAACTATTTAAAATAGACTTTAGAACTCAATTATTAGTATTATTATGTATAAAATTAATTATGAGTTTACTAAATATATAATCTACAGGGTAATAATTGACAGACAAAATTTTTAATTTATTATATTTAACTAGTAATACTGCATGCGCATCTTAAAATATATTGGAATAAACATTTCATTTGATTTATGAATAGTAAGACATTTTAATTATGTTTAGTAATATGTAAATGTTCGATTATTTCAATATCTGCAGTGAAATATTTTGTTCAACGAATGTAGTTGTTTAGTTCAGCAAATACGTAAAATCATCGGGATGTTCGCGAGATTAACGAAACACAATACGGTGACTCTTAAATGACTGTATTTCATCGCGAGTTTTGGCACACAAAGGCTTTTCTCGGAAGTTTTTATGTTGCGGTTCCTAAAGAAAGCGACTTATTCTGTCAATCTCTAATTGACTGGAAGACTGAAGCTCTTCAGAGCAGATTTTGGAACCGGGCCTAAACCTTGAATACTGTGGACAAAAATGACGAGAGCAGAAGTTCGCGATACAGGCGAGCCAAAAAGTTTGAGTTGTGTCTGTTACGCAACGAGAGTAATAACTACGATTAAAAACTTATAATTTTTATGTTACCATAATTTTACTGCAGTTTCTGTTACTATATATTTGCGTACATTAAGAACTTCCATTTATCCAAATAATATTAATCACTGTTTGTCGTATGTAAACCGTCTGCTGTTATTAAGTCTTCTTACATTTACATAAATTTTAATAATAAACTTGTAGCACGTATATAATTTTCTACTATTGTACGATTTTATTTTTATATTAAGAGGCCGATACATTTCCATGACTCCGTTAGGCATGTTTTCATGTAATGCGTTTTGATTTCCTAAGCGTTAGTTAGTTCAGACATGGACATTAGTGTCAAAGATCTGAATTTACATAAAACTATATTATCGAAAAATCCAGTTACTTTTTTAAGAATCATTGTGATAGATTGGGAGATCCGCTTCAACGATTTTTATTTTATAAAACGAAAAATGAACGACTTACGTCAAACTATATATATACTAGATTACAAAAAGGTTCTCTGAAATTATATTTCCATACCATAATCCACTAGGATTATATATTATATACTGATATTATTTAAACTTATTATATATAATCCTATTTTAGAGAATTCTGAGACACATTAATGAACAAGGTTCAATTCTACTGCAGAGGGAACTTGGAAGAACTACTCTTTGACCGTAAATGAAAGTGACAAGCCTAAGAGACTGGCCAATAAGAATCTGGACACCTGTCAGGGGCAATCTACGCTCAACCCCCCCAATACACTGAAAAGGAGACAATCAATATTGATGTACGAGTAGAGGAGTCTGTTCAGTGCACTTAAGTTTTGTAAAAGAAAGTAATTTATTTTTTAGCAAAAGGCTTGACACAAAAAACAAGTGCAACATTACTTTTCATCCAAAAGTTATTAATATAATTACGAGTAATATTTACAATTTATGATATTGTAATACCTTAATTATTTTTATTAGAAATTTAAGGTTCTATGGGCCAAATTTGATTCATGATAAAGAACATATTTCCAAATAAACGTTATTTCCTGAGTGAGCTGAAGCTTACCTACGATATGACGTTAAAAAATATTTTGTCTGATAGAGAGTCATTTTATTGTTTGATCCGTAATAACTCAAGATTCAGAAATTTACCATACGTAATCACATTTTATATTCTCACATTATAAATTCATAGATCGCGTTTGAATAATAAATAATGATCTGAATTCATTCAGCATTAAATAGTTAATTGAAACACTGCATATGCATTGCTAATTATTTTATAAAGTGTATATGTTTCTATAAATTTTGTTATCGATTTTTAGTTGTACTAAATTCCAAAAGCTGTGTGCTTCTTGTTTACCGGATTCATAAGTATCAACAAAATGACTGCACTTGTAGAGTGTTCGAGAGAAGCAGTTATTAGTATTTACAGAGAGTGGACTACAAAGCAAAAAAACGGGTGTTAACGTCAGGTTTTAGGTCATCACAGACTATTCAATGCTCAAGCTGAAAGGAAACTTGCCAGTGTTGTTTAGTGCAACAGAAGAGCAGCGGTGCGTTAAATAGTGGAGAATCTGAATCAAGGACTAACTGAAAACGACTCGAACTGTTCGTCGAACATTACACGGTATGGGCTTAAACTGTCTGCCATGAACAGGAGCAGACGTTTTCAGTTTGCAAATTAGCAAAAGGATTGGACAGTAGATGACTGTAAAAGGGTTATGTGGTCTGATAAATCGCAATTTCAAATGCACAATGCGGGTGGCAGGGTTCGAATATGGAGGAAACAACACGAAATCATGGACAATAACTGAATTACCACAAAGCTTCAAGCTGGTGGCGGAAATTTGATGGTTTGGGTAAAGTTTTCTGATTATGGAAGGAGTCCTTTACTTCTGTGAATCAACGTCTGAATGCCCAAGGGTATTTACGTATTATCGCAGATCAAGTACATGGTGTTATGTTAATGTTGTACTCTGCCAAGGATGGATCCTTCCAACACGACAATGTTCCTTGTCATATAGCTTGCATTGTCCACAGGTGGTTCGAAGAGCATGACGGAAACTTTATTTTCTTCATTAGCCTAAAAAAATCAGATCTCTATCCAATTGAGATTTTGTGCGATGAAACCTAGTATCATTGCAAAAAAGAATTGAAATGCGCTGTTCGTCAGAGATCTCCTCAAACCCCTTCTACCACCTACTAACATCTCATAGAATCCATGCTCAGAAGAATTCAAGCCGCATTAAGAGCAAAAGAAGACCCATAATTGTACTGCGGGGGTGGTCTTAATAATTTGGCCACTCAGTGTATATGTTAGTTACGGATAATATGAGTACTGGCAGCAAAATTTATATTTTCGTCAGTGTGATCCTTAATGAAGGATCATAATTATGTATTGCAGACATGATTTCTTTCGGGTGACCCATTAAGTTATTTAAACAATGTACGTGTAATAGGAGTGATATGTAGAAACAAATACGATCTAAGTAGACATCAATGGTAATCCATTGGAAAAGAAAGAGTGATAGGCAGACGTTTCAAATAGTAAACAACTCGTTCCTCTTGTACAGGATTCCGATACCCTCACAGATATATACCGTTGAGCCCTGCTTAGATATACGGCTGTCTCCACGGTTTTCTGCGGCCAAGAGATAGCTTGAAGAGTAAACTAGGGGTTCGTGACCACAACTACATAAATTCCGAATTTAATTTTGAGTAACTCTTAGCGTAATTAAGCACTACACAAAATGAAGGATGTGAAATTTGAAATTAAATCTCACTAAAAATTAAGTTTTGATAATTCTAAAAGAGTAAATGAATTAATTAGAGACAAGTCGGAAGATATTTAACAAACCAACTAACAGAAAATCCAACTGCATTATGTTTAATCAGTAATTAAGGACTTTCATAAGATATAAAATAGATTTAGAGTATTATAAATAATTTCTAAACACTGAAAATAATTGATTATTACATAAAATATTATACTCAAAATTTATCCAATTCCTAAGTAAATTGTGTAGTTCTTTACTTGTCAACTGATTTTTATCTTTTTATGACTTGTGATAAATTAATTTATTTTAAAATTGAAGTATGTCCGAGAATTATAATTAATGCATCTCGAGAATTCTTTAAAAATGTCCTTTAAATATAGTAGCAAACTATTTATCCAATGAAAAGTTATTGGGTTACAATTCGGCTTATATTAGAATTGAAAACCGACGTTACACTGTCATCCAGGTTTTTTATTTTGACCTCGCGTGTTCTTGCGTGTCAAACGCTGATTGGCCGGGGAGTTATCAGGTGTTCTCATCGTAGGTTGTTACGAGTGTACTGAATTTAAATAATGTTGCCTGAACATAAATTCATAAATATGAATGAGTTATTCATCGAAACGTCGGTTTTATATACTAATATGACCCGGATTATAACCCAATAACATTTCAACAACAAATTCACCGGGAAAACCTACAATCTTCAATACTATTTATTGTTACATACGTATAAATATACTTCAAATAGTATTTTTATTTCTCAAAGAAAAAAGAAGCATTGTTTCTATATTTACCTTTCTTGCATTAGGGGATTTAAACCAATTTCCATCTGAACTGTTTTCTGCCTGACACACATAATTTGTTCAGTTTTAACTAGGAAACGGATGGACCGATTTCTATGTACTGTATATTGTTGGTGTAAAGAGCCACAACTGATTAATTTTAATTAAATCACTGTTGTTGTATTCAGTTCTTAGATTGATCTAATAAAACCCTCCAAGTTAACCTATCCAGCGCAAGCCTTTTCATTTATTCATAGCTACCACATTCTACATCCTCCCCATTAGCGTTTACCCCACACTCTTTCCACTAAGGCCAATTTTACAAGAACCTCATGTCTCAAAACGTGGCCTATTAATCTATTCCTTATTTTGGCCAAAGTCCCCCAAATTTTTCTCTAAAGCATTAGGAAGCAATAATTTCTACCGGATCAAGAATAGAATATAGGGCCTCCGGTCATAACGCAGTGTAATCTTATATTAAGTTTAGTTGGGGAGGAATATTAAAACTGTCACACTGCATATTGAACTTTTACTATTCCGGACGGCGACAGAAAAACAATAGAATATTTTTCATCTGAAGTATTAAAAAAATTTGAGAGTATTCGAAATTGGCTTCTAAAAAATTTAAATCTTTGAAAAGCTTCAAGGATGTGGGAAATCTTGAAGTTTTTGTAGCTATATCTTATTAATTAATAACTAAATTTAAATTATACTAATGTATAATATGATAACGGACGGTCTTAATTATTTTACTGTACAAAATTATTAAAACTAAATTTTACAATGTGACATCAATGTTATTACTAAGGACTGACAATAGCTAATGCTAACCATTTGCACAAAATTAGCAAGATTCCAAAGTTATTAATAAAAAATATTAATATTCTGTTATATTCCATTCGTATTTTGTGCAACCAACGGTAACTGATAACTCTTACGTAAAGCATTTTTATTTCTGGTATTATTATAAATACCATCAAGGAGAATATGAATGAAGGATTGAAAGTATAACTACCTCATTTCCTGAATATCTGCTCTCTGCATCAAGACTGTGAAATTATTTGACAGATTATCTTATCCACACGTTTTTGGTCTAAAAACAATAGTAGGCAAAAAACGAAATAGTATTTTAAATACTTGAAACAAAAAGAGTAATACAGAAAGCGCATTAAAGGATAAGGTAAATAAATCCCATCGTTTGTATTAATTGTAAGCCAATCTGTGTTACAAAGATAATCCAAATATTTTCGAGTAGAAAAAATTAACGAGCCTGTGTCAGATAATCGTTGCGTACCATGTATGATAAAATATATGATGTACGCCTTCTGCAGACAATACTCGTATATTGTTCCCAACTAAGTTTTTTAATATTTTTTGGTCTAATATATTGTCTAGTGCCTGAAACTCTTTATAGAAGGAAATTAAAAAATACGCGTTTTCAATATGTGATTTTACGACGTAGCTTTGGCGTGTGTCGGAGATTCTACACTCATGCAACCCAAACTGAGTATTTCAAAATTCTCTACCTCAACAAACCGAACGAGGTAACATGTGGAGCATAAATATACGGTGAAGCAAAATGAGAGGCAGTTTTTTGAGTTCCCATTTGAATGATAACTTGAATATGATTCGCTGACCGACAGTGATAGCGTAATGAGCTGGTCGTTACAGGGAACAGATCTGCCCGATTTCCGAGAATAATTAGCCGCCTCAAATATTGCGCACCGGTGCAATTGGGTAATGTGCACTGGGATTCCCAGCGTTCCGCAAGAATGGCTATGCGTGCTGCAATGCTCTCGTCACACAGCTTTGGCCATTACGGGATTGTCCCGGGAGCAAATTATTTCCAACCAGGGAACACAACTAGATAAACAAATGCACCTGTGTTAGGAATCATCACTCTCGTACATAATTCAAGTCCTTTTCAGGATAATTACGGCGGAATAATGGCATTCAATTAGTAATGATTATAGAAAAACAAGTTCTTGCATTTATAACATATTTATCATCAGATAGTGTCATGAGTTTTAAAAATATTTATCTGATTGCGATAAGCAATTTTACTAAAGACAAAAATAAAATTTTAGACAATCATAATGCTACATACAAAATTAATTGTTTGAATTGAAAATCTTGATATATCATTACTAGCACGTATTAATGATCATAACAACAATTTAAAAATTAATGTTCAAATTTTTTCAGTCGTTTAAAAACACTTTTATTTAAGTAACTTGATTTTTAAATTACAAATGTTCAAGTTTTAGATGAAGAATATAAATAGTATACAAGATCAGGATAAGAAAAAAGCGGCCTACGTTCATGGTATTTGTAGATTTAGAAAACTGAAACACACTAGTAAGGATTTTGAAGAGCACAGGAATAAAATATCGAGAAGGCAGAAGACAGTCAGTAGTAATTAGAATTCAATATCAAGAAAATAAAGCAGGAATCAAGAAAATAGTAAGACAAGGATGTAGTCTGTCGCCCATGCTCTTTAACATATATATATAGAACAAGCGACGAAGAAAACTAAAACGGAATATGGAAAAGAAATCATACTGCAAGGAGAAGAAATAAAAACCCTAAGCTTTGCTGTTGATATTGTAGTATTAGAGGAGTCAGAAGAAGACTTGGAAGCCACAATAAATGGCATGAACGTGAACCTGGAGAACGAGTTCAATATGAGGATTAATAGAGGACAAACCAAGGATAGTATGGGAAACAAAGGGATATTTTGACGGAAGTCCTTAACTTCGGGTAAGAACAAAAGAGGAAGACCTAGGATGGAATACGATAAGTAGTTTAGTGAGAATGTGGTATTTTTTCAGAAATGGAAAGGCTTAGGACTGAATACCACAACACAAGATTAATGACAAAAATGTTGAACTTTGGAACTAACAATTCGGCTATTACTACTGTAAAGACTGATTCCAATAATATAAATAGAATATATGATTCCTTGTATGTATAAATTATAGTCATCATTCACTGCTTAAAGTTTTCGATTCTTAGTTTCAAACTTCAACAAAACGCTCAACGGCTGTTTGTATATAACAGTAATTAACTTAAGCACACAAAATAAATTTTTAATTCATAAGATAAATTGTAAGTTATGTTATATGTGTATTAAAACAGTTTTATTTTTAATATCAAGTATGTAAAATTTGATCCAAAATCCAACATATTTATTCCACGCAATTATTGGATGTTTATGCATATATTAAATTTTCCATCCTCATCCACCCTTTGGAGCGCTTTGAGAGTTGTAAATATTATTTAACAGGATATTAAATTTAATTGAAGAAATTTTAGATTTTAATATTAATTAAGGCACATTCTTCTTTTTATTTTTTACCTGATGAATTTCCGAATTAGGAGCGAAACTCAGCGACATATTGCTCTAATTGAAATAATCACAATATTTTCTGATTATCTGGCCATTGTATTTGTTTGCGGTTTTACTAGATTCGGATAAATGCCATTTTAACATTGAAATTTTAATTAAATATCTATTTGTTGTTTTTAAATGTCAATTTCTAAAAACAAATATTTAAATAACAAACTTAATAAGTTATTTTTAAATAATATAACAAATTCAATAAAAAAATTTATAAGGAAGTAAAAACTGCCTACGAATAGTGTGCACTATATTTCTCTTTGATATTAACTGCTAATGGTGCTCTGAAAATATTTCATACAAAAATATTACACAACCAGACTTGAAACTATGCTCGCATAGCTAAGCCGGCCACACACGGCCAGTATATTGATCAACTGACGGTAATATTGATCAATATATTGCCCGGGTGCGAAACTGTTTCATGTTGATATTGAAGTAGAAATTAAATATTGAAGAATATTTCAAGTATTAGATTTGTATTTATTAATATAAGGGATGGTAGGAATATTGATCAAACTATTGACGGTGTGGGGTCGTGCTTTATTATTGAATAAGTTATGACATCATTATAAAAATAAATTTATATTTCAACAATTTCATGTGACAAAATCACGTAGTTAATCATTGGAAGACGTCATCAGTAACTATTTTTTCTGATAAAACGTCAAATTTTCCCCTCGGATTGAAAAAAACAATAAAATTTCAATATGTTTTAAAACAGAATTACCAAGTTTCCTTCCAAAAACTCTTAAGTCCAGTATTGATTTTACACTCCATTAATATTACACTAGAAACCTTACATAAGAGCGCTTCTGCAAACCATTCAGGGCTTGGGCCTACCGGGCCGACTAATTCCAGTCTGTGACTTTGACTGGGCAAACATGGAAGTCCATTCCAGGATTTGAACCCGGGACCTCATTGTTGTGAGGTGAGATAGCAACGCTAGCCACTAGACCACAGGAGGTATGCTTACATAACATTTTTCGTTAAATTACTTTATGATTTTGTTGATTCTTGTTTGCCGGTGTGACTATATATTGTGCTGTTGTTATTTTTAATTTTTTTTTACTTTTTGCTTCTAATTCTATGAAATATATTACGATAATTTGAAAACGAACAAGGTATGATGTGTTTTTATCGAAATAATTGAATAACTTCTTTGTACTTTTGGGACCCTCGTCTTGGATTTTATAAGTATAAAATACGGATGTAAATAGGCAATGGTAGAACTGTTATCTGTATATCAACTTGTGACGCGTATAAAATTTCGTCGTATATTTTGTTTTGTTATATAAATTAATTTTACAATATTAAGCATTTTGTGGAGAACAGCCCTGAGGTATTCGCAAGGCACCATTCCGGTGAAAAACCCGGTAAAACAAACAGTTTCATATAACTTGAATCCTGACAGGCGCAGTCTTTGCAGGGAAGTATTTTTCCGCCCGGTGAGAAGCCCCGGGTTAGGTGAGGTTAGCAAGGTAGTAAACCTAAAAGATCACTAGGGTGGTCCCTTCCAAATTTGGAATTTTTTGAGAGGAAGACGCCAACCCCATTGGATGACGTGGGGAAGATAAAAAAAATGCGGGAAGACCAATCAAGTTTTAGAAGAGGTGAGTTTGAGCTGGAGAGAACCTCGACAAATGTATTCGGAAAGAGAGTTGGAGGTGAGAGTTCAGTACAAGGAAATGGAAAATCGGACTGGCTGACTTCGAGTCTGAGAGGAGAGGCGATCTGGTCGTAAGTAACACAAGGAAACTACACCAAAATAGAGGGCCTGCCGCTTCTATGCTGACCCGGAAGCTGGCTTTTCGTTGAATCCAGGATTGCTCGTCAACAAGGAAACTAGCGGAGGATTAATGTAAAGTAAGGAACGAAAGGTAATAATCACATGCTCTGCTATGCATATAAATACGTATTTCAGCCCTGAGATAAGTAGATTAAATTTAGTTAAGTCTCTTGCAATATTATTTTTTCGGTTAGGGCTCAGCTTGGCAAAATAAAATTCAGAAAAATTAATAATTTCCTAAATATTGTAATGTTTACTTTTGTTAACAATAACAATGTTATAAATTTCAAAGTTGAGATTTATTGGCGCCCACCTATTTAAATATAACTATAATTTTTTAATATATATAAATTATAAAATCCACGTCACATACTTTTAAAACCAGACGCAAACGTGGAAGTATGACGGTCAGTTATGGAAAGGAACTCAAAAAAGAGGTTGCCTGTAAACGGCCAGGGAGTAGCAGCCCAGAAAATAACAAACATAACTCACATGAACAGGTAAGGCGATCAGCAACCATGAAAATAAGTGAAAGTATTAATCAATATATTATTTTTGTGCGGTTGTTTAAATTTTGATAGTGGATTGTCCTTCCTTAATTAATCAATATATTTACCGTGTGTTTAGTTTTACTATCTGCTGTCTTTAACTATGCAGCTATCCGAAATTTGTCAGAAAAATATTTGCACTTTATTGATCGTCCAATAAGTTTAACTCACATCGTTGTGATCACATCTTTAAAATCAGAGCGAAAGAGGGAAATGCGTATTGGAATTATGGAACTACGAAACGTTGAATTAATCGCTAGACACTTTGTGATGGGAGTATCTATTTGCTTTTATTGGCAATAATAGTAGAATAAACTCTCAGGACGAATTACGTTATAGCGTTCAATCACTTTTGATGAACACATACAAACTTAAAAGGCTTACATACACATGTATAAATGCTAATAGATTCATTATTTACAATATTTAAGTCGGGGCTTTAGCTTTTGGAATGACCATAGGCACTAATTCACGTGTAATGCTGGAGGGGCGTGAGATTTATCTTCTGCGCTCTTGGAATATTGCCCTCTCCAGAGCAACAAGGGACTTAGCGAGATGGCTACTCAGAGACAGACGTTAGTTTTGCAGACGCCTCATAAATTGTTGGTCGCACAAAGCCGTGTCAGTTGTGCACTAAGCGTCTGCCGAGTTGGCTCATAGGAACAGAACTAACTAGCCTGTTCCACTTTATACCAGTTATTCTTGACTGAAACCACCAGCTGACATCTGCATTAAGACGTTTATTTCCTCGTTATTCTAATAGAATTACCCACCTCCAGAGAGTGGTTAACACCGTCGTATACGTGACAGCTGAAAATGTTTTTTTTGCTATAAAATGTCAACTTTAACCATGGTACAGCATTACGTGTCCGGCAGTTAATATAAAAAACGCAAGACTTAATGGCATATAACCGTTGATATGACCTTAAGAAGAGCAAAAAAATTGTTGAGTGTATTTGTGGATATCCGACTCTGAAATTGCAGCCTATACAATTCAGTGACAATCTATAACACGAAAAATATTACTGACTAAGCTATACCCGCAACTTCGTTGGCGCGGAGACACCTCTTTTTGTTTTACTCCGAAAACGAAAGTGCGGTATCATTTATTTATGATCGCTTCACGGCAAACCTTATAACTAACAGTTAGTTTCGAACACATCCCACTTTCACACGTTTGCAACGTTGGAGTGAGAATGTTCGCCCTTCTCCTCTCTCTACCGCTGCCAAAATTACGCTTATTATAACACAGTAACTTGGATGAATAGTAAAGGAACGTCTAATAGGAATTTTAACTCGCAGTTGGTTTTCAAGTCGCCTTTCGTGCGGCAATTCAATGGTTTTATAAATATTTACATTAATATCTTCTGAAATGGTTTCGAATCATAAACAGATCATAGTACGGTTAACCCGCTACAGTTGGAGATTCGAACGCACGTATGCCAAGAAACCTTCCCGTAGAATTATTATTAATATCATTATCGAAATGAAATATGCACGAATATTTAAATTAAATATTCTGTTTCTAAACCTCGAGCTTTCATTGAAATTCGGAGCCTATTAGAGACTAACATACAGACAGATAACTACTTCAATTTTATTTATTGGTATAGGCTATAATTGCTCACCAGTCTTTTACTTCAGTGTCAAATGCTTTCATTTTAAAAGATAATTTTGTAAAATATAGACTAAACTGTAATGTTAAAGTACCTGGTATAAAAACATAGATTAAAAGTATTTCTTCAACCAATTGCATTCTGAGAAGATAAAAATGATACGTCCTGTACGAATAATGTAAATCAGTACCCAAATAAAAGACACGTTTAATTTATTATATGACTTAATTTTGTGTATTTGGCTCCCTCGTTATCTAAGGAGACAAATATAACACTTCATAAATCGCGCTTGCCAGATAAAGGGAAGCTCAAGTATAGTCTTCTGTGAATTAAATGTATAACGTCTCTGTAAGGTAAGTAGTCATCAGTAACTGGAGAACGTGAAAAATTCCCTGGAAGTGTATGCAAGTACTACGAGGAAAGTTCCAGACCAATGAGTCCCAGCACAGCAATGCAAGTCCCTTACAAATTCAATAGTTTTCTGTCAGAAATACGCAATTGTAGAGCGTTACAGTTGTTCAAACGCGGACATCATTAGGTATGTGCAATCTATGACGGGTATACAATAATAAAAAACAAAAAAATATTTTAATTTTTTTGTAAGAAATGTTTCTTGCTTTCGTAAGTTTAGGTTGGCTTCACTAGAACGAGCTGAGAACACCTGTCGGATAGAAATGTTTTTACTATAACCTCAAATTGTATTTAACGAAGTTTGCAACAACACTGAGTAATCCAGTTTTTGATTTTTGAATTTTAAAAATGGGCAAAAATTTCTTATAAAATCATTTAACAGTATGGTAATATTTATATGGAGAGTAAAACTATTTATAATTGGGTAGAAACACGGTCGAACTTCTGCGACGGACGCGCAACGTCCTGGTCAGGCAGTTGAAGTATCAACTCCTTTGTTTGAAACTCGCATTATTCGTAAATATGGACGTATTGCTGTTGACGATGTAGCTTAAGAGTTGCAGTTCGGAGATACTACTTTACCCTGTCTATAGTTCAGATTTGGTTTCCTCCGATTTTCATTTGTTTTGTGCACCCAAGGATGCATTGCTTGGAGAAAGCAACAATGATAAGGTCAAAGAATTTGTGGGGAAACGTGCTTAAACAACAAGACAAAGACTTCCTTCAGGTATAAAAATAGTAGTTCATGGTTAACAAGTGTATTGATATTCGTGGGGATTAGGTTGAGAAGCAGAAAAAGTCACATTTTTTAGAAAAATATAGTTTTCTTTAAGTCAATTAGTCTCTTAAATTATTGAATGATTATTAATAATCTATAAAAAGGTATATTATTTGCACTAAATTGACCTAATAATTTCAAATAATAATAATAAATTCTTCAGTTAAATTGAAATATTAGGAATGCTAATGTTATTTCTTGGAAACACAATGTCGCTGCCAAAATATTTCAGGATTTATTAGAAATTTAATAATAATTATTTGCTTATTATTTATATTCCGCATTGGTGAAACCACGGTGCTAAAAACAAAGAAATTATAATTATTTTATTTAATTAATTAATAGTCATGAGAACGAATGATTAGAAATTAATCTAGTATCATACTTGTAGAGATGGAATTATATGTGACTTAATCGTTTTAACCCTACTACTATTAGCTTTATAAAATAAACGATGTTTTAAACTCCACATTTGGTTCGCGTAGCTCAAAGCTTCGTTAAAACAATACACGCTGATGCTCCTTCCGTCATTTTGGAGTACATAGCAAATGTCCAAAAGGAACAAGTCGTGCATCTGACAGCATGCCCCGGGATTACGACGACGACTTTCAGCCCCACAATCTGCCACCCTGCTGTGCAGGATTAGCTTCTGTCAACATCAAAGCGATAAAACAGCTCTGAGCACGCCTGTCTCTCGCGCTGTACAAGAAGTCGCATTTCTGTCCGGCCTACAACAGGACTTAAATTCTCCATGTTACCTAAGCCGTGCCACTCAGCTGTCTTCCTCCGATATGAAATTATCTCTCAAATGAATGTGGTACATGGCGACCTCATTAATATTATCAGTTTGCGGGCATACACGGAATAACGAAATACAGGGAAATAGAGAATACATAAATGCAAAAAGATTAATTATGAACGAAACTCGTTAAATAAATGGTTCAATTTTACTTATTCATTTTAATTATTCTCTCTTGAGCTTATATTACTTACACTGAGTGGTCAAATTATTATGACCACCCCGTCAATACAACGTTAGCCCGCATTTTGCTCTTAATACTGCTTGAATTCTTCTGAGGATGGATTCTATGAATATGAAACAGGTGGTAGGAAAAATTTGATAAACTGCACTTTCCACTTCCTTATCAATTTAATGGTACTGCCTGAATGCCTGTTCGACCTCATCCCACAAATTCACAACTCTTCGAGCGAGTTGAGGACAATGAGCATTGTCATGCTGGAAGTATTCATCCCTGGCAGAGTACCCAATTAATATAACAGGATGTACTTGATCTGCGATAATACTTTAAAGATTTAAATTCGGGTAATCAGGGTGGAAGGCGCTTCACTTTGTAAACAGGGTCTTGAGGAAAAGCACGAGAAAAACCAAGATTTCTGCTTACAAAACGCTGGTCAGGCCAAGTTTAGAATATGAGGTAACGTGCTGGGATCCATATCGAAATGAACACACTCTAGCGTCGGAAAAAATACAAAAACGGGCTGAAAAAATGTTTGGGGGTCGATTCGCTAACAATCCTCACGAGCATTTAGAAAGTCTCAGTAATAGAAGGAAACATGCCAGGTTGTGCGCAATATATAAAGCTTATAAGGGTGAACCACAGGGCCTGGAAAGAAATAACAAACCATCTAACGACACCAAATTATATTTCAAAAAATGACCACTCGTTCAAAATTAAAGAAAAAGGGCAACGTACAGACGTAGGAAAATTTTCATTTGTAAATAGGTCAATACGCGATTGGAACTCCTTGCCTGCAGAAATACTGACGACTTTTCCGGGTAGTGTAAATCAGTTTAGAAATAGGCTAAGAAAACTTAGGTAAGTATTTTTTTTAGAATTAGTGAAGTGATAATAGTGAAGTGCAGTGAAGTGATTTTTGTGTGGCTCCTTTGCTTTCTTTTTCAGATAAAAAACTACACTTCAAAATTCTTCCTTAGTGTAAACTTTTCGTAATTGTATTTCTATTTTATTTGTATTTTCTTTGTAGTAATAATATATATAATATACATATATATATATCAACGTTCATTAAGTATCAAGCTTAATACCTTTGGGTATTCAGACGTTGTTTCACAGAAATCAAGGGACACATACCATACCAAGACCTAATTTTTAACGATTGTTTTCTTTGTAAAGGTTGCTTGCACAAATTAAGTTCCATTATATAAAGCCGAAAACGTTGTATTTTAAGAGGTATTTTATGAAAAGACAAAAAATAAATGATATCTTGTTGGGGGGGTTAGTTTCTGCTATAAGAAAAGGTGTCTTTCAGAAAGTTAAAGAATGTATTAAAGGCATAGAGCATAAGCAAATAAAAATTAATTTTGTACTCAACTTAGTTTTCATTAAATAATTCTTATCACCAATGGGAAATCCTTTGTCCCCTTTCTTTGCAGAGATTCTGATGAGAGATTTGAAGCCTTATGTATCGCACTATTAGATTTTAAACCATTAACATACTTCAGATACGTTGATGATATTTTTCTCATCATTCCAAAAACTAAATTAGATAATTTAATCCAAATTTTCAATAGTTAACATCATTAAAATTTTGCTAATGAGATATAGGAAAATAACTTTATTAATTTCCTTAATGTTCTGATAAGTGTTGAAAATAAAAAAAATTATAACCAATTGGTATCAAAAATATACATATTCAGAAAGAGTTCTTAATTATATGTTCAATCACCCCGCTGCTCAAAAGAAAGCAATGGTTTTTAATCTGGAAGATAAGACTGTCAAGTTGTCACATCTCCATACCGCAGGGGAAATCTAAATAGAGTTATCAATATTCTGTTACTAAATTCATACCCAACTCAATTTCATTAACAAACATGTCAAAATTAGATAGAATAAAATCAGGTATTCTGACAATAATTTATCTGTTAAAAAATTAACAGAAAAATGAATTTCATACTTTTACCGTATATAGCTAACATACAATATAAACTAATTAAGATGTAGATGTTGTTTTTAAACCAATAAATAGTTTAAATTTAGTTCATAATATTAAAGACAAAATTAACTTTCTGGGAAGGCATAATGTTATCTACAAAATTGTTTAGATTGTAAGGCATTGTAAATCGGACAAACTAAAAGAGCTTTAAAAACTCGCATTAAGGAACATAAAAACAACATCAAATTAGACATTCAAAAGTACACAGTTGTGTCCAAACACATACGTGTTAATCTTCACAATTTCGATTGGCAAAATGTGGAAATTTTAGACGAAGAAAGTAATTACTTCTCTGAATTATGAATGAAATGTTGTACATCACGTGCGACCCTCATGCAATCAATGTTAAAAATGACACGAATTATTTGAACAAAATTTACGATACTCTTTTGTTGTAGTAGTTTAACGTTTTAATATTCTACTCCACTGTTAAAATTTAACTGCCGTAAGCACTCATTGTTACTACATCATTTCGCCCGTAACCGATGCTGGAGAAGGTCCGCGACACTAAATCCTTCGCATGTAAGTAATTCTTTACATGTACATTCAATAATCTTTTCGGCTGAGGTAGTCAAGCATTAAATACGATGTACTACTAAATGTGTAAGTTTTGAACCATATTTTGTATATAAAAATTAAAAAATTGTAACATAGAACCCATATTTAATTTATTGTAATAATATGTTTGTAGTACGTCTGAGGAAACGTCATGGAAACGAATAGTCAATTTTGAATAAATAGTGATAAATGTATATGCTGACTTTTTTGGCCGTCATTTTATTTACAATAAAAATGAAGTTTAAAATTATAAAAAAATACTATATGAAACCTATACATCATGCTAAAATGCAGCAAATTGAAGCATGGATAGAGGAAAACCCTAAAATTAATATCAAAGAAATGAAAATAAAAATTCAGGAAAATTTTGGATTTATTATCAGCAAATCTACAGTACACCGCCATATGCAAAAGATGAAATTCCCATACATACCAGTACACAAAGTACAAGATAAAAGTAAACAGGCGGAATTTAAAAAAATCGCAGTGAAGATATTGGCAAATGTCCTGAAACAGAGCTATTTTTCTTTTATTAATCGAGGTTTGGCACACATTCCTCAAACCAAAAAATTGCCGCCACCAGCTTGAGGTTTTGTGGTAATTCAGTTAGTGTCCATGCCTTCGTGTTGTTTTCTCCTGAGATCTGCACGGTTAATTTGAAATTGCGATTCATCAGACCACATAAACCTTTTCCAGTCTTCTAATGTCCAATCCTTGTGCTTCTTTGTGAACTGAAGACGTCTGACCTTGTTCATGGCAGGTAGTAGAGGTTTTCGTATAGGTCGGCGACTTCCATGCGATTTAATGTGCGGCAAACTGTGCGTTCATGGACGTCCACATTTAGTCCTTGATTATGATTCTACAACATTACACGAACTATTTCTCTTCTTTTTTACTAGAAAACTATGTCAAGTCTCCTTTCATCTCGAGTAATGAGTAAACTGTGACGACAATAAGCCTGACGTTAAGACATGGATTTTTGCTTGGTAATCCACTATCTGTAAGCATTAATAACTGCTGCTGTCTAACACTTCACAAGTGTGCAGTCTTTTTGCTGACACTGATTCCAACGCTTCGAGAATCTACGGTCAACACGCGTTCGAACTCATATAAATCACGTCTTTTGCCCATTTCTTCGCAAACAACACAGTAGAACTAATGATGAACTTCTCCTGCATTCCTATTTTATAGCTAGTTCGTCCTCTAGCGGTAATAAATGTCAAGTGGTCATAGAAATTAGCCACTGATTATATAATTGCCTCACTATTTTCAGTGTTCTTTTTCTATTTTTATTTATAATTTTAGTACTTGGTATTCCGACTTTGACATAATTCCTTTAGCAGTCTTATTTTTTTATAACAGTTAACACTAAAGCATTTACAAAAGTAGATCTGTTCATGCTAGCGTTGTGGTGCTACAAAAGCGACACGAGATCAGTGTTGTTCGCAGAGGATTTAATAACTGTAAGTGCAAGTGCTAGTAAAAAGTTCCCTTTCCTTAGCTTGCGGTGCTTGCTATGCATGTTTTATTCGAAAAATAAAGGGATGTTGACACAAATGTGTCTTGATTAAAGACGAATTTCCCGTTTTAAAGAACATAATCTATAAAATAGTAAGGCACTTCATAAATTTCACTCAGATCTAAAGAAAAGTATGTACCTGACACGACAAGAATATATACGAACAGCAAAAAAGTTGGGGAGAAACGTTTTTCTTAAAAATTGTGAGCAGTAGTTTTGAGAGTCGAAAAATGTAATAAGTAGTTAATATCAAGATTTATAGTACAATATTTACATACCAGATCTTATGACGTTTTATAAACATCATTGGCTATTATTATTATTATTGTTATTACTTAGCTGCTATTGGGAATTTGCCCGGTGGCAGCTACATAAAAAGAAAACACAAATATAATTATAATTCACACTAAGGAACAATTTTGAAGTGGAAGTTTTGATTTGAAAGAGTAAAGAGAAGCCAGGAGTTACACAGAAATTACTTCACTGCACTTCACTATTAGCACTCCACTGATTCTAAACTCTGCTCACTTTAGTTTCCTTAGCCTATTCCTAAACTGATTTATGCTACCCGGAAAAGTCGTCAGTATTTCTGCAGGCAAGGAATTCCAATCGAGTATAGATCTATAAACAAATGAAAATATTCCTACGTCAGTACGTTGCCTTTTCTCTTTAATTTTGAACGTTTGATCACTTTTAGAGATATAATTCGGCGCCGTAAGATGGTTTGTTATTTCTTTCCAGGCCGGTTCATCCTTATAAGCTTTATATATTGCGTACAACCTGGCATTTTTCCTTCTATTAATGAGACTTTCTAAATTCTTGTGAGGATTGTTCGCGAAACATTTTTTCATCCCGTTTTGGTATTTTTTCCAACGCTAGAGTGTGTTCATTTCGATATGGATCCCAACACGCTACCCCATATTCTAAACTTGGCCTGACCAGCTTTTTGTAAGCAGAAATATTGGTTTTTCTCGTGCTTTTCCTGTAGACCCTGTTTACAAAGTGAATAACCTGTGACCTAGCTCACTAGATTATCCCAGTTTAAATCTTTACTAATCGTGATCCCAAGATATTTTCAGTTATTTGATTCCCTCTACAACTTCGTTATCCATTTTATATCGAGTGGGAGGGACATTTCTCTTTTTTTTTTGTAAAAATGGCTGCTTCCTCTTCGTTGCATTAATTTGCATTTTATTTCTAACTGACCATTGGTATATTTTGTATAAGTCAGTTTGCAGAATTTGTGCATCCTTAACGTTTACAATTTCCCTAGAAACCATATAGTCATTGGTAAAAAGTTTGTTCTATGATTTTATACCGATTGTTAAGTCATTTATGAATGCAAAGAAGGGCCGATCACACTTCCTTGCGGGACCGCTGACGTGATTTTCACCGAGTCGGACAATTTGTCATTCACGCGAGCTCTGAGTGAACGATCTTTTCATTTATTCTCCCAATACACAAATACCTTTTAGAGAATAGAGCTCATTATAAATGCCGGCGCACAAATACGTATCATATTAAAAATTTACGTAAAATAAAGTTGTAATTGTTTGAAATATAATCTTGTTTTTTTAATTATTATCATCATCAAACACACCCAGTTGAACAGCGTTATATGAATCGAAACGTCAAAATTGTACAGCAGTAAGTAATAGAAGTAAGATGTATCAGCTGTTACAGAGACAACTCCAGAGACAGTAACAATGAAGGGGTGTATTTTACCAAGTGAGGGGCGTCGTGCCGAAAACTGTATCCTGGTTTACAATTGTGTGCTTTGGAATGAGACACATGACAGACCGTATTTCCGGCATATAAATATAGTGTATGTGAAATAAAGCAACCTGATGATCGACTCCAAAGTGTAGTATTGATCCATACATCCAACCAAACGAAACAATTCAAAGTTACATTACTGACTTGGAATTATGGAAAATAAATAACCTCGAGAAAGTATAAATATAAATTTCAAAATTCATTGATATATATTTTTTGAGTTTACCCAGTTCAAATGAAGTAACAGTAACGTTCCTGTTATATTTATAAATAGGCTGTTTTCCCATCCTTGGAAATTTTTTCTTTCAAAATGGGAACTGAGTTAATGACATTACAGAATACGGAATTTAGTGCTACGAAAATACGTTACAAAACTATACAATCGGAATTTTAAAAATTAAAGTTAGTGCAATTTATGGTACATAGAGGAATGTATCAGGAGAACGATTTTAGAAAAACTGGAATTGCGATACACGATTAGATTTGAAATGTATACTTACAAACAAAGTAAAACATTGTAATCTTTAAATTAATTGGGAAATAATTGACGAACCAGTAACAATTTGATTATTTGCCGTTTATAAAAAAACGCTGAATAGCTGTGATCTTACAACCACAAATTTGGGATAGAATCACTAGCCTTTTGTTCGCCAGATTGCTTTAGGGACGCAGGAAAATGGGGAGAGATGTTTGCGCCTCTAATCCTCCACGGGGCGGCTTTATGCAAGCGTTATACCGTTTAATCAGTTATTAGGTGTTTGAACTAGACATAATGCAGTTTATAGGCAATCTGGTGCAGCCTGAGTGTCAGCAGGACGGAGCATACGTGCACACAATTCATCAAGACACACACACACACGAGCTCTATACTCGTGCAGTTTACATCATTTCTCTTGACAATGACTCCGAACAGAGCGGTTGTTGACTCATTTTGTATGCCAACTTCTGAAAGGACGTTACGCAACAATTAAAACTATTGTTGTTTCTTCATAAAGGATTTTTTGTTATCCCTAATTGGATTGGTTCAATATTCATAAAATAATACGAGAGGTTGAATAAGTAATTGCTTGTCATGATTGAATAGCTATAAAAACAGAAAATGTATATTGGAACAAAAATGTGTGCAGTATTGGCAAGTTGATATTATGGCGTTTTGATAGCGTACAGTTTGATATTATTTATATTTTGACGCTTTGATTTCAGTTAATTTATTTATTTAAATCTCTTTATAGTCCACCTGTAATTTAAATATAATTTGTCCACTGGTGTAGTAAACGATACTTTTAATGAAAAATGTCTGCACCTTAAAACGAAAGCATTCGAGGGTCTTAAAATGATGTCATTTGTGGGAATAACTAATACATTACATTACGCAGTTCCTGTTCGTACTGTACCCTTTTTCACGAAAATTCATAAATGTGTTTATATTAATCTTACACCAACACACAGGCATCTATTTGTGTGAACGAAACAGCAAATCATCTAATAAAAAACCATTGATGTTTTTGTGTTCGTAAGTAACTATGTAATTATTCCATTTATATATATGTAATTATTTACAGAAATTTCAACATGTGGACAGTTGCAACAAAATTTAGTACACATATTCTTATAAACCCGAAGAGAAACACTGGCTGGGTGAAAAAACTTTACCTTAACCTTGGAAGAAATAATATTTTACCAAAAGAGTATATGTGTCAACACGTAAAACATTTTGACGTAACCATCATTGAGTGGGGGAAGTACACCATAATTAACAAGCAATAGTGCGTCAATGTTTATAGCCTGATAAACTCACATTTTATAAGTAATACATATTATGAAAAATACGAACACATGGAAGGATGACGATGAATAATACGAAAAGTTTGTATACATATTTCACGAACTTTAGGAAATATCATAAGTGATGAAACATAGGTAAGATTTTTATTCAGTATATTTTAGTGGATTCCTTGACATTTGCTAAGACAAACGGAATAATTAAATAGATTTATTAAATCAAATATTGAGGTTACTAGTTTCATTATCTGTCCAAATGTCTTGACTGCTATACATATTTCAACTCTAAAAATAATTGACCTCAAGAACACACAAAAACATGAAAATACTAAGTTTTGCTGTTGCGAAAGAAAATACATTTGAATACGAATGAATATCAATCTATCAATACTGTATGAACATGTCAATCCATTCCAGTGGTTGACGAAGAACACGAAAAGAGAGAGAGAACTTATGATAGTCTACAACAATTGGTGGAGTGAGAATGCTCGCCTCCCTCTCTATAATGCTACCAAAATTACGCTTATAATAACACAGTAACTGGGATGAATGGTATAGGAACACCTAATAGGACTTTTAACTCGCAGTTGGTTTTCACACAACCTTTTTTGCGCGGCAATCAAATGGATTTATAAATATTTATATTAATATATTCTAAACCCTTCAAGATATCGAAATTAAACACACACGAAAGTAGAAGTTAAAATTACAGTTTCAGTCCCTGAAATTTTCAATGAAATACTTTGAGCCGTTTGGAGTATAAACAGACCAAGAGTAACTCACATACACTTTTTAAAAATTGAAACGCACGGATGTCAAGCAACCTTCACGTATAATTTTTTAATATTTTGAGATAAAAAAAATCCCAAATTATTTCTTAAAAATTTTATTTTATAATAAACGTGTCCTAACAATAACGAACACAATAAAAAATAATTATCCGATTTTGTGAAGTGATATATATATATATATATATATATATATATATATATATATAGTAATGAATTTTCAATCACCAATTTTAATTTCGATCTGCACGTTGGGAAAAGGCAACTGTAGCAATTATTTTTATTCCTAAGATTTTAGGGATCCATACCTTGTCAAAATGACCAGTTTTGGCAAATATTAACACACTATTAATATTAACGCAAAATTTACTGTAAACTCGGTGACCCATCAGTAAAATGCAGCATTTTAGATCGTTAGACAGCCTCTATTTATGCTGTCTAGATTAAAGTTTTTCCATACTGGTTTATGGAAAGAATAGTCAAGATCTGACTATCTGCAACAAAACTATGGCCATAGAACAGCTTTCACGTGCTTATTGCCGAAATGATGTTTACACTTCGCCGTTCTTCTGCTGAGTGAAGAGTCCACTGTCTTTCTGCTAACATGTCCCTTTCTATTCTTTTCGCGGGAATACAACTATATTAACTATTACATTTCTCAATTACAGAGCCATCTATCAAACGACGGACAAGTTCTGTCTGTTTGTCTCTCTCTTTAGCTCTCTCTATCGCGCTCGCTCTTCCTCTCTAACTCACTATCAAGACATCAAATAAATTGACGAATCCCCGACAACTTACTCAAAAACCTTCCTGAGGAAGCTGTTTCACTAATAAAGGAAATCTTCAACCAAAAATTATACCATTCCAGAAGCATGGAAAATATCCCTTTCTATTAAAGACAGTATCTAGTGAGACAGATCCTAAAAACTATCAATCAATTGTGTTAAACTCCAACCTGATAAAATATTGGAAAACATAAAAATAAACAATAAACAAATTTCCTTCCGACAAGACTACTCTCCCCTAGCAATGTGTTCTCATGTGGAAAATTACATAAAAGAAGCACTATCACAAAAACAACAGGTAATATTCGTTGCCTTTGACATATGCAAAGTATATGATAAAACGTGGACTACGAACTTTATAAAGAAACTAATCCAATGTGGCATCAATGGAAATATTGCATAGGAAGCATAATAGACGACAAATACATAAAAATAAGGACAGGATCAGCAATATCTGATGAAATCAAGATAGGAAACATTGTCAGCCAGGGATCGAGTCTGAGTGTCATCCTCTTTCTAGTAGCTGTCAACGAGTTAGACCGTAATTTAAACCCACCCATTGAAGAAGATGACATAAACTTCTGAAAAGAGAGAATAATATCAAACAAAACAATTACTTCGTGCAACAAGCAATCACAGAGGCAACAAATGGTCTGACAGAATCGGATTTAGTTTAACCCTAATAAAGTCAAGGCGATAACCTTCTCTATAAGTTATAAACCTAATAAACTTAAGATCAAGATTGATAATATAATAATTGAGGAGGTCAAGCACATTAAAATTATGGGCATCATAATAGATGAAAAGTGAACTTCAAAAAACATAGAATATCGAGAGCAAAAAATGATTACAGATATTAAAATTTCTATAGTCCAAAAACTGAGGATCAAATAGATACACTTAACATGCAGAGCAATGAATAAGGTCAAATTCAACTATGGTTCCCGGACATAATGCGTCATCTAAAAAAGTTATTCTAATCCACAATGATGCAATGAAAACTGCCACCCCAATAAAAGTACTGATGAAAGCCAATGAAACTTAACTAGCATTTAGAAGGAGAACCAATATTGTTAGAAATGCTCTTAAGGCAATAGAAGCCCCATACCAAACCATAAGAGACGTCACATTTATCTCTTACCATGCCTCTCCAGACCCTCCAAGAACGCTGCCTCCCATATATTTTAACATTGAAAACATTTTAAGAAAGGAAAAGCTGATTATCCTAAAAGTAGCCCATAGTACCTTTCATTTAGTTCCACCTACGAGAATCTCTCTTCCGTCAACAGATACATCAGATTCCAAAAAGGAATGAAGAATTTCAAGCGTTGAAAGAAGAAACGATTAAATCCATGGAGAAAACTAAATAATGTGAAAACTTGGGAATTGTCCTCAAAGACTGTGGTTCTAAAAAAAATAATTCAACCTAAGAAATTTCCAAGAAGACATCAGGGGGATCTATCAAAATGGAGAACAATGCATTCAAACTTAACTCACCACTCGTTCTTATTTTCCATGCTATCATCATTGTAACATATGGTTATCAAACCCATATCTAATTTTCGAATGTCCTAACCTTAAAGCGGCCAGAAAGAAGGGGATAAACGATTACTCCAAAGTAGGATTTCAGCTGCTCCAGCCAAGCCTGACATGATAAAATCCACAGTCGGAATAGAATTAAATATATATATATAATATAAGAAAATAACAATTAATTCATATTGTTTGTAAATGTAACAAAAATTGTCTGTCCCTGTGGACCAGCACGCTAGATGCGACTTGTAAATAAAGATTTTTAAAAAGCTACTGCTTTAACGTCTCGTAACAATCCAGACTTTACGCACAAACGCCTATCTTTTGTTGTTTTTAAACGTCGCCTTGTCAACGCATCGCATTGCTTTAACACCAGAATTTCACCTTTGTGTCTTTACAATTTTATTTTCACAGTCAAATAATTATTTACAAACACCACATTTTTAAAAGCTCATATAGCAGACTGCTGATTTACATTAAAATGGGAGGTGGTTACAAGTCATTTATTACAAAATATAGGCCTTCAGCATTGTTCCAGCTTAGCCGATGCAGAAATTCGCACGAAAACCACATATTACAGTTGTGGATAATTACGGTGAAGTCTAACTGTAAAATGGAAAAATATTAACTCTAATAACATGTAACTAATTATTTAATCTCATTGTCCTTTAAAAATTATTAACGTTTATTATTAGTTGTAAAGACGAATAATTTTTATCTCTTTATGTATTATTTTCTTAATCTAAGTACAAGATGAGTGCTTTCAGATCATCCATCTGAAGATTATTGGTAATAAACAGCGAACTGAGTGCTCTTCATATATCCTAAAAATATCATTCTGCTCCTCAGTCCAGTTAGGCAACTTACGAAGTGTGGGTTGGGGTTGAATACCTCTTTTGCTAGATAAGGAGCTTTCGAGATTCCGAATGGTCGTGACGGATTTCCGGCGGAGCCCTGGCCGAGATATCTTCTACGCTCGAGACAGTCTGATTGATCCGCAACTGGTCTGGTCGCATTTTCTCTATTGCCTGTCGCTTCATATTTCTTCGGGGCTGTCTGGCCAGATAAAAACGAGCTATTTTCATGTTAGAGTCGTTTCCTATATATGAGAATATCTCTCGAAGGCATGAGCCACGGAATATCCCAAATACATAGCCGAATGTTGGGATTTATGGCTTTAATTTTCCTTAGTACGTCTGAAAATAAAAAAAATGTTTAATATTTTCCCCAATTTAACTACAACACAATTATTTTCTAGGTATTAGCGAATTCACACCTTGTAAGAGTTTCACGGTATTGAAACACTCACAGCATCTACTCCCATGCCTAGATTTGAACACAGAACCTTTGTGTGTGAGGAAGCGACGCTAACCACTATACCACATGAGGTCGGTAGCACAAGTTACATTTTGCTGTTTAGGCATTGGTTATAAGAAAAGCAATTAAGAAATTCAAGTGTTCAAGCAACTTTATTAAAAAATAGTAATTAGAAACACAGACGTTTTTGTCTTAACACATTTTTTATTTATATATTTAAAATATATTAAATTTACTTTTAGGCGTAAGGGTATATATTTGGCAGAAAAGCCTTAAAATCTACATTTCACAATTTTAAAATATACTTTTCCATGTAAGTTATTATACATAAGTACGAAACTGTAATGCAAGATATTATTTCTAATTACAGATATTGTTATTAGCAATAATAAAATTGAATACCTTTATTTATTAGCGGATTCATAAAAGATTTAAAAGAGAACATTAAATGCGTCTATGTAACGTAATTATAAGATTGAAAATGAAATTGTATCAATTTAACTTAATAATTTTATAAAATTATCTGTGTTATTATTAATATTTCTCTCTGAAGACCGCATCATATTTAGATCTTTTCTTCATGAAATATAAACTTCTCCATGGAACTATCTTTTCTCATCACAGTAAAAATTATTCACATTAAACCCACTTTGACTATTGTGTTGCACATATGTAACTTATTCTTGTTGCAACAAAATAATGTTTATTTGCTACACAACATTAAATGGGGTTGAAATTCTTTTATTCGACTCATTTGTTTAAGTATATACATTTATATTAATGTAATTATTTCGTTGTTTGAATCTAAGTCGCAAACACAATAGTATATCAAAATTAACTTTCAGAGGTAATACGACATAAAAAAACTTTCATATTTTTACAATTATATGAAACATTTTTTCTCTTTTCGTTTTTTGAATAAATCATTTACTATTTTAATTTAACTGATAATTATTATCAAATGTAATGTTTCTATTTTAATTATATTGTATTTTCTTTTTGTGTGTGTGAGTTTTTACTTCCTTATTTCAGTATTATGTACTTCATTGTTGTATTTTCTATCAAAGTATGCAAAACTTCGTTGACCAATTTCCTCGGTAGATGACTTATAGGATCAATACATTAATCAAAGCCTATTATCAGTGTTCTCAGTATGGCCGTTGCTGGTTTGCGTAAAAAATCAGTTATTTAAAGCTCTGCGTTGTAGGTTATGAAGGAAGCGCGCTTTGAACTTTCTCATTAACCACGAAATTAAATCTCTTAAAGACAACAAATATTATTTTTAAAATTTTAATTAAATTTTTTTTCTTCATACACGGACGGCGCCGGTAAAAGCATTTAACGAGAGATTAAAAACAGCTTGTAATCTTCAGAATTAATTAAACACGATGTGCCGCTTTCTGTGCAGCGTAATGGAATGAAAAAAAATATGTTGTTAGTTTACTTAGTTATGCAGATATGGAAAATGAACTCTTAAAACAGTTTTAAATCTCGAATCGAACGTGCTTGTTTCGCAGCGCTTTCCAAGTAGATTATTTTTAAGTTTATACACCGGGGCGTGTCAAATAAGTGTGATGTATTAAAAAGTTATTTTGCAATTAATCTTTTTTATTTAAAAAAGGCAAAAATGTTAATATATTATCGGGAATTACTGACAGAAATTCGTTAATTGCAGAGCTGAGAGAATTTTTTTAATTAAATTGAGTTTTCAGTTTGGCGAAGAAAGTATTGGAATTTTTTGGCAAGCAAAGAATGGAATTAATAAATTCAGATGCCTGAAAATAAAGAATGTTCATTTCGAAAGCAAATACTGTTCCTTTGCTATACTTTTTTTTCAGAAGAGAGGATTTTTTACTGAAACTAAAACTGATATATTTGTTTCCGCTTAAGGACTGGAGTAACGGAATAATTTTACCATTCAAAATTGTTATTAAACTTTTTATTTATTACATATATCGAATTATTAATGAGATATATAGAGACGAGTTCAAAATAAGATAAAATTTTTAAAAGTGTAATATTGGTTATAAATTATTTTTGGGTTAACAGGCTACATGAGGGTGATCCTGAAAGAGGCAACTCCTCTTTAATAGCATATGAAGGGGGGACGCGGAAGGTAGAGCAAGGTAGCCAAGGGTCCCCGGGCTATGGTTTAAGGATCTTACCCGGTGTTTCACCTAAAGATTTGCAGGGAAAACCCTAGAAAACCTACATAAGGTAGGTCGGGCATTGGGTACTATTCTCACGCCCTTTCGATGAGATGAGTTTGCTGTGGGGTCACAGCATTCTCTTCTCCATGTCTCCACCAGTTTCAGGAGGCAGTTGGCCGTCTGATCCAAAGGGATCAGCGGACAACTCTTACCATATGCCCAAGGTCTTCGACCCCAGTACATATACCTCCTAAATTAGGTGAAGGTGTCTCGGCATGTGATAAATTTGATAAAAAACAAACCAAAGAGAGTTCGAGGCATTCCCGACATCATCAAGTGAGCCCCGCGATCACTCTGGGGTGAAGCGCCTGCGAGAAAACTCCCACAGCGCCTTTTCGTATCGGTAAAATATTTTAAGAGTTTGCTTAATATAGATGCACAAAATATTTATTCGCCTGTCAGAGAAATTGACTGCCCCTTCCTTTATTTTATATGAAAATAATGTGAAATACATTTAATTTACTTTTATTAAGAATTGATATGGAACATCAATGTACTGTTCAAATTGTTTATGAAGCCGACTTTTTCAGGATTAACAATATACACTTAAAAATAATTACAAATTTTAATTATTTACAAACTAACATATAAATCAATGAGTTTTATTCTTCGGTTGTATTTAAGGGCGTTCTCATAGAGGCAGATTTAAAAACAAAAACCATGCACGGAATTTTCAGTACGAGGAAATCAAAATAAAATTACAAACTGAGTAATTACCGATTTCTGTTTTGCTTGGAACTCGTCGTTCGTCTTCAGATCTCGTACTGGTCTCCTCTTGACCTACTTGTTGGAAAATGAGCACCTTTCTCATTTAAGCTTATTATCCGCCGCCATGATCAAGAGCATCCTTCCCTGGATCATAAAATTGACAACCACTGAAAACATTGAAATAGTCTCTCAATCCTGCTCTTAGTATCACGCAATCTCTGTATCACTCACATACTCAAAAGTCCATTGCCAATCTCAAATGGCCAACTTCTTGGTACTGAATTCCTCAAAATCCATTTGCGTACTTTTTTCATAACTTTCACCCGCTCCTTTATTTCTTTTCCTTCGGTGGCGGGGACGTGATCTTCTCCAATCAAAAGTATTTACCTTTGGACATTGGGAGGAACCATTCATAACACTCTAACGATGTTAGGGAAAATTCCACGTCTCGTCGTAGCCATGTGTCATAGTCTTAAGGATTTTAGAAAACCCAGACCGGTTTTATTATCCCGTATGCAACATTCTTCATTTTCTTTAAAATCGAATGTCTCTGATTTAGATTTGTTGTACCATTACAATCTCACGTGAAAGTGCGTTTCACCGATGGGTGCTATTTGCAGCTGATTGGCTCCTGAGAAAGAGAGGAGGAAAATTCTGGACATCTACGAGGGGATGTAGATAGACGTTTTGAGGCAGAGAGATCCATAAATTGCGGGCTGCTAGCGAGAGCTCGATGGAGGTGTTGAGAACTCGGCAGATATAAATTTGGGTAGATATTTCCAATATTTTGGTCCAAGGTGTCACCCAAGAAGTCAGATGATTCGATGCGGTCAACCACAATCGACTTCAGTCGACTCCAAATCGTCAATCCGAAGTAGACCGAAGCGAAACGGCACCAGATAATGCAGCTGCAGTCTTCTACGATATCGTTTATATTGAATTTAATGAGGTTACATTTGGAGACCTATATGCCCTAAAACTTTACTTATTTTGGTTACCCCACAGGTTACTTGTTATTAAAGATTCTCAATATAAAATCATTTATTCTACCATCTACATTTGAAAACAATTTTATTTAATTCTCTTGATTGCATATTGAATCTTAATTTTATTGTTATTAAATTCAAAATCATAAATTAAATCTTTTCTTTTTCGAACCCTTCATAAATTGACCACTTATGACTAATAAATTAGACCTTTTTGTTACAGTTGTTACCAAACAATAATTATAAGTTTTATAATCAATATTTTACAATTTCTCTTTTTTTCTGAAAACACTTATTTCTCAGTAACAAGAATTACCGCTACTTCAACTTATTACGAGTTCTATGCTTTCTCTCTGTTTGCAGGAGGAATACCAAAAAAATTAAACCACGATATGGATAGTTATTAAAGCTAAAATGAATATTTAAAATTCAATTGTTCAAGTGTTACATACGCATTATTTGTAATTTATAAAGATTATAATACTGTATAGTCAGTTCTAAAATTTTAATTTCTGATGTTATTTGATCAAGTATTTCTCAGAAAAGAATAAATGCAACTTATTTGAACGGGTAAAAAAGGCTCCGTTAACCCCGGTCGTGGCATTCCAGTTTTCAGAAACTATTTTTGCTTCGACGAGCCACTGAACTCGGTGCAAATGTTTGTGGATTCTAACTCAGTCGGTGAAACGGAGCTATTGACTGAGAGTAAAAGTTGTGTTTATTACTGTGGAGTTCCGGCCGGGGCTGTGGAAGTTGCGGAATGTCGCTGAGCGCACAGGACTCATTCCAAACTAACCGCAAGATATTATTGGCGGCGGAATTGCGGCTGGCCAACCTCTGAGTTATTGTCGTGATGGAGAACGCCATTTCGAAGTCCACGCTCGCCGAGCCGGACAGGACTCGCTTCCGAATACATCTGCGCCGGAAACTCGGATTTATGACTTATATAATCCAGTCTCGTCCAGCGAAAGCTTGAGTTACAAGTATTATTCTCTAAATGATCTGTCTCCTGCCAGCTTCTTAGATGTGAATACCAAATTATTTCATTAGTTAACATACTGATTGATAAGTTACTACTAATACAACGCAAGAATAAATACTTTGACAAATGCCAATATAACTTTTCGTTATTATATATATTTATATATAGTAGAAACATAATTATTCCCTTACCGAAGAAGACTGGGGTTGATAGTATCTCATGCATGCAAAATATTAACGAAAATAGTATATAGCAGGATGGAACGTTAAATAGAATGCGATTTAAGAGGAGATCATTTTGGTTTTAGGAAGAATGTATGGACAAGAGAAGCAATATTGGCTATGTATTTATTTGAAAGGCTTAATAAGAAAAAACAGGCCTACGTCCATGAAATGTTTACATTCAGAACAATCATTTCATAATGTGAACTAGAACACACTATTAAGGATTTTTAAGAGGATAGGAAAAAAATATCGAGATGGAAGCCTTATCCATAATCTCTAAAACAGATCAAGAAAAGAAAGCAGGAGCTAGACAAGGTTGCAGTCTGTCGCCCAACCTGTTTAACTTATATATAGAACAGGCGATGAAGAAAGTTAAAACTGAATATGGAAAAGGAATCATCCTGCAAGGAGAATAAATAAAAATCGTACGCTTTGCCAATAATATTGTAGTATTAGGGGAGTCAGAAAAAGACTTGGAAACCATAGCAAATGGCAGGAACGTGGTCCTGGAGAAAGACTTCAATATAAGTATTAATAGAGGGAAAACCAATGTAATGCAGTGTAGTAACAAAGGCGTTTGGAATTGGAAAGGATATTATGACGGAAGTTACGGGAAAAATAAGTGTGCATATTAGGAAATCGTTGCTTAAAATGTTTGTATGAAACGTGGCGTTATATGGGTGTGAACCGTGGACGATAGGAGTTTCAGAAAGAAAAGAATAGGAGCCATTGAAATATGGTGCTATAGGAGAATACTGAAAATTAGATGGTTGAATAGAATTACTATCGAAGATGTTCTAAGCAAAATAGGGGAAGAGCGAACAGTATGGAGGACGTTGTCCAAGAGATGTTCAAGTTTTGAGACATGGAAGTCATGTAAAGTTAGCATTAGTGGGTAGTTTGTAGGGAAAGAACAGAGAGTGAGGGAAGGATGGAATAGGCTAAGCTGATTAGGGAGGATGTGATTTGTGCTACTTATGCGGAAAAGTAAAGGCTTGCGCCGGATAGTCCATCATAGTCCAGTCTTAGGACTGAATACCACCACAACAACAACATTAAATCTTTATGTTGATACGAACGAAAAAAAGACAAACAGTTAAGTGACAAAATTTTAATATGAGAAACAGTGTTTATTAGTACTGGAGAATAAATAACATATATTAACAATCTAACGATAGTTGAGTCAAATATGATTTAATTTCCTGTTTCGCTTTGTGAAGATATGTCCTAAGAAACATGTTACTTCTTTGAAATGACCTGATTGCATAGATATCGTAGAAACCCGTATTCTCCTGAAATATATAAAAGTTATTCAGTGTGAACTATTGACTGTTTCTCGATATCGAAAATTAACTGCGTTACTGTACCTTATTAACTATTGGCTTCTCTTATTAACTTCCTAAAATCGATCCTAATTTGGCTCTACTGGCCGTTGAGGGCCTGGACCTACCGGGTTGACTACGGACATGACACAATCCGAATTTGGAATGATACGTTATCAGCGCTTCCATTCTCCAGCAGTCTTAATCCAGCTCTTTGCGACCATGACGACACAAACATGCAAGCCCATGCCAGATCCTTATACTAGCATTTCATAAATTACGATCTCGTTCTTATGTTTTGTAATTTCACTTCCGGACATCTTCATTTATACTAATAATGTACTACAGATATAGTTGCCACGGCGTGAGGGTCTTATCATATTTTATTATGGTGTTCTTTCTACTAAAGCCCCACGCGTAAACATTTATAATAATAACACCGTCACTCAGTAAAATAAATGTTAATTACAATTGAATAATTAACTAACGTAAATCATTACCGCTAAGTACTGGTCTTTCTAACCCCACGTAAAATTCGTAGTACACATTATTAAAGGCATAGTTATTTTATTCTCCGTATCATCCTCAAAATTGATAAGAAAATCACTGAGATACAAAATTTAGGGCCACATAAACCGCGTGGTTATTACAACATGAATAGAATAATAAACCAGCGGAATCTTCTCACTCGAGAAATGCCTCTTCATATTCAGATTGCGAAAGCAAGTTAACTTCTTGCCCGTTATTTAGATAAAGAATGCCCGCTCCTAGAATATTAATATTTACTATGATGGCACTGACTATCTTAGTTAACATAAAAATTCTATTCCACTTGCAGTAGTTTCTGAAATTTAGGGAATTATTCTTTATAAATAATATATTATACATAAAAAATTACATGTTTAATTTCCTCCAATATTAAAAATATTTTATTGATATGTGCTTTTGTAATACTTTATATTTAATGGAAATGAGTATAACTGTTAATTCCAAGTGTATCAGCGGTATTTCGCGTTAAGATAATCCTAATCGAAACACATCCACTTTGTTCACCGGGATTTAGCTAATAAACGAGACCAGCGTATTAATGAAACTCCAATTTCACAGATGAATTGAAATTAATTAATAGTTAAGTGCTTTTTGAAATTAACACTGAAAATCACTCAGGATTCCGTGCAGCAATAATAAAACTAGGACAATGTATTACGTAACAACGTTCTGTGAATTGAAAATACATGAAAATATAAATTTATAAAAAATATAAAATAAAATAAACCTCGCCGGGTAAAATTTATTCTAATAATTTCAGACCAACATTCTCAAGAAAACCTCAGACACTGACAATGCTATTGATTATTAGTTTTTATATATAGATTTCGTCGTATGTATATGAAATAAGGAAACAAATAAACAATATTTTACTCGAAGGGATTAATTAGCAGTTATTCTCTTTTAGAGCTTGTATCAAGGATTGATACAAATTATAGGGAGACAATTTTAAATATGGCATTTTGTGAAGTAAGTACAATTTTCTTTGTACATGGTTATGGTTAAAATATAAAAAGTAGTATATAGGTTTTAAGATAATAACATATAGAACAAAAATATAATATTTACAAAAATTATATAATAATAAATTAAATTTATGATTCTTAAAGCTTGTAAGAAGCTTGACAATCAAAGTAACATTCTTTTGATTGCTATACGATTAACCTAACGCTATTTGAAAAGTTGACACAATTTTAAAATCTTTTTGAGTTCTAGTTTGTAGAGACTTGCGTTATTGTATTAATGCAACTCTCTAGAAACAGTTTTTCAATTTTTTAGGGTATTACAAATGTCAGAACAGTTTAAAGAAGCTAGCACATCCCACATCCTCCCTAATCTAATTAGCATATTCCATCATTTGCCTCCCTCTTGTTATTTCTCCACACACTCCCCCTAGTGATAATTTTACATGACTTGCACGTCTCAAAACGTGGCCTATAAATATATCCCTTCTCTTGGTCAACGTCCTCCATATTGTTGGCTGTTCTCCTATTCTGTTAAGAACTTCCTTGTTAGTGATACTATCCACCCATCTGATTTTCTGCATTTTCCCAAAGCACCACATTTAAAAACCTTTATACTTTTCCTTTCTGCAACTACTATCGTCAAAGTTTTGCACCCATATAACGCCACACTCCATACGAACATTTTTAGCATCTATTTCCTAATATTCACTTTTATATTATCCGTAAGTAAATTCCTCTTTTTTGCAAAAGCCTTCCTTTGCTATGCTATCCTACTCTTTATATGTTCTATAATTCTACCATCCCTAGTTATTACGCTTCCCAAGTAGCAGAATTCCATAACTTCCGTCATAATATCCCTCCCAATTTTATACGCCTTTGTTACTCCACTATTTCCCATACTACACTGCATTACATTGGTTTTCCCTCTTAATGCTTATATTGAAGTCTTTCTCTAGGACCACGTTCCTGCCATTTACTATGGTTTACAAGTCTTTTTCAGACGCCCATAATACTACAAAGCGTACGATTTTTATTTATTCTCCTTGCAGTATGATTCCTTTTCCATATTCAATTCTAACATTCTTCATCGCCTGTTCTATATATAAGTTAAACAGGTTGGGCGACTGACTGCATCCTTGTCTTACTCCTTTCTTGATTATGGCTTTCTTTTCTTGATCCCTATTCTAATTACTCCTGTTTGTCTTTTGTAGAGGTTATGCATAATAAGCTTCCTTTCTCTGTACTTTATACCAGTACTCTTCAAAATCCTTAATAGTGTGTTCCAATTAACATTATCAAACTCTTTTCTAAATCTACAAATGCCATGAACGTAGCCGTTTTGTTCTCATTCTGTCTTCTAAAATTAGCTGCAAAGTCAATATTGCCTAAAACAATACTGACGTTCTCCTAACTCGTATTCTATTTGACTTTCCATCCTCCTATATACTATTTTCGTTAATATTTTGCATGCATGAGATACTAAACTAATTGTTCTGTACTGTTCGAATCTATCAGCCCCAATCCTCTTGGGTATGGGTATAATTATATTTTTATAGTACAGTATAGATATAAATGTACCAAGGATATCTAAAAATAGAGTGTATAAGTTCAGGTAACATATGTACTCCCCATATGTGTACAATAAAACAAGTTCAATCAACATTTGTCCTAAAATGCTTAGTTTCGTAGTTGTGGCCTTCAAAACATTGATATTCACCTTATTCATTGGCACGGTTCGCTAGTATTTGATCCAAATTTTTCTGATCGATGGATAGGTAGAGGTAACCCAATTGCTTGGCCTACACGTTCACCTTATTTGAACAATATCTATTTCTACTTCTGGGGTCATTTAAAATCATTGGTGTCTGTCACTAATCGCTTCGGAATAGAACTGTGGTAAGTTGGGAGAAAATACGTATTACTCCTGGACTTTGGGATCGTTTTCGCAAGGCCATGATACATCGATATGAAATCTGTATTAGACCGAACACAAAGTAGAGATTTTGAAAAGCTTCTGTAAAGGCAACTGCCTAGGGGAACAAAAACATTACGGTAAATATCACTGTTTTGAAGGCCATAACTCTAAAACCCAGTACTTCCGGGCACGTGATGGACTGAACTTTTTTATTGTCTACATATGGGGAATACAAACCTGAAATTTTTTTAAACACCCTAATATGCATGGATGATGAGTTAAAATTTATTTGTAGGCTTCTGTTTTTATAAATACATACCTTCAGAGCCGAGTTGAATCAAATAACATTTTATTGTAACATAAATCTTTACTTATTTAATAATTAACGGGTAATATATAGTTCAGCTGTGTTATTATTAAATTACAAGCATGTGCTACCCTATAACATTGTTAAACTTTTCAAAGCAAGTTCAAGACTAGTATGCAGTGATTCTCCGTATTAGCGAGAACAGAATAAAAAAACCGACTTCACTGTAGGAAAGTCGATCTCGGAAGGTACTGTGATTGACTGGTAACTGATGAGGTAAAATGATCGTATGAAGTCATTTACCAAGCAGGTATCAAAATAACAAATTTTAAAATATTACTGCATAATCCAAACAAATAATTACGTGAATATCTATAAAGTCTACCCCAATATTATATTTATGGTAAGCTTCGATAATTACCATTTTAAGCAAAGTGTTTTAGAAATCCTAATACGTACTTCTACGGGTTGTAAAGTGGATGTAGGTAATAAAGTCTTGACATGAAACCCATGTTCGGAAATGTACTATTGGATACAAAATAAGTTTTACGATCGAATCGATTTCATATATCCCGCTTTACGACGCGCAAACAAATGGGCTGAGAGTGACCGTCGTCCAGCTCCTGTCTTAGACGAGAAGGGTGCCTGTTTCTTGCAGCCGTTGATGTAATCTAAGAAAAACGATATTTGATGGAGTTCGCGGTACAATACAAACGAATAGGCGCTGCGGGAGCTTTCTCGCAGGAGCTTCATTCACCCCACCTGATAATGTGGGAAATGCCTCGCACTCTCTGTTTTTTTTATCAAAGTTCTGACATGCCGAGACACCTTCACCTATTTTTAGGAGGTATATGTACTGGGATCGAAGACCTTGGGCATATGGCAAGAGTTGTCCGCTGATCCCATTAGACCAGTCGGCTAACTACCTCCTTAAACTGGTGTAGACATGGAGAAGGGAATGCTGCGACCCCACAGCAAACTAGTCATTCGAAAGGGCGTGAGAATAGTACCCAATGCCCGACCTACCTGATGCAGGTTTTCTAGGGTTTTCCCTGCATCTCTTTAGGTGAAACACCGGGTAAGATCCTTAAACCATAGCCCGGGGACCCTAGTTAACCCTTGGCTACCTTTCTCTGCCTTCCGCATCCCCCCCTTTTCAATTCCCTTCGTATGCTATTAAAGGGGAGTTGACTGTTTCAGAATCACCCTCATGTAGACTGTTAACGCCCCCGCCCCCCCAAAAAAGGGCGGTACAATCGTGCAACTCGACAATTACGACCAACGTCGCCGTAAACTATCAACATCTCAGTTTTATCATGAAACCTGTATTCTACTATCATATACTGTCTCGTCCTGCCCTGTTCAGTGTCTGAATAGCAACTAATGCCTACGCCGACTCACCAGAACTGATGCGTGAGATTTGAAGTCGATTCCGTCTTCAAACTTATTTTGTAACAAAATGCATGTCTGGACATGGATTCCTCGTTAAAATTTTATCTACTACATTTCTTCTACAACAACTGGAATTCTGTATCAGGAATTATTAAATAACCAGGATACTAACTTTAGTATAATACCGACATTCGGATTCCGACGTTAACGACATTTCTTTTCAGTACAAATCCAATGTAATTTATTTCAATACTTAAATTCACTCATTCATCTTATAATTCAATTTGAATACAGAATTAGCTTCAAGTACGGTATTTACATCACGAAAACACTATTTTCTGCAATGCTGCTTCTATCGTGGTTATATTACTACTGATCTTCATTTCTTTTAAAGAAAACATAAAGTAAGCACTCGAGTTTTACATGACCGAATTAGTGAATATTAATCACTTGGATTATTTGAATGCCTCGTCCCATTGATCATATTTTGCAATTATACAGGGTATTCACTTTATTTAAAAACATTGAAATATTTCGAGAACCATAGATAGGATCAAAAAACGTGTGAATGAAAAATATTTGTCTCGAACGGGGACATCTACTGATACGAAACTCGACTGAGGGTGGGGGATGGAAGAGTTAAAAACTTAAATAGGAACCCCCATTTTTCATTAAAGATTCGGATTCTCTTAAAAAAATACTCCAATTTGATTAAGTAGCATTTGTGTAAGAATATAAAACACATTTAATTTTATTTTGCTGATCGGGTGCCTATTTTTTGAGACGAGTTTTTACCCATTTTGGGTTTTGTCGATTACAAAGGTATCTGTGACCGAAATGACTCGGATCGTAACTCAAATTGGAGTATTTAGCTTTGGAGAATCCGAATATTTAATAAAAAATGAGAGTTCCCATTTTAGTTTTTTAATTCTTCCCACTCTCACCCACAGGGGGAGTCGAGTTTCACATCGTTAAATGTCCCGCTTCGAGCAAACATTTTTAATTCAATTTTTTTTGATCCGATGTGTGGTTCTCGAGATATTTCAATGTCTTCAGATAAACTGAACACCCTGTAAGTGCAGCAATTTAACTAATTACTCTAACTTAATACTGACGCCGTATAATTTAGAATGATAACTAACACTTATCATCTTGCACTTTCGCTCTTACAGATAATACATGTAAGAAACCGAAAGACGATGAAGCACCGGAAAAATTAATACTTCCATTGCGAGTCTTCATTTTTGTCTTCTATGACAATTTTAATACGTTGTAAAGAGCGTGGTGTAATAATTTTTCTTTAAAACTGAAGTAATACTTATAAAAAATAATTCAGATATACCTGATTTTGGCTATTGTAAAAAGAAGTTATACGTTACAAATGGACGTCAAAATTATGGTACTATGACAAAATCTTAAAAATTTAATAAGGAATCCAAAAATGTTTTCAACTTCAAGTCTCTCGTTTTCTAGGTGCTTAAATGGGGCTTCTGAGATCCAGAAAATCGTCCTCTTAGTGAAACATTTGATGGACGGCCATCATCGAAGGCAGTGTTCCTCATCAGGATGAACTGCTTATGAATCGTATTGATATCGTTTGATTTAGCATCACCTTATTCATATGGTGTCTCCTGTGACACACAGTCCACAAGAATGAAGCCATGTAGGTAGTATTAGTGATGGGTACATTTGTATTTATTATGCAAATGATTATGGGGTTTTATTTAAATTTTTTAATGAAATCACTTGAAGGGTATGATATAATAATTTTATTTATAAAAAATGTTCTTGTTAAATGGTCCCGCCCACTATCACAAATAAATAAATAAATGCAAGGGAATTATTTTTTAAATCAGGGGTAACCACGTACAGCAGATTTTGGTTCACTTGACGAGCCTGTTTCACCTTCATTAGAGTCTTGATGCAGGTTGCTAGGTGACCGGAACGTCCATCTTCCTTTGGGTTAAATTGTAGATTTTCCCTTTGCCGGTGATTGAGGAAAACCCAGTTTTTCTTTTTTAGCCTTCCTTGTTCACAATACCTTCTCAATAAAGAACAACAATTCACACTACACTTTCTCCTCCCTTTCGAAATCCGTTGAACCCTCCAGCTTTCTCCTCCCTTCCGCGTCCTGATCAACTCACCATCTCTACTTCCTCGCCCTCTCAAAGTCTAGAACCATTCTGAATATTTTTCGGCTTCTCACCTCCCAGCTAAACTCGTATATTCCTTCTCCAAGGGAAAAAGATATCCACGTGATGTTTATTTCGCCATTCCTCATGAGTCCTTCGTCACGCGGGAAATTTTTCATGACACGGGGAACCGTGTCCTTCGGAAAGTTTGAAGGGTGAATGTTCACTTAGGAAAAACAAGCTTAACATGTCTCCCGACCGCCAGCCTGGCGCCGGGAACAACCCCCTCTTACCTGCCAGTCTGTCTCCAATTAGAATGTTCTTGCAGAATTTTATATCATACAAAATTCCAAAAATTCGAATAAAATTAGGGAAGTCATACTTGAAATGAATGGGGGAGGAGATTAATTAAGTGGGATATTAATGCATTAATAATAAGATTTTATAATAAAAATAATAAAACAATTTACTTAAAAAAACAAATTTACATTAATATTACAATTTTGCTATTCCAGTCTTTATGCCGGCAGTTCTTTTTTTAATAAAAACTACATATATATTTACATAAAAAATTATATACATTAAATTCTTAAAACTAACAATTTACTAACTCTACACTTAGGGTCGTATATTATGGGCCTTCTCATAGATCAGATTGTTAAACACAAAATCTCCTCGGACCTGGCAGTACAGGAAATCAGCAAATAGGGTTACAGGTGTAATTTACCGTGCCAGCTTAGTGATTATTCCAGCTCCTTCCTCGTAGAAATATCCTCCTCAGAGTCGTCGCCGCTATTTTTCCTTATTCAGGACAATTTACGGTTATCCTCCTTCTCTTCGACTACCAAATCTGTCTTGCCATCTCTCTTGGACTGTCTCTGTCTCACCACCCTCAATTATCTCTCTCCGGGTCTCTTGAAAAATCTCTCTGCCTGCCTTTTTAAAATCTCCTCCACACTACTTTAATTTATATCACCAAGATCGCAGGGATGGATATTCACCAATAACATTTATGGTTACACTTGGGGAAATACACCACCCGATGCCGCCAAATATAAAAAAAATGGGAAACACACCAGGCGCGACTTAAAGTCTGGGTTTTATTGCCCCTGGCTCAAAGCTGTCTCCTTTGTTTTGACTCCGCACCGTCAAAAGTCCAAGCAGATGTGTCTGATCGTTACATACTACGCTACAATTATCTGGCGACAAGTATACAGACAAGGACAATATACAGTATCTCCATGCTGGGTCTTGATTGTTCGAATTCTCTGTGCATCCATTCAACTAAAAAAATTATGTGGACTTCCCTTGATAAGTATTGATATTGAATCCTCAAGTCGAACAACACTGTTGGTAGAATTAGTCAATTAATTGTTCCATGGATTCAGATTGATTTACGTCATTGAAGGATTGGAACAACTTCTTATTTAATAGTATTTATTGTTACTGTCATTTATTGCTCCATATAAAAATTAATTTGAGTATTCTTTGAAGTATAATCGCCTTGATTTGTCAATATTTCTTGAATCTACAATGCTGTTTCAGAACGTTACACAACATTTCAATTTATTGCTTTGTAAGTGCAATATCGCGGGGTTTTAACACATCCGGGACACGGTGTTATGTACAACGCTGTTCACACATTTGATGTCATGTGATGCTGGTGGGGGGAAAGGGAGGGGATTTACACATGTGCCAGGATTTGGCACTTACATTCAATTCACGTTAATTGAGTTACTGTGTCACTCTGAGCAACCCAGTGGAGTACCGTTGCTGTCACAAAATGTTAAATGTTGAGTAATTGCCTCTGATCAAATGTAAATGTATCGATAGGGCTTAGCGGTATTCGAAGTGAATTAAAATAAAGTCCCTTTGTGTGAAACAATAAACCAGGAATTGAAATTTGAGCTTACGGAGTGTTTGTTGCTTAACTGTCGCCAGCGCGGGGTATAAATAAATGTTTGTGTTTCTTCTGCAGTGTAATTTCACGATACGATTATTCTTTCATTTCTAGTAAATGTTTCTAGACGTAATAAAATGACAGCGTACAGTCAGGCTACAATTTGACAAAGCGATAAAATGAATGTGTCCAGGTCTTCAACAGAAATCCAAGCACTGTTTCTACAGAAAATAAAAAGTAAATTTGTTCATTTTTAATTATACATAGCACCATTACAAAAGTCTGATAACACCAGTTTACAACATAGTCACTATTTTTTGACGAGTTTTTTTATATCATCCGAGACAAGATTTTCGGTTGAGCGGAAAGGCACGTATACGCATTTCATTTACCAATTGATCAAGGGTTCAACCCGTTATTGGACGACCGCTGTTACCATGTACGCTGCCACCATGTACGACACCCTGATCACTTTGTGGATCAGTTCTAAATGTGGGTGAGGCCAGGAGGAAAACGCCTAGTCGTTCTCGGTACGCTGTTCATTAACTACTACTACTGTGCGCTGCATGTTACTGATGTCAAGGGAATGTCGTCATCCCTCTTATACACATCGCTGCACGATTTGTAGCGTTGTGAAAAACTGATTATCTGCAGCATGGGATCTGATGTTAGGAACCTTTGTATCTAACATGAAATTCCATTTTGTGATATTGTAGGTTGTCCGGACCTTCTTCAGACTGAGGGGGGGGGGATTTCAGTGGCGCTCTGCTGTAATGAGATTTTTGCCGGCAGAATGTTCGATTTTGTATTAATATCTCATAAGCCACACGCTTAATCTTTATATACGCGGTGAAGGTTTGCTAATTAGTTTGTTTCCTAGCTGGGATACAAGGCGTTTGTGTACTACGTACTGTACTGTACTACGTGTTAAACCCATCTCTCTGTCGCAAACGTAGAAAATGTTTCATACGCCCATCTGAGTGCAATGACTTTTATTTCTATTTGCACAGAACGGCTTCAGTTGCCGTAAAACACATAGATGCCTCGTATACTGGCATCCAGAAGTTCCGCTGTGTTTTATTGTCGTAGGTACAAGTCGGGTAAAATTTCTCTAACACTCCCAAGCCGTACGAAACCGCACAAACGTCTTCGGTGGTCAAAGAGAACAGCTCTTTTGTATCAGTTAGTATTCTCTTTCATTCCTTCTTGGCTCTACAGCCCATTGAGAGCCTGGGCCTACCGAGTCGACTGCGAACTGTCATCTTGCAGGATACATTCCAAATTTGGAGTGACACGTGGTCAGCGTATTGATCCTCCAACAGTCTTAATCCCGGTCTTGGCGACCATGACGACACAAACATCCAAGCCCATGCCAGGATTCGAACCCGGAACGTCTGGGTTGTGAGGCAGCAACGCCAGCCACTACACCACAGGAGGTTAGCTAGTATGCTCTTTAGGAGTTCTAATGTTTTATCGTGAATTACCGTCCACTTAAACTCTGTCGCTGATTTTAATAATTCTTGAAGTAGCTGAGTGAGAGCTGATAAATGATCAATAAACCTAAGAATAGTGTACACCCGGGTTTCTCAAACAGTGTTCCGCGGGACCTGAATAGGTGTTCAGCAAAACTTTGAAGTGATTCTATGTATAATGTGAATTATATCATATTACAGTACTACTTTATCAGTTCGCAAGACTCCGTTTGCATCAAACGGGTGAAAATGAAATCATTTCTCACATTTTGTTTCATACCGTGTGAATGAAAGAAATGGGGTGTATATTGTTTGTACCTAACAGACCGACAAGTGTTTGTAGGCGGGTAACGGCCACACACCTAGATCGCTAAGTTCTCGAGATTTACTTTTGTGGCTTAATCACATTGATAATGTCGGTATCGTGTGCCGAGTCAAAGGGTCGAATAACAATTTTTTTACATTTCTTACAAAATATTACGGTGTCGATTAATAAGGTTAAGTAAAATATATCTGAATATATTAAATAGTTAACTTCTCCAAACGTTTTGTATAGGTTTAAATGAATATTTATGAATATGTGACTCGATATCACGAATCCAAAGCTGTTAATCAATTATGAAACAATGACTATTTTTACAAATACAAAAAATAAATTTTTGTAACGGTTAATTAATATTTCATGTGTTTGATTCTCATTAAATTTGAAAAAAAGCTATTAATAAGTAACGATTATTAATAAAGAAATTTTCAGATTATAACGAATTGGATATTTATGATAATTATTTGTTGTTTCTAAATAATTATTGCCATCTCCTAAAAATCTATTTTTTTTCGACGAGATGACAGTAAAAGTGTGTTAATGAGCTTTTAGTTGATTCAAACTTCAATAACTTTTACGTGATTGAGGGCTAAGGAATTATAGCGTTGACGGGATGCGATTAATATTATTTATATTAAATGGTCTTAAAACTATTACGTACCTTACTTTACCCACAGTAATGAAAATGTAGAGAAAACAAAAGGTAAGAAAAGGAAACGATTATTAGGTCGGCACTCTGAGAAATTGAATGGCACACACACTTATAATTGATTAGTCGAAACTCAATTTACTATTATTTTCTCTGTATTAACCCTTATACAGTTTATTTTTTAACATACTCAGGAATAGTGATATTGTTTCTGGTGCAAAATAAGTAGGAGTTGTCAGATGAGAATAATTTTCGAAAATCCAAACGGTTTTGAATAGTCATCTAGAGTTTTCTCACATTACGTAAAATGCGTGAAATTTATATTTTAATAGCACTATTTGTATTCCTTGAGGTTCATATTTCTTAACTCAATATATTATCTGATAAGTTTCCAAAGTTGGGACGAATCAATATTTGTTTTGCATTGTTAAATTATTAATTATGAAATTTAACAATGTATTAGATTTTAATTTTTCGAACTGTATTGACTAAATGTGTTACCACTATTTATGTAAACCAAAATTGAAATGACTACAAAAAAAGTACATCTCTCATCTCTATAAGCAACTATGGTCGTCAATTTTGTTTCTAGCATAGTCGTAATAATTTGTGGATACCATATTTATATGAATTGCCTTATTTAAAATAAATTGTTGCATCAATTAATGAAAGTAAATCAAATAACAATTAAATTTTATAAAAGGAGTGGTTTCATAATATTAATATGAACTAGGCGTAAGTTCCGCTGTTCTGCGAAACGACTGAATAAAAATTTACCTTAAGCAACAAATATATTGCAACTTTTAAAAAGAATAAATTCCTCTTCGTTGTGCTTTTACACCACTTGGAAGTTCATTACGTATATAGATTTGTACCAGATCAATGAAATACTTATGAAAACAACAAAAAATATTATTTTAATACACTCCCATAAATTTATATTAACTATTAAGGGTACCTAAATTCGAAAACTAGTTTCTTGATTAGTTATTTTTACAAATACGTTAGTGATGTACGAATTATTGGAAAATATGATTCTACAAAAGAATCTATTAGTGAAGTACCACAGATATTGGGCCATATTCAAGATGCCTGAAATATTCCGCAGAAACTTCACCATCTTTAGAGCAGTGAAACACTGAGAGTAGTTTGAGAGGTTAGCACATTTCAAGTCGCAACAGCTGCCTCTGAGAGCTCTCCTGAGGCTGCAATGGATAAAAAGCGTCGGTGCTTTGCAGAAAGGGACACCATAAAAGCGGCGTGGTTACTCCATTAGGGTCACAGTTCTCACTCGCATATCAAACGGAAAGCTGACGGAGCAACTCTAAAATACATTCAAAAGATTTTATCTCCTCACGTCGTCAATTTGCGAACATTGAGATCGTGCTACGAAGGTTTTAAAACATACCTGACTTAACTTCTCTTTTATTGCTCTGCTGCACCAACCTACCAGGATGCTCCAAGACTTGGCCATCAACGGAATACAGAAAATTCATCAAACATTTTCTGTTATAATATGGATTTGAAAATTAGTCAATTTTAAGGTTGAGTATTCTACCAGTTTTAGCTTATATAATTCCTACAACATGTACCAGCATCGCAGATCTGTTGTGGATATTTTTGGGCGAGTGAAATGTAACTCTAACAGTAAATATGCAATAACAGAAATCATTATTTATTAACTTAAGATATCTAAATAACAACCAGCTCATGAGTCGTACTATCTGTAAGAATGGAAAATTTTAAGGCAAAAGAGACTTTGCATGAAAATAACCCAACTGATGAATTATCATTTGATAATAATAATAATAATGACGTAAGCGCTTAATCTATTCTTCGGATATATGGGGTTTCAATATTTAAGAATCATCTCATAGACAAATATTTTATATTATGTCAACAAAAATCAATAATTATAATTACAATAAATAAAGAAGAATAGATGAGAAATATATTTTTGTCTCTATCACTTTCTGTGTCTTATATGATAGTATAATATATAAAAGCAACTAATATTTTCTCATCCGTTGTTGAAAGCTGACGAAAATAATGTTTCCTCCCCTTTCCATTATGGAAGATTGAATAGTCTAGAAATAACAAATGCAATATGATCTGTAATCCAATTAAGTCTTTATTAAGGTTCAAATGTTTCATACAGTTCTTTAAGACGTTCACTACAAGATTGATAAATAAATTATGACGCGTATAAAATTTAGATGCATACATTATTTTATTTATCTAAATTGTTTATAATGATACACTGACCATGTATCACCCAAAAAATTCTGAATGTGTCAGGCCAGATGACAGTCGGCATCTGCCTCGGTAGGCTTAGGCTCTCAAGACGACTGTTGAGCCACTGGAAGAATAAGAAGAAAAAGAAATTAATTTTCAATATTAAGCATTCTGTACGAAGTTTCCGGAGAAAACAGATCCTGAGATGTTCTAAAGGCACCTTTCTGGAGTAGACCCGGTAAACAAACAGTTATAAACTTGAAGTCTGGCAGGCGCCTGAGAAGTCTCAGTCCTTTGTCTGAAAGGATTTTGCGACTCAGCGAAAAACCCAGTCAGCCAAAGTCAGCAAGTAGGGTGGCCCAAATTTTGAGTTTTTTGGAGAGGAAAGGTGGTGATGCCAACCACATTATAGAACCTTGGGAAGATACAAAAAGCGGAGAGACCATTGAGGTTTTTAGGAGAGGTGAGTTCAAGGTGGAGAGGACCTCGAAAATGCATTCAGAAGAAGAGGTGGAGGTGAGAGGTCAGAGAGAAGCTACCAAACCGAAAGTCGGTCTGACTGGCTTCAAGGAATCAGAGAGGAGAGGCGATCTCGCTCCAAGTGTCATGAGGAAACAAAACCACATTAGAGGCCTGCCTCCTTCATATTCAGACACGGAATGTGCCTTTGCGTTGAATGAAGGATTGCCGGTCAACCAGGAAAGTAAGGGAGGATGAATGCAAATTAAGAAACAAAAGGCAATAATATCTCGCTTTTCTATACGTATAAACACGACATACAGCCCTGAGTAAAGTAGATTAAATTTAGTAAAATGTCTTGCTATGTTATTTGTTTCGTTAGGGCTCAGCTGGGAAATAAAATACATTGAAATTAATTAATTTCTAATTATTGTAATTTGTTGAATCTAATACATTTGTTAATAATACATTGTTTTAATTGTCAAAGTTGAGATTTATTGGTGACCAACCATTTATATACATACTCTAAATTCTTTTATATATTTATAACACAATATTACTTTTAAGCATTTATTAATTATATGTAACGAGGATTGATTATTGCTAAACAGATCACGATAACACATTTCAATCGTTAACCATGAAAGCGACTTTGACATATTGTTACATTGTTGACCTGCTTTTCTCGTTATTTCCTTGCTTGACTCTAAATTACCATGACTGAAAATATTCCTTTATTCTTTATACAACAATATTAAGAAAATAAAGTACTGGGAGCTATCTACGTCTCTAAATAATTTTAAATTATCACATTTAAATGCGCTTTTCTTGAGTTCCTGTTAATAATCTCTTAATTTTAATTAATATCAACATATAAAAACAGAAGAAAGTAAATAAACAATTCTTTGTATGTTGTACAAAAACTAAACATTTCAAAGCTTCGCTTGAGACTTAAAAAATACAAATAATAGCAGTATAAGTTATATAGTCCCAAATGATAATGAATGTGATGGAATTGACATTTAATGTTTATAAACAGTGTTGTGTCAAAATTTTATGACAACCAGTTAAATAGCGTGTTGGTCTACCTTTGGAGGGAAATACAGCAGCGAAACATAATTGAATTCGATATGTCCTTAGCTGGTTTCCGAAGGTATCTGACAACGTATTTGGTGACGGATGGAGGGTATTTGTCTATTCACACTACAAAAAATTTCATTAAGTTATGTGGTCAGTGGAGTTTCAGATGTTTTATCTGGGTGAGTCAAGCGAATATATTGACCATAATGTCAAGCGTGTTATTCATCATCTTACTCAAACTTGTGAAAAGGTAGATTTCGTCGGAGGAGACTTAAAATATTAAGAGATAATCAGAAATGGCCGATGAACGGTGTACTCCAAAAATGTTCTCAAGGTTTAGAGCTTTTCTGAGCGGAAAATCGTTCGACTTTCATGTTTTTTGGCGAGGCGTGAACATTTAACACCTTATTGCCTATTCGTATATCTACTTTCCATAGGAACGGCAGTAGAACGTGAGCGACCGACCAGTTTTTCACTTTCGAGGATTTTCAGTCATAGTAACGGGTCCTTGACAATTTACGTTTTTTTAATTATTTTTTAGAGTCGTACCAACTGCAAGGATATTAGCGCTTTGCACGATTAGGGGTACTTATATCCATGTAGGGGTATTATAGTATGGTTCTTAAACAAAACCATGCCACGGTTTGGACCTGGGAGCTCTGAGGTGCGAGGAAGCGACGCTAGCCACTATGCTACAGGAGGTTGGCCAATTTATCCATTGTCAAAGTCACTTTTTCCATTGAATTTCCCCATTTTCTGCCTTTATCGTCACTCGAATGGTACAACCTCACTCGACCGTGCACTGATGATATGTTTTCCTTACCGTGCCAAATGCCAACAATGCCATTCAAGGGCATTCACTCATGCTCATCAGTCTATAAACTATGGTACATCTTGTCGTAACATTCTTAGTGCTTTGAAACCAGGCCGATTAGTCAAGAGAACTGTGGCATCAGACGCTGACTCAAAACGGTGCAATATTGTGGCCTCAATCTTAAAGTCAACACGTCCTACTGAGCCTCGTATAAATATGGGCCTCAGAGAACGATAAAGTCAGTCATTTACCTACCACCACTTTGGGTTGTGACTTCTGGAATTAATTTCCGGTTTCATTTCAACGCCTATTCAATAAATCTTCTTTCTACCTTCAAAACTCTTATTGACCGAGCTACGACGACCATCTTCCCACCGTACTACTTCTATCCTATCGCCTTTCCTAGAAATCTCTTTCTCTTTCAATATAAACGAAATTATAGTTCGCAATTTGAAATTGTACTGATTCACTGCCCGGGAAATTTTTGAAAACGTTTCTAACTCTAATAAAAACCTAAACGATTCTGTTCCTGTATTTACATCTTCGTTGAGATTTATCTCCGTATAGTTGTGACGGAAACGTAACCTGCAGAAATCTCGCATAAAGCATATAGTGGTTTTTGACCGTATTAGTAGTACGTGTTACTTTACTATAACATCTATGCACAACAAAATTTTAAGCATTATTCTATATGAAAATTTAAGCTTTATTAGTTGAGTGTCAGCTAAATTAATTTTTCAGTTTCTCATGGGCTTATATTTAATATGAACGGTCGGTAGAGGATGATGAATATTTGATTAATGTTTTAAGGTTAATGGTTAAAATTAATCTGATGATCGCTAGAGGATGATTCATATTTTGTTAATGTTTAAATGGTTAAATTTAATCTGAACGGTTGGTAGAAGATGGTTCGTATTTGGTTAATTTACGAAACATAACGCCGACAAGACACCGACGTCAATATTGAATAAGAACATCGTACTGCGCAACTCTCAAGATGAGTTATGGAGGATGTTCACAGAATTTGTTAATTTCTATTGTTTTGTTAACAAATAACCCTGACCTTTAAATAATTTAGAACCTGTATCTTTTTGTCCATTGATGAATACTAAATTATAGCATTATTAAATAGTTCTTCCTTACTACCAAGTCTAATATTAAACCACAATCACTAATAAGAGATTTTCGACTGCAAAATGTCACAAATAAATGGGAACTTTAAAATGTAATAAATTAAGCATTGGTCCTAGAGCTCACTGTAAATATTCTTATAAATTCCATTGTAGATATCGAACGTATAAAGACATTCCATAAAGAAATTAATGTACTCAAAAGAGAAATCGCCGAAGGGATAAACATTAAAAATTGAATTACAAGCATTGAAAAATATTACTGATATCGTAGACATTGCTTACGCTACTATATTGGATGAACTAATTTTGTATAATGAGTTTATTGATAAATGCTCCAGGAAAGTGCAACCTCTGACAATTTGCGTATGTATATGCATTTATGTGTGAATGTGTATATACCAGTGACATTCAATAATTAAATAAACAAATTATTGCACAAAAATAAAGATTTTGTAGGAGATATTTGGTCCTTTCATGACTATTGCCTGGCATCCCTGGGAGGAGCAGGCCACACCTAATCTATAAAAATGTTTCGTTTATAACCACCAAATGGTTTTTAACCATGACGTCTCCACTCGAAGTTTACCAATGAGTTGTACTATGTTCAGTGACCCGGATTTTATTTTATGAATATAAAAAAAACCTGTTAAAATATTTTCTCGAATGATTTTACAGCATGGTGATAGTTTTTAAACCAAGAAAATTTGATAACTGGGAAGAACAGTCGAACCTCAGTGACTGACAAAAATCAAGAAAGTCTGTCGCCCATGCTTTTTATCTTATATATAGGACAGGCAATGAAGAAAGTGAAAACGGAATATGGAGAAGAAATGAAAACCCTACGATTTGCCGAAGAAAATGGTAGTACTAGGGGAGGCTGAAGAAGACTTGGGAACCATAATAATTGGCATGAACGTGGTCCTGGAGGAAGAGTGCAATATGGCAATTAAAAGAGGGATGGTAGTTGTATAGTAGACATAAAGAGTAGGATAGCACAAACAACGAAGGATGCAGCCTGCACAGATCCTGTGAACGGAACTAACCTTTCTTCTACTTTGATTTAACTTGCATATAGGACAGACATTGAAGAAAGCTGTAACTGTAGGTCCCTCCCTAATTTTAATCACATGTCTGATTTTAGACTGTCAAAATTCAGCAAGAATATTCGGTGACAGGTAGGCAGGTTGCGATTCCCCGACGCCAGGGTGCTTGGTGGAAAACGTGGTTGTCAGCAGCTACAAAAAAATATTAGTCTTGACTTTGCTGAAGGGACGCTCATATTTTAAAATTTTCCAAAGACACTATTCTCTTCGTCAGCGCAAAAATCCCCGCTCTGGGAAGGACGCATAAAGATTGGCGAATACTCGTCACGTGGAGTGGCTCTTTCTATTGGAGAAGGGGAAAATGAGAGTTTAGCTGGAAGGTGAGAACACGAAAAATGGGAGAGCTGTTCAAGACGTTGAAAGGGTGTAGTGGAGAAGCTGTGTTGCTCGCAGGTTGAAATCTCTGCTGCACATTGTGACCTCAATGGTTAGTCCTTTGAAATTTAAACAATAATCCCCTTTAACAAATACATACAATTGTAAATTGTACACAGGACCCATTAAAGAAAATGTTTTTTATACAAATAAAATTATTATATTTCTTTAAATCACAAAATAATTTTAACCACCCTTCCATAAATTCTTCACAAAGTTAAAAGGGAATACGGAAAAGGATTCATACTCCAAGGAGAAGAAATAAAAACCCAAAGTTCTTCTGATGATCTTGTGATGATAATAAGTGGCATTTTGGTTATCTCTACCATTAATAATTTAAGTCACAATGTAGCTGATCTTTTCTATGACATAGCTTTATAATTAAACTCTATGTTAATTACATTCCTAAATGGCCGGCCAAAGTAAGATATAGATATTTGAAGTACATCTGACATTGGACACACACCTGTTGGCCAAAGCGCAAAGTGGCCGGTCAATTCGCGAAGTGGACATCTGAGAGCTCTGGCCGTAACGTATATAATATTGAATGAGTTCGATAAATAATGAAGTATCTGACGATTTGATACCAAATATTTGGAAGATACTATATATTTTAACGCAATAAATGTGTTAAAATTCATAATTCCTTCCATGAGATCAACATTGCTGTTTTCACTTGACGTAAAAAAATGGAACTTATTTTACTTTTATACTTCCATTGCATATTGATTTGGTAGTTTCATCTCCAGGTATTGTGCGACAGGCAAGCAAACCACAGACAAGATTAACAATCTAGTAGAGTAGAGAGGTGGTCTAGCTGCTGCAGCTGCCTTCAGCAATAATTCATCGTTCCCAATCACAGCCATTCAACTCCTCTCTCCGAAACAGGCACGAGTCTGTGTCGTAGATTCTATTGGACTGAGCTGGCTCATTACAATTCCATAAATAATTATTGCAGCTAAATGGCAGCCTAACTTCATTCTTTATTAATGCACTAGCCATCTATGGGATGTACAAAACATAATTAATTTAACTGCCTTAAATAACTTGTAGACTTACATTAAACTTTTAATTTCCATATATGGAATGTACAGAACATAATTAAAACATAATTGAAAAACTTTTAGACTTGTATTAAACTTTTAATTTGTTGAATAAAATTTCTATGTTAGAGAGGCATGATTTAACTAAAAGGAAGTAATTTATGTACTGTATATTTTCATTAAACGTCGGGATCAGTGAATTCTCCAAATGATAAACAGTTTTTTATTCAGAGACTAATTTAATTCATAATTTTAAATTGTTAACGAATTCTGAACAAGCATTAATTTTGATCATCACTTGACTTCGGTTAAAATTACTGAATGAATTAATTACATTGAACTTTATAATAATTCCTTATGACCTCATTTATGGAAACCAGAGTTTAATTAGAATGTCCAAATCATGGTTACTGTCCCTCACTTTCCTATAACGGCCCCTATATTAACTACTACGGTTAATATTACTTAATTAAACTGCTCGCGCTATTTTATTTTATGGTTATGGAATAAAAATTTATGAACGATATCAGCACCAGTAATAACGCCAAATTTACTAACTCAATGAAAAAAAATCAGAACACTGCAATCATCACGAAGAGTAACAGGGAAGCATACGTTTTGAAATGGTTAATATTTCACCTTTGAAATAATGGAAAACTAAAACGCTCTTATCCAATGCTATTGTTAATAATAGATTTAATAAATACGTGACAATAATTAATATTTGTTAAAGGGCTCCTGAAAAGGTACGCATTCCGTACGTCATAGTTTTAAATATACTGTCAAAAGTGAGAAATGTGGGGGAAAAAATTAGTATTGTTCGGACTCGAGTGACTCAGACGAAAAGAGCTTTATTCAGTCCTTTCCTCTTTGTTACAACATCTCATTTTATTACTATAGATAATGGAGAATGAAATTATTAAATAACTTGTAATAATTGCAGACCTCCGATTCGTTTAGGGAACGATCCAGAAGAGAACGAATAAAAACTACAATAAGTGAAATAATTTTCGTCGGAAAATTTTCATTCGATCGATAACAACTTTATTGTCATAGATCTGTGGCGTATATTCCATATCGACTTTCGGATGGTAAAAGACGTTCGTTGTTGCATCGCTGAGTTTGTAGCGGCACAGATGATAGAAGTGAATTAATATCTCAGGCATTCTTGACTTCGTTCATTATAATTGCAAGATTATATTTTTCTTTTATAAATAAATAATGTCTATTCTGGAGATAAAGTAATGACGTTAAATTACGTATGCTATATTGATGCACTACACCTATAAATTCAGGTGAACCCGACGCGATTAGCAGAAAAACTCAAGTAAATTTGGAATTATCAGCCATATTTTTCAAGCTGTAGAAATAAAAACCAACAGGTGCAACGTTGATCAGGGATTTCAGCTCAGTAAAACCTCAGATCCTGCATTGGATAATCTCGACAAAAAGTGTGGACAATCAGGCGACGCTGCAGAACGGTGTCTGGCTACGGTTATCTGAGGTGAACGTTTCATTCAAATGTTTACCTGGAATATTTGAGTCCAATATCTAAAATTAGTAGTGGCAAGTGCCTTGCTACACGGCGGACTGAAGGTTTGATCCAAATACATTCGATTTAAACGTTGGTTCAATATTATCTTAGGATAAAAAGGAAGATAATTAAAAAGACAGCAAATAAGTAAGCAATTAATTTTAGTACTATTTAATTAAAACAAATTCTGCGTTTCATCATTTCGGCTGTAACCGTTACGGAAGGTGACCCGCGATACCAAATTCCGCTACTGTAAAGAATTCATTCATTAATTTACCTGTAGAAGTCCACAAAGTTGGACGAAACGTAGGATTTGTTTTAATTAAATAGTAATAAAATTAATTTCTGACTTATTGGCCATATTTTTATTTATTTTAAACTTAAAGTCAGAAAATTATGTTAAAAATGGAGGATTGTGAGTTGCTACTGCCGCAACAGTAATTTTCTTGCCTTGTTGCAAATTACTATTGACGATTTTCTATCCATTCTACAGTATAGTCACGCATTTCAACGAATGAAACAATCCAAAACTACAAAAGGTTTTTATATAAATGCGTTGTTTATAGCCACGGAAAAATAAAAGCATGTGTAAGGGAGATTAAAATATACAAAATTGATACAATCCTAATTGCATTATTATAAATAAATAAATTATAATATCTGACTTAATATTGTTAAATAAAAAGCAAAGTGCGGCCAAAGTCAGCAATGTAAAAATTTAATTAGAATACGTTCCGTCCCCTAATTTTAGGGACCTCCTCAGTTATTTAAATTAAATAATTCAATACGTTTTTGTTGCTACTGCAACGTCCGAGGCCTAAATGATACTTTCACTCATTTCTGCCCCGGACATTCTGGGAGTAAAATAACTTTTCTTATTATTGTACTTGAATAACTGAGGAAGTCTCTAAATTTGAAGGACGAAACGTATTCTAATTTCATTATTGTACATTAGCTTTTCCCTATTTTAGTGCGTAATTTCAATAAAAGCAGAAATCTTTTTGTGAAAAAATATTAATAAAACTCATTATTTTATAAACTTCTAGTAGACAAAAATACTATTTCTTTAATAAATATTTTTCAAAATATATAAATTATTAACATATACGTAACGAAAACATAATTATCAAAGTACAAATCACCGAATGAATATATTAACAAAACTTGATTGAACTGGTTTCACTGTTTTTTTTTCTGCGAGGGCAGGTGAAAATCTTCTAAAGACCCTATCTCAGGGTCCGCATTGGATAGTAATGTGGGATTCTACCCACTAAAAACACCTCCCTTTCCAACGATGACTGTGTGTATCTTCCTGTGGGACCGTCGTTAGACATTACTTCACAGGAAGCAGTCGTAGCGTCAAGCTCTCTCTGTCTTCTTTAAATATTATTATTTCTCTCTTTTTTGAAATTTCTTAATCTTTGAATTACTGTAGAGACATATGCGTTTACTTTATTCTAGGTATTAGGTGAAAGCAGCATATTGGGTACCAAATTATCTGGTGTTATTGAAGTTCCAATATCGCTTTCTAATTAGTCTCTCATATGAAAATCTCGAGCAACTGAAAAACACGTGTTCTGGTGTCTCATTAAGTACACATTCAGGGCAAACCTGTAGAAGTATGCCCTGAAGCAGCCGTGACCGGTCAAGAGTTGAGTGAGATAGTAATTCACTTCTCCGTGTTTCCCATCAATCCAGTCTTTAATTGATATTATTAACCTATGGGTCCATCGGCCCTTATTGGATTCATCCCAACGGCGTTGCCATTCTTCATATGTTTTGAGCCTCTTAACTCTCTTACCTCTGTTTGTTTGTAGTCTTCGGCACTCATCGGCCAGAATGTCTACCGGAGGCATTCCTGCCACCACACAGACTTCATCGTCCGATACTGTCCTGTAGGCACAGGTAACACGTAGTGCACAGATCCTGTGAACGGAACTAACCTTTCTTCTGTTTGATTTTACTGTCATTGCAGTACACAATATCGAGATTCCATACAATATCACTGATCGCACAACTTTCGCGAAAAGAAGTCGTCGGTATAGTGTTGAACCTGCAACATTTGGCATAATTCGTGTCAGTGCAGATACTTTCCCAGCTACTTAAACAACTTACGTAATAGAGGTGTTGTTTAAAAGACATCCTATCGTCTATCATTATACCAAGATATCTGATAGACGATTTCGAATAGATTTCATAGTTCCCGACCGTAAGGATGATGGATTCTCTATATTTTCTCCCAGTGACACGAGCTGGGTTCGAGTAATCGTGTCGCAGTGTGTCCAATTACTTCCGAGTGAAGAGAAACTCTTTTGACTCGGGTCCAAAGACCGACAACAGCCCGAACGTATCCCAACTCCAGCTTTGGACGCTCGTCACTTGACACTCGTAGTTGGCGGATCTGACACACGATGCGTCCAACCATCAAGCGTCTAACGTTGGACGGAGTTCGTAGCATCGTGTGGCGTCGGCTTGAGTTGAGTCCGTAGAAAAGGCAGGCATTGCCATCCTAGGCCCAGAGCCAATCAGAACGCTACTTGCACGACAGGCATCGTGCAAACTACAGGACGACACTTCTCTTGAGAAATATGAAATACTCTGCATTTTACAGCATATACTCTGAGGAAAACTAGCTGTTGAAATAGAAGATTACAAAACAAATAAATGATCAAATATATTCCTCCAATTTAGAGTATATCATAATCTTCAGATTGAAAATTTTAATTAAAGACACTTGTTTTATAGTTTTGATTGTACGTCCGTCAGCTCACGTATTATAAAATCAGTCTAAGGAGGAAATAATGCTACATTGTTTGTATTGCTTTGACCATATTCTTGACGGAATAAAATTATCACGGACATATTTATGTATGTGGTCATTGATTTCATTTCGTGGGAATCGAAAACGGTACATTAAACATCGGCCGTGAGATATTTAAAACCAATCAGTGAGCGCGGTCGAGGCCAGTCTCGCGGGATACATACGCCGACCCACGGCATCCCGAGCCCTATGAATGAAATATATGACACGGTGAAGGCACTGCACCACACTGCGCAAGTCCACACCTGTGGATGCATCGCACAAAGCCACCACCAACGTTCGTAAATTATATATGCGTTAGGAGGAACAGGTTCGCTGCCCTAGATACCAGCAATTATCTCATGAATGTATTGCTGGAAACAGTTAACTCTCTCAACGGATTACGTTGCCTTAGGGACAGTTTTTGTATGACAGATTCACCAGTGCTCCGTTGTCTGTAGTTGAAAAAATGAGAGAGGATGGAAAAATTAACGTATACTATATACAGAATTTCGATACTGTGCACAGTTCTATTTACGAACAAATTGATGTAGAAAAAAACTGCGTATTTTAACAAGATGAGACTTTTCCTACTTCTGAGCATGATCAACATGAATTTTACTAGACTTGTTCCAACGATGAAGTAGTTCATTTACATTTGATGCAAAGAAGTCTTTACCTTGTTGTTTGAGACAGTTTAACAAGAGTTCTTCAACTTTCACGTTATTGTTGAACTTTTTTCCGCCAAAAGTATACTTGAATGGGCAAAACAAGTGAAAATCGATGGTTGCAAAATATGGACTTTAGCGAGGATTAGTTAGTATCTTCCAACCCATTCACTCTATGGTTTCTTGGGTCAACTTGGCGGTGTGAGGGCCAGAATATTCGTGGAGCATAATCACGTATTTTCTTTTAGATCCACGTGATTTTCCTCTAATTGCTGATTTTACTTTGTTAATCCTCGGTTATAAATGGTGGAGACATGTTTCATCGCCTTAGAAAAGAGTCATCTCAACATTCCCGTACTGTTCCAAGTACTTTTAGTGTTCTTTGTAAGCATCTGTCAACATTTATCAAATTAACAGATAGGAGTTTCATGAGTACGGTTAAATATACTATTTTTGGAAGAATTGGTATCCTCTGCACTCATTATCAATACATGGGAAAGGACTTCAGTGAATTTGAAGATGGGATAGGGAAGGGACCACCGGTGGTGAAGGGTCGACTTGTGGTAAGGAAGTGCATAGTAAAAGAAGGAATGTACAAATATTAGATAACTTTGAATAAATATAATAAATAGAGGGGAAGAAGTAGGGCAAGTGATGAATTTTGAATAAACAACGGTTTGGACAAATGCGTATGTTACGTTTTGAATCATTGTAAAGGACTATCTGATGGAATTGAGACAGTTTTGAGAGACCGTGGCTTAAATGAGTGCAAATTACCGACGAAAATGGGGAAATATACAAACAGTATGAAGGATAAGAAGAATGTAATAAATGAAAATGAGGTGGTTTATCATGTAAACTTGAGGAATGTTCGAAAATGTAAGTAGGACTTCGTTGTAAGAAAGAGTATACAACCCCAAGAGTGACCCGAGGGAACAGACTGAAGCAAACTCCTCATTGTCAAGGAATTCAAAGGAAGAACATCACAAAATGAAATTAGACTTCAGTAAAATTTTGTACATGGAGCATAATAAATTTAAACGTCGATCCTTAGCAGAGATGCATATTTATGCTGGGAATGAAGTGGGAATTGTGGGGGACATGTATGGCAATATTTCAAATAACATGGATTCAAGATCCACTCCAGGGCACATTGCTCCAGTCACATTTACAAATAGATACTTGTGTAAGCTGCAGTTTTTATGATTGGGTAATAAATATGCACTCGAGGGTGATGTACCAATGGAGGTGATTACTGCCGTAGCACGTGAGTCCGTAATCCGTATTGACGCTAGACATATGGCCACAATTCGGACCAGATGATCTCCACACAATACATCGGTGTAATTTTGCTGATTAAGAAAGTTATCATTTCACGATAGTGTAACGATTACATAATGTATTAATTATGCATAAATGGACTAATGTTTTAATTAAATTCCATATGATTATGTCCAAGCGGTTGAAAATTACTTGTCCTTTTTTACTCATGTGACTATTTATAATATTGACGTAAATATCATTCAAACTTTATCTTTAAATAATTTAACTAATTTAACATTTAAGGTAGCTATTTAACAATTTAATGATTGATTTCAGATGCATGAACTGTTTGCTTCCGGGCCGTGTGAAATAAAAGAAAATGAGTATAAGTGGCTGTATCCGTGTACGCAATTCTTTACCATAATATAAAAATTCAAGTTATTTTCTGGATTATGATATTCACCTCCTTAAATCACCAAATCGATCATTCATAAATGAGTATAAACTCAGCAGTAATTAGAATTGAAGGGCAAGAAAAGAAAGCAGGAATCAAGAAAGGAGCAAGACAAGGATGAAGTCTTGATGTTTAACTTATATATAGAACAGGTAATGAAGAAAGTTAAAACGGAATAGGGAAAAGGAATATTATAATCTTGGGAGCCAGGCGCTGCGGGAGTTTCTCGTAGACGCTTCAGCCCAGAGTGACTGCGGGGCTTACCTGATCATGTCGGGGATGCCTCGCACTCTCTCTGGGTATTTTTTATCAAAGTTCTCATATGCCGAGACACCTTCACCTATTTTAGGAGGTATATGTACTGGGGTCAAAGACCTTGGGCATATGGCAAGAGTTGTCCACTGATCCCATTGGATCAGTCGGCCAATTGCCTCCTGAAATTGGTGGAGACACGGAGAAGGGAATGCTGCGTCCCCACAGCAAACTCGTCTACCGTCATTCGGAAGGGCGTGAGAATAGTACCCAATGCCCGACCTACCTGATGCAGGTTTTCTAGGGTTTTCCCTGCATCTCTTTAGGTGAAACATCGGGTAGGATCCTTAAACCATAGCCCGGGGGCCCTAGTTAACCCTTGGCTACCTTGCTCTACCTTCCGCATCCCCCCTTTTCAATTCCCTTCCTATGCTATTAAAGGGGAGTTGCCTGTTTCAGGATCACCCTCATGTAGCCTGTTACCCAAAAACAAAAAAAAGGAATATTATTGTAAGGAGAATATATGAAAATCCTGCGGTTTGCCGATGACATTGTCTGACGAAGACTTGGAAACCATAATAAATAGCATGAACGTGGTCTTGAAGGTAGAGTACAACATGAGGATTAATAGAGGGAAAACTAAGGTGATGGAGTGGTATATGCGAAACAGAATAACAAAGGGTGTGATTGGGAAGGGATATTTTGAAGGAGGTTAAGGAATTCTGCTACTTTGGCAGCATAATAACTAGGGGTGATAGAAATATAGTGGCTATAAAGAATAGGATAGGACAGGTAAGAAAGGCTTTTGCAAAAAAGAGGACTTTACTTACCGTTAATATAAGTGTGAATATTAGGAAATCATCGCTAAAATGGTTTGTATGGAGTGTGGAGTTACGCGTGTACGGTAGGAGTTTCAGAAGGAAATGAAGTGAATTAAACATTATTAAAATACCATTATATTAACCACATTAGCTATAACAAATAATATAAAACTTACAATTTTGATGAAAATATGCCAAAAATGTAAAAATCTAAATTTGACCGCCTCAAACGGCAGCTTCAACTGAAATGTGATATGAAAATACATAGCAACAATGCTAGTTAACGCGGAACAATGAAAAAATTAAAGATATTGATAATAAAATAAAAGTACAAGAAATCATATCACAACTAGTCAATTTCACTAATGTTAAAATAAATAAACTTAAAATAAAAATTTTAAAATTTACATTATATTACTTGAATTTTAAAACAATGAAAAATTGAAAGTTAAGAAATGAAAAACTATAAATATTATTCAATTTTACGGCATCATTTGTGTGAATTTAGTGTGTCAATAGTTGCTTTAATAAATAAGACTTCAGATATATTTCGTTTAATTAAAGTTTGCTCTGAATATAAAATTAATTTTCCCAATAAAATTAAAGACATTCTTCTAATTTTTCCATAGTCACAACATTATTATTTTTATGTTCTTTCAATATATATGCTATATAGCATTTTTCACAATTGAGTGCTTAAAAATTATTTTTATAAATAACGTTACGTAACGTTTCTTTTTTTGTATGTTACCTTTTCCTTTCGTTATAATTTTGAATTGGTTATTAATCTTAAAATTAAAACTTATTAACATACTTTTCATTTTTCACTTATTTACCATGAAAAGGTAATATTATAAACTGTTAACTATTTTATTACCTTGATTTGTTTTATTATAATTTTTCTTCTTAAAGTTTGTATTAAATTTGTAGTTACTAATTCAGTTTGAAAAATATTTTTTAATGAAATTAAGTGCATAAGAGTTATTAATTATAATATTTTAAACAATTTTACATTATAAGTATGATACTTATGATTAGGTAATAAAAAAGCTTTATCGATAAGGTTAAAAATCATTGCTCTTTTTTGATGTGTTGAATGATTTGTTAAAAAATGTAATACACGACGTGAATAATTTTCTTTCTGAAACCTATTAGTTTCAAAAGAACCATGGTAATTCATTATTACAACATCCTAGAAAATAATTATATTAATATTTTCTAACTCGTAAATAAATTGCAGTTTCTTATGGTAACAATATATTAAAAATTGTAGTGATATTGTTACCATTATTATGTGAAATAAAAATATATGATCAATATACCTAGTTTATTTCAACAATTAGATTTCAAGTCCCTCATAACATCCGAAATTTGAAGTCGTCTAATTAAAAACTGTCAGTAAAACTGGTGGTTATTTTATATAATTGAATATTTATTCAATTTAATGTTATAGCATATAATAATGTAATTATTTAAATATATTGTTCATAATTTCCTTTGTGAACCTGCACCGTGATTAAATTCTCCGCTTGTTCATGGTTGACTTATCAACGAACACGATTATTAACCCAGTTAATGTTCATAAGCACTGGGGATAGTCTGTGAAAGCTATGTAAATTGCATTATCTACTGATGAAAGTGTTCAGGACCGTAATTCTGTGGTGTAATGGCTAATTTGATTATAAGACGACCGTACCTTAGTATACTATAAAGTTTACCTCTTAATGAACACATGATTGATCTTTAGACTAGGACCATCACAAGAAGGTAGATTTTAGGGGAATTTTAGGAGAAACCGTATTGTTAATTTATCCATTTAGCTAAGCAGAAAACTATTATAAAAGATTTATATGAATTGTTAATAATATGCAGAAACGTGTCGAAGGATCGATTACATTTAGTAAGCAGTAAATGACAATCAGTAAGGCGATGATACAGAAAATAATTCTTGCTATTTAAAACCGGAATCTCTCTGAAAATAACGAGAGGAGTTTTGTTCAAATTATTGTTGTGAAAAAATACTTTATCAATATGAAAATATTTAATAAATAATTATTTATTTTCAATACAATACTTTTACGAGCAATGGACAGCTATTAATAACCCATTGGCATCCGAAATAAGTGCCAAAGTAAAGTGTGAATGACATTATGCATTTGTGTAGACATGTGACAAATTTGTTAGTTAGACATAGTAAGTGGAAAGATCACTTGAGCATTTGGATGAATGATTTTGAGGAATCCAAGAATTTCAGGTCGTCAGCTCGATGATTCGACTCGGAATCATCATGCCTGTGTATATGAAACAATTATCTTAACCCCGAATGTTCTTAAAATTTATTTATAAAGGTTGCATCCACTGCCTGGTCTTTAGCGACCACAGTGACAATTATTTACGTAGTATTATGCAGTTATTTATTTACCCTCTATTTACAATTGATAACATTTTCTGTTCGTTAACAATTAATTAATTATTTAGAAGAAAAACAAAAAAACACAAAATTCAATACATTTAAATTGAATCAAAAATATTACTGTTCTATAAAAGTTTATAATGTCTTTTTGATATTCATGGGAGTCCTTTCACAGAATATACGTTGTTATTATCATAAAAAAATTATATTCTGAAACTGTATTTTCCAAAAGCATTTAACTGTCACAAAAATTTAAAGAAAGAATTTAACTACAGTTACATATAATCTACGTAATTAAATATATGAATGCAACACATTTGAAATATATTTATTGAAATAATTATTGAGCAATTGTTAAACGACGTTGAAGAGGTTTATTCATGGATATCTATTTGAATTATCTTGTTTACAACAATAGTTTTAGATTGGTCAAATATATTAAATTCGTTCCATAAATATTTTATGGAGGAACTGGCTAAAATTGTTGGGTTAGCAATGCGAACAGCTGGATTCCAGCCATATAAACTGATCTAGTTAGGAAGCAGGCGAGGCGTGATACAGTCATGACGTGAATTAAAATCCTCCACCGCGTACTTATTTAATCACTGTCAGCGCACCGTCAGGGCACGCTTCAGCCACACCAATTACTGAATAGTAAAACAGACTAAATTAGAAATTTTATTCGCAAAATATTGATGCGGGCCTTTCACATTTACGGCACAACAAATATTCCGGCAGGCCTGGACGTAAACTGTCGGGAGTTTCAACATAAATTTAATTATTTGGCGCAAACAACTCGGAAGAAGCAAAACTCATAGCAGCCAGAAAATTTAATTAACCAGTAATATTAAATTCTGTTAAATTGAGTGCTTTGCTACATCATGTTAGCGTAAAAAGTTCCTACTGTTCAATATGTTTCCTCAATATTAATCTAAATCTATCAGAAATAATAGAATAGAATCCTTAAATTTATTTTGTAAAAACGTAATAACGGTATTCGTAAGTAATTTTAAGACAACAATTTGTAATAAAATTAAGCTAAAAGAAGTTAGAACAAACTTTTATTTCGAAACAAACAAATTAATAAATTATTCCTGCTAACAGACGGAAACGAAAATTTTATGTTGGAAAATAAAATGGTGTGGAAACAGATTGACATCCGAAGGACTTTGGATATTCGTCCAGTTGTTGTTGTTGTTGTATTCAGTCCTAAGACTGGTCTGATGCTAACCTATTTTGAGCAAGCTCTATCATTTCCACATAACTACTACATCCAACATCCTCCCTAATCTACTTAGCGTATTTCATTCTTCGCCTCCGTCTTCTGTTCTCACCCCCATACACTTCCCTCTAATGCTAATTTTGCAAGAGCGTCATGTCTTAAAACGTGGCCTATTAATCTACCCCTTCTCTTGGTCAACGTCCTCCATATTGTTCGCACTTCTCTTATTATTCTTATAACTTCCTCTTATTATTCTTATAACTTCCTCGTTAGTGATTCTATCCACCCAACTGATTTTCAGCATTTTCCTATAGCTCCATATTTCAAAGGCTTCTATTTTTTTCCTTTCTGCAACTACTATCGTCAAAGTTTTGCACCCATATAAAGCAGCACTCCATATGAACATTTTTAACATCCATTTCCTAATATTCACACTTATATTATCCGTCAGTAAATTCCTCTTTTTCGCAAAAACCTTCCTTTCCTGTGCTATCCTACTCTTTATATGTACTATAATTCTACCATCAATAGTTATTACGCTTTCCAAGTAGCAGAATTCCTTAACGTCCTTCAAAATATCCCTTCCCAATCTAACAGCCTTTGTTATTCCACTGTTTCCCGTAATACACTCCATCACATTGGTTTTCCTCATGTGGTACTCTTCTTCCAAGACCTCGTTCATACCATTTATTATTGTTTCCGAGTCATTTTCTGACTCCCCTAATATTACGATATCATCGGAAAAACGTAGGGCTTTCATTTCCACTTAATAAAGGACAAATAAGGTACATTAATGACCACGTTCATTATGCTGTGGCTAAATCGTTTTCTTTCCCGAAATCAATGTCCTTTCTTAGGAAAATTGTGTGTCCAGTTTCATCAGAGGGTTAAACAGTGTAAAGTATTTATAGTTGTATCCTCTTGAAGATATTTGTTCAAAGGAGTTCCTGAACTAGCTTTTATCTATTTGTTACTTTAATTCTAGAGTGTAATACTGAACTCCAGTTTCTTCCTTGATGGAAAAAGTACTCTCGTTTTTCGAAAAAGTAACCAACTATTGTTAGATCCATACCGGGAGCTAGATATTCGCCAGAGAGTTGTTCAAATGAACTTTTCGCTCATTCCTTATGAACTTGCCTTATGCAAATATCATAGTATGCAATATATATATATATATATATATATATATATATATATATTCTACGTTAATATGTGTGTCCATGTATATTATCAATATTAGGCTCTTATGCAATAATAAAGATAATAATAAAGCTGATGGTTGAGATTCGTAAGTTAATGTGTTTATTTTATTATTGAATTCATTTGATAGTAAATTATTAATTATATACTGAAATACTTCGATGATTGCAATGATCGTTACTTCGATTTTAAACCCAACCGCTAAAATATTATTTCAAATAAATCCACAAGAACAAAATGAGTGAAATGTAATGATGTGCGTCAAATATAAGACTAATAAGTCATCACTACAACAATTTTGACAACTTTTGAGAGAGAAAAGAAAATTTTTCTCACGTCTCACAACGGGAATAGTGGAAACGCTGTCGTTCATGAGCGACTGCACCTCAGAATCGGAGCTGTAGAGGCAGCTGTGGCTAAGATTTATAAACGCCGACAACTCTCGCTCAGTCATAGAGTAGTGGCTCATTCGAGAGCGGAGCATTAATGCCAAGTGCCCCCGTTCAGAGTCAACGCGCTGCAGTCGTTCGTCCAGATCGACTTGTGGAGCGGAGGTTCTTTACCCATTTCGAATCCTCGGGAGCGGCGGCGTAAAAACAGTTCATAGCGAGTGGGAGGCCGTTCCTTGGAAGGTTCGTTCGTTTAAAACCCAGTTTAACGATGTAATGAATCACTGTACGATAGTTGGGGGGGGGGGCGGAAGGGGGATGATGTGTGTACAGCCTCTCATCCTCAAGTCGGAGGTCGAACCTACCCGTGGTGCCCCTGTGTTATCTAATCGGCCAGTGTGTAATGGGGAGCAGCGTGCATCTCTCATGTGCCTTGGTGTCGGGTCTCGCCTGCCATTCCTGGGTATGTGAAACCTAATAGTAGGGGCGGACCAGGGTATCTCGTCGGGAATTAGTATCCTTTATGAGCACGGGGGATGGACTGAGACGGGTCGGAGCCATTGCGCAATTGTTCTAGCAACAGAGTAGTCCATCTCAGACAGTCATCCTACCATAGGGTCACCATGCCCTAGAATTAAGGTGTCGAGTATGGAAGTTGTTAGCCATACTTAGTATCCGATGATGAAACTGTCTGGGTGTAATTCCCCCGTTATCGGGTGGCGGCGCAAGTCATCCATAGGGGATAGCTGCTAACTTCCACTCCCGAAGGGTGTGCCCGGCCTCGGAAACCGGGTGCTGCAATCCGAAAGGAGACGGAAGTTTCAATGCCAGTCACAGGTAGTACTCGCCCTTGAGGAGTTAAAAGCAGTGAGGGCTCGCCTCTCGGGGAGTCAGGCACGGCCCTTATTTCTAGAGGAGGGGTTAGAAGCAGTGAGGGCTTTTCCGTTCGGTGAGTCAGGCACGGCTCCTCTGGGGAAAGAGGCTGCCTTCCTGCTGGAACTGTCAACCTTTAAGGTTGAACCCAGCCAGTCGCAGGTGGGTTCTCGCCCTCACCGGGGTTTTGGTCGGGACCCTTGTCAGGGAAAAAGGCCCTCCAGGCTGGCGTAAAGCGCGACGCGGGGCTGACCTGAGCCTTCAGCGAAAAATACAGGTAGACAGGGGTGAGCTTTAGCCCTGCTGTCGCTCTACCGGGCGGCAGCCCTGCTCACAATTGGGTTGGACTCTGTCAGGCAGTGGTATGCGCTCAAAAACCCGCGGTGGCGGTGCTAGCAAGTCGGTGCCAGGGTATGTATAACCCAAGAGTGGGGGGCGGATCAGGCCCGGCAATTCAAGCCACCAGCCCTTGGGTAAGGCAGCGGCCCCGAGGGCACTCTCGCCGTTGCGGGCGGAGTGCATTTCCAACAGGTCAAAAACTCGGGTGTGGGAGCAGTACGCAAACTGAGCAACAAATTCCGCAACTCGCGAGCCGGTCGGTGTCTCGGAGCAATCCTTGGCTATCTCCACTCGGCCTGATTTCAACAGTAGAATGAGCACCTTCGGTAAGGAGCTCCTCGGGGTTCTGTACACCAATTTAAGCGCGTTCACCCGTACCCTAAGGATTTAAACAACTGCCTACAGATAAATAGTGGTTAAATTCTATTCTAAATTCACACATCGTCTACTGGTGTTCGTGTCAAAAGGCGAGTATAACATTCCATTTCGTTCGAGTAGCGTTTTTTGACATCGTGTAATATATACAAACTGGGAGGACATATTGGAAGAATAGCTGTAAGTATTGCTGGTATCGAAACGTAAATGAATCTTTGTTATCTATAAAAACTTAGGTTAAAACAAGACTACATAGTTGGTAACAGCAAAAATATTTTGTATATTATAAGAGGCAGTTTAATACATGTACGCAGCAAGTACATTCGTAACTTACCACATAATTTGAAGAGAAATATATGCGAAGAAGCAAATTTAACAAGCGGGATAATTCTTCATTTCGTTTTCCGTTGAATTTTAACAAAGGTGTGAATTGATCTAGCTCATTGCGTTTTCTGAGTGGATGCATCACGATTCATTTGTTCCGCTAGATAACGTTGAGCCACGATCCATTTCCCTCACATCTGAAGGAGAACATTTATGTCTGAAAGACGCTCATTCTCATTTAGTAGATACTACTTAGCTTTACGATACGATGGCCACTCCAATAGTAATGAATAACATTTATTTAAATATTTCCTTCCATCCTGCAGATTTAATATTTTTCCGAGTGTATATTCATCTTTTACAAACAAAGTTTCATTTTCCACATAATCCCTATTTCTCTTAACTGCCTCAGACCACCTTGTAAATAAGACCTGAAAATGTCTGGACAAGCAGCGTTAACTAGAGAGTCATCATCTTCACAATTTCCACACTGTTCCAAAAGTTCGCAGCACTCTTTTCATCGTGTTTCTTAGTGAACCTCTCTCAACATCTTTGGAACTTACGCGACACAAATCTTTGTCAACAATAACTCGTTCAGTATTGTTACAACTTGAGTACCAATTCTTTCATTGTGCCGTGCCTGTTTAAACCATGACGGTAACATTACTTATTGTCGTGCTTCCAGCGGACGTGGTCCGTAGCGGACAAATTTTGACCCTTCCCTTCCCCATTCCCCCTCATGGATCAGATAGTTGGAACTTCGTGAACAAAACAGCCCCTATGTCTGTTGAAGTTATAAATGTAGGCTGAAATGAAGGAAAATCCATTGCTAACTATCCTAAACGGCGAAATAGTTAGAAAAATGTGCAAAATTGGACAGCCAAAAAAAGTACAAGCATTAATTAAAATACAACTAATATCGGTTCTGATGCAGACCTTCAACAGGCATATAAGGACTAATCTATTAATTTAGTCATATGAGAAATAAAATTATTATAGATTTTACTAAGTAAGGTTGAAGTTAATTAAATTTTAAAAATAAGCTATCTAACAAAAAAGTTGGAGATTAATTTTTAAAACTAGAAGATCATTCATAATTAAAAGACTGTTAATATTGGGAAAAGAAACTGTCTTGGTTTTAATATTAATTGTTGGTTTCCTTTTATTCACTATTTTATAATAATTGATAAGTTTTTAATGTTTGTAGTTGTACAAATCCTTTTAATCCTACTAGAATAAAAAATTATAATTATTTATGTAATTTGACTCTTATTACGATGACAATACTATAAAGACTGAATATTTTAAATAAAGTTGGGCTCCTTATTGCTTATTTAGAAGATCATATGTACTAAACACTTTTTACGGATGTATACTTATTATTTTTTCACTGAGTTACTCGTAGCCAATAGAAAAGTTGTGACCTAACCAAAATTTATTCATATCGAATCGAATAATTTAAAATTTATTACATAACTTACTTAGCACTGTCAATACTCGTAGTACGTAACCGTCAGGTAAAATGAGAGATAAATTATATTTTTAATGAGCAAAACAAATCCAGACAAGTTTCTGAAATGTTATACAGTGTACATTTGTTTAATGTTAAACAGGACAGTTTATTTTGACAATACTTACATTATTATTGTTCTGCTACTTTTAATTATCAAAACTTACCATAGTTTATATTCGTATTCACGCATAAATGAAGAGATTTTTCTTTATACGTTATATGATTCATGTAGTATGTCTGCAAAGAGCACGGGTGACCGGCGAAATCGGGAAGGGGGTGGCTGTGTCCACAAAGAGCACGGTTGAGGGGGTAAGGGACTTGGTAAGGGGTGGCAACCGTAGTGCGTCCGCAGGAAAAACCACACGCGAATATTAGATGAACTATAAGGAAGACAGAAATCAAAATTTCGTGCTTGACTATCTGTAAACAAAGCTCGCTGACGTCAGAATCGTAACGCCGAATGTGCCATCAACAAGATGGTATTTTAAATTACAATAATTGGTAATCAGACCTTTGAGATCAGAACGCGGAACGATAGCCGTGATAGGGGCAAGAATGTGGCTGAGGTAAAAACTAAAAGAGCAGATTTGAACCTGAATTATAGCAGAGCTGGAGGTAGAATTGAGTTAGAGAACGAGGGGGCTCAGGAAAGGAAGTTCCTTGAACTCGCGAGGAACGTGCGTTAACTGATGTGTCAACGCCTCCGACCGTGCATGAGCAAGTCGCTGTCCAGGAAGAAGGGGTTTTTCCGCCCGCCGTCTTGGCGGCTCGGAATAATAACAAAGAGACTGCGGCTGACACCTGGACCATAAAGCTCGGACACCCCATCGCCGTTTCGGAATGTCTTAATCTGCCTGGGAATTTGGTGACCGGGTGGCGTGTGTTCCCAAAAGGGATATGATTGGAGGATATCCATCTCTGCCACCTTAGTGATAGGTGTCGGATAAGTGGGGACAAGGCTTTAAAGATGCTGGCGGAGACAATTTGAGAACAGATTTGACAGATTTTTGCAGGGGATGGCGAGAGGATATTGAAGGAGAGTGGTGGAGAAAGAGATTGCTGGTGATACAAGGTGGTGGTGAAAGGAGATGGCAGCAGAGTGGTGGAGAGAGGAGATTGGTGAGGTGGCAGCGGCGACCATGCTTTGATCAGTCCAGGAAGCAGGGAAGAAAGGTCTTAGCAACAAGGGAAGAAAGACTTCGTGTTATTGTAGACCTGCCGCTTCAAGTTCCACAACACGGAAATTACAGCGAGACGCCCATGAAGACAACTCAGGTTCGTCAACGAACAGATCTGCTACACGTGGTCACCCAAACCATTAATACTCTGAGATCTTTAATATAATCCCATTTTTAAATAATTATTTTGAACTTAATATATCTACGCACTACCCATATTAAAAATTATTGTGTTTACAATTAATAAATGTATATATTTAAACTCAATTATTAAATTAATTAATTAATACCCCCCATCATTTACAATACTGGTTTGAATAAATTATTTTACACTTTGATAATTCAGTATTATTCAATATTTATTTCACAAATTATTCTTACTGATCAGCTTTCTAGAATCTACACAAAATTTACAATATTTCATTCCTCAATAAATAACATATATCGCAGTGAGATGTAACCTAGAATCGTACTGCTTCACAGCCGTCTCATAGAAACTGACCAAGAAAACGGAAATTTATGACTCTGAATCGGCAGCATGAGGATATTGGACGAAAGTTCCAAACAGAGAAATTTAATGGTCTGACAACTGTGTTTGAAGATCACCGCTTGCTATCTGGCGCCGCACTGTCTCCCGCGCAGGTAGCATCTCATGAAGATTTTTCTAGACTTAGATAATTTGAATCTTCTCAGACGACGTCAATACCAAGAGTATCCCTGCCTGGATTAAACGTCAGGACAAACGTAATAATTCACCTGAAGTTGATGGCGGTGTAAGCCATGGAAACGTTGTGGACTACAAACGACGTCACCCGACTGGAATCTCGAGAACTCTTCATCCAATTCTAAAACAGTCTCTCACTCCTGCAAATTAGTTCTCTTTAATCTATCCTGAATCTCTCCTACACTACCTCTCCCCCGAATGCTTTTTTTAAAAACTTCAACCCACTGAAGGACATTATTTACAACTGTGGCCAGGACAAATTCCTTCCCAATGATAATTTGGCGTTGGAGAACCAAGATGGGTCATTCACCTAACCTACCACCGTTAGTTGGAAACATACAAGTCAGTGTCCACTGCAAAGTTCTGGGAAAATATCTCCACTTCAGAAATTCCAGATAGACGTCAAAGTGTCTGAGTTTCATTACCCTGTCTGTAACTCCTTTCAATCTCCTTTAAGCCTACTCCTTATGCCTGCATATCGCCAAATCGCATATACTGTCCTGTTTTACATTACAAGCCAAATATATTACGAAGGCCATGAACATGAGAAGCATCCTAATTGTAGGATACTCTGAGATCAGATCCATATAAAAAATTCAGTAAGCTCGCATCAGAGGATGAATCGACTCGGACGGTAGAGTAATTGCCCAAAAAACTGGTGATCTGGTTTTGATTCCCATTCCGAGATTTTAATGATTTAAAATCAAAATTTAATCAATTTATATAAAATAAGGGAAGCGCACATCTCAATAATAGTCATTACAATGCATGACAATATTCATTAAGTCAATAAATACATTTTAATTATATGGTTTCAATCAGGGATATACAAGTTAACTAAATTTAAATTAATGTAATGGTAGTTAATTGGAAAGAGATGTATCTAACTTAACTCCTTTCTAATTCTATTGTCACCGAGGAATGTAGGTTTTAACGCTAGTTGAAGCAGAAATAATAAATAAGAATGGGAAATGGGAAATTCTATGGCTTTCACAGCCTTTTTCATTTAAAAAACGCCGGTGTTAGCCTAAAGTGGAAGTTGTTTGTGCGTGCCCCTGGCGTGTATTGTAATTTTCTCGGAGATGGGGATATCCATTCGCCTCCTTGCCAAGGAGATACCATCAGCGGGAATTGAACGAGATATGCGGGCCCTGCAGTTTCGGCGAATGGTTCCATGTCTTGTGATTACGGCTCCTTCAAGCAATTCGCTACAGTGGGAGTTTCCTAAGCACCTGCTTATCTCAGGTGAGTCGTTCTCAAGACCTCTACAGTCTGGTCGTTAAGGGGGGAAATGATTCGTAACCCAACACTTCAAATTTCCGCGAAAGTGGTTTCGTTTCAAAATTATGACCGCATCTACTTATATATTCATAAGACATAACTAAAATTTGACTGCGGTATATCCGAACGGGATATAATTTTATTATAATTTAATATGGTAGTTAATCTGAGTTTAAAGTAGTATTGGGAAACGGAATTGGTAGCATAATCACACAGAAAAAACACTATACTAAACTGATTATTAACAATTTAAGGCCAATGTACAAATATAATGCGAAATATATATCCAAAACATTTACTTACACTCGTATAATAGACGGGGGTGCTCTATAATTAAAAAATATCATTATAAAAACATTATATTATGCCGTACTTTTAAAATAATTTCAATTATTTAAACAAATTAAATATTACTCACTTGCTTTGACAATGTCGCAGAGAGTTTCTTCAGATAATGTTCTCAGATCAGAGATTTTAATATTATTTGGTAACGGAATATTTTGGCACAGGAAATGAAATTAGTTTATAGGAGGATTTAACGTCAAATAGAATGCGATATAGGAGAAGATCAATTTGGTTTAAGGAAGTATGTAGGAACAAGAGAAGCAATATTGACTTTGCGGCTAATTTTAGAAGACAGGATAACAAAAAACCGGTCGACGTTCATGGCATTTGTAGCTTTCGAAAAAAGCGTTTGATACCGTGAACTGGAACACACTATTAAGGATTTTTAAGATCACTCTGCAGAAGACAGGCAGAAGTAATTAGAATATAAGATTGGGAAGAATGTATGGACAAGGGAAGCAACATTGTCTATGTTTCTATTTGAAAGACAGTATAAGGAAAAACAGATAACGTCCATGAAATGTGTACATTCAGAACAAGTATTTCATAATGTGAACTAGAACACACTATTTAGGATTTTGAGTAGGACAGGAACAAAATATCGAGATAGAAGCCTCTACAGAAGATGAAGAAAAGAAAGCCGTAATCAAGAAAGGAGTAAGGCATGGATACAGTCTCTCACCCATGCTGTTTCACATGTACATAGAACACGCGATGAAGCAAGTTGAAACCGAATATGGAAAATAAATCACACTGCAAGGAGAAGAAATAAAAACCCTACGCTTTGCCGAATATATTATAGTATTAGGACAGTCAAAAGAAGATTTGGAAACCATAATAACTGGATCCTGGAGAAAGAGCTCAATATGAGGTTTAATGGACGAAAAACCAAGGTAATAGAGTGCAGTATGGGAAACAGTCGAATAACAAAGAGTGTTAGATGGGGAAGAGATATTTTGACGGAAGTTGAGGAATTCTGCTACTTGGGAAGTGTGATAACTAGGGATGTTAGAAGTAACGTAGGCATAAGGAGTAGGATAGCACAGGAAAGGAAGGCTATTGCTAAAAAGAGGAATTTACTTACGGCTACTGTAAATGGGAATATTAGGAAATAGCTGCTAAAATGTTAGTATGGCGTGTGATGTTGTATGTGTGCGAAACGTGTCTGATAGGAGTTACAGAAACGAAAAGAATAGAAGCCTTTGAAATGTGTTACTATAGGAGAATGTTGAAAATCAGATGGGCGAATAAAATCACTAACGAGGGAATTCTTAACAGAATAGGGGAAGAGCGAACAATATGGGGGACATTGGCCATGAGAAGGGATAGATTAATAGGCAACGTTTTAAGACGTGAGAGTCTTGTAAAATTAGCATTAGTTGGAAGTGTGTTGGGTAAGAACAGAAGAGGGAGCCGAAGGATGGAATATGCTAACCAGATTAGGGAGGATATTGGGTGTGCTAGTTATGTGGTATTGAAAAGGCTTGTTCAAGATAGGTTAGCATTGAGGGTTGCATCAAACCAGTCTTAGGACTGAATACCGCAACAAGAATGGAAATGTTAGGTATCTAGGGACTAATAACCCCTGTTTGAAAAATATATAATCCGGCAAAAACAGTTACTTAAGTATGTATGTAGTTATAACCGTGTAGTGGGAACTTCGTTTTTGTTTGGTTTGAACGAAACGAAGCAATAACATTTCATATGCAAGAGTATGCATTGCAGCCGCAATGTTACATGGTTCTTACCTTCCTGTGGCTATGAATATTTTAGGAGCGTAGCTGCACACAGAAGCCGGAGAATATTTTTTTATTTATTCACGGAATATGGGATAGCTTCCGCCTTAAGAGCATTGATGCCCGTAGCTCGGGCCGGGTCGACCAATCTTGTAACGCGGGCCTTTTGTGGAAGTTGCTCATGACGGCTTTCTGGAGAGTGTGTTGCGTTTCTGCCCCGCGTATTAGTGAGATTAGAGTCTGGAAGATGAGCTTGGCGCCTGAATATGCAAATACGAGTGGTGGGCATCGTGCCGTATAGCGGAAAGGACTTGGGCGTAGAATGTGCTGCTTGATGGAATGTTAGTAGCGGTCTTCCACGCGGCTTGCAGAGAAGGGCCGTTAAATTTTCAGCCTGTTGCATTTTATGGATTCACAGATATGACGTGTTTATGTTCATTCCCCTTGGTGACGTTGTACTAGCTTCTATTGGAAATAACAATACATATAGAGCAAAATTGTCAACAATTATAAGCTCTTTCTAAAATTAATCTAAGTAGCCAAGAAAAAACGACACTGAATAGCATTGATCGCGAAATTATATATTTTGTTAGTGGAATAGTGGGGTTTCTTGGTTTTGAACGAAGGATTGCGAAAGAACCATGCTAGGCATCAAAGAGTATTTACGCAGACGATCCAGAAGCGAAATTCAAATCAGCCAAATGACCAGATTGCATTGACTCCTCGACTTGTATTCTGTCTCCTATTCCTGCTATGGGTCGTTCGACCGTCGTCAGTATACTCTCTCCGCTACTCCCAAATTTCCGCTCACGGCGCAGCACGTGTTGCTGAAGAAGCGGAAAGGGGTGGCACAAGTGTATCAACATGGCACAGTAGAAGTTCTTTAAATATCGGAAAATGCAAGGATAAAGCTTAGAGGGATATTGGAGAACAAGGTGATACAAGATAAGAAAGAATCTTTATCGACAACCGTTTAGTTTCTCATTACATGTTTTACAAAGGCGTTAATAAGAAAAACGCCTGTTAATATGCGATATGCGCTGAGAAATTTAAGAGGCAAGGATAACGTTTAACGAGACAATTAATTACAGTGAATTAAGAACATTAAATTACTTTCTGTTCTAAAATTATTGAAAAGTAAACCGACTATAATATAGAAAAGAAAACGTGGATATTAAGTAGAATAAAAGTGAAGAGTATAACATATTAATTACATTTAATTCATTACATATACAGAGCCCGTGTTCCAGAAACAGATTCAACAATATTAAAATACTAAAGCAATTAACATCTGTTTCTCAGAATAATTAAATGAAATAAAGTAACGACCAGATACTATATTTTGCTTGTAGTTGTAATGATATCTTTGGTGTGAGGTTAATTTAATTTAAATAATAATGTAATGATTGATGGGGATTATAAAAAAAGATATAAAAATTTGATTTTAATTTTAAGCTTTAATCTAAATAAACATGAAAATTATTAACAATTTATAAATAATATATATAAAAAAGGAAAGTTCATTTTTCATTTGGACTTAACTTTCAGGATTCCATAGTGGGGTGAACGAGAAAGCTTAATTTGTTCCCTAATGGTAATAGGTCTGGCAAATGTGAATCAAAGTCAAATATACGTGTACGGTACCGCATAAAATGCATGTGTCTAGATGCTGGGCGATTGCTGGTTGACTACAGCTAGATGGTCTCTGTCCCTTCTTCCGAGTTGCATCTTCCGCCAATGTCGCTCCGATTCCCAGACAGCATCTGGTGACCAGCTCACTCCGCTCTCCCAATCTAATAATTCTCATCTCCCAAACTTTCCTCCGTCGTCACCTCGGTCAAACGCCACACCATCTTCAACCACCAATCAGACGTTGTCCACCAAAGTCTCCTATTGGCTTGTAGTTTGACAATTGCAGCCAATAAAAAATTCTTTGTCTTGGAGTGCGTAAATGCTGCATATGTTATGAATTTAACCGAAGCATTCCAGATTATTCGTCGACCTTCCGTTTACCCGGTTGGTCCTCCAAATTAGCTACGCCCACTCTCGGTAGCAACTCAACTTTCTATAGATGGTCCCTTTTATCAATGGGCTGCTCTCTTTCAAAAGAAGGGTCAGTCTATTGCCCGTGGAATGCGCCATGAGACCTCCTACTTTCAAAACGGTAAGGGTTTGGTGTGTTTTTAGAGTTTCGCCACCCTCACATAGAAAAGGCCAAGAAGCAGATGAATTTTATTTATAATTTAACTACGCGTATGTATTATCCATTACAACGTAGTCAAATTAAAATTTGTATACATTTCTAATATCCTTTTCAAAGAATTTAAATTAACATTATCTGAGGAAGTTCCAAATATGGTGACGAAACGTTGAGTCAAATAAATAATAACTTTGTATATGGTCATAAATAATACTCTATATTTAAAGTTAGAGAATTTTATGTTACATCACAGTTTTCAGTCAATACTAATGGCCGACAGGTCTTTGTAAGAACTTGGAAGGACTCTAAAAATAACGATCTTAGTGAACCGGATCGTTTCTGCAACCAATTCTGTTTTGCATGGTTGAGTTGAAATTCCATATTATGCTTCCTAATGTGTAGTTTGTTATGAGCTATTTAATAAATTAATAAATATACATAGTATAAATATTATTTATGTAACTAACCCCAAACATAACACATAAATTGGCATCCAACATGGGACATCATTCAAATACAAATTATAAAATTTTATCTGTATGTCACGAAGTGTATTTGGAACTTCAAAAATGGCCATAGTATTAATTAAATTACTGAAAAATTATAATGATTAACGTATTGTAGTCATATTTCTGCTTCGATTGCATATAATGAGTCTATTTATTACAATTTCCAGAATCTGAGTGAAATGTCTAACTGCAAAACATCGGGACTCATAAAATATAAATGAGCAAATAAGGACCTTAAAGTCATGGTTATATAATGTCCATCTGTACCTTAAAAGGTAAACGAATTATTCAAAATGATCTGCAATGTATTAAACTGTGAAGTCAAGCCTCCGATAGTGGCTACATATTGTTCGTAATAGGTCTCGAAACTAATGTGTAATATCAAAATGTGAGAAATATATGATCATATTCTACACTTACTTTTCATAATTTAAAAAATTATTTTTAGAATGTACTGTATAATTTTTGTTTGTAAAAACTTTTTCAATAGCTAATTTTTATTTATTGTAAGTTAAGAAATATATCACGTATAATATTCATTTTTAAGGTTGCATTATTGGTTACAATTATTATTATTATACTTACAGACAACAGAACAGTGAAAAGTATTATTGTTTCAATTTGCAAGTTTCATATTCAAATTTTTATCAAGAAGTTTCAAATGATTAGTCGAAATATATATCGGCATTGTTCGGTCATGCAATTTACAGTTGTGATAATAATATATTCTGAAATACAATTTTTGGTGTTTTAAAGAATTGAAGTGGAAAATAATACTGTTTTAGATAACATTTTACCCAATAAAATATATTATGTAATTATTTATAACATATCCATTGTTCAGTGAATTTCATCTTATAAATGAAATAAATTTGTTTTATTATTAACAACAACGTTTGTATTCCGTTTTTCGTTTACCCTTTACTTCGCATATAATAGATTCATCTAGTTAGCCATAGATTTGTTACATATATTTCCATCGTACGAAAAAAGAAATTAAGATCCGCATCTCTTAGAATACCGTGAGAGAAATGCTTGTCGTCTTTATTCTTCCATCTTCCTTATTAACTGAATAACCCACAGGAAGGAGCTTTATTTACCTCTGTTTCATCCCTCAGAGACTAAACTCTATTTAATAATGTTTCACCGTAATGGTCCAGGACTTGCATCTCTTAGGAAAAAAGCGTCTACGTATTATAACAAAATTTTGCGAGACGAAGAAAAAGGTAAAGTGATATCAAAGTAATAGTGAGGATGTATTCTACGAAACACATTTTTCACGAAAATATAATGTAAGAAGTCAGAAATAAATGAGGAGTTTACTCGTCCTTAATTACAATAATTTTTATCGTAATTTTTAATAACGTTCTAGTTATTTTTGGATGGAAATATTAAATTAAAGATCACTTAATGTTGCATAATATTTTTAAATAAATTAGCAAGAACGTAAGATTTTTTAAGCATTTATTTACCACAGAAAGTATTGACACTTGGCAATATTATTTACTTTCAGGCTTTATATATTCTCAAGGTCAAACATAGAATACATATTTTATTTATTTCCTTAATTAATTTTAGTATTCGCCAGTCATAATATTTACAAATACCGCAGTGAAGAATATAATCAATTAAGTGTCGTTTTTCAACAACTTTTAGTCCTTATTTGTTAAGGATTAAAAGTTGTTGAAAATTAATATGGATAGAATAAATCTCAGACAAATTTCTGTAGCCGGCTTGCATTGGTGTGGTGGTAAGCATTATAGAAGCCGCGGGTTTGAATCCCGGCAAGGGCATTGATGTTTGTATGTTTATAAATCATATTTGCAACACATTACAAAATTCCTGCTGCCACTTCAGTACGGTAGAGTAATGCAATGTGTACATAACTTCTACGATCAAGCGACGGAAGACAACTTTTCCTTGGATAGGAAAAGGTTATCAGTCGAGAATTTTCCTCACTTCGAGCTGGCGTTAGACACAGAACTTAAGAAATGTATTGTAATTAATATTTAAATTGAAACAAATTTGCTATTTATTTTTAATGAAAACAAAACAATAAATCTCACTATTAGTTACTCCTCCTGCCCCTCCCCTCGTCCAAAAAAAAACACAAACGGATTGAAATATTTACAAAAGAAGATTTTATACAGGACCTCCGGTGAAAACAATATTTCTCTACTGAATGATGTTCGATAAAAACAATATAATTTGCAGTTTTAAAACACTGCTTCAAAGCCAGTTATAAAAATGGGGCGTCCGTACATGTACGGTGGTGCAGTATGAAAATAAGTAAAGTGTCAGCGTGTGGACGAAATAATTAAATTATCATTACTACACGCCTTTAGCCATATATTTTTAAGCGTACACAGGACCGATCGGTCTTATTCTCTCTCTCTCTCTGCAGTTTTACTCCCCCCACTTTTTTCAATTCCCTTCCTATGCTATTAAAAGAGGAGAATCATGTAGCCTGTTAACCAAAAATAAATACTTTCTTACAAATAGAAGTTAATAACAAATTTACAATTGTACAGAAGTGGCTGCGAAAATATGTTAGATGGTTCAAAATACTGGTTTCATTTATTTTGAATCAAGCAGTCCGCCTGTGGGACCTTGTACATACCTCGGGGTACCTCGTTTTCTCTCTGGGTTTTCCAGGTTCTCACATGCTGAGACACCTCGATCTCATTTAGGTGTATATTCCGGGGTCGCAGACTTTGAGCATAAGGTAAGAATTGTCCAGTGGTCCTATCCGATCAGTCGGCCAGCTACCTCCTAAACTGAACGAAGCAAGGTGAGCGGAATGCTGCGGCCCTACAACGAATTACTCTCCCGTCATTCGAAAGGACTTGAGACTAGTAGCCAAGAACCCAACCTACCTTTTTCAGGTGAATAGCGGGTGAGATCCTTAAACTATAGTTCGGAGCCCTATTCAACCCTGACCGTCTTCCTCTTCTTTCCACATCCCCCTTTTCCAATTCGCCTGCTAACTTATTATAGATAGTTGCCAGATTCTTTTTAAAAACCAAATTCATTATTTGGACTGTAAAATCCTTAACTTTATATCTTCTTATTATTGATTCACACATTTTTAATTCTTTATTTATTTCTTCAATCATAGCAATATTTTTACATTCGATATTTGACACCGGAAACTTTATAGTTGGGCCAATCGAAGCCAAATGGTCCAGAGGAGGTTGCCGAACCATCTCAGAAAAATTAATATTTCGTTTGTGCATTGCCTCATGTTTTGGCAGTTCAGAACTAATTTTGTTTCATTTATATTGTGTCCAAAAATGGCGGCCGCTTTTGTTGCAAGCTCAATTCCTCCAGGGTGAAAAAAAAATTAAAAAATAACCCATTTCTCTATTATTGAGTCAATGATCATTTCTATTATTTTCTATTAAGTGTTAAATTACAACGCTTTCATTATTTTCGTTTAAAAAAATAAAATTGAAGCTCTGACTGTATTTAATATATATTTAATTTAACAAACTTTACATCATTTCATCTTAACTGAGCTCATTCAACGTTTTACTTTATATTTTACATAAAAATGTGTCTATAGCTTGTACGGCTGATGTTAAAGTAACATGTAGGTGCTGTATTTAATTTGGTGAGGCAAACTTTTCGTTTTAAACGAACATGTTTAAAGGTCTACACAGTTGTGTGCTCCAGCAGGAATGTTTGGAGAGAAGTTAGAGTTCATGGGCTTGCTTCACGGAAAGGAAGTTCAAACCACGCCAACATCTGGCGGCAGAAGTTAACGAATACCAAGTTTCTCCTATTGCCAACGTCGAGTAACCATCTGTTGTTAGTGTGAAACAGATTCTCTTCTATAATGTAACGAAAATTGAAAAAATAAATTGTATGTTTAAGAGTTGAAGAAATGATTACCTGACAACTCAATATCGTTAGACTATTTGTCCTAAATTTAATAGTACTATATCTAAATAAAATATAATAAATGACCAAGAGTCATAAATAAAAAATTATTCTCATTTTGAAATAAGACTTTTCGGCACTCAAATTTGGGACATTTTCAAGTCATTGATTAAAATATGATTGAATATTCGTGTTGCAAGCGCCATTCACGGTCATTTTATTTTATTTTTAATATGGAATCAGATTAATTTAATTGTTAAAATTTATAAAAAATATATATTGTAATTAATCTTTATTTCACAAAATTATTCCTAGCACATAGGTAAACCCAGCGAATTGAGTTTAGAAAAGGTCATCAAATAATAATTTTCTAAGTTTGATGCAACTACAATTATTGATATGAATTTATATAAATGTATAAATTTGATTAAAATAGGTTTGTAAGATGCGACTACATGAAAAATTCGCTTTCAATTAATTCATGAAATCTGAAAGAGAAAAATTTCTGAGAGCACTCAAGGCAAACAGTTAGCAGTCGCATTGACGTTTAAGCATAATGTTGCTGTTAAAACTAAAACTGAAGTTTTATCGTCAATCGATAAAAACGATTTATAATAACAATTTAATTTAATTATTGGTATCCATCGTCACATTAATAATTGAATAAAAATTTGAATTTATTGTACTACATTTTGATAACATAGAATATATAGATTGTAATATTTACCGTTTATGATATTTGCGTTATATTAATTCTTCCAATAATTTAGAATATTTTTATAAAAACATAATGTTATGAGTAAGACGCTTGAAGAATGAGATAGATAGGTACTTCAAAACAGCCAGGCAGGCTTGATTCAAGAGGGCTGAAAAGCGGTTGAAAATTTCATGGTAAAAAGGAAAACAGTCGCAGCTTGTAGAAAAATCAAATAAACATTCGGAGAGAGGAAAAATATTAGCTAGAACATCAGGAGGGCGGATGGGAAGTCAATTCTGGATAAAGAAGAAAAGGCAGAAAGATTAAAGGATTATCTAGAAGAGCTGTAACACGGGAGTTGGGGGACAAAATTTTAAGGTTGGAGTTTGAAGGGTGCCGATAGATCTCAGCAATGGTAAAGCGCCAGGAATTGATAACATTCCAGCGAAGTTTATAAGATCAACATCAGCGATATCATGGCTGTTCAGGATACTTTTCGACATCTACTAAACAGGAAGAATACCAGAATATTTTAGTAAAGACATAATTATACCCTTACCAAAGAGGAATCGGGCTGATAAATGCGAACAGCACAGAACAATTAGTTTAGTATCTCATGCATGTAAAATATTAACGAAAATAGTATATAGGAGGCTAATTTTAGCAGACAGGACGAAGGAAAAACAGGCCTACGTTTATGTCATTTGTAGATTTAGAAAAGGCTTTCATAATGCTAAAGAGAATACACTATTAAGGATTTTGAATAGCTCACGAATAAAATATCGAAAAAAGAGGCTTATCCAGAACCTCTATTGAAGGTAATTAGGATTGAAGATAAGATAAAAAGCCGACATCAAGTAAAAAGTAAACAAGGATGCAGTGGGTCGCCCATGCACTTTAACTTATATATAAAACAGGCGATAAATAAAGTTAAAGTGGAATATGGAAAAGGAATCATACTGCAAGGATAAGAAAAAAAATAAAAACCCTGTGGTTATTTAGATGCGAAACTAGTTACATCAACTATACGAAACGACCAGCAAAAACTTCTATTAATTTACATAATAACATTTTGAAACTCAATATTTTAAATTATTTATTTATTTAATCTCGATAGGCAATATCTGAGATGAAGGCTGATTGATGGGTGAAATGTTGCAACCAATAATTTGTCTATTATGAAGAATTATAGGATTATTTTATACAGTAATTATTACTCGTTATCATACTGATTTTGTAATTAGTTTAAAATGTTAATTTTAAACGACAACAATACTCTCAATATTTATTTATAACAGTGTTCACAAAGGATAAAAAAAATTAAAAAGCGTAATATTCTATATTTTTTATTTTATAAGTTTGTAAATTTTTTTCGAAGTATTGTTTTATTTATATCATTTAATAGTTTCACTTGAAAAGTACACAAAGAAACGATCATTAAGTTGTGTTCTTTTTATAAGTGAGTCTTAACCTCTTTATTTGATTAAAACTTATCCAACTATATTACAGTGTAACATTGTTGAACGACTTCAGGAGTTTTAAGTAGAATTTATCACTAATTTGGCTGTTATATTCATTTATTTCAATGAATAAATATAACTATTAATGCTATTTTAATAATGTGAGTCTGGTAAACTTTTTTACTTCATAAATTATAATTCTGCTATAAGCCTACCTATTTGCGAAAGTATGACCTATGTTTTCTATTTAAATTTATCATCTATGATAGTTCATTATTTACAGAAATTATATTCTTGACGGTCTAGTTCATAAATATTATATAGTGAATGCAATTTAAAAATTTCTTCTTGAAATACGTCCTTAAATTAATGCTTCAGAGGTTTTAAGAAACTTTACTTTCATTTCAGCTGAGTTTTATACCACTGCTGCATTTCATTCGCATTCCACGTCCATATCTTTTAAGAAGCAGAATAGAGTTAAGTGTCATTGTGGTAAGTCACGTTTGAGATAAGGGGAGAAAGAGCCGGGGATAAGTTTTCTCTGGAAAAGTCGAACAAAGGTGAGTGAAAGAACGCGTAGAAACGGCAGTCAAGCTTGATTTATAGCAGGAAAAAGAAAGGAGAAGCCCTGTTGTAGAGCCAACAACAAACTCTAGGCATTATACAGGCATAAAATTAATTTATTTCAGTGCTTGTTTTGAGATTAAGCGGGACCATGCTATTATGTCAAGTACATATTACGCATCGCAGGACAAAGTGATGAGGTTGTTTGTTCACAGAGAACAGAAAATCAGGATAAGCGTGCAATAATTTCATCAAAAATTAAATATCTGATGTAATGGGTAATAAAAACTCCTTTACGGTCACTGTTTTGCAAGTTATTATATTTTAAAATAGCTATTAACAATTTATGGATAATATATATAAAAAAAGGACAATTTATTTTGCATTAGACTTTATTCTCAGGGTTCCACAGTGGGGTGAACGAGAAAGTTTAATTTGTTCCCTAATGGCAATAGGCCTGGCAAATGTGAACTCCAAAGTAAAAATACACGTACGGTACCGCATAAAATGCATATGTTTCTGTATGCTGGTTGATTGCTGGTTGACTGCTACTAGATGGTCTCCGTCTGAATTTCTCCCTTACTCTCCTTCCGAGTTGCATCTTCCGCCAATATCTTTCCTTTTCCCCGACAGCATCTGTGGACCAGCTCTCTCCGCTCTCCCGACAGCTTCTTCTCTGCTCTTCCAATCTATTAATTCTGCTCTCCCAAACTTTCCTCCTTCGTCACCTCGGTCAGACGCCACACCATCTTCAACCACCAATCAGACGTTTCCCACCAAAGTCTCCTATTGGCTTTCAGTTTGACAATTGAAGCCAATAGAAAATTCTTAGAACACGAGTATTTGATGTTAAAAATGTAGAGCTCAATGTTTAAATTTTTGCTTGAATTAAAGTAGAACCCATTAATATTATGATTAAAATAATAATGTTGTTACTACCCATAAATTAGAAGAAAATAATGAATGTTTGGGATCAGTTCAGAAAATTACATATCCAAGTCATACTGGAAACCAATCAGAAATAAATTTTTATCCAGATGGCTATGGCTACGGTGACCATATTGATTTGAGAAAAATAAAGGTCATAATTTTACAACATTTTTAGTAGGTAGTAGCTAGCATACAACAACGGATACATTAAAAATTTTAAACGACACAAATACAAAACTGTAGAAATTTAAATAGCTTTAATTTGAATACTTTTCAGTATAATTAATTTATAATAGCTCCGGTTTACGCTTTAAAAAGTCATAAAATTAAATTCCGTTCATTTGTATTTAACGGAAATACACGCTTCAGATGTGCTTACTTTTAACTGGTTTTTCTATTCATTCATATATTATTCACCAATGATTTTTTTCGATTGGAGCATTCGATCCGGGAGACATAAAATACATTATAAGATTTTATAAATGTTTTTGGAAACAATTTGTTTTATTATAAAGTGTTCAACAATCTCAACCCATCTTTGATGAGAGGACTTGATATTCGTCGATCTTTTCGTTTGTGCCGTATATATTTTTATTTCACACAAACCTTCAGAAAATAATTCACCGTCAAGTATATTTACGGACCATTGATTCCAATAAAAATTTAACTTTCCGTTATTTTCGCCCACAAAGGGATTTCGGGTAATGCGACCCATTTAAAAGCATCTGTTTCAATAAAACACATGTTCCAATTATTTAGATAATCCATGCAACTTTTGATAAAAAAGTGTAGAGAGTATCATTGAATTAAAATAACTTTCCTAACAAAAATAGGAAGAAACCTCTAATATTTTCTTTCAACTAACTTTATGTTTCATTCATTTAGAAGTATAAATGAAGGTCCACGTGTGATATGTATTGAGGAAACGAGTGTACAATATAGAGAAGGAGCACTCAACACTAAAAATGACACATACTCGAGCCCCCGAAGATTGCCGACAAGTGGCGACGGATGCTCTTCAAAGTCCCCAGTGTTCTGTTGTCGACACTGTAATACCGCGCTCTGTGTAGTAACTAAGGCAACAATGGTCGGAATGACGTACACAAAACTAAGTTGTTCAATATATTAATTAAAATATTAACTTTGCGGCGGCTTTACAAAATAAAGGAGAAAACAATCATTTAAGAAAAAATAAATTGAATTAGAAGCCTGAGCAGTGAAATAAAGGACGTATGGTTACCGTAGTTATGGCTGTTTGATAACGTAGTTTATTTGTAGGAACCAAAAAAGTCCCTTAAAAATCCATCCGATTTTTCGTGATAAATGAACACAGATTGTGACGAATTAAGATAACATCGTTTTCGGATGCTCTATTGTATGAAACGTAAATATGCATTAAAAGTATTCGATTCTGATAAATTTATGTGAAAGAGTATTATTTTATTTACGTAGTTGGTTGTCAAGGACATTATATAAAAGTTTTTAAGAGTAATGAATTTTCTTACGAAGTGTGATGACTCAATGAAGTTATCATATTATCCGTAGTACCGCCTCAATAAGCCCATTGAAAAATATAATAACTATTAAGTATATATGTTTATTAATCAGCATTTTGTTATTTCTAATTAATTTAATGAATATAGCTCGTAGGTAACGAATGTCTGATTACTTTATAATTTGGCCAAATTCTGCTTCCATACGTTTTGGTTAAGTTGGTTTTAAAGGTTTGTGCGTTTTATAGGCACATTTCTCAAGCGAGGAAAACGTGTGTGGAATAATTTGTCATGGTGCCAACCCCACTTCTCGGTAATGGCGCTCTCCTGGGCGTGCTACCTTGGCGCTGTAAGCCGTAGCTCAGGAACAAATAGCTTCGTTGACCGGCCATCGGTCACCGAGATATAGGTGAGAAGCAACAGCAGGTCTCAGCTCAGCTCTGCTCAGGTGCTTCGTATGAAGGATCGCAGCCTTCCGTCTCCCGGATGGAAGGGGCGAGGGAAGACATCCGATAGCAGCGTATAAAAACCTATACGTCACTGTCCAGTAGCCGAGACAAAATAATAACTGCAGCGTGCTTCCTCTCAACACTGAAAGTATCGGTTAATGGAAAAAAATTCAAAAAAACCGAAGGACAACCGATTACAATCAATTGAACGATATCTGGTAAAACTGGTTAGATTTCTTGTTGTTGCCATTAGTCCTCGAGTGAGGAAATAGGATACGTCATACATTACAAAAAAGATATATATTTAATAACAAATAATGTATGTATAAGCTACGTAGAATATAGTCTAAAGTCATTAAAAACACCAGACGTACACTAGAGTACACAGAATGTATTTGTAAATTATCGTTTTACTAGACGTTATAGCCTCCTGTGTTGCAGTGGATAGCGACGCCACCTCACAAAACAAAAGCCGCGGGTTGGAAGCCCGGCAAGGGCATGAATTTTTGTGTACGTCTGATACATGATGCGTAATAAACCCACTGCAGACCTATCTCGATCGCACGGTAGAGCGCTTAAAAAACCTATGATCGGAAGGAAACAGAAAACTACCTGTGTGTATAATTCCTTTGAAACAGGAAAACAATTCTCCGTAGACAACTTTCCTCACTTATACCTTTTGTTAGAACATTAATTAATTAATGGGACAACCATGTCTATGATTAAAAACGTAACATGTTTCATGCATAGTAACAAATTTAAATTTATTGCAATAATAAATTTTAAACGTTCTTAATTATCAATTGTAAAAGTATTAATAAAGAACGAGGTAATTCCTAGTGGAGATGATGCGTAAATACTTCTCTGGCTTGCATCCGGGCCAGTGTAGAATCTAAACACAACATTTCTATGGTGTGCGCTGCCGTCTTCGTCAGGTGTACTGATGTAGTCGCCCAGTACCTGCGTCAAGACTCGAATGAAGATTAAAAAAAAAGGTTCGTTAAGTGTACGAAATCTCTGCTGCACGTAGTTACCCCAATGAGTAATTAACCCTGATATTTAAAAATCGTCCACTTGAATTAATTAATTTATTTTTAATAGGGCGCAAGACCCCTTTTAAAGTGATTTTTGAAATAAAATTATCATATTTTATCCTTAAGCAAATAAATTCAGTAATTAATTAAAATAATAGTACCCCCTGATCATTTTCATTATTTATTCATATATATATGTGTGTGTGTGTATTAAACATCACTAACATTTCTATATAATTACATAATATATTTAATGTGATGCAAACTTTTGGATTCTCAACGTGTCACTTCCATGAATACTTTTCATTATCGTTTAAAGCCACTTCGAATGTGAATACGTAATTTTCTCGAATACCCTATTTAAAATACATAAATATTGTCCATTCAAAAGTAGCTTGTTGCGCGGTTATATTTGAACTGAATACATGTTTGTATTTTATTTTTTTAAAAAAAAAGAACAGTAAAAGGATAAGATCGTTCTTGTTTTACCCGCATGTATCGTTTAACTTGTAAGAGCTGTATGAACTGTATTCCGTGTATCAAATTGAACATCATTTTATACAACGACCTTAACTTCATAATCTGCTCATTTTGTCAAAATAATGCCTTCCATAATAATCAATATTCATAATAAACCGACTAGTGTGCTTTCGTTTCGTAAATAACACGTGAACGCGTCCTCAGGAAAATGAAACATTGCAGAGAGTAATACTTCGAGAGCGGCCTAATGGAATCAAAGCGCCTAACTTAAATTATTATATTATGTAACAAAAAATAACTTGTGAAATAAGTTGTGTAAAACAGAATCGTCAAAAATCGCTACGCAAGTACAGTTAACTCAATTTGTACAGGGGTCAAGTGGACGCTAATGCCATTGAGGAATGTGCACGTAGGCGGTGCATTTGATGGATTATCTACCCATCAGCTCCATTATCTCCATGTTAATTAATCATACTGCTAGAAGCAGACTCCCGTTTACATCAAACAAGCGATAGGCCGCTTCCTCGATTCATGGAAAACGTTGGGTAGGTCAGTTATTATTCCTACGTACAGGGAGGTTGTATTATGATTGAGGCACACAGGCGTGAATGCAACTTCCCGACATCAGCTTTTGGTCAACCGTCACCCCTTTTGATCAACCTGTCACCCTTATAGTCGCCATGTTCTGCTCTTAGAAAGAAACTGTCACCCGTTAATATTACTGTTAGTGATTAAAACTGCTTTCCACTATACTGTTGTTTATGAAATTTCTTGTTATAATTGTTCTTACTGCTAAATTGATCAAACTAAACAGTAATTATTAATTATAATTAAGGAGCATAAAGCTAATTATTTATTTTCCCTCCTAAAACATTAAAAAAATTGTCTGGAACAAAATAATTTGTTTGATTTTGCTAATGCTATTATTTTAGAGAAGGAAATAAAATTTAGGAATGGTTTATTTCTGAAATTTTAGCATAAAATTCATTACTTTTTCTGTTAGAGTAAATCAAGACTCCTCTGAGTTAATTATATAATGGTTTATTAAATTGTCTTCATTAGTTTTTTTGCCTTACATTATTTTTGTTGATATTACTTCAATATGTTAGAAACATTGACAAGAACCACAGTTGTTAGCTGTTGTTGTAGTATTCAGCCCTAAAACTGTTCTGATGAAACCCTCCACCTTGTGCAAGCCTTTTCACTTCTGCATGACTAATCTCCTTAGCGTATTTCATCCATGACCTCCCTCTTCTGTTCTTTCCCCACACACATCTAATTCAGATTTTACAAGACCCACATGTCTTAATACGTGGCCTATTAATCTATCCCTTCTCTTGCTCAACGTCCTCCATATTATTTGCTCTTCCCCTATTTTGTTTAGAACTTCCTCGTTAGTGAGTATATCCACCCATCTGATTTTTAGCATTTGACAGATAGACTTACTTGACTACGGATATGGAACGTAGTACTGAGCCAATAACTTAGTAAGATACTCTGTGACTGAGTGACTGAATCCTATTATTTTCTTTCAACTAAGTAAATAATCACATTTACCTTTTCAGGGCATATTATGTTTTATTGAAAGGCCCAAAGTATGTGAATCAATAGAGCATTTAGAATCGTATTGATCTTGTTTGCATTGTGCGTAAATGTGGTAGAAATACGTAGTAAGTGTTGCCTGAAAATTTAATGAATATATTCAATTTTCTTCAATAATGATCATCACAAGTCAGATAAGGGAGGATAAAAATTTAGACATTAATCTATTAAATAAATATTTGTGCTCTAATAATTCATGAAAATTATATAAACTTGTATAAATGGAAACTAAAATTAAAATTTTTGAAAATGTTTTGCGAGTAAAAAAGATTGTCATAGAGCAAACGATTAAATGAAAAAAAATTATATTCACAAATTTATGTAGAAATTCCTCCATTTTTTAAATATACCTTACAGATGTTCTATTTCGTAGAATTCTTGTATTATTCGCTGTTTGATTATCAAATTATCGCCTAACTAGGGCCACTATTTTTCCAACATTATGCACATCATTCAATATTTAATCTAAATAAATGTAAGTAGCAATAAAAATCGTTACCGACGCAAAGTTTCCTAACAAACTTAAAACAAAAAATTAAATACTTGATTTTATACATATAAATAGAATTCGCGAACGACCACGCGAATTTAAATAATCTTTTAGTGTAAACAGCGTCCTTCCTACTTACAGCTATGAGCGATTATTCATGCAAGATTACACAGAGAAAAAGAAATTTTAATTTGCAAATTGAAATATTTAAGAGTGAAATAGCAAGCCATCAGATGTGTCAGCAGCGTTGCTACAATGCATAAAATAATACAAACACAGATTAGTTATTTGTGATAGAGATTTATTATAATTGCTATTAATAAAACTGAATGAAATTTTAATAACTTTAAGTATTGTTTTTGAAATTAAATTTAATCTTAAGGCATTGCATTGAACTGAAGTGCAAGGGAGTCGGAAGAAGTGCAGACGACTGCAAGTCCTCATTTATATTAATAACTTTAGGTAAATTTTATTAGTAGTAAGTAACAAATTTTATGGGTGTAATGGAACTATTATGCCTTTATTTGTTTATGTTTGTATATAGTCTTTGTAGCTTCATTGTACATATTTTAAATATTGGCCAATATAATTCAATAACTGATATAAATATTTAATATTAACCACCCATTTATTGTTCATATTGTCAGTTCAATACAAACAATTCCTTTCACAAAATAAGTTCTTTTGCAGTAAATGACAAGTCAAGCGTTGGTATTTAGTATAAATGGTATTAAATAGTCTTAATTTAAAAATAATTAATTATTTCAGGGTCTAGACTCTTGGATGACGGAGGTAACAATTACTATAATTACTTTCTTAACAACAAATCAAAGTATATAGTTACTTTTGGACAGATAAATAAACTAATGTATGCAAACCTTTTACAATTTAGGGACAGTAACACAAATCACTTTCATGCGAAAATTCATATTAAGTTACAATATAAATTCACATTAATTTTAAAATTGAGTAAATCACATTACATCGGAAACCCTTTAAAATTTCATATATCACGTATTAAAAGTCCCACACATTTTCAAGAAGTTATCTCCTAATTTTTTCAAACATATAGAAGAGGTACTGCTTCCTTCCTGTGTCTGTATGACTAAGTTATCTAACCAAGTTCCCGTGGCTCAGTATAGAAACTTGAAACACCCAAAAGTAAAAAGTAATTATCCTTGTCCTTCCTTCTCTATTTCTTGTATTGTTCTCCTGATTTCAGTTTGTCTTAACACCACCAGCTAAATCTGGTAATAAATTCCTGATTAACTAGTGAGATGTTTTCCTCACTCTGCCAGGGTGAAGGGGACGTCCGTGAACCTATCACATCTGCCTCGTATTTTTAGCCTGTAAGTTTCATCAGGAAACGCTCCACTTGGGTTTCTATATGCTTTAAACAGGTAAACGATTAGCTTAATCAAGTAACATTTAATATAAATTTAATAAAATAGTCCCAATTGCGCCAATAGAGAAAATTCCGCTATAGTATGGAATTTAACTGCAGTCTTCGGTTTCCTATTTTGAAATACATTTTTAATAAAAATGTGCTACATCCTTATATTGATTCTCAAATAGCCCTAATAAAAATTTAATGCTATGAAACTTGTACAAGTTTTACGAACTACTTCTTTTACAGGAATAGTTCTGTTTCTATGTGCAAGATAACAAGTATGCAAACTCATCAAAGTATAAAATAGAAAGTTCAAATGGCCCTTTTGTTAGATATAATACGTTAATAAAGTCAATTTGAATTATTATTACTTATACCAACAAGATAAATTGGAAAGTGAACAAGATCAAATGTTTCAGAAACGGTTTCATGAGAAGTACTTTCCCGGATACACCCATTGCAGTCTCTATTAAAGTCTATTAAAGTCCTGAGATTTTATTCCACGGCGCCCGCAGCAGTAACGGCGCAAATCTATCTCGGCAATTTGCTCGCGGTGCCCTGTGTGTTTTCAGCAAAAAGGAAGCGATTTCTGCTGACGCCGTCTTGTCTGTGAAGCCCCTTTTGTTGCTTGCCTGGGGTGGGTAGATCGGACAATGCGATTCTCTCTTTCCTCTCCTTGGAGATAAAATTCTATGGCGGCGTTTCTTTCAGTACAGACGTCTCTCTCCGTAACCCTTGCGTTCTCTAGATCAGTGTTCCTGTCAAGAGGACACCGTCGTGATCACTCCCTGTGCTGTCTTATATTCCGCTTAAATCCTGATCCTCCTCCCCAATATATGACACAAATATCGTTATTTAAAAACATGTAATCAAGGTTCATTGCCACATTAATAGAAAGATAATCTCTCTCCTTGTTTTCGCCTTTTAAACATTTGCAACTTGCCACAGGTCAGTACATGACGAGGACACTAGAATGTTTCGTCCAAAATAAGACGGACAATAGACAATTTGTCAACACTATCTTCGTCAAAGTATATAGAGGAGGTACGTAACGATACTATATTTATTTCGCGGACCTTTACCGAAATTCAAATCTCAGTTGGTGATTATAGAAGAAAAGTCAATTAACAATATTATGATCCGACGTATTGACAATAAAACGAAATCAAAATAGTCTCGAATGCATTGTTCGTCAGTCAAGTACAAAAATGCTGTTGGTTTCATCCTTGAATGAACATATTCATCGGTAAGGGAAAATATTACAACAATAATATAGAGTAATCATTATAAAAATTTCAAATTCCTATTATAGACAGTTTTCTCCAATCTCCTGTTGTTTGACGTTCGGTTTCAGAAACATATGTCCGCTGATCGATGAAAGCTATGGTAATCTGGGGCTAGATTGCATAGTTTTTTTTGGTTAAAGATATACTAAAATTGGATAAATATGGTGTATAATACATACTTTAGGTCACTAAGCCCATTGATAATTGTTCCAAAATTTATTATATTGTTTTAAAAAATTAAATAATTTTTCGTAAAATCAAACTATGCCAACATGCCCCTAATTGAGGAAAGTTAGTACAAGCGATGAATATGTTGCCACTCGTTAAAAAATCAAGTTTGAACGCAAAAAAATATATATAGTAAATGAACAATCTGTATAAGATGAATACATAAGAACTACTTTAATGATAAGTTGGGTACAATAAATTTTTTTTGAATCTCATGAAACAAAATTGAAGGACCAAAACGAATTACAAAAGTGGAAATTAAACATTAAAATAATCAAACAAATTTCCACTATAAATTTCCATCATGAATACGCTTGACACACTGCTGGAAATTTCATGGTCACATTCTATAAATGATATGGGGATGTGTTGTTTATATGGAAATGAAAATGATTGCACAAGATAGGTTAGCATGGAAGGTTACATCAGATCAGTCGTAGGACTGAATACCACAATAAAATTGTATAGAGGATGGTTTCTTGTCGTACCCAATTGGTGTTCATCTGCCGGCCATCTCCAAGATTTCTGAATTGATTCCATTTTTATCATCGAGAACTCATCTTTGTCTGATATGAATTTGACAATAACAAAGCCTCCCACACTGAACACATCCTGATCTTCATCAAATATTTCCAGTCTTACTTCTTCAATCGCTCTTCCTTGGTGTATAGATGTGAAAGTTAAAAGATTAGCTGTTCACCTTCAAGCTCGTCACCTGGTTCGCTGAAAGTCTCAGGCCCCCAACTGTCTTAACTTTCTGTGAAACTGATAAATCTTATTTAAATAATCAGTTTAACTCTCAGCTCTTTTTAATTTTTTAGTGCGCTTGTAGTCATTTTACCATCAATCTTTTTTCATTTGTTTTCTCAATTTTCTTCCACTTCACTCTTTTCTGCTTCTATTCCTGTAGCTTCCATTTTTAAGGTGTAACAGTAAATATTCCTGAGTGTTTTTTTTATCAAAACCACGTTTATATTGTGACTGTGACCCTGCAAAAATAGTTACTAAGTCCTGATGAAATCTAAATGAACTCAACGTTTCCGTGGACATAGCCTGATGACTGTGGCATAAAATGTCCGCGGAATAGTAGAGTTTATTTATAAACCTGGCCCGGTTGATAACCATGAATATTTTATCAGAATTCTACAGAGGGAAAGTCTACGTTCATTAATTACTAAGTGTCTTTTGAAACATCAATGAATTGGGCCATACCTGGGTTAGTTGGCATAGAAAGGAGTAGGCTGACATACATATTGCTCTCTGTGGCAACTAAATCCTTCCTTTTAATGCCAAATAAGCCCAACAGTGGTTTCCGCAAACATAGCGACCCAAATTCAGGTAACGAGCTACAATTAAAAACAACATATGTTCGCTTACAGCCCAATAATTTTAAATTCATGCAGAATATGACTCTATCATGCGGTAGACAATAAAAAACGGATTTTAAAATTTTACTTACTTGTATCAAAATTAATTTTCATCCTCTTTTGAACGAACGACAGTAGCAAAATTATTGAATATATTTGAGTAAAAAACAATTGATAACAATACCAGCGTTTAAGAGTGACGATGGAATTATTAATAACCACAGTGCCAACATGCCCCTTGTGACAACTAGGTCCAGCCTCCCGTACTGAATATTAGTATTTGACTGACAATGTATACAATTTAGGTTCGCTCTTGTGACGGGATGAACACCAAACGTGTAACGCCCAGAGTTGCTCATCAACCGGTTTGGTGGACTTCGGAATCTCCACCCTTCCTTCCCGGCTTCTACACATCAACTTGCTTCTCGACAAATTCGGCCCACGTATCAACTACGATCTCATTATTAACTTCTTTTCACAGTAAACTGTCTCCACAAATCTTGTCATAATAATAATAGTATTCAGCAGTCTTATCTTCAAAGACATTTTCCATCAAACTTCGTTTTTTGGTTCTCTTAGGGCATTTCGGAACTCTGGCCAGTTCATGCAGCGCCACAAAATTTCACTTGCCCAGCTATCCTCCTCCAATCACAATTATGCTTCGAGGCTAAATAATCCGACATATACGACCAATCACTTCTAACAAAATTTCCTATTTAAGTGTCACTTGTTCGAGGTCCGTGAGCGATTATTTCTCTGTAGTGACTGGGTTCTTAACTCCCTATGCCTCCAGTGATTATCTTTTTTCGACGTACTGGCCTTGATTTGTACCTGTGAATTCGGTTCACCCTTCATCATCCCTCAGTAACAAAGAAAATTCAATATTGACCGCCTCTATGGTCCAATGGCTAGCGTCAGAGCATCGCACAACAGAGGTCCCGGGTGTGATTCCTGGAAAGGTACTGGATGTTTGTGTTGTGCATACGAGTTCGCTGACTGATCAAATTGACTAAACAGCAAATCTGTTACCCAATTATAAAGCCACTAATGGCCTTTTATGCTGGTGCGACTATAAAAAGAAAAGAAAATTTTAAATATTATGCATAAAATACTTATCTAAAACGAAAAGAAAAATTTGGTAAAAATAATAACTGCCTAAGAATTCATACGTAAATTTAATTATATTAAAATACATAGCAACATACCCGTTAAAATTACGAGTTGATTGTATTTTTTAAACATTTCAAATTTCTTCCCAGGCTTGTATCACTATCGTTGTAATTTATATAATATAATAAGAACAGCATGACTACATTAAATATATCGTGACTAATACAAGAAGAACTTTCGATTTAACACACTTGATATTAAGAATCTTTTGAGATAATCTATTTATAACGTTTCGAATTTCTCTTTCTTTACTTTTTTTCAAATTGAGAGGCAAAACTAGAATCCTATAATTATTAAAATTAAGCTCTACAAGCTGAAACATTCTACTAATATCGATTCTGAACCTCGTTTTCATCGCAATGATTTTTCACTAAATTACACTTACTGAATATGTATCTTTATTTAGAGTCGGTTATGGTTATTAGCGACTACGATAAGGGAACTCGTTTTCTCTTGTTTCACAGCGTGAAACCACACACACAACATCGATGCCCATGCCAGGACTCGAACACAGGAACTCTGTAATGCGAAACAGCACCGCTAACCACTACACAAGGTCGGCTATTTATCGATTTTGTTAAAATTCATAGAGGTTAAAAGTTAATATTTAAACCTCCGTGATTTAGCATGCTCATAAATATTGGATGAGCCCCTATAGGCATTAAAAAACACATATGGAATGGATTAAAACTTTATGCATCACATAATACTAGACAATATAGAAAACAAAATATATAGGAGCTAAAATAGACTGATATTCATGTTTCATAAATGCTATTTATTAGTCAATGGAGAAAATCATTAAAGCCTAGGTTCACTTAAATCAAAAGTTTCACACTGTCTCGATTTAACACCCCTATTGTGCGGAGTATCTGTCTCGCTGGAGGGTGTTCACACGTTCCTGGCAAGTGAAAGGACGAATTTAGAGCGGCAGTTAATTTATTTAACAGTCTGGCGTGTCAGGGGATATATTTAATATTTAAGGATGGTGGAGCTTTCACAATGTCAAAGTGAACTGAGAGACTCTTGTATGTTGAGGTGCGTTTTCAGAAAGGTTGAAGGTCATAGACAAACATGGAAATTGTTTACGGATAAATATTGTTGGGGTGAATGGATTAAAAGAATATATGATGTAACATTCGGGACATTAATATTATGAACGCTTACATAATATTTTCATCACTGATACACTACACAGAAACTTAAAAGTTTCTTTGATCTAGAAGGCAGCGCGAGTAAAAAATTTATTAAACCTTGTACCAAATTCTCTGATTGTAGACAAGTAACACAGTTAAATTAAATTATTTAGAGTTAAATACAGAATCATCTTATATTACCCATATATATTTAAATCACTCTCTAGTGTAACATTCATTGTATATACTGTAACGTGGTTTTTCATTTTTTTAAATTTATAAATATATTAAAGAATTTAGAGAATATATTGAAATGGGCAGACGTCAATAAATCTCAACTTTAACATTTAAAACAGTTTTATTATTAACAAATGTAAAAGATTCAACATATTATAGTATTTAGAAATAAATTAATTTTAATGAATTTTATTTTCCCAGCCGAGCCCTAACCAAAGAAATAACATGGCGAGAGACTTAAGTAAATTTAATATACTGTATTATGTGTTTATATGCGTTTGTTACTTTGCCGCTGACCGGCAATCCTGTATTCAACGCAAAGGCAGCGTCCGGGTCCGCATGTGTAGGAGGCAGGACTATGATGTGGTTAGGAAACGTGTCTCCACTGTCGTTTCCTCGTGACACTTTCAGCCAGATCACTTCTCCTCCCTCACTCCTTGATGACAGTCAGTCCGATTTTCCGTTTCTCTGACATCTCACCTTCAACTCTCCTTTCCGAATTTTCTTTTCGAGGTCCTTCCCACCTCGAACTCAACTCTCCTAAAATAAACCTTATTGGTCTCCCCGTTTTTATACCTTCCCCAGGTCCTCTAATGGGGTTGGCGTCCTTACCCTTAATTCCTCTCCAAAAATTCAAAATTTGGTAGAGTTCACCCCTAGCCATCTTTTGGGTCAACCACCTTGTTGACGTTGACCTGAATCCTTCCAGACAAAGGGCTGAGACTTCTTTGGTGCCTGTCAGGCTTCAAGTATATGACCGGGTCTACCATTAATTAATTTGGTTGAATAAAATAAACTATACAACGAAAATTTATACGCGTCACAATATTGTATTATTTAAACATCTATATCGTCATAATTCATTTTCTATCTTGTACACTCAAGTTATTCGATTATGATTATTCATAGGAAGAATAAAACTGCAGGAAAAAATGTTCTGTAAATAATGAATGTAGTGTTGAATGTCTGTGAAAAATTTTTCTGGCCGGCATTTCTTCCCAGAGTGATTATGGAGCTTACCTTTGGGGAGGCACGGCTATTAAAAGATCGCCTTCATATAGCTTGTAATCCCCATCCAAATGAAATGAATTTCAGTACTAATCGCTCAATGTAACGAATGGTGAGCTTTTTTTTATTCTTCGATACAAAAGAGAATATAATGAAGACGTATCTCAAAAACCTTGGTTTATTTAGTCACAGGATCTTCTTCATTATATGATCGTTTGCCCTCATTTTCCATATTTTCACACACTATTAAATTGTTATTCCCTTAATTTATATAAATTTCCTTCTGTTTACAAAACATTGGAGTGTGTAGCTATTTTTCTCCGTGACTATTAATATTAGTAGAAAATGGATGATGACAATATCTTTCGATGAATTGAATATTACAATTATTCTTCTATCATTAGTTTTAGTTTTCTGAAGAGAACACACGTCAAAATTTACTACTTTTATGGGCTGGCTTTTCCTCCTCCTGCGGTATCATGGTTTCTTAAGAAATACTTTTGGCTACTTTTTGTTTCATATATTAGCTTGGTCAACTTCTTTAATCAATATGTACCTATTCTTTCAAAACGTCGACTAGTAAATTATCTTCAGGAATCATACTACTTACTTGGAGTCATATAACATTGAAGCTAAGACTATAAACAATATAAAACCGGAATGGAAGGCTGAGGAACCATTCGATATTGATTCAAAAAATTCTCTCTGTACGAATTATACTTTGGATCCCTGCTTTTATTATGACAAAAAATCTTACCATAACTTTTCATGTAATGTAGATTCAAGATGCTGTGAGATACTTACGTCTTTTAATAAATCGGGTTGATTTAATCACACAAATTGTCAAAATCAGTTTTAGATATTGTTTTTAAAATATATTAAAAATTTTTTTCAACCAAATAAAGTCCGGCTGATTAACGTGTATGTCGTACACTGAAAGCATAATATCGACAATGTAAATTATGCGTTACCAAGGAATAGGAGAAGCTGAAGTGTATGGCTTATATCAAACTCAAATATATCGGGAATTGCGGCAGAGCAATATTCTCCGTATTGAGATGGAGGTCTGAGAACCTTGCGATATGAAATTCTTGCTATTTGTATGCATGTGGAGCAGTTCTCGCCCGAATAGCTAACTTTAGTCATTGATCGCTGAAAGACAATGTCGTGGATGGAGCATCCTAGGAAAATAGTTTGGACGCTCAAACCATTGCATACATATTTCTCTTAAGAATTATAGATAAAATATATATTCAATACAAAGATATCAAGCTTTTATTCTAAATTAATTAGACTCAATCAAATTAATTACTTACATACATACATACACCTACACGTTATCGCCAATTAATGTGTAGAAGTTCGCCAATATTTGTACAGTACACCTAGTTCTTCTATTCTGAGAAAAACGTTAGGAGCTGTTGATGTCTGTTGTGTATTTACCTTAAATATAGCAGAATATATCGGGATTATTTTCCACCGTCCTCTTCCCAAAGGCATTTAATTTGCCTACAAAAAGAAAACTAATTATTAATGTAAAACAAAATAAATGGTTTCTGCTTTACCTGACGTAATGCACACATATTTACAAAAATTCAGTAACTCAAAAGTTGACCTAATTTACCAATTAAAATGTCAGTTTTGAAATCAGTACATCATAATTAAATTAGATCTGTAAAAAGTCTTGGACATTTTTCATTTTTTTAGTAATTATTAACGATTCTTATCTGTGTCAAGTTAATATAGTAATTGTTTAACGGATCATGAGATTTAAATTGTTGTTGTGGTAATCAGTCCTAAGACTGGTCTGATACAACCCTCCATGCTAACATACTGCGCTAGTCTTTTCATTTCTACATATCTTCCAGATCCCACATCCTCCCTAATCTGTCTAGCGTTTATTCTAAATTAATTAGACTCAGTCAGAAGCTCGCCAATATTTGTACAGTATACCAAATTTTTCTCTTCTGAGAAAAAGGTTAGGAGCTGTTAATATCTGTTGTGTAATCCACTCAGTTATAGCAGAATATATCGGGATTATTTTGCAGCGTCCTCTTTCTGAAGGCATTTCATTTACTTCCCTCTTTTTTTCTTACCCCATCTAATGCTAATTTTACGAGACCCTCAAGTCTCATAACGTGGCCGATTCATCTATCCATTCTCTTTGTGAAAATCCTCCAAATTATTCTTTCTTCCCTTATTCTAATTACAAATTCCTAGTTAGTCACCCTTTCCGTATGATTTTCGGCATTCTCCTATAGCACCTGCATTTCGAAAGCATCTATTCTGTTCCTTTCTGCAGCTCCTATCGTCCACGTTTCACAACCATATAACGCCACGCTCCATTCTAACATTGTTAGTAATGTTTTTCTAATACGCATACTTATATTAGTCGTATTTAAATTCCTCCTTTTTACGAAAGTCTTCCTTGCCTATCCTACTTGTTATGTGTACTATACTTCTATCATCCCTTGTTATTATGCTTTCTAAGTTACAGAATTCCTTAACTTCCTTCAAAATATCCCTTCCCTATATAACCCCCTTTGTTACTCCACTATTTCCCATACAACACTCCATTACCTTGGTTTTCCCTCTATTAACCCTCATTTGTACTCTTCCTCCGGGATCACGTTCATACCATTTCTTATGGTTTCCAAGTCGTGTTCTGACGCCCCTAATACAATAATATCATCAGAAAGTCTTAGGGTTTTTATTTCTTCTCTTGCCTTTTAATTCCCTTTCCATATTAATATTTATCTTTCTACATTGCCGGTTCTATATATAAGTTTAAGAGCATGGGCGACAGAGTGTATCCTTGTCTTACTCCTTTCTTGATTTATGACTTTACTTAAAAAGTATTAAACTGAATATTTATAATTTCTTTTCTATTTCAGGTTTCTGGATATTCAGCATCAAGCTCGCTTGGTTGTATTCACAAATCGCCTGTTCTATTTTCGTGTATGGAATTTTGTTGAAGCATTATAATATTTTTCTATGATGTGAAAGTTGTTTACTCTCTCCCATTTGTTTTTTATTTGTAACATACATAATATTTTATTGTTTTTTATTTATTCATTGTATTACATAATTGTGATAGTACAATTTGAAGGTAATATAAACTAAATTTACTGACTTGTGTAAGCTTTTAGCGAAATAGGACCCCTACCTAATTTTGATCGAACTTTTAGAATTTCAAAGGATAAAAAAATCAGCAAGAACATGCTATCTGGCGGCAAGCAAGTAAAAGTGGAATTTCCCGGAGCTAGACTGGCGGCCGGGGGACATGCCTGTGTGCAGATATAAAATACTAAACTTGTTTTGCCGGAGGGGCATTTACCATTCAAAATTTCTCAAGGACACTTTTCCCAGTGCCATGGAAAATTTCCAGCTCCGGACGAAGGAGTCATGAGGATTAGCGGAACAAACATCACGTGGGATAGTGTTTCCCCTTGGAGAAAGAATATACGAGTTTAGCTGGGAGGAGGGGAGCCGAAAAATATTCAGTATGGTGCATGACGTTGAATAGGCGAGGTGGAAGGGAGGAGAGTTGACCAGGACGTGGAAGGGAGGAGAAATCTGAGAGTGGAACGGATGTTGAAAGGGGGGCAAGAAAAACTGGGTTTTCCTCAATTACTGGCAATCTTGCAGGCAGAGGGAAAATCTACGATTCAACCGAAAGGAAGGAGGACGTTCCGGTCAATAGAAACCTGCATCAAGACTCGAATAAAGATAAAACAGGTTCGTCAAGTGAACTAAATCTCTGCTGCACGTGGTTACCGCAATGAGTAATCAACCCTGATATTTAAAAATCGTCACCTTGAATTAATTAATTTATTTCTAATAGCGCACAGTACCCCTTTTAAAGTGATTTTTTTATAAACAAAATTATCAAATTATAACCTAAAGCAAGTAATATCATTAAGTAATTTAAATAGTTACCACAAAATATCATTTTCAAGCTAGTACCTATTATATTAATTCACATAATATTTAAATTTACAGCTTTCAATTGCTATAGATAAGTCGTTTAATTTGATTACTTTAACGTCTTTTACTGTTTTCTTATCCGCGTTAATTTTAATTTTTTGTCTGACGCCAACTTAAGTTAAATTTATTTCTGTAGCATATAATCTAGCATCACTGCGAAGGTTGTTCGATACGTTTTACCCATTTTTATAATTAATAAGAGTCTTACGTATGTTAATAAATGTAGCCTTCGCAAGATTTTAGAGCTGTCGAGAACCAACAAGACTGGCAGTGTGGCGAGGAGTTCAAATTGGGGCTTCACATATTTACAGGAAATTATACATGAAGCACTGTGATGTTTATGAACTTCATTAATACAAACAAACATGTGAATTATTTCCAAGATTGTTCCAAAATTTGGTTTATTACAAACTCAAAATGACAAGTAACACGGAATTGGAGAGAGTTTGGGCAGCGGGGTATGGGGAGTTCCATCTATGCCCGGTTCACTGTTCACTGTCATTTGACTCAGATATAAGATTATTAGATTTAGATTTATTGTTGTTTCCATTAGTCCTCGATTGAGGAATTAGGATACGTCATACATTAAAAATGAACAAAATAAGATACATAATTAAAGACAAATAATCTTAAAATAAATTAATAAAAGAAAATTTATTTAGACAAAAGTCAATATAAACACAACACGGACACGCGATGTCACACACACACACACACACTGGGAAACGCAAACAAACACCACTGAGAAACACGCAATGGAGTCGTAACTACTTGGAGCTCTGCGACCAGGAAACTGTCCTTCCCTCTGTCGTAGCTCCAGGCAATACATGAAACAAACAAACAAAAGAGCAGAAAAAACTAAATAGAAATTTTAAAGATATGTGATATGCTATTTTACAAGGCAGCTCATTCAACACTTTTTGCAGGAACCTTGTTTTTAAATACTAGAAGGATGATTAAGAAAATTCTGTAAGAGTAAAACGCGCCATTTAAAAGAATAGTTTTACTCTGCTTCACGAAGCTTTTGTAGGTACTATTTTTAACCTCTTGCGGATGGCTGTTGTATAAAATAATCCCGGTATTGTGAATACTTTTCTGATGTAGAGCAAGGCGATGCTTGTCCGACCTTAGAGCTGAACCTCTGATTTCTGGTCGCGTATTCATGAAACTCGCCATTTGTTTGAAACAAATTAGTGTTCCGCTTTACAAACTTTAATATTTAATAAACATATACGCTTGGTAAAGTAAGTATTTGCAAACTTTTGAAGAAAGGTTTGCAACTCGATCTAGAATTCGTGCTAGAAAGTATTCTAACTGAACGCTTTTGCAACTTAAATATTTCATTACTCCTGGAGCAGTTTCCCCAATTAGAGATGCCATAGCTCAATAATTGAATGAAAATACGCGAAGTAAACCATTTTGACATACTTTTTGTCAACATGTTGCATTAGTGTTCTCAGAGAATAACAAGCTGAACTTAGTTTTCCGGCAAGCAGATCTATATGGTCATTCCACTTTAATTTATCGTCAATCCGAAGGCCGAGGAAAGGTGCATTAGCTGAGAAGTTGTTTACGGGTCTATTACTAGAATCAGCACTAACTCAACTAGCTTAGTCTTATCTAGGTTGAGGGATAATTTATTCACGTTAAACCAAATATTTAGACCATTCAGAGCGTTGTCTACTTTCTTAATCAAATTATCGAAGTTTTTATCTGCAATATTATATATAATTTTATTATTATAACCTTATAAGGAATACATGTCAACTTTGACACTTTGTCCCTCAATGTAAGTGGTTTTTCTTATTTTATCCCCTCGAAAGTCAACGATATATAAATAAAAATAATATTAACCACTTGTCAAGGTCCAATTAGCCCGGTTCTGGGGGAATAAAACATAATCGGTATTCCCAGCATAAATTGGGGGAGGGGAATATAAGATTATAATTTCAGTACTTCAGTACAAACATTCTTCATTACTGCCAGTCCAAGCACTCATGTAGTAGCACCATTTCAGTATCAGTTATTAGACAAAAAAATTTAATCCAATAACCAGAGATATTTGAACATGTATGTTTTTCAATATATTGTAAAAAAAATCCTAAACAGTATTGTAAAATAACTGAGTTATTTATTGTTTAAACATATTTTATAAATTGTAAATCAATTAATGTCAGTTGTTCCAATAGTTAAATGAAATAAATTAACGTTGATTTTGAGCATAATTTATTTAAACGTTTATTATTTATATAAGAACTAACTTAATTCTCATAATGATACCCAGTTGCGGCTGGTGCATATGTGCTCATGAGATAGAGCACATTAATCAATTTAGGAATAATTATTAGTTTCGTAATTTTAAGAACTTTTATAAGAATACTATTTTAAGAGTGTGAATTTGTTTCGATTCTTAATATTTTTAACCGCTGGCTTCTCCCCCCGCCCCCCACAAAGTAGCATATGCTTTGTGCTGATCCTACATTTTGTAGCTCAAGAATACTGTCTTAAATGAGAAATGCACATTACGCAATGCAATGTTTCACCCCTCATCCCACTGTCGCCAACAAACTAAAAACTATATGAGCTACAAAGAACGCAGCACCGGGCAGAGTGAATGTGCTGACACAGCCGTGGCAGACTACAGTTTTAAATGTTTTTGACGAATTAGTAGAAATATTACTATTCGCGGACTTGCTGTGGTTTATTTGAATTAAACAAAGGTGCAGTTTCCCCATTACATGTGTCAAGTTATGTCAATAAAGACTATTATCATAACTAAATTGTACACTGTACAAATAAAGTTTTCTTTTAATAAGATTGAAAACAAAAAACAAAGGTTATTTAAAAGAATTAATATTTCAGGGGCTGTATTTCGAAGACTTTCATAACTCAATGGAAATTATCGCACGATTCTGCCATGATATGTGGCTTTTTCCCGAAATTAACTTTCTCTATTCAAACTATGTACGAAGTAAAAATACTTTCGACTTAAGATTTTGTGCCTATTTGATTTTATATTTATACTGATTTAATAATTCGTCACTATAAACACGTTATGTAGAGTAAATATGAAATGTAGCATATTATGGGTCGCGAAATTTTGTCATCACTGTAACTGCTGTAGTATTATTAATATCTTATGTAATTATCCTCGGGAAAATTGTTTCTTGGGTGATGTATCACATTACTTTAAAATCTTACGAGCCGCCACTGAAGATATCTTAAAATTGAGTAATATTCCTTTATTTTTAACTTCAGATATTTTCTAAAAAAATGTATAAATCTTTGAAATTTATTTTAAGTTTAATTATCGTATGATTGGTTACATTATTAGACTGAGAGGTTGTTACAAAATATACGGTCATTTTTGTTTTTATTTCAATATTTATAATTTTTACATTGTTAAGTGTAGCAGTTAAATGAACCTATTGTTTTTACTTCCCACTTTTACATATTGTTAGACATTGAATTGTTTGCATGATTGTTTTATGTCGACTTTTCATAACCAGTTCTACTGAGAACTATTTTATTATGTTAGTAGCTTTTGGCAGTGAAACTGTCATAATACTGTTATTTTATGATTTATAAATACGACAACATAATGACTAGCATCGCTACATCAAAACACAGAGGTCCTGGGTTCCAATCCAGAGTTTCGATGCTTTTGCCGTCTTGGTCACGGAAATATGGATAATACTGCTGGATAATCTCTACGCTGACCACGCATCACTCCAAATTCGGTTTGTATCATGTAAGATGACAGTCCGCAGTCGCCTCGGCAGGCCAAGGCCGTCAATGGGCTGCAGAGCCAAGGATTCTGATAATTTAATAATTTTTAGTTCAACGTTTTAAAATAATTTTTTGTATTAAATTAACTTAGGATGTCCTAAATATGATGATGTAACGTCGATTCAACTAAATCTTTTAACCTTAATATTTTATTTTTGTACCTGTATTTCCTTCGAATTTAAAAGAAGGTCGTCCAGCCAACTGTCCGCCTTGAACAGTTTCTAGCCCGCGATAATTAAAATTTTACAAAGTATGTTTATTTTGTGCAATAGTTTTGTTAGAACGTTGAAAAATGTAAACGTTTCATTTACGGAGAAAAGCTACATGACCGTAATTGAATAAATGGCAACTCCACTTTATATGGGGACATGTAATTTTATATTTGGCCCGCGGTGTTTTTGATGCATTTCCTAAATGACCCACAAGATTATTCTGGTTGTCCACTACTTATTAAAACGCCCAACATTTGCGTACCGTCCAATTTCGTATTATTTTAAAAATTAAATTTTGAAGCATTTAAAAATAATTTGAATTCAGCTCTAGTGTTTTGGAAAACCGCAAAATCTAGCAGGACCTATGGGGTGAAAAGAAATTTAGAATTTAGATACTAGTAAACAGGACAATTGTACGAGGACACATGATTAGAAAACCAACAAAATGTTTAAGCGAGGTTAAATTAGACCGACGAGATATGTCACTATTGTAAAGAAAGGTGGAGGGGAAGGAAAAGAACCTATAAAGCTACAGCCACGTAGCCAATAGGATTGGCGGTTACTTAAGCAAACAGCAATGAGAAGACAAACAATGAACGCGAGATTCCGGATTCAGCCCCCAGGGAGAAACTGATGTTACTGATCTGCCATACACTTTGAGATTTACAGAAAATCTTATTCGAATTTGGAGCTGTATAATTAACGGTCTTCATGCTTTAAGGTTGCGTGAAGTATACAGTATATACGCTTGTATAACGCTTCTCCTTATTACTGACAAAATTTAAGTTGTGAATAAATAGCATTTATTTTTTAAGTAATAATATTTCACCATGTCTTATCGGAAATTTAATGTGACATCAATCACCCAATTTGTAGCTCAGTAGGATCCCCCGTAATTTCATTCACATGTGTTTGATTTTAAACGATCAAAATTCAGCAGGTATTTTACATTTATTATTATTATTCAATCCATTAGTCCTCGGTTGAGGAAATGGGATATTTTAACTCGGTGACAGGCAGACAAGAAGTTGGAATACCCGGGCGCCAGAGTTCCTGGTTGAAATCGTATCTGTCTTCAATAGATTTAGCTTGTTCGGTTAAGTTACGATCACCCTTCAAAATTTCCCAAGGACACTATTCCTTCGTGAGCAAATAAATTCCTATGTAACACGAAGGACAAATAAAGATTGGTGAACACACGTCACGTGGGGTGCCGTTTTTCCTCGGAGAAAACGAAAAGAAAGGTTTAGCTGGGAAGTTGACGAAAAGTAGTCAGAGTTTATCAAGACGTTGAAAGGGCGTGGAATCAGAGAGGTAGAGTGATGCTCGGAAGTGGAAGAGAAGAAGAAGCCGATAAAGTAGGGTAGAAAATATAAATGAACAATTAATAAGCCAGGGCTGGTCGACAGTTGAAAGGGAGGGAGCATTTTTGCTCTTGAGTTAGAAGAAAGAACTAGCAAGGAAGGCCAGAACTTAGGACTTGCTAGTAAGTTGAAAGAAAGTGGTGTTGGAGAGACGGAGGAAAATTGCTCTTTTCTCAATTACCGAGCAGTACCAGGTCTAGAGCCTTTTTCCGTCGACAGAGGGAAATTCAACAACCCGAAAAAGGAGGCCGGGGAGTGAGGGAAGAAAACTCTACTACGCGTAATTTCTGAGAAGATGAAACAGGTTCGTCAGGAACGTGAAATCTCTGCTGCACGTTGTTACCCCAATAATTAACCCTGAGAAACCCTTTGAAATTTAAACAATCGTCCTTTATATATTATTTATAATTGTAATAGTGCGCAGGTACTCTTAAAGAAATTGTTTCTTTTTACATAAATAAAATTACTGATGTTTTTAAAAGCCAAATAATTTTGTTAAATAACTTTAATAAACACCATCAATTTCTTTACATATTGTATTTTTACTACACGTTTACTACCCGATTAATTATGCCTAAACTTTCTCTGTACGGGTCATAAGTATTAATACAACTCCCATCTTTATTTTATATTGATTTGGTTGGGTCTGGGAAATAAGAGTGGCGTGCATTGTACTATGGAAGGGCGTTAATAGCAATAGCGAATAAAGAACTGATTTTTTTCCTTTTTCATTTAAAACATAAAAATTATTCGTGTATCTCCTAAAATGTTAGAGATACGCAATATGAAGCTTCATGGCTGCGAAACATAAAGCGCGAAATACAGGAATTTTGTTCGCATTGTAATTGAGAGCCGACGTCCTGCTATGACGCTGTCCATATTACTGCGATTGGCGGGCGTGTGGGGGTGGGGCACACAGGCAGGGATGTACGAGAAAGAATAAAAGGGAGAGAGATATCATGTCTCCTGTGTCACTGTAGGCGTCTGTGGACTCTCAGCTGTCGGTAACTGACAATCACGTATGGTCGTTATCACAAATGAATTACGTCACTTGAACACGTTCACCCGAAACAATACAAATCGAATCAGAACGTAGACCAGCTTTCGATAGACAACGAATTACCCATTAGCGGACACTTCTGGGGAATGGGAAATTGTCCATTTATTAAAAGGCTGTATCATTAAGCATGCTTAAAAAAACACACATACATTACCAAAGTACATAGGTTCAATAGGTTCATTTTCGGCGTTTTCTTCACTCCATAAGGAAAATTCTATTTACGAAAACAGTTCAATGTAGTTTGTTTATTAATATTGTTTATGACAAAAGTAAGTCACTGAATTGCGTCTTTGAAAGTTGGTTTGAATAGTTGCAGGTTTCCATCTGGTCCAAAAAATGACGCCCAATACACTTTCTGTAGTTCATTTTAAGTTTTTGATAATACCCTGGTCTAGAGATTGGCACACGGCTGACTTTTTCTTTGTGATTTATTCAAGGCCGTGTAAACTATGAGATCATTAGCGACGGAACTGACCTAAGGGTTACAAAAAGTGAATATTGAGCATGTTATATTGCATCATAACAATGAATTGTTTTCAAAAATCTGATGAGTCTTCCTTGGTCAACCGGTGATCTGATCTGGGTTGTCATCTCCGAGGATCCGATGCAGAGTTGACAAGGTGCTCCATAGTGACGATCGTGTTGCAGAGATCGCATATTGAACGGGGTCTATTTGTTTATATGTGAGAGTGTGTTAATTTGGAGTGACCGGATCTTACTCTAGAAAGGACTACTTGATCTCTTCTGGATGCCTTTTCGGGGAGGAGGATAGGGAGAAAGTTGTCAACTAATTTATGGGTTGGGCTTGATTTTAGAAGCGACCATTTTGGCGGTAGAAAAAAAAATTTAAATTGGAAAAGTTTAATTTGGACTGATAGGCAGCGTAGTCCATAAATAAAATAACTTTTCGACCCTGTCGAAAATTTTACTATTAAGACTTTAGTCAGTCAGTCATGATATCACACGCCATCCATGTTGTTTCTTCTTGCCCGCCATTCTATGCCTATTAATAGCGGAGATTCTTAATGGAATCGTTTTGTTTGGCAGAGCTCCAAAATATAGTGCAGTGTCGTCGCAATTATAATGTTAGTTTGTAATGAGTGTATATGGCTATCGCCATTTTATTTCGTACTCAATATCGGAGACCGCAGTACAAATCAACACAGAGAGGCGAGTCATAAAGTTTCAGAACGTGACAGATCGACCTTTTGGCAACTTAAAAATATGGTACATCAGTCCAGTTCTTAACCCCGGGAATTTTGGATAGCGATAAATTAGGGAGAGAAACCGTGGGCCAAGCTGAGTTTTAATTGGAGGCTGAGGGTCAGGTGATCCGCCATGCATGTCATGGTGGTGTGATGAACGAGATTACCTGCGAGGATGGATGCAAACGGGCATGGAAATTTGAAGAAGGAAGAAGTCGGTAGGATGCGTGATGTTTGATCCACGGCACTGCAATGGGCATGGAGAATTGAACAAATAGGATGTCTGGAGAGTGCGTGATAGTTGAGCCACGACACTAGAGAAATTAGTCAACCAGCAACGAGCTTTGAAGTAATCAGGCGGAGAGAAAACAAGGAATCTTGCTGGCTTAATAGAAGGAAGAATATAGATCCGCACGGTGATCCTTGTCAATATTGAGCATGGACTACCTAATTTCGCGAAAATAAATAATATGAGTTAGAAATGTTGGTAAATGCTTTTTAAATTTGTTTCAAATAGTTATATATAATTTGAGGAAATTTGTGACCTCAATAAATTCAAATGAAGCTAAATTTATATAAAAAAAACTATCCGTTACGTTTTGAACTAAAATTTCGTTAGTAAGAGAAAGTCGTGCGTTGATGTCGATACGTAAATCAATATTTTCCATTCATTTAATTGCATTTGTCGGCATTCAATATACTTTTTTTGTACTTAATTATAAAATTCGTTCAATCGTCCAGTAGCACTAAATGAAGGTGCACGGAAAGAAACGGACGAAATTTATACGAGCCGTGAACTGAATAAGGAATGATTTTATATTTTATTTACAAGTCCAAGACTATCATATTTTTCTTTATTCTTTAGTGCCTAAGAAATAAATACGTGTTAATATTTCAGTTAAGAATCTTTAATTTATATTTAGTTTCGAAATATTATTTTAAGTATAAGGGAGGTATTTATGTAGAAAATTAATATGATAATTAGCATTTATTTACAAAAGTAACATGTATGACAAAGACCTGGTGGTGTATTAAGACTTTCTCCAGATTGAAGCGCTCAGAATCGATTACAGCCCTTTGCCCCGGTGACTGATGGTCTGTGTTCTGGAGGCCCGTCACCGCGAAACAGAGAAATTCTAGTTCTTGACAAATAAACAACTTCGCATCGCAGACATTGTTACGTCAGGTTCCTAAATACCCGTAGTAATGGATGTGTAATCTGAATCGGAAAATCCACAATTGTGTAAATTTTTGACTGATTTTCTTATAAATCATATCACTAAACGTAATAAGATGAATCCTCTACTATCTGAAAACGGAGCTACAAAAATGTTATAAAAACCATGCCAGTAAATTCTTAAATCCCGAATGCAGTCTAATAAATGCGTAAAATTCATATCGGTTCAGTGTTTGGCACATTGTTTCATGTTTCGTGAAATGTAATCAAATCATAAAATTCAGAGAGAAAATTTGGAGAGACACGTTTATTATTCCACGTACTAGTTTTAAGTGGATAATAGGTTAGCAGATTGTGATTTGTGTATGTATGAAATTCTGGTAGATGTCCAAAATCTGACCTGGAGAACGGGGGATGGAAGGTCAGACTAATATTTTACTGAATTAATATTGTAAATTATTCTGATAATCACTTCATCCCTGTAAATAGAGCGTTCCATGATTTTATTACGTGGAACTTGTGAAATTCAAATTTTTAACTATTTAAAATTGTTTGATTTAAGACACTCGCAGTTATCGAATCGTGAATATGTCTCTCAGAAATAATGTGTCATACAAATATTTTATTCCTGTCGAGAAGTTGAAATTTCTGAATGCAACATATGATAAGAGAAACATCTTAAAACGAGTGTTTAGAAGCTATATTTTGTTTTCTAGTTTTCTATAGCTATGTAATACAGTTGATGCTAACACATTTTCTAAATATTTATTGATGTAAGTAGGTATAGTAATATTGAGAGTTTTAGAATAGAGGAGAATTCAGCAGAGTGCGGATGCAACATAGTGACTGCGTGTGACGCTATCTATTTAAAGTTTGAGAGAAACCATCCTGAAAACCTAAATCGGTAATGTTGTACATCTTGAATATAGCCTATAACCTATTTTAAGTTTGTGTATATTTTGATAAATTTCGTGAAAAAAAAACACAGAACATACGAAAATAATTGATTAATAGAATTTAGAGGTCTAAGTGACTCTGGATTTTATATTACATATTACGACGGTGGTTCCATAAGTAATGCGTCCTTTATTTCTTCTTTTATTTGTCAAGACGATAAAACGTATTTTTCACAGCATAAACACAAAAAAATAATGATCAAGTTTCACTTTTCCACATTGGCTCCCACCTTTTCCGCGGCTTTTTGTCCATTTTTCAACAAGGGCACGTATTCCACAGCGGTAAATGAAAGTCTAATAGTGGATGAGGTAGGATTTCTCTTCAAACATTCATAATTTCTTTAGTGGTATGTGGTCCTACATTGTCATGAAAAATAATAATATCCGCTATTGTTTTTGTAATTGGAACCTTTACAAATGGAAATAGTTAGACATAATCCATTAGTTATTATTACCCGGCGGTCGTCACGAATGAGCTATCGAATCACTGAATGTTGGGCAGAGTCTCTGCAGTAGCCGGTCAGTCGCTTTACTTTCCATCAGCCATCGGTGTTTGCCTTTCAGCATTATTACAGCGACGAATGCATCACCGAAGTGTGCTAGCATCCACAGTTGCATTACCATACACATTTTCAGCCTTTCATGAATTACATTGAGCGTTTCACCGTTTGAATTTGAGAATTAAATACGTCAAAGTCAGCCATTTTTCAATACAACATTGTTGTCACCAGTTGACTTATGAAGTTGTTACTGTAGTGGATTGGAGATGAGTGTTGAAGGTATCACGCCAAATTCAAAACTTTTACATAAATTATGTACGTAAGGGGAAAAAATATGCATTAATTATTGAACCACCCTCATACATGTAAATGAAATTCATTTCATGAAATTGTATCGAATCATTAATCCAGGTTAATGTTCTTTCAAAATTTTCAAAAAAAGAAAGAATCAATTATAAATTACCCAGTCCATAATTTTGTTTCACATATAGAAATCAGTTAGAATGGTTAAAAACCATTTGGATTGGAAGATGGATTACTTTTTCAATATCAAAACGGATCTAAATTAACCATAAAAAATTAGTTATAAAAATTTTATATCTTCATTTTATTCATAACTAATAAATATTAGCCATACGTTGCACTGAGACAAATAATTTGAATATCTTTGAACTCTTGTTACACTAATTAATATATTTTTCGTAAACATGATAATTCATCAGTCAATTAATTGTTTAATATTGTTATATAAAGTAATTCAATATCAACTGATTAAGGGAGAGGTTCGACTCAATTAAAATCTTTAAAGATTACAATAAAATAAATTTTTGTTCATTCTTTTATTTTTAGCCATATTAGCATATTGTTATGTTTTATTAGCCAGGGAATCCGAAATCATATTTAATTTATATTGGCATATCAAGCTGACTAATCGCTTTTACGAGAAACCAGTCCGACCGATTTAGAAGAAACTTTATATCATCAAAGTGAAACTAAATAGTGAAACTTATTTTCTACTATGTTGTTACGATTTTTACAGTAACAAGCCTGAAGTCTAAAATATTAGTTTATATTTTACTAGTCAATTTTTGTGCAGGGTTCGAGAAAAGATCGATTCAAGCTCCGTCCTGCTAATCGTATATTTACAGCCAAAATTGGGACGAAAGCTAAACATATCGTTAAGATCCGTGTATAATATTTTAATTTAAATATATGAATGACGGGCAATCAGGTACTCTTTTTAAAATTATTAATCTGTCTCGATATACTTTAATTCACTAAATTAGTATTATTGGGAATTAAAATTTTAAATAATGAAATATTATCAATAATCTTATTTAAATACTTTAATTTAGTTTGTGACGATATTGAAAAGTTTTCCTATTGGAATGACTCCTTTAAATATGGGATATATTGATTTTATGTATGAATTTATTGTGAAGGGTTTTATATGGGGTGAACTATGTATACTTTATGTAAGGGATTGCTACTTTCTCTCGTGCTTTCTCCGCAGACCTTCTTACAGACTACGGTGACCGCAACTCCACCGCAAATACGGCTTATTTCGGGCCCCTCGGGGAAATCTCTTTGCTCACCGTCGAAATTTGTGACTTCGCTTCGTCAATAAGGAACATCTTGCCGGCGACACACGTACGACGCACGGAATCTTCCGAACCACTCTCGGTTATAGATTTAAAGGTAGTGTGCACCACCACGGCGTCCGCAGAGGTATAAGCACGAAGAAAATTGAAGTTAAGAATGTGAGCGTCTAAAAACTATGATTAAGTGTTAAAGGATTACAACAAACCTAATGTAATCTGCAATACATATAGGTTTTTAACACAAGACGTTTTTCTTCAGAAACGTTTAAATAAGTTACATAAAGGGAATGTCCACTTTAAAACAAAAATCTATTTTGATGCTGAGTCTTTTTAAAATAAAGGCCAGAAAAATAACAAAAATTTGATCAAAATTAATTACTCTTACATCTACAAGATTAAAACTTTGTACTGCAGTCATTAAATTAAACAAATCATTCTAACAAAAAATTAATCCACCTTACAACACGAGGATTAAATAGATTGTACACACGTTTGTGTGTAAAGAACGATTTAAAAGTTCACTATTTTCGAAAGAGAACAATTTATTTCACTGTCAACATGTAACTAAATTTTAGTGGAGCTTTCGGACCACAAATCCACATTCACGTTAAGAAACAATAATTATTCAACAATTACACTGTTGGATGACACTAATGTTTCAACATTTCAATTCTAAAAAACTACCTGTAAGTAACACCAAAATGTGACTTAGTTTGACAATACATTATACTGTTTACATTCCTCCCTCTCTTACTGAAATTGTTTTTATATTGTAAATTTTTTACGTACATCCAATCTATTCCATGTCTTGTTTCATTAACTCGTTCAGATAATGCCGTACTTGTTTTATATTTTGGTTTCTGATTGGATTTATGATAAATCCGATAGCAAAAATTGGTATACCCTATGTTCTTTATAAATAATGCATAATAATTGGATATACAAGGGTAACGAAACGTTTAGAAAAAAAAGAACATGTCGATATAATAAATAGGGAGAATATGGGAAATAATGTTATTGGAAATAAAAAAGACATCAATGAGGTTAAAAATATTGTAAATAGTAAGCAAAAGGATAATTTAATATGTTTAGAGTATTATGGTAAAATAGCAGAGTGTATTGGAAACTTCTTCAGAACCCATTGGATTAATTAAATTACTATTAAATACAGACCAATGTATAAAATTGTTAATTTATTATAAAATGTGAAAGAAAAAATGGACAATTCGAATAAGAAAAATGTTATTTATAAATTACAATATCATAAGATATATATATATATAATGTTTAAAAAATCGGATTTATCGCCACTGTACGACGTTTTCTTATTTCTTTGAGAAGAATGTAGATCTGCAGAAACACAATAAACTTCTACGCTTCAATGCAAATCCAAATAACATCGTAAATCCAGACAAGATGAAGGCGTTTTGTTATCGTTCAACATCTCTTGTGATTTGATTTGTAGATTCGAAAATTATTTAAACATTTGTTTATCAAAATGGGTAGTAAAATATAAATGTCAAGGAAAACATAAATTAAACATTTACATCAAAATAGGCAAAATTGACAAAATAAAGCTTTGTTATAATGCTGTATTGTATTTTCTATTATTAGTGCACATGTATCACGCCCTTTAATTATACTCATTATTATTAAACAGGAATTTCCTTTGTAATGTTGTAATATTGCGTGGAAAGGGTCTGAAGGATGCTCCGATTTTTTTTGTGTGGGCAGGGCTTACACTCTCCCTTCTGACAATACAAACATATCTTTATCGGGAAATTGAGACCGATTTCCTTCGCAAAAGCATAAATGGATTCTTACGAATACGTGTCACTTCGTCCCTAATCTGAGAATGATATGCTCCTGTATAGCCATAAGCAACGCGTAGCTAATTATAAAAGGCTACTGGTCACGGAACTAATACAAAACATATATTAAGACATTGGTCCACATCTGAAGCCAAGAGTTTTCCTACTGACTGCAACTATGCAAATATCAGTCAATGAGTGCCATTTTAAATTGTAGCGGATGGACTACTGGAAATGAGGAGGTAATTTTGGGCAATTGCGAGGTGACTTGGAGAGAGGTCCTGAAAGACAGCCATAGCAAAATTGTGAGCCGCTGAAAATAGATCATTAAATGGAGAGCCGCTGTTGAGAACTGGAAGGAGCCCTTCAGACCTCAGATGCAGATTTTTTAATAGGATTTTCCACTATTTTGGCCCAAAGCGTCATCCATACAGCGAGATCATCCTCGATGCAGTTAACCCGAAGCAAAACGCCTCCAGAAAATGCAGACACAGCTTCGACGGTGTCGTTGATTTTGATTTTACAGAGTTCACATTGCCGGACCTATTTGCCAAAGAAAGTTATGCTTCTTTTTGTTCACCCGACAAGGTGGTCTCATTTTAGTGAGTTACATTTAAATCTTAAATTTATCATTGCTCTACCTTTTTCATATAAATTCATTTAATTTTATTCTGGGTTTTACGAATTTGTTCGAATAAAATAAATGTCTTCTTTGATTTTAAATTCATTTGCCATCATTGTTTGTTTCTTCTTTCAGATTATAATTTCCCGATATTAAATAATAGCTTAATATATTAAATAATTAATAAATAAACTTCATTCTAACCGAAAAAAATTTACACCTCAAACACTATGTCTAGTGGTTGCATTTAATATTGCATACGGGGGAAAAGTACAATGTATTTTAATTTTTCACTACAACAATCCTTTATTTGAAAAATAAAAATTAATTGTTTTCTGAAAAATCACGCCAATATTTTGCATACACGTCATTAATGATTAACATTATTCAAAGTAAGTAATATTTTAATAGAAATTCCCCTGCACACTGATAAAGGTTTGGCTGAGCTTAACTTAATTTATTATGAACAGATTATCCTAAGAATTTTGGCAGGAAAACTTGAAATTTTTGAATAAAATCAAAATGTTAATTATTACTTTTAATATTACAAGGGAAATATAGCATATGTCCATTTAACCTCCTCTTACAGGTTCGATAATGACGAGACTTCCAACTAGTTGAATTCAGTTCCGGACTGATAACTTGAGACAAGTTTGACACAGACTGTAAGCATCCTCATTTAGAGATGCTAACTGGTACGCTAGAAGGTTATCTCTAGGCTAAAGCAACGCTTCAGAGGAAACTGTTATTAACAGGTAGCAGAGATTCCGTCATATCAAATTAATGAAATTTGAATATCCTTGAAATTATTATTTATAATATGACAATGCATTCGTATCTCGTTATTATTTTATAAAACTAACATCTTGAGGTACGTATGTTTGATTTCCCTGTGATATGGATTTTGAATCAAGTGCTGGGACATAGATTGACAATATTAATTGGAAATCATAAGGAACTGAGAACACAGTAATTACTTAAAGAAGAAAATTATTTTTAAAATCGTTGTCGTTTATGCTGAAATTCGTATCTATAAAATAATATATTGTCTATCGGGAAATATGTATTTGAAATCTTACTATTAGGTGGGAATATTATTTATATAAGATCCAGTCAGGTCGTAATTACATTTTAGGATGATATAGTCCTATGAATCAGAATGCAAGACCCTTTTATTTCTTAAAATTTATGACATAAACCTAAACCATGATTTATGGATAACGTTACTAAACCTTAAGCTGATTACGTCTTCGAGTGGATGATTAACATGTTCAGCTGGCTGTTCCAAGTCTTCATTTATCATGAAACCGAGCATTGTGAATCAGCGGTAGCAACTGGAGAGTATATCAGAGTTCAAGTTTGTTTAATTTAACCCCTCTAGGACAATTTGTTCAGTGAAATCTCCGTAATGCAAGTTCCGAGGTTAGTGGACTGAGAAGTGGGCGTCGTAGCCTCGAGGCAAATTACCGGCCATTCACCAGAGCGCATAAGTGATTGCTGTTCTCCTGGAGGTCTGTAATTGTATCAAGTAACAAAAGCGCTTCATTACTCAGCCCTGGTGGAGTGTTTCTTGCTTCGCAGACAGTTGTCAGGTCGGTCAACATGGTCATTTGTCGCAGCCATGCGGCTCAAGACGGCAGCTGCCATCAATCTTCAGAATTTAGAGCGAGATCCATAGCGGCCTAACAGTTAAAGGAGACCAATTCGGTCCTCTCCAGAAAACAAATAGAAATCCAAACTGAGCAATGAACATTGAGTACAGAACAAATTTTCCCTTATGAACTTTTCACTAAAAATGTCCTTTATATTCACTTACAATAATATGACTACTATTCACTGACAAAATTTAAACCACAAATTCCTAAAATAAATAATCCTGTAGACTAAGAACTCAAGTCATTCACTGAATGGAGCATTAACCATTATTGACTCCCCCCTCCCCTCCTCCAGAAATCCTCAACAAAATTATTTTGGAGTCATAGTCAGGAAAATTTAAAATAGTTATCGAACGGATCCCTACATAGGATAATCTATACCATTAAATGAAATTGAAGTATCTGTCTGTCTGTGTGTATGTTTGTCACGAATAATCTCCGAAACGGCTCAACGGATTACAATGAAAATATGAGGGTTCAAAAACAGGAGATTTAACTTAAATATTCGTGAATATTTTATTTCGTTATATTTCAGGATATATATATTTAATGTAAAAACGAAGGCGCCTGCTGATTTTGGTTAAATAGTGGCATTATGAGGCCTACAACGGAAGAAGTTTTGTGCGCGACAATAGAGGCCAACAAAAATGTCGAATTGGCTGAAAGCGGGTGAACGTCCGATGGGGATCCCCCGCGGGAAACTCCCTCGGGGCGTTTGTAAAAAAATGGTGGTGTGTGAGAAAACCGATGGCGGGGAACCCCGGAATTTTGTGAGAAAACCGATGGTGGGGAACCCCCGGGGCGAGAACTTAAAAGGGAGCCGTTGGGAGGGTCAGAAAGCAGATGAGTGGCGGAGAGGACGGACGACGGATTGGTCAGATGAGGGAGAGAGAGGAGACGGATCAGTCAGTGAAGCGAGCAGTTGCGGAGAGTCCGGGAGAAGGGACGGCGAAGTCTGTCCGACGCATCATTAGAGGAGGACAGAGCAAATGAAGAGTTGGACCTGGTTCATACTACCTTCATCGGTGTAAAAAAAACTGCAAGACGCCATAGAGACGCGGAAACATTCGTGAAGTTTTATGTTTGTAGGCCCAGTAATTGCGGGTAAGTTCTTAAAAGCTGTGAAACTTGCTGAGATATTGTTTCATGTAATCACTGTAAACTGATAAATATAAAATTTTCAAATTGATTAAAATTTGTACAATTAATAAATTAATGTCTTATCCCATGAAAAGGATATTAGAATATATAATGTAAAAACGCAGGTGCCTGCTGATTTTGGTTCTACAGTGTCATTGTGAAGTGCAGTTGGGCCTACAATGAAGGAAGTTTTGTGCGCGACAATAGAGGCCAACAACAATGTAGAATTGGCTGAAAGTGGGTAAACTCCCGAGGGGATCCCCCGCGGGAAAGTCCCGCTGGCGTGTGTAAAAAAACGATTGCGGGAAAGTTCCGATGGCGTGTGTAAGATCCAGAGGGTAATCCGGGAATTTTGTGAAATAAACCGATGGCGGGGAACCCCCGGGGCGAGAAGTTAAAAAGGAGCCGTTCGGAGGCTGAGAAGATCAGTCAGTCGGAGAGAAAGAGGGCAGTCGGACGAAGTCAGATCAGTTGGGGAGAGAGAAGAGAAGCAGTCAAACAGTTGCGGAGAGAAGGGACGACGATTCAGTTAGTCCGGGAGAAGGGACGACGGAATCTGTCGGACGAATCAGTGGGAGAGAGCAAATGTGGAGTTTGACCTGGATAACACTACATTCATCAATGTAAAAAAAACATGCAAGACGCTGTAAAGCCAGAGAGACGCGGAAACATTCGTGAGGTTGAATGTTTGTAGGCCCAGTAATTGTGGGTAAGTTCATCAAAGCTGTGAAACTTGCTCATTGTGCTGATTGTATAAATTTAAATGATCCTTTTCTATTTTTCAGTAACTGCGTACTCCACTTCTCGAGAGACCCAATTTCCCCTGAGATATTGTTTCATTTAAGCACTGTAAAGTTGATAAATATAAAATTTTCAAACCGATTAAAATTTGTTCATTAAATATCCCACATATATATATACTGCCTGATAAATAATAAACTTCTTTGGGTAGTATACGTAAATTGTTTTTTTTGTCGCATCAGTTAAATTTTAATATTTGGTAATAGCTCATTTTTATTGATTCCAAAACAACTGCGAGTTATAAGGTTTGCCCTGAAGCGATCATAATTAGATGATACCGTACTTTTCATTTATTTAATGGATTCAACTTTATCAAAATTATGTACCCATTGTTTCGTTTTTAGGGTAGAATAAAAATAACTATTTCAGCGCGAAGTCACGGTGGTTCGATAGTATTAAATAATCAATAACATTCAAAAGTGTTGCCTGATACGGCCCAGTTTCTCTGTGTTTCATCATCTATGGGATCGGAAAAAGATAGTTTGTTGAGATTTACGTGTGGTGTAGGGGCGTCAAACAAAATAGGACGCAGTGTCATTTCTAAATTCAGCACTGAGTAGCACAGAAATCACCATTAGGCGGGCAGTTTAAAGCATTCGAAATTGAAGGAATAATTCACACTGTCAGAACAAAATAATTGTAAAGGTTGGTAAAAGTGTAAAACAAATAATTCCTCCTTGAATAATGTTTTTTTTATTGTAGAGCATGGGCACATGTTCACAAGCCGATGTTGGGCTAGTCAAATAATTTGTGGCAGTTATGGCATGCTACTGACGGAACAACAATATATGTTTTGAACCTATCCATTATGCATATTATTAACTGTACCTATAAGTTATTATGAAATGATATCATCTGATTCTACTTGTTGCATTTCTCTTCATTGCAGAAACCTTAGGATATGATTGGTTAGAATTAATATGAATACGTATTGTTCATATACTATAATACTTGCATCAATTGCTTGGATAGATTTTTGAGTGTTGTATGCACTTGTACTTTTCTTCGGCTCAGTAAAACTCCTGGGAAATTTGCTACAGATACCTCTACCATGTGGCGCTGGCCTCTGTGGCCTGAAATGAGTTATGGCCCGGCCAGTCGCTTTCCGGTTTCCGGAAAACGATCTTTGCCGTTAAGAATAATGTGCTCATATTTCATACGCTTCGACAGTTTCATTACGAGGTACATGTTCGGTAACCCACAGAATTAATCTCGGGGATTATGGACATGTTGGTGTTTGTGGCTTGGCAATTTAACAATATTCACAGAGCAATAGTAGTAAAACATTTGAATATTTGAGACAGAAATTTGTAAATAACTTATTACCCAAAGGCTGTAATGTATAGAGTAAATGCATTTCTAATTCTCTTAGGGACTGACATTTGTTATGTTTACGACAAAGCATGTAAGTAGAACAGCTTTAAGTAAAACAATGAAACATGTCTACCTACATAACCTAATTCATCATTTAGCACACTTAATAAAAATATTCGTAAAACATGAAAGAAACCTTTTTAAATTTATATGTTTAACTTTGTATACATGTAATGATAAAATATAATATCATGTATATGACACATTTTTTATTGCTTAATTACAATTCCTCTTCGTCGATTTCAGTGTCTTCTTGGCCATATTTTAAGGGGTAGTTACAATAAAAAAGCACACAATTAGAAACTTGTGGAATGTGTATAATAGTAAAAATAACTGATATTATAACAAATTGACTCCCCAGCAATTACAAATAATTAATTTAAATTAGCGCGATATATAATTTAATTTCACAGTGTAATGAGTGTTATTTCGTAACTGGGTGAAGAATTACCCATGTTGGTGACACTGATTACAAGTAAACACCAAGGCGCAAGAGAGGCGAGACATCGAAATACCAAACGTGCCAGAATCACCGTTTGGTGACTTCAACATCTGGTACCTGAGTCCAGTTCTTTGATCCACGGGGAATTTTGAAAGGCGCGGCCCCTTCAGAGATTAGGAAAAAAACCTGTGGGCCAGGCTGGATTTTGATTGGAGTCTGAGGGTCAGGTGATCCGTCATGCAACTCATGGTTGGGTGATTGAACGAGATGACCTGCTACGATGGATGGGAGAAATATCGGCAGTTGGGCATGGACATTTGAAAAAGGAAGAAGTCTGGAGGGTGCGTGGTGTTTGATCCACGGTACGGCAATCAGACATGAACCTTAGAAGGGGGAAACGTTTAGAGGGAGCATGGTGGTTGATTCACTGCACGGCAGTCATGGAATAAAAGTCGGGAAAGGAACTTGGAAGTGGTAAGGTGGAGATGAGAGATAGAGTTTGGCGATGAACATCCGAATTAGGAAGAATGAGCTTGAGAGTGAGAGAAGTTTGTTTTCAATCTAATATGGGGAAATTTGAAAAGAAGGTAGATGGAAGCCAGGAAAGGGCGCCCTGTCTATGTAATCCGGGCACCAGAATTCCTAGAAAGAAGACCAGGTACCGACGGCAGAAATCATCTATGGAAGGAGCCGCCTGCCGAATGAGGAAGAACTACGCAAGCTGTCTGAATTACTCAAGGGAGGAGATAGCCGCCGTTTCACAAACGAGAACACGTGTGTGTCTGTCTGTGCCACGGTCTGAAATGGTTCTGCTGGAAATGACCCTTATGAAATTCATTATAAGCTGAGATAGTCGTGGTAAAATTTTAAATTGGACCCTAAGTTTTAAGATTACTTTTTTTTTGTTTTCTGGTAATAAATTTTATTTGGTTTTCCTTTAATCTAAACAATTAATTTGTTTAAGATTTTAATAAAATCAAAATCCTCCACATTTCATTACAATAGTCATTCTAATCAACACACAGTGAAACCAGCAGTTAATTACTTTTACGTCAACCATTCGAGAGGAATCGAATCGAAATTGAATCTGATCCGTTTTGACCGTTGACAACGCCACAATAATTATTATTCATAGCACCAAATCGTCCGGATTATTAACTAATTATTTTATAGGATGAATAACTTAATTTTTTATATCGAAATATAGTTACATATTTAAATATAGTAAGGAGTGCCACAGGGTTCCGTTATTGGTTTCTTTATTATTTCTAGTATACATAAATGACCTAGTTTCTGACATTTATTTCCAGGTGCGACTTTTTGCTGACGACGGTGTACTATATCAAAAAATGAATACTGTGATCGATGAAGAATTTCTCCCTTCCCAATCAAACACCCTTTGTTATTCCACTGTTTCCCAAACTACAATCCATTACCTTGGTTATCCCTCTATTAATCCTCATATTGAACTCTTTCTCCAGGACTCCGTTCATGCCATTTATTATGGTTTTCAAGTCTTCTTCTGATTCACCTAATACTACAATATCGTCTGCAAAGAGTAAGATTTTAATTCTTTTCCTGACACTATGATTCCTTTTCCATATTCCGTTTTAACATTCTTCATCGCCTGTTCTATATATAAGTTAAACAGGTTGGGCGACAGACTGCATCCTTGTCTTACTCCTTTCTTGATTACTGTTTTCTTTTCTTGATCTTCTATTCTAATTCCTGCTGTCTGTCTTCTGTAGAGGTTATGCATGAGCCTTCTTTCTCGATATTTTATTTCAGTGCTCTTCAAAATCTTTAATAGTTTGTTCCAGTTCACATTATCAAACGCTTTTTCTAAATCTACAAATACTATAAACGTAGACCGGTTTTTTCTTATCCTGTCTTCTAAAATTAGTCAAAAAGTTAATATTGCTAAAACCAAATTGATCGTCTCCGAACTCACATTCTATTTGACGTTTTATTCTCCTATATATTAGTTCAGTTAATATTTTGCATGCATGGGATACTTAACTAATTGTCCTGTGCTGTTCGCATTTATCAGCCCCAGATTTTTCGGTATGGGTAAAATTACGTTTTTATTAAAATCATCTGGGATTATTCCTGTTTCGCAGATTTCGAAAACTATCCTGAATTGCCGTGATATTGCTTCTTCGCCCGATGATCTAATCATCTCTGCTGGAATATTATCTATTCCTGGCGCTTTATAATTGCGTAATTGCTCAGGTGTGTCAGCGTCCAGTCACACTCTGACTTTATAAATTTGTTCCCCAATTTTATGTTAGTGATTTAAAATTCTGTAATACACGGATGCTTATCTAATTTCACTTTCCTCTACTGTCTTCTCCAATAACAATCATTGTAATACTCAATTAAGATTTTTACAATCAGCTTAGAAGTTGCATTAAATGTTTTTGGAGTGTGAGTTGCTCTTTGACATATCAAAACCCCAATAATTTTCCATCTACCGTCAGTACTACGACGCTTTTCTTCCATTAATCAACATCCAGACAAGCTTTTTATATAGGTTAAGTTTTATAAATCAATCGCTTTAATCCTGACATGAGAGCAGTTCATTTCTGTCACGCGAGGTCGACTTTTATTTTGAGACAATAATTACGAGTTTTTATGCAGGACGTTTAGTATATAAATTTTGTTGCGTTACATTAATTAATTAAAATAAACTCTGAATTGTCGTTGCAAATTGTTAATTAAAGAGTGAATGGTGTTAAGGGATTAGCTAATTGAATTGAATTGTGGATATTATTTCTTTCAGTTTCATATCAAATTTTCTGCATAAAATTTAGCAATTTCAATGATTATTTATGAGATTTTCAGAATTTTTATACAAAATAGATTTCAAAATATGTCAGGGATCATTTTTAAGTGTCTGTGTAATTTATGTTAGAGATGAAAGGTGCATTCCTCATTCTTTATCTTATACTGGTTACTGTTTATCAATTTGAATTTTATCCTTTCGTAATTATTTTAAACAAGGTTAAGTAACAGATGCTAAATAATTTATTATTATTAATACACGATATATAATTTTATTCTGGTACTTAAAGCATGTTCAATAGACAAATGATAACAATGGTTACGTAACTATACAAATATATGATAATAATCTATGTTTATTACGCGATATTATCGATTTAAGTTGTACAAAAATTATCATGTACACTTACGAAAAACTTACCTTCGTTTTCGAGAATATTCAAATTGAACATTAAAGACGTAAGTAAAAAGACGAATTACATGTCAATGCTTAGATTTATTCAAATCAATGTGTTTGTACTTTTAAGTGAAATTATTTGTCATGAAGGCGGTAAATATTGAGAATGTTGTTACTGAAAGCCTGTTGAGTGAGGCGATACCCGACGCTAACATTTATAAATTGTCTTGATTATGTATGTAATAGTATTTCAAACTTTGTTTTAAAATTTTGATTGCCATAGAAAGTTATCGATCACAACCAGAGTATAGTAGTTATTCGTATCTATTTTAATGATATTACGTCATTTTAAACCGATAAACTAAAAATAAATTCATAAATGTGCAATGAAAATAGACAATTTAATAAGGCATAATGTAAAATTTTTATAGTTAGTTAGGAAACTCTATTCAATACTTTGTAGCTTAGGTATAAAACTAATACACAAATTTCAACATATATTTTGACATAAAAATTACTTAACTTTCATAATATAGAAACCAAGATTGAAAAGTTCCTAGTTCCTTGCTTATATTCCTAAAAGTTTCGCGGAAGTATATAATAGAAAATACCTATGTCATAAAACTGTAAAGAGACAAATAGAGTTTTACGTTACAATACTAATGCGACAGCGTCATTCATTAAACATGAAAATATATTACCTCGTAGCAAGTTAAGATGGGAATAAATTTGGCAAGTTCTACGTTTGTGAAGAAAAATATATTCAAAAAAATTATCACAGCTATTGTGCGAACGCAAAAGAGGGAAGGAAATGGTGTAGGAATGGTAATATGTGTACGAAATCAAAGATTTAATGTATGGAACACATCAATAGTTATAAGAAACAAATGCAACTCATATTAAGTGCAATGTGAAGATTTTTTTATGATTAGAATAAGTGGATTAGTCAGAGAAGAGGAACAAAGTACAATATACTATCTAAAGAAGAACAGCACCTATGCTTGGAGATTGCAATTAAAGTCAAGTAGTTTAATTTAATACAGTTTAATAGTGAAGTATACAGCTGATGAAATTCACCACACTTTAAACAACCATAGCTGACTACTCTAACATTATCTAATTAATAAATATTTAGACATGCATTTAGTAACAGATTAAAAGTGAAACGACATGTAGTTAAAAACGTAATGTCACGTCTAAATGTTACGTAAATGCAATGGAGGTCCAAACTACCACTAGAAACAAAATTCATAATCTATAAAACAATTTTAAAATATACATTCATTCGATTTTATTTAGGAGGTGCATGTCCAGGGGTCGATGATCTTGTGCAGGCTATAAGTTATCTGCATGAAGAGAGGACTGCAACCCTACAGTAAACTCCTCCCGTCATTCGGAAGGGCGTGAGACAAGTACCACATACATGTTTTCAAGATTTTGCCCTGTCTCCCTCAGATGAATACCGGGTACGATCCTTAAACTATAGCCCGGGGACCCTGGTCAATGCTTGACACAGCGCTGCGGGAGTTTTCTCGCAGGCGCTTCAGCCCAGAGTGACTGCGGGGCTCACCGATCATTTCGGGAATGCCTCGCACTCTCTCTGGGTACTTTTTATCTAAGTTCTCTTATGCCGAGACACCTTCACCTATTTTAGGAGGTATATGTACTGGGGTCAAAGACCTTGGGCATATGGCAAGAGTTGTCCGCTTATCCCATTGAATCACTCAGCCAACTGCCTCCTAAGACTTGTGGAGACATGGAGAAGGGAATGCTGCGACCCCACAGTAGACTCATCTCACGTAATTCGGAACAGCGTGAGAATAGTAGCTAATGCCCGACCTACCTGATGCAGTTTTTCTATGGGTTTCCTTGCATCACTTTAGGTAAAACACCGGGTAGAATGGTTAAACTATAGTCCTTTCTATACTATTAAAGGGGAGTTGTCTGTTTCAGTATCACCCTCATGTAGCCTGTTAGCCAAGGAAATAAAATACATGCAGTTTAAAAAGCATTGATATAGGGAATCAAATAAAAGTATTTGGTTGCTTCTCCTGGTATGCCTCTAACAACACACAGTGCAAAGTGCTAATACTTTCATACGTCGCCTATATCGTAACCTAGAACAGTACTAATCATCAGATAAAACTTGAAAACCGCAGAAACACTCATGAAACCCTTTCTAGAAACACAAAATATAGGTTTTTTTAATGTTTGCAACCTGTGACGACTCTCCTATGATTCATGGCCAAATTCCAGACGACCGGTTTGGTAAATTACCAAGAAACTCCCGTACTCCAAAAGAACACCTAATCGGCCGAGAACAATGCCACGGTTCTTGAAAGTGTGCTGAAAAACCCGAAGGAATTCTTCGCAGTGCACAAGAACTTGGCCTTTCGCAGACTTCCACTTGGGTAATTTGTGTTGGCACTTGGATCCACCCCCGTACAAAATCCAACTAACCCAGAAGCTCAAAATTAATGACTGGACTTCGTAGCATTTGGAAGGGGTACTCAAGTTTGACCGAAAAATCATATTTAGCGTCAAAGTGCATTTTTGGATGAATGGCTATGTTATCAAGAGCAATTTCCGTATTTGGGACGACGCCAGCTCACACAAGACACAGTAGGTGGCAGTGCATTCACACAAAATTACCTTTTCGTGCGAATTTTGGACCGACGGCGTCATTTGTCCGTACTTTTTTGAAAATGTTCCCGTGGCCATTACCGACAACGCCAACACTACAGACCGATATCTTTTGACCCAACTGGAACAGGACGGCGCTACGTACCTCGATGGACATATTGCAAGAACGACTAGAGGGAATGGTTATCTGTCGCAGAGGTGACGTTAATTGGCCGTTACGTTTTCTTGTGATGTTTTCTGAAGTCGTAGGCTAATAAGCCTCAATGGACCAATGCCCTCAAAGTGAACATGACCAAGGCCATCGCCCAAATTCAGCCGTAACTGTGCGGCAGAGTCATTGAAAATTACACCACTCGGATCCGTGGCCCCGTGAGAACCCACGGCGTGCATTTGAAAGATGTTATATTTCATACATAATTGAATACATGCGCATTTCAAATAAAAAAATCGTTAACACCTCACACACAGCTTGTTTTATTCCATTTCAACATCGAACCTCCCGTATTAAAAAAACATTTACGAGAAGGCTTAAACGAAAGTGGCCTAATGATCTAAAGGATATTTAAGTACTACTTGTCACTGGAAAAGGCTATTAAGTCTTTAGGTGAGCACATAAACGTATACAACTGTATGGTAATGTTACTATTAAAGTAGTTGGGAGAGCGTAAATCTAGAACGTCTGGTCAATATGTATGTACGCATTTATTTAGTCTTCAAATAGTCAGATACCCCCGATAGATTAATTTAAATGTACACACAAATAATTATTGTTAATAAAGAACATAGGCTAAAATACTACAGTGATAAATAAGTATACAGCAATTTTTGATCGAAGTTCAATTTCGAGAAAATAAAATATATAAATTCTTCTGACCTGCAAAAGTAGAAGTTTTCTTCGGAGCAGACAATATTAACATTTTAAATTATCTTAATGTTATCCTATTTTAAATCTGATAGGTTTTTAGTAGCACTATCTACATCAATCCAATAACCTACAGGGACGTAAGAGAATTAGACAACTTAAAAATATTCTCCATATTAATTCTGTTCATTCATTCTTTCCCAAATTCCCTGTAAAGGAATTGACCTGCAAAGGGCGTCCCGCTTCTTACCTGTAGCACCTCCTACCCTAGCAGTGCCATGCCCACCCAGGTCAAATCTGTATATTTAGATTTACTGTTGTTTCCATTAGTCCTCGATTAAGGAAATGGGACACATCATAAATTACAAATAACAAATAATTTTAAGAACAAAGTAAAGTAAATAATTAATTACAAATGATCTTAAAATAAATAATAAACTAAAAGTGTATAGCCTAAAGTCATTAAAAACACTACTCTCACAAAGAAGTCACAAGAACACATTGAGAAACACAAACACATGCAATGGAGTTTCGACTACTTGGAGTTGCGCGAATAAGAAACTGTCCTTCCGTAGTAGCTCCAGGTAATACACGAAGAGAAGAAAAAACTGTACAGAAAGTTTAAAGATACGCGGTGTGTTAGTTTACAAGGCAACACATTCCACACTTTTGCCGGAGCCTTGATTTTAAATATTAGATGGACGATTAAGAAAATCCTGTAAGAGTAAAACGTGCAAATTAATAGAATAGTTTTACTCTGCTTCACGAAACTTTTGTAGTTATTGTTTCTAACCTCTGGAAGAAGGCTGTTGTATAAAATTATCCCGGTATTGTGAATACTTTTCTGGTGGAGAGCAAGGGCGGTGCTAGTCCAACCTTAGAGCTGAACGATTTCTGGCCGCGTATTCATGAAATTCGCCATTCGTTTGAAACAAATTAATGTTCCGCTTTACAAACTTTAAGATTTCATGAATATATATGCTTGGTAAAGTAAGTATTTGCAAACTTTTGAAGAAAGGTTAGCAACTCTATCTAGAATTCGTACTAGAAAGTATTCTAATGGCACGCTTTTGAAACTTAAATATTTCATTGCTCCTGGAGCAGTTTCCCCAACTATATATATCGCAACTGATAATTTTAAATTTAATTTAACGTGGCCTATTTCCTTAAAATCTCAAATTCACTGTGTACTTGCTCATTATTAATTTTCCAGTGAATTATTGTCGTCTGCTAAAATTCGTAAGTGAGATTGTATTACCAGTTGGTAAATCTTCCGATGAATAAGCCACAGTGGTCTCATGTCATCGACTTCATCATTTCCCCAATGACGGCCGTGATATGTAGCGAGGCAGGTCATCTTTAACGAGAACTTGATAGCTAGCAGCTACTTGATCACGAACCCTTCACGGAATGCACTTAAGCGTAACTACGTAGTTGTAGAGGGCACTCGTGACCCCAACACTCTGTTTAGTGCTTAATGTAAAATAATTCTAAACGAAAACGCCCTTGAATTGTATCCTTTAGAAGGGAGCTTCCGTGGAGGAAAGTTGAGGAAAATTTTACTGCATGTACAGCGACGCGAGAACGAAAAAGAAAAAATCGTGGTAATGCTTTTTAATAGCCATGAAACTAACATTCGTATCACCATACGCATGCAGAAAGTTCCGAGTGTAATACCTACAACTAATATCCATGGAAATAAGAGACATAGCATATATATATAATCGTTATTTATTGCAATTTTATACTAGTATAAGAGAATAAATATCGTATATATTGAGAGAAAATATATTTCTCGGAAATAGCGTTTCAGACCTAGGTTAATGCAAGGACACATTTTAAGAAAAGAGAAACAGTAACCACAGGGGAAATCACCAAGAAGTTCTTCTAGAGTCACGTAACTATCCGACAATCAGCTAGTGGATACGTGTTCTGCAGGACGATTACCGGATCCTTCTGCTAAAACAAGAAATATTAATCTGCTTTAATCGCTGAACTAATTTCTTAAATGTCACTTGTATCGTAATATATATGAAAACTGAGTTACAAATTAAAGAAGTCATCTACAACCGACATTTCTAAAAGGTTATGCAGGGTAAGGTAAAACCTGTTATAAAATATCGTCATTAGAATGAAAAATAACGTTATTCGAAACCAGGAAAGAATATGTCATTTGCCACAGATGAGGACAATAGTTGTGTGAGACGTGGTAAACCGAAAATAGATTTAAAATTACAAATAATTAAAATTTATTGCTGCGAGGCGTGATTACAACCAATTTAAAACTTTTATGAACACCATTGAACTCAACAGATCAATTTCAGATGAGATATTTTAACTTATAAACGATTTATAACATATAATTTGTAAAGAGCAATATTTCACATGCGTATTGTAATGAAGTATATGGTAAGGAACTGACTTACTCGATGCCATGCAAGATTCAAATAACAGAATTAAATTTTTTGAGGCTTTCAGTCGCATGAACTCGAGGGTTATTAGCGACCATCCAATTACATTATTAATATCGCACTTTATAATCAATTCTTTTAAAAAGCATTTGAAAATTGCAAGAGCAAAGAACAGCTTGTTTTAAGAGAATCCTAAAATACGGTATAACTTAGTATATAAAATGTTTTCGAGGTCAGCAACCTTTAAAAGAATGCAGTATTAGGTAGAATGAAATGGTTCCACCCAGATTTCTCACATTATCGTATGTATTTACTCGCAACATTAATAAATTTATCTTTTTGTATGATAATACTTATGTTGTTGTGGTAATCAGTCCTAAGACCCCTCTATGATAACCTATCCCGCGCAAGCCTTTTCATTTCCGCTTAGCTACCACATTCAACATTCTCCCTATTCTGTTTCCTGTATGCCATGCCTAGCCTTCCTCTTCTTTTCCTACCCCCACCCCCTCTAATAGTAATTTTACAAGACCCTCATGTCTCAAAACGTGGCCTATTAATCTATCCTTTCTCTTAGTCAACGTCTTCCAAATTGTTCTGCTTAGCATTTCCTTGTTAGTAACTATAATCACCAATCTAATTTTCAGAATTGTCCTATAGCACCACATTTAAAAGGCTTCAAATGATATATAGTTGAAATCAATTTGATTCAGTATACTCATATTTCCGGTTATAAAATTGAGCGAAACAATGCACATAGATAAATTAAAAAATACGTAACAGGAATGAACGTTTATCAAGACGTTGTTTTATTTTTGAAATTTAAGTTTTTGTAACATATTTTAGAATTGAATATATATTATCAGTGTATAATGAACTGGGAAGTTGGATTTAATTTTAAATCAAAATAAATTATTGGGTTAGATGAAATAAAAAACAATTTATATTTATTCACAGAAATCAACAATAATTACCAAAACTTTGGGTCCAATTTAAAACATTACCACGGCTAGCTCAACTGCATTTAGTAAGACTCTATCTACAAGAAATTTATTAAATTTTTTGTTTAAAGACTGATAATTACTTTATTTTGATGATTATTTTCCCGTACTTATATCAGTCACGTCATAAAACCAAATATATTTCAATTTTGATTTCCAAACTTTATTCTGAATTAGCTTTTGGCAATTGCCATAATCATCTATAAAAAATTACAATACATGAAACATGCCAATTTTTTAAAATATATATGTACATAAATATGGAACTTTGTTTAAATTTACGGTTATTTGATATAATGTTAAAAAATATTATACATACCTTAATGTATTTCTAAAGTAAATAAAATTTCTAATTTTCTTCATGGATTAGTATGTGATTCCAGACTGTGCTTGCTTACACAGAGAATTTTTCGAACTTCGGATTTCTAGAAGTTCATGCTCTTGTGCTCACCAAGCACAAACGGCAACATACATCCATTAGTCGTCGAAAAATTTACATTAAACAATTATTTCAATGAGTCTTAATTTAGCCTTGTCAAATTTAATTGTCAAAGTGTCGATCATTATCGTAATTTTTAAATCGACTTATCGAATCTTGTAGGACGAGATTTTGTAAATCAAAATTGAAATATATTTGGTTTTATGACGTGACTGATATAAATAAGGGAAAATAATCATCATAATGACTCTATCCACTTAAGGGTCATTTTTGTGGGATTATCGTGCAGCAACAAAATCGTCTTCACGCACTTTTCGATAAGGGCACTAACACACCTGAGATTTATTGTGTGTCATAAACAGGTTTGTCCTTTGCCCACGCCGGTATCTTGAGGTCCGTATTCCACGAATTCTGGTCGCCTCTGGAGCTCGTTCCTGGGCTCTGGGAAATTACTTGGACAGGACTCCGCCTGCTTGCAGTCTCCCTCGTTGTAGAAACATCCTTCTTTCTGTTACGCCAGCAAAATTCCTCGTTTTCTCTCCTCCAGATAATTTCAAAGCTCGTTCCTGACTGACTAATTTCTCTAGCATCGTGGCTCAACTACCACTCACTCTCCTCACGTCCTAATTGTTCAATTCTTTAAGCCCAACTGTCGAAATTACTCCCATCCATCCTCGCAGCTTATCTCATTCATGAGACGCATAGCGGATCGCCTGACCCTCAGTCTCCAATTAAAATCCATTCTGGCCCGCAGTTTTTTTCCCTAATTTCTGGAAAGGGACGGGCCTTCCTTAATTCTCGGGGTCAAGAAACTGGACTCAGGTACCAGGCTTTTAAGTCGCCAAACGGTGATTTTGGCACGTTCGGTATTCCTGTCTCACCTGCCTGGCGCGTTGATGTTTAATTGCACTGAATCCAATATGGGTGGCGAAATAAAATAGTGATTGCCATATACTCTCACTACAAGTGGATACGTTCAAGACCAAACTTCTAGTTCTTCCTCGAACATCAATTTCCCGAATCTACATAAAACTACATAATTAAAATAGGAATTTCAATTATATTGCAAAAGGAAAATTGAAACATGTTGGTTTGTCAACTTTGAGTAGTCTTGTTATTTAGTACACGGAAATCATGAGATAAGGCTGTATTGATCTTTTAGAAATTACTTATAATGGAAAGAATCAATGGGTGGACATGTGATGGTATTATAAAGTATGGAATGCTGCTCTGATTCTTCGTTCGTTTCAATAGCAATATTTAAGGGATTTAGAAAACAATATTAGTCAATATATGCAATACGATTTAGAAATGTTTCAAGTCACTACTGTGCTGATAAAATCAATAAATCAAAATTTAAAATTTTATAAGTATTTCAAAAATAATTTTTGGAATTACGTAAAACTTGGGTGCCCTTGAGCATTTAAAATAAAGAGTTTAAATTCGAGCTATTGTAAATCAGCAATAAATTAATAATTACCGTTAGTATTGTTAAAGCCGAATTTCCGAAACAATCTCAAGTCGTTTAACGCGCTCAAAGGATTTATTGGCGGCCTCTGGCACTCGCGTTTATCACTGTTTTCTTTCGCATCACCGTCGTCTGCATTCTTGACCTGCATTGTTGTCGAGCCCTCGAGTCATGTATGCCAAACCTCCTCAGCGCCCCCTTCCAAACTCCCTTCGGCAAAACCGCGTTATGCGTGGACTCTGCAACAGCAGCGCCCAACAAACAACTAATCCTCAGCAAAGGCATAATTTACATTCTCAGGTTTCAGACTTGTAAAAGAGACAAAAAAGCTTGCATACTTTGTAAAAACAACGCCTCTGAAGGGATCTGAGGAAAACGGCCCGACGAAGATTGGCAACAAGCCGAGCTTTCTGCATGATGATGGATAGTGTTAAGTAGCGGTTTAATTAAACGAGTTCCTCGTTTTCTCTTCATGTTTTTGTAATGGAGAAGTTAATTTTAATTATTTATGTTTTATTTTAAGTGTTTATAAGAAGTGTCAATTTCCTGCCTCCTGCTATTTATATTTTTTCTTGTCACGAAAGGAAACACGGAAACAGAAAAAGATAGGATGACAAATATTTCAATTTATTTCAATAAATGAGAACGAATAATTTCGTAAGGTGCGCGTTCATTGCAAATGATATTTATTGAAACATAAGCGGAACTCAATATTTTTGCATTTGCCATTCCAGTCAAATAATTCACGTGATCAAATAGTTCTTCTTTTGAGGCGTTACGACAACTTCTGTGATGTCTGTCTGATACACAACGTGGCTCCACTCATTTCTTTTCTGGACCTTAGACGTCCACTTTCTAATTCCGAGACTCCTAATATCACTTAGTACTTCGTCTCTCCATCTAGTCTTACTTGAAAAGGGTATACAACCTTTTTTGCATTTCTTTCATCGCTCATTTTGTGTAGATGTCCAAACCAACTTAATCTGAGGGATTTCTCGTGATTCACTATATTTCTGTATTGAATTATTTATCTAATTCATAATTTTTTCGTATCCTCCAGTTTCCACATGAGAGTTTAACTGGACCATAAATCGTTCTCAAGATCTTCCTTTCAAATATTTGTAGTCTTTCGATGTCCTCTTTCAGTGTCCAAGTCTCGGCTGTATAGGTGACTATTGGTCTTATTGCAATTTCAATTTTGCCTTTTTGGATAGTAACTTGATTTTAAGTAGGTCTCGGAAAGCAAAATAACCTATTTCCTGCAACTATTGTCTCTTTAACCTCTTCTTCTATGGAATTATTCCTACGTATCTGTACGAGGCTATTTCTTGGTATGTAACATCTGTACTGTTCTGCATCACATGTATTTTGTCTTATCTTGGTTGATTACAATCCCACAGGAGAAATACATTTCGTTTCTTGAATGTTTGTTCTAACGAGTCCTTTGTTGTTGATGTCAAAAGAATATAATCTGCGTACGCTAAGTATTGTTTTAGTCTTTTAGTAATATTTCTTTGACAGAATGTCGTCCATGACGACACAGAATAGTGTGGCTGATAACGGATCTCCTTGTTTAACCCCGTAGTTAATAAAATTTGATTCACTTAACTGATTGGTAACCGTAATTCTTGCTTACGTATTTTCCAATGTTAGCCCTACTAATTTTATTAACTTTGTTGGGACAGCATAACGTCTTAGACACTGGAGAATTCGGTTTCAATCCAGCGAATCAAAGGTCTTCGTGTAATCGATAAACGCGTTATAGAGCTCGATGCCATGCTCGTGGTATTTTACATAGATCTGTCTGACCTGTTTGTGCAGAAGCCTGCTTGGAAATCAGAAAGCTTTTGTTAAAGACTACGGCAAATATCGTATATGTTATATTTAATAGGTTTTTGGTCTATGATCAAATAGTTGTATAATCCAAAATGTTTCATCTCATACACGCCCCAACACGTAACGCTATATTATACAAATGTCTGAATTAGATGAAAATAAATACAAAGGTAATGAAGGAACGAATAACAATACAAAATAACATGAAAAATTAATTACCACAGAAAGTTTCTGCAATTCTAGTAGAATTCGTGAGGCAATGAAAACTCACAAGATCTGTAAGAACGACACGTTGCACTAAGGTCTCTGCCCACTAGAGCGTACCATACTAGGACCGTAACCGCACCGACACATGCAACATGTATAAATTAGTATAGCCTAACGTTTCCGGCCGGGACCGTAACGTTCCAGGCCAGGCCCGTCAACTATTTTCTGTCGATAATATTTTACAGTTATCGGTACGATCTGTGCATGGCACGGGACGTTACCAAACCGGTTTCTGCAGTCGGCAGATCGCGTTGCTATCCCGTCCTGAAACCATCCTCTTGGTGGGGCAGGACTTATATTAGCTATCTCCTCTTCGTAAATTCCAAGTATTACTAAATTTCCTCAGGTGCTTACAGAACTGTTTGGTACACATTCCCCCCTATTGTACAGTGATTTTTCTGTTATAATTGCAGTTTTTTATTGTTATACAATTATCAGAGATGGCATTATATTAAGCGAATGAAATTGTCTGAAACTGAACTTAGAGACTCATAATTAATTAATTTCTCTTTTCGATGTGCTTTGTGTGGTGTTTAAATCCAATTTGGCATAGGTGGGGAGGACCGTTAAGTGTAAGAGTGGAAAGGGCGTCGCATTAAAATTACATGAAATGAGCCGAGATTGGTGACGAAGAATTTTAGTTTCTCTTAATTAACGCACTGAAAATTAAATGAAACTTTAATTCATACTTATTTCAGCCACTGGGCTTATTTAATGTGCTGGATGAGTCATCATTACGATTGTGATGAAAATAATATTCCGAGAGCTTAGAAGGGTGTAACTATGTCTCCCTCGAGAGATTAATCACGTTTTGACTAAGAAATTATTTTCAAATTAAACTCTGTACTGGAATAATATGGGAAAATACCCGGGTAACGCTTTTCAACGGGTTAATATACAAAAAAATGAGATTCATCGAATATAAGATTCGAGAATATTTTCTCAGGTGTAATAGTCTGTAATAACAATAATTTTAAACGACGTGACGGCACGGAAAATGACAATATCTAAGTAGGGAAAACTGAAATTAGAATTTCCTTCTCATAATCCTGATGAAGGACGCTCCCAAACGTTGAGTTGAAGTGCTAAAAGATGTGAGCACGTCGAACGGTTCAAGTTTTACCAATAATTACCATTTCAACCGGGGAGACGAGTGAGGAGAATCAAATGAGAGGTCTTTATCCTAAACAAATATACTCATGTAAATTAACAATCTGGCAATCATCTCGATGGAAAACGATGCTTTATAGTATGTTTATAACATTGAGACTAAATTTACACTGTGTTAATTGTGACAGTAAACGACACTTCAGAAGTGCCTGAACCCAACTCTCCGAATATACAAACATATTTTTTCCTATTTCAAAATGTCCGAATGACGCGGAAACGTAAGAAACAGTCGGTGGAAATTGGATGTTTCAGGGTTTGATTATCAAAACGCCGACCAGTAATTAATTTTATTCGAAAGTTATATTGCTTGTTACTTCATTTAATTGCTACATACATCATGACAATAGGCTATAAATTTTGTGTGTTTCAATTAGCGAATGCAATTCATTAGTTTTACTCTGACGCGTGAGCCTCAATTAAAATTTTCCTGAAGTGCGTGGGAAGATACGCGTATATTCGGATGTCCTGAGGTAAACAAATTTACGGAACGATCAACATATAGCATTATCGATTATGAACTCATAAAATTAGAATAAAAAATTTAACTATAGACTAATTACATTGAGTTAAATTTCTGTAATTTATGGTTTTCATTTAGTTTTAACCATAAAATGAATTTAAACATTATATGAAGCCCAGGCACTTCTTAAGTGTAATTTACTATCACAAGTAACAAAGTGTCTATGCTATAAATATTCTATAGAGTATCGTTTTCAATCGAGATGGATGCCAATATTATATGAAAATGATTCAGGTTGTTGCAAAATACTGCTTATTTACAATTATACAACCTAAAGAGTCGGGTGTTAAATGAAAAGATAGATACTACATTGTGCAAATGCTCAAGGAGTTCGCCCTTACACGGCACACATACAAACCTAATCCAGTTTCATCTATACTTTCATTACCATGACTTCACCGAAGTCTGCCACAGCGTTTCTACAGTTATTACAGGCTCATTGTTGGCATAGGGAGTACATAAACTTTGTCTTTACACATAGAAACACAGGACCCGTGGCAGGTGCAGAGAGATGATGTAGCTTACCTTCGGGGATACTTCGTTCTCTCTAGGATTGCTCAGGCAACTTAGAATCTTTTAGAAGATGTATGTTCTGAGGGCGCAAACCTTGGACATACGGTAACACTTGTCTGCTGATCCTAATGTATGCCAGCTACCTCCTGAACTGGTCGATGCACGAATACGAGAATGCTGCGAACCTACACACAAAAAACTCCTCTCCAGTTATTCGGAAGGGTGTGAGACAAATACCCTACAGCCCTACCTACCTGATGCATGTGTTCCAGGGTGATTTTTTTTCAGGTGGTTATCGGGTAGGATCCTTAAACTATAGCAAGGCTGTCCTACTCAGCACTTGGCTGCTTTCCGCATCCCACATTTCAAATTTCCTTCCGATGTCATTAAAAAGGAGTTAACAGTTTCTGGATCACCCTCATGTAGCCTGCAACCTAAAAACTCGCAGGAAGAAATCATATGATCTGAAACCTGGGGGACCATGGCAACAGAGGCGGAGTTCCATCCTATTGGTAAAAGTTGAGAATAATCACAACTACAACATATCCAAGTAAGTGGAACTTGTCACCGACTGCTGGATGAAGAAAATTGTACGGTAAACCATTATAGAGAACATCTCTGTTTAATTAGTTTAATTTGTTTATATATAAATATATATATTTTTTGCGAGGGCAGGTGAAAATCTTCTAAAGACACTATCCCAGGGTCCTCACTGGATAGTAGTGTGGGATTCTACCCACTAGAAACACCTCCCTTTCCAATGATGACTGTGTGTATCTTCCTGTGGGACCGTCGTTAGACATTACTTCAGAGGAAGCAGTCATAGCGTCAAGCTCTCTCTGTCTCCATTAAACATTATTATTTCTTTCTTTTTCGTAATTTCTTAATCTTTGAATTACTGTAGAGGCATATGCGCTTACTTTATTCCAGGTATTAGGTGAAAGCAGCATATTGGGTACCAAATTTTCTGGTATTATTGAAGTTTCAATATCACTTTCTAATGCTCGTCTGCCATATGAAAATCTCAAGTAACTGAAAAACACGTGTTCTGGTGTCTCGTTAAGTCCACATTCAGGGTATGCAGGTGAATTATCTATGGCAAACATGCAACATTTTCCATAATTCGTGACAGTGCAGATACTGTCCCAGCTACTTTACGTCTTACATAATCAAGGTGGTGTTTAAAAGACATCCTATCATCTATCATTATACCAAGATATCTGATAGACGATTTCGAATAGATTTCGCAGTTTCCGACCGTAAGAGTAATGGATTCTCTAGATTTTCTCCCAGTGACAAGAACTGCCTCTGTTTTTTCTTCCGCCAGTTGCAGTCCCATTGTCCGTAGCCATTACCCAATCACATAAATAGCCTCATTGGCTATCTGAACTATTTGTTCCCTGTGCTTAGCGACGACGACAATTGCTATGTCGTCTTCGAAGCCAATAATTTTTCTTTCCGTGGGAATCTCAAGTCTTAATACATCATCATACATAATGTTCCTCAACAGGGGTCCTAGTACCGATCCTTGTGGGACGCCACCCGTGATTACGTACTTTTCCACTCCGGTTTCCGTATCGTAGAGAAGAGCTCTGTGGGAGAGGTAATTCGTCACAATATATATATATATATATATATGTGTGTGTGTATGTATGTATATCTTAATCACATTGAATGTGCGTCACCGATCATTTAATTATTATATTAATTCAAACTGCAAATTTTACCTAGTGAATATTTATGTGTTAAATGTGCAGCTGGAACAAGCATGGGCAGGAACAGGTATAATTCTAGGACGGATCTTCCGAGTTAAAAATAGCACAGTTTCAGGAAACAAACCCATCTTTTGCAGACTCAGTAGCGAGCGAGGAAACGTTTAACATATTTTGTTGGGGGCATGTTGAGCCAGGTCCCCGCCAATCAGTGCAGCCGCAGTTTAAAAAGGGGCGGGGGGAGTGAAGATGGCGGAAATTGTTCATTCTTTGCTGGTACATCGGGGTGACCGAATGGACAAAGGGTTCGGCGGAAGAAGAGCGGGAACCACGCGGAGAGCCGAGTGTTGCTTCAATTCCTTGGGTAGCTATCCTGGTTAGCCGCCTAAAGTTTCTGTCTAAGACGAGTTTAATTTTTTCCTTTTGATATAAATTCCAGTTCTTTTCGTTCTCATGTTAGTTTCCACCGTATGCATGGTAACTTTGGGAAAAAGGGGTTTCATGCTGAGCAGCCGGCAAATTAGGTGTTAACGTTAAATATATATTTCTTTTGTAAATAGTTAAGTTTTTCTCTTTAAATTTTAATAAATTTTTGTGTAATAAAGGTTGTAAATTTTATTTTTGATTGATTTTCCTTTCATTAAAACCCGTGGTGTATCATACCTGTATCTTGGATATGGCACAGAAAACATTCACTTTTGACGATTCCCTTACCAACACGACAATGGCACGCGGCAGCCCAGTATCTCACACTCTCACATTGTGATAATTCATCTTCCAGACCGTAGACGAATATCAATTCTTCCGCAAAGTCATCCTCATCATTCATTTGGTTACAAATAAACAATCGGCGGACATGACCAAATTTAGTCAGTTGTGGACTGAAACGTCGGCCAAAATCTGGAAAAATATTTTTTCTATTTTTTTATATTAATATGCCTATAAGCTTTACAGATCATATAACAAAACTTTTAATTCGATTTAGTCATTTTCTAAGGTTTAGTAGCAATTTAAAAGGATTTAATTCAAAACTAATAAAACATTACTTTCTTCAGAAAAATGTACTTTTCTCAGCTTTATTATTTCTGATACCAAAAACCTTCTATGCATCACAAATATTAAGATACTGTCTTCATTCTTTTTTTTACATAATCTACATGCTAATACCTTTAAATACATGTATTAATTTTCTAATATTTCAAGTAGGTTAGGTGAAACAAATTTTCAAAGAGCTGAAAAGTCCAATTTTTAAGTAATCGTATGAAGCTCTTAATAAAATATTATTTTCTCCCCACAGTTTTATTAAATTCAAAAAATAATACTGACAATTGATAAAAATGGTCAGTCCTACATATAAATGTAGAAAAGCTAAAATATATTCAATTACATAACGCCAAAAAAACATTTTTAAAATTGCCAAATTTTAAAAATATCCAAAAACAAACAACTTTACAGAATTAAAAATTTGTACATTACTACATATGTGTTTTTAAAGACACAGTTCAAATTTCAGCTCAGATGTTTTTTATTTACAGCAATTTCAAATGTCAGTCCCCGTCTCCCTTAATGTCATAAACTTTTGAAAGTAAAGTATATCTTAGTTTTAACGAGTGTATTTACTTGCGGAGATTGCAGAAAACAAAACCAACTACACTTTTTATTATTAATTCATGGAATCCAAATTTCATTTTATATAACGAATTCAAACTGAAGTATTAAATCGTTATTGAAAAAGTTCTGATAAATTGCTCTGCTTGTACTTTAAAGAAAGGGTACGTAAATGGTTTTAGGAATTTGCATTCAACTTAAAACATTTATAGAGGAACTGTGTGAATCATTCAATTTACACTTCATAATATAAAAGAATTTGTTATTCAGTAACGTTTAGAATGCTGACGATGACAGTCTATTTTTAAAGCCGATTTCTGTTATTATTTCAACTTTACCACTTATCCGAAAGACTCTTCCGATTTATTGGCGCTATGCCAGGAGACTTTATTACAGTCTTATAAAGGACAAGACAAAATGTTTTTTGCGCAAAGTTCTCCATGAAAAAATACTTCCTGTTAGTACAATAATATGTTCGGTCTGTCACAGTACATAGATAGTGACAGTGCTGATGTCCAAAATTTCGGCCATTTTGGTCGCGCAGTTATTGTTTGGCAATCAGGTGAGTGATGTCAGTATTGTTGTAAACATTTAAAAAACCGAGCACTGAGGTTTCATTAAATATTTGTTGTTGAAATTAAATACGCCTACGCAAATCAAAGATGAGTTAAACACTTTGTATGGAGACTCAGCACCATAATTTATAACTGTGAAATATTGGGGCAGTTAAGGTGGCGGTACGGGGATTGGAATGATCTTTCTGGACGTCCAGAAACTGCAACCACTGCGATAACACCGCTTAAGTCCACAAAATGGTGCTGGAAACAGAGTAAGGGAGACAACAGAGTCTATGAATATATCCAAAGAACATGTTTGACACATATTGGATCAATATTTAGGTATTTGAGAGTTGTCCGCGCATTGCGTGTCGCGTTTGCTCGCCTTAGGTCAAAAACGTGTTCGAAAAAAAAACACAGTCAAAAAAAAATATTCGATATCAACTCGATATTTGATTATCCCCATTTTCTCAGAAACTTCCACTTCGACTCATTCACACGATTAACAAACAACTGGTCGTCGAAAACGGCTGAAGTTTTTTGTACTTTTCGACAGATGTAATCACAATCCCTGATCTTGTTCACGAGTGCTGCCATCTTCATATTGAGGTCGCAAACATTTTAGACCATTTTACGTTCTTAAATCCTGCAGTAGATGCTGCAAGAAAATTTGTTAAGCTCGAGAAATTTACTCGATATAATTGTAATTTAACTTGTTATTTCCGGACCAATTTATACACAACAATTATTTCAGCTGAAAATTTAATATTTGCTCTTTTTAGCCTGGCTATACATATAACTGTGTTCGACTCCTTCAACTGTAATTCTAAAACGCGCTAATATATTCTGTCAGTTGATGATTGAATTCGTACTCAGATTTCACTGCACTAACAGCCTTCTTAATGTGATCACACGACAGAATTTGATATTATTTCTTCAAAATTCAACGTGATATTTTTTAAAAACTGAAGTGGACAGGAATGAAGCTAAAAAATGCAAACCCATTAACTCGGATACGTTCTTAAATGATTTGATAATGTCAAAACAAATGTAAATGCAGTAGGATTCAGTTAAACAACAGCCAGGGAGTACCAGGAAAAGGACATATGGAATTCACGTCACCAAATACTAGAAACATAGATAAATTCATGGTTGAAATGGAATATTTGCTTTTCATATGGTTGTACGATTGTTAACAAAAGTCCATTCAGATCCGTAATAATTATTTCAATTGTTCAGTGAGTATAAGTTAGGTTTTGAATCATACTATATATCTCAGACGGCCATTAATGGCACTAATTAAGGGATTCCTGTAATCTTTATTTTGGGAACATAAGTCTCGCGAGAAAGGTTATTTCAATCTTGTACCCTGTTGCTGTTGTTGTGGTATTCAGTCCTAAGACTAGTCTGATGCAACCATCCACGCTAACCTAACTTGCTCAAGCCTGCTACATGTAACATACTACGTATTATGCTTAGTGTATTCCAACCTTTCCCCCCTCTTCTGTTCTTACCCCACACTCTTCCCTTTAATGCTAATATTAGAAGAACCTCGTGTCTCAAAACGTGGTCAATTAATCTATTCCTTCCATATTGTTCGCTCTTCCCCTATTCTGTTAGAACTTCCTCTTTAGTGAATCTATCCACCCATATGATTTACAACATTCTCCTACAGCACCACATTTAAAAGGCTTCTATTCTTTTCCTTTCTGCAACTTTTATCGTCCTCGTTTCACACCCATGTAACGCCACGCTCCATACGAAAAATTTTAGCAATGATTTTCTAATATTCACACTTTGATTACCCGTAAGTAAATTATTCTTTTTCGAAAAGGGCTTCCTTTCCTGTGCAATTCTACTCATTATGTCTTCTATCCCTAGTTATTATACTTCCTAAGCAGCAGAATTCCTTAACTTCTTCAAAATATCTCTTCCCAATCCAACACCCTTAGTTATTCCACTGTTTTCCATACTCCACTCCAATACCTTGGTTTTCCCTCAGTTAATCCTCATATTGAACTCTTTTTTTCATGACCACGTTCATGCCATTTATTATATTTTACAAGTCTTCTTCTAACTCCCCTAATACTACAATATCGTCGGCAAAGCGTAGGGTTTTATTTCTTCTCCTTGCAGTATAATTCCCTTTCCATATTACGTATTAACCTTCTTTATCGCCCGTTCTATATATAAGTTAAACAGTATGGGCGACAGACCGTATCTTTATCTTACTCCTTTCTTGATTTCTGCTTTATTTTATTGATCTTCAATTCTAATTACAGCTGACCTGCTTCTGTAGAGGTTATGTATAAATATTCTTTCTCGATATTTTATTCCTGTGTTCATCAAAATCCTTAATAATGTGTTCCACTTCACATTATCAAACGCCTTTTCTAAATCTACAAAAGTCATCAACGTAGTCTGGTTTTTTCTTATCCTTTCTTCTAAAATTAGACCTTAAGTCAATATTGCTTCTCTTGTCCCTACATTCTTCTTGATACCAAACTTATCTTCTCCTAACTCGAATTCTATTTAACGTTCCATCCTCCTATATACTATTTGTGTTGATATTTTCACGCATGAGATACTAAACTAATTTTCCTGTGCTGTTCGCATCTATCAGCCCCAGTCTTCTTCGGTATGGGTATAATTTTGTTGTTATTAAAATCTTCAGGTATTCTTCCAGTTTCGTAGATTTCGCAAACTATTATGAGCACCCACGATATTGCTTCTTCGCCCGATGTTCTTATTAACTCCGCTGGAATGTTATCAATTCCTGGTGTTTTACAATTGCTCATGTCTGTCAGCGCCCTATAAAACTCCGACCTTAAAATATCGCCCCTGAACTCTTCATCATCCACCTCCAGTTCTTTTATTACTGACTGATCTAGATTTCCTCCGTGATACAGCTCTTATAGATATTCCTTCCATCTTTTTGCTTTCACTTCTTTGCACAGAATTGGCTTCCCATCCGCTCTCCTGATGTTCGTGTTAATATTTTTCTTCTTTTCGAATGTTTTACGAATTTATATCTTCCCTTTCACCATGAAATCTTCAACCGCTTTGCATTTCTCCTGTAGCCAAGCCTCTTTGGCTGATTTGCACTTCCTATCTATCTCATTACTCAAGCGCCTGTATAGCTCTTTACCATTTTCATCTCTAGTGATTTTATATTTACCCTAAATTTGGACGAGCCACGAGGAATATTTTTATGATGACTGACCTATAAGAAAACATACACTTCATGTTAATGTACGTGACGTTGGACCTGGTTGGAGCTGAAAGAGGATGATTCTGTGGTGGATAAACGGAATTTCGTTGGACGATGCTCCACATAGAAAAAAACCATGAGATTATGACGTGAAGTTAATTAAATTCATGTATTCTTATCAGACTTGGCTAATATGTATGTGAATAAGGAACACTGAAGAAATTTTCTAGAAATTGAAATAATTTTTAAATAATGTTATATAATGGTGCTGCAAATTTAATAACTTATCTTTCATATTAAGGAATATTTTTTTCTTATTGGTTCTGCAATAAAAACATGATAAATTAGATGTATAGAATCGGTTGCCAGGACATATTACTTCTACAAATCTTAGGACAGAAACTGAAATATGAAAATACTTAATAGTACATATGAGGTAGTTACTATTATATTTACAAGTGATCTAAAAAGCATGCAATTGTCATTTTCTAATCAATTATTTTAAGCTTTCCTGAAGATTAGAAATAATCTGTTTATTTAATTGCTTCATACATACTGTATCAATTAGTAAGCTGTGAACGAAATTTTGTTATGCCCTCAACTTATCAATGCTATTTGAAAGTATTTATTTTCAAACTTAGTTTATATTTAATTTTTGGTTTCCGAAGTAAACTGTAACACACTTGCCTGCAAAACTTCGCGTATCTTAGAGAAATTTAAGGCACCATCTATTGATAATAGGTTAAACTTAATTATTACTTTGATGTACGTATTTAATAAATCCTGCGCAACGTTAATATCTGATTAATATTCCCAACGTTCACTCAATGAACAATATCTAAACAGTTTAATTGAGTTTTAAGGAGTCAGACATTATTGCAACATAATTGCAGTTGTAACTAAGTGTTTATTTGTGTTCATGTGATTCCCCACGAATTTATCCGCATCTCGAACCCTGCCACGCCCTCTGCTTGCCCGGGTCAGCAGACGACTAGTGGCCGGGAAGCAATCGATATTCACTTTAGCCGTCTTATGCTACAAGAATGCGAATTCCGGAGAAATGGAGACCTCAAAGTAAATTACTTTGCACAACGCATCGCCCAGGAAAGGAGACATTCCATAAAATAAACATTTACCTCGAAGCCGCAGCGAATCAATGTTTACATTCCCCAAATTATTCCTGGAATCTGAAATGTAAAATTTGTTTAGCTGTTTGAATCAACATCTTAAGTCAATGAAGACATTAGTAATTGAAAAGCCCAATATTCTTATTGCTATAGATTGAATTTGTCATGGTTGGAAAAGACCAAAACTAATAATTAATGAATTTGTAATATAATTTATAGTGAATGTACCTGAAATGACAATATTTAAAATCATTACAAATTAATACTAACTGTGAACCGCCAAAGCACTCGAGTAACTGATAGACTACATCTGATTTAAACAGCCAATTATCTCTAAATGAAAAGTCATGTAATATATAAAACAAAATCTTTCCTGTGGTTTTACATTCCTTCGACAACAATCAAGAATCTCCAACAAATTAAGTTACTAGCAGGATCTTTCTGGGATGCACAAAATTAAATAAAAATAGTAAATTATATATATATTGGAAATGGGCTATATCCTGTGAACATTTCACCCAGAAAGAAAAAAAGAAAAAATGAAACTTATGATGCAAGAAGAAAAATCTCTGTATGTTTGAAAATTGTCCCAAAATTACCGACAATTTAAAAACATTGAGCTCAAATACAAATTTATAATTGCATTATATCTACTTATTAATGTATTATTATTATTATGAAACTTGCTTTAAGAACTCAGAAATATTTGCCACAGAATCATATATAATTATTACACATTTGTTTGTCCACACTGTGTCAAAGCTTAAAAAAATTTGTCATTGTATATTACTGCTTTCAATAAGTTGCACCTGATGCATTTGTCATATAGGCCTATATCGCATTTAAACAACGACAATAGTTTTCTTGAAATTAAATTTTATATTTTTTAAATATTGGCAATGAATTGTAATGTGCACAGGCAAAATTAATTAACTAGGGGTTGTTCAATGATAGAGTTAAGCAGAAAAACAATGGCGCTTAGTCGACTTCATAGTTGGCAAATGAATTACTAGTTAAATAATCCCCGCGATTTCAGGTGACGAAATTAAGTTCAAAGAAGTCTAACATACAGTGTGAGTCTCCTGCAGCCCAAGGTTTATAACGTTTAATATAGCTATGTCGACATTGTGATGCGCCCGAGCTGCCTGAGCTCCCGAAAGTACTGGTCAGGTATTGAAAAAAATATAACCATCGAATTGTAAAATCCAAAGTAGCTCACATTTACAAATAGTAATGTCCACAGTATTTGCCATCCTACAATTGCCTAAAAAAAGTATAAATTTCTGATTTATGTAGCAGGAAGGATATTACACCTCGAAGATAATATTTTTTTGTTGATAAAATATAAATATTGAAGGTGCATTAATTAATCTTACCCTTCCTTCTTATTCAATTTATTTATCCAATTAAAGAAGTAGTTAGTATCATTCAAAGATTGAAGTTTTCCTGCTAAAGAGGTAAAATATAATTCTCCCAAGGTGTTAAATCATTCAAGCATGACAACGCTTAGTATGCTGTAAAACTTACTTAAATTTGACCACGAAGAATGTGATATTGTTGGTTAGCCTGCTTACAGGTCTATAAAACGGATAGAGGAAGCTTGCATGGGTCCGGAATGGAAGAGGTTAGTTCATTAAACTGTTAATCGGTTGACACATCTTTCAAGCTGAGCTTGAAAGGGTTAATTGAATTAAAAGTATTAAATTAATCAATCACTTCAAAAATGTATTGCTGAATCTTCTTGTTGAAAAATTATTCTCAACGTGTGTTACACGACATTCTTTGCAGTGTCTGTGTGCGTTTGTAACTACCTGCTGTTTGAATATAGATCTGCTTTTCAACGTTATCCTGTCTGTACTTTCTTGTATTATTCCGGTGTAGGATTTAACCACAGAACTACCGTTCTGTATATTATTGCCAAGTTTTTCAATACAGAAACATCTACCTTATCTTTCGCTCAACTTGATCCCCAAGTTACAAATTTTATAGCTCTTATAATAATTTTATTGCTTCCCATTATTAAAATCCTACTCAACGCTTCAAATTTTTCAATACGTTGGGCAAAAGTCACAAAAGTTTGTATTAGTGAGTTAATGAAACCATAACTCAATTTAGGGTACATTTTAGCACGTTGTGTATTATTCATTTCGAATGGATTGCAATGAAGAGGTTTTCACTTCCACGCGGTTGTTAAAACATTGCTCATTCTGTATATGATGGTAATTAGAAAACATCCTGATGCAGCATAAATCAAATCAACTGGCAAACGGACAGTTTCAAAGGCCAAAATGAAATTGAAAGTATGTTACACATTAGCTACATAAAATTTACAAAAAGTTCAAACACGCGGCAGTCGTCTGGATCGAACAACAATTAAAATTCTGATGGAATTATTCATTAATACACAATAGCGGAGTTTTTTTTGCAAAATAAATGACAGTAAAATGAATACTTAATTAGCCCTGGCGACATGGCAGAGGGAGATGTTCAGCCGGCTGTGAACTACCATCTGAGCTGAGGTCAGTGGACATTGCAACCGCAGCGTCAAAAGGAAGTGGTTCTATTCCTGTCTATTCCTGTCATGAGATTACAGGTATTCAGTGAGCCGTAAACAAGAAAAGTAGGGATCCTTTGCCAGGATTTCGGTATAGCAGAGTGTGGCCTTGACCTTGCTATCAAATCTGGGTTGGAACGTGAAAATTAAATGAGATAAGGTTTATCTCGAATGCTTATAAAGATACAATGAACAATTAGGACGGTTTTGTTAGTATGAGTGAGTTCATCTGAGTCTAATCAGGTAAGAGTCGGAAGGTCGAAGTATTTTATCAGGTAAACACAGATATGCAGTTTATATATTAATCTTCTTCTTCCAATGGCTGAACAGCCCTCTTGAGGCTTACCGAGGCGGCTGCGGACTGTCATATGGCGTGACATATTCCGAATTTGGAGTGATACGTGGTCAGTGTATCAATTCCCCAACAGCCTTAATCCTGGTCATCGTGACCATGACGACACAAACATCCAAGCCCATGCCAGGATTCGAACCGGGAACCCCTGAGTTGTGAGGCAGCAACGCTAGCCACTACACCACAGGAGGTCGGCTTATATATTAATATAGTCACTAATATATACTGTAAGAGGAAGGGAAAGAAGACTGTTAGGTTAGAGCTCTTACAGGGACGCCAACGTAACCTGCTGGGAAGTTGTACGTAATCCACTTTGCTGAGCAGCTGTAGTGCGAGATGTCAAGGGCAGATGACATATACGCATTATGTCAGCATTCCTGTCGTACTGCCGGGTTTAACGGCCTAAAGAATGTGTCAATCCACACAGACAAATGACCTCCGCTATAACGACGATTCGTTACAAGGGCTCTTCTATAGAAAGCGTTATTTGGATTCAATATTTTTAAATTGTCCGTTCCTAGCGATATTTGGCTTTCTACGCTTGTAGTCAATAGGTGTACGTAATTTTTCTCTCTTGTCTTAACATTGGCTCTACGGCTTTTTTCAGGATGCTGTAAATAGAATCAGTTCTATTTGAGCTGTTGCGATGTAAAGATGGCCGCGCTCACTATGTTTGCACAAAATAATAAGAATGTTCGGTTTTTTGTTGTGCTCTTAATTTTGGACATTAAATCTTTTTCTTCTGTTTGGCTAAATAATATTAATATTGTACTGCCAAGTCTGACACTCAAAAAAAATTAATATAATACCCACGAAAACGTTATTAAGTTTCTACACAATTTGCACCAATTTACGAATAAAGATTCAAGAAAATTAAAGGGCTAAAATCCTTAAGCGCTAATTTAATTTACGAAATTGAAAATACATAACAGTGCTTCGTAGTACACTAAGATTCCTGAAAAATTTTATTTAAAACCTGAATAAATTTTATCGAAACAAGATGAGTAAGCTTTCTTTTACTTTTCATTCGTCTTCCGAATTTAACGATCGTGTGATTCAATAAATTGAGCGTCATAATTGGTTCCGCAACGGACATTGAACTTTTAATTGAACGATGTTAAGACCGTGCTCGTTAAATTTGAAATTAGTTAATTTTCACTTCAAAGAAAGTTGGGAAATTTTCAGCTATTTTCATTCCACGCATGAATGATTTTGCAAAGAGCGTTTGATAATAGCAAATGTGCTAATACTATGCACCAATGATTTTCCATGCTAACAATCAAAGTTGCAGAATCAGAGGCTATTTTGATATTCCAGTAAGTTTTTTTCACAAAATTTCATAGTTGTTTGTTAAGAGAAACGAAGCTATACAGTTACTTACAACAGAGTTCGGTAGTAAATTTAAAACAGTCGTTAAAATACTAATTCAGTGTCGGTCTTCTTTTTCAACTCCCATCACGTCTTTTTAAAAAAGGTGGAGAAAATAACAAATTATATAAATATTATAAGTGATTGTGTTTATGATACATTCGCGAAACACACTTTAACAAAAAATGAAGCTAATATAATTGAATAGAAAATTATGTGATATTCATTGTATTAAAAAACAATTTATTTGATTAATTTTATATTTCATCACTTATCTTGAGTGCCAGCGGAATAGATTTTTATTTCAATTTGGCAGGCTAGGTGTACGCTGGGTGTCAGGAAGACGCGAGAAACAGCAGCGCATGAGACAAAACCCCAAGCAAACACGTTCTAGTTCTACAGTTCGAGAGATTCTACATGGCGTGTTTACATGCGCAGTAGGGAAAGGAGAAGGTGAAGAAGGGGAGTATTGTCGTTTGAGGAGGTGGCCTAGCGAAAAGCTACTATCATTGTTAAGAGCATTAACTGTATTCATACTGACGGGATATGGAGACTGCAACGATGTATTTTTTACACACGCTATACTTATTGTCTATTACATTTTAAGGATGCGTTTTCTGACGTACAAATATCGTAAACTGACAGAAATATATTTCCTAACGCCAATATTTTCAGAATTTCTTTTACACTACCAACTTGTCTCAACAAAGCACGAAGTAAAAGTGAGCTGATATCTACCCCCACTACAATATAGGCGGAATTGTCCACTGCGCATCGCCTTGACACAAGACTATCTCATTCTCCTGGACTGTACCATCCAGAAAGATCCGGGGTTTGGTCAGATCTCCAAAGAAGTCGCTTTGTTTAAGACAGAAGCAGAATTAAAAATTGGGGTTCGGTGGCAGTTTCCAGGTGCTCTCAAGGAATGTAAACCTCACTTAGCAGTACGAAGCCACATTTAGTGTGGGGCTAGCCAAAAAGTGACGTCATATTTAATGGTAAACCTTAGGGAGAGTGAAATAGTTTTGGAGAAAGAACTTCGCTGTTGGGGAAGAAAGTATGTTCTACGTCTGAATCCGCGCTCTAACAGACACACTCATAATGTGTATTACATTTGAGAAACAGGAGTTCATTGCTATATTTTTTATTAAGTATTAAGTTTAAAAGAAGTAGAGGAATTAATTAAAAAATACGTTGCATAAAAACATAGCCAATTTGTTTGCAAATAAAATTAATATTTATTCAATTTATTTATGACATTTCGCCCATATTTGTGTACTTCATCAGTAAACAATAAATATTATAGATGTTATGATGAGGATTTCAAATAAAATTATTACTAATTGGTATCAAAAATCAACATATTATACAAGAGTTCTTAGTTATGATTAATTATTCAAATTAGCAAAAGAAAGCCAAGTTCGCCATCTTCTCTGATTCAAGAAGCGTTATCGAATCAATCCGTAATAAGTATAGCAAGGAACCCATCACGCGGGTTGTCATATCTTTAAACTACAAAATATTATCCTCAGGTAAACAAGTGACGTATGTATGGATTCCTTCACACGTTGGCATCGCAGGTAACGAAGCAACTGATGCCGCAGCTAAATCTGCATTATCAGCATAAACCCAACTGACCTGCTAGAACGTAATAAAGACTATAAAATCCAAAATCAAGGATAATTGGAACAATGAATGGATAGATAAACAGACTAAACTCCACGAAATAAGGAACAGTATCTACGAAATACAACCATACCAATACAATTTAAACAGACGAATTCAAACAGTATTCACCCGTCTAAGAATGGGTCATTCTAGACTCTCTCATGGACATTTAATGACCAAATAAAACCCAATAACCTGCGAAAAATGTAACTCTTTATACACCACCCGACGCCTAATAAATAAATGTGCGTACATGCCGTAAAAAATAAGATAATTTGGAATCTTGGACTACTACAAGGAATGCCTCCATGACACAAGATTTATAAACCCCACATTAAATTATTTAAAAGCCTTGAACGTATTCAATAATATGTCACGTATCTCTTATTGTTTGTTTTGTACCCCTCTTCTTATATTGTATATATTATTATTATAAATGCAGGAGTAATTGTAAAGTCATCGTGGTCACTAATAACCACATCCGTTGATGTGACAATAAACAAAACAATACAAAAAACATCAGGTACTGCGACAACAATGTCAGTTAAAAAGATTAATTGCAGAACACAACGAGTTTTGTAGTTATACCTTGTATTGAATATATACAATATGTTACATTTGCTTTACAGCACATTATTTTCGAATGCCCATTGCGTGTTAACGAGAAAAGGCAGTGTGTGTATTCAGGCCTTCGAGAAAAATAGATTCTACAAGTCAACCAAAGCGATGAAGAATATTTATTGTGTTCACCTGTATTGTTTTTTTTGCCAGTCTACTGGATGAGCAGTTTATGTAAAACAATTAAGTTTATTTATTATATGATAATAATTTTGTAACTTTATATAGACGCCAGTGACCCTAGAGTTGACACGACTCAAAAATTTCAATTAAAAAATTTGATTTACTTGTTTAATAATTATAATATCGGTGTTGTTTTAAATCCATAAATAATTAAAATTTTGAAAAAATATTAAAGACAAATAAATGTTCTAGAAAAACTTAACGGTTTTTAACAAATACATTGTCTAGGTTGTAATTCATTGTATATTGGGTAAACGACGGAGGCACTAAAATGGGAATAAAAGAACACTGGAAGAACAATAAATATGATATTCAAAAGTACACAGTTGTGTCCAAGTACATCTATCCTAAAAATCATAATTTCTATTGGAAAAATGTGGAAATAGTGGACGAAGAAGTTAATTATTTCTCTAAATTGATGAACGAAATAGTCCATATCAGGTGTAACCCTTTGGCACTCAATGTATAAAAGGACACAAACAATTACACAAAATATAAGACACTGTCTTGCTACAACAATTTAATTTTGTACTGTTTCATTGTCCTAAATTTACAATATTTGATATTTACTTTCTGAAAACAGTATGTAAAATTATTTTATGATTACTAAAGGTTTATCTCCTCCAGAGACCCTCCGTGACGACTTTGATCCTTTTACAAATCACTGTTTAAGTTGCAATTGTTAAAATTTAACGGCCTACATTACTTACTCACTGTTAAATATCATTCTTACCAGAGTTCACGGCCCAAAAAGATTTGCTTTTATATACATACATATTATACTTTAAAATATTAGTCTATTTTCTTTATTTAATTGAAAATTGAATTTTTTTAAATTTTAACGAAAGAACGTATTCAAAATTATAATTATTTTCTCGTTACCTGATGAAGTTCACAAATATGGACGAAATGTTGTAAATATATTAAATACATGTTAATTTAAGTTGCTAAAAATTGGCTGTATTTTTATTTATTCATACTTATTGATTTATTAATAGATGAGGTTAAAATTTTTAAAAATTCTATCGACAAGTTAGTTTCTATTTCAGAGAGTTTTTGGTTCAAAATCATCCTTGTCTTACCATTTAATATTTTCAACGAATTTATTACAGGAAAGGTAATATCGAAAATGTGATAAGTATTCACTACCCACTTCTAAAGTTAAATGCATTTCTTTTGGTAAAAGGCCACATGAGGATGATACTGAAACTGGCAGCTCGCCTTGAATAGCATAGGAAGGGAATTGAAAATAATTATGTGCTACCCATATATAGTTTTTATGAGCCTGTTATAAAGTAAGATTAGTATCCATTCTATGGTTATTTTCACACAACGCCAGCGGTAATCATAAGATATAAATTTCTTATATAGATTAAGCTATGCAAAATTTTAATGACAGAGAAATAACGCCTACGGAAAGTAGACAAACAAAGCGTTGTGAGGCAAATCAATGTTTACCGGGCAGCTCCAAGGAAAGCGTTCGCTATGGAGCCGCGCTTTAGACAAAGGGAAGAGTCGTTATGACATCTTGCGCCCTAATTAAGAGCTCCTTCCAGCCAGTCTTTGTTATCACAGCTCTCGAATATTTTCAGGGACTTGTTCTGTTTCCATTAGTAAACTCTGAATACAGCTCTCCCATCATAACCATTGAAAAAAATATTTTGTGTGATTAATTATTAGTTTTAAAATATCAATCAGGCAATCTTTCATCGTTACGTCTAGTTCTCTACCGAAAACTATTAGTTTCTTGGGAGACTTTTCATAGAAAATATGGTAAAGGGTTCTAAGAGAATAAATGTTAGCGCATGTTCATTTGGTATTAGATGAAGACCATAATCATTCTTCCAGCATCATAACTCGAACTAACTTTTTCATTCCCTTCCTTCCTGACGTAATAATTATTTATCATTATATTTTGAAAATGGACCATACAACACGTCTTATCACTGGATAAATCCATCACCTGCATCAAATTTGAAATCCAAAATATGATGAGCCATTGTTCTACTAAAATTGACTCGATCTTTACATATGTAATTACAACACTGCATGAACGTTCATCTCATGAACTTTATATGGTTTACTGAATCGGAAGATCATTTTAGATAAATAAGGTAATAACAATTAAAAACAGAAATGCAAGCATTCAGGCTTAACTGCATCAGAAAGACGTTCTTCAAGTAATTTTGATTTGCAAATTGTGGATGATTTCCGGGAAATAGGTCTTCGGTATTTGGGTTTGTCTCTGTAAAAGTGTGGCTTCTTACCCAAAAAAAGATATGCAAGTTTCCTTTTTTACGGAAATTGTGAGTGATCTTGATACTCTGGTCACGGAGATTGGGATTAAGGCTGCTGATGAACCGACACGCTGACCACGTGTCACTTCACATTCAGAATGTGTCACGTAAAATGATAGTCCGCAGTTGACTCGGTAGACCAAGGCCCTGAATGGGCCGCAGAGCCAAGGAGGGAAGGAAAGGATCATGGAAATCAATGTATAAGTTAATTAAAAATTAAACCTATAAGATACCATACATATGCTGGTAACATTTTTTGGTTTACAATAAAAAAGAAATTAATAATATATAAGCATAAAAGAACTTATTTAGGACGTGTATAGAATAATTATAAAATCATCCAATAGTTGACAAAAAGTCTATGTTCTTCAACCAGATTGATAAAGTATTCTTATTATGTAATGGCAAGTACTACAATGAAAATGGTTAATTAGTTAATTGTTAATCACTTATTTATCAATTAATAATTAAATAACTAAATCATCCTATTCCCCAGAAAAAAATTAATCAGAAACTTTTAATGCAAAGTAGTAACATGGCGCTCCGTTCGTTCAGTTTGGAACTGATAAATATGGTGATTGACGTAATAATTTATTTTCAAAAATCACAATTAATTAATCGTTTTCACCCTTTAAACTTAATGAATAATGTAACACAGAAAAACTGTAATACAAAATTTACGAAGAAGAGAAGTAAAGTAAATAAAAATAACAAAGATATAAAAAATATAGAAAATTTATGAGAAAAAGTTTAAAATAATAAACACATGTATGGACAAAAGTAATAAATAAAAAATGTATTTAATATTACATATTAATTAATTATGGTCAGTTGAATGGCTGGAAAATATTATATGGTAAAAACTAACGTTCACTTAAAACAACACAAAAATAATCAATAATCATAATATATAAATCATGAAGTTGCCATTTTTATCAATTTAATTGGGATTTTGAATTTAAAAAAATTAAACATAATATATCTGAAACTTTATTTATGAAGCACCTTAAAGTTGAGTAGTATATATAGCACCTATTTTTTTAGTTTTTGATAGTTTTGCTAAAGAAATATTACTAAACTTAATAAATAAGTTATTTTAATATTGCAGATTTAGTTTATTTTATTTTATGATTTGCAACATTTGTTGATTAGAAGATATTATATACCTGTGTAAATCATACACTGTTCCCTTATTTGTTTTAATTCCTGCATATTCACATTGTCTGGTTTAACTGTCAAACGATCTGATTTGGTTAATTATGATTTAATTTAGTAAATTTTCATAAGCTCAACGTTAACAGTCTACAATTCATTGTTGCGCTGTATTCTTAAATCACATTTTGTTCTTGGAAGCAGTCCAGTATGAAAAACGTTTATCCATTTGGACCCCTTGTTTCGTCAGCAAAACTGAATATTAAATTATTTATTTACGTAACGACATTAAATTTGAATAATTCATTTCTAACGATTTATTGCTATAATCAATTTACTATTATTAGTTAAATATTTGGTTTGGTATCGTGAAGAATTTTACATGACGCAGTTCCAAACGTCAGATAGAAGACTGGTCTGATGTAACACTCCATGCTAACCTATTTTCCGCAGGCCTTTTCATTTCCGCATAACAACCACATTCCACATCCTCCCTTTACTGCTTAGCGTATTCAATTCTTGGCCACCTTCTGATGTTCTTACCTCACACACTAACCTCGTGTGGTGATTCATGACCCTTGCAGTCGGGTAAAGCAAAAATAATTTAGTTTTTGTTATTTACGTATACAGGACGGAAGACGAGAATGGCTTGGTGGGGCTGAGTAGGCGGGAAATGTCGGCGGGAAAACGTCACCGTCTGCAACATTGTTGGCTGCAACATTGTTGATGGCCTGGAAGAGATTAGATTGGACAGTTGTTGCAGAGAGGCTGCCGGAGAGAGACGCTAGGGAGAGACGAAGCAGTGGCAGAACAAGGTGACATGTATAAAATTTAGTTGCTGCACATTTAAGAAAGGAGATTCATTTGGTGGGAGTACAGAAAATAAAAAGACAACATTTGATATGAAGGAGAGGCACTAGAGAATCTTAATATGACGAAGACGTGACCCAGGAAAGGAACAACCGGCATACGAACAAAAACGAAGAACGACGTCATCAGGCGTTAACATCCGGTAACGGCAATTTACCTCGGTTTTTTCACACAAACCATTCTCGTCTGATTCGCGAATTTAATTTTCAACTATATCGTTCGTCACCCGCGTTCCCGGGAGCAGCCATTTAAGAAGCTGCGTAGATTATTATTTTTGCTTTTACCGACTGAGCTAATGATTAAATTGATATTCGTAAATTTATATATTTTTTCCACTATAACTTAATTTGAGTTATATTTCTATTCAAATTAAATACATTATTATTTTTATTGTTCGTTTGATTTACAACAATATTTTTGATGGTGTAACCAACGAACACCACACTCTAATGCTAATTTTACAAGACCCTCATGTCTCAAATGTGGCCTGTTAATCTATCCCTTATCTTAGTCAACGTCCTTCAAATTGTTCGCTCTTCCACGATTCTGTTTACAACTTTCTCGTTAGTTACTCTATCCTCCCATATGATTTTCAGCATTCTCCTTGAGCACCACATTTCACAGGCTTCTATTATTTTTATTTCCGCAACTCCTATCGTCCACGATTCGCACCCATTAATGTCATGCTCTATAAGAACATTTTAGCAACGATTTCCTAATATTCACACTTATATTACCCCTACGCAATTTCCTCTTTTTCGCGAAAGGCTTCCTTGCCTGTTCCATCCTACTCTTTATGCCTACTGTACTTTTACTATCCCCTGCTATTACGCTACCCAAGTAGCAGAACTTCTTAACTGCCTTCAAACTATCCTTCCCAATGTAACAGCTTTTGGTATTCCACTGTTTCCCATACTACGCTCCATTACCTTGGTTTTCCCTCTATTAATCCTCATATTGAACTCTTTACCCATGACCACGTTTATACCATTTATTACTGTGGCGTCTGACTCCCTAATACTACAATATCATGGGCAAAGCGTAGGGTTTTATTTCTTCTCCTTGCAATATGATTCCTTTTCCATATTGTGTTTTAACTTTCTTCATCGCCTATTCTAACAGCTGTTAAACAGCATGGGCGACAGACTGCATCCTTGTCTTACTTCTTTCTTGATTTCTGCTTTCTTTTCTTGATTTTCAATTCTAATTACTGCTGACTGCCTCCTGTAGAGGTTATGTATAAGCCTTCTTTCTCGACGTTTTATTCCTGTGCTCTTCAAAATCCTTAATAATGTGTTCCAATTCACATAATCGAACGCTTTTTCTAAATTTACAAATGCCATGAAACGCAGGAATTGAATAAAACTTGGTGTGTCATTGAATTGATGTTTAAATTCAAAATTTGTGCCGTCCGGAACGTGAAGAAGTTGTTTAACAGATTTTCACCCCAGCAAGCAAAAAAGGTAACTAACGTCCATTCTCATATGGCTTGGTTTACGTTTTACATCAAACATCTGGAAGATCATCTGGAATTGGCTTTTGAACACATATATTTCCTGGAAAGTTGGTTGCCTTCCATAGTTCGTGTTAACTCGCTGTGAATAATAGATGGGCAGTGGCGAGGAAGCTGCGAAATCGCGTAACGAGTAAAGTTTAAGTGGCCTACGATTGCCAAACTACGCTGCACAACTGCAAGTTCACTTCGTGTAGGTCAAAAGTATAGTAACTTGTACACCTTTAAGCTTAAATCCTAACGGAGCAAGATTTCCATTCGTCGAGTTTTATGACTTTACTCAAACCATGCAACATGTGATCTGTAACTTTATTATACAGAGAAATTTCCAAAGTTTTCAAAAACCATTGTGAATCTCGCTACCCCTTTATTAAAGCAGAAACCTAAATCAATACATATCTGCAATTATTAATTTCTTAAACAGCGAATAATATTAGAAATAGATCAAAATTACTTGTAATAATGATTTCCGTCTCTATTGTGTAAATTAATTTGTTTAAAAGGCCAAAACAGAAAACATTAATTATAATTAATTCATTTAATGAAATGAATTACTTACGGGATACAGACAAAGTTTTTATTTAGTTGAATCGACGTTTCGTCGCCATTATAGGTACTTCAGTTAATATTACTAAAACAAAGTTATGCAAAAGATTTTACGTTCAAAGTATTAATGTATCTTTATAGTAATAAAATCAGTAATAATAAAATTCAACCTTGAGTGCTTACAAGGGCCAACTGTAATGTGATATAAGAATACAGAGCAACGATGTAGTATAGACACTCAAACATTAGTAGGTTGTGTAAATGTGATTCATTAAACAGGAAACCTAAACCATATAAACATTAGAAATAATGACAAAATTACTATATATCACATAATAACCTCTCAATTTCATAAAAAATGTAACGAATCATAAAATAATTATACTTAAAATAAGAAATTTCTAAAACTTATACATTTTTTTAAAACAATAATAAAAATATCTCAAATTAAAATGTAAAGGACTATAAATATTATTAATTTTATTCTTATAATAATAATATTTTTAAACTTCTACTTTTACACATAGTTAGGTTTAACTTTATTACATATTTGTTATGTATTTTAGTATCACATTTAGGTAAAAGCTGCCCTTGTTGCCCTGCAAGTACAGATTTTATTCATTTGGCATCTTTTTCTCAATGAATCTATAAAATATTCAACTTGATTGTTATTACAATATTTTTAACACGCACGAGTAATGTTGAATTTTGATGACTGCCAACAAGTTCGGATATTTATAGATTTGGCGTCTTTTCCTTCAAAATTTATTTAAATATGCTGACGAAATGGTTGCTGTCTCCTAAACTGGTCGAGGAACGGAGAGGATAATGCTGCGATCCCACAGGAAACTTCTTTCTCCCGTTATTAAGAAGTGTGCGAGAATATAATTGCCCGTCATACCTGATGTAGGTTTCTAGGGTTTTCCCTGCATTTTTTTCAAGAGAATCACCCTAGTCTACTCTTGTTTGCCTTTATCTCCGTTTCGCATCCCGTATTTGCAATTCCGTTCCTATGACTTTTTTTGCATAACCATCATGTAGACTATTCACCCCCCCCCTCCCCGAAAAAAAGTGAACGAGTTTATAAAAAAGGAAGAGTTATTTCAGATACTGAAATTGAATAAATTTTTTATATAAATTTTGTGCATAATTTTTGTAGTAACATTACTGAAGAATTCTCAAATACGGTGACAAATCGTCCGTTTGACTAAAAAACTTGGTTTGTATCTGGTCGTTAATTTATCTCATTTAAAAATTGGAAAACATACATTAATATATTTAATATATTACAAATTTCAATTATTTGTTTCTTCTTCTTCTTCCTTGTCTCTACAGCCCATTCAGGGGCTTGGCCGACCGTACCGACTGTCATCTTACATGACACATTCAGAATTTGGAGTTATTCGTGGTCAGCGTATCGATTCTCCAGCAGTATTAATCCCAATCATCGTGACCATAACGGCACAAACATCCAAGCCCATGCCAGGATTCGAACGCGGGGACTCTGTATAGCCACTAGAACTCAGGGGGTGAGCAATTATTTATTTCCGCCTTATTAATTACAAAGAAGATGACTAACAGCGAGAATTAATAATTCTACAAATCAGTTTAGTGCTGTACAAGCACTGACTCGAGAAAAAAAGTAATATAAGATGTTCCTTTATTTGGCGTTTTCGTCAAAGATGAACACAATTGAGTCGTCTCGTTCCTGAATGCGTGCCAATCCATAGCTTGAAACGTTTCTGCATATCGCTTTTTCCGGACGACTGCACTGGAGTTACACCATTTTCCTTCTACCTCTTCGAGTATTGGAAAATGGCTCCCTTTTAGGGCAGAATGTGTTTTGAAGACTAGAAAAACATTATAAAATGAAACGGTAAAGGAAGGATATTGATGGTTAGCGATAATTTTGCTCATCTGCTGGTAAACCTTTATATACAAACGCGTGGCCTTGGTGAAAGATGCAACAATTCAGGTAGCCTCTTTCTAACAAATCCACTTATTTCTCGCAACAGTCTTTTTCATATTGTAGAATTCTGGGTAAGAATCCCGCCTCAATTGGATATCGGAGAATAAAAAAGAAGACTTTTGTTGTATTTACTGTATCAGTCTCGCAGTATATTTTTTTCAATTCATTCATAAGAAATTTTGATAATCCAAATGTTTGATACTCTTGGAACACACCTGGCTAAATTGTACATTAATTTAAACATACTTTATATTATTTTTATGGGATTAAAATAACGCCAACAAAGCACGAACTAATACAAATAAGCTTGAAGTGATCAGGACAATATAAGTACATTTTAGGGGGAATTTGTGAACTTTGTACTTTCTGAAGAAGATGAATCTGTCCATGAAGTTGCGTTGTTGGTGGCTTGTTACATTAACTCAGAGGATAGTTTCAAATTGTGTCCTCTGGTCAGTAGGACTACGTCGTCGACAAAAATTAGTGTCTCTACGGGAGGTTTGTTGGCTCGGCCGTTGTTATTAATGACAATCAAGAACAATATCATACTAAGACAGGAGCTCTGCCTTAAACGATTTTCCATTTGGTATTCCTTGGATAGTTAGTTATCGACTCGAATTTTAATATATCTCTTCTAAATTAGATTTTGGGGGTACCTCGTGATGTTCCTGTCCATCCCGTAAGACTTTTACTTTGGAATTAATCCGGATCTCCAAGACTTGGTTACAAACAGCTAGGGTATGTTGGTGCAGTTTTAGGACCTGTTTGATGTAGTTATCAAGGTATACATATATATGAAGGGATTTTCAATCTAGAAAAGAACTCCCGCCAACAGGTTGACTGGAACAACACAGTTAAGGAGATAGCTTCTCAGAGGCTTGGAAACGCAAAAATGATTTTTGTCCGCACATCTAAAGGGGCTTGTAAACGAGCAACTTTTTACGGCAATATGTGGTCGGCAATCATGGCCAAGCAATATTGCCCAAAATCCAGCAACATTTCCGGAAATATAAGCAAATTGCACGGCAATATATTGCTGAGCAATATTGCCGTATTGCAACCACTTGCCGGGGTGTTGCCGGTGAGTTCGGTCCGGTATCGAAAATATGCAATATTGCCCAGCCCTCACCTAGAGGTCTCTGTGGCCAATCAGCTGAGTTAATAATGAATATAAGATGTGGTTAGCGTCGTGTTTCGTATAAATATTATTCATTATTCCAATCGTGGATTCGCCAAACGAAAAAATTATTGCATTTATCAATGCAGTTCACACAAATCCATCAGTTTGAGACGTGGGTCATTAGAGAATACCAAGTAAAAAAATAGATGTTTGGTAAACAATAGCCTACAAATTTTATAACTTGTGAAACCTATATATTGGTCATTTATTGAAAAGTAACAAAAAATAATTACAAAGTAATTTATAATTTTTAAAATAATTTTTCAGCAAATAAAGAGGCCTAGCCTGTAATTAAATAAATTCAATTAAACCTTCCTTTAAAACTACGCATACTTCAATCGAACAGTCAGACACTGAATAAATACGTCAAAGATGAATAGGGCATTCCCGTCAAAATAATTTTTGGATAATTGCCAATCTCGTATAGATCGGTGTTGTATTACCCATCACCGTATCCTTTTTCCTTTATTTTTGAAGGAAATATTCAGTCTCCCTTTGACATAGAAGCCGACGTTTTTGAATAGATGATCAAGAATCATTTCGTTGCTTGAATTGTGAATTGTTCATTTAAAAAAGGTCTAAACCAGGTTCTCATTTTCTTTAATGATTCGCTAATAAGAATTTTATTTTAGGCCATATTGCTCTACTACGTGTAAGCGGGAAATGTTCCGGTTACAATGTGGCCGCAATATTGCCGGGATATACATTGCAACACATTGCCCGTCCATAGCTAGGGCAACACATTGCCGACAATATTGCCGTGCCATAATTTTCAGAAATATTGCCGGCAATGTGAATTTTTGTTGCTCGTTTACGGGCCCCTTAAGAAACCGGAGAGGTTCGCCAGAGCAGCGGTCCTATCGGGCAGAGAAACTGCCAAGAGTTTGGATCGTCAACCAGACCACAAATAACATCCTGAGCTTTATGGGGAAAAATTTTAGAATCACTGTTGCATGGATTCCTGCCCATGCGAGAATTATCAGACCTGACAGGGCAGACCAATTAGCAAGGATGGTGTAATGGTCTATTTTTTATGTTTATAGTTTTCTTTGTATGATTTTTACGCTAAATTGTTTTATAATTTCACGTAACGACAAAACAAGAATACAATTGAATGAAATTTTTTAGTTGAATAGAACGAAATCTTTCTCCCAGGGTACAATCTCGTAGGGAAATATAGGCAAATATTTTAGTAGCAAAATGCATAAATGTTACTGGAATAATAGTTTTAAAAAAACTTAATGCTTATCTTCGTCCGGTAATTTTTCCTCCTTCACGCGAACGTTTTCTCCAAAATTTCACTTTCCTCTAAAATAAAACACTGTGCTCTGCTTTTGAATAGACTACACTTCCACTTCAGGTAGTCTCTCGTCGTACTTCCAGCATCAAGTTCTATCACGGCTGCTTTCAAGTTTCTACAGGTTTAATTTCTCACCAAGGGGCTATGTATAATTAACCTTTTGTTTTATTTTGCTTAAATATTGTCACCTCGCTCTCTCTGTCTACTGTTACGTCCGCGCCTGCTACTGTATTCCTTTCACTGCCCATTTCTCAAAGGGGTCCACAGCCATAAATTACCATCCCCTTCGACCTTAGAACAACTTTCTTTACACTGACAGGTCCGCAAGACGTGGGAAAAACGCCACACTGCCAAGAATTTAAAATACTAAAAATATTCTTGTGCCTTATTAATTTTTCTTTCATTACAATGGAGGCCATGCTAAGAAGGAACCGTTGCAACGTGTCAATATCTACAAGAAAGTACCATTAAAAATACAAATAAATTTACGTCTAAGCATAAACATAAGAATTTCTCATGGTATGTGGAAGGCCACCTATAAATAGAATATTAAAAGAAATCATACTTTTAAATAACCCAAAGTAGCACCATATCTAGTAATAAATAGTGAAGAGTGCGATTTTTACAATACTTTTGCCTTATTTTGTAAATAATTCATATTGATTTTCTAATGCTTAATTACCTATATCTATACCAGTAAAAATAACAGAAGTGTGTATCTGTCCGCATGTTTGTCTGGAATAAGCTCCTACATGTCTCAAATTATTTATGGAAATTTGAGGGTTATAAAAAGGCAAATTAACTTAAATATTAGTGAATATTTCATTTAGATAATGGTATTAATATAATATAAATAAATAATCATGTAACCTCTATATATTAATTATATTTGTAGGTTTTTTGCTATTCGAGCGTTAAAATCTAAAAAGAATGCGGGTTGCCTATACTCTTCATCTGCTTATGCTTCGAAACGGCTTAACTGATATCCGGGATTGAAACAGGAATTTTAACTTAAATTTTCGTGTATGTTTCGTATCGATATCTTGAAGAGTGCAGAAGATATTTATATTAATATTTATAAATGCACTGAATTGCTTCCCGAACTGCTTTTTTAGGTTAACAGTCTACATGAGGGAAGTCCAGAAACAGCCAACTCCCCTTTATTAGATTGGAAGGGAATTAAAATTGGGGTTTCCGGAAGGTAGAGCAAGGTAGCCAAGGGTTGACTAGGGCCCCGGGGGTATAGTTTAAGGATTCTACCCGGATATGCAAGGAAAACCCTAGAAAACCTGCATCAGGTGGCTCCGAAACGTATGATAGCGGGACCTGTCCTAAACCAACTGCGAGTTATAAGGTTTGCCCTGAAGTGATTATGAATAGATGATACCGTACGTTTTATATATTCAATGAAGTGAATTTCATCTCAGTTATATACCCGTTGTGTCATTTTTAAGGCAAAATAAAAATAACTATTTCAGCGCGAACGAAGTCACGGAGTTAGTTAGTATTACATATAAATCTATAATTAAAAAAATAAGAGGAGCAAATCCGAATATTTGCTCATAATTTGTTTCAGTTAGAGAAAGCTTTGCAATACATCGGTCAGAATATTTGTCGCCTCAGACGCGTCATAAAGTATCCCGCAGTTTATAGCGTTTATTGTCATCCGAAGTAATACAGTTTTACGAGCTTCAAGTCGATTTGCGCTTAGCAGCTCCCGCTTTGTATCGGACGAGACCCCCGGGGAGACAAAAGCCTTACTCGAGTACAAAACCAGGCTCTCAATTGCAAACATCTACGACAGACGTTGCTGTCAATAAAGCGATGAAATATTTTTACCCCATGTAAATACTCTTGTCCGCTGAAATCATATTTAACCAATATATTTTACATTTGAATTTCTTATCTGATATTATAGTTTAAACATTTCTAGTACCATCAGTAATACAAGTCTATAAGTTAGAGATGTGGTATTTTTGGAAATCGCTTTTATTCAAATTGTTACCGAATGTAATTTTTAGACTATATTTAATGCGTATCTGTGCATTTTATCTGTGTAAACTTAAGTTGTATTAGTATGTACCAATTTAAAATCAGAATAAATGCACTGTTTTTTTTGGTTAACAGGCTACATGAGGGTGATCCTGAAACAGGCAACTCCCCTTTAATAGCATAGGAAGGGAATTGAAAAGGGGGAATGCGGAAGGTAGAGCAAGGTAGCCAAGGGTTAACTAGGGCCCCCGGGATATGGTTTAAGGATCCTACCCGGTGTTTCACCTAAAGACATGCAGGAAAAACCCTATAAAACCTGCATCAGGTAGGTCGGGCATTGGGTACTATTCTCACGCCCTTCCGAATGACGGGAGACGAGCCTGCTGTGGGGTCGCAGCATTCACCTCTCCGTGTCTCCACCAGCTTCAGGAGGCCGTTGGCCGACTGATCCAATGGGATTAGCGGACAACTCTTGCCATATGCCCAAGGTCTTTGACCCCAGTACATATACCTCCTAAAATAGGTGAAGCTGTCTCGGCATATGAGAACTTTGATAAAAAATACCCAGAGAGAGTGCGAGGCATTCCCGACATGATCAGGTGAGCCCCGCAGTCACTCTGGGCTGAAGCGCCTGTAAACGATTAGGGGTTATATTTAAGTTATTTAATGAAATGACTTGCGTTTTGAGATATAATATAATAATTATTTTTAAAATACAATATAAGGGGTCCTGCGCGCTATTACAATTAAATAAATCAATTAAAGGGGACGACTTTTAAATATCAAAGGGTTATTATTTATTGGGTTAACCACGCGCAGCAGAAATTTTCTTTATTTCTTGACGAACCTGTTTTTATTTTTATTCGTCTCTTGATGCAGGTTACTAGGTGACCGGAACTTCCCTCTTCGTTCGGGTTGAATTGTAAGTTTTTCCTCCTCCGGCTGAAAGTTGGATGACCCTGGTTCTGACGGTGATTGAGGAAAACCCTTTTTTTTTCTTCCCTCTGCTTTTCGTGTACTCACCGCCTTCTCTTTAAAGAGCAACAATTCACACCTCACTTTCAACTCTTGTAGCACTCTCCACATTTCTCCTCCTTCCACGTCCTGATCATCTCTCCTGCTCTGTCTCCTCGACTTCTCAACGTCTTGCACCACTCTACATATTTTTCAGCTTCTCGCCTCCCAGTTAAAGACGTATATCCCCTTCTCCAAGGGAAAGCGCTATCCCATGTTATGTTTGTTCCGCCAATCCTCATGAGTCCTACGTCCAGCGAGGGAAATATTCCATGACAAAGGAAATTTTGAAGTGTGAATGTTCCGTCAGCAAAACAAGCTTAATCTTATGAGCCGGCAGACATGTTTTGGTTCGGCAACCTGGCGCCAGGAAAAAACCACTTCTTACCTGACTGTCGCCGAACCATTATGTTCTTGCTGAACCTTTAGATCATTCAAAAATCCAAAACAATCGAATAAAATTAGGAAGGGGTTCTAGTGCACTACAGTATGTACTTTATAGTGTACTTGTCTTGTAAAAAAATATTATTTGGCTTCCAGATTTGTTACTTCTTCGTCGTAGGACAACGTTTGTATGGCTGTCCTAGCTACTTTCTTCAGCTGAATTGCTAGTTTGTGGATGGTGGACCATATTTTATTGGCCTCACTATCTGTGTCACTTATATGAGGTAATTGGAGGCTGCGACAGAAGTGCGCCTCTCACTTCTTCCTATGCTCATATTAAAAGGATCCACAATTCACAAACTGGCACTTCACATAAAGACGATGGCTAGGACAACCATGGAAACGTTATACTTTGAGAACGAAATGACTTGGCTGAGAGCCCTAGAAAATTTTAAACCGGAAAAGTCTACGCTCTATAACTGTACTCGTCTTCTTTCACAGACAGATGACTATTATGCAGGGTGGCGTTATATGGATTTGAAACGTGGACAATAGAGTTTGCAGAAAGGAAAATAATGGAAACTTTAGAAATGTGGTGCTATATTAGAATGTTGAAAATCAGATGGGTGGATAGGGTAACTAACCAGGAAGTTCCAAGGAGAATAGGGGAGGGAGAATAAATTGGAGGACTTTGACTAAGAGAAGGGATAATTTAATATGCCACGTTTTGAAATTTTGAAATTTCACGTTGTGAAATTAGCATTAGAGGGAAGTGTGTGGGGTAAGAACAGAAGACGTAGATAAGGGTGGAATCCGCTAAGCAGATTAGGGAGGATGTGGCAGCTATGTAGAAATGAAAAAGGTTTGCGCAAAATAGGTTAGCATGGAGAGTTGCATAAGTGCATAAGACCAGACTTAGGACTGAATACCACAACAATAAAATAAAAATGAGAAAGTTTCAGTTGTTCTCAAGGACATTCATCTGAAAATGATTCTATATATATATATATATATATATAAATTATGTACTATGGCACAGAGAAAATATTATCAATTATATTTTATAATTATAATCTACATTTAAACCATGAATTTTTTAAAACTGGACTGATACATTCCCCACAGAATTCCTCTGTTCGTATTTGGTATTTGAGACATTCCATTAAGCTTTGCAACCTGGAATTTCAGCAATATAGATTCCCAATTCATCCTTTATTCCACAGCATATTGTTTTTAACTTTCATTAAGTTTAGTGAAATAGCAAAGATAAAAGAAAAATATATACTGTGTTGTATTTTTCGTGTCACTCTATCCAAATTACCCTTTATGATTCAAATATAGTCGACGTAAAGAATAAATTTTGTGTATAAATATATTCAAATTATTTCAGCGTAAAAGCTTATTGGAAGAAATTTTCTAAAAATTCCAAGAGAAAGCAAAGGAAAAGGCAAACTATGGAGTATTTGCATTTTGGTGTTTTTTCGGCAAGTTAGTCATAGACGGCCAGTATTCTTAAAACGACGGCTAACATGATATTTTTGTTAGCGAGCCTTTGATCCGCGCTTTGCCGCTTATCTTTCTAGAATTCCCTACTACTGATTAACTAGGAATCCGAGTCCTCCATCCCTGATAAAGGTATGAGCCATTTTTATATTAATTTAGTCTCTCGAATTTTCCAAACTAGCAAGCAATTATTTCATTCTTCAATACGACGATTTCAACAGTGAAACGTTCTGTAAATGATTTAATGGCATACGAATGAAATCGAAAAGGAGTGTAGAGTAAGAGCTATAGAGCTTGTAGATCCTACCCAGTGTTTCACCTAAAAGAGATTGAGGGAAAACCTTAGGTTTTTTATTACGACATTTTTTGTTATATTCTCACGCCCTTCCGAATATCTGGAGATGAGTTTGCTGCTGGGTCGCAGCATTCCCTGGTCTCCATCAGTATTAGGAGGGAGTTGGTCAACGGATCCAATGGTATCAGAATAGACATTCATAAATACAACTTTGTAATTTTCTTTTCTTTAATAGATCACCATAAGCATTGTTTTAATTCTTTTACGGACATACTTTTCATAGTGGAAGAAATAAGACATTTATAAATAAGCAGTTCATTCATTAGGAACATTAAATGATTTACAGCATTTTGTTTATAAATAAAGGACCAAAGGAGACCATCATGTAATCATATTCTAACTCAGGAATATGATAAAATTAAAATAATTTATTTTGATTGCATGCAGTGCTTATAATGATTTAAATTAAGAAATTATTTGATTTCTTGATTGTGGAGTTTCTTGGCCGCTTAAAAACTTGTGCGGCGTCATCATTTGGACCTGTGAAGCAATTTTCAGGGATAGACCAGGGAAACATATTAGCTCACTGGGGGCGCATAAACCGCCGGCCACAGGGTATTCTCATTCTACGCAATTCTCTTTTACGGTTCACCGTATCGACCGTACTTGTCGACGAGAAAAACTGCTTCCCAGGCATTCAGATAAAGCAACTTAACCGGCCCTGAGAGACAGCAATATCCACTAGATTGGCTTTAATTAGACACGACACTAGGTTTCACATTGCGATTAATGCATGTGATGCAATGAGAAAAAATATTTGATGAATTTAAGAAAAAGAACAATTCATACTAATATTTATAAATAACTAGTATTGGATTAAATTATCGAAATGAATGAAACGTGAAACTTTCGGATTATATATTATTTAATATTAATTCTTTACGTGTCTTCAAGATTAATGCAACAATTATATATAGTGGATGATAATTTATTTGTATCTTTGTAATACAGAAAGCAATTGTACAGAACTTGTAGAGCATCAATAATCACTGCAACAAAGCATAATATTGTCACAGAGGTTCTAAAGAAAATAGATTTAACCAATACTTTGAATATATATAATTAACTCAAAATTCAGACGTTTGCTTTAGCGTCGAAACAATCGGCTTTCCCAATCTATATTTATGCTTGTTACTTTCCTTTTACTGCAGGCTGACTCTCTTCAGTTTCCCCTGTATTAGGCTACTTTCCCTCTGCCATTTTCTTCTTGATGTTATTCCCATCTATTAAATAGCCTTCATCTTTATGGGCGATGGAATTGTAAGTTCCTGCAACCCTTTTGCCATCCTTCTTTATTAAGCACATAGTCTTCATCTAGTTCTTTTTCTTTCACTACTTCTTAGTAGGTGCCCGTACCAGTTCAGCTGCGTTTCTTGAATTTTCCCAGTTATTATTTCGTCTATAATGTCTTCGTTCCTTTTATAATCTTATACAGTATCTGCGCCATTATAACATTTCTAATGTTTCTGTTTTAATTCTTCTTGTAAGCCATACTTCTGCTCCGTACAGTGTACAACTTTGTAGAAAAGATGTGTATATTATTTTTTTTTGGGATTTTCTTTGCTCTACAGTATTGAATTCAGCTGTTTCACTATCATTTCTCACTTTTTTATTTTCTCTTCTATATCTCTGTCATTATATCCATCATCTGTTAGTATCGATCCTAAGTTCCTGTTAAGTTTTATGGAGAATTAATTCCAATCCCCATTCCTTAAAATCTTTTATCAGTTTTCGCATCATATAGTTTATGTCATCCTTGTCCTACATCAAAAATTATCGATCGTCAGTAAATGAGTTTGTGATTATGCCTGTTCATTATCAGCACTCCCATTGTGCTACATTTCTTAGTCCAATCTGTGAGTGTCATAGGCATGTATCTTTTAAATAGAGTGGTAGATAAACAGCAACCTTGTCTTAGTCCTTCATTTAGCTGGAAGAGAAACCATTTCTACCTTTAATGCAACTTTCAGAATTCATACTCCTAAAAACGGTCAGTTCCTTAGGCCGAAGATGAAAACACCACTATATGCCAGGGTAAACCACTAAAGAGTTTAGTATCGTACGTTTTATTTTTCAAACATATTATATCTGAGGAATCCTTTGAGCCTTGTTGAGTGTCGTAACATGTGCTGAATGATGAAGTCTTCTGGAGTCAAGCCGTCAACAGGAACTACTACAGCTAGCTGAACTATAGAACCAAACATCGTCCAAGGGATATTGGTTTTTGGGAATGTTGAATTGTATTCATCACCCCCTGGGAGTGACTGTCTTAGGAATTAAGCTGGAAAAAAGAACAGACACACAAAATTTAAAGTCAATATTGGGTTTAAAACCACTTTCTTTATATTTTCAGTTTTATTAATGTGACGTATGAGGGCAGTTAAAACATTTTAAGTACTGTAATCTGTTTGTAACACATTTTTTTCCCATCATTTTGGGCCTGGATATACAAATTTTCTGTTATGAGGTTATTAATTTATTAGTCTTATTTCTGGAAACAATTTAAGACTTACATAAACTTGGGGATGAATCAGTTTGTTTTTTAATTATTTGATTTAGAATTAAATTTCGTTTTCTGAATCTGTACCACCTTATTGAATTTATTTATTTAAATAAGCGAAATTAAACTCCTTATTTTATTAATTTTAATCTTTTATTGGTTCATACAAGCGAATGTGCCATTTTATCTGGTAATTGTATGAATAATAAAGACTGAGTCGTTTACTATTTAATCTGAAGAAACGTAATAAACAAAAACCATTACTAGCCTTTATTGTTCAGAAGGACAAAATAATAAACACTAGTGATAATTTCATCAGAATCATCTGAAACTCACAATGATTGATACATTTAAAAATGAAATAAGGACACGTAATATTTACCGATGAATTCAAAGATCGCATTGTAATACATTAAAAATACGCGAGAAAATGTCTGAAGGCCTAGGACGTATTTTGTGTGATACCAACATTCTTCGGACAATAGCATAAAGAGACTTTTACGGACAGTGGTCTCATCGGTCCATAATTCAAGAAGGATTTGCTTCAGGTAAGTCGGAAGCTAGGCGTGGATAAATACAAACAGCCAATGCACGTAACTAAGGCAAAACACATGTGCAATGGAACTTGTTAACAATTGTCCGCTAAAAATGTTCCTATTGTCTGCAATTGTACAAATACCATACATTGGGTAGCACTTGAAATTACAGCCGAATGGCCATTGGGAAGTGAGAAGGAAAATTCTGGGCCAAAGGAGATGACATTCAGAGAAGTTTCATTAAATTGCGGACCGCTGGCGAGAGTTGTGTGGAGCTCTTTAGACCTCAGCAAATGTAGATTTTTTTAGTAAACGTTTCCTTTGATTTGGCCCAGGGCGTCATCTAGACAGCTAGATGCAATTAACGTTTCAGGCATCTCCAAATCGTCATTCTGAAGCAGACCGAAGCAAACCCCACCAGAGAATCCAGCTACAGTACTCTACCACAGTATCGTTAATATGTAATTTAATAAGTTTACATTGCCAGACCTATTTACCTTAGAAAAATTTGCTTCTTTTGGTCCCTCAGCAAACAGACAGGATTATACACATTTACTCAACTATTACGGAGGTATACCTAGCTATTAGTATAATGAAGCATTTAATCAGGCCCTTCGTGGGACTAAGTAACAGTATAAATAATAACAATATTTTAAAACTTCTCTATGCTTTATAAATAAATTATGAGCTTTTATTATTCTTATATCATTTGGAAGTCTCATATACGTTTATGTCGCACTTTTTCGCATCTAGAAATTCTAACGTTCAAATTTCAAACAAGATGAGTGTTTGTTCTTTGCCATGCGATCTGTTAAGGCAATGAATCCCTAAAGACTGAATTCGGGAAAATTATTTCACTTGGTTTTGAACTGTAATATCCACTTTCTGTCAGCAAACCTCAATTTGGTCATAACTTGGGCATCTGCCACCGAAGTTGTTACGGTTAATGTGCGATTGCGGATCTACGGTTGATGATGGACATTGGACTGCGATGAATGATTATCGAAGCAGTGTTTCGTATTAGGGCGTTGGCTTGTGCGAAGCCACGAGGAGCCTGGAAACTTCCAGAATACACAAGTGTAATGAATGATTGACACATGGCAGTGCATTTTGCTTGATTGGTGACAAATTATTTTCGGCGAGAGAGAACGGAGAAATGTAACGCCGAGAGCCGGCGAATTGTATACATGATTTGCTGAGAGACGGAAAAGAATCATATTTGATGAGAGAGGGTAAAGTTAAGGCAAGGGAAGTCTCGTTGGAACGACGAATAAAAGCAAACAACACAGTTTTGCTGGTAAACTGGACAAGTAAATTGTCGGCTCTGCAATTTTCGTTGGAGTGGGAGACCAAAGTAACAAATAGAGAAGAATGGTGATGTATTGAAATTTCCTTTATAGCGCAGCCAAAGCTATAACATTCAGTAGCCCTCGTAATCATTTTACATTTCTGGATTTGGATTTTCTTTTAAGTTGGCGAATTCTAACAGAGTGGAGACCACTTGAAACACAAGTCTAGTATCCTAAGGCTGACTGTGGAAGAATTAAACTCATTTATTCCTGTGTACAATTTGTTTTTCTACGTATTAATGCCGATGTAACTGTTTTTAGTTTTTTACAAGAATTTCGACTGTGTACGTAATCTGAGTGCTGGGGAAATGGTGGCAGAATGTAACCAGATGGATATAAAGTTGCAGGAAAGAACTTAAACCAGTATCGTACGTTAAAATGATTTGCGTATGCATATGAAGATATAGAAATCAAGTTTCCTTTTCAAGTAAAAGTTGTTTATTTAAAAAAAATACAAATTCTTCACGATTTAAAATTGCTTAAATTTATTCTATATACATTCATCAGGAATCCAATCGTATTCATCCAAATTTAAAAAAAGACCCATAATTGTGCGCTGATTTTAACTTTAATGTTTGTATTATCCAAGTTTTATTTGGTTATTTTTAATAAATTATGAAAAATTTTGGTATTTACTTGAAGTAGTTTTTTTAAACCTGTCGTAAATTGTTCTTGTGATATTCAGTCCGGAGACTGGTCTGATGCAACCCTCCATGTTAACCAAAATTGCACAAGCCTTTTAATTTATGCATAGCTTCCACATCCTAAATCCTCCCTAATCTACTTAGCGTATTCCGTCCTTGGCCTCCAACTTCTGTTCTTACCCCACACACATTCCTCTAATGCTAGTTTTACAAGACCCTCATGTCTCAAAACGTGACCGATTAATCTTTCCCTTCTCTTGGTCAACGTTCTCCATATTGTTCGCTCTTCCCCTATTCTCCTAAGAATTTTCTGAGTAGTTACCCTATCCACCCATCTGAATTTCAGAATTCGCCTACATCACCACATTTCTATTCTTTTCCTTTCTGCAACTCCTACTGTCCACTCCTAGGAATATTCACACTTATATTACTCGTAAGTAAATTCCTGTTTTGCTAAAGCCTTCCTTGCCTTTGCTTTCCTACTCTTTATGTCTACTATACTTCTACCATCCTTAGTTATTATGCTGCCAAAGTAGTATAATTCTTTTACTTCCTTCAAATTTCCTTTCCCATTTTAACAACCTTTGTTATTCCACTGTTTCCTATACTACACTACATTACCTTGGTTCTCCGTCTATTAATATTAATATTGTATTCTTTGTCGTTGACAACGTTCAAGCTATTTTTTATTGTTCCAAGTCTTCTCCTGACTTCCCTAATACTACAATATCTTTTCCTTGCAGTTCGGTTCCTTTTTCATATTCCGTTTCTATCGCCTATATACATGTAACTTAAACAGCATAGGCGATAGACTGCATCCTTATCTAACTCGTTTCTGCTTTCTTCAATTATAATTACTGCTGACTGCCTTCTGGATATGGATAACTCTTCCTTCTCGATATTTAACTCCTGTTCACTTTCCCAAAACCCTAGATTAGTTAATAGATAATACATTTGTATTTTCCCAAAACGGGGCATATTTTAATTGATTAGGAAAGAAACAATATATATATATATATATATATATATATATATATATATATTCCTCCTTTATGTGTGGAATAATGTTGATATCCAACAATTGATAACGAAGTAACCATTAATTTTATGTATTTACTCGCGGTTTGTGCTATTTTATGTTCGCATTGAAAATTCATCTCCTCACGAAAGCTGGTTATCACCTCTTGTGGTCGTAGACGGAAGATTGGTTTGCAATGCACACAGACAGGTTCGGCCCCTACAAAGTTCGCCTTGGCAACTGTGACAAGTCAGCTCTTGACCCCGAGGTTGCCAGGATGGTAACCTGTCAGAGAGAAATTTACGACTTGCAAACACGCCCTATTAGTCCTCCGAATTTGAAACTTCGTGGTCAGTGCACAGAGACGAGTATGCGTAACAATTTACACTGAATCAACGGCAATCCAAATTTGATGTTATAGCTTTGCGACTACAACTTTAAACTTATACTTTTATATGCCTCAGTGGGTGTTGTCATATTCCATATAAGGCATTTCAACCAGCCACAGTTTACCACAAAGAGAGTAATTTTTCTGTTTACACTTGCTTTATCTTATTTATAAGAAGCTAACCCCCGCGACTTCGTTCGCGCCAAAATAGCTCTTTTTATTTTATTTATACAGTATTTCCAAAAAGCTGAATTCATTGAATATATAAAAAGTACGGTATCGTCTATACAAGATATCGAAATGAAACATACACGAACATTTAAGTTAAAATTCATGTTTCAATCCCTGAAATTTTCATTGAAATCTGTTGAGCCATTTTGGAGCCTATTCGAGACAAACATACGCACAGACAGACAGGCAATCAGACAAATAGACTGACAGACACTTCAGTTTGATTTATTGGAATAGATTTCAAGACTTTATCAATAGTTGTTTCATGTCTGCTTTATATATTAATAGAATTAATGAAAACGACGTTTATAACAGATAGAAGACTTTTATTACATAATAATATAAACCGACGTTTCGGTACCTATTTGCACCCTCTTCAAGGCTAACTTTTCTATTCTCAAATGAATAAAGGAAAGTAAAGTAAAAATTGAAAAAAGAGGTTAACATGCAGTTCACATGCTAGCATTGATTATTTCATCAGAGGTACTCTTTTTTGAATTGTAAATTTTTTTGCTATAGAAAAATGCTGAAAATCAGAAGTTACAAGCAGAATATGAACAGAGAACAATATGGAGGACTTTGACCAAGGAAAGGAATATATTCATAGGCCACGTTTTGAGACGGGTCTTGTAAAATTAGCATTAGAGGGAAATGTGTGGGGTAAGAACAGAAGTGGGAGACCAAGGGTGGAACGCTAAGCAGATTAGGCAGGATGTTGGATCCGGTTGTTATGTAGAAATATGATTTAGATATTTTGAAAGTTGTAGAGAAATATTTTTTAAGCAAATATTAATTTATTAAAGTTGTGGTAGGGTAATAACTTAAGTTTTTTTAATTAAACATTTAACTTTACACCACATTTAATTTTTAATATTTGATTATGGAACATTTTCACAGTATTGATTATTAACGTATATTCAAGAAAAAATGAAACTATTTACAACATTAAAATAATTACTACATATATTGAAAAACTTTATCTTTTTAATTGCTCCGACCAGCCGCATGAATCACAGGTTGACCGTGGTGGTTTAGGATAATTACACTAATTAATTAGACAAAGCACACAAGCCGTTAAAATTATCCCCTTTGAAATTATATAATGAAAAGAAATAATTTCCATACCCAGAATTTAGAGACAAGACAAAAAAAACGAAATTACGCGTTAACGTGAGAACATTTGTGATTGGTCTGTGTTATCTTAGTGTGGCCGATAACTGCTGGCTGCTCCAGCTGGGATGTTTGCCGGTGATGCAGAAGACGAATCCAGGACCCCTTTTGCTGCTTCGTTGCTGAAGGGAAGGCTTCTGGTCGCTGGAATCAGCAGCTGGTTGTCCGTTTGCTGACGGCCTCGCCACGCAGAACTGGTTGATGTCCAACTTCCCCCTCAGCTCTCAATCGACTCGATCGTCCTTCTCTCGGTCTCCACAACAATTATTCGCTTCAGACTCGACTAAGCTCTTTTTCTCCATCTTCGCCTCTCGCGATCTCTACCCCAATTGTCTTCTCCTCTCGCAATCTCCACAGCAACTCTGGTTCTCGTTTCCTCTGGACGACCAATCACCACTTGTAATTTTTAGCAGAACACACCCCCAATTGCCCGCGAATTCGGGCAATCCTCGCCATCTTGACCCTTGGCGAGGAGAAATAATGTATGCGCTCTCACGGACGGTCAGGTATAAGGAAAAGTTCACACTTCTTTGATGCTGGCCTACCCCAAAAATCCCTCAGACAGATGTTCCCACGTTATTTTTCTCATCCCTTCCGCACATGGAACAAACAACATGTGTCACATGTGGTCGGCCGGATACTAAACAGCGGATACTGAAATCAAGAATCTATCTATACTTAATAACTAATACCTTAACGACTAGTACATATCTACTTAATATCTAATATCCACTACATGTGGCTTACTACAAAGTACGAGGTCTTTCCCGGTGAACGGCATGTATAACTTCCCCTCGCCGACCTTCAGTGGTGTAGTGGTAGTGCCTTGAATTACAGAGGTCCCGGGTTTGAATCCTGGCATGAGCATGTATGTGGTGTGTGTATTTTCACTACAGATCACGAGTTTCCCCTACTGTAGTCACTAATAACTATTGTAGTTGATGCGACTTTAAAATAAAGAGATAAAAAAGTATAATTCCTCTCGGGTTTCCAACTGAGTCAAAGAGAGTGAAGTTTCAAAGGCTGGTTGTACCGCATAAGAAGATGGCAGAGCCAGCCATTGAAACGTCACTGATAATCTCTGTGACCCGGTTGGAAACCCGAGAGGAATTTATACAAAATATAAATTCGTTTACAATAAATTGCAAAACAACATAAGACTGTAGTGTCAGAATTATAAAGCAGTATTTCAGGCTAATGACTGAAGCAGGTAACTATGAATTTAATGGTGGAACAACCTGTAAAATATGAGACAAAATAGTTTTGTTTGTTTATGGAATCAGAAAGATTTATTTACGATTTATCATTTCATTTAAATAGTAGTTAATGATAAATTCAGAAAATTATTTATGGTAAATGTGTTTTTCCCATGCTATTTAAACCGGCTTCCATGGACAATGAGGGAAATTAGCAAAACGTGTTTTTTTACGATCCACCGATTAAAAGGCAGCTTGGCTAAAATCTAGCGTAATAAGCCACATTTAATAAAAAAAATCTAATGTTAATGACTGCCGTCCCGATTAATGCATAACATTTTATTTATTATGGCGGAAATTGCTTTCAACAGAAACCGCTGCACGCGGCATTTACAGTCTCCGATAATCTTCTCGTGGTGTGCCATAAAATATGATTTTCATGACGAACGCTAAAATTATGAAGCGGAAATTGGATTCAAAATGAGCTTCAGGCTCTTTACAGCGCGTCTGGACCCCCTGCCTGTGTTCCGACAAGCATTATGTAGCTACCGCATTGTGCAGTATAAACGATGTTTTACCATTACATTAACCATTTAAAATTAATTTAAACCTATATTGACTAATGAAAACACTATTTATATTCACCAGGCGCTCAGAGGAAAGACAAACGTAAACTGAATTTCTTGCTTAGTTTTATTTAAGCCTATACTGTAATTGCTGGAAGCCGATCCTTCCTTCAAAGTGGAATGAAAATATTGTGCACGGTTCATAACATAAAAATAAGCTTTCGGGACAAAAATTGTGAACAACATAAAATATTTATACGATATGGATTGGGTCTGCCTTTTTTAAACACATTACTTATTTACCATATATATATAACTGTTTATTAACAAAAGCGACGTTTCATCTCCATTTTGAGACTTCTTCAGGCTTTCTACAAATATAATATTACAATAGATTATTTTTGAATGTATATATGAATAGCATGGTTAAAAACCTACAAAATTCTTCTCCATTGTTAAAATTTAACTGCCGAAAGCACTCATTGTTACACATAATTTAGGCCGCTGGAGATGGTCCGCGACACAAAATTCTTCACATGTAAATTCAGTAATCTTTTCGACTGAGGGAGTCAAGAAGAAATATGATGTATTGCTAAATTTGATGCGGATTAATCTTAAGGAGAGGTGCTAGAGGATCTTGGTGTGAGAAGACGAGATACAGCAGAAAACCATTAGGAACGAATGACGACGTCACCAGACGTTAACATCCGGTAACGGCATTTTTATCCGGCGTAGAATTTGACAACCATTCCCGTTTTGGAGCGCGTTTATTTTATTTTCATTTTTCTATTTTACTAACTTCGTTGTTCGCCCGCGCTCCCGAGAGCAGCCATTTTTGCAAAGAGATTCTTTTTGCTATACCGAGCTAGGCCAAGTTTCAATTCATTTCCATAAATTTAATTATGTTTTCAAAAATATAAATTGAGCTATATTGAATTGTAAATAATTTTGTTTTAATATTGTATTAACGTATTCAAATTATCATAATTAAATTTATTATATTAAAATTAAATATATTCTTTTTATTTAACAATTCCTTCTTATAATAATATTGTCCGTGTAACAATATAACACCACAGTGAAGATAAAATAAACTTAACGTCACCTGAATTTGAAAATTAGAATTATATATTCAGTGCATTACTCACAATTAAAAATATCTGAAAAAGTATACAATTATGTTAAGATTCTCTACGAATAAATTTCGAGATATCTTACGTTATTGCAGGAAGCCTGTTTGGAGGTATAGTGCTATGAATGAGTGGTGAACGTTGCAGCGATTTTCTTTTGTTGAAGCGCAACAATAGAGTATGACTGGGGAACATTGTATGTTATCGTGGTAACAATTGTAGTAGAAATTACGGTGCCTGCTGCAGTCTGCCCTGGAATATACAATTCACTTTTCTCAATAGCACTGTTCAATCCAATTACGAATAGCTGATCTGAATGGAGGGTGCACTGTCGATTGTTTGACTTTGCACGTTGTATTGTGTTTTGCTTCACCGACCGGAGCTCCCATGCAAGAAAACTAGCATTATTTGACCATGTTTAATTTAAGCTTCTCTTATTACGTTATAATTCAGTAGGGAGAATGAATACAATCGCGGATTGCAAATTACAAATGACACTAAGCAATAAATTTTTATTTTATAGCTTTTTACATGTGTTACTTTATTGACAGCTACTACTAGTACAGAATGATTAAAGATGAGTTTAGTATGGGAAAGTAAATTAACTTTATTAATATTTATTAAAATGAACATGTTTCATAGAGGAGTACCATTGTTATCAATGCTTCAACAATACATTTACGTAATTTTTGTATACGTTGTTGTTATGTGTATATATTATCAAATATTTCTCAATTGGTTAAATATAAAATATTTCTGACATTGTATTGAATATTGGTAAAAATTTTTCGTGCTGCACACAGGCTGAACCCCGCATTTACACTAAGTTCAATAAAATATATTCATGCTCCATTGTTTTAGGCTTCACGTAAACCTAGAAGACGTAAGAAGGATTAACGATTGTTAAATTAATTTTCAAAGTAAAATAATTTAAATTTGTTTGGATGCTAAGAAGCGATCCATTCAGTGTCGACATTAAATAACTCAGATGTTATAGAATACTCAAAATATTTAAAAACGAAACTAATTTTTGTTAATAGCATTTCTACTATGATGATAACATTGAATAAATAAAATTTAATTTTCTGTCTGTGATTTGCAAATAAATGTGAAAGCAAAGTGAAAATTGCTATTTGTACGATTTCTAAATATAAATAACTAACTGTTAGAATTAACTCTGTCAGTCTGAAAATTTTTCTGAAATAGGATCCGAATATTCGATGAATATTATGCAGATTAAATAAGAAATTTTATCTTAAATGTTCGTGTACGTTCTGTTCCGATATCTTGCAGGGTTGAGATGATTTAAATGTAAATATTTTAGATGATAATAAAGAATAACCCTTGGTTTTAGTCAGTATTACAAATTAATTTACCTAAACTATATATTAATTTAAATGTGTTTACATAATATATACATTAATTATTTTTTCTTCTTCTTTTAACTAAGTACCTAATAGTAGATTCTTATTCCTTTGAAAATATATCAGTACAAATCAACCATCGTATTGGTTACAAAATTTTGGGCAATATGTAAGTTTGAACAGAAGAGGACGTTACCATTACATGTGTCATCAGAAGTATTATATATTTAACTTCAACAGAAAAATATTATAATGGGTTTTAAAGTATTTTGGTGTCCGAACGTATTATTACGTCAATAATGGATTTATCTAATTTAAAGTTTGCAGTTGCCATTAAAGCCGCATCACAAATGTTTTCCGCCCTGGCGGGCAACAATTAGATCGTTAGCCTCCGTCGACCAGTTGTCGTTAGCAAAACAAGCTCTGTTGACATTGTCGTGAGGCGAGTATCTGACAGTGATGGATCACCAGTGGTCATTAGACAGTCAATTATGTTATAGGCCGGCACGAATGAGATAGTGTCTCCCTGCTTTAAATTCTTGTGTAATGTGACCGAAGAATGGATAAATACTAACGTTAGGCTCATTAAGACATTTACCTGTTCCAATTGACAGTCAAAAAATTTTTTGAGCGTGGTGGTTGCACACATTCATTCAAGGAAATAAGTATGCTTTAACAATCTGTATATAATTACAACAATTATTCAAAATACGATGAAGCAATTACTTCCTTACATATATTTATTTTCTTGTAGTACTTAAATGAAATTGTACATAAGAATCTGACTTTAATGATCGACCCTTAAAATTATTAACGATATTTTTGTGTTGTCTGTCCCAGTATACTTCATTTGTCCCGTATTCACTTAAAGGAGTATCGCATGACACAATTTGAAGGAAATACAAGATCGGTGATTGTATTTGTATTAAAATAATTTTTATTGTAGGCTGTGTAATCATAAATAAATTGCAAACTTATTTTTCTTATACATTTTATTTAATGTGTGATTAGTGAATTAGCTTCATGTAGCATGTACTAGCCTTTATATTCGGATTACTTCGTATTAAAAGTACTATTAATTACACTGTGTTCATCTTGTATACATGTCAACTTCCGTTTTCTATGAATATTAATATGTAGGTAATGTAATCAACAGTTATTCTGAATTTCTTATTTTTAAATACGTCTCCTCAAATAATTTAGTATTTCATGACTTCCGACTCATTAAAACTGTTCGGTTCAGTCGGCTAGCTGTCTCCTAATACTGGCGGAGTTCGAAAAGAGCCGAACGTATATTACGTTTCATGGTGAGAACAAAAGAAACCAATTACGTGCATCTTTATAAAAGGATAGCAGGATTGTAATTAAGTAGACCCCGGTTGTCGATCCAATTCGGATGTGCCAACAACCCTCCCGTTACATTTTCCGATAATCCAATAATTTTCTCTAATATGCGACGTTACCAACGTTGTCTTGACAATGAAAAATATACAAGTAAACAGTTTAGTAAGTAACTACATTTGACCTTCAGACTATAAGTACATTTTACTTTTTTTACCTTCCTCCATGGGTCAGCTTCATTGTATTGATACAAAATCTGTGATGTACAGAAGTACAGTTTTCGGGCGTTCTTTGTGTAGTAAAATTTCTGCCTTGCAGTCAAATGTTGTTAATTTGACAACTAAATTGGTTTATTTAACTTCCACATCACCCTTTCAAATTCCCTTCCTATGCACATAAACGGGAGAAGCCATTAAGTGGATCACCCTCATGCAACATTTCACCCTAAATTCTGTGGCTGTGTAAAAAGGATTTTCTAAAATATACACTGCGAGACTAATTTCAATTGATGCATGAGGAAACAAGTCGCTAATATAGGATGAATACTTATTCTTCTTCGTTGGCTCTGCAGCCAATGGGCTTTGGGTATTTAGGCTACGTGTAATAATATATTATAAAATCATTAATTTTACCTAATTAGTGATGTAAAAAATTGCGTGGAATAGAAACACATTATGACAGTCCCGCATCTAAAGTAACAATGATGTCTCAACAAAAATCCCGTGGCCTCCAACAAAACTCCTGCTGCAACAATAGATGGAGTAAGAATGCTCCCCTTCTCTCTCTCTCATGCTGTCAAAATTACACTGACATTAACATAGCATGTTGAGCCTTCAAAATTTCATGGCAATTGGATGAATGGTATAGGAAACTCACCTTTTTTACGCCGGCTTTTGTGCGGCATTTCAATGGATTTATTAATATTTATATCTTCAAGGTTTATAATAAAAACATAGACGAAAATGTAAGTTAAAATCCTGTTTCAATCCCTCAATTTTTCTTTAAAATCCATCGAATTGTTTCGGATATTATTTATTGCTATAGATTAATAATGAATTTTCTGTAAAGTTACTTTTATTTTCTTTTTCAGTCGTTAAAGGTGGAGAATGATGGATTTATCTTAATGTAATAATGTATTATAAACACAAGTCAGGTCAATTTTAAAGTCGGTAGTCTTTTGGGTTCTAACATTTCTAAGAAAAAGAAAATTTTCAGTTTTCATTATTTTATTTAAATGTTCTAGAATTACAATACTTAATGAATGTGATTAAAAATAAACGTTCAGTTTAATAATAATTATTAGTACATTATTCACATATCGAAAATTATCCACAAAATTGGTATAATATGAATTTATCTAAACTATCTTAATACGTTACACCAATGAACCGAATGATTGTAATCAAAGCGAATATCAAAAACAGTTATGATAATAGAGAAACCCTGGTTCAATCTTTTATACACGACGCGCCACAACAATACACCGTTAAGGGACATGAAAGTATTACTTCAGAAATTGAAAACTTCCCATCAGTCAATTTACTCAGTATTTATTGCCCGCATTACTGATTAGGTCTCTGTCTTTCATGTCTGAATTAAGAAAGAGCGTTTAAAAACGACTAAAATATTTTTTCAATATGTATCGAACACGAAACAGAAATTTTGATCAAGTATTTTCGTTATTTCACATATGTTATTTGCATTAATGGCATGTAAAAATGAATAATACTTGATAAATAATATTGTTTGTACTAGTTAATGTTTCCTTTGGCTTTTATAAACGTGAGAATATCGCGTCACCATCCTTTCATCCTACATTTATGGATTGCAAATAACATTTTAGAATATATGCGATGCGAAGAAAAATGTTGATAACAGTTACAAACGTTGGACATTAAATATTTTTAACAATTAAACATTTTGAAATATAATTACTCTATAGGCTTTAAGAAGATGTCACACAATGTCTCCTTTCAGTGATACATTTTCTTTACAGGAATCATTTACAATAACATGTTTTACCACAATATGTAACGAGTTACACCACACTTTCTTATTCCACATTTATCTTCAAAAATAATAATACTTTGGCAATTAAAAGCGTCTTCTCACATAAATGTGCTAAAACTCTCACAGTAGCAACAAACATCCACAGTCTTCAACAACTCACATTTCGTTTCGAAAAATATTTTCAATATTGTTTGGCACATAAAATGCATTTTATATTGCTTCTTCAGTCAATAAAATTGCAGAACTCATTCATATGCTGCGAAATTACAAATATATCTAATTTAAAAAATAATTACTGCTGGGGAGAAACACTTATATTCTTAAGCTTTGTCCCTTTCTTCAGTGAATCCATGGCCCGTCAGCTGATATGAATACGCATTTTCTAATCTTTGGAGCAGATGAAATGTGGGCCTATACACTCGAAATCGTTTGAATGGCCCAGAAGCTGCTTTCAAGACATCAACCCCGCCGACAAGGAAGCTCTGTAAGACGTTCAGTGCACAGCAATTCTGCTTGAACCCCAAGAATTAAATTACGAGGAAGCACGGGAGGAAGCTGGGAAGGGAAATATTGGATACAGACGATGTTGGAATTTGTTTCTAAACGTTTCCTACATAATTTAGAAAATTATACGAATGCTCTTTTAGCGATAAACTATCTGAAAAAAGTGCAATTGAAATCTAAATTAGTATAATAGTCACGAACAGACTTTACAATCGAAGGGCAGTAATTTAAAATTAGTGGCAGAGCCTTGGCACTATTTCAGCTTTAAAAAAGAGACAAAATCAACTTTATATCCTGGTAGCCTTAAGGAATTGGACTCGCATAAAAATGAACGAACTTGACAGAATATTAAAGGAGGAGAATTGCTTGACTTCTCGTGTCTTATAAAGTTAAACACGCGTAGAAAATTTGGTAAATTTAACGAATGTCATCGAGAGTCATATATACGATACCCAGCATGTTTGTAATTCTACTTACGTCACGTCTTTTTCATTATTAACGCGCATAAAGTGTCGAAACGGAAAGCCGAAATCCTATAACGAAATATTTTAACCCGGTTCAGATACAGATAAGGTATTTGCAACACTAAGTTGCAATAACACCAATAGAATTGCGGATGTGTTATGTCAGGAGGACAACAAATAACTACGAGAACACAAATTAGGTATTGCCTGCGTTAAACGATTTTTAACCCTACCATAAACACTATATCTAGATGCGAAAACTGCAATATACCGAAAAAAGGCATATTTTTTTATATGCAGTGAGCACCAATATCTTTAATACTGACCCATTTCATTTTTTCACGTCGAACCTGAAACCAACGCTTCTATACAATTGAATTGTACCTGGTAGAGGTTTATAATTCCTAACACGACATCTAGAATTGCACATATCACGATTGAAATCTTTTTCCCAGGTACACTGACGTATCACCGAGCCCAACTAGGATCAAACCCTCTTAGTTTGTCACTGTGCCTTAAGACTCTTTACAACGCTAGGAACCACGCGACAATTATTTCCGGAAGTCGTTATTTTACGTAGTACGTTTAGAACGTGTGGGGTGTAGTGAGGAGTTGGAGAACAGTCTCCGCGCACACCTTGCCCGTCGCTTAGGTACGCGCGGGACTGCTGTTTCGCCACTAGAACTCCAGGTCCGGCAAGAACTGCTGCTGCGCCACCGATGACAATTCCATGTCGATGGGTTTGGTGTCGTCGTACAGGGCGGGCGCCTCGCACAGGATGGCGAACGTTCCCACAATAGACGCGATTGTGAAGATCCACAGGAACAGCCTGTCCAACACCATAGCCACAAAGCCCCAGTCTTGATCTTCCTGCAAAACAAGAACAGTGTGTCGAATAATTAACTTTTTTCAAAAAAAAATTATTGATAATAACTGAGTTGGCCTGTTTACTATATTCAATAACGAGTCCCTTTAATAATGCTTTTCTTTTGTTGATACATTAAATTTTCATTTCATATAAATATATATATATATATATATATATGATTACAATAATAAAAAATAAATGTTTATTTAAAATTAGTTTTAGTATCTAAGATATTTTAATAATTTATATTCACATTGTGCAAGAGTCATGTGTTTTATTTTTAATTTTTTGGCTTAACAGGCTACATGAGGGTGATCCTGAAACAGGAACTTCCCTATAATAGCATAGGAAGGGAAATGAAAAGGGGGATTGCTGAAGGGAGCCAACGGTTAGCTAGGGCCCCCAGACTTTAGTTTAAGGATCCTACCCTAAAGAGATGAAGGGAAAACCCTAGAAAACCTTTATCAGGTAGGTCGGGCATTGGGTACTATTCTCACGCCCTTCCTAATGACGGGGGACGAGTTTTATGTGGGGTCGCAGCATTATATTCCCCGTGTCTCCACCAGTTTAGGAGGAAGTTGGCCGACTGATCCAATAGGATCCTTATGCTCAAGTTATTCAACCCCAATACATAAACCTTCCCAAATAGGTAAAGGTGTTCGGCATGTGAGAATTTTGAAAAAAAAAATAGAGTGAGTACGAAGGCATTCCCGACATAGTCAGGTGAGCCCCACAGTCACTCTGGGTAGGGGGCGGGGTGTCTGCGAGAGAAACTCCCACAGAAACCTCATCCATCTATGTGTTTTACTGTTATTGTTTTATTTCTTATTATATTATTTCCGTAACGGGCTGAAGAAAAGCGTTCTTAATTTTCTTTTCTCCTCATCCTTATTAAGGACGTTGGGAACCAAAACCGTCCTAAATACACATTCCATCCTTCCTGCCTTTCCACTCTTATACATTTTGTTTGTACAACATTTCAGGTTACGACCCACAGATCTCCATGAAACGTTGATCGAGTAGTTGTAGGTTCAAAATTATAATGTAATCATTTATTACTTTATTATTATTGCCACTGTTCAGCAAATGTTAATTTTATTTCTGATAATAATAGGTTTTTTGCATGGTTTGTATTAGCAGAGTTATGTAATCGGTTTAATATAATTATTTGATTAATCTTACTATCGCTAATAATTATGAACTATATGCTCCCAATGGTCTGGCAAATATTCAAATTATTTAAAGCGTAAAGACCGCAATACAGCTACCGAGTGATGGGCCGACTCGGCTAATGTAGTTAGGACAGTCACGTAGACCTTTGTGATTCTTCCGAGACAGTCCCATGTCAGACCTCCCTCAGCCCGCCAGCCGACTGATACCTACTTCCAAACCGGTCCTCTCAACCCGCGTATAACTCAAGAGATTTAGCTTGTTGTATGTCAACACGATGCGTAGTAGACAACTTTCCAGACATTGTAGTGAAAGCGGACCGGATCACAATTTATCTCGAGTTTTTGTTAGACCAAGACTGGTCTGATGTAACCCTCCATGCTAACCTATCTAACGGGAGCCTTTTCATTTCCGCATAATTAGCACATCCATCCCACAGCATCCCTAATCTGCTTAGCGTTTTCCATCCATTGACTCCCTCTTCTGTCCTTACCCTACACACTTCTCTCAAATGCTAATTTTACAAGACCCGCATGTCTTAAAACGTGGCCTATTAATCTATCCCTCCTCATAGTCAACATTCATCCCCTATTCAATTTAGAAGTTTCTCGTTAGTTACTATTGTTTTCCTTTCCGCAGCTCATATCGTCCACGTTTCACCCCCATATAACGTTAGCTCCATACGAAACGTTTTAGCAACGATTTATAAATATTCACAATTATACTACCCGTAACTAAGTTCCTGTTTTTCGCGAAAGCCTTCCTTGCTTGTGCTGTCCTACTCTTTACGTCTACTGTACTTCTACCATCCCTAGTTATTACGCTTCCCAAGTAGCAGAATTCCTTAGCTTCCGTCAAAATATCCCTTCACATTTTAACACCCTTTGTTATTCTACTGTTTCCCAAACTACACTCCATTACCTTGGTTTTCCTCCATTAATACTCATATTGAACTTTCTCCAGGATCCTGTTCATGCTATTTATTATTGTGGCAAGTTTTCTTCTCATTCAACCTAACACTACAATATAGTCTGCAAAGCGGCGGGCAGTGGGACTCCGAGCGGCAGAGTAGTGAGCGATGCCGGCTACGATAGAGAACCCTTGAGCCCCTGTTTAGTACAGGACGCACTGGCTCGTTCAGTATTCCCCGTCATGGAGTCATCGTGTGAAGTAGCAAAGCTTCTCTTGCTCAGTGACAATAGTAGCCTTTTACGTATATAATTCCCAAGGACTGTCCTTGTCCACCCTACATTTTCCCTTTTAGGCCAATTTTGCTGCCCAAAGAAATTTGTTTTTCTATTTGTGTTCCGTTTAATATTTCCTAAAAGCCGTAATTATTTCATCAAAATCATTTCATCGATCTTTTAAAATCTTGGGCTGATTTTCTAAAACATGTTATTTTCGTTCAAGGTTCAACTCTCCCACCGTAGTCCTTCCAAAACTATTAATACTCCACAAGATAAAATAATATTTTAAGTAACTATTAACATTCCCTCTTAGTTTTATCACTCCTAGCCGAAGATAGGCGTAGTGTAGTCGTGGCAGGAAAAACTCATTTGATAATTTTTTTCATAAGATAAGGAAACAAGTTTTGTTTTCTATACTTATTAAATATAATAAATAATTAATTATTGGAAGGTACCAACGTTTCAAGACCTATATTTTTCTTTTACTGTCGTCAGCAATTTTCTTGATGACACTATAATATTGAAGTCGTAATGCATCCACAAGAACAGTGCGTCTGTTGCAAAATGTTGTATTGTAAAGTTGTACGTTATTTACTTCCAAAAATTAATCAATAAATTATGATTTTAAATAACTATATCAACACTTCCTTCGCGTATTAATTTGTTAATATTCTCGAAGCTCAATATTAATGTAATATTTTTATATAAAAAGTAAACTAATTTTCTTCCTTTCCTTTTTTAACATTTAATAAACAAATTAAATGATTTTTTACTAACGGAAATTATAGTGGCCTCGTCCTGTTTTTTGTGCGTTCAGTTGGGCTCAATAGTTTTTTATAGTCCCTGCCGCTCAGCAGGGGCAAAAAATTAATGTGCGGGGTGAGCGGTGAGCGGCAAGCTGAGCGGCGGGAGATGAACCGCTTTTTTCCGCTCACCCTTATCGTGGAACCGCGAACCCATTGAATTGCATAGGAACATTAAAGTGAGTGGTGCCGCTCTAACTACCTGCTCCCTGCCGCTTTTATCGTACCCGAGGCCTATAACACTGCAATATCATCGGCAAAGCGTTGGGTTTGCTAGTATAAAAGATATTCTGAAAACATAGGCATCTAAAATTTATTTTTTGTAGTTCATAATATGATGTACGTGAAGAAACTCGTCCGTAAAAGCTAATAATTAATAATATAGGGTTTGGTAAAACGACGTTGCCTCAGTCTGTATATCCCATACGTAAGAATATAATATAAGCTTTCAACAATGACTAGGGTTGCGGAGGCACGCTTGAAGGGGAAGTTCCTTTTCAATAGAAAATACTCCCCTCTACCCTTTCCCATTTCTCTATTGAGCATTCGACATTTCCTGATAGTTGAAGAACTTTTATCTACTCGCCCTTGCGCTCGATCTGTATGATCAAGTGAATCAGAGAAGTGCGTAATGAAACCTGCTGTGGCCACTATTTCTACGCATCTTTCGCTATTGAAATGTGCTAATAATTTTTTTAAAGGTCAAAGTGGTCAAATGAAATTATATTTAGTTTGCCCAGAAATAAGAAATGCAACATTGTTTTGTAATATTATGTCTTTGGCGTACAAATAGTGCTTGTCTTCAATTGGTAAAAGCAATGAATATTTTTCTTTCTCCATGACTCTACAGCCCATTGAGGGCCTGGGCCTACGGAGTCATCTTGCATGACACATTCCGAGTTTGGAGTGACACGTGGTCAGCATATCGATCCTCCAACAGTCTTAATCCCGGTCTTCGCGATCAGAAGCAATGAATATATGTATATAAATTTTGTTATAGCTAGTTGGGACACTCAGATATATATTCTAAAAAAGCGAAAAGTAGCTCCTTTTGAAAGAAACATCCTTTCTAACATCTCATTTGAAGTCGACAAATTGCAGTCGAAGCTCTTATAAATAAATGATTTTCTTTCCTTTGGATGGTGTACTTACCGCGTCGAACTCATCTTGTCGTTGCATGTGGTGCTGAATGAACATGACGTTATGAATGGCCTTCTCGAGCTCGAAAGGATACTTCTTTCTCGTGCCGACGTCACTTAGAGAGCCGTCGAGGCCCACGACGGAGGGCAGACCGCTGAAACCTCCGATGAGGCCAGCGCCACCCCCGAAGCGATTGGTGGCCGTGTGGAGGCCGTTGCAGCCCCCGGGTCGGGGATGCAAGTGCAGGTGGTGATGACGCAAGGAGTCGGGTGAGGACGCCGCTGACGAAGACGCTGCCGCCGCCGCTGCCACCGCCGCCGCGTTAAGCTTCGACTTCTTGGCCTGCCGCAGGAGGCGTTTGTTGGCCGCCAGGTCTGCCAACAGCTGCTCTGGAACGCGCATCAGCAACAGCTTCGGGAGGCGCCGGATGAATATCTGTTACGAGAAAGGCTGATCAACTCCGAATATTGATAATAGTGCTGTCGAAACTTACAAGGGAAATGTAAACAATTAATATTTATAACTATAAGGGTGCTCGGTGTTTCCATGTTACTTATTTATATTAGCACGGAAATTTGACAATAATCCATTAGATAAACGCGCCTTTTAATTGGCATCAATATTTGATGAGTCAACATTATACAGTTTGGTGTTGGCTTCAATTTAACAAGGATAATGACTGACGGTACACTCTCCGAGTACACTAAATAAGCACCAATCAGATATAAGTCTAAAAATCCGGATGCAGCAAGACAGTGAAAAGTCATCATTGAGAATAATCTCCCATTGCCCCATAGGGGTTCCAAAATACACGGTGCAGTGAGTTAAAAATGATTATATTGCCTTAAGCAAAAGGAAAAGATTTCTTCTTGATTATGCTAAATTTGGGGAAAAATTGTATTTATTTTTAATTATGTGACATGAATATTTGAAATTATCAGTTTACGAATTACAAATATTTACCTGCTTCAACACAGACGTTTAAAAAAAATTTCATTGTGAAGACGTACGAAAATACTTTCTCTTTCCTTTTCTTCGAATTTTTGCAAACATTTTAGGATATATCTTTTAAAAAATTGTAACAAACTCAAATGCCTGTGTAAAATGCTGTTAAGAAATAGTGAAAATGTCAGACATATTTCCATTATGTTCTATCATCTTCCGCTAGCTGAACGGTTAGCAGATTCATCCAGAGAGTTTATTTTATATTGTCATCTGTGCAAGACAGTTTTGAAGTGAATCATAGATTTGAAGGGAATCAAATACTAAAAGCGTCAATTTAGTTCGTGTGTGGTGTTAATTTTGACTACAACGTAATTAATAAATTATAAACTGTTCGTTGTGATTTGTTTTGCCCAATACTTAATAATATTGATGGAAATCGTTGTTCTTCAAATAGAGAACTCAAATCAGAACTTACAAAGAAAGACAAATCAAACGGTTAGATGCTAAGAGACACAACGTGGAATATATGACGATGAACACAATAACACACAAAAAAGGAAAAGGTTAAATAAAGAAAAGTAAAACCAAAAATATCGGAGTATGGCTTCATGTACCATATGCAGGTGTACATAATTCAACAAACGTTGCTCTGATATATTTGGGACCCATGAATTAAAAAGTGCCTTTTTCAGTAAGTGAAATTATCACGTTCTCGTAAAAGAAAATACTGAAATTGCTACCAATTATGTATTGTCCGACACGTTAAAAATTTAAACTTACCAAGTAAGTTATTAGATAATGATACTATTAGAAAACATTATAACTTAACATAATAAATTTAAAAATACTTCTGATCTTTTAAGTCTCAAACCGAACTCAAATGTTTATTTACAAAACTTAAATTTTGTCTCAATCAATTGGCGGGACTGAGAGAATCATTGTCCAATTTTACAACAGTACCGGGATATGAATTATAACGAAAATGCTTTCAAACTTATAAGTTTCAATTTTAATTTAATATTTAATTATAACGGTGGGATTAATTAATAAATAAATCCAATTTCCGGATTAAATAAACAATAAAATTTTATAACACATTTCAGACCATTTTACTTTCCGGTTACAAACGTACTCCTTTTCTTAGGGGATTTTAGGCCAAGTAGCAGAGAACACGTAATTTTAACGATGGGTGGATCTCACCAGTGCCTCGATATTTTTTATGTCTCTCGAAGATTCCGCGCGGCCAGCAATGAGAGGCGTCGACGTCGGTCACGTGCCAGTGGTGATGATGGCGGGTCTCGATGAAGGTCGGCTTCTCTCCACTCACACCTATAGGAATCCGAAAACAATTTCAATTCGTCGCCTTTTGCGACGTCCTACAAGTCAAGGTGTCGCCGCCATCTCTCTTCAAGGACTGCCTCAAATCCTCGTGTTCTCTCGTATTTACTTATTAGACCCTTTTTTGTGCTGCCTGACCAGACCGCTTTTGTCACCCTCACCTCTCACATCTGGCCGCTAGCCCCTGACGAAAACAAAGGGAAGCGCCCCCATTGCATACACTGTCTTGCCAAATATTTAAAAAGATGATTTTGTAAATGGGATAATGCACACTACAATATATTGTAATGTAAAAACGCAGGTACCTGCTGATTTTGGTTATATAATGTCATTTGAGGCGCAGTTCGGCCTACAATGAAGGAAGTTTTGTACGTGACAATAGATGCCAGAAAGAGGGTAAACCCCCAATGGGGATCCCCCACGGGAAAATCCCGCGGGGCGTGTGAGAAAACCGATGGCGGGGAACTCCCGGGGCGAGAACTTAAAAGGGAGCCGTTGGGAGGCTCAGAGAGTCAGATGAGTCGGGGGAGAGAGAGGAGACGGATCAGTCATATGAGTTACGGAGAGAAGGGACGACGAAGTCAGTCCGACGGATCAGTAGAGGAGGAGAGCAAATGATGAGTTGGAGCTGGATCACACTACATCATCGGTGTAAAAATAACCCTGCAAGACGCACCAACGCCAGAGAGACGCGGAAAAATTCGTTAGGTTGAATGTTTGTAGGCTCAGTAATTGTGGGTAAGTTCATAAAAGCTGTGAAACTTGCACATTGTGCTGACTGTATAGATTTAAATGATCCTTTTCTATTTTTCAGTAACTGCGTACTTCACTTCTCGAGAGACCCAAAATCCCCTGAGATATTGTTTCATGTAAGCACTGTAAAGTTGATAAATATAAAATTTTCAAACCGATTAAAATTTGTCCTATCCCATGAAGAGGATATTACAATATATATGTGTGTATGTGTATATATTACCCGTCTACACAAAGTATATAACCTACGTTTTACTGAAGGCGGATTATGTTATTGGTCCTAGAGACATCCTACACCCTTTAGCATATATTTTTCAGTAATAGCTTAGTTTAAAGTACTGCCAATTTCGAAAAGCAAACAGAAAAAGTTATTGAAGCACTGCTGCATAGTTATGAAAATTAAACGGCTTAGACACCTGGTAATAATAATGAAAAATTAAGTAAAATTCTTTCTGAGTGTACGTTTAACAAAATGAAAAACAAAAATTTTCGGCACCTATTTGTACCCTTTTGTTGCTTTCTAGCAGATCAATAAATGACTTATGTTTAACTGCGACTGATAATAAAATGTAAAAATAAATGAGTACTCAATTATGTTACGATTAAATAAATTTTCGCGTAGATTGGATTGGTGGACTTTCTAACTACGTCCGATCATTTTCTTATGAGTATCTTAACTCTTAAAACCTAAGAAGGATATTGGTATGGACTACACATTTATTGAGGGATTATAACTTCGTTTTATAGGAACGCCATCACTCAGAAAATATATGGTTTTAATTTAATATTGCAGCAGGCGATGAAACGTTATCTGCCATTATGAAGCGCGGTAAAACTGAAGATGTAATGGAAACTCGGAATTCTCTTAAAACTGATTTAAGAGTTTTATTTGTGGGCAGAATGGTGTATTCAGACAGAAGTTTACGAATACGAGGAAGCTATTAATGTTTTACATTCTGACGAAACACGCCAGGAACTCCGTTACGTATTACACGATAAACTCTGCGGAAACGAGATCAACCTTCAATTTGACGCAGTACGCTCTCGCTTTGCTCACTTGACCGGGGAGGAAATGAGGGAAATGCGGTGGGATATTGGGGAACATCTAGTCCACGGTTGGGATGTGACACCTTCCGTCACTCCATGGGTATAGTGATATACAATTTCTTACTGTTGGGAAATATTTAACAAAACTCAATTTATTAACACCACTTTCCAAAAGTAATAGCATAATTATTATTCTATAAATGATCCATATGTTATTATTAATTGATTTTCCGTTGATTATTCAACATAACACTTACCTGCCCTGGTATATATCACACTAACATTTTATTGAGAAAAATTGTTAATTGATGTTATTAATGGTGTAGTGTAGTAATTACAATATTTTATATTAACGGGTAGTTTTTCTTATATAATGACGGCTGCCTGCATTTTGCGCCAGTAAGGGACGCAGGTCTAAGATTGCAGATGTAGTTGTTGCGTTTTGGCGGTCTCTGACTTGCTCACGCGTGGTCGACCTACCTGATACAGGTTTTCTAGGGTTTTTGCCCTGCATCATCTTTATGTGAAACATCTAGTAGGATCCTTACACCACTGCCCGGGGGTTCTAGTTAACCCCTGGCTACCTTGCTCTACTTTCCACATCCCCCCTTTTCAATTCCCTTCCTAAGCTATTAAAGGGGAGTTGCCTGCTTCAGAATCGTACTCATGTAAACTGTTACTCGCCAAAAAAGAAAGAGAAATGCTCAAGGGCTTCTTCTTGGAGAGATTTGGTGGAGACTGGATGGAGGTGTTTGAGAAAGAGTTTTTGGAGACTGAACGTTGTTGGCTTAGTGGGAGAAATTGAGCATCAAAATCTGAGGATTTCTGAAGTATTACCTGACCACGGGCTGAAACAGCTGATATTGGGAGAAATCAGCCACGAGTCTGGATTCGTCGCCACAGCTACCCGCAGACACCGCTGTAACCGGCAAATGAAGTTCGTGCAATACTCAATATATACGGGACAGAGCAGAACTTATAAATTTATAATGCCCCCCATAACCTATTTATAGAGACCCCCAGCGACATAGGTCAGCTAAATTACAAAATGTTGAATAATATCAAAATAAATTAATAAATTTAGTTCTTTGATATTGTTAATTATAATCATTGTATCCAAAGTCCTATTACAACGTTCTGAAATCAGGTGCGATATACGACGATACTCCGAAAGTAAAGCACAGTACTTTTATTTAAATTTATTTTTCACAAGACATCTTTTTAATTTATAGAATTCAGAGATACATGTTTCCCGTCTGTGTTAATGTATTTTAACCGTTTCCCATAAGTGGCGCTGTCATAGTATTTCTTCAAGACGGCTGCTGCACCTAACATTCGTCAAAAGCAACGCTCTGTTATAGAATTACTGTAATAACGAGATAATGGGAAAGGTCAAGAAATCGTCATAAAAACATGTATGGAGATTATCGTGTCGGTCAGAGTACAGTTAAATGTCGTTAAGGCAGATTACATGAAGAAAAAGGGATACTCCTCACATGGCAGACCCCACACTGAACTAAATAATGTCCATTTTCAGAAATTTAACGACATGGTTAAGGCTGACGTGCATCACAGATAAAAATTATAGCTGTAAGTTGGTATAGGAGAAGAAAATGTTTGCAGAGTACAGAATCGGTTTCAGTGGGATCCAATGATGTTGACAGAGGCCCACAATGTAAAACGAAAAGAAAGAGTGCAGCGAACTTTTGGAAAAGTACGGGAATAGTGGAAATTATTGTGACAGGAGATCGAAAGATGGCTCCACCATTTTGACCCCGAGAAAAAGTTATAGTTACTGTAATTTTCTATTCTGAAGGACTTTTGCATGTGTCTAAAAACAGTCTACAAATATTTCAAAACTGACATTTTTGTATTTCTTGTCCCCGGAATATCAGTATGATAGACATTAAATGACGACATGACGGGAACAAATGTTTTGTAGAGCTGATAAGACGCAAACTTTTAATTTATTTTAGTATAAATGAAAACTGTTTAGGTTTAGTACAAAATTCAATTGTTTTCGAAAATTGATAAAAACCTAGAAATTTGTTTTTTAAATAAATAATACTTAGAATATTTAAATGTAATAATATTTAATTGTGTGGTTAAAATATTTTAAACAAAATATTCGTTTGGTTTCTTTTAATATTCCTTGGAAAACTATTGTTGAATAAGGAGTGATATTTCTGTCACACACAGATTACTTATCTAACGATCGGCTTTTATCTCGCATGCATATGAAGGTAAATAAAATTTTTCACTTTGACCGTTTTACGAATTGGATGGAATTGGCAAACCTACGTATGATGCATGAAAATTAAGCACTTTTGCTCATCTTGATGCATATTAAATTGCAAACTGACCGATTTATAATCCCTGGAAGAATCTGCAGACACATTTTCATGTTTCTTGGGATCATAACTTAATGTGACGTTAAATAAATATGGAAAACAAACTCGGTTTCGTTATAATAGCAACTGTACATTAGAAGTAGAGCAATACAGTATATGTTTTCTTTGGTTCACAGTACACCCCGCCTAAAAGTGTTGCTACGTGGCGTAGCACATCTACGCTTCTCAAACGGACGTGATTATCCTCGCTCGTTTAGGTGTTTGTAGAGAGCTTCCCTTTCATCTCTGCGCTCGAGATCTTTCGGCCATTGAACAAGTGCGAGGATGCCCAACTACGCGTGCTGCTTCACGTACCGCTCAATGAGCTTGATATTACCCATATAGTAAAACAACTTTCGCCACAGAGCTTATTTTCTTTGGGCAGCTCTGAAACAGCTCAAATATATTACACCTCACATAAGTACCAGTACCCATTGCTATAGAAAAGTACGGTAACTTCAGTGAGTTTAAAGTAAATTCTGATACATTTACGATGTTATCGGGCACATAAATATTTAACAAACCTAAAGAAAATAAACATCCTGCGTTTAATTTATAATTACGCCTTTATGATAGAGTTTTATTTTTGCTTCTCGTGAATTTAAGAATAGTGTTTCTTCTGTATCGTATTTACATTACTAGTGATGGCTCGAGGAAATTTTTGTTGAATTGCATTGTTTGTGATGCTGTTGGTTCATAATTTACGATTTAAAGAATGTTTTCTCCCTTCATTACAAGTATTGACAGGAATATCTTCTACAAACACATTAAAAAACTAGATGAAATGATGTTACAAAAATAATGAATATCATACGTAATTGTTTGCAAGCGTAAATTATTTATACAAAAATTATTTTTATAAATAATAACTAATGTCCGAGGTAAACACTCGCCAATACGTGATCTGAAAATTTTTGTTTAAAATTGACTTTATACCAGAAATGTGAAAGTCACTACAAGTTTAGTATTAAATATACTATTAAGACACTCCATTGACATTGAAACAAAATTTAATTAAAAAAGAGAGAATCTCTACGATTTCTCCCTAACTTGTGACTTTATGAGTTGGATGTCATAATAGTGGAAAAATATAATTATTTTTGTCATAAAAATTTCTTGAATGAGGTTTAATCTTTTGTCTTAATTTAACTATGTAAAGATATTCAATTAGTGGGTCCCAAAACATAGAAGACGTTTCATTTAAATTGAAACCATGATTTCGACATCATGCAAACTATAAACAATAAAGCCCCTATGTATATTTCTCTTTTTCCTACTTATATCCATTTCTATGTTAATATAGCCCTGGAAGAAGAACTTTAGTATTAAGCATTATTAAAATTATAGGCCAATATATTTATTTATTATTTTATTGAATCATGATTGGAAAATATGTGACATTATTTGTTTGAATATATTTTAACTTCATTATGAGAATTAATTTAGCTTCCTGTTATAACTTGTAAGTTTTGTATTATTAACTATATTTCAGGACGCATTCATTGCGTGATCATTAGTGACCGAACTGATTAGTGTTTAAAAATGTGAAAATTGAAAAGGAAAGATGGGCTGGAGCCGCTTCATGCCCTTTGCGATGAATTATTCACCGAGAGTCGTTCATATGATCTTTCTGCATTCCAATATAAACTCATCCCTCGAATATGTACAATATGCCAGTATATATATTAAGCGCTTATATATCTAATAAGAAGTATAATCATGATTCTGATGATCGAGTGTTAATGTGCTTAATTTAATATTGCATTCATTTAATAGTACTTTTTTAATCATATACTAAATACGTCGAATATTTTAGTGATAGTTGAACTGATTTTCAGCTGTCTTTCAATAATTATATTCGTGGATAGAGCACACGGGTGAAATGAGGAGTGAAATAGAAGTTACAACATAAAAATTTATATTATTAAGTCAGTAACTGAAACACAGCGCATTCAAAATTTTGCAGTTTTTCAGAGAGAGAGAGAGAACAGAACATTTGATTCGCATGCATTCTCACGCCTCAAACGGGGAAGTGTCGAAACGCTGTCGTCCGTGATCAAACTGCACACCAGAAAAGGAGTTAGCCGTTCACAATGGAGCGGGAGCGTGAACGAGAGCTGGCGTTTCCCACTCGTTCAGAGTGGAGCGCAGCGAAGTCGGCGGAGTTACTTTACCTTAAAGCGAGAGCCATAAAAAAATTCATCCACTCCTTCGTTCAGAGCAGGAAGCTACTACTGGGAGGGAGTCGACTGTATCAAATGACTTTATCCAGAAGAATATTTCTTCCGTTTGGATTTTAAACGATTTCGTTTTATTTAATGCCATTAACGTGTATTTCTCTTTCATACAATCCGATGATAATTCGGATGTCAAGAGCGTTGAAGTCTTGCCAAAATGGTTCGTATTTTAACGAATTATAGGATGAGAAAAAACTGCAGTTTATTTGGAAGCTTTATTTTGCTTTTGAGTTGTTACGGTTGTTTATCGTAGAAAATTATTTTTATGCATAACGCCATGACGATGAATACATACTACTAAAGCACTAATTGTTAAGTGTAATGAAATAAAATTGCGGGAGAGAAATAATTGGTCGTAGATTAAGATTGAAATGATATTGTGACGGACAAATGATTACACACCCGTTTACTTAAAGAACATTTGATAAAATTATTTTATTGCGCGGGGATTTAATTAGCCTTATTGACATTTTTTGATAGAGCTAGAAATAAATGAATTGAGACGGATCACATTACCTTCCGGACCCATGGTGCCATTTTGTGCGTGCTGGGCTTCCGGTAGTGCACGTTCAGCACCATGATAGTTATTACTACCGAAAGCCCTACGAGGAGCATGGTGAAGAGCAGGTACTTTCCCAAAAGTGGAAGTGCGAGCGACGTGGACGGTATGATCTCGGAGATGAGGAGGAAGAACATGGTCTGCGACAGGAGAATAGAGATGCACAGAGCGATCTTCTCTCCGGAGTCTGCGGGGAGGTAGAAGACCAACACGGAAAGGTATGATATGCCTACACAAGGCACGATCAGGTTCACCGTGTAGAAAAGCGTCTTGCGTCTCAGCGTGATGTTGAAGAAGATATCTGAAACACAGGTCATATCACGAAATTATGAAACCATGTTTTTAAAATCTCACTAGTCAGGGATAACCCCAGTGAGGAAATGTCTAAGATTGAAACTCATTTCATGAATAACTTCAGCTACATACTCAGAAAGTCAAAACTCAACAAGTTTAGTTGTTCACTTATAATGCAGACCGTTTTCTATGGAAACAGATTTAATAATACAACCAATCAAGAATTAAAATACATGAGAATGTAAATCCTTATTTAGTTATTAAATATATACTCCTGACGCGTCAAACCGTCAGACGGAAACTATTACGTAAAAATATCTACTAATTACTGTGCTCCAAACATCTTTATTAATGCCAATTTTAACGATTCCTTTTTTAATTTTATGTCAAGATAAAATATATTTGGGAAAGAAAAATATACTTCAGATTCTATGTGTGTAATATTTTATACTTTCTTTTTGGGAAAATTCTGCATATTTTAAGTTAAAATAAAAAAAACAAAGAAATGAGTATAATTAAAAGATTTTAAACTAAGTTCTGTTTTATTTTTAAGGACATACATGAACTTTTGAAATAAAAAAATCATTTCTTTAATACCTCACATACAAATTGTTTTATTCGATCTCACATCGTCTCGCCATTATTGAAAACCCCTTTATATCGGGTGATTTGATTTATATATCTGTTTTAAACTCCAAGTAGAGACGTGTGGGGTAGTGAGTCATGTAAGGGAATTTAAGAGTACGCATTTAGTGATTGATTTGATATATCTACGGTGGTAATAAGGATATCAACAGCAAAATTTATCACAATGTTATTTAAAATTTAGTAGTTAATCACAAAACGTTTGATAAGATTACAATAAACAAGCTTGCCATTAATAATATTTTAAGGAAAAATCTCATTTCCGTACTCTTGGCCTCCTATGGTGGTTAAGAGTACTCACTAGAAATATTCACTGACAAATTGCCCACTGCCTTCGAAAGCGGAGAATAACAGTCCTAGGAAATACCTCACTCGATCCAGTTATCGGAAAACTGCTGTTCATATCCTGGGCAATCGTATTCATCATCATCAGTAGATATTTCAGAGGTACATGTCCTGGGTTGTGGATCAAATTTTAAACCCTTTGTGACCTTCAGATTTTCCTTTTATTGGAGGTTTCTCCTGTCGCCTTCTTTTTGTGTGTCGTTTAATGGCTTTATTTGATATCCTTTCAGCCTTTGCCTTCGCTTTTGTCTTATCCATTTGTTCTTTTTCTTCGAATCCATTATCAAACGGTGAAGAGATTATTTCCGACTTCTTTGAAAATCTTTTTTTCCTTATATCTTCCTTTTCCTTGAGTTTAGGAAGCGGTAATATGAAATGAATTCCGGCAATAGGTTTCTTGGAATTTACGTTTCCCACGTTTAGAATGGTAAAGTTTCCTTGCTGTAAAACTATGAAAAGCTGGTGCATCCCTTGTGTTGTTGCCAAAGTTTCATTTGACGGACTCTTAAATTGAGCCGGAATATAATTTGTTTGCTTTAGATCCATCTGAAATATTGAAGATGAGCGGGAACCTTATTTTGTGTTTGGTAAAACTAGAAGGGGTCAAATTGTAAAAATACGAAAGGGAAAACCCTAGAAAACGTGCATCAGGTAGGTCGGGCTCTTTGTTGAAAATATTTTAAGGTCAGTATTTTATATAATTGGACTGTATTGCCTTAATTTATTTCACTTTTCTGTATGAAACCTTTAATAAACAGTTTAAAGTCGAGAAATTATACAACTCGATTAATAACGAAGCTAATATTTGAATTTATCTCTTCTTTCATGAAACATAGGTAGTAGTTTAGGTAAAAATTCTTTACAGAACTTGTAAGTTGCTATTAGTACTATATTTGCCTGTCATAAAGTATTTAACTTCAAAGACACGCACAAAAACTTGCTGGAAAACAGATAAAATATGTTTTTAGAGATACGGCAGAAAAGTTTCGCTCATGATTTGTTCACAAACTTTGCCATCGTTTTGTAAAATATTTACATAGTTTTGAAGTAATTCAATCTGATACTCTGAAAAAGCAAAATAATCTCGATAGAATTTTGTCTGTGAGAGTTTATATTACAAATAAAATCTGCGTACTAAATTACGTCAGAGAAGGAAAAACATTTATTTTTTCGATGTTTACCGTCCCGACACCACAGATAAGCTGGAGGAAAGGAGGAAGGAAAATGAAGTATAAGTATAAAATCATATTCCATAAATCCTATAGAGAAGCACAAGCTTCAAGGATGTGGAACGAGTCAGAGATTTTACATAGGTTGCTTTATTAATATTAGAATATACTGTAACTATTGATTACTTTTAACTTATAATAATATTTTCTTAAGTTCTATACAGAAGACATACAATTTGTACCTTATATATAAAATTGATAAATATTTTTACATCCTATACTAAAAATTTAGTGTTCTAATAATGTTCTTACATAATTATAAATATCTACCCTATGATACATTCAGCTTCATAAATTCTTCAACAGAGTAGAAGGAGTGGCTTAGTAAGAACTTAGTTAGTTCATATTTGAACTGGTTTGGATTTATTTTTACTTGTTTAATGGAGGTGGGAAGTTTATTAAATATGCTAATAGCATTGTAATGTACACCCTTTTGTATTATGGTTAGAGATTTCCCTTCCTTGTGTAAATTGTTTTTACTTCTGGTGTCAAAGTCATGTATATCTGAGTTTAGTGTGAAGAGGTTACTGTTATTAATAACAAATAACATGAGTGATTGAATATGCTGGGAAGTGAGTGTCAGTATTCCAGTTTTCTTGAAAAGTCCCCTACAAGATGTTTTTGGTGAGACCTGACATAATATTCTAACAGCCTTTTTTTGAAGTTGAAATATTTTATCTTTCCCTGATGCATTGCCCCAGAATATTATACCATATGTCATTATAGAGTGGAAATATGCAAAATAAACTAATTTTCTTATGTTAGGATCACTACAACTTGACATAATTCTAAGAACAAAGGTTACCGAGCCTAATTTTCGTAGGAGAATATTAATATGATCCTTCCAGTTTAAAGAATAAATGTAATAAAATGTCGATAATGCTGCAACACTTTAATAGTTAATTTCTACCACAATCTGTCCGATGTTGGAAAACGATATAAAAGTTGCGCCTTTGTCATAAAAGTTATTATTATAGAAATACTGACGAGTAACTGGATTACTCATGTCAACGGAGAAATTACTGCATCCCGACGTTAAAACATTCTTAATATTTTAAGGAAATTATACGTGATTCGTTTCTATTTTTAAAAATGTTAAGAAAGTTGTGTCGTGAGGTACAGATGCTTTAAATCATGTTTAATTGCGTCTAAATTTATATATCTACGTATTTGCTACTATATATATTTTTTCTCATTTTAAGAAACATTAGATTGCATATTTATTTTTGACATTAACTGTTCCATTGTTTTAAATTAGTAAATGAATAAATCTTATTCTAAACAAACACCATGTAACGTAACTTATTAGTTTATTAAAATAACGGAATTTTAAAATATATTTATGATTTTTAAATAATACGGTTTGATTAATGTTATTATCCAATAAGAATAAAACATTAAAAATCAGCAAAACGTGTTTCTTCTGTGTTTGCAGCCTTTCGGTATTTCGCATGACGTACTCCTAGCTGAATTTCAAGATAATGTTTACGAGCATTGTTTACATTGGCGACTAAGCTAACATCATGAGTAGGAAACATGCAACATTAATCAACATGACCAGCTATGAGCTAATAATTATATTAGTAAAACATCTTGCAAGCAAACATTGGCCTCGTTACTCAGAAAATCAATTAAATTAAAATACGCGAGTTGATTAAAGTAACCAGGATATTTAATGCCTATTTTAAGAATTGTGAGGTTAGGGAGGAACAGTTAACAAATTATACGAGAGACTATTTGCATGGTTTATCAGTAACCTCTTCCAAGATTTCCTCAGTTGCTTTCCTTCAGTAGTAACCGCAGGGGCCAAGAAGCAATAGTCTCAAAATTATATAAAAGTAATATTTCTGATCTGTGTGGACATAAAACATTTTATCGTACCGTTAAAAACAAATTCTATGAAGACTTGAATAGTTTTGGGTTGAAAACAAATAAGATGGCGCTTGATGTCAAAGTCTGGTTTAAGAACGCATGTGCTTGGACAGATTCCGATTACATTGGACGGCGGTTTTTTCCAAAGGCCTTGGAAAATAATGCAAGAGTGAATCTTGAGAAAGACTCTTATTTGAATCTGGATGCAAGGCTGAGTTAGTGCCTCCGTTGAGTGGGAGATAAAGCTAGGAAAATGTGAGTAGAAATTATCTATAAATTGATTGTTTTGGGACGGTCAGACAGTGATGATTATAATTATAAATATAATTAAATTAATTTTAGAACTTCGACGAGTACTTTTGAAATTATCACCGATAACTGGATTAAGCATAAGGAACTTGAAGCTGATAATAGAGTATAAAAACCAAAGAAAAAGTTGGAAATTATAAGAAAAATTCTCTTTTCTTTATGTGGACATTTCTAAGTAAGCTAAATATTTAAAGCAGAAGAATATATCATAATCCCTCCCCCCTTTTTAGAAAAGGTGATAAAAAATGTGTTCAAACTATAGAGGTATGTTTTTGCTTCGACAGCGAGATATTTTAGTAAAATTAAAAATTTTAAAACTAATGAGACAATAGGCCAAATGAGAGAGGAACAAAGTGGTTTTCGGAGCGGAAGATCATGCATTGATAATATATTCTGTGTTAGACAACTACAATAAAAGATGCGAACTAAACACCAAGAACTACACATGACTTTTATCGATTTAGAGAAATTCGATGATAGAATCCCTCGATATTTATTATGGTCGTCAATGAGAAATATGAATATCCACGATAAATGGATTAATATTGTTAGGAGAACCTATAATATTACAAAAACTAAAGTTAAAATACAGAAGAAAATAACGCAAGAATTTAGTGTGGATAAAGGCCTGTAGCAGGGATGTAGTTTATCACCGACACTTTTTAATATTTATTTGGATCTGGGACTTAAATTATGGTATAAAAATGTTCTGGAATGGGTATTCCTATAGGAGATAAGACACTACATTCATTGTTGTTAGCATACGATCAGGTAATGTTTGCAGAAGATTAAGAAGACATGACATACATGATAAATAACCTCATGGAAAAATATAAAAAATGGGGACTGAACATAAATTTTCAGAAGACAGAATACAAGTGTCTAGGAAAAGACGGGGAAGATATAACACCCGAAACAAGGAAAATAATAAAATGATAATTTTTTAAATACTTGGGTCAATAATTACAAAAGTAGGAACATGTGAGAGAGATATAAAAACTAAAATTGCAATGGCAAAGAATGCTACCAAGACTCTATACGGAATAATTTGGAACAAAAATTTAACTAAGGAAACAAAAATCAAAATCTATAAGAGCATAATGCAAAACATTCTATGTTATGGAAGTGAATTATAAAAAAAAACAAAATTAGAACAGTAGAATTAGATTACCCGAGAAGAAGTCTTCAAAAAACAAGACAAGATAAAATTTCCTTTGGAAAGAAATAAACGTAACTACGTCCGTTGTTAAGAGGATTGAAAATCACATCCTTGAATGGTATGGTCATGTACAAAGAATGGAAAACGAAAGATAGCCAAAAGAAATATACCAATGGTCCCCTCCAGGAAAAAATAAACGGGGCAGACCCAGATTAAAGTGGAAAACCCATGTGAAAACCATAATGGTAGAGAGGAATTTGGAAGAGGGACATTGGAACGACAGGCAGAAATGGAAATTGAAGACGGCAAACCTGTAAAGGGGGAAAAGCCGAAGAAGAAGAAGTTACCTTACTATTTCGAGGACAACCAGATGACCCTTGTATTAAAAGGAAAAAAAAATCATCTGGAATTATTTAATAAAATTGATAAACACACAAAACCGGTTTATGTCTCTTAAAACTTTTAAATTTAAATAACGTGTGACAGCAAAAATACAATCGTGTGTATTTTATCAAATTGATTAATGCTACCTTCTATTAGTCATAAATCACAATAATGGATAGAATGTGAAAGTAAATCACAAATTATAAAGCTCACTTAGAAAATCGTTCAAACTTCAAATCATTTGAATAAAAATGTTAAAAAATTAATTTGTTACAAATTGAAGAGCAATAGTAGTTAAGGAGTTTTATTCTTAAGAAACTTTTATCACTAAACGGTAAGAATTTTGCAGTGAAGTTATTTTTAATTTCCCTAATTACTTCCAGTTTCAGGAACCTTCACTCTGTGCTATATAATAAAGTTATTGATGAACAAATTTAATTTAAAACGCTTCTGCGAACTTGTTTGCAACATCACTGCTTTTTCTCAATTGATTAATTCCTACAAGGTTAAGTGATTCAATTTAAATGTAAATATGGTTTCTTTCTTATATTTATATTATTTTCTGTGACATTAATTCGAAGAGACAGAGCGCATATGTGCGTCTGAATGAAATTTTGATACAAATCTTCTGACCTGTACAAAATAATAGCTGGTTCAGAAAGTTTCTAAGTATCCTCACAATGTTCTGCGTAGTTTGTAAGAGAGTTTCATCATCATTAATGCACAGCATATAGATAAATTTTTAATAATAATCACATAATTTATTATGTTTCTTCGTTCTAGCAGTTAGTATCGTTTATAAAATAAATCACTTTATATGGATGGGCATTATACCAAGTTTAAACACTAATCCTGATTTACTGTTTTAGAGGATTTCAATAATTTAGACCGTAGCCGTGGAAGCTGCTTATCAGAAACGCCCAAGTGTTACAAAACCCATTATTGTGACAAATTTACGCTGTGTAAATGAGAACGTAACGGAAATCTAAAAGCGGATGTCTGTTCATCGAATATCACTCGAAGCCGAAGCTCTAAGAGCTCTTAACCTCTTAATGAAAGATTAATCAGTTTGATCGATTCACTTTGCTCTCCAGAATTCTTGCCGTCGGTTCTTTGATCAAGTGGATTGTACTCTGTAGCGATGTTCAATTTAAATACCATTAGCAACTAAGTCTCTCTTTAACTATCTAAAGTTCCGAAGTCGGGCACTACAATTTCCTTTGGAATTAAAAGATCTTTCAACTTTTTAGTACTAAAATTTCCATTACTTCCAAAGTGATTAATGTCTTCTTCTTATTTATGCGGTTGAAAAAAAAATAAGGCTTCTAATTCAAAATAGATTATTCACAATTTATATTCGAATATCGACACTTAAAATTCTCAATTTAGAATTGGGAAATTTACTAAACTATAATTTACTCTAGATGTATTCCGACATGTTGTAATGAATAACTATCGCACATAAAATTAAGTATCATAATTTAAGTTTTCATATTCAATTATCATTTTATTACTATCCCTAGTTTGTATAACAGACTCAGTATAGATTGAACAGGCAGCATTGTTGTGTCTGATGGAGTAGGACGATAAAGCAGAGCTTCTGTGCATCGTTAACATTGAGTGGTAATAGGGCTTGCCTAAGGCGAACTTGCTGATAGCTCCATAAGCGACCATGCAAAAATGGCGCTATTTAAGTCTATTATATCATTTTTATAGCAACAAAAGACAGATTAAAGTAGAATACTTATTTTCACAATAACTAACTATTTTCAGATATGTACTGTACAAACATTATTTATACGAAAGATTAAGAAAAGTTATCATCTATTAAAATTAATATCGCGAGTTGGATACGAAGTTATATCAACATATTTCTCAAAAGAAAAGTTACAAACATATAATTTTTATCCACAAATGTTGGAGGAGAACATCATCGTTTTTCTTTGTATCTGAAATATGAAATTACTGTATTTTCAAAATCTTTGGGCCGAAGTAGTTTAAAAATGAAACACTATCTCATTAAATAATTTAAGTGTCACCTTTTTAATTCACGATAAAACATTTGATACCCTTAGTGAAACATTTTTATATAAAACTAATTGTTAAGGAATGTACAGTGAAGGTTCTTTATCGTGGGCTGAAGGACAAATTAGATGGTGATCGAAAGGCGCGAGATTTTTGTGCATTTTCGCGATTGGGTCTTTTAAAATACAGTAGCTGCGTTTTCTGCACGGCACGCATTTCCAAAGTATACATTCGCTCTTCGTTTGTTCGTGTGACAACTGGAGAGAGTCGCCGGGCGGACGCCGCCATTTCTGGAAGCGAATACGAGAACCAAGTTGAGTTGCACAAAAATATATTTCACCCAAATTCTGCTAACGCTAATTATAAATGTTAAAATTACCATAAATATAATTTTTCAAGATTTCGAAACGAGCCCTGCTTTTTCCACTCTGTGTATATTATTTTTCACTTTGAACTGGGGTACGGAGTGCAAAGACTGTGTTTGATAATTTCTGATAATGCCACGATGGAGATATATGAGCAGTGAAGATAAAGTAGCCAATCCTCACCCAACCACGTCGTATGCTTCTCAGGTACACACTGTAACGCGTATAAAATTTCGGATTATGTTCTGTTTTATTTAGATAAATTAAGTTAACAATATGAAGCATTTGTGTAATCTTCGTTGATGTCAACACCTCCAAGTCCAGGAGTGCACACAGCATCAGAAACCCAGGTCGCCATATTCGCAGACGACACCGCCATCTTTGCTCAGTCGAGGCGACCATCGGCACTTAACAATAAATTACAACGCGCACTCAGTACACTCGAACCATGGTTAACACGATGGCGAATTAAAGTTAACGTTGGTAAATGCGAGGCACTCCTACTAACACGTAGGGCACGACACGCACGCCTACACAAACACTGTCACAGTTCACTCACACTCCACAATCGCCCGATTCAAATTCCGAGACGCGGTTAAATACCTGGGAGTTTCACTGGATCCGGCCCTAACATGGAAACTCCATACCTCGAACACCATCAGACTAAAACAGCTACACCCTATGCTTAACAGAACAAGCACCATAAACACTTCCACTGCTCGCGCCCTATACTTAACACTCATACGGCCAATTCTGACGTATGCAGGACAGTCTAGGGCTTTGCAGCCAAAACCCATCTCCGTAACCTCCAGTTTGTGCAAAACAAGGTCCTTAAAATCATCGCCAAGGCACCTTGAAGGGTACGCACTAAAGACGTCCATCGGGAATTGAATATTCTGCCAGTAATAGACGTTATCAGAGAACATGCTGTACGTCTGTACAGCAAGACACAATTCTCACACAACACTATCATAAAGCGTCTGGGTAACTATGATCACAACCGCGACACCAAATACAAACGCCCCAAACACCTCCTCCTCGAACCCAACACATAATGATTGTCTATCCGTAATTTACTGACCACGCATTCTAACGGACTGTTACAGGACACGCTCGGCGATCCGGATGTGACAGAGAAGTGGATCGACGCGCAAGGTACCCAAACCCAACTACTAACAATATCCATCAAAAAATTTCCAAACGCATGTTGCTGTCGCACAAGAGCAGTATTCTAGCTCCTTGTGCCCTTCTTCAACCCCTCTTACTATCGCTGAGGTTTTTTTTCTCGGTAAGGAGACCCTTCTGGTTAAATTATCGGCACTTTTTTCCCTCAGCCCTACGCTCGTCATTCTGTTTCTCTCACAATCTATCTCCGTGAACGACCGTATTAAAGGGTATTATGTCCTCAGGTGCGGATCAAACACAAAATTCCGATCCTTGTGTTCCAGTTAGTGTACTAACAGCACGTGCAGAGGGAGTGTAGAAAATGGTAGACCCCCTGCGGGCGGTGCGTGCTTTCAGGGGACACCGCCCTTGGGGCCTTTGGCCCATGTAAAAAAATTGTGTAAAATTCTGTAGAGAACAGTCCTGAGGCATTTGAAAGGCAGGCAAGACAAACAAAACCATAACTTGTAGCCTGGCAGGTGCGCTCTTTGTCTCAAAGGTATTTGCGTCTCACCGAAAAAAACCAGTTCTCTCAGGATTGCTAGGGTGGCCCCTCCCAAAATTAGAATTTTTGGAGAGGAAGGGTAGGGACGCCAACCCCATTGGAGGACCTGGGAAAAATAGAAAAAGCAGGTAGACGAACCACGTTTGAGGAGAGGTTAGTTTTGAGGTAGAGAGGACCTCGTGAAAGGGATTCGGAAAGGAGAGTTGGAGGTTAGAGGACGGTACGACTGACTGGCTTCGATTCAGAGTTAAGAGGAGAAGCGGCCTGGCTGCAAGGACAACAAGGAAACTACACCAAAATTTGAGGCTTGCTGCCTGTCTCTATGCTGACCCAGGACTGCCGGTCAACAAAGAAACTTGGAAAGACGCATGTACAGTAAGGAACCAAGGAAATAATCTTGCTCTGCTATGTGTATAAACACGTGATACAGCCCTTAGTGAAAGTAGATAGTATTTACTAAGTCTCTTTACAATATTATTTCTGGTTAGGGTTCAGCTAGGAAAATTAAATTGATTAAATTTAAATATTGTAATCTTGCTTTTTTAGTTTTGTTAAGAATAAAAACTGTTAAAATTTCAAAGTAGATATTTATTGGCACCCACCCATCTAAACATAACTAACATTTCATATATTTAAAAATAATAAAATTCACGTCACAACACACAGAAAACCCATCTACTAAAGTAGGTTAATTAAATGGATTAACCTACCTACATGGAAACAAATAAATTATATGCTATATTTTAATTTTGTGTTTTTTATTTTAATATTGTATATACCGAAACATTATTGTCAAAACTAATAGACTTTACGACAAAAGTATTCTAAATGAATAAATGATAAATACAGGTAAAACGTCCCACAAAACGCTGGTGTTTGTTCTTTAATCCCTTAAAATGAATATAAGTTTAATGGGATGTATTGTCATAATTCCTTACGCGGTTTAATTAAGTTGGCTCATGTGATATTGTCACGTTAACGTTGACAGAACTACTCTTTGAAAACATTTAACTTGCGTGTTTTCAGTTATAATGAAATTCTATAAATTGTTATACTTTATAATCAGCTGTTTCCGAACTAATGTCCTGGCAACCTGGTACACTGAAAACGGTGAGACGAAATCAGCTGATGTCAATTAATAACTACGAAAATATACCAATCCAATTGGTATTATGCGATAATAATCTGAAAATAATTTAACGAAATGGTTAAGTACGACAGGAAACTCGCAATTTAAGAGAATTGGAATTACAATTGTTTTTCTCTAATCCTGACGTAGATTGTCCCAGACGTCTTCAAATCGTCACGTAAATGAAATGAATCAAACCTCAAAATCAAAAAGCAGACAACAAATGATGAACGTTAAAGCAATTAATAATGTATGCTTACCAGGATAAGGTTCGGGACAGCAGGGATAAAACTTGGAGTGCCGTTCTGCTGGAACACCCAGGATGTCCCACTCAACACTTGGGTAATACTCTCTCAAATCTATCCCAACTTCGACTTTGTTGTCACCGTACTTCTGATTTATGTGTTTCAGGTCGATCTGTAACAGAGAATAAATCAAGTAATAAATAACTTTTATACACCAGTTACTGTATCACGTTTTTAAATTTCAATATTATATCATTGTGAATATTGTTAAGTTGAATTAGTTTTCATTTTTATTAATTTTAAAAAGCTAAAGTACATAACTGAAATAATTTATGACGTTTAAGAAGAGAATAGTATAAAATTAAAAATATATAACTAAAAATGAAGCAATTATTTATAAAGAAAACATTAAGTCTTAACTGATGATATTTAATCGTGGGTGATTCTAATAAACAGTATATAATTAATTATCTCTCCCCCTTAATCAATTAGTACAAAAAAATTCGAAATTTTTGGCATCAGAAAAATTAAATCAGACAAACGACTTTGCCCTTTATGGGGATACGTATTTTACACGCATTTACCAAATACTGCTACCATTGAATGTACATGGCTGCGATTGGTGAACCATATACGAACTCCATTGATGCCTTGTCTCCTTCGGTTTTATGTTTATATCCCAGAAATCATCAAACCACATACAGTTTGATAATTGGGTTCCCTTATTGCCCAATATTGGCGAATATTATATTTGGTGATTCTAATGTGAGACACTGCAACGGAAGGTATTTCAGTTAAGTGCAACCCGGGAATACGAACGAGCCAGTTGGAGTTGGTAATCAAAAACTGCGAAGATGAAAACCCAAACCATGTCTTCATTCATGTTGGTACGAATGATATAAAACGGAATGACATGGACCACACTATGGGTGATATGTACGACCTAGTAACAATGTGCTGAACGAGCACTTCGTTTCTGTGTTTACCAAATGTAACGGTTCGCTTTTCCTCCATTTGGCTTAGAATTTCCTAGTTAGTGATTCTACCCACCCATTTGATATCCTCCTATAGCACCACATTTCAAAGGCTTCTATTCTATTCTTTTCCGCAACACCTATCGTCCACGTTTCTCTCCCATATAACGCCACACTCCATACCAACATTTTTAGTAATGATTTCCTAATATTCGCAATTATATTACTAGTAAATAAATTCCCCTTTTCAGCGAAATGCTTTCTTGTCTGTTTATCCTACTCGTTATGTCTACTGTACTTCTACCATCCCCAGTTATTATGCTGTCCAAGTAGCAGAATTCCTTCACTTCCTTCAAAATAACCCTCCCAATCACCTTGATTTTTCCTCTATTAATTCTCATATTGTACCATTTCTCCAAGACCACGTTCATGTCATTTGTTATGTTTTCCAAGTCTTCTTCTGACCCCCTAACACAACAAAACCTTAGGCAAAGCGTATGGTTTTATTTCTTCACCTTGCAGTGTGATTCCTTTTCCATATTCCGTTTTAACTTTATTCGTCGTCTGTTACTATTGACTGTATCAACGTCTTATTTCTTTTTTTATTTAAATGTCACCAAATAATTAGAGTGAATTACAATATTCAATTTTATTTAGAATTTATTTTTCAGGATAAAATAGTTTTCTCTCTGAATGTATCAATTTCTTTAGTATCTTTAATCTGTTTGGTCATAATCATCGATAAAATTATTCTCATCTAATAAATCCTACTATCACATTTTAAAACCTTATTACTTGAAATGTGGAAAAGAGATAAAATAGATAAGAATTCGGTAGAGTGTTATGGTCAACATGATGTAAAGCTTGATTAGATATTAAAATATACAGTATATTGACGCTGAAAATGTTTCTCTTTTCTATAAATTATTGGTTTTGTTTAGTGCGATAAGGTAACTGATAAAGTAACATTTAACTACTTAATTTCCAATTCATTGCCCCGTATATGCAGAAAAATACAACTGAAAACATTTTAGTGAATATCCGGCGTATGGTGTGGATATTTTTGCTAAGGAATTGCCATACACATTAACTCCATTGTGCAGAAATTATTGCAGCAAGGCACGTTTTTTCTATGTGGAAACGCTTTTAAGCATGTCATAAAATAGATTTCAAACTCCACGCATGAACCCGAGAGATGTAGTAATTCTCTGTAATTGTCAGGAATAAGTTGGTACTTGCATCAAGCCTGAATCAGTGTAGGTGTGTGTTGCTGAACGTGTAGGGTGTTAAGAATACGCTTGACTTCTCGCAGCTCGGACAACAAAGCAAAATTTGCTGGCACTTATCCAGGTCGCGTTAATTACGCAGCCTACAACCTCTAGCCTCCGTTGAACGAAAGCCATGGCCCTCGGGTAATTAGCGGGTTATGTAGCATAATACACTCTGTTGACGACGGCTGACATGCAGCGATTGTCTGTGTGGTAAACGAGTCCCTAATGGCTGACACGACACGGGACCTGCTGAAATAAGTCAAACATCGGCTGCCGACCTTCCGCTGACGGGATAAGCAAGCCATTGTCTCTCATAAATCAACTAACTTCATTACAAAAAATGAAAAACTGCTCGGGTAAGAACGCGTAATAAACGAATGACGTCAGCAGTACGGTTATATACTTCACCCTCCGCCACACGCGCCTAGCATTTTTACAGTAGTCGCATGCCATACATTTTCATCCCATATTAATTACTAGAAATAAAAAAGAGCTACTTTAATACTTAATTTTATTTTTTATTGTATTATAGAGGCAAGGATAAAATATAAAAGAAATATAAAATTTGATTTAAAATGTAATTTTAAATAGTTGCTGTTTTTCTTGGTAATACTTTCAAACACATTTGCCACACAACGAACAGAAATGTATAATTCTTTTGTTATCTTTTCTAGAACAAATATGACAACAACTGTTCTCAGTTCTCTGCTTTTTGGGAACTGGAACACTGCTCTCTTTACTTGGATCCAATGATTCTTCGATACGGAGATTAAAATCATATTTATTCCGAGCTGCTTCGGAAATGACTTAACTTGGACTGTATATCGTGATCATGTCTAAAGCAAGACTAAGCCGGGAATTTCACGTATTTATTTAACATTGATGATTTAAATTGTAATGAATGTGTGGGCGAAGAATTCCTTATATTGGAGACACTCAGCACAAGTAAACATCGAGGAGGCAGAAAGGCGAGACATTGGAGTACCGAACGTGACATAACGACCGTTTGGTGACTTAAAAATCTGGCACCTGAGTCCAGTTTCTTGATCCCGGGAATTTTGAAGGGCGCGCCCCCTTTCCAGAAATTAGGGGGAAAAACCTCGGGTCAAGTTGACTTTAATTGGAGGTTCAAGGCCAGGCGATCCATCATACAAATAATGGTGTGAGGCATGGAAGTTGACCTGGAGAGGTGAAGTGGCAGAATTTTGTTAGTTGGCCATTGAGATTTGAAGAAGGAAGAAGTCTGGAGGGTGCGTGGTTTGATCCACGGCACGGCAATCGGACATGAACAAATGAAGGAGGAAGAAGTTGGTCAGTCATGGAATATAAGTTGATGCAGTCGGGAATGAAACTTGGAAGCAGGAAGGTGGTGATGTGCTGAGAGATAGAGTTTGTAGTTTGGCGATGAACATCATAAATTGGGAAGAAGTCGCTTGAGAGTGAGAGAAGTTTGCAATATAATCTGGGGGCAAGCTGAAAAGAAGATAGACGGCAGCGAACAGAAGGAGCCCCGTCTAAGTAATCCTGGCCCCAAAATTCTAAGAAAGAAGAACAGGTAGCGACGGCAGAATTCGTCACTGGAAGGAGTCGCCTGACGAACGCGAAAGCAATCTGAATTACGAAAAGGGAGGAGGAAACCGCCGTTTCACAAAGGCAAAACAGGTGCGTGTCTGTGCCACTGTCTGAAATGTGTCATGACTGCCATTCTGCTGCAAAAATCCCCACAAAATGAGACTTATGCAATTGATTATAAGCTGATTTTTTAATCCAACCAAATAATTTATTTTGATTTAAATTAAAATCTAAAAACCCCAGGTCATTATAAAGCGATAAAATACCAATGCATTTATTCGACTAATATTTATGATATCAAAAATAAATTGTGACTGGCCAATATTCTATTAAATTGGGAAAATTATAGCTGTCATTCATTTGATATACCACATCAACGTCATATTTAATATTATTGAAATCAACAATTAACTGAGGCCCTGCAGTATTCTCATTTATACTGTATTTTTCATGCGACGTAGAAAAAAGAAGTACACTTTTATTTTCTTATGTACATACGAAACATGAGTACAGTATTGTGTAAAGCAAAGAGACTACAGAGAACGTCGGAAGGAAATTCTTTTTTATTTTTCTTCAAGCTTCATACAACTAATTGTTTTAAAGTCATTTTTGAGTCCTAATGCTATTGTAAAACTAGAACAACAAATGCCCAGAGTAATATTGCAATATGTCATTTTACAACTTTGGTAAGATGTTTGTTTGACAGCATCCACCGAGGAAGTTAATGCATACGGGACATGTGGTTGTAATCCTGCATAAATATACCAATTCAGAGTATGCACGTTTTACCATCAACTACACCAAAAACCTTTATGCAATATTTCGCGGGTTTAAAATGTATTTCCTGAAAGGATATTGACCTCTATAAGCAACAAACTATTCTATAATTGATAAATTTAGCCCTTCTAACAATTTGTCACGAACAACATAAAATTGTGCTTAATTACTGCTAGTTTGTCAGTCTTCCTTCGATTTTTACGAGAATTTATATAATAAAATCGGAAACACTAAAATACGCAAAATGGATTGTAAGTCATTGCGCAAATATGGTAAATAGCAGTACCATCTGTTTCACAAAGTTCTTTTAAATTTTTTCTTCCGGATTTATTTACACGAACCAGATATAGGTACCAAATAAAGATTTGATTTAAGTAATAATGGTATATTATAATCTCTCTCATCTTGATAGTCCTTTTATATGTGTCAATTTGTTATAATAGTCATAATATTATCAGTAATTAATAAGTTAAAACATACATAAATACTTTTAGCTCTTAGTACTCGTTTTACCGGAAAGTATAATTTCTTCCAAATAGTGGCTTTACCTTGTAACACAGGGTAATACAGCCCAAATAATATATCATTTAATACACAATGCTTCGAAAATTAGAGAAAAATATATTCAGATAAAGGTGGCGCTTCTGTGGAATTTCCAGCATTTGTCTTGGCGCCCAGGTGTTAGCCAAGATCGACTTTAGAAACAGAGCTGGAAGATTAAGGGTGGTCAGTCACCAGAGGACGATGTTCTGTGGAAACGTCTCCAGGATCAGCCCCTTCCGTCCGGATCGCGATTTAGGAAGATTCGACACGTTTAGTGTTGACACGTCTTGTGGAATAGTTTCCTACCCCCGTAGTGGTTTAATGGAGAGATGAGCTGGAAAGTTTAAAAGGGACGAGAAGGCCAGTTCCTTTCTTGAGCTCAGGGAATTGAGGTGGAGGGAGATGCTTAGATAGATCAGACAGAAAGAGGGGGTCTGAGAGATGAGAAGAAAGGAGATAGATGATATTACAGTTATATTCATATTTTTGAGGAGCAAAGAGAATCGCAAAGAAGAGAAGAAGGCACCTTGAGTAGGAACGCGCAAGTCCACTGTCTTCTGCTTGCTGAGATCACACTCGCCCGTGAAGGAGGAAGAGAATTGCCGCAACCCATACCTGCCGTATGCTGAGAGCTCCGCACCGACTTCTCAGAAGTCACTAAGTGCCTGATCAAGACTAAAAGTCGCCGAGGTATGAAAAAAACAGTTTCGTTTTCCGGCTCAAAGTAATACGTGAGATCTCTGCTGAACGTTTGTTTCGTTTTTCTCCCAAAGATATGACCTTGATACACTGAGTATAGCTGTTATTTAAATCGCTTTAAAGTTTTCCATGTGTTTTGGTAGAAGACCCAAGTTAAAAATTGATTAATAAATTAAATAAATTGCAAAATTAATTAATCTACTTTTTCATATATTCTTGATCACCCCGGCCCCCAATCTTTTACAGTAAAATTCTTGCAAGTTTGTCACTGTCGTTGGAACATTGTCACTGGAACCCTGCACTCACTTGGACATACCGCTTGTTTAACAATAATCCCTGTCATTTTCATCAGGATCTGGTAAACCAAATTCTTCCACTCTATGCATATAGCAAGTAAACTAGACTAAGATAACATGAAGACATGTTAAAAAGCAATTGCACAACCGCAAATAAAAAAGCGTTGGGTACGTTCGTATCTTGCGCCTGCACTGGAGGGTTAAAGATGACATATGATGTTACGACAAGAACGAAAAGGTACATTTGTAATGGAATCTGAAACTCTTTCAGTTGATACCAGAGAAAATAAATATTCATGGAACATGTTATCGAGGAAACGTTAGACCCAATACACACTAGAATATAAACAAATAAATTCTCGTTTTAAAGTATTATTGATAAGCCAACAATTTATAAGGTAAAGAGGTCAGAAGACTGGAAAGTAAATAAAGTGGAATATAATGTTCTAAGATTTTCAAGAAATTAAGAAAACATATGAAAGAACACTATAATTAATTTGGAATAACATGAAAAATAAAAATTTTGTCTGTGACATCCATGTAGTTTAAAAGCCATATTTCACACATTAATTATTGTATTTTAAAATTTAATATTACATTATTTATATTTTAGTTAAAATATCAGACACTATTTAATTTTTACAGAATGGTCGGTAAAGTGCGTTTTTGTAGCGCTCGGCACGCCTCCATATAGGGTTGGGTTTTACACCCAAGTTAATTTGTAACTCCAAGCTTGTAGGAGATGACAAGCCTAGATACAGGGCTGTTGATCTCGGTTAACGTGGGGCCGATCGCAGACCCCTATCCTGTCGTAGACAGGGCTGTCAACTCCATAAAGTTACAAAAAGAACACATGGAAAAACTTAGAGACATTTGCGTATTTATTCATTAAATATTATCGTTGGATGAGTAACCTGTATAGCAGACGTATATAGCTAGAATAGAGAAATAACACGCCATATGGTCTTTCCAGTTGGTTCAGGCTTATTTAATAAGGTTTGTCCACATAATATTAAAAGAAAGTAAATGAGTATTTAACTGTCAGTAGTTTAATTGGAGTAAGAGGTGTTTCATGTAGAAAGACTTAGGTCATAATAAATTAAGTGAAATAAAAAGAATAAGTCTTATATTTGGGTTCCACTGGGAAGTGTTTTAAGTGTTTTGGGCCCTAAACTTTTAAATTTCTATAAAAATAATATGGATTGTCTGTTTCAAAGTTGTGATATGCTGATGATACACTTATATTCATTTCTGGAAAAGATAAAATTAATCTAGAAAATATAATGAATCTCGCTTTAAGTAAATTGAGTATATATCTCTGTGAAAATAGATTGAAGCTAAAAAAACTGAATGCATGCATATTTTCACGAAAATGAGCTGTATTAAATTAGATAATAACAATGAACTAGTTATAGGCAATAATAAGATTGATTGCGTTACTGAATTTGAATTTATAGGAGTCAAAATTCGAAAAAGGATTGTCATATATTTTTTACGTAGAAAGAGGATTGTCATATATTTTGTACGTAGAAAGATTAGTAGAGGGTACGGATTTTTACATAGAGTAGGAAACGTTTTAACTAAGGAATCTAAAACTTTAATTTATAATTATTATGATGCTTCAACTTTTCAATTGTTCTTGTTCTGTGTTGTATATGGTATGTAGTAAATGAATTAACAGGCATGTATGGCATTAAGAATTACCTCATGTAAGAATAAAAAAAATATTTATACAGTAATTTTAGTAGAAATGAATTGACTGTGTTACAGTGACTTGTAAAGTTTCATACTATGACTTTACCGTCCAATATTAATAATTATTTAGATTTTAAGTAGTATAGGAACGCATAAAATGCGATAAGTAAAGTAAAATTAAATAAACCTTGGGCTAGATTATAATTAAAACAGTTAGTAATTTTATGAAAGGAATGAAGCAATTTAACCAGTTACCAATAGAAATTAAGGAATGTGAAACTATTATTAGATTTAATAACACCTAAGTTTATAAAATGTAAACTATGTATACTGAATACTGTACTAGTGAGTAGCATTTCGTTGCTAAAGAAATCGGTTATTATTATTATTATTACTAATATTATTGAAGAAACTTTCCTCGGGTTTCCACCCGGATGGAACAATTATTAATAAGGCATATTTCGACGGTCAAAGGCACTAACGTCACCTTCTGGCGTGATAGTGACTTTTATCGTCGAAACGTCGCTTATTAATAATTGTTTGACCTGGGCGAAAACCCAAGAAACAGTTCTCCTGTTGTAGCATATATCCAATATTATTATCGTTACAAGTAACTAACATTATATTAAGAATTTATGTTATAGTATAAATTTATTAGTCATTTTAAAAATCGTATATTTCTAACTTTTAGCCAATTTTAACAATAGAAATAGCTTTCTTACTTATAAAAATGAAATAAAGTTTCCACGAAACATCCGTTTCTATTGATGTGCCACATAGCTTTCACGATAATATAGCCCCGTTCCTCAATCTTTCCAGGTACAGACAACACAAAAGATGTCAGTTTTTATAATATTTTTATAGCGTTAGGTACAAAACCACAACCAACGCCAATCATTCAAGTTTACGTGCCCCAGACGAAAAACATTGAGAAAATCTACCAAGAAATTGTGGAAATAATGAAGTTTGTCTAGAGAAACGAGAATTTGATAATATTGGATGGTTGGAAAGCAGTAATGGGAAAGGTATGAGAAAGTTACGCAGTTGGGGACTATGGTTTGTGAAAAGAATCAAAGGGGAGACGGGCTAGTATTATTTTGCATTAAGCACAAATTAATAGTGACAAATACCTGGTTTAAGAGTCACGAAAGAAGACTACACTATGAAGAAGCCGGGAGAGACAGGCAAGTACCAATTATACTACATAGATATAGGAATACACAGATATAGGAATCAGAATCAGGTGTTGGACTGTAAAACATACCCAGGACCATAATCTTTTAATTATGAAATTCACGCTGAAAATGAAGTAACAGAATAAATGAATTAAAACAAAGAGATAGTTATTAGGAAAACTAACACAACAGGAGATGATTCACAGTATAAAAGGAGGTACAAAAGTAGATTAATAAAGAAAGGGAAACAAACTATGTAGAAGAGAAATGGGCACTCTTGAAGAAAGAAATGACTAGAGCAACCTGCAAAGAATAGCTCAGACCAACAGGAATGTATGGATAACACAAAAGCGATTGATGAGAGGCGTAAATATAAAAGCGCGAGAGAGTAAAATGGAGAAGAGTAGTACAGAGGCTTGAGGAATGGGAAAGGAAGGGCAAAGCAATCAAAGAGTCTTGGCTGTAAGAGAAATGCAAAGCGGTAGAAGATTTCAAGGCGAAAAGGAAAATAGACGCAGCTTGTAGGAAAATCAAAGAAACATTCGGAGAGAGGAAAAATATTAGCAAGGACATCAGGAGGGCTGATGGGAAGCCAATTATGGATGAAGAAGAAACAGCAGAAAGATGGAAGGAATATCTAGAAGAATTGTATCACGGTAGAAATTTACACCAGTCAGTAACAGAAGAAGACGAGGAGGTGGATGATGACTACGATGACGTAAAAAAGTGCCATCGCACATGTTTCCTATTAGTTCCGTACCCATTGGAAATTTCAAATTTTTCACGGCGAACTTCCCACATCGGTAGCAAATCTGTCTCAAATTAGGGACGGATGAATCTTTTGTTCTTTAAAGGGTCCTTTATTCTATTGTGCAGAGAAATATACGTTTCTTATAGTCCGAAGGAATTTCGGGGAGAGGCAGCATGCGCTGACCCACGCTCACACAAAAAATGCTTCACAGAACTTCAGACCTCTATTCGCGTCCTTTTACTACATTGCAGTGTTAGTTCCTTTCATTTAAAACGGTATTTTAATCATTAAATTTTATGTTTAGAATAATTAAATCATTTGTGAATATTTGTACATCCTGTTAGCATGTAACAAAAATCAATATTTTCCTTAATTATAAAGACAAATGGATTCCGTCCAGAACAGATGCCGAATATTTACATCGTTCGAAGTTATTCAACGGTCGAGGAGTCAAAATAAACATCAAAATAGCAATTTCTTACCACTACACAATAGGCCGGAAATGGACCCATACACCGCTGCGAAAAGTTCAGGGTAGGCAACCCGTTGTACTTATCTTTTACTATATTTAAGAACAATTGTTGGGATTTTGTTTAAAACTACAAAAGCTCAATTAAGCTGATTTTGAATGAAATTCAGGTAATATTAGCCGTTGAGTCGCGGAGGAAGGAATGACGGACGAACTCGTACATCATCCTCTATGACAGAAAATCGCTTTTGCAGTTCTGTGACAAAAGACGCGTGCATATTTTAATAAGACCACGTGGTTATTGAAAACTTACGTCTGTAGTAAAGTTTGTCTCATCACTAAAACCACAGACCATTCTGGATTTTGGTCGTTTTCCTGAATTTACCAGTTCGAAAACTTTCTCCGTTTGGGCAAGGGAAACGTGTCTCATGTCCTCCGCGGTTTCCATGTCTCACCCCCTCTATTTCTTCTTGTGGGGAGTTCTAAAAGCCGTGGTTTATTAATGGTCAGTGAAAACCGTTGTCAAGCTCACCGAAAGAATTATCCAATCGTTTGATGAGATACTAGCTTCCTCAAGCAAGTCGCCTAGGATAAAAGGACACGTGAATCGCCATTGCCACCTGTGCATTAAACAAGGGGGCCATTTCAAGCCGTGGCTCTAAAATATTAATAAACTGCTGTTTAATTAAGCTGTTGTTGTTTTCAACAAAACCCCAATATTCGATCTTAAACGAAGTAAAGGACTAACCTACCTTCACGTTTACAGGTGAATTATATACACTATTTTAGTAAATTCATTATTTTAACATTATATGTACTATAAAAATTATTGTACTAACTGATAGTTGTAATGATACAACTTTTTATATGAATAAAAAAACGAAGTAAAAGATGCGTACAGAGGGTTGTCTACTCTGAACTTCTAGTCGAGTAGGTGCTGGTAATAGATGTTTGTTTTTATTTGTACTTTCACACCTCAAGCCTTGTAAATGAACTTAATAACAGCTTGCATATTATAGGGAGCCAAATTTGGATTTTAGGGAGACTGTGGTAGTATTTCCAAGCCCATTTTTTCAATGATATCTTTGGTTACTTTGCCGTATTCCTTTGCACTAGTTTTTCTATACTTGTGCTTGTTACGTTATGACTGTGCCAAAACTTGCTGCAGTAATTTTTTTTATATATATTCAATAGTAATACGTCGGTCGTCACTTGTAATGTTGTCAATGCGACCCAGACGTTGCCCGTCAATCCCTGAGGTTCGGCAATTTTTGAACTGCTCTACCCTATACAAATTTCAGCTGTTCATACATACTGCAAAATTATTCGAGAAAAGACTGCAGACGGTTTCTCACCTTCACAAATTATGAAACGGATCACTGGACGTTCTTCAATTAATGTGAAAACTTTACGTGATAGTTCGAGGTTAGTTTACTTTGAGGTTATAAACCAAACAATTTTTTATTTCCCATATGGTCTGAGAAATCTAGATTCCTGAAAGTATCAAACAGCTCAAATGCGACATTACATAAATAAATATTCGTATCAAATCGAACAAGCAACTTTTTATTATGTTTTAACAAAATGGTTAAACCGTTTTATAATGCACGAAGAAAGCACGAGCACTCTACATCTCAAGCCTAATGGGTATAATATTTTTGCCTGCAGTTTTTACTTGGTACTGCTGTACCGGTTCTAGCTGGTTCTGTAGCACCGGTAGTAAGATTGACTGGAAAGAGGAGAGGATCTGGTGCTTTGGTTCAAGTCTCGGGCAATACAAGCGGGGCCTGGTCGTGACGTCAGCGGACGACTTTGATACCACTCGTTTCAACGTACAACGTACATGTAATATTTGAAATGAATATAATTAATAACAGTGAAAACAACAATTTAGAATGACATGTGAATATTACAATGATTAAAATAATTTAATTAACTAATTGCAAATATTGAATCTTCTATGTGATACACTCCCTTGGATGTCTCACAACACATCCAGGTCCAAGCCAAGCAATACAGACATGAATAATATGTTGAGTTCAAAAAATATATATCTCTAACTTCTATTGTTTTTCTTTCCTTTTTATTAATTTTAATTTTCACCATTTGTAACTTCAATATTAATTTCCTTTGTGGTAAACAATTTAACATCAAACGTATTTTAACGTTTCTCTTTTATTTAATTTAAATTACGCAAAAAAAATGTAAATGACATATTCGCGAACCAAAAAAGATATTTCTAATGCTAACATACCAGAGACGTTGCTTACGCGCGAATTAATACTATATTAGAAAAGGAAAGAAATGCGTGGTAACGAGAAAATATGTCACGTTACACATAGAAAACGTTCTCCTCAATTTTGCATTTCCAATTTTTGGGTCCGATACAACCCTCCATGCTAACCTATCTTTCGCAACCCTTTTCATTTCCGCACAACTACCGCATCCCAAATCCTTCCTAATTGACTTAGCGTATTCCATCCTCGCCTCCCTCTTCTGTTTTTACCCCACACACTTCCCTATGATGCAAATTTTACAAGACCCTCATGTCTCAAAACGTTCTCCATATTGTTCGCTCTTCCCCTACTCTGTTTTGAATTCCCTCGTTAGTGATTTTATCCACCAATCTGATTTTCAGAATTCTCCTATAGCAACATATTTCAAACGCTGCTTTCTTTATCTTCCTGAAACTCCTGTCGTCCACGTTTCGCACCCATATAACGCAACGCTCCGTACGAATATTTTTAGCAGCGATTTCCTAATATTCGAATTACAAATTATGAGGAATAATTCAAGGAAATAGTTCATTGTTATACGATATAGTGACATATTCATTATTAATATACTGACAAATCAAAACAGAGAGAATATCAGGAAAAATACCCCAAGGAAGCATTTGGTTTGTTTTCATAAAACATGAAGCTATTGAACGTTTTATTTTTACGTGAATCTCCTATTGTTCTCGTATCCTTAATTTCGTATTCATCAAAGTGTTTGAAATCTCGTATAAAGGGATGAAAATTCAATTGTTTTACAATTTAATGCACCCAATTTTCGTTATGGGACAGACGTACTGGAGTTATTTCGGGACTTGAAAATAATAGACAGTGGTGAGAGGGTCCGGTAATGAGAGAACTGTTGTAAGCTATTTTCAGACAAGCTGACGCCTGCGAGGTCGTGAAAGTTTTTTTTTCGTTTTTGCGCCTCGTTGTAGGTCGGATGTTGGGTGGCGAGATAAGCTTGTCTGGCCATATTTAACGATGCCGCACAACGCGATTAGAATCAATACGATGGCGGTCCTGACAATGGAAATTGATCGACCGGGCCGTAGAGGAAATCTATGCTAATCGCCGCGCTCTAATCTAATACGTAACCATTACCTAAGGCTGACACCAGTTAATCTCAGAGCCATTATGTCCCTAGGCTGGCGTCTGCAACGTTAACAGAGCCGTACCGACGCTGGGCCTCTTTAACGGAACTGGGCCAAGAGTTAAGATCACAAAAGCCATAGTCAGTTGCGTTATCGTGGGCGCATGTTTCCACTAAATAAATATAACATAAATGCATAGTTGAATATAAGATAATTATATTTTTTAATAATTCCATTCATTAGAGAACTTGACAAATAAATAACTTTGTTATATATCCTTCTTACCCGACAAATTTTATAAATTGTTGCCGAAATGTATTGTTACGCCAGTGTAAATGTGTTTTATAAAACAGTGTTTTTCTGACTTATTGGCTGTTTCAATGTTTATTTATAATATCAATAAGCTACTGTAACCATTTACCTGCAGGGCTGTTTGAGGATAATATTCTAATCCCAAAAAGGATAAAGAATAACCTTTTAAAATTTTTTAACATATACGCCAACCTAATACCTTGTTGATGTGACGGTAGCGCCGCTCTATCTTTAAACTGAGTAAGAAAATTTCAATTATTATTAAATGTAGGTTTCAAGAAGTAGATGTGAGGTTATTTAAAGGAAAAAAATGAAGGACCAAATTTTTTAGAAAGGTTTCACGTCACTATTGTACTAGAAAATGTGAGCGAGGGATGATTTGCGAATAATTACCGTCACGATTTTTCGATCTTCTCCTGAGTCACATAGTGCTAAAAATCACGAGATTCACAAACCGATTGTGCAAGTATACATTTTAGATAAGATAACAGCAAAATTGACGGATAATAACTAAGTTAATAAAACTAGATTAAAAAAATTATTATTTTTAAATGGTTAAGCATTTAAAAAATTGTAATACACATTTTGTTCACTTTTATTAAATAAATTCAATTTTTTTTGTAAATTGTAATTATAAAAAGGAACTGAAATTTATAAAATATACCTGCAATTGATTTTAAATTAACACACTATTAGATGGGCTAATGAAAAAAGAAACATCATTCATGAAAATTGCAGCTGCAATGCTGGAAAAGGATACTGCAAACGTCTGTATTTATGTGAACGTTTAAAATACGTTATCGAAGACTAATAAGCCTGGAATCGGTCATCTAAGACTCGGCTCAAAAAATGTCAAAAATGAGACAAAATTAAAGAATTTTATGTTTTACCGTATGGAGAAAAAAAGAATTTCGAGGATTTAAGAACCATTTTAGAAGGAGAATAGTAATTTGCAAACATTTGAAGAGAAACTAAAATTGTACTGTGAAAATTAAAAAGGGGAAAAGAGTTAAACGTGCACTGGAGGAAAGAGAAATGTTTCAACGCGTTATCGGAAAAAACATATGAATTTCCAGCTCAAATAAGAATGCTAATTCAGTAATTCAATGAAATGTAATTGTGGAATTAAGAATCAAGTTAACCAAAAATATATTATTATGAATTTAATAATGAAATCTATCCTTTTGTAATTAAATAATATATTAAAATCATTTTTTATCCTCAGTATCTTTGCTTCAAAAGTACATAAAATTTAGGACATGTTACATGTTATGCCTAATCCAAAATTAATTTAATTCGCTATTAGAGATTATTCAAAAACATATGTAATGATATGAATATTACCGAATACCATTAAAAAGGTTACAGTTACGGAGTACAATGTACGCGATAAATCCATGCTTTTCTCCGATCAGTTTCCCACTAGCGATTCGGAAAGGTATAGAATTTCAAATCTGGATTCTTTAATACACGCATGGGAGAACTGAATAACAGAGGAAATTTTCTAAAACTTTTCTCAAAGTTTTACTCGTTTTGAATCTTTAACTTTTTAAAAACGTAAAATGCAATGTATATTGCATACAATAACCAAAGCCAGTACCACCACTTTAATCACACCGTCCTCCACAAGAGGTAGCAAGTGTCGCCGTTGGTTTGGCGTATAATAAGCAATAATAGTGCGAAATATTAATGTTTTGTTAAAATCTTAGTGAATTGTTTACCAGTGTAAACAAATTTTAGAACAACTTATAGTTTCACCAGGCTTTCTTTTTGCATAATCGCTCTATTTATTTAAACAATTGCTTACTTATTTATTTTACCCAATTCACGGTTACTTTATACATTCATGACTTAAAACTAGTAATGCTTCCGTTTAATAGGGAGGAAAGGTACAGGTAAGGTAAAAAGTGATACTTTAATGTTATGATAATAAATAAATTTGGGAAGGAATGAAAATTTGTAACGTTTTGCACAGAATTTAATGGGGGAACCAAAATAAGCAATGAAGTATGAATAAAGAAGAAGAAAGGCGGTCGAATGAAAACAATTCAAAGAATACAGTCGCTATGCAGAGAGAACGACTTATTCAGAGACTCACATCCAATTCAAAATTTTATGTAACAAATTACCCTTTTTATTAAGAGCGAGCTATTCGATTGAGGGCGCTGTAGTTAACTCTTCGATTTAGTTTTATTTGAGCCCGATAAGTTTTATTCATGAAACTCGTGCTTTAACTTTCAAGCTGGGTTGATATGATCATTTAGAAGGATGAGAATAAAAATTTTCAGTTTTATGATGAGTTTACCAGTCGTGAAGTAGAAGAAATACAATGACAAAGTTCTTTTGTGAACGTTTCTGCAGAAGGGAAAACTATTAAAATACTATCGTAAAGTAATTAGATATTTTTATATATCCGTAGAATGTAAAAAAAGGAACGTACAAAGCAATGAGTAAGAATATAATTGTTTCCCGATTTTTAAAGAAGGACTAAGAAACGATTAAAGAGATGAGAATAATTGCCACGAACTGAGGGAAGAATGATTTATTGGAATTGTAGGTGCAGTAAACCTTTGTTCTAAAGTAGAGTCTTTTTTGCTGAAATGAGAAAGTCCTTTCACTAATAAAGTTAGTTTAATAAATAATAAGTTTCAATTTTTTAAATTTGAATTTTGTGCTAATCTTTTCAACAAACGAACAGTTTATATACAAAAAATCTGGATCTTTAGTTCAATCAAAAAGAAACTACAGTGGAAAGAAACTACACTGGTAAAAATTATATTTATTTTATATTTTCTATTTTCCGTCCAATTATTTTTCCTTAAATAAGTAAATGGTAGTTACACAAATTTAAATAACTTACTAAGCCGGAATAGAAAGATTTGTCAGTAATTTTATGTATAAAGAAAATTAGCTGTTGTAGAAATTATCTACAGTAAACTGATAATTTATTATTGTTTATTTGGTGATATTATTTACAATAAGACTGATTCATATATAAAATTTTTGTTGCTTAAATACCTTATTTAATAGAAACGAATAGTTTTAATATGTGGGCTTAGCGGCGCTACAGTAAGAATTTTGTGCATGCGAAAGATTAATTAGGAAGCCAAACACAGCCATGTACACGTGTATCCCTTTTGTAGAACGTTTCGAAATGTTCAAAACAATATAACGACTCGCCGACCATGATGCCGTTGCAGACACAACGGCGCCACTGGTTTTTTTATCCCACGTCCCGTGAAATTTGGTGACATCGGGTGGTAAAGAGATAGGTTGGAGTCGGTAAGTGGATACACGTCTCCTCCCAGAGAGGACCGGCAATAATTTTGTTTGAACAATATCGGGCCCCGCCACCGACGAAATATGAACAAAGGAAGCGGGGAAAAATTATTAAAAACCCGCGGAGAAACGGATTTCGAGACAGATTAAGAAGATGAGGAGTTATACATTAGAGACATGAAGGTTTTTATGCTTTGAAAATTAAGGAGATGATGGTTTGATGATTAAGAACGTGGGGGTTATGATCGGACAGATATTGGACACTTAAATATTGGATTTTGGCCTGACGAAGGACATTAACAACGGCATAAAGATGTGATCCAGTCCGGAGCAACGAGGAAGCGGAAGCTGAAAGTTCCAGGCAAGCGGAGACGACCCCGTGATTGCCACTGTTCGTAACGTTTTGCCGATTTTCTGGTACTGCCAGTTTTGATTAGGATTAGTGTTAAGTATTCTGCTCTATGAGAGGGCACATTGAAACAACCCTTGGTGTAGAGTTATTGGATTAAGGTGTAAGAAATTTAGTTTGTATAATTGTTGTATATATATAATTTTACATAGTGTTTTTTTTATAAAAAAGCCCAGCTATGCAATTTAAATATCTTTTCAGTGTACATTGTAATAAGTAAACGCTAAAGTTTAATATAATTCACATTGTTAATGATTCTTCATTCATTATAAAATAATTTATCCCCATATACATTTCAAACAACTTTAGTTTTAAAAAATAATATATTTAATATATTATCGTTTTAAAAGTTCTAAAAAATTAACAACCGACGATCAATAAGTAATTCATATATTGAATGCATATAATAAATGAATAAATATTTATATTTTTATTATAGAAAAAAATTATTGGCCATAAGTACTTATCTTAATGAAAATATTTGTGCGACTTTGATGATATTTTCCCAACTTTGACCACTTTTTTTAATTTGTGTGTTGTCATGATATTATAAAACTAATAATATTTTTAAAGAGACTTAATATAATAAAGTGTTCTTAATGAATCTATTTTCTAACCCTTTGCAAGTTATTTTATCCTTATATATATTTTAACTCTACTCAGGTTACTATCACTTTTGGCTAAAAATAGTGCTGTCTGCATTTTATTTTGTTTTTATATAAGAGTATGGCTATAAAACCGAACGCTACTGTGTACTGAGACGAATGAATTAGTAAAAAAAGATTAAATAATTTACGAGTATTATATTATGAAAAAATACCATACGATTTGAAACACATTTCAAGCTTCTTGGCGACTTAGGTCCAACGTTATATCTATTAATGCATTCATCGGCTCAATAAGTACTAATAGCTTTGGTGTACTGAAAATATAATGTGTGTCACTCTTATAATTAATATTACATTACCAAGCAAAGATTATATTATTTTGTTTTGAAGACTTGGAATATTTTCTTAACTGCAGCATATCTAATATCCCCAAGAACCTTTTCCAGTTGAATAAATGAACAAATGAGTATTGTATAACAAAATTATCTAATTTATAACTAACATACCTGGTAGCCATCGTATGTCCAAGAACCAAATTTCATGAAGCAGGTCTGTTGATCGAAGGGGAAGTATCGGACGTCGATCTCGCACGACGATTTGAATATCGCTGGAGGCGTCCACAGAACTTTCCCGGTGTGATGGAGAACAGCTTTGGTCATGGTAGTCACAACATATTCTCCGTCCGCACTGCAACCAACATATGGATCAGACGGGTTCATGAGACATCATTAGCTAACACCAACTTGTTGTTTCTGGCTTCAGATAGTTTTGATGACGTCCATTTGGAAATGTGACATATGTTGGGCAATAGAATATTAGAACAATAAAAGTCTGTTAGGTGTTGTTTTATGGTCAAGAAGTGATCACGGCACAATTTTTTTCGAAACCTATATGCAACATGCATCTTTGACTTTGCAAATCTAAACTGACGTTGAGCATTCGAAAATTGAGTTTCTTTTTAAATTTATAAACCACGTTCATCTAATAACTTTTATGGAAGTGTAATATCATCAACAGAATATCAACAGAACAATTTCCTGGTTAAAAGTATTAATAAAATTATATATTTTTTATAAAACAGAAGTTAAATATTTTCTTTACTTTGTATCCGATCAATACTTATAAGAATTTGAGAAATATCTCAGACGATAAAGTGGTGACTAGTTACGTAAAAATCCTCGTAAAAAGTAATATTTAGAATAAATATTTTTTGTTGTATATAAAATATTGGATCTCCATCATAATAAGACAAACGTCTATAGAAAGTGAATTAGTTTTGTTTTCATTGCTCGCTTTAAGAAATTTTTTACAGATGATATTTTCAACTAAGGATAAATAAGAAATTCTTGACAATTAAAGTATTTTGTAGAAATTATGTTATGTAGAGAAGATAAAGAAAGACTTTTTATTTAATGGAATGTCTCGAATTCAAACAATAGCACTGTAAGTTTGCGAAACCTATAAAACAGGAAAAATAGCAGTAAAATTAGTAAAAACATAATTATAACTATATATCGAAGAAGACTGGGGATGATAGATGAGAACAGCACAGGGCAATTCGTATCATGTAAAATATTAACTAAAATAGTACACGGAACGACACATAGAATGTGAGTTAGGAGAAGATCAGTTGGGTTTGGGAAGAATGTAGGGAGAAGAGAAGCAATATTAACTTTGTGCCTAATACTAGAAGACAAGATCAGAAAAAACAAGCCTACGTTCATCGCATTTGTAAATTTGACAGTGTGAACAGGATAAGGATATATTAAGGATTTAGAACAGCACAGAAATAAAATGTCGAGAAATAAGGCTTATAAATAATCTCTACAGAAAACAAGCAGCAGAAATTCGAATTTAAGATCAAGGAAAGAAAGCAAATATCAAGAAACGGATAAGACATGGATTCAGTCTGTCGCCCATTCTGTTTAACTGAGAGAAGAAACAGACGATGAAGACAATTAAAACGGAATATGGAAACGAAATCATACTTTAAGGAGAAGAAATAAAAACTTTACTCTTTGTCGACAATATTGTAGTATTAGGAGAATCATTATAAGACTTGGAAACCATATTAATGGCATGAACCAATTTAATGGGAAACAGTGGAATAACAAAGGGAGTTAGATTGGGAAGGGATTTTTGACGGAAGTTAAGTAATTTTGCTACTTGGGGAGCATAATTACTAAGTATGGTAGAAGTATAGTAGACATAAAGTATAGCGTAGCACAAGCAAGGAAGTCTTTCACGAGAAAGAGGAATTTACCTATGGGTAATATAAGTGAGGATATTAGGTAGTTTTGCTAAAATGTTCGTATGGAGTGTGGGATTATATTGTTACGAAACGTGGACGATAGGAGTTGGGGAAAGGAATAGAATAGAAGCCTTTGAAATGTGGTGCTATAGTAGAGTGCGGAAAATCAGATAGGTGGAAAGAATCACTAACAAGGACGTTCTAAACAGAATAGGGAAGAGCGAACAATACGGAGGACGTTGACCAAGAAAAGGGATAAATTAATAGGTCCCATGTTGGTCTTGTAAAATTAACACTAGAGAGAAAACTTGTGGGGTAAGAACAGAAGAGGGAGGCTAGTGATGGAATGCGCTAAGCAGATTAGGGAAGATGTAGGATGTGGTAGATATGCGGAAATGAAAAGTTTAAGTATTTAAATAGTCCTGAAGAAAGTTTCCAGTAAAGAAAAATAGTTTTATTGACGTTTGTATTGATAAAATAACGGTTGGACTAAACCATATTTCAGAGAACTATAAATGACTATGATTTTACCCTTTATAGCATAGTGTAAGAGGGATATCTTTTAAGGTTTTGTAGAATAGTGGTCAAATAATAAAATTTTAACTTAGCCTTTAGGTCTTATCGTATAAAACCGAATTATTTGCATGATTCTATAAATATTTACGGAAAGAAAGAGATGTTGGTGAATATTATTATTATTTTGTAGTAAGAAGATATTGGAATTTTTGTGAAATGAACAATGAAGTAAAGAGATTTCAATGAATTCCGATACCTGAACGTTGAAAGCTATCCCGAATAAAAGCAGATGTGCATTGAATTTGTCCTTTTCTTCCAGATAGCTAGGAATTGAATTTCTAATCAATCACCGAAGCCACTACCCATGTCTACCGTAATTGATTGCGAACCTTGTTATCGACAGCACGGCTGATGCTCAGCTTCTCTACTTCTTTAAGACGGTTAAGTGGGACGTCAACCTCAAAATGTCGATGACAGTGCGATAAATGAAATGAAAAATATATTTATCTGAACAACAACCTTTCAACTGAAAATAGTAATTATATCCTTGCAAATTAAATTAATTTTACACAGTATATATATGATTCAAAATTAATTGGAGATGTATTTCTCTCAATTTATAATTATGGTTTGTCTGACACATTTGAAAGAGTAACCTGATACAAAAAATGTGTTAAAAAATATGGAATTGCAAAAATTTTCATAGTCACAATGTAAACTTTATAAGGACCAACTGGGGTGACGTAAAGGTTGGATTCCCACAAGGTTCTATTAAGGTCCATTTTTAATTTTAATGTATATATATAGTTCCAAGAGGGACTAATTGCTTCAATTGAAGATCAGTCCAACGGAACTAATCTCACGGGATTTGGAAGACGCCTGGAGTTGTAAGGGAAAATCTTCGATCTTTGATATAGCTCTGTTATTGGTAACTGTTTTATAATCACCCACTACAACCACGACAAATAGTGGCACATGAATATGAATTGTTTTGTAAAAGAAATGCCGGTGTAATTTTATTTAAACTTTTTAATTTTGCAGATCTTTCTTTAAATATTAATTTTCTGTCATTAATTGAAATAAACGATTCACTTCGGCCGTAACCGTTGCCTTTTTGTGAGGTGGGGAGTTAAAAGTCTACCCTCCTTTAATAGCATAGGAAGCGAATGGAAAAGGGAGGATGCGGAAGGTAGAGCAAGGTAGCCAAGGGCTGACAATTGCTCCCGGGCTGTGGTTTAAGGATCGTACCCGGTGTTTCTCCTAAAGAGGTGCAGGAAAAACCCTAGAAAACCTGCATCAGGTAGGTTGGGCATTTGGTACTATTCTCACGCCCTTCCGAATGACGGCAGACGAGTTTACTGTGGGGTCGCAGCATTCCCTTCTCCTTTCAGGAGGCAGTTGGCCGACTGATCCAATGGGATCAGCGGACAATTCTTGCCATATGCCCAAGGTCTTCGACCCCAGTACATGCAAATGGTCTTCATATACAAATTTAATAACCTTTTCGGCTGAAGTAGTCAAGGAGTAAATATGATGTATTGCTAAAGTTTAAGACTGAGGAAGTCTCAAAATGGCGATGAAACTTTGCTTTCATGAATAAATAATGATATATTTAATGCTGACTTTTTTGGCCGTCTTTTTATGCATCGTAAATTTGAAATTCATATTACTGTGTTGTAATTAATTAAAATAAATATATAAAAATACAGCAAAGTATATCAGCAAAAAAAATTTAACATTTTGTTATTATAAATTCAACGTTTCATCCATCTTTGCGGTCATCTTCAGGTAAATTTTTAAATGGATTAAACTAAATTGGCCGTTATCGTCACTGGATGTTGTACGCGGCACCAAATTACTAACACTAGGATTAGTTTATCCGTTGAAAAAATTTAGTCTTCTTACTGAAATTTGTTTGGAGACATATTTGGCCGCAATTTCATTTATTTATTATATGACTTAATAGTAGACATTTTACAAACGAATTTTTAAAATTAATGATAATAATCTAAATCGGTTAAATTGATTCGTAATTAATCAGGCGTCAAGGAGCATAAGAGTGAGTTTAAGATAAAGAAGGACATTTCCATAACCAGGAAGTTTTTCTGGGAATCTCAGATATTCTCGGAATAAAAGACAGTTAATGTGTGGTAATCTTTTCTTTGAAATTTATTCTGTTTTCTCAATTTATGTGCTCAGATACCTGAGTTCATGTACACTTAATTCTTTAAGTCACACGCATTATTTAATTGTTCGTAAACTGAAATGAGGATGGAAAAATTAACTGCAGCTGTTATTAGTGTTCCATGATGTTAAGTAAATTTTATGTATATAAATATATTATTCATATTTTGTAAATTATGATAATTACGTAAATAATGACACAATGCGATCGTAAATTCATATCAATGCTGGATTTAAAATTTATATTTTGTTTCACGGTACACATGCTTCATAAAATGCGAGTCAACAGTAAGCTGATTTCCTGAAATTATAAACGTGTGCATCTCGCATCGTCTGTCTGCCTCAGAGTAATATATACGTAGGTAGATATAAACATGAACAAGGCTTAACGTGAAAATTCTGGCAAATTTACTAAGTCCATTTAAATAAACAGTCGTATTTTTTTACGTCTTGAGCGTTCATCTCGCGTTCACATGTATTTTTTATGTACTCTGCGCTGTGGGCACGGAAATTATGCAATGCTTGCGCACGATTTGAATAATTGCAGAATTAGCCCTACACGGCTAGATTTTGAGCGGGTAAACACCCCAATTTAATATTCAGCAGTGTCAGCGGCACTACGGCATGATGGGGCTTAGATAAATGCGGAATGCAAATCAGGGCATACATTTTAATAAAGCATTGCTAGTTGTAACGATATGCATTAAGAATCCGTCCTCAGCTTGGAGTAGACTTCCAACACGTTGAGATATAATTAAAAGTCTCCCTTCGATTCCGAATTAATCACACTATCTATTCTAATTAGTTACCACAATTACCACAATATTTATATAGTTGATACTAATGTCACACCTAATTATGAACTGTAGATATTTATCCTCACTCGAACACTAGGCAGAACGTCGCTAATCTATACCAAAAAATAAAATTGAAGAGCCTGTGTGGAAGTTTGTCCCGAATAAGTTGCGTAACTGTTCAACGGTTTTAGATGAAAATTTGAGGGTTTAAAAATAGTATTTTTAACTTAAATATTCGTTCATGTTCATTTGTATACAATGAATAAGATATTAATATAATATAAATATTATTAAAAACACTACGGGAAAGGTTTCGTGGCATATAAAAACCGCATATAAAGATCTCCAAAAAATGATTTCGGGTTGTTTATACACTTGATATATTTATGCTCCGAAACGGAGTAAAGGATTTTAATGATAATTTTAGGGATTGAAACATGAATTTTAACTTAAATTTTCGTGTTTCATTTCGATACCTTGAAGAGTTCAGAATATATTATTATAATTTTTTATAAATTCATTGAATTGCTGCGTATAAGCCGGTGTGAAAACCAACTTCGAGTTATGTCTTCTTAGGCGTTCCTATACAATTCCTTTATTGCTTTTGGTAAACAGGCTACATGAGGGTGATCCTTAACAGGCAACTCTCCTTTAATAGGGCAGGAAATCGTACTTACTATATTATTTTAAACGTCATTTTGATATAGTGACAGCGAGAGAGAAGGAGGGTGATCATTCTCACTCCATCTATTGTTGCAGCAGGATTCGCGCCGTAATGAACCTCCATTTTGCAGAGAGATAACTCCCTGAGAAATTAAACTTATTTCTATCATGAATACGATGTATACGTAAATTGGTTTATTTGCCGCGTAGGATAAATATTTTGTAATCGCCCACTTTTAGAAGCAGATAAAATAAATATAATTTATCCCAAAAATATATATAAGAAGTTTTTTTATCTGAAGCTTGTATGGAATTAGTTAAAGGGTTTGCCCAGAAGTGATCTTAAATAAATGATACCGTGCATTTTAGCTATTTGTCAAAGTTCCGTGCGCACGAAGTCGCGGGAATAGCTAATATTATAATAGTTGGTGACGGAGAAAGACCCATTTGTAGTGGATTCCTGACGTCACTTCGTCATGAGTATTCGATTGTGGCGCGAGTGATTGACTCGTGGGCGGACTGAGATCGACTGATGACCACTATTGGCTATTCTGAGAGCACATGCACTAGATGATGACTGATGGGCCACCTGAGTATTCTGGGAACGCAAACGTCGTGGTTTTATTCCCGAGTGGAGTCGCGGACAGTGTCACGAGGTGACAGCTGATGTGAGTGGTCTCAGCGCCTATCAGCGGCGCACTGGGGACGTGCTATGATGACAGATGCTCGCGAGTCATGTTACAAATATACGCAGATGCTTGAACATAGACATATGAAGGCGGATTTAATTCTATACAAGAAAAATTAATTAGCTATTATTGTCACAATTTCTGAATTTAATGTAATAATAAAGAAAGACGTACACATCTTCCTCCCAAAATTGTGACCTAATCAAGTGCTATATTAATTCTAAATTTAGTGGTTACCTAAATGAAATATACGATATATAACAAAAAATAATTTAAAGATCTTAACAGAGGTGTAAAAATTCAGTTAGAATGTTTAAAACGTATTAATAAATTTGGAAATGCTACAGGGGTAGTCATTTTAATGAAAATTTGACTTCTAAATGGTTAAAAGGTGTTTTTATAGAATTCCAGAGCTTTAATTTTATTTTTGTACTAGGTGGGTGCCTTGAAATACGTGGGAATTCACATATATTAGCCCGCTATAGTACTTAATTCGACGGTAATCTCTTTGTCAAACGTGATTAAAAAATCAACGTGAGGGTAACCGTTTTGAAACTTTACTTTTTGATGCCCCTTACTCTATGAGATCTGATTTTCAGCACGAAAGAAATTTTCTATTAAAAAAAAAGTATGAATAATATGTACAATACCGAGAGAGCCACTATCAATCTCACAAACCACGAAAAATATTTATTCGCATGACTTATCAGTCATTCATATACATTACAAATTTCCGTAGTCTACACCCCTGTTTCTAGGGGTGGCAGTAGTGATTTACCCTACAGTCGTTGTTCCTTTCGACTCCCATGGAACCCATGGTCCAAATTGCGGCACATACACGAAAACACACTCTAACAGTTAACTTAATTTAAAAGGCGCAGACACTTATGCATCTCTTCGGTATGATTACCTTCAAATAATGTCTTTATCTACATGTCTACGAATAATAAAATTGAGTATTTATGTAATCAATATGCACAGCGACCATAAAAATAAGTTTACATTATTAATTAATTAGAAAGTATAATTACTGAAGTAAAATTTTAGGTAAACATAAGCATTGTTTCACGATTAACAAAAATTTTAACTATGATGTTTGACAGGCTTGACATGAGTGGTCACAATCTATTTGCAAGTTCTATATATATTTAGGTTAGAACGTCTAGTGGCCTGAAATGAGGGAATAAAGGCAATTAAATCTTCAAAAGATCGACAGAGAACTTCTCTAGGATGATCAGCGCTAAACTTGAAAATTTCAGCACATTCGGATGAATGGTATAGGAACTTATAAGGGCAAAACTGATAACTCGCAGTTGATTTTGAATAGGTCCGGCTTTGGCGCGGAAATTCAATGGATTTACAGATATTTATATCTTCCAAACCTTACTAGATATCCAAATTAAAAGTACAAAATAATTTAACTTAAAATTACTTTTTAAATCACTCCAATTTTCATTGATAGACTCTTCAATTATTTATTGGTGTTGATTTATATTGTTGAACGGTAAATATTTATGTTAAATTTTATTTATTTCTTCGTTGTTTTATGTGTCAGATTTTTGAAAGCTCAATGATAAAGAAAATTATACACTTAAAAAAAATTAATTCACATTTCACTTGTTAAATTCCTGAATTTTTTGTTTTCATTTTATGAATGAAAATGATAGGGATTGTAGTAAGGCCTACTATAAGTATTATTATATTTATTATAATGAGACTGCAACAATTGTTTGAAAACGAAATTTGTAAAAATCTGTGATATTAAACATCATACAATTGAATAGTGATATATCGTTAAAATATACGTACTGTGTCTTGTTTGAACCCATAAAGGAAAACATTTTTTCAGAATTTCTTCAATGCACTAAGAAAAGAAGAACAGTAGTGTCAGCTTGCAATATTAAATAAATGTAATGTGTAGCACAGGTCAGGTTAAAGTACGAATGTAACTCTATACGTTGTAATACTTTTTCAGTTTTATTATGAAACGTAATTATCGAACTTAATTTTACATTATTGGCTTATTTATTTTATTTATACTTTGCGTTACATAAATTGTATATCATTTTTAATGTTAGACTTTCACTACAATACTAAAAAATAAATGTTTAACCATCTTTATTTTTTGCGTCATCTAGCAATCTAAGAGGCAAGTCTTGCATATAAAGCTATGTTTTCTTTATTAATGTCATCTATATATTTCGTTAATATATAGGCTGGAAAATTTCGTAATCTTGATCTGTTCTTTAATCACATGGATAAGTGCAATTCGCGGTAAATCCTTTTAAATAAAACCATTAATCATTTCGCAAAATTAATTCGTTTATAAAAATTATTTTTATTAATAATATCTGTATTATTTGTTTAAATTTATTACTTCTCAAATTATCGTTTTAATGGTTGTGCTGCGTTATATGTTGTTGCAATTCAGATTAATTAATGTGATAACATTTATTGCGTGTTCGTGAATAATGAAAAATTCATTACTATTTTGTTATTAACAATGTTGTTGTTTAACACTCCTAAAACTGGTCTGATGCACACATCCATGCTAACCTATTTTGCACAAGCTTTTCATTCCACATCTTCCCTAATCTGATTAGCGTATTCCATCTTCGGCCTTCCACTTCTGTTCTTAACCCACACACTGCCCTGTAATCCTAATTTAACAAGACGCCCATGTCTTAAAACGAGACCTTTAAATCAATCCCTTGCCTTAGTCAAGGTACTCCATATTTTCCGCTATTCCCCTATTCTGTTTAAAACTTCCTCGTTAGTGATTCTATCCATCCATCCATCTGATTTTCAACATTTTCCGATAGCACCACATTTTAAAAGCTTCTATTATTTTCCTTTCTGAAGCTCCTACCGTCCACGTTTCGCACCCATACAACGCAACGCTCCATACGAACAACTATTTAATATTCACACTTATATGAGCCCTAAGTAAATTATTTTTTTCTGCGAAAGCATTCCTGTGCTATTCTACTCTTTAGGTCAACAATACTTCTACCATCCCTATTTTCTAGTTATTATTCTTCCCAAGTAGCATAATTCCTTCACTTCTGTCAAAATATTCCTTCTGAAAACTTTTGTTATTCCACTGTTTCCCATACTGCACTCCATTAATGACATAATGACTAGGGATGCTAGAAATATAGTAGACACAAAGAGTAGGAGAGCACAAAGAAGAAGATCTTTCGCCGAAAAAAGTATTTACGTAGGGTAATATAAGTGTGAATATTAGGACATGATTGCTAAAATTGTTCGCGTGGAGTGTGGCGTTATAAGTGTGTGAAACGCGGACGGTAGGAGTTGCGGAAAGGAAAAGAATGGAAGCCTTTGAAATGCGGTGTTATACGAGAATGCTGAAAATCAGATGGATGGATAGAATCACTATAGAGATAGTTCTAAGGAGAATAGGGGCAGAGTTAAAAAATACGGAGAACGTTTACCAAGAGAAGGGATTGATTTATAGGTTACGTTTTGAGACATGAGTGTCTTGTAAAATTAGCACTAGAGGGAAATGTGTGGGCAAGAAAAATGACGAAGACGGAGTATGGAATATGCTTAGGAGATTTGGAAGGATGTGGGATTTGGTAGTTCTGCTGCGAAGGATTGGATAGCATAAATGTTTGCATCAGACCAGTCTTACAACAACATAATTATTGTAATGTTACAAGATTGTAGCGCAGTAGAACCCGCGTCCAAATTTTATTATGACTTACGGGAACTTAAATACCAAATATTCCGGAATGACAAATTTGCTTGTCAGGAAGAAGGGGTTTTTCCGCGCGTCGTCTCGGCGGCTCGGAAAAACAAAGGGATTGCGACTGATACCTGGACCATAAAGCTCGGACATCCCGTCAGCGTTTCGGAATGTCTTAATCTGCCTGGGAATTTGGTGACCGGGTGGCGTGTGTTCCCCAAATTAAACAAGGGATATGATTGGAGGATATCCATCCCTGCCACCTTAGTGATAGGTGTCGGATAAGTGGGGACAAGGCTTTAAAGAGGCTGGCGGAGACAATTTTAAGGAGATTGGAGAGATTTTTGCAGTGGATGGAGAGAGGAGATTGAAGAAGAGTGGAGAAACAAATTTAACAGATTTGGGAGGAAGAGATTGCTGGTGATACAAGGTGGTGGTGAAAGGAGATGGCAGCAGAGTGGTGGAGAGAGGAGATTGGTGAGGTAGCAGCGGCGACCATGCTTTGATCAGTCCAGGAAGCAGGGAAGAAAGGAAGAAAGGTCTTAGCAACAAGGGAAGGAAGACTTCGTGTTATTGTCGACCGGCCGCTTCAAGTTCCACAACACGGAAATTTCAGCGAGACGCCTATGAAGACATTTCAGGTTCGTCAACGAACTGATCTGCTACACGTGATCACCCAAACCATTAATACCCTGAGATTATAATTAATAAATATATATATTTAAACTCAATTATTAAATTCATTAAATAATAACCCCCCCTCATTTACAAGATAAAACAAAAACTAATATTTTTCGCTGTTGTTTCACTTATCGCCACTACTTACACGTTAAAAGGCTTCGTTTAATGATGTTTTTTTAGCGATCCAACTTTTCCGTAACAATAAGTTGGTCTTACTGTAATATTCTCACTAACATACGTTATTTTAATACTGTATGACGTATACTAACTTGAGGATTGACGGAAGTGGTAAATCTACCTGTATGATTCGGATCATTTGATCCCTATGACTACCTTGACCTTGTCTCAAGGTGTCAATCCTTAAATATTTTACTTTTCAAGTCTACCGCTATTCCAACAGACTCACTTCAACCACCGATTTTATTAATTTTTCCTATTATTCTTAAATATAATCTTCCCGTTCTCTGTGCCTGGCTTTATCTAGAAATGTCAGACGAAGCACTTATACTTTCAAAAACTTTAACATAGAGTGGGAATGGGTGTGTGTGTGTGAGAGGGTAACAAGTATGAATGGGAGGAAAACACAGATATTTATTGTTGTAATGCTGCACTGCGTACTGTAATAGTCGCACGCTCAACTGCTAGAATCATTAACAAGGACATAGTACTTGTAACATTACTTGTTGTAGAGGACAATGTCTGGTAGCCAGATGTGCTCCGACGGGACGTACAGCTCCGTCACTCCTCCGTATTCCGCCGGGTCCCATCTGAACTTGTGATCCTGCCATTCCTGCAAAAGCCACATAAGCAGAAAGAAAAAAATCCCAGGCACTCAAGAAGAAAACAAAACTGCTATTGAATTCGGTCCTCGCAAAACCTATGTAAGAGTTAACTAAGCTACGTGCTGGCATTAACGAGCAACTAATAGAACTTCATTCTATAGGGAAGATTTAGAAAAATCTATGACAAGGAAACTACATTTTATACAGGTACTAAATAGTATGTTTGCAACTGTCTGTGCATAAATAGTTTAGTTTCATGCAAATGAAGTTTGAACTGCACTTCTAAGGATTGAATAATAATATCAACAATTCTACCTTTGTTACATATGATAAACATTTTCTTTTCTAAAACAATGATTTATTTGTAATATGAAATCATTTATAAAGTTAAAGTGTAATATAACCAATGAACCCAATAGTAAAAAAGTTGAATTTTTATGCATAGCTTCCTAGAATTAATATTTAATACAAGATCTTAATTAGCTTGTCTACACTGAAGGCACAAATTATGCATTATTTAGTTTACAAAACAATAATTACTATTGATAAAAATATTTAAAATAATCAATTTCTAAACTACTGACCAACCATATTCGTTTTTAATGACCAATATTTCTAAAAAATTATCTAAACAATATCATTTCCTGAGGAGCCTCATATAACTGAGATTTAATTACATAGAATATATTATACAACAATTTAATCTATGGTTTAAGTATTATTTAGAGGTTTAAGTAATGATAAAACAGAAAATGAAGTGATGAAAACAGGTCTTTTCTCAACTACTTTCATATTATTGAAGAACTTTGAATTCTACCTCCAACAAATCTACAATTCAGATCGTTAGTTTAGGTATTCTGATTTCCTCTTACAAAAAAAAAGAACGCAAGCAGAGAGAAAGAACTGGTAAAAGAATCCAAAAGTTTCAGTCTAAATTGAGGCATGCGTACTGAATAAAATTTAAGTTAATGAAAAGGGTATATTCATTCTCAAAAGGCTTCTTTGACCAAGCAGAACAGCATGCCAATAATGCTTGTTTGTACTTCATAAAGCTCATCCATAATGCAATTATTCTTACCGGATCTGTTCTTGAATCGTATTTCGATTAAATCCTTTAAATAATGCATTCCTCTTTGTGGAATCTCTAGACAGTGAGCGCAGAGTTTTACAAATAATTATAATCTACAATTATTAATCATCATAATTGTGAGTTATGATTCAATTTTATTCGAACAACTTCCAAAATATATTGAGATGACAGATAATATTGCATTACACAATTTCTTGCTTTAATTTATTGGGGCAACAACCTTTCCCTCTTGACAACAATAATACTCGTGAGATGTTAAAGATTAAAATTGAATAATTAATTATAGTCTGATGATTTTAGAAAATATCAAAAATACAATTTGAAAATATTCAGAATAAATCTTAATGCAAATAATTTCGAAATTTTAACTTTTATTTTTACATTAATTTCCTAATATTATGACTGATATTTTCGTTACACAAATATAAATTTTCTTTACGCATAATGTAAAACATATTACGATTTTAATGTGTCCAAATTAGTATATTTAAATTGGGGGGTTTTGAAACGGAAGAAAGTAATGTACGAGTATTATCCGTTTAATGGAACGATGAATTTAGAATTTTCCAACAGCTCTATTAAACGTTTTGACATGTACGTGTTCATGTCGTGATCGGAACATGAGATGAAGAAATCGATTGGATTTTGACTGGCATGCGGAACAAAGAGGTGATACGCTCCGTGAAGCAAGAAATGGGAAATCCAAGTTCGTAAAGACTGAGTGCGAACTTTCCAACCCTTTTATTGAAGACGATATTTCTAAATTGAATATGAATACTTAAGCAGTTCTTTGAGAAAAGGAGTATGCAAGGAAACGATGCTGCGCTCTCAATTAGAGGTGTGTCTGTCGCGATTATATGAGAACTGAATCCATAACTCCGGTGTATTAACTTACATGTTTGAATACTTGAAGCAACAAAATCAATATTGTTTAGAAACATTTTGATTATTGGGAAGAGTGCGGCTCCTATTTAAATTTCAATTAAAAATTACAGTGCAATAATACAAAATAAATTTAAACTAAATAATTTTCGTAACGAAACGAAGTTATAAATGGTATGGTTACATACAAGTGTGTGTTTGAGTGTGCAGTATGTCAAAATAATACAACAATTGTCATCAAGAATTAAAACAGCAATTTAATAACAATTTTTAATTAATAATGCTTTGGTCAATGTAATGTACACTTAAATACTATTAATAACAAAGAACTCCACGTCAATTACAGTATAATATAATTCGGAATCAGCGCATGTTTTAAGTCGTTGCTGCCTAAAGGTAAGAAATGAGACTCAACACATCACTGCAAAGGCCAGCGTTCACTGGATTCACTGTAATGTTAGCAAATTATGAGAAAAAAATTGTTTTGATTTTTTGAATACTTGGATTAGGTCTCTTGTAAATTATTATCTGCAGTATTATTGTATGCTAAGATATATTGTCATATTATGACCATTTTTCGGATACTTAACTTCACGAATCGAAGATTCTGTAAATTTCCAGTAGACAGATAGCAGGTTGTGGCTGTTTGAAAGTAACTCATTAATAGACAACAAAGGCGTCTTGTTTATAAATGACATGTATGCAGGATTAAGGTTGCGTTCTGTTACAAAGATGCACTTGCATAAAGTCTGATTTTAATAGTAAAATTGGAGCCCTACTAAAATGTAGATCCTTATTGGTTATTCTACAACTTTATTTTACATCGACAGAACAGATTGGGGAGGGAATGGAGGTATCCAACGAAGATTTTCAGAGCTCTAAAGTTTTAAGTCTATTTTCTGTCTTCCTTCTGGAAACGTTGCTTGGCTCCTGGGCTCTCTTCAGCTCAGTAATCTTCTACTTAATTATGAAACTTAATCTTCAAAGCCATTCTAGCGTCCTTATTTCCGTTCAGTTTTGAACGGCTTAGTAAAAGAACTTCACGTACCAATTCTTTCTATCATATAACCAGAATTCTCCTTTCTTCCGTCGCCGAATAAAAACGACGATGGAAATATCATGAGTTCACTTTCCTTCACTCTGCTCAACTCCTGTCATTGGATAGGAACTTAAATTGAACATCCCTATAATTTTAGTTTTATCAAGATTTAGCCAGAAACAACACATTTCAATAGGAAACCTAAAGTAGGCTCCTCAGACCAAAGTTTTTCAAATCATCTCACAAATATCAGATGAGGTTTGAAAATGTTTACATCTACAGGGAGATAGAAACATGACTAGAATGTCGAGATAAATCATTCAAAATAAAATTTTAATTGAACACACAAAAGTACAAATTACTGAAATCACTTAATTCTGCGCAGCATGCTTCAAAACAAATCAGCAATTTCGTATCTTTTTTCATCATCAATAGTTAATGGAATCTTGACAAAGCTGAGCTGTGACTGCTACTTGTAATATTCGATTCTTTTGTACTTGCAATATCCATTATCTTTTACATGATGGTTTTATCCTTGCTGTTGAGCTCGTCTTACAGTCATTTCGGCTGCACAATTTTCACACTTGAAAATGTTCTTAAAACTTTGATATATTTTGACTTGTTGGTAGATATTTATCAGAGGTTTTAAATAAGCCGAAGTTAGTGATAAATTCTGAATATTATGAATCACGAAACTGTAATACTAAATGATAATTGTGTTCAGAAGGTTGTTAAGAGTTGAACGGAGCTCGGGTATTGTAGATAGTTGATCGTTTCCACCTCTCCGTATCGGAAGCACTTAAAACTTTGTTATTCTGAGATAATAATTGAATATACTGCTAAGTTGAATAACATGTAGCTTTTGTTCATTTCTTGTATATTTCACGAATTAAGTTAATTTCAATTTAATTAAGAGTCTTGTAGCGCAGTAGGACCCCTACCTAATTTTGACCGAACTTTTGGAATTTTAAAGGATCTAAAAATTCAGCAATAACATGTTAAATTACGTCAGGCTGGCGAACGGGAGACATGCCTCTCTGTAGATAGATAATAAGAAGCTTGTTTTGATGAAGGAACATTCACCCTTCAAATTTCCGTGTCATGGAAAATTCCCCGCACCGGACGAAGGACTCATAAGGATTGCCGGAACAAACATCACGGGGCATAGCGTTTTCCCTTCGAGAAGGGATATAAGAGGTGAGCTGGAAGGTGAGGAGCCGAAAAATATTTAAAGTGGTGCAAGACGTTGAGAAGGCGAGGAGGAAGACTAGGAAATGGTTCTAAACGTTGAGAGGGTGTAGAGGTAGAGAGTTGTTCAAGACGTTGAGAAAGCGAGGTGGAAGGGAGGAGAAAGCAGGAAAGTGGAACGGATGTTGAAAGGGAGTAGAAAGTTAGAGATTGCAACAAGAGTCGAAAGTGAAGTGAGAATTGTTAGTCTTTAGTGAGAAGGTATTGGGAAAAAGGAACGCCAGAGAGAAGAAGGAGGAAAAACTGGTTTTTCTCCATCACCGGCAGTACCAGGTTCATCCCACTTTCTGCCGCCGTAGGGAGAGTTTACAATTCAACACGAAGGAAGAAGGAATTTCCGGTTGCCTAGTAACCTGAATCAAGAAACGTATGAAGATAAAACAGGTTCGTCATGTGAACGAAAATCTGCTGCACGTGGTTACCCCATAAGCAATTAACGCTGAAATTTAAAAATCATCCGCTTAAAGTGATTGTTTTTATAAATAAAATTATTATATTATATCTTAAAGAGCAAGAAATGTCATTAAATAATTTAAATGAAACCCGTAATATCATTTGCAGTCTCAATAGTGGGATTTTTTTCCATAGAGTTAATTCGTATCTTCTGTACGTAAATTGAAAACCACCGTAGCTGTAGTTCCCGAAGATGTTTTCAATGCAATACACAGATTTTCTCAGTCGCGTTTGTAACGATCCCCACTCTAATATCAAACCTTTCCCTGTTCATTTTTCTGCTTTCTTTGGAGTATAGGGGGTAATTTCCTTTCTCATGCAAAACGCAGTGAGTTTGATGGCATCCTATCAACATGGTTTACTTTCTTCTTCCCTCCCCAGATTACCGTCCAAATGAAACCGTGACTTTTATGTAATGTACAAAAGTAGCTGCATCATCGTAGCCAGTTAATTTCCGTGGCCATTGAATCCCGTCTCTGTAAGATAGCAGAAATAATCTCCTTCTTAGTCTTTGAAGATCAAAGCGGGCCAATTCAGATACGGAGACGTCCCGTAGTCGGCAGATCGGGCGACACGAGGGCGCTGCGGGAAACTTGATTGTGGTTGGCGATCGATCACCAGCCGGGAAGTTGCGGTATCCACGAGTCTGCAGAGCTCTTCACTCTGACCATCACGCCGTGACATTCAGTAGCATCTCATACTCAAATCGTCATCACAGCATATTAAATCTTGGATTTTAATATTGAATTACGGGATTCATACGTATCTTTGGAAATGGTGACAACTTAATGACTTTATATTCAGTGTTCCGTTTCAATAATATTTTAATAATTTTCAAGTCTTCCATTATGCTGTAAGCATCTTATCCAAAACTCTGAGAGTTAATATTATAAACACTATTAACGTTTAAAAAGACTGTTTATGGCTTCATTTAAAAATTAATTTAACCTTTCAGACGTAAATAAGTATTATTTATTTGAAAACTATTGGCATTTGCCTCATCCTCCTTTTTCAATTCCATTCCTATGCTATTAAAGGGGAGTTGCTGTTTCAGGATCACCCTCGTGTATTATGTAAACCAAATATCAAAACAAAAACTAACCGGATTATAACGTGAATTTTTTATGCCATGTGGATTTAGGACAAAATTGATTCTCGCAGTTAATAAGACAAAATTTATTTTCCGTTTAAGTTATTATGTTTTTATAGCAGTATTAAGGCTATGCCTGTGGAAGTTTTCTTCAGATTGACCGCGGGGCTCACCTGACTCCGTCGGGAATTCGTCGTATTATCTCTGGTTTTTACAAAGTTCGCACATTCCGAGGCACCATCATCAATTTGAGGTGTATGTACTGGGGTCGATGACCTTGAGCATACGGTGAAAGGTGTCCGTTGATTCCATAGGGTCAGTCAGCCAACTGCCTCCTAAAACTGGCGGAGTCACGGAAATGCTGCGACCCCACAGTAAACTCGTCTCCCGTCATTCGGAAGGGCGTGAGAATAGTACACAATGCCCGACCTACCTAATGCAGGTTTTCTAGGGATTTCCCTGCATCTATTTAGATGAAACATCGGGTAGGACACTTAAACTATAGCCGGGAGCCCCTAGTAAACCCTTTGGCTACCTTGCTCTAACTTCCACAATACCCATTTTCAATTCCCTTCCTGAACTATTGAAGGGGAGTTGCCTGTTTCAGGATGATCCTCATGTAGTCTATTGACACAAAAAAATATAGCAGTATGAAGGTTATGCCTGTGGGAGTTAACTCGCAGGCATTACAGGATCACCCTCATGTAGCCCGTTAAACCAAAAAATATGAGAAATGTCTTCAAGTTTGAAACAATAGATGCTGGTTTGATAAGTGTGTATAGTGTTGAAACGAAACTTCCAAAATGTTATGTGAGCTATTCATCTCAATATACGATGGCCTAGGAATGAAGTAGGAATTAGCTGGAGATCATTTAACACGAAATTTAATTATGAAACCTTAGTAGTTTAAAATCTGTTCTGAAGAGATTGATGCAAGGAAATATAGTTTGTACATTTCAGGATGTGTTCCATTTCCGAAACTCATTGAGCGATAATAAATACAGGGTTTGGCAAAAAGACCTTCTCGCTGTCTGTATATCCCGGTCTTAAGAAATTAATGAATGTTTTAAGAATGATAGTAGCTTTATGTTAGCTTCCGTCCAAGTGAAAAGTTCCCACTTGACAATCCCCACCTTAACATTGAATAATATCCGTTCTCTTACTAAGATTCGTTATTTATAATGACCTATACTCCAATCACGTAAAAAATTACGCGGATCACCAGACAGTCCGTAAGTTATTTTATCCATATTGTTGGGAACGTAATTCATTATATGCCCCTCAGTATATATATTTTTATTTTTCAGGAAGATTGAGACAAATCACGAAATAATGTGTGCCAAAAATTCCGTAAAGTAAAAGTTGATAATTATTGGATGTGGTAAGAGGACCGTGCCGTTGTTTATGAATATTTATTTCGTAAAAATATAAACAATGTTTTAAAAACTGTAGTTGCGTTTCGCTAACCCTTTTCCCGAATTGGAGTTCCTCCCTTTTCCCGTACTGTGCCTAGAAATACGCGGTCTAAATTTATTGACATTTTTTGTTTCAGTAATTTTGCTTTTTTGACACAGTATTCTTTATCAATGGCCTCTTAAATCTTGGATACCCCAATACATAATCGTCTTACTTCACTCGTCTTCCTCCTAGAGTATTTCATACATTTCCAGCTTCTGCGTTATAAAAGCGTCTTATTCCAAGCTCTATTTATGCACTGGTTTTCAAAGTTCTCTCTGTCACACAACATTTCAATAGCTACCACATTACTCCTTTCTGTTCTTCAAATCGTCTAAAATTTTGAATAGTAGTCTTGACTCAATAATTACTTTGCCAGAAACCTTTTCTTGTTTATATTTGAATGTTGGTTCCCATTCTTATAAAATTATTTCTGTACTGTTTCATATCCTTTTTTTAAGTAACCTTTGTATCCTTATACCGTCGAAATTCTCCCCTTCAATACATCGGAGACTATTTTTATATTAAGTGGGTCTGAGTCTTTCTGCTTTCTGTAAATTGGCCGTTTATATTTCCTTTATTTTCTTGTGACCTTTTCTAGAAGTAGTTACAATTCGCTTGCAAACGTTTCATAAATCTGCCTTCTTCTCTCATAACAGGTCAACATCAAATCATTATTAGAATTAATTATAGTACTGATAAAAGTTTATCTTTGAATTGTTCTGTTACATCAGAAGAGATGAGCTTACTTACATCACTTCTAAATTCCTCGCATTATTTTCATACTATTGCCACTGGGTTTTCATGTTGGTTGTATATTATTATTTTATCCATCTCCTTTAATTTTATTGTTTCAATTCACATTTATTCCAATTTACATCTGTGAAGGCTTTATCCAAATTCTCCAATGCCATGGAAGCATTCACGGCTTGTTAATTCGTCCATTAGAAGGCTGTTTGGACCGTTTCATTATTATATTCGATGAATAATGAAATAATTTTAACGAAGAATTTTTTAAGCTAGAGACACAAGACTATTTTTCAAACACTTAGGTGACGTTTAGTGATTCTACTTCTTTTTGCGAAATTGTTATGTGCGAACTGCCTAAAAGTCGTTATTACATTCGTAATGTTCGTTAGTGATACTACCCACCCATCCAATTTTCAGCATTCGTCTAACCACTAGATTTCAAAGGCTTATAATCTTTTCCTTTCTCCAACCCCTATCGTCCACGTTTCACACCCATATAATGCCACTCTCCATACGAACATTTTTAGCAACGATTTCCTAATATTCACATTTATATTACCAGTAAGTAAATTCCTCTTTTTCGCGAAAGCCTTCCTTGCCTGTGCTATCCTACTCTTTATGTCTACTATACTTCTACCATCCCCAGTTATTACGCTTCCCAAGTAGCAGAATTCCTTAACTTTCGTCAAAATATCCCTTCCCAATCTAACAACGTTTTTTATTTCACTGTTTCCCAAATTACAATACATTACCTAGGTTTTCCCTCTACAAATCCTCATATTGAACTCTTTCTCCAGGACTCCGTTCATGCCATTTATTATGGTTTCCAAGTCGTCTTCTGACTCCCCTAGTACTAAAGTATCGTCGGTAAAGCGTAAGGTTTTTATTTCTTCTCCTTGCAGTATGATTCCTTTTTCATATTCCGCTTTAACCTTTTTCATCGCTTTTTCTATATATAAGTTAAACAGCATGGGCGACAAACTGCATTCTTTTATTACTCCTTTCTTGATTACGGCTTTCTTTTCTTGATCTTATATTCTAATTACTGCTGCCTGTCTTCTGTACAGTATAATAATACTAATAATTTTGAATCCCTATTTACTATATAATAAGTGCTAGAAATATAAATTATACTGAAAACCTTAAATATATATCTGGAACTACACAAGTTTTCTGCCACTCTGGTAATTGGTTAAGGAAATAAACAAATAATAAACTTTAACAGTTAATCAACTTCCATGATAATTAGAAAATACTGCAATTTAAAGTAAATTAATTGTTTTAAATCTGTACAATGTGGCTAGCGTGTGCCTACTGTGCCTTTGTATGAGTAATTTGCTTCGGAAGTTTTAACCTCCTAGGAATTGGCCCGGGTCAATTTTATTGGACGGATAAATGCGTTATTTCTGTAGACCGTGACAGCATCGTATATACGAGCAAATATGGTGATGGAGCCTCGCCGTGTATCGTGCTGATGGCCCGAGGCAGGCGCGTGCCGCAGAGTGCCTATGTCTGTCGTAATCAACATTATGGCTTTTAGGCAACAGAAGCGTGCAAACGACCGAAAGGATGAACCGACGAGGGGAATGGATCACGTTATAATTTTACAACAACTGTCACTCGGTCCGATGCTCATCAATACAAACTGTTGCGCCAACGACCCAAAAACCTGTTGTTTTATTCAAGCGCTTACAAAATTCAAGAATGAATTTATTTTTATTCCATACAAATCCTATCACCCTTCATTTTCTCATCAATGGCCCATCGTATAATAATTAACTCCGTTAGTGAAATGACTCCTGAGTTAACACGGGTGAGAATTTCCAGAACTAAGTTCAATGAACGAAGCTATCATTAGTATTCTCACTTAACTGTTGTAGTCCACATATTTTTATTATGAAGGGTAAATAATGTGACTGTCATTTATATATCTGTATCTTACCATTTCTCTTTGTGAGCACAGTTTTGTAAACGATTAAGTTACGTGAATTATTCCCCTTTAGGATTACAGTACGTAATTTCTTAGGGTACGCTCTTATCCCTCCTTATGGAATAACTATTGAGATATTGGATAGGTTTTTACTGCTGAAGTGATCCGTAGAGAAATGGAATAATTTACCCTTTAACGTTGTTTTCGAGTGTCCTCCAGTGACCAATAAATTTTGGGCGCGTTCCCAAGCGGTTAAGATAAGTGTATATATAGCTCTCTTAGAAACTCACAGGTAAATAAAAGGATAATGTTCCAAGCTTTGGCTAATGAATGGTAGCAATACTTTCCACCATAGCATATCAATAATTTTTTTGAAATTGAGTTCAATAAAACAAAAAATGCTGCATTTGTTTTGATTGATGCCACAGACTTTCCATTGAGATATTATAAGGAATTTGGCATACTTTGTTTACTTATTATAATTATAAACATGTTAAGAATCGTACTGTTTTTTTTGCATGGGTAGGCTGAATATACTTTTGAAGTTTTCTAAGAGTTTGATAAGAATACTATTGGTATTGAGGTTATGGTTATTTAAAGTTGTGGTGAACCTAACTGCGTTTTCGTTGCTATTGTGGTGTCTTGATATGGAGAATGGAGTCTCAACTTGTCATTAAATCCTGCTTGATATTTATTTGAGTTATTATTATAACTACTACTAATACTGCTAATACCAAAGAAAGTGAGTGAAGAAATATAAAGACTGAACCTCAGGAAGCAGCCAGTATCGACCTCATTACAGCAAACATGATAAAAGAACTGCCAAGAAAGGAAACAACCATGTTAACATAACGTAATTATAAGGATTTGGTACTGGGTAAAAACATTTGCGAATTCAAATGACTTTCCAAACCTTGAAAAGAACCAACCCACGCTTCACCGTATCGTACTTATAAGTCCACTTTTAATTTCCAAACTACTACTATGTGAAATATTTCCTCCTCAACAATGGACTTCTCACCATCGGTTTGGACTTTGGAAGAAACACTCAATTGATCAACAAGTCTATCGTGTTACACAATGAAAATAAAGCAGTGTTCAAATCCAAGTATTTTGTACTTTTGGCATCAGGTTCCGCTTTACAACATCAAGAGTACTTTCAACTATAACTACCAAGAACTTTCTTCATATTACCTAACAAGTAGAACGTACCGTACAGAATTAAATAGAAAAAAGTTCAATGTCAACAGCATCCGGAGTTCCCCAAGACAGTGGCCTATACACCTTTTATATTCCAATATAAAACACAATAAGAGGAACGTTTTCCAATAAGACAGACGTCCTCCCTTCTCATCAAGATCTTTGAATCTTCAAATGTAGAAGAAAGGCTACAAAAATTGAGGAATTAGGTAAACAAAAAAAAATCAAGCCATGTTAAATTTGCTCTACGGAAAGGCACGAGTCCATATGTAAAATTAAATAACGTTGAAAAACCCCAATCAGCGTCAAATACCTGGGAAACCACATTGACAAAAAAGAGAAAGCAACTTGAAATAATGAATCTATACTGGCTAATAGTAAGAAAATCCAATACTTCGTCGGGAAACAAAGTCCTTATTTATTAAATATTAATAAAACACACGTGGCATCGAACTATGGGGCTTCTCCTCAAAATCAAATATTTAAATCATACAGAGATTCCAATCAAAAATTCATCGTCAACTAGTGCACGAAACCCTGCGCGTTCCTACAGTTCGTAAGTTATCAGCGAAAGAACCACAACACCAAAATAGTGGACCTTCCTAAACTACTGGAGCAGGAACTGTTAAGGATAATGAGCAATATAAGATTAAAGTTTCAGGTAATGAATATGCATCACTGAATGCAAACCTTATCAGGATACGTATATTTCTAGCACCTGACAACAAATTGGAATATACAAAGAAATCAGACTGCTAATAAATTTAAATATTAAAAAAATATATAATCTTATGTGTATATTTTTGAACAAATTTTATACATGTCATATAACGTATAGTAGTGGTAATTTATGAGTGTGTAAAACGTTTCCACTGCTATTAATATTTAAGTGAGTAAAATAAAGAGTATAAACAAAAACGCTTGGGTTCACATTAAGACAGCAGCGTTTTGATGCCTAGAATAGAATAAATTTTAAGCGAGCAAAAAATGGGAGGCTCACAGGGAAGGTTGAAGAAAAGCGGAAAATTATTGTAATTTCGAATTAAGAAATGGGTTGTGTTTGCTTTTGGATATTAGTCTGCTGCCGTCGGTTGGAGACGAGTAATACAACTCCGGTTGTTGTTGTACGACGCCCACAACGCAGTTGTCAGTAGGCTACTCCACGGTAACGTGCTGGCATCCATATCGAAATGAACACACTCTAACGTTGGAAAAAATACAAAAACGGGCTGAAAAAATGTTTGGGGGTCGATTCGCGAACAAATAAGAAGGTCTCAGTAATAGAATATTACGCGCAATATATAAAGCTTATAAGGGTGAACCACAGGGTCTGGAAAGAAATAACAAACCATCTAACGGCGCCAAATTATATTTCTTAAAATGACCACTCGATCAAAATTAAAGAAAAAGGGCAACGTACACACGTAGGGAAATTTTAATTTGTAAATAGGTCAATACGCGATTGGAATTCCTTGCCTGCAGAAATACTGACGACTTTTCAGGGTAGCGTAAATCAGTTTAGAAATAGGCTAAGAAAACTTGAGTAGTTTTTTTTAGAATCAGTGAAGTGATTATAGTGAAGTGCAGTGAAGTAATTTTTGTGTCACTCCTTTGTTTTCTTTTTCAGATAAAAAACTACCCTTCAAAAATTTTCCTTAGAGTAAACTTTTCGTAATTGTATTTGTGTTTTATTTGTATTTTCTTTGTATATAGCTGCCACCGGGCAAATGCCCTATAGCAGCTTAGTAGTAGTAGTAGTAATAATAATAATAATATACAAATTTGGCGAACATAAATGTGAATAAATAATAATAAGCCGTTAACTAATTGAAATATTGCTTAATGTATCAAAATGTATTCAAGTAAGCATTGATACAGAGTTATAATACGCTACTACAAGAAAAATTGAAATAATTAAACTGCTGCAGATTTTAATTCGGTTTTGATTTGTATAAGTACTTAATGACACCATTACGGTCTTATCTTAGAAACATATAGCCCATTTGAAATTTTAATTTGAAGCTAGTACAATTCATTCAACTATACGAAATGACAGCTCTAAATTAAAATCATTCGCATTAATAATTAAAGTTTCTTCTTCAGGGGGTCATTTATCTATCTGCTGACAGCTGTGTTGGAACGCGGGTGTTTTCAGGTTCGCCCACCATTGTTGCCCTTCAGGACACGTGATCAATTTATTTAAAAATGTGTCAGAACGCGTTTGAAGCTCTGTTGTGACTCCAAACAGATATTTGGCGAGCTATCCATTATGTGAGCGTCCGGTTATTGTGCTTAGGTAGTGGCACTGTTTACTGCAATCGGGTAATGGTCCTCTCTGTAAATGAACATTTCCACACCGCTTGCTGCCAACAAATTGATCAACTGCGGATTCCAATGCATTCTGCGAAGAGCGTAAACAAAGAGGCGAGGCGTTATTTGTGTCCGCAGAAACATGCTTTCCAAGCCACATTAATGCTTCCTATGGATTTATGTGGACGGCCTCCGAGTTACAGCTTTTGGGAATTAAGTCTCCGATCGCGTTCATTTTGTTTCATAGAGCTGAAGGAATTACTGGCTAACATTCTCTATTCAGTTAGTACTAGTTCTGAATTTATCAAATATTATAATATATGGTCAGGCTGAAGTAAGGGTTGCAACGTGCGAGCAATTATCGGAAACGGGGCACTACAAATTAGCTTGCCACTAATTCTAAAGCTGCCCTAACTTTACCATACGCAGAGTCAGCAACGAATATAATTCTTCACTAACTTCCATTTAATTTTATCTTGAACTACTTTTACCCAATCGAGGTTACAGGTGCCAAAATTAAAAGAGAAATCATAGATGGATCTTCTCAGAGATAATTCAGAAGGGAAATCAGTTCGTATACAGTTTCGGAGTACAATCTGATTTCTTGGTTGTTAGTTGACGCTTTTCTTTGTACAGTTAAATAAGGAAATGGTTCATAAATTAGTTAAAAAATTTGTTTTGTTAAAACTTAGTGTGGATCTTTTCCAATTAAATTAGCTTAATTTCCTTCAGATCTGTATCCACTATAAATATTGAAACTAATTCATTCTCTGTTTTAAATTTTTCTAACAAAAATTGATTTAATTCACAAGTCTTGAAACTTTTAACAGTAAAATATATTGGTTGATTTTCATGTTTCATTAAGAAATTGCAATTGATGCTTCGGTATTTCATTCAGCATGAATTTTGGAAATAATTTCATCTTTACTAAGTTGGGGAAATGAAGGGATTAATTGAAATTGGCTAGGACGGTTGAGCTTGAAACATCTATTTATTTAGAATAACGGCTAGCTGATCACTTTCAGCTTAGTCGACATTAATGTGTGGCTTTTTGGAATAATATGTCGTCGTGACTTTGTGCACCATCGTCAGGTCATGGGTGATTCAGTAACATGAATTAAACAAATTTCTGTTGGTAATGAAAGTGAAATGAGTGACTTTACCAAGAATTTTCCGTTAATAAGATACGAAAGCCAACATCTTATAACATCTAATACCAGAGTTATAGAACATACAGATATCTTCTGATATTCTTGTAATGGTTATGCAGAAAAGGTACTACTGAGAAATAATTCTTAAAAAATTGATACGTTACGTCGTCTTAGACTTTATTAGTGTTGACGTTAACCCATCACGTCGTTGCGCTTGCATATTCAAGCAGCCCGCCAAAGGTTCCATTTTTCAAACATGTTCTTCGTTTGGTTAGCTAAAACCAAAAAAATCGCAGGTAACCATTGGACGGTAGCAAGAATTGAACACGAGCCAACAGGTCAGCACTCTGCTACGAGAACAAGGGGCTTATATGACGAACATGAGTGAATGAAAAACGGATTCATTTTAATGTTAACTTGCGTTACACAGTCTTTTACTGTTCAATAGGTCCACGAAAATTTCGGTAATCTAATTATTTAAATAATTATTGTCAGGCTGTATCAGTAGTATTAGTAGACAAATTGATCATATTAATACTAATTTGTGTTGGTTCGTCCATTACAGCAGTTGTTGATATTTGGGTCACAGGTACCGAACACCAGAAATTTTCTTCTAAATTATTACTTGTAATTTTACATTTCCACATTGTTTAAAACGTTCCTATCATAAAAATGTATCGTATTACTTTTGAAAACCGCAATTGAACACAATAAAAAGTGGTAAATCATAGACATCAGTGGACCAATGAGTTAGAAATTTACCGTTTTCAGAAGTGATAAATTTCAATTTCAGCTAGGTGCACAGAAGCTAAGCTCGGGATCCGGGCTAACTTACGTAATTCAAAAAACTTGTGCAAATTTAGACTAAGTTTCAGGCAACGACTCATATCTGTGTATTAGCCGAAGGAATGGCGATGTAGCACATTCTTGCTAATATGTTGACTGTGGACGTCAAATTAGACACCGTTCTTGCCTTATCGCACCTTTTTCCGTATAAATTCGCATCTAAATGAACACTTCCGAAAAAATAAATTGCATTAATAAGATTTCCGAGATGATCGAGTGACAATGAATAAAATTCTACTACTCAAGCTGATACTTTTAAGTCGATTGTGTTTCCTTATCATAGATTGCATCGCACGAGACCAAAACGTTTTGGCGTGGTGGGTCTGATTATATTAGTGCTACCGTCCAATGGTTTCTAGTTTCTTTTTCGTTCTCATGTGCGCTGTAGGCAGGCTGCTTGAATTGATGCGCACAACGATCTGAATGGCTAGCTTCAAGGCTATTAAATCGGAAACGGCGCATCGTATCGAATTATTTTCTTAGCAGTCATTTGTTGGCACACTACTTCTCACAAAGGGTTCTTATAATGTGATATCAATTTTCTGGAAGAGTTAGTGAACGTATATTTACTATTTCTGTATCTGAATAAACGTGATTTTTCCATGAATGCAAAAATATTTAAAAAAGTATTATTTCTAGAAGAAAATAAATAATAAGATTCGTAATATTATGTGCCAGTCCAATATAGGATATTAGGCGAGTATCTGAAGGGGGCAATCTTTAAAATAAGTGTTTAAAAATATTATCCCGAAATTAGGCCTTTCTTTTAAGATAATGAAACTACAACAAATATTAAATGAAAAACGTCAGACTTTTTCGATACCAGTTCTCTTCAGAAATAGGTCGTTGGTTTATTAAAGTAACTAAGAGCATAATAGTGAATAATTTTTATAAATTGGTAATGCCATTTTACCGTAGAGTTCACCGAGAGCAACAGCAACAGCTCTTCCATAACTGTAATAATAAACTGTAAGTACTTTTCGCTAAAGGAGAACTGAATTATAGGAATACTAATCGAACATGAAAGATGTGTTTTTCAGGACTGTTAGTGAAATAAAAATATTATATTTATATGTTTTAAAATTATTTCACATTATTTGGTTGTTTAGGAATTAATTAGTAATTTATTTTTAATGGCTTGTAATTATTCTGTACAAATATTGTGAACTTGATAAATCTATTTTAAAGTATTGTCTGTACATGAACATATGAACACATACATATTTTATGAAAAGAATTACATAAGCGTTAGATAACGTGAGGCGTTTAAATAAAAACATACTCGTGGCTCCAATGTTGAAAGTGAATGTTAATATGCGTAATACTAAGTATTTTCATATTAGTGCATTTAATACCCAGCATTGGAAACACGCTAACTAGAGAAAGGATCGCTGCTTAGATCATTAATATTCGTGATTTTATCTTCATTCCGAGCAAAGGGAAAGAACTCTATAATACTGGAAAATTCATGCGCAAACACGTACTTACGTGTTCCAACCATACGTTAGTGGTAAGGATCTGGTCCTTCAAGTTCTGAAAAGGAAAGAAAATGCACTGATTATTAATTTAAACACTTCAGGTAATTACAAACAACACGTGGCATGCGCGAAGATAAGATTGTCTGTTAGGGAAGGTTCCTTATTCCATGTACGTTTTACGCCTCATGTTTACTAAACATATATATTTAAGGTAATTGAATTATCATATACTTAATGAATTGAAATTTTTGACCCAAAAATATTGTAATTATATAAATATAATTTCTAGTCACTCAATCTCTCCAATAAAAATTATTATATTTTACGATAATATCAATAAATTTTTTGTAATAATTAATACATTAAGCCATAACGACCATTGAATTTTAGTCTTAATACAGGTAACTTTACACCATATAGCCAAATTATTATGAATACATGACGTTTTAAGGCAAATTTACTATGATAATGAGGTGAACATGGAATAAGTTTGATCTTGAAATCTTTACTGTACCTTTGTCACATCGTTGTCCGCGGATCTGCGCAGCAGTAAAGAATTGTTGTCGAAAGTGTTACGATGTGAAAACTTCAATCTATTTCTCTGTTTTCATTTGCTGAAAGCCTGAACGGCACCCATTATGGTGTTTGGCCGATATAAAAAGGAACTTCTATGACGGTAGAAATGATTCATTTCTAAGGACTTAATAGCCTTTAAACTCTGGATGATTGGCGCTGGGAGTGTTTAGAGATTGGACTGCCAGTCGAAAATGGGTCTTAAGGTGAGAATTTCGGCCATAAGTGACTGGTTAATGGTCATATAAAGTAAAGAATCACAACAGAAGCACAACATTGCATCCAATTACTGTAGAGTTTAATAATGGGCTCACAATGAACTCTGACTACACAGTTCACTTTATCGGGCATAACCGAAGGCTTTCCCAACATAGTTTCTATTTGTACTTCCCTCAGAAGCACAATTATTGGACTGTCGACTAATGGTAAAAAATCATATTTCCAAGTGGTACATGGCAGATTATTAATTTGGATGAATTTACTTGGCGTCAAATCTGGTGATTTAGAACTCGAACTTGTTTTTTATTTGTTAGGTACTGAGCATTGTTGTTCATTAAAAAGAAAATATTTTTTCCCCGCTGTCACTAGCGTCTAAAAAGGTGATGACAATTTTATACACTTTTTATTTTGTCTTTCGAACTATCTTTGACTTGCCGAACCATAACCCAGTCATTAGCACTTTTTATTTTTGTGGTAGGTTAGTATTGATTACAGCAGGTCTTGTCACCCTTGATGATTTTTGTCAAGAACAGAATCTTTAAGAACAGAATTATCTACCCATCCATCAACTACATCCAAAGCCATAAAATTTTACAAAAATGGCCAGTATTATTAATTAGAAATGGTGTCAGATTCACCAATCACGATTCAACGTATCCTAAAGACAGCGTTGAACAGAAACGCTGAAGCAGAGTAGGCAAAGGATTGCTAAAGAGGGTACATAATGAAGAAGATCGGTCGTATCCTCGACGTTGGAATTTATGAAATTTTAGGGCACCAGGTATTTTATGTTCATAAAAACACAAAAAGATCAATTTTATAATTTAATTTTAATCAGAGCATGAAGTTGGTAATTTACAGGGTATGGTCACTCATTCATTCTTCGCTAACAACTCTCAAAATTCGTTAACGTAAATTAATTAAGCACTTAACGAAGACTTTAAATACTTCCCGACGTATCACCACCTAAATCTGGGGTTGATTAGATAGGCGTGGCCGCAAGGATTCGTGGATCACAGTACCTCCGCCCTGTACGCTTCCGCTTTCGTCAGCCACGCGATAATACGCCTCCCCGACAACATTGTCTGTCTATGTCGTGGCGCGAAACTTGCTCAACAGGCCGCAACTCGCAAGCTACATAACTAATTCAACAGTTAGTAGTTGTCAGTAATTATATTGATCTGAGGCAAAGGTAACTTATTCTGCGCAAGCCTTTGTATTTCTACATAATTACAACATACCACATCCTCCCTAATCTGCTTAGTCTATTCCATCATCGTAATCCCTCTTCTGTTCTTACCCAAAACACTTCCCTCTAATTCTAATTATACAAGACCCTCATGTCTCCAAATGTGGCCTATTATCTATTTTCTTACTGAAAGTCCTTCATATTGTTCCCTCGTGGTTAGTTACTCTATCCACCCATTTCATTCTTCTACAGCACAATAATTCAAAAGCTTATATTCTTTTCCTTTCTGCAACTCCTACTGTCCACGTTTCGCACCTATGGAACGCCACACACCATACGAACAATTTAGTAACGGTTTCCTAATATTAATTCTTATATTATTCATATTTTGTGAGAGACTTTCTTGCCTGTACTCTTTATGTCTATTATACTTCTACCATGCCCAAGTAGCAGAATTCCTTAACTACCTTCATAATATCCTACCCCAATCTAATGCCCTTTGTTATTCCACTATTTCCGAAACTACATTTAATTAACTTGGTTTTCCCATCTATTAATCCTCTCTGGTCCAGGGCCACGTTCATGCCATTTATTATGGTTTCCAAAGTCTTCTTCTGCCTCCCCTAATGCTGAAATATCGTCAGGAAACCTTGGGGTTTTTATTTATCCTCCTTGCAGTTTGATTATTTTTTCCATATTCCTTTTCATCTTTCCTCATCGCTTATTTTTATTTCATACTAGCTAACCCCCGTGATTCGTTCGCGCCGAAATAGTTATTTTTGTTTTTCCCTAAAACGAAACAACAGGTATAGAATTTGTATAAAGTAGAATTTATTGAATATATAAAAAGTAATGTATCATCTATTTATTATCGCTTTAGGGCAAATGACAAATAACAGGGCATCCACGGACTGGAAATTTTGGGTATGCAATTTGGACGATTTTCCATAAGGTATTGAAGATTCTAATAAAGGAAAGGAATTATCCCTCTGCTAAAGGTTATTTGTTTTTCCTTCGCTTTTTAACCGTTTAAAACATAATTACATGACTATATTAGATAAACCTGGAAATTACAGATTCACGCTATCTTTACCTAAAGCTCTTGCAATGTTTTGTGTTGAAATCAATTTTGATATCATGTTCCTATTTTTTTAGTTTTCGTTTATGTATAAAAATTAATATTATTTAATAGCAACCAACGTTCGTGGATTACGCACAATAATTTTACAGTCACAGCCAAGAAGTAACATTCATTTATGAATCAGTAACCTTAATTCTGGAACACTGGTTTATAAATAATTTGTTGCTATGTCCCAACATTCCTATAAGTTACTAAACAAATACTAGGCAATTTTCTGCTCCCAAATTATCTCTAACGATACGACCCATGCATGTTATTTTAATACCAGTAAAGGACAGGCATCAATGTAGTATTAGTATAATCATAGAGGTATTAATTATATACCACGTTTATCAAGAATACGGTGGTGTTAAGATTGTTTACGAGTGTAAAAATTGTCTTTCCATAAATATCTTATTTTCTCTTTAAACAGTTCGTCTTTGATATATTTTGTACATTACTGGCAGTATTTTTTGAATCTCAAATGTAAGTAGCTGCACAAGAATTTTTGCTTACTCAATATCGGAATATCTTCTCGGAGCTTTCTATCGGAATCCTTAAGGAGGAGGATGGGATGGGAAAGGCAGCACTGCTCAGCCATTGTCGATATTGTTGGTCGATATCGTCCGCCCATAAACTAGAATTCCGCAGACGACAACAAGCTCGTAAAATGTTTTATGAATCTCTGCACAAAATCTCCCTCGTTTCATAATACGGTCCATCCTGTGTTATGTGTGCGACCGCTCAACGGAAATGCGGGTAGCCGCCAGGTTCCTTAGACGCTAACGATCAAGACTAATCTACTCATAACTCCATAAATAATGAGAATATGCAAATAATTTCAATTCTACTATTTCTTAGTAATCATTAAAACAGCAACTAGAATGTCTTGATTGTATTATTGAAAAGAATTGGCGTTTAAGTTAATATCTCTTAATAATATCCGGAATAGGGGTATAGGGTAATAAAGGTGATTGACTGACGATGGGGTTCTTCTTTATTTCTTTCTATGGGTTTGAAAAGAGGTTACCATAAACCGAGACATCAATTTTGGTTTTTAAAAGTCGAAAAACCTTGGATGACGTAAGAAATGTCCTTCGTATGTGGTTGAGGTACAGAGGCAGAAATACGGCGTCGAAACAATGAATTTAATTAATAGTAATCGGAAAGGTGTGGGACAAGTACCGACAACCTGTAGCAGGTTTATATATATATATATATATATATATATATCACATTTTGGAAAATTCTTGGTTGCATCCATATACTGTAGTACACGAGCCTTTTACTTAACCCTTTCGAATTTCCCACTTTCTATCCCTGCTTATGCCTTATGTGGATACATATTAAATAACCCGTCACTTGAAAAACATATTATTTCCGCTTTCAAATTTTATGAAAAATATATATGTAAAGTGATTCCAACACCCTTTTAAATCTTTCAATAAATCAAATTTTCACTGTAAAAAAATTCTCCCCATTTTAACTCCCTGATGAGAAGGACTCTCATGAGACTGATTAAAGCCGCGGAAACAATCTAAAGTCCCCATCTATTAATTTATATTAATTATAACGGTAGAGAGCATTATAATAGATTCGAAATAACCATAATGTAACGGTTCCTTTTACCAATGACGCTATTTCTCTTTTCATTCGTAACGTAAAATATAATTTGGAAAGCATAAAAAGTTTTTGTTACACAACTTGGAAATAAAAATTGTTGCCACCGACATTCTCGGAATTTGTGACGTGATACTTAGAAATACGCTGTCTACATAAACTAGATAACAAACCTATTATGTGCCACAGATACATTGATGACATTTTTCGTACGGTAAGAAAAATGAAATTAATAACATTACACAAATCTTTATTAATTATCATCATAAACTCCAATAACCCATAAATTAGAAATTAATAAAACAATAATTTATTTTATCATGAAATAGTTTAATTAAACGAATTTGTTTCCTAAAATTGATATTTTTATCCAGCCAGAAAATATCGCATGGATAAATCAATATTGTAATATTACAACAGTCAAAAATATTTTAATTACCAGTGCTTGTCTATTAAACTTTACAAACACATACATGTCACAGTAAATCATGAAACATAAATTAAATAACGGAAATAAGAGTGAATCAAAACAACCAATACCGTAAAAAATCGTTTACGTTTGCTATAAATGGAAATTAAAATGGTTTTAAACAACTTTAGGATTTAAAATTGTTTTCTAAATTAATAATAAAATGTGTCATGTGTTCACCTGAGATTATAGGTCCCCAGTTAGCCGCAAACAAGAAAAAAATTGGGATCCTTTACTAGGATTTCGGTGAGCAGAGTCTGACCTTGACTTGCTATCTAAGCTGGTTTGGAACGTGAAAAATAAAGGAGATATAATGCTTATCTTGAAGGATTATAAAGATGCAAGGATCGTTTAAGTTAGTTTTGGTAGTGTGAGTGAGTTCGCCTGAGTTTTATCAGGTAAGAATCTGAAGGTCGCAGTATTTACCAGTTAAACACAGATATTCATATTAAAATAGTCATTAATATGCACTGTAAGAAAGGAAGACGGCATGATGAGAACTCTAACCGGGAAACCGACGTAACCTGCTGGTAATTTGTACGTAATCGACTAAGTGGAAAGCTGTAGTGCGAGGCTTTTCCAAACGCGCGCGAGATGTCAATAATCCGAAATTTCTGAGGCAACTGACATGTACGCATTCTGTCATCATTTCTCCATCGGTACCGGGTTGAACGGTCTAATTTGCAGACGTCTTAAAGAAGGCTTCAAATCACACAGCAAACAAATGACGGCAATTCGTTACAAATGAATTTTTCATAAAAATTGGGATGTATGAAATTGATATAATAAATTAAGTGTAGGGAACCCAATTGCTAAAAAGTGTGTTGTATACGACGGACGAAACATGAAACAAAAACCAAATTAAAATAACACAAAATTATAACAAACGCACAAACTAGAGGAAACTCGTGAGTTTGATTGGGAATAAGTGTAAATTTTAGAGATACATCAAAATGTGTATAACCGATAATGTCAAAGAGGAAATAACTGAGAATAGTTTTAACTCCCAAAATGATTCTATTATGCTAAGCAACGTTTTGTTCTCAGAATTTCACATAACTTATAATTTTTATTTATAGTTATTAATGTATTTGTTGAATAATTCTTCTTCTATTGTAACGTTCGGAGATTTTACTAAGGCTCTTACATTGGTTTACAGATGTGTTCGTAAGTGACAGGGACAGATTGTAAATCAGAGTTTCTGTGTCATTCAGTTTTATCATGACGAATCAAACGTTAGAGCAAGATGATCCTCGGATAAACTTTAAAATTTGTGTAATATGATAAAATATGTTGCGTCTGACGGTGGCGATTGTTAGGAATGTTACTCAGTTCAATAAAATTATTATTCTGGTGAAAACTACATCCATGGAAAATTACGTTTTTATGATACTAGGATGGTATCAAATATGTATCAAAACGTTTGTTTTATTTATTAAATAAACAGTCTAAAATTAGACATAATTTGCATCACTTCTGTTTTATTCGTGTTGGTGCATTAATTATTCGTATTAAAGTGAACGAAATGAATGTAATACGAAAGTTCAGCATTTAACTTTGTAATGTATATGAAGCTGCTGCGAACATTATTATACACAGAAATACAATTATTTAACGGCGTCAAAACAGCTATGAATCGCTTTAACGAATTGAAAATGGAACGAATAATTTAATTTTAAAATGTTACCAGAAATATTCAATTCTCCGACCAATGTAGGTTAAAGTTTATTTAATTCTACCCGTTTGCATGGAGACGGAGGAATGTTATTAGCGCTGGATTTCCGTCGTCTTGCGATTGTTTGGCGCAGCTGCCAGGGAGATGCTTCTGGGCCGCACTTCAAAGACAATAACCGACCAAGTGAGTTCGCGGAGAGGCGCAAAGCAAAATATTGACGCTCGTATAAACTTGCGTTTCGAGATAAACCGTCATTTGGGACAAAATGAATGCTTTTCATCAAATACATCTGAAATTTTTTCAGCTGAGCTTGCAACCGATTGCCGATGTAAAAATACGTTTGAGGCTTTTTTCTAATGTCCACAACAATTATAATCAATTTCACTGCTTTTATATTCTCAGGAGATAAGGTTGTCATTACTTACGTGTTATATATTGCATGTTTTTTCTATGTTTTTCCAGATAGTCCACGCAAATTCTCAAATAAAAACCAAGCTAATAATAGTTTGTGATGAAGGGGAAGGATTATTTTATTATTCATTGAAATTATACTTCCCTTAATGAAGGGTTTATTTTTTAAATTTATGTTTAGTTTTGGTTTTTACTACGAAAACAAAGTAAATACTATATACAACTCTGCTGTCCAAAGGGGAATAGCAGTAAGTCTAACAGAATGATTTTGAAATCAAGGAATAAAGTTGTTTTGAGCTTCGACAATTTAAATTAATCCCTTATCTTCTTAAAAACGGTTTTATCTGCAAAATATAAAATTGAAGACCTTAGTTCATAAAGGTGTTAACTCAAAATTTTGTGAGTTTCAGTTATATAGTTAAAATAATATTTCTGGAAGTCTTCTATGACTTACAATACCACTTTTCGTGAAAACTACAGAATTACCTTATAGATATCTGAAAATTGAATGCACAGGTTAATATCGATTTGGTAAGAGATCCCAAACTTCAAGACCTGTGAAATATATGGTTCGAGAAGCTTCAAGGCGCCCGAGGTGATCGTTAACCGCATACAGATATGTTTCCAAATTTGTATTCCTGCCAGATACAAGTACCATTAAAAGTGACTTGTTATTCTGCGGAAGTCAATACTTCAGTACAAAATCCGCCCATTAAAATGTCTGCTGGAGATCAGACCGTACTTTTTTGCAGCCCATTACTTTGTTGACACCGAAAACGAGAGTCCCTTGAAAGTTTAAGAGTTCCGAATTCGGCGACGCTCTTTTCCATACATAATAACGAGACACGCCCTGAAGGAGCTGTGACAAGAGCGCTCTGAGATATGCATGCGTCGAGATGGCACACACACGCCTGCTCCCATAAATCTCCCCGCCGCGTAGCGTCGCGTCGCGTCGCGTCCCGCTGTAGCAACGCAGCTCAACTCTTATTGCACGTCATGCGGTGAAAGAATGTGGTCCTGGAGGAAGAATTGCTCACATATATTCCGCGGAGAAGACGAAAGACATCTGATTTTCTATTCGAACATTATGTCGATTTCACCATCGGAATACGTTACGATGCGAACAAGGAGAAATTATGGAACTGTGTTTACGTGACAGTGTTATCGCTTCACTGGATGGTAATGGCCATGATCCTTAGCTCATTCAGATACAAAAAATTACCATTTTCACAAAACTCATTATCATGACATAAATCTGTCAAACAAACTGAAAGAATAACAAATAAAAAATTAGCAGAAATAATTTCTGATGAAGCATATTGAAAATAATGGTTGTAATCTGGTCAACAATTTCCATGAAGCGGAAATAACTTTTTATTTTTCCCTAAAAAGGAAACTACAGAATTCTGATAAACTGTTATTCATTGAATACATAAAAATTACGGTATCATTTAATTACGATCGCTTTAGGTAAAATTTTATAACTTGCAGTAAGTTTTGAACAGGTACCACTTTTAAGTTTTTCGGAACCAATTCGATACAAACTTCCAGACAGGTATAAATTTGAATTATATTTAATGGGATAAATTATATTTATTTTATTGGCTTTTAAAAATGAGCAAATACTAAATATTAAAATTTACCTGAGGCGACAAATAAAGCCAATCAATGTACATCTCCTATCGACGATCAAAAGAAATTTATTATTTCCCAGGGATTTAGATCTCTGCCAACAATAGGTCAATTACGACAGAAATCCCGCTGCAGCAATAGATGGAGGGAGAATACTAGCCCTCCATCTATCTCTCTCATGCTGCCAAAATTATGCTTATAATAACACAGTAAGATCAATGAATGGTATAGGGACGCCTGATATGACTTATAACTCGCAGTTGGTTTTCACGCCGGCTTTCACACGGAAATTCAATAGATTTATAAATAATTATATTTATATATTCTGAACACTGAAATATATCGAAATGAAACCCACACGATAGTTTAAGTTAAAATTCCTATTGAAATCCCTCAAATTATCATTGAAATACATTAAGCCGTTTCGGAGCATAAGTAGATCAAGAGTATAGGCAACCCGCGCTCCAAGTCTGGAGATTTGTATGCGCGTGCCAATAAACCTTCCCATAGAATGCTTTATTCTTTAAATTAAATTTGTAATGTAAATGTGGAGTGGTATAATTATATTCTTAAGTTTTTTGGTGCGTTAAATAATAATAAAACTCATTTGAAGTTGGAAAATAAGTCTGTAAAATAAAACAAATGAGCAATTTTGGAGATAAATTGATTTATTTATTTTATTCAATAACTATTTAAGTTATTTTAGAAATACTTGCATAGTTTAGTATTCAAAACGTTTAATGTTTTCATTAGTTCATTTGTCTAACATTTATGGTGAATTTTTAAATTTAATAACTTTTCATTTATGTTATAGCATCGGTATGAAATAATCCTACCATCTATTATATCGTTTAAATGAATAATAATCAATGTTTTAACGTAGTTATTCGGAAAAGGCGCCAACGCCTTACTTTTTCTGCCAAACAATAAGTTTTTCAGATTACGTTACGGACCCGTTAGTCTCAGGATTGACATTCAGTTAAACATGATTGCGCTTATTTCATGGTAATGACGATCTAGTGATGTAGTATAGTTGTCACGTGTTAGCCTTAGATTTTAGGTCCTCAGGGAGCCATAAACGAAATAAGTAGGTATCCTTTGCAGTTTTTCAATGTAGCAGAGTCTGGCCTTGACTCTTCACTCGAAGCTGTTTCGGAACGTGGAAAGGAAATGAGATATAAGGCTTATCTCGAATGGTTGTAAAGATTCAAGGAACGTTTAGGATGGTTTTCGTAGTGTGAGTAGGTTCACCTGAGTCTGATCAGGTAAGAATTGGATGGTTGGGGTGTTTACTAGTTAAAACACAGATATGTAGTTTTAGATATTTAAGTCAATATTACACACTGTAAGGGTGTAGGGAAATAGGAAGGCTGTCAGAATATTCTCTAACAGGAAAGTCGAACTCTAGCCTTCGGCCTAGCTGTATGTGATCGACTTCGCTCGAAATCGTGGAGTAAGAGTCTTTTAAAGACGTGAGGCTCAATAAGTAGGACCACTGATATGTCAGTATTTGTCAACATTCCTGCACTACTGTTGGCTTTGTTAACCTGTATCGCAAGCGTCTTAAGGAATGTGTCCTTCCGTTAAGGTAAATTGCCTATGTGGTAGCAACGGAAACGTCGATTTGTTACATCGTAACTTCTTACTGACCTCCTTCATTTATTTCACGGTTACATATACTTATGACTCCAACGATATGCTCCCTACAATTCCAATGGATGCCGAATTTTGACTCGTTAATTTGTGCTGTCCGAATGGCGAAATAACACATGTATGTGTAACGCACATAACGAATTTTAGCAAGATATAAGGACAAACTTGTAACATTAATTTAACCCAAAATATATTTTTATGTAAATGTTCTCCAGCAATCGTACCCTCATGAACAATTGATGTCTGTGCCCCTTACTCACTCTGCTGCCACTCTCTTCTGATTCTTTGCCAGCAGACAATATTTCCAATACTAAACTTAACAAACTTTTAATAGTGGTTCTTTCAATATTATATCTAACAGAAATTAATTCATGCTTCTATGATCTCACTCAAATGAATTATTATTTATCTTACATAAACAACTATAATACCACTTTTAAATTAATATTATTATTTTTCTTGAGTTAATATGTAGAGTTTTTACGTTCCCTTTACAAATATTTATTCAATAAAATTGTTGTTACAATTTATTTTCAGTTGAGTACGATGAAACAATTATTAGAGTACATTACAAGCAGTCAACCATAGCGAACGATGTTCTGCTATGCATTATTGAAATAAACGGAGTAATCAATCCCTTGCACTGTGACATCACAAACTGACAGTTTACACGTATTCGGTTTACCAAGGGAACGAGGTCATGACATTAAACTCAGTCTTGTGAATGGTGATAATGTATTCATTTTCATCAGCTCTGCGTCAGTGAAGTGACTCTGCAACTCCCATCAACGCTGACGCTCCCTTTCAGGAATAGTTGCGTAGGTTCAGCGGATGTTTCATAATCCAATTACCTGAGCTCCAGTACAAGGTGTTATATTAAAGAAAACAAACGTGAACGTGTATCTAACTTCGCTGGCTTCAGTATTACTACCGCTTTCACGTGTGACTGAGCATATTGCTAGGCTTTTGACACTAAGCATCAAAGGGTTTATAAATATTAATTAATGAATAAAAGTACTAACGCTTTGGTCTTCATTTCAGTTGTTTTCAGTTTTTCTTTCCAGGCAAAAACAATATTATTCTTTTTAAAAATTCATTTCTAATAATATGATTCCACATTTATTTATATTGAATATAATTATACATTCAACTATAAATATGGTCCTTATGACCAGATTATTCATTATTCTTTAATTCTATGTATCTGCCACCGGGCATCTGCCCATTTTTAGATTTAATAAATACAGTGTCAATACACCATTTCCTACATTTGATGAATGTACACCTTTTTCTTGTAAAATGCATTTGTTCCGGCTTGATGTTTTTCATTTAATCTAAATAAATAAAACTGAGTATGCGAACCTGGGACTTGTTTATAAAGTCAGTCTCACCCATTTTCACACCGAATGAATACACTTCTTTCGTATTAATTAACTAATTAAAATGTATCATAACTTAAATAAAAATTTAGTTAAATTAAACATTATTTCACAACAAAGAGACCAAATAAATGGTTGAATGATCTTCACCCTATAAATATAATTGACTTTCTGTATATACATTTTGTAAGTTCCTCGAAAAAATCTAAACGAGTACACCAAAATTTGTTTTATTCTTACCCGGTAACAAACACTGTTGGGTAAGACTTTCTAACACTATTAGGGAAGGGTATGGAACAGAAAGAAATTTTAAAGCATTTATAAACTGCTAATAATTTCACTGATTAAGTAACTTCAGATTAATAGTAGGTGTCCCGACGTTGTTCGTATACAATTTGAACCCGACTCAGAAGAATCTTTAGTAGTGCAGGAGGAGAGGCGTTGTATGGAAATAGAGCGAAAATATTTTATCATATTTTAGTATTTTCTGTTATGTAGACATTTAACATGTCACGTAAACTGTATTTTAGTTCCAGTTTGTAGGATTTGGAAATAAAGGGGTCAAATGGATGTTATTTAAAAAACATGTTAAATAACCGAGATTCGTTTTAAACTGGGGTCTTACACAGGCGTGCCTACGCGTGTTAGGCGCTACAGTGGATCTACATTTCTTACCTGAACAATTGTGACCTTCTAGTAGGCTCATTGCCAATTTATCTAGCATCTAATATTTTGCCTAAAAGTAGGATGGCAGTACCTAAGCAAAGTAGTACGACATATTCAAATGTGGCGGTGGCGGATAATGTCCAGGGATAAAGTCAATATCCTATCATCAACACCACATACACATTAAACACATAATCACCCCTCAATTTCACTCTTCAATACATATATCAAACTAAAACACTAACTTTCATGTTTTCTATTGACAACCTACTAATCCTAAATCCTCATCCCCACATACAAATCATAATTTTCTTCAACAACATACACTCATAACTACAAAACATCCACAACAACCCCTCGTATTCCCAACAAAATACTCATTAATTCCTTATTAATACCCTTAATCACAAACCATCTAATGCAATCTTCAACACCCACTTCACCTACTACAATTTCCTTCCCAAACTACCTACATCTTTCACAATTCTAGATAATATTTCATGATTCAGCAAATCTACTTACACACTAACCTATAAACCATGTGTTTACTACTCCCTAATTTTACCTACATATTACACTTCCCTTTAACATACAAACAAACCATAAACCCGTAATGTCTCCATCTCCCTCTCCCCGCAACCTCACCTTAATTCATACCTAAATAAAACCACCTTCCCCCAACACCCACAATCCGGGAGAGGGATGTAGCAGAATAAACAACCCGCGCCCACACGCGCCACCTGCTCACGAGAGCTAGCGTGGTGAAGCTTGAGTGAGTGTGTGAGTCTCACCGTGTTCTGTTAATGAGTGGATGAGAACTGTGCCCCGGTGAGATGGACTCAGGCTGCATGAACCAATGTGAGTGTCCTTCCCAAAAACAAACAGACACCTCAACGCATATCACTATGTGTGTCTAGAAGGTAGGGGACGAGCACTGCACAACCTGAGTCCGTTAACGTTAAACCAGGGCCCCTGTGTGGTGCTGCTCATCCAGCACGTGGGCGTGCGCGTGGTGTAGTTGTGTGTGTGATAGTGGTGGGCAGCACCACGTAATGTCCAGCAGTCCTCTCGCGCGCAGACGCGGTACATGTGATGATGAAGTGTGATGAGGGTGTAGTAGATAGCGGTCGCGCGTGATGCACCTTCTACAAAGTCAGCAAATAAAAGACTTTGGACTACTGTAATTCGATAGATCTTGGTATAGTAATGAGCAAATCCAGAGTAATTTTTGTCTTCAAACGATATGTTGGCTACTAGTAGAATAGCTTTCCCGGACCCGACTAGGTTCATTAGCCTCCTAGATTGAATAAATACGAATTTGAACGAGAACGGCATCAAGGGCAAAATTACGAAGCTGAGAAACTTGGTGGTAAGGCAGCTTGGCATCTAATAAGTATGTGTTACTTATTGCTACATCAATAAAGAAACTGAGCAAACTGACACAGAACTCTTTGGAATGAGAGTGAAGAAGGGAATATTAATGCACCTTTTGGATTGTGATGATTCTCATTCAATATACCTATAGGAACCAAATTACAGGAATGAGAAAAACTCCAGTATTACTGGATTTAATTGTCTTCTTTTTCGTCAGTACATCAAAAAATATTAATGGGTCATATTTCCTTGGACCAAAAACTTCTATTAACAACTCGTTTTAAATGTTATTGGGTTGAAGGTGATGGTTTGGATGTTCCTAATGACTTTAATTGTTAATGGGATTGTAAAACAATTCAAAAAGTAACCCAGAATAATGTATTCTTCGGGATTATGGAAAAAATTCAGTATGCGACATCCGTAGTAGTTCCGCCCCTGGGTGAGGTGTGAGAGAGTTGGGTTATGAGTGAAGGGTTGTTATATAAGAACAATCCGAAATCAACCGAGATTAAATGTAAGTATTCTAGACTCTATTCAATTAGCGAGAATAGTTTTGATTTTCTTACGATACCGGGTGTAGCATATTTGACTCTCGGAGGTTTTATGGTGGATTTTATACTCTCTTGAGTTACAGGAGTATTAAAATGTCCCAATTTGAACCTTTCTTGAATTACTGTATTTATTTAAGTTAACAGTTAATTTCTTGACTCAATTAAATGATGGTAAGTCGTCGTGATGGTTTTCGTAAAATTAACACCAAGTCTGGTATCGAAAGGGAATGGGGTGTGTTATTGTAAATTGTGAAAAATGTGACGCTTTCGCATTCGTATGTAGACAATGAGATCACTATGGAATTAATTATTGCAGTGGGATTATATAAATTAGTTTCGGGGCAAGTCTAGCACAGTTTATGTGAATATAATACACATCTAATTAAACAAACTAGCTAAAATTCATGTCGTTTAATATATTTTTGTTTTATAGAGGTCGAGAACGTTGTTATATATGTACGCTGTAGCTCAAAATATCCTTTAGAGACGATTAAATGTTTTTATTTTTCAATAATATGGGGTTAATATATTATAAATAATGATACAGAGATTAAATTAAAATTTTTAATCTGTTACAAAAAAATTGCTAATGATTTTTCTAGTTCAGACATGGTGAACGCTTCATCGGATCCCAAACGGTCATGGAACTGTAAGTTAATATTAATAAGAACAAAATTTTGAATGTTGAATGTATTTAAAATGTGATATAATTTAATATTATTAATTATATTTACCCAGTATATACCAATTTTCTTTTATTCTGCTTTAAAATGCCTCAATACACTAGTTTTGATTTTTATACAAAAATATTTACAATTTTTTTTTTCACTTGATTGGAGCAGGCCATGATATCCACATAACTCCGTTCCGTTTTCACCAAACACTTAACCAGAACAGAAACCTAACAATGTTAATTTTATCTAGGTATACAAATATTTAATAACGTTATTCATTTAACGTCGGTTGGAGTAAGTCAAAGAGAAATCAGAAGTAAAATCTTTGAAAGAGCGGAGGAGGATCATAGGGCGACATGGCCGAAGAAACATTATTCAGAATGTAATAATAATTTGTTGACTTTTAAATAATGTCATTAAATATGTAGGATGGACACAGACTCTAAGACAGGGAAATAGCGACCATTTCACTATTTAGTCTCTTAAATGCACTGATAGCGGTCACTCATAGTCACAGTCACCACACACACAAACACTGAACTGGCTTGTTTCTCTCATTGTCGTCCTCTTACACGGTGCGACCCCAACAAAACCAAATAATTCAAAGTTACATATGGTCCAGTGCTGGCCTTAATGATGATCAAGGATTTCCAACTTTAACTACACCTTCTACAAAGGCGGCAAATAAAACATGTTCTAAAACTATTTCCTGATTATCAGAATTATATTATATTGATTTGCGTGACATAATTTTTCGAATTTTATCATGAAGTAGACGTCTGAATGGTTCGCAAGTCAGTGAAATATTTATTGACATAATTTATTAATTCCTGATAAACAAAAATAAATAACGTCACGCTCTTCGTAATAACGTGGGTTTCAACATGTCCACTGTAAATTTTTCTGGCACCCAAACGCAATAAGAAAATTGTTTCTAGGTCTATAATATCTTTTCCTGTATTATTTATTGAACAGTTTTGTAGTTTCGTGACTTAAAGTTGTTGAATTTTTATTAAATTTTTTCTAGGTTTATTGTTGTTTTGTTAGACAGTGTTACCAATGAGATTGTTGAAATTTCGTCCTCGGGCACGAGTCAATGTCTGTAAATAACTCACCTTGTGAATCAATTCCAATTTATCACGCCATGATATTACTGCAGCATTTTTTGTTGTTTGCCATATTTTATAGAGATACAACCTCTGAGTCAGGATGCCAAAAACCAACTGAATATAATTGCTACTGTTCGCTCTCGACTATGACTCTAAGGAGACTAAACTCGGACGCTCTATTTAAAGACTTTCATTAGGATAAAACCAGTGTATTGTGCTTCTGTGCAATTACATAAATCTCTATATTTTATTTTCTATTCATATTTGTATATATATTTGATTTTTGTTTGTAATTCATGTAAGAAAAATCGTCTTCTTGCGGTTAAGAGTAAATTGGGAATATATAGGTTTTATCAAATATTAGGTCGAATGATTTCAATGAGAGCCAGGCAAGAAACAGTAAATGGAGGTACGCATCCGAAGGTCCGAACTTGCCAGGGACCACGGACAAATAACATCCGCTAAGTAGAGGGACAGACGGATAGACACGTCCGACGCAGATCATTTTATGCCGATGACTACATGCTACCGACCAAACAACTAAAAAATTACGTGATTTGCAAATAAAATGAAGATCGCACCTAAAAGTTCGGTCAGTCCATTTTGGAACCGCGAAACGGAGACAACTAGACACAACGTAATCTTGGAGCCGCGGAAGTAATATAACTCAGCAACCAGACAGTAACATTGAACCACAACAGACATTGTCCAACTTTGAGCCGTGAAAATGGAGAGGACCAATATATGTATAAATTCATTATCGTCGCTGTGGATCATCACGACTACAATCCTACCGAATCGCCTTCCTGCTTAGTCGCTGCGTCTACATCACGACACCTGCTTAACTCGACCTGACCAGAAAAATGACATCGTCTGCACGAAAACCAGACTGGGTAAAGTACTTAACGTTAAAGTTTCTCCCCCTGGCTTTAGACTGAGTGATTTCTTTCTTTGTCCTCCCAATTCGATCTTTGTCCACGACAGCCCTGGTGACTCAGATCTCAATTTGTTGCTAGTCAGAGTATAAACAAAATATCAATGTCCTCTTATTAAATAAATTTACATTGCATTTACAATAGTTTTCATTCCCTTAAAACAACCACCACACCAGCGATGAAATACCTCAATTTAATCGCAGGTTTTCTATATTGCTAAATTGAGGTTCCTTGAATATCATTTAAGCCCATGATAGTTGACCTTTATCACATAATTTTTTATTAAATTCACAATTTACTTGACCTTGCTACATAGTTTGTTTATTGAGGTAAATAAACTCATTTTCACTACCTAAATACCGTCTGGGCGTGCAATTTTCTAAGATCTCTCATATCATGAGTGCCGGCCTTTAGTACTGGATTATAATTTGAGTTACTTCTTCAGGAAACTATAGTTGTATGTTAAATATTTCTAAATAATGAATTATTAACATTCGTGTATATTAAAATATATTAACAAACTATACAATATGGTTTCAATATTGAATTAATATTGGAAATAATAAACAGCAACCGAACTTTATAAGTTCTAAACTAAAATGGCAAATACAGGTCTTAGTCAACGGTCACGCCATCGTGATGTAGTTAGTCGTTTTGGTTGGTAGTATATTTATTGCCTCCGTTTTGTTAACACCCACATTCAATTCTGTTTAAATGCTTTGTTGAAGAAATTCTATTACTGTTAATTCAGTGCAGCAATTTTAATGCAGACTCGAAGCAAAGTAACAATTTGGAAGAAGATTTCTCTGAGTACGTTCGGAGAAAATAAGAAAATGTTTTAATGAATGTAGAAGGAAATAATGTCCGGAACTCGACTAATGATGTAGGATCTTTACATTTAATACGAACTACTATAATATACTTCCAAACCTGTGGTCACTTCAACATAGACTACGACGTAAGCTGTTTGCAAATTGGCTATATGAGGGTGATACTGAAGCAGCGTAGATAAGAACTTAGTAAAGGGAGGGGTTTTAAGGAATTAAATATTTCAAAGCATATATTTAATCCAAGAGAACGGGAGTTTACATAGAACAATCGTGGTTCACTGTGCAAGAAATTCAAGATGGTGAAGACACATCCAGTCTTCTTCAGTGTCGCCACAAAACGGTACATTCAGGAATTTATGCAAACATTATTCCTGTGAATAGACACTAACAAGTATTGAAACGACCCTTTAGTGTGTAGGCAATAATTACATAATTAGGAAACTGAATTCCCAGAGTTAAATTTCACGCCATGTTGATTGTGTTGACGTCAAAGCGTCGACCTGCGGGAATGAAACGTAACCTTAACCACTCTCCGATGCCAACTTGATACACTTATAAGGTTATTAACAACTGAGCAGAATGTACTTCACATTGAATGGATAGATATTTCTAAAGCAATAATGTAACGAACCCTTAAACAACAAAAGAAATTAACCTGAAATGACTTACGGCGAAATAAAAATGTGTGAAACAAGATTTTAAATTGTCAGTTTGGTGAATATCAGACGTTAGGATGACACTTATTAAAAATATCATACAGATTCAACGATACTCCAACCAAGCTGTTATACTTCACCGTAATTATTTTTACCTAAAATCACGGAAGTAAATCATCAGGAAAGGTGCGGGTGCTTTAAAAAATAGCAATTTCGTGTTACTTATTGCAACGCCACTGTTTTATAAGTAAAGCAACCTGAGACATATTAGTTTCGTTAATGAGGATGTAGTTGTTCAAATGGAAACTCAAAGAGGAAACAAAATATACGTTGTATTCCCATAATATAGCATTGCAGGAGATGGAAAAGTTTCCCTGGACTTGTATTTTCCTGTGCCTAACGTGTTTAAATTCTAAAGAGTAATGTTTACTGTTTTGTATTAGCCATATTGTAACCTGATGTATTTAAACCAGTATTTTTTTTCGCGCATTAATTACAAATATTAGTGATAGTAAACTCCTTGGTGACAATAATCTCTCAGACCGCGGAGTGTAATGCATTATTTAAGCTAATCGAAATGAAAAGTAGCTATTTATATTAAGTACCGCTGAATTAGAATGAACGTTTAACTCTGTCAAAGGAAAAACATTGTTGTTTACGAGTACAGAACAAGGTTGTTTTATTATTATTACTCAAAATTTTGAATTGGTTACAAGAGATTTTGAAGGCCTATACTAGCAGATATGTGATGCATCCTCAGAACGTTTCCTGAGGAACATAATAATTTGTAATGTTTAACTCCAGCGTACATGGAGCTGTTTATTTTCGGTTGTGTTGAGAATATAAAACCGGTGTTAATTTACTTTACATTTATTTGACTATTAAATTTATTTACTGTGTTGACTCAAATCCAAGTTAAGTTTCCTTCTCCTTTACATCATATAATTTTCTATTTTATATATTTAAACTAGTAAATTTGTCTGCTTTACGTTACACGGCAGGTGTGACTACCGTACAACACGAACACAAATGAAATATGAAGGGACGCATTTTGATAAGTACAAAACGTTTTAGACTGACGTAATGAATGGTATACTATATGCTTAACATTTGTAAATAAGAAAATAATAATAATAAAATATTATTTATTTATTACACAGAGATGTGAGAAGGTTTTTAGAGAAATAAAACTTATACCGCCGTCTTGAGGTATAATTTGGGACGTTAGTCTCCTGATATCTTCTTCGTTTCATTTAGAAACAGTTGGAAGAGATTCTGACGAAACTTTATATTATTGTCTACTCAGGCAAAACAGTCTTTCAAGTAATTTCAGGTATTCATCCACCATCCCGAGGAAAAATATAGGATGTTCCTTGAATATGAATTTGATTGATCGAGCAGGAATATTGACTCATTCACAGAAAAACAGTTGAATAGTTTCACTCTGAAGTGATAAAAATCTTAGATATTACCTAATTATGTCATACATCATTTGAAAAATTAAAATTTTAATTCCATTTACTTTTCTTTTTATGTCATGAAAATTCAACTTTGTTCCATTTGTTTATTCACTATAGGACGAAGAAAAAAAGATCTGATTTTCAAATAATAATAAAAATTATAATTATTGATATTAGCTTTTTTGTTATTAATAGTGAAAATTCATTCAGCTATATAATTTTTCCCCGTTTTATTTATAGTCGCATCAACAAAGTAGCCATTAGCGATTTTGATCTTAAAATTAACAATTTTATACAATTTTACTTGGTATTTATATTTTCAATCTAAAAATTTAAATATACATATTGATATATAATAGTAGTTTACAATTTATGGTACAATTCAGTTTTTTTAAGAACTTTATTAAATTTTATTGAGCATTTTTTTTCCTTTTCACAAACTTGTTGAAATCATTTTCTTTTCAAGTTTCTTTCCTCTCATCGTCAAATTTCGGACAGTTCCATAACAGGTGTTCAGCTGAAATCTGGATATTGCTCTGATCACAAATCGGTGAGGGATCTTTTGCTATAATTTAAGAATCAGTAATTTTTGTATGTCCAGCTCGTATTCTTGATAAGTTTATTTGATATTTTCTCTTGACTTTTGGTTATGTTTTAATGAGTAGAAGTAGTTTGTTTCAGTATGGATCTTGGTTACTTTGAATGACTCCCGTATTGTATTACAAGGCTGTGTTAGCTTTTCGTGTGCTTTTATCCATAATTCTTTAAATTCTCTGAAATTAAGCTTTGAAAAAGCATCGTACTCACAGGAAGTAAAAAAGCGAAACTTTCATACGTACTATAAATGTTATCAGCTTAATTGAGGAATATTATAGATGAATGTGTATTTTTTAGTTTTTTTCAGTAGTGTGAAAAGTACAGGAACCAGATTGTACATTAAGCAGGAGTGATTGAGGTAGAAAATATATGAATAGGAAGAAATTTGAATTGTCTCATAAGGAAAGAAGTCTAAATTCATTCATAAGAGATTAACAGTTAATGTAACCATAAAATTCAAGTACATTTCCAATCAGACAATTTTAATATTTGTTTATTTATTTAAGGCTAAAACTATATTTACAAAGCGAAAGAGCAGCTTAATACGATTTTGAAAGTAATATGTATTTAAGTATATTCTGCTAAATATACGATTTGACGATATAAATATTTTCTTTTTAATAAAAAGAGGTAAAATCAATTCAAAGATTGTACTCATGAGGTAATGTACTCATGATGTAGTTATCATAACGTTAATATTATTTCAAGTATAAAATAGTAGTGTATCCACTGGTATTCTATAGTTATGAATAAATAAAAAATTATATAGTCATATACGCTGGATATCTTTATATTTCTAGGTTTTATTTAAAATTGCCTTTGAATGTTCAATGGTACATAGAATGTAATATGTGCAGGACCGTGATAAATAGAGACGGGATCAATATTATTTATTTACGTTATTTTAATGCAGATGCAAATTATGTCAAAAAAATTGATGGTTATTCTGAAATAACCTTGGTTTTGTCTAAAGTATATATTTGTTATACCGTTGTTTCTATTTATTAGTAGTGCACAGCTGGTGCGGTCCATGGATTGTGAAAGAAGGTGATGTATTAGAAACTATGTGAAAGTAATTTATTATTGTAATTAATCAATTATTAACTCACTTCTAGGTATTTTATATTGTTAGTATTAATTATCATCAACCATTGGCTACCTTGCTCAATCTTCCCCCCTTTTAAATTCTATTCCTATGCTATTAAACGGGAGTTGCCTGTCTCATGATCACCCTCATGTAGCCTGTTAATCCAAAACAAAATGACTTCCGCATCTTCCTTATTAATTGCCTTCCTATAGTATTAAAGGGGAGTTGCCTGTTTCAGGAACACTTTATGTATCCTGTTACCCAAAAAAGACGTTTCTTTAAATAACTGAGTGGGCGGAAATAGTTAAATATTTTAATAGGGAATAACAAATTACAGAACTGTACACATTAATTTAATTTCAAAATAAGTTATAACAAATGTAGTTTATATGTTGAGGTAAAATTTCTGGATACACCAAATTAATCCCTGAAAAAGAATTTTCAGTACCATTATTTTTATGGCAAAAATTTATTAATATAAAGATGAATTTTTCTAATTACTGCTTTACGCGTGATTTCTCATATTAAATTATTGCTTATAAACTATTGTAGGCTGCAAATTACAAACTTTTACAAATATTGTATAACATTAAATAAAACCAGAAGAGGGTCCAAATCAGGATCAAAACATGTAATGTATCTGTATTAAATTCTTTTTGGTTTTGGTTTAATATTTTTATCTGGTTTTCGACTTAGTTAGACATTAACTTTAATAGTATTGCTCACAATTATTTGATCCTTTTTCATCTTCTATTTTATCATAAGTAACTGACGGTTAATATACAACTATTCCAGGTACTTTATGAACTTGCCAACCTACGCAACGCTTCAGTATACTACACGTGCAGATAATTACAGTTACATTTCAGCCCGCGTAATAACGATAAACCAGACGAAAGGCATACCATTTTACATCTCTAAAAATACAGTAGAATGTTGTGAATATTTTACTTGTGCTCATGAATTTACCTGAAAAAAAGAATCGAGAATGTTATTAACACTAGTCATAATGAAAAATTGGATGATATTTATCATATATTATATACTCATTCATTTCATTAAACGCTGTAATCTAAAGAGTTCATCATTATGCAGGTACGTTTATTGAAAAGCGATGTACAATTTTCAATTGATATTTACAGTACTTAAATTCTTGTTCAGATTTTACATTAATTTTATACTAAAATGAATGTGTTCAACATTTTAATGTTTTTGATCTGCATTTAATAAGCAACCGGAATATAACCGTTTTATTTTATACAGCAAAGTTTATTATCGAAAATAAAGTTTTAATAATTATTGTACAGTATTTTCTCAAGCCCGATAATAAAAGCTTCATTATAAAAATTTTAATTCCCATAGTAACAATGAATTTAATGCAAATTTATCGTCGCTGAATAACTTAAAATATATTTGAAACAATATTAAAAAGAATTTTTTTGTATATCATAAATTCATAAATAAATACATTTTAATACATTGATCAATGAAAATGAACGGTGGAACAGCTTGTGATCTGTGTAATATAACATTGCCTTCTGAATGAATAAAATTTATTAATATAAAAAATTATGGTTGCAATCCGTATTTAAAATATGCACACAATTAATAACACATGTTGTATGGCGTATATAAAATAAAAATATTTCTTATGTAACCATTTGGAATCTCTACAGAACACATCACATTATTGTGGTTTTGCACTTATTAAAATAAACCGACAGATCTTATTAAATTTTGTAATAAATGGTGGTATAACTCTTGTAGCCATTGAATAAATTCCTTGGTCTGTAAGTGGTTGAATTTTAAGACATCATTTTCTATCTTTATGTATTTAATATTACTGCAAGTTAAAGATAATATATTAACGGGCATGAAATAAAATTATATTAAGTCGGACAGGATTCTGAATTGGCAGAATTGATAGCTACTTTCTTGACCACACGTTCTTTAACAATATGACTGTGAAATATATTTAAGTTTGAAGTATCCTGCTGCAAAAGGGTAATATCTTTAATTAAATAAAAATGTATACGGTAAGATTTATGACACAGAATATTCGCTTTGATTAAATATTAAAAGCATACAGATGAGAACAAACAGGTGAGTTGATGAAGGTATAATGATTTATAATGATAATATACCACTAATTGTTTATATCTCTTCCCGAAAATGTAACTGTTAAAACGCCAATTAGTTTTTAAAACGTCTGGTTTTAATAAAAAAACACAACAATTTTTCATTTTTTATTTAAGGTCTTTGCAATACATTTAATATTTGTTACATATATGAAACACGCTAGAAATGGTAACTATAGTATGAGGAAATTACCAAGACTAGATCATATTTGTATATTTACAATCATTTGTTTGGTTTATGTATTTAAAATGAGAAACTTAATTTCAGCAGGACACGTCCATACTTTTAGTGTTAAAACTGGATTGATTTAATTAGGTGAAATGTTACTTTAGAATTTACGTTTTATTTTCAACATAAACAATTACTGAAATCACCGAGTTATGAGTTGAGAGCGAGTAAAGCCTCCGCGATACATTATGGAAGGTCGCATCCGTGTGGTTTGCAATCAATACCACTACCTGCCAGCAGAGCAGGACACGCCGAAAATAATTGTCCGTCGCTAACGCGGCAGCAGAAACCTTCGTAATTAAGGCGCAATATTATGACGAGTGCAGCGAGCGGCGAAACTCGGGCTCAAAGCAGCGGCATGCGGCGTGTTGCTGCTCTATATCGATCTGCCAGCTTATTCTCCCTCTTATTCATCTTCTTCTCTTTCCACCCTTCCCAGTCCGTTTCTCGTTGTGTCGTCGTCTTCTCCTATCAACATCACACGTAACGTTCGCGTACAGGTGTCATCCGGAAAGATATCTTACGGTAACACAAGCTGGCTTCCTTGAACCCCTGACTCACAATACTAAAAGCGGCTAGGAAGCCCGTGCGCTTGCGCGGAAGATTTACCGTCACACGTCCAATACTTATTATACCTCTGACGTTGATTTATTGAAACTTTCCTTCAACGCTATGCTTTTTAACCGCGCCCCATACTATGACTGTATGAGCTTACGGGAAGTATAGACTAAAGTGATTGCAAGATAATAAATATATTAATTTTAGGTAACAAGAATTGACGGTGAAGGTGGAATGTGGATTGTGATCACGTAGGTTTTGTGAACGACTTGTTAGGAAGCGTGCCTGGGCAGCGAGTATTGACCCAGTCTCCGGGCAAAGTGGGCAAGTTTGAACGCATATCCTGGGGCGAGATAAGCTGGAGATAACTAGATGGAGATCTGCTTACCAAGTCGATGAGCTGGGAGAGGCGGAGGCCGAGCTTGACGAGGACCGTGTCGGTGTTGTTGCTGACGGGCCTGATGAGGCGGTTGTAGTTGCTGAGAAGGTCATCGTAGAGACGCTTGGCGTCGGGATTGGCTTCGGAGACGGCCAGGAAGGGCGCGAGGAGCAGCCAGCGACACCAGCAGCCGGCCGCCATAACACCCCACGTGCGACGGACGCCTCGCCGCGCGTCGCAACTGGCCGGCGTCGTCCCGGCACGGCGCCTCCAGCCTCTGCTCATGCGCGGGCCCGGGAACCCTGCCTCGACCCGCAGCGCAGCTTCCCTCCCCAAAGGGATTACTCTCAACATTCAACTCAAATAACTCCTTCCTTACACTTTTCACGACATAATTATTTTACCTACATAACTTATTCTTAATTCCATGTCCAGTTTATAATTGCCGATACTCTCGGAGTGTAGCTTCTACTAGTATTAACCATTATTTCATTTGTGTTGTTGTTGAGGTATTCAGTCCTAAGACTGGTATGATGCAACCCTCCTTTATAACCTACCTTGCGCAAGCCTCTTAATTTTTTTAAACTAGCAGAACCCACTTCCTCGGTAATCTGCTTAGCGTATTATACCCTTCCCCTCCCTCTTCTGTTCTTACCCCACACACTTCCCTCTAATGCTAATTTTACAAGACCCTCGTGACTCTCTCTTACTCAACGTCCTCCATATTGTTCGCTTTTTTCCTATTCTGTTAAAAACTTCTTCGTTTGTGATTCTATCCACTCATCTGATTTTCAACATGTGCCTATTACACCTCATTTCAAAGGCTTTTATTGTTTTCCTTTCCCCAACTCCTATCGTCCACGTTTCGTACCCGTATAACGCCACGCTCCATACGAACATTTTTAGCAATGATATCCTAATAGTTATACTTATATTACCTCTTTTTCGCGAATGCCTTCCTTACCTGTGTTATTTTACTCCTCATATCTACTATACTTCTACCATCCCTGGTTATTACTCTTCCCAAGTAGCAGAATACCTTAACGTCCGTCAAAACCAGCCTTCCCAATCTAACAGCCTTTGTTATTCCACTGTTTCCCAAACTACATCTTCGTTTGCCCTCTATTAATACTCATATTAAACTCTTTCTCCAGGGCCATGTCCCTGCCATTTATTATGATACCCAAGTTTCCTTCTGACTCATATCCTTCTGACTCCTTCTGACAATATCGTCGGAAAAGCGTAAGGTTTCTCTTCAAAACAACATAAGACCCACCTAAATATTAACCCATAATAGTTTTTTTTTCACTCGAATTAATCATCTACAAATGTACAGTAAATGAATGTGTCAAAAGTAAGTTATACATATGGCTGAATGAAAACTACGGATTTTGAATGCATAAATAAGAATGCAAATAATTGAGGTGAAAGTTTCTAAATTATCAAGTTTTATATTCATGTTTTCAGTTTCCTTTACTTCCTGACCAAATGTAACAACATGGGATAAAAATTAAATATAGCTGTAGTAATGGCTATGTGAGATTTTAAAAAGCATTGAAACTCAATTTTTGATACTGGCGAATTCCTCACCCCTCTATATGTTGCGAGAAATAATACTACAACATCACCGGCAAAGCGTAGGGTTTCTATTTCTTTTCTTTGCAGTATGATACCTTTTCCATATTTTTTTAACTTTTCTTATCGCCAGTTCTATATGTTAGTTAAACAGCATGGACGACAGACTGCATCCTTGTCTTACTCCTTTCTTAATTACGGCTTTCTTATCTTTATCTTCTTTTCTAATTACTACTGCCTGCTTCTGTACAGGTTATGTATAAGCCTCCTTTCTCGATATTTTATTCTGGTGCTCTTTAAAATCCTTAATAATGTGTTCCACTTCATATTATCAAACGCTTTTTCTAAACCTACGAACGCCATGAACGTAGGCTGGTTGTTTCGTATCCTAAAACCAAATTGACCTTCATCCAACACGCATTCTATTTGTCGTTCCATTCTTCTACATACAATTTTAGTTAATATTTTGCATGAATGGTATACTAATCTGATTTTCTGTGCTCTTCGCATCTATCAGCCCCAGTCTTCTTCGGTATGGGTATAATTATACATTTCATACATCCGACCATATAATCTGACGGCAGAATGAAGGTTTTCCTGTGTATGAACGGGATTTAGTCAACTCCAATTCAGTAAAGTCGTCGATAGCACGCTACGTTTCAATGATTTTTGACGTTATCATCATCATCTTTGCCAGGATATGAAACATCAACAAGTCACGTGAGACCCAAGGGTATACTCGGCTGAAATTATAAGACGGTTTTGTCCATACTATAAATCTTGAATACTCAATGACCGAATTTTTAGTCAATCACTTGTCATTAAAACATTCTTCTTAAAAGGCGCTACAACGTTTGTTTAATGAAATGTTTAGGCCTGCTCTACAACAGCCTTCCATCTTTTCCTGTCGTGAACCAGTCTCGTCCAGTTTTTTACTTTTACCATCTGAATGACTTCTAGGAGGTCGTCTCTCCATGTTTCTTGGCCTCCCCCTTTTTTTTGTATTAAATATGTACTTGTAGATCTTATTTACATTTCTAGCATCATCCATTCGGTATAGATGTCCCAACCAACTTAACCGTAGTGCTTTTATATGATGTACTATGTTTGCATGTTTTATGACTTTATCTATTTCTGTGTTAAATCTTATTCACCATTGATAATCTTCCAGCCTTACAGAACCGAAAATTCTTCTTAATATTTTTCATTCAAATGTCAAGAGTTTTTGATTATCATTTGCTTTAAGAGTCTATGTTTCGGCAGCATATGATACTATTGGTCTAACCAATACATAACTTAAGTTCGGCTCTCTTGGACAACAATTTGCTCTTGAATGGATCTTTGTATGCAAAATATGTTTTATTTCCTGCTGTTATTATTTCTTTGATTTCTTCGCCTATTGCATTGATTTGATTTATTAATTACCCAGTTACTTATATTATTTGACTTCTTGATAAACGGTATTGTCTTATAACTTATTCAGAGAGCTGTGACGGTTCTGGTTTACATCTCATGTACTTGGTTTTTTATTATTAATTATTAAGTTAAACTGTTCAGCTTTTTCTTTTAATTCATGGAAGAACAATTACATTGCATTTTTTGGTATTGTTGTAAGCAATAGGTCGTCTGCAAATGCAAACATTTTTTAATCTATTTGATATATTACCTCTAATATATAATTGAGATATAATTATGTCCATTGACAGACAAAATAATGTAGCTAACAATGGGTCACCCTGTTTAACGCCGAATTAGAGATTAATTTCAATACTAAGTCTGTTATTAATTTGACTCTTGCTCTTGTGTTTGCTAGTGTGAGACTTAACTTTCTCAGGTTATTTGGAATCTCATATTTTCTTCGACTTTCAATTATTTTATTTCCTGGGATAGAATCAAAGACTAGATGAAAGTCTATTAACAAACTATGCATATCTATTCTATATTCGTAACTTTTCAAAAACCTGTCTTATCATGAATATATTGTCAATTGTGGATCAGTTTTGGCGAAATATGGCTTGAAAATCACTGGTTTTACTTTTGGCTATTGTTGTCAGTCTGTTGCTTAGTTGGATGGCAAATTATTTATAAACTATGTTCAATAGTGCAATGGGTCGGTAGTTCTTGCATCCATGTGTTTTTCCTTTTTTTTCATAACTACAACTATTATTTCTTCGTTACATTGTTGCGTTATTTGTTTATGCTTCCAGATATTATATATTAATTTATGGATTTCTTTCTTGAGGGATCTTCATCCGTATTTTATTAGTTTGGGGGTATGCTGTCCGAACCCGCCGCTTTGTTTTGTTTTATATGGTTTATAATGTAACATATTTCGTTAAATATGGATTCTGTTATTTCGTCCTCTTTAGTTATCTGTTCATTACCTGTTAATTTTATCTTGGTTCTATTAGGGGGATTAAATATTACTTCAAGATAATCTTTCCATCGTTGCAATATTTGAGGTCATTTAAACATTGATATTTCTTTTCTTTGCTCTTCCTTCACTTATTCACAAACATCACACCACTGTTTTTGACATGTTCATTTTATTTGTAACTAGCTGGCGTTACTCGTGTATTAATTTCTATATGTCCTGTAAATGAATTCATTCGATACTAATCTTTTGATCAACGCCTGATTTAGTTGGTATTAATTCTGTATGTGCACACACCGGTCTATGTATTGGTGGTTAACTTCGAATTAACAAGGATGATGACTAATGGTACCTTAACAGAGTCATGAACTGTCCTGGTACATTAAATAAGGACGCCGAAAAATAACAATGCTCTAAGAGTTTGAATTGTTTTTGCAGAGAATGAAAAATATTGCCTTACTGTAATTGAGTTAAAGTTATCTCGGTACGCGGGAGAGAATCCAAAATACACACGGTGCACTAAATAAGTATAAAAAGAAGTGCCTTTAACTTATAGGAGTTAAAAAATAAACCCTGTACGTTTAGGCGTCAAAAATTTTCCTCATTGTCTTTACTAAATTTAAGATACATGAAATCTTTTGGGCTTGTGCATTAGAGTCTTGTACTTAGCTTAATAGAGCACATTTTTAAAATTTGAATTTTCTTATAAAGTTGAAAAACTTTTGCAATAGCTACTTTTATCTTGACTTTTGAAAACAATTTCGTCTATGACTTTTATGAATCATAATAAACTCAAATTCATATGTAAAGTTGCAGCAAATGAATACAGAAACATTCACAGCTACATATACTCGTACTACATATAGCAATCAGATCGCTTGTCGTGTCTTAAATTATTTGACAGCAAACGTAAACAATTTGTGACAAATTTATGAATCAACTTGGATTTTTTTATTGCTTATTTGAATCAACAACGCAAACAAACCGACGTGATGCTATTTCTATAATTCGATTGAATTCTGTCAAGAGTGCGAACTTGAGCACCGAACTCAAATGAAATACACGCAATATCAAGAAAGAATTTTTATCCGTAACCTCTACAGAAGACAACCAGCAGTAATTAAAATTGAATATCAGAAAATAAATTAGAATTCAAGAGAGAGAGAGAGAGAGAGGGGGGGAGGGAGAGGGAGAGGGAGAGAGACAGGGAGAGGGAGAGAGACAGGGAGAGGGAGAGGGGGAGAGAGAGAGCAGTAGTTAAAGAAAGTTAAAACGGAATATGGAAAAGGAATCATACTGTAGGGAGAATAAATACAAACTTGGAAACTATAATAAATGGAATTAACGTGGCTATGGGGAAATAGTTCAATATAAATACGATAAGCACAATAGGGAGGATGTGGGATGTTGTTGTTATGCGGAAATGAATAGGCTTGTGCAAGATACGTTTGTATGCAGAGTTTCAACAGACCAGTCTAAAACTGAATACCACAACAAATGTTACTTCCCCAATTTACAAGTTAACATATTTACTTCTCAAATTATAACTTAATACATCATTCACAGTTGTTATTCACGGTTGTTATTGATGCTGTATAATTTTAAAAGTAATATGTTATAGTAAAGTTGCATGCATGCCAAACTTTTTAAGCGACCATGTATTAGACATTTTTTGATATTAGTATTGTTAAACAATAAAACGTCGTTACTCTATGGTTACAATTAAGTTTTAATCAATCTATCAGTATACGTAATGCGGAGAATAATTGCAACTAATTAATTACAAACCTAAATCTAACTCTACCTTATTTGTGAACGTCTACAATATAAAGTGAAAGTTAGTTATTCTGACATAATAAAATAGTTGTCGTACGCCAGCTGTCAGGCATTTTATCAGTTTCGAAGATTTATTGAGATTGGATTGCTTAAGACCATCCAACTCACGACTGTCCACAACTCTTCTCTTTTTGTCAAAACCTTATGACACCGAGATAAATCTTTGGGCAATAACTTCTCGCTTACATCTCTAGTCCACCCAATTCGTTATTGCACAAAAAAAGATTTTATTTACTTTCTCTTCTCAATAAATTTTACAACCTTCATATATTTTCGAGTTAATTGGCAGAAAAGGAAAGGTAAATTTATTCTGTGATCTTAATAAATATTTCACAATATCCATTTTGTTAATATTCGTTGGAAAAATAATTTAAAAGAAATAATTACAAATAGTATTATTATTATGTAATATCTAGAAAAGTACTTGAAAATATGAGACAGGATATAATTAATTATTGATATTTATAAAATGTTAGAAATATTATATTGACTCATTTAGGTAATAACGTTTAGGTGGTGAAGCTTTCTCAAACATTAATATTTTACGTTCCAGCTGTGTGATCCAGCCATTGTCTAAAAATTGCCAGTGTCGATGGAAGGTAGACCGGTAAACTAATTAGCAAGACGGTTCGATTGATTGCAATGCGACGTATAATTTTTCACCGTCACCTCAGTAATTAGGTCGCGTTAATTGAACACAGTTCTACTTGCTGCAGTCACCTTCACGGAGAATTGTTTCCGTCAGCACTTGATTACAAAATTTGTTCAACGAGCTATTACTTTTTATGGAATTTTATTACCTTTGTTTCACCAAAAACATCTGAATACGCAAAATATAGATGTTATATTTTATGAAATTATAAATAAAAAGATAGTGATAACAGTTTATCACTAGAGACAATTATGAAGGTATTGTTAATCGAGTACAAACGAGCGTCAGAAAATGCGCCCACTACAGGAATTTGCTAAAAATTAAATACTTTGTATACATATTTCTTTATTCAAAATGCTCTGTTAATTAATAATTTACATTTCAGAAATTCGTTATAAAATTAAATTACATTAAACAAGTATTAAATGGCATGTATCTAAAGTAAGTAAAACGTTTTCTCTGCACATTGGCAGATCTCATCAGGAACTTAACGTTTATTTCTTTCTGTAACTAATGGAGTTCTGTGACGTGCAGAGGAAACGTTTTACTTAGATTATATAAGTCATATATTTCACTATTTGTCCATTTTTTGTAATTTAATACATTTATGATAATTGAGTTATTCATAATATCCAAACTGCAAAGCAAAATAATGAAATCTGTAGTTCATATGATTGCCTAAGGATATATGAATTTATACCTTATTATTTAGCATACTAACAGGGTATTTATTATCAAAAGCGGTACAGTACTGAATTTTTGTCAAGTTCCATAACGTGTAAACGACCTTCAGATTTCGCGGCAGATTTCTTAAATTTGCCAGGTATCTGCCGCATATATCTGCACGTGTATGGTCACCCTTTCTCTCTTGCATTCATGTATTTGTGTGCATGCCGTGGTAAGGCGAGAGACTCGTTTTTTGAATTCTGTTTCGAAGTTTTCTTTTCTCAAATTGCACCGTAAACGAAGCGTATCTGGGAAGAGCAAACAATGTATTGTAATATACTTTTTAGGGTATAAACATTAATTAATCAATAGAACAAATTATAATCAATTTCAAAATTTTTCATTTATTAATTTAAAGTGATTACATGGGCTTAATCTCAGAGGATTTTGGGTCTCTCGAGAGATGGAGTATGCAGTAACTGAAAATAGAAAAAAACAATCATTAAATATTATTTAACCAGAGCAATGAGCAAGTTTCACAGCTTTTTTAATAACTTACCCACAATTACTGGGCCTACAAACATCCACCTCACGAATGTTTCCGCGTCTCTCTGGCGTCTTGCAGGATTTTTATCGATGAAGTAGTAGGAACCAGATCCGCAACTCATCTGCTTCCTCGAAACATCTGACGTCTGCAAACCTCTGACCACGTCTGCTCACGTCTCACCACATCTGACGTCTCTGCCCACCTCTCACAGCATCTGATCACGTCTCAACTCTCATTCCGTCTGAGTTCGTCCGTCCTCTCCTCAACTCGTCTCACTTCTGCTCCCGTCCGTCCTCTCCTCAACTCGTCTGACTTCTGATCCCGAGCCACCCATTGGCTCCCCTTTTAAATTCTCCGACGGGAATTCCCCGCCATAGGTCTACTTCATAAAATTCCGGGGTTTCCCGCCTCAGGTCCCTTACAAAATTCCGGGGTTCCCCGCCAGTTCATTTCACAAAATTTCGGGGTTAGAATTTTTAATGTCTAAAAATACTGGTTTTTGTGCCTTTAGAAAGCCACACCTGGTCATCAGGCACTGCAGTTCCTTTCCTTTGTCGTCCAGCCTCTTTCTCAGGTAGAAAACTCTCAAAAATTTCTCTGCACTTCCTCTTAGGAAATGAGGACTTTTCTCATTTAAATGTAATCAAACGACGCATAGACTAAGATCATCCAAGTCAAGATCAACGTAACAGTTGTGAAACAGTCTGTTATTCCTGCTCTCAGCCTCACTCTTCTGGGTTTCTCTGGAATCCTCTCAAGTATGCATCAAAATGCTTTTTTTAAAAACATATTTTCACTCAAGTAAATTATTTCCATTAGTGGTGGGGTGAAATTCCTTCCCTATGAAAATTATACACGTCGTGAATCTGGAACACAGAGTTGGAAAAATACTCGTCATCCTCCACTGTCAAGTTGCTATCGAAACATCTCTGGATCAGAAGTTACAGAAAGGTATTGAAAAATGTGGGTTTTATAAGTCTGTCTCTAAATCTCCCTCAAGCCGACTCCTTTTAACTTCGTACCGCCGAATTCCATAATCTCTTGAGTTTTACCATTACAAGGCTTTACGGTAAAGCGTGTCGTATGACTTAGACAGCTCAACAAATATTTCAAGAATTTTTAATACTTTGGAATAATATGTACATTGCTCTATTTGTATATTGTCTTTTAATAAAATCGTGCTGTAAATAAGTTAAAATATTATATTTGCTCAATAAAGTAAGTAATTTTTTCAATTAAATAGTAATAAGTGAAATGAACTTCGAAATTATATGTCAGATGGAAAACCTTTCGTGAACAAGGATTTTCAGAACTTAGGGAAATATTTTCTCATTGCCCATGCTTTCTAATAGCGGCTTCTTGAAGATAGTTGCGGTTTGCTGTATATACTTGTAAATTTTTTAAAACTTCAATATGATGAACACTCGTCACTGTGGAAGCAGAGCGTAAATTATTATGTTGACTTCAACAAAATGAAAACCGGGCTACTGGAAACCACGATCGACGAAAGAAACCGTCACTATATATCTGGGAATAAAAATACTACGCAAAGAAAATCTCAATTGCCATTCCATAATTTCTTTTCTTAATTAAATCCTATTATGTATTATATCGTTTCTGGAATAATCAAGCCCTACTAATTTTTTTACAAATAGTTATAACAAAATCTCGTTTTATTCTCATCGTTATAACTCGACCATAGGTCGTTGGCATGATGTAGGACACATTTCTTAAGTAGACTGTAATATTTCCTGATGGTGTGCTAACAACAGGGTAAATAATATGACCCACAAGCTGTCTTATGACGAAATACTAATAGAAGAACCGTCTTGTCAGTTCGTTCTACTTCTTTAAAAGCCCTCCCACACCACGAGTTCGCTGGAGAACGTACAGCTTTCCGCAGACTATCGTTCTCTTAAATTGTAGGCTTCTCCCTAACAGTAATCCTTCTCCTCCCACCTCTTACAGTGTGTAATATTGACTAATTATATACATATTATTTAAATACACATTTGTGTCTTAACTGTTAAGAACCCCAACCTTCCCATTCTTACCTGATCAGACTCAGACGTACCTACTCCCATGCTACCGAACTTTTCGGACCTTTGATGCCTGTTTATAATCCTTCGAGATAATCCTCAAATGTCATTTTCATTTTACGTTACGAAACAGCAACGGTGTCAAGAATAAAGGCCAGATTATACAACATCGAGATTCTGCAGGGATCCATTCTTTTATTGTTAACGGCTTCTTGGAGATCTACATAATCATGCAAACGCATTAAATGATAATTGTAACCTCATTGTTTAATGTACAAATATATATTTAAACATGTGTCATATATTAATTACAATATCACCAGAGTATTTTAGTAGAAGTATGATAGCATCTCTCTACTCGTTTTACCATTTTTATTTATAGGCCGTATAGGATACTTCTATTAAAAATTGAATTGATACATCATAAGTAGATGTCACATACGAATAGTTATTTGTATTAAATAAGTTGTATTCCCTTTAATTGTGTTACTGTATGTGTTTTTATTAATTTTTCTTTTTTAAAGTGAAACAAATTCTGTCAAAAAATCGTAGTGAATTACGAACTGTGCTACGTAAGTTCCCCTACCCGTATCACTGTTTATACGTGTTTAAAATTTGTGCATTTATAACGAGCATATCACAAATCTGTCGAGCTGCAAGAGCCGATTACTAGGATTGATCTGAGTTTTGCGGTCTGAATGGAAGAGAGGTTTAATCCGATTTTAAGATTTATTTGTGGCTTTTCGATCGTTTCTGCAACTGTAATATATTCGATGTGAGCCTCGGGAAGTGGGAATAATTCGGTTTATTTTACTAGTATAAACGTAACTCATCATTTCAGTAATCATATTAACTAGTATCTCATTCCTAAAATATAAAATGTGATCCCGAGCTTAACGGAAACCATATACTGTTCATGATCAAACAAAAGTAGAACACCTTACAGTCAAATAAAACTACTGTTGACAAAAAAGAAACTGATACCATATGTATTAAATTAAAGTAGAAAATACTGACCAGGCTTGGTGTAATAGGACGTTAGGGCAGGAGAATCATTACCCATAATAGAGTTCCATAATGTGATATTAAACGATATTTATAAGTTGGCAGTCGTCCCGATCGGCCAAGGCAAAGGTGCACCAATTAAAAAGCAAGGAAAATATAATGGAATGCTCTTGTTTTAACAAAAATGGTAGCAACGGTAAATATGGGTTCTAATCAATTTAAGGTTTACACACGATGAATGTATTTGAAAATCAGTAAAACTTACGCTGAAGGTATTAATCCAATTAAACATTAATTGAAACATGAAAATATAAATCGATATACGATGTTTACTCAAGCAGGAATACGCACATAAGACACTGAATATCTGCAAACGCTTCATTTTCACGCCCCTGAAACTTAATGTTCAGGACAAGCTCTTAATAAGGAGAGTATTTGGTTCCAGTTATAAACAAGACACGGCTACGGATTGAAAATTTAATTTACAAAATTACTTTTTAATATTATTACATTATAACAGACTATTTATCAGAAATTTAGGAATTTCATAGTATTGAACATAATATTGAGATTAAATACAGTAATATTATTGATTAATTACATACAGTAAACAATCTGATTAAAAGAATTCAGTAAATATAATTTAAAAATTAAATTATTTAATCTTACAGCAGAATAGTTTCAGGAATAAGTCATCACGTGTATTTAATACTAAAACAATTTCTAATTAAAATGATTCAGATAGAATAACTCCATTAATCTGTGATCAATCCCACTTTTTTTAAATGCTGTACAAAGTTTCAAGAATTTTTAAAGAACTAATTTCATTATATTCTCCATGCCTTAATCGAATGAAGAACGTTTTGAAACCTATTATTAACTGCTTAGACAGGTATTTTTTCCTTTACTGAAAGAATGTTGATTGGTTTATCTATGAAGTTGTAGGCTGTCGGTAATTGAAGTCATTAAATATAAAAATTGAGACTGCCAAACTTTCGTATTCTATTTTACTAGAATGTTGTTTGCAGTAAACAAAATGTTTGTTGTCAACAACATGCCAATCAGTATGTTGTAATAAATTGTAACTGGACGAGTTGGAGGCCCTACATCTCCGTCATTCCACCACCGAGCCCCTCCTCCCCTCATACGTGATTACAATGACGGAATATCTTTTGCTAAATTACAAGTATTTCTATGACTAAATCCTTGAAATTATTTTATTTATGTGGCTCAAATGAAAGAGTATCTTTTATATGAGTTAAATTATTCAATGATTGAATTAAAATTATGTTCCGCATACCAATATAAACGTGTGGACTAACACGTTTTATTTTCGACCCGAAAATGATACCTTTTGGCCAAGACTCGGCTACCACCCTAGGGGTGGAGGGGGTAAAAATATTTATATAAGAAAAATCAGTCAATTTTTCCAATCTATAAATACACTCTTGGTCAATTAACGTGATAGTTTGCCCTCCAATACTGCTAGCGTGTAATTTCAACCCCATGCATATTTGAAGTGGAGTATTCTTTAGGGGTGGGGGTGGAGGGGTCTCACATAAAAATAACAAGAAAACAATCGAGATTGGGCTTTAAACCGGTGTAATGTGAGCCGCTGAGTTTAATTTATGTCATTAAATATGCAATTGAAGTTATAGTTCATCCCCTAACAGGTGATGGAAGGGGATAAAACCAAGTTCCTCTTACTATCTTTAACGGATTGCACAAATTCGACCAGTTTTGAACAGTTGTTTCCGGCTTTCTGAATTCAGCACAATTTTAAATATCCATAATTTCTCATTACTTCCTTTTAATTTATATTTTTGGTCCATTAAATTGAGAGCGTTTCCGCTGAATTTGTTTGCGTAAAATTTCAACCCCATTCAGCGTCTACGTGAACTATTCATAGAGGTGTGTGTGTGTGGGGGGGGGGCGTCATTAGAAAATAAAAAGAAAACAGTCAAGTTTGGTTTGGAAATCGGTGCTATGGGAGTCTTTAAGTTTGATTATGATAATTAAATTACAGTTTACCCGCTAACAGGGGGATGGTGGGACGGTGTAAAACACACTTCTGCCTGATATATGAACCATGGGACGGGGTGTAGATGGATTGGAGTGAAAGTCTGTGAAACCAAATTGACGTAGAATGACATGTTCCGACGTTGTGGAATTCGTTTCGTTTCATTCTAAGATTCATAATTTATGTTTAAGTTTAAATTTAGTGATAATCAGTGAAGAGGATTAAGTTCTGTTACAATTGGAGCTATTTCAATCGAAATTTGTTTATATGTCGCATAGGTCCTGTTGATATGTTATAGGGGTGTGGATCGCCTTAGGGAAAGGAAGCTAATTATTACCATCTTAAAATACCGGAAGTGATTAGGCCTTTCTAAAAAAGTGAGTATTTTGTGCTTTATTCGGTTACTGGAAATACTTTTGACTCATTTAAATTACTGGTGACAATTTTCATTACTTAAATGTACTAGAGTATTTTTGTGCTCTCATAAAGTGTTACGAGAATTTTTATTCAGTTAGAGTCCTGAAAGTATTCTTGATTCTCTCGAGATACTGGGAGTATATTTGAATTGCATATTGTGACGTTTTCGTAGTTCGTTTAATCAGGTGTTGACTACTAATTAAATAATGGCCGGGATAATATTAATAAATACCCGGAAACAACGCCGGGTCCCCAGCTACTTGTAATATAAAAATGAAGTTGGTATGCGTCCCAGATTGATTACCTAAGTATTTTTCGGATTTTTAATAACAATTACTGAAAGCCATCATTAATATTATTAAAACTGTTTTGAGTTAAAATGTTTTTAACAAAACTTACATTTAATTACTTTTGAATTACGTAACAATATAAAATGAAATAAAAACATTCTTAAGCTACGAATAAATAAAAATTAAACATTACATATATGACCTGAGTGACAGTAACTAACTCTTAGATTAGGCCAAATGAAATTAAAATTAATATGCGAAACAGTGAAACAGGAATTTGCAAGTAAGGATAGAGAACAAGTTACAAAATTAAAATGGCCACACGTGTTCGGGTTAATGCTGTCTATTATTCATTTCTGGACCAGGACTTCTCATAGAAGTATCCCGATACTGTTAACAGAAAACGTTCCCGATTTTCGATGCCGATGAATGCTTCTCAGCTTCTTCACCAAATTAAAATGTATCTCACTTTGCGATGTGAAGTTACAATCGCGGGCTCAAGCTGGTATCTGCTTGAAAGCTGAACGAGTTAATAATAAAAGTGGCTATAATGGAATCTCTTCCCGAATCTCTATCTGAATATTTTTCTTAAAATGTCTTGAATGATTGAGGGTTGTTCATGGAAATGAAACAAAATTCAGCCACACGTAAGTCTTTTTACTGCTTCATCTTTATTCTACATTTTATGGACTTACTCGCGCCTACCCGATAGTAAAGTTTGTCTAAACCTTATATTTCATCAAGGTGTCAGCAAGAATGTAAGTAGGATTATTGTATTAATTAGAACTAATGATTATTTAAAAAATATTAACCGTCTTAAAACGGTTTTATATATAGACGTTAAGAATGGAAAAGTTTGGACGGTACCCAGGAATTGAACCTGGGAACTCCCGCTATCCGGATGGAGGTTAACGAACTGAGATAGAGGACGCTGACTACCAGATCCTACGCAACATTCCTCTACTCTTTTAAATCTAAGCTAGGCTCACTTACAATTTCACTAATAACGTTCTTCACATCTGAGCCCCGAAATCAGTAAAGTTGGAAATTATGTAAATTAATCAAAGGTGGGTGGATTTCAATTCAAAGAGAGAAGAAATTATTAAATTGAAGCTCAGCCACAGACCATGAAACTAAATTTAGAAGATAAGAAAAGAAAATTGTTGACATGACACGGGAACTGCTAATTTTTAATGATACTTTCATCAATTGTCATTAACAATACACAAAATGAAATAAAATCTGCTTCTTGTAATTCATTTGAGATCCACGCCACCTTTAGAAGTATCCAACACCTGGTCATTTGTGAATGTTCGCCACTGCGAGTCTGAAATAGAACCGGAGTGTAGACAGCTTGTGTTCAATGCAGAGATTTTGAAGGAAATCTCAGAAAACAAATTAATACAAGCTGGCGCATCAACAGCTCTGGTTATTAGCAACTACAGTAGGGTAACTATTTTTACTAGTTGTATTTGGGTTTTTCGATCTTTGTAATACGTGGAAGCGACGCTGACCATTACACCACAGAAGGTCAAGTCTAAAATTGGAAACAATTAATAACGTATTTTCCCCTACTAAATTTTGTTCAGATATGTCAATTTATTTTTTACATAATAAGATGTTTATTTTTATCTTTGAAAATCTTAATCGCCTTTTATTTAATTTATTTGAATATAAGAATGAGTTTTTATCAGTAATTTGCGTAATGAATTACTATAAACAACATTGTAATTAAATGGAGGAGATAAGTTAGAAATAAATCTACATGTGGTAAACATAGATGAAGAAAAGGAAGCCAAATATATAAAAATCCAAACTTGACGGTATACAAGGGCAACTTTGACCGAAATGTGAAGGAATTTAAGGATAATATCTGCGAAAGTCCCTAGTATGGTGACTAAATGTTGGCTTCATTAATAAAATATTTATTTGTAATTTTTCGTAAATTTTTTCAATTTAGTAATCAATTACAGCCTGTTTTTTAAGTAATTAAGTGTAACTTCGATTGAAGCTGGCTTTGTAGGCAGTAAAGTTTGTGTTTTATAAATTTGATATCTTGTTTCCATCAAAATTTCATTTTTAAGTTTTATTATTACAAACGTTATTTAGATTCTGTTATTTAAATCATTTTTAATTTAATTTGTTTTGTATAATTTTGTAGTTACATTACCTGAGGAACACTAAAATGTGCTGATAAAACGTCGTTGCTAGTAAATAAAACCCTCTTCTGTAACTTGTCGTTTATCATTTAATTATTTTGATTTATATATTGTGGAAACAAACGTTGATTAATTTGCAATATTGAAATTATATTTAAATTGTTTGACTACGAGTATGAGTTTTTAACGTTTCTGTCTTATATTACTACAATTTGATAATTACGTAGAACAAATTTTTCATCCGCGCCACGAACTATTAGAAGGAAACTGGTTTTAACTGTGTGTCACTTGCTAAGTGCCAGTGTCAACCGATATCTTGTTTTATTGGCAAGTCCAGTGCAGGCAATTAGCTGGTGTCGTGTGACATGTCCGCCGTATTAGGCACATCTCCGCAGACAAGCATAAAACCTCTCCGTGGCCACACAGGGCTACCTACGGTATTTGAATTGTAAATGCAATTACTCACAGGCCATCTGTGTCCGGGAGGCGAACTGATGTGACCCAACTCAGCATTACCATACACATTGTACCATCCTGGGACGGTGCTTAAGTTAAAGCTTAGGCAGACGGACGCTACGAGCGACCGTATGAAACAGTGCCAGAGGTGCTGATCGAAACGCATGAGGAAGTAGGGGGTGTTCTTGGAACGTGCCAAGAATTCTGCAGCCTGCCTAGAGGCGAAAGAAGAACAGTATTCGGACTTCACGTAATGCATTCTAAAATATATTTCGTGAGAGTCAAGCAAATTTCTTGGGTTACGTCCTTGCGCAAAAGACATTCGAAAAAGAAAAAAAAACAAATATTTTTTACAAATCTCTTATTTTAAGGCATTCAGACCTAAATTTAATTTGAGACTGACGTATATTTGTACATTTAAACCTCCGTGATAAATATGAATTCATGTTTCCATCGACCCTTTTGGACACCATACAAATTTAGATAATTTTCACGTTCGCTTCCCATTTATGTAATACGTTGTCATATATATATATATATATTTTTGCGAGGGCAGGTGAAAATCTTCTAAAGACACTATCTCAGGGTCCGCACTGGATAGTAGTGTGGGATTCTACCCACTAAAAACACCTCCCTTTCCAACGATGACTGTGTATCTTCCTGTGGGACCGTCGTTAGACATTACTTCACAGGAAGCAGTCGTAGCGTCAAGCTCTCTCTCTGTCTCCTTTAAACACTATTATTTCTCTCTTTTTCGTAATAGTATATATATATATATATATATATATATATATATGTGTGTGTGTGTGTGTGTATTGAATTGAGAATAATTTCGTTAAGTCTAAGAGCGCTATGATTCCGGAGACTATGGACTTAATGACACTGCGTATCAGGTGTCTCCTACACGTGTTAGGAATGTTCCCAGCGTCAGTGTGGGAATAGCGGTGTCAGCAGAACCTCTGAGTGGCAAGACTTTAAGGGGAAAGACAGCCATATTTGGATTAGTCTTTTCCATAGGTAACTGGCTAGAAACCCGCGAAGGTGGGGGAAAACCTCCCCTGGTCCACCTTAACCAAACGCCAGTTTAGCTCGTCAGTCCAGGACAATATTGCTCGCGTGAACGTCTTCTTTCAAGGGCTCCTAGTAATTATCTAATTGCTAGTCTTCTTTTCCTTCCTATCCTTTATATTGTGTAGACTGCCTTAGGCACAAAAATAGGTCTTCTGTACTTTGTGCATTTCTTCTGAACATCCACCAAGACACCAATTCTTGACTATCATCAAGGTGACAGCGAATCCAACGCTACCGAACTATCCTATTCACCTTTTCTCATCTCTTCCTTTTTCCGGACCTTACAAATACGGGATTGATTGCTCGGGGAAGCGCTCTTCCTTCTCGAATAGTAATTGTCCACACCACGCAGTGCGGAAACAATAAGCTGTATTTGTTACGGATAAGTTTGGAGAGCAATCCACGTGTATGTTTGAGGGTTCAGCTGCCTACACCACATGTACCAGGGGCATAAACCTCTATACAGCTGATACTGAGAACGCCGCGTCGCAACAAGGACAATCAAATAAAAAGGGAAGCCCTCCTATACTCTACATTCAGTGCATGTGATAACGGACAGTCCTCTCAAGAAAATGCTGAAGTAAATAGTAAAATTTGGCAAAAAACATTCGTATTGCTGAACGTTTCATAATTATTTTCTTATAATAATGAAGTTTTAAAGTAGTAAGAATGACAGTGTCAATTTCAAAAGCAAAAAATCAAAAATCGATTAGTATACTATATTAAATGGCTGTACTTGTAAACTAATAGCTTAATTTAGAGCTTCAATTGACTTCTTCCTCCTTGAACTAAACTGTATTTTAAATGTTCTCGTGTTGAGAATATTAAATAAAATCTACAATTAATCAAAACTGAAACCTTTTGTGGTCTTCGGGTTTAAGCATTAATGATTAAAACAAAAAGATAGGAATTAGAAAAACTGAAACAACAGGAGTGATTGAGAGTTTCAAAGAAGATATCAAGACTACATTAATAGAGAAAGGACAAAGAAAAATATAGAAAAGAAATGGGCACTCTTGAAGAAAAAAATGACTAGAACAGCCGACAAAAATAGGAAGAATAGCTCAGACCAGTAGGAAAGCATGGGCTACACAAGAAATAATAAAAATGATTGATGAAAGGCGTAAATAAAAAAACGGGAGAGATAAAAGACTAAAGAGCAGTACAGACGCTTGAAGAATAAGGTGGATAAGAAGTTCAAATCAGCCAAAGAGGCTTGGCTACAAGAGGAATGCAAATCGGTTGAAGATTTCATTGTGAAAGTGAAAGTAGACGTAATTTATAATAAAATCAAAGAAATATTCGGAGAGAGCAAAACAGAAAAAGAAGAAAGAAGGAAGGAATATCTACAATACCTATATTATAGTGGAAATCTAGATCAGCCAGTAATAGAAGAAGAAGAGGAGGAGGTGGATGATGAGTTGGGGGACAAAAGTTTAAGGACGGAGTTTGATAGAACGCTGACAGGCCTCTGCAAATTTAAAACGCCAGGAATTGATAACATTCTAGGAGGGAAAAACCGGCCTAC